>CM022299.1:226672845-227960140 GCA_011799875.1 Thinopyrum elongatum
GAAATCTTGGACTTGTCCCTGGGGCGGCTTCGACCCGGCCAAGCTCTCCTGCCCGGCAAGGGAGGCCCCCCCAAGGTGGTGCTTTGCTGTCTTGTCTGACTTGGTCTTCTTGATTTCGTTTTGTGGTTTGGTGCAGGACATGCGATGCCAACATGCCTGTGTATAAGTCTGGGCAATCAAACATGAATGTTTGTTGCATCGACAGGAGCCCTCGGGCCTGGCCCATACATGTCGCCTGGCATCGTTGGGGTAGGCCCCAACAAATACACAGGCGCACACTTTGGCCAAACCGCAATGGGATTCATGTCTTTCTTGATATCTTCCTTGCTTCTTCATTAACTTGTGATTGAATCAGTTTCCAGTTTTCCTGCGATTCGTGCGGAGCGACGTGGGGTTATCCACGTAATGGCTCGCGGGCTGCCGACGTTCACGAGGAGGTAACTGCCATTTTACTTATCCCACTATGCCTGTCGTTTCTGCCACATACGATGCATGCATTGTGCAGGGTTGGTGGCGGACGCGTAGGGTGCAGGAATGAGTGCCATGGCAGAATGCTCGGCGCCGTAGATAGGCGCAGGAGGGCGGTCGTCGATCCTGGAAGCCATCAGTGACGCAGAGGGACATGATTGGTGGAGTGGGATGGTTGCCTTCTGAGTGGTGAGGTGCATGCCCCCAGCCATGCTCCCCTATAAAAGGAGGCGTGATGTCTACTACGCAACCTTTCTCCTTGTAGACGTTGTTGGGCCTCCAAGTGCAGAGTTTTGTAGGACAGTAGCAAATTTCCCTCAAGTGGATGACCTAAGGTTTATCAATCCGTGGGAGGCGTAGGATGAAGATGGTCTCTCTCAAACAACCCTGCAACCAAATAACAAAGAGTCTCTTGTGTCCCCAACACACCCAATACAATGGTAGATTGTATAGGTGCACTAGTTCGGCGAAGAGATGGTGATACAAGTGTAATATGGATGGTAGATATAGGTTTTTGTAATCTGAAAATATAAAAACAGCAAGCTAACTAGTAACAAAAGTGCACAAAAACGGTATTGCAATGCTTGGAAATAAGGCCTAGGGTTCATACTTTCACTAGTGCAAGTTCTCTCAACAATGATAACATAATTGGATCACATAACAATCCCTCAAAGTGCAACAAAGAATCACTCCAAAGTTTCTATCGGAGAACGTAGGACAAAAAGGTGCATCAACCCCTATGCATAGATTACCCCAATGCCACCTCGGGAATCCGTGAGTTGAGTGCCAAAACATACATCAAGTGAATCGATAGAACATCCCATTGTCACCACAGATATCCCATCGCAAGACATACATCAAGTGTTCTCAAATCCAATACTCAATCCAACATATCGAAACCTCAAAGAACAAGACTCAATTCATCACAAGAAGATAGAGGGGGAGAAACACCATATGATCCAACTATAATAACGAAGCTCACGATACATCAAGATCGTGCCAAATCAAGAACACGAGAGAGAGAGAGAGAGAGAGAGAGAGATCAAACACATAGCTACTGGTACATACCCTCAGCCCCGAGGGTGAACTACTCCCTCCTCGTCATGGAGACCGCCGGGATGATGAAGATGGCCTCCGGTGATGGTTTCCCCTCCGGCAGTGTGCCGGAACGTGCTTCCGATTGGTTTTTCATGGCTACAGAGGCTTGCGGTGGCGGAACTCCCGATCTAGGTTTCTTTTCGGGGGTTTCTGTATTTATAGGAGTTTTTGGCGTCGGGGACAAGTCAAGGGGGTCCACGAGCCGGCGGCAAGGCAGGGGGGCGCGCCTCCCACCCTTGTGGTCGCCTCGGGACTCCTCTCTGGTATCTTTTCGCTCCAATATTTTTTATATTTTCCAAATATATTCTCCGTAAATTTTCAGCTTATTTCGAGAACTTTTATTTCTGCACAAAAAAACAACACCACGGTAGTTCTGCTGAAAACAGCGTCAGTCCGGGTTAGTTCTAATAAAATGATACCAAAACCATATAAAATTGTTATAAACATGGCATGAATACTTCATAAATTATAGATATGTATGAGACGTATCAGCATCCCCAAGCTTAATTCCTGCTCGTCCTCATAGGTAAATGATAAAATAAATAATTTATGAAGTGTGAATGCTAGCAAGTGCACAAGTTTGATCAATGCTAATTTCAATCACTTTTTCTAGCATCATTATATATCATAACAGTAGCTCATCTCATAAAACTTCTCATGATCAAGTAGCAAGCTATTCACCTATTAAAGCATAGATCATAAACTTTCTTGAAAACTAACAAACTAGGTTCTCAGTCATCAAACAATTGCAATTCATCTTATTTTCAGGAAGGGTCTATGTAAGAGCTTTGATTTAGCAAATCCCACATACTCAACTATCATATAGTCTTCCATGATTGCTACCACTCAAAGCATATTTTTAGAACAAATAGCATCCATTGAACACAGAGAAAGATAGGGGCTTAATGTTTCGCCTCCCAACTTATTTATAATATAGATAATTGTCAACAATAATAATTCATGATCAAATATATTTGAATGGCCATATATGCTTGGATCTTTCCCCACCACATGATGCTTGCCAACTAAAGAGGAGGTTGGAATGAGAAGGAATGCTACTGACTCTTGCATAAAAGTAAAAGATAGGCCCTTCACAGAGGGAAGTAGGGATTTGCAGAGGTGCCAGAGCTCGGAGCTTTTAAAACAGAGATGAATATAATTTTGAGAAGTATGCTTTCATTGTCAACGTAACGACCGAGAGTTCTCACTATCTTCCATGCTAGATACATTATAGGCGGTTCCCAAACAGAATGGTAAAGTTTTTACTCCCCCTCCACCAACAATCACACTCCACGGCTGGTCCGAAACAACGGGTACCGTCCATACCAACAGCAGTCCTGGGGGAGTTTTGTTTGATATTATATTTTGATTTGACTTTGAGCACGGGACTGGGCATCCCAACTACCAGTCACTTTCTCATGAATGACAAGTGAATCAACACTCATCGTGAGAATAACCCACCTAGCATGGAAGATATTGACAGCCCCTAGTCGCTACATCGTGAGAATAACCCACCTAGCATGGAAGATACTGACAGCCCCTAGTCGCTACATGAGCAATTCGGGCATACAAAACAGATTATTATTTGAAGGTTTAGAGTTTGGCACATGCAAATTTACTTGGAACGGCAGGTAAATACCGCATATAGGTAGATATGGTGGACACTCATGGAAGAAACTTGGTTTAAGGATTTTGGATGCACAAGCAGTATTCCCGCTTAGTATAGAAATTTTGGCTAGCAAAAGATTCTAAATAGCAAGCACCACATGTTGGAGGATCCATAACAATATAACTTCTATACAAATATACCCAAGCATAACTCATTATGTTGTCTTCCTTGTTCAACTTCAACTAATATGCTCAAGTTTGAAAATAATTAATGGGGCTCACAATCATAGAAGATGTCCAAGATAGTATATTTATATGTGAAATCTCTCTTCCTTCAATATTCTTTCACGAATTGTTCAAGTGACCAATGCTATGTTTGCTAACTTTCAATAAATTTACCACCTCTACTTCTTATACGTGAAGTCATTACTCCCCATGGTATAAGCATATGAAACATATATAAATTCAGATTTATGATATTCAATTCATTCAACCATTTACTCATAGGATATAAGTGAAGCACGACAGTAAATGACAAACTACTCCAAAAGATATAAGTGAAGATCAATGAGTAGTCAAATAATTATTTAGCTATGTGAGGACTCTCTCTCATAAAGAAAATTTTGATCTTAACTACTTTATTCAAACATCAAGAAAAACAAAATAAAATGACATTCTAAGGATAGCACATATCATGTGAAGAAGCAAAAACTTAGGCTCAACCGAAACTGACCGATCATTGTTGAAGAAGAAAGGTGGGATGCCAACCGGGGCATCCCCAAGCTTAGATGCTTGAGACTTCTTGAAATATTAACTAGGGATGCCTTGGGCATCCCCAAGATTGAGTTTTTGTGTGTCCTTAGTTCCTTTTATATCACGGTTTCCCTAAATCTTAAAAACTTCATCCACACAAAACTCAACAAGAACTCGTGAGAAAAGTTAGTATAAATCAAATGCAAAACCTTATCACACTCTACTATAGCAAATCACTAAAATTATAATTTGACATTGCATACTAAATGCCTCTTCATATTTAATACTCCTATCCTCAAATAGAATCATTAAACAAGCAAACATATGCAAACAATGCAAACATAACAGCAATCTTTCTAAACAGGACAGTCTGTAAAGAGTGCAATTGTACTCCTACTTCCCTAACTCCAAAAATTCTAAAAAAGTACCAAACTGTAGAAAATTTGTTTTTACTCATTGTGTAAAAATTTCAAGATTTTACCACATTCTAACTTTCCAGAAGAATTCAGACAATGATAGAAAAATTTCTGTTTTCAAAACAGCAACATATAGACTTGCAAAATAAGCATGGTAAAGGCTATAATTGACATTTTTATTGAACTAAAAGATGAAAAACATTAATATAAATAACAGAAAGCAAATACTAATAAAATAAAATGACGCTCCAAGCAAAACTCATATCATGTGACGAATAAAAATATAGCTCCAAGTAAGGTTACCGATAATGTTGGAGACGAAAGAGGGGATGTCATCCGGGGCATCCCCAAGCTTAGTTGCTTAGATATTCCTTGAATATTACCTTGGGGTGCCTTGGGCATCCCCAAGCTTAGGGTCTTGTCACTCCTTATTCTCCTCATATCGATATCTCACTCAAAACTTGAAAACTTCAATCACACAAAACTTAACGGAACTTCGTGAGATGGGTTAGTATGATAAAACAAATCATTAACTTTGGTACTGTCAAGACAAGATTCAATTTTTTTCTCACATGATGCCTAATGTACCCTATAATTTCTACAATTTATATTGAGCCATATAAGCCATAGAAACTAGAAAACAAGCAAACTATGCATCGAAAGCAGAATCTGTCAAAAACAGAACAGTCTGTAAAGATCTTAATTAAGCTCATACTTATGTGAATCCAAAAATTCTGAAAAAATAGGACAACGTATAAAATTTGTATATAAATCAACTATAAAAATTTAAGAGTTTTTACACATTCCAGTAAGAGATAGGAATTTCTGTACTGGACGTAAAAGTTTCTGTTTTTGCACAGAATCAAGTCAACTATCATCCACACTATCTCAAAGGCTTTACTTGGCACTTTATTGAAACAAAAGCTATAAAACATGATTACTACAGTATATTTATCATGTCAACACACAAAAACATTAGGGGTAACTATTGGGTTTTCTCCCAACAAGCGCTTTTCTTTAATGCCTTTTAAGCTAGGCATGATGATTTCAATGATGCTCACATAAAAGATAAGAATTGGAACATAACGGGAGCATCATGAAGCATAAAACTAGCACATTTAAGTCTAACCCACTTCCTATGCATAGGGATTTTGTGAGCAAAAAATTTATGAAAGCAAGAATCAACTAGCATAGGAAGGCAAAACAAGCATAACTTCAAAACTTTCAACACATAGAGAGAAAACTTGATATTATTGCAATATGTAGAAGCATAAGTTCCTCTCTCATAATAATTTTCGGTAGCATCATGAATGAATTCAATGATATAACCATCACATAAAGCATTATTTTCATGATTCATAAGCATAGAAATTTTACTACTCTCCACACGAGCAAAATTCTTTTCATTCGGAATAGTGGGAGTATCATAAGAAACTTGAATACTATAAAGTGTTTCCACATTAAAAGAGTAATGTTCAGAAAAAGGGTAATTATAATCATGACAAGTTTTATAAATATAATCATCACTACTTTTTATAACATAAGTGTCATCACAATAATCATCATAAGTAGCAACTTCGTTCTCATCATAATCAGTTGAAACCTCTTCCAAGATAGTGGAATCATTACTAAATAAAGTCATGACCTCTCCAAATCCACTTTTATCATTATAGTAAGATTCAACACCCTCCAAAATAGTGGGATCAATACTACCTAGAGTTGACACTCTTCCAAACCCACTTTCATAAATATTGCAATCATCATAAATAGGAGGCATGCTATCATCATAATAATTTTGCACATCAAAACTTGGGGGACTAAAAATATCATTTTCATTAAACATAGCATCCCCAAGCTTGGGACAAACATTAATTGCAGCGAATAAACTCTCAAACATGTCATTCTCATCAAACATAGCATCCCCAAGCTTGGGCCTTTGCATATCATAAGCATAATCACTCTCATTATTAATAGTATGAATAGCACCAATATTGTAGCAATTATTATCATCAAAACTTTCTAAGTTGGTGCCAAAAAGATTTTCAAGATTATAAGAATCATAAACATCACAATGAGTAATAGGCATAACAATATCATCCTCAATAGTTTCTTCGGACATTGTACCATAAGGCAAAGAATCAATATCATCATCAAGTATACCATCTTCCATATTTAATTTTGATTCACTCTCATGAGGCATAACAATAATAGGAGCAACATCATTTGGGAGGGATACCTTTTTACCTTTGCTTCTCCGTCTTTTCTTTTTCTTCTCCACATCATGTGTGGGTTTAATCACCTTTTTGGAGCTCCTTATTGATGAGATTGGTTGAATAAAAAGCTCCTCCTCGTTACCTGATTCATCATAAGAAAAAATAGGAGGATATTGGGAAACCTCTTCCCCTTCTTTAGTGTTCTCTTCATCTTCTATTTGTTTTCTTCTATTTAAGTAATTGGCAATATAAGGATTCTCAATGCAATTTACCGCATAATACATATAAATTTCTTCTAGATCAAAATCAAGAAATCTCTTAAGGTTATATTCTGGAATATCCCTAGTTATACGTTTCATTTCTTCATATCCCAGAAGCAAACTAAGTTCATTATGATGCACAAGGGAAATCAAGTCATCACAATTTTTGGACACGATTCGATCATGAAACAATTTGCATTGGAGATTTAAATGTCCATGTTCATTGCAAAGTTCACAAGGACGGCAAGAAAAATTAAATCTTTCAGCACAAACATCTAGCCTCTCTTGCAACCATTTAGTTTGTAAATACTTATGCCTCTTGCAAAATCTATATTCCCTTTTTGGTAAGTAATTGCAAACTCTATGCACTCCACAAAAATTGACATGCTTATAAGAAACATTTTTATCATGACTAGTGCAATCATCATTAGTACTATAGATATTCAAAGAGTTCATACTAACAACATTGCAATCATGCTCATCATTCAAAGATTTTATGCCAAACATTTTATTGCATTCTTCTTCTAACACTTTGGCACAATTTTCCGATCCATCATTTTCAAGTAAGACATTATAAAGATGAAGCATATGAGGCAACCTCAATTCCATTTTTTTAGTTTTCTTTTATAGACTAAACTAGTGATAAAACAAGAAACTAAAAGATTCAATTGCAAGATCTAAAGATATACCTTCAAGCACTCACCTCCCCGGCAACGGCGCCAGAAAAGAGCTTGATGTCTACTACGCAACCTTTCTCCTTGTAGACGTTGTTGGTCCTCCAAGTGCAAAGTTTTGTAGGACAGTAGCAAATTTCCCTCAAGTGGATGACATAAGGTTTATCAATCCGTGGGAGGCGTAGGATGAAGATGGTCTCTCTTAAACAACCCTGCAACCAAATAACAAAGAGTCTCTTGTGTCCCTAACACACCCAATACAATGGTAAATTGTATAGGTGCACTAGTTCGGCGAAGAGATGGTGATACAAGTGTAATATGGATGGTAGATATAGGTTTTTGTAATCTGAAAATATATAAACAGCAAGGTAACTAGAAACAAAAGTGCACAAAACGATATTCCAATGCTTGGAAACAAGGCCTAGGGATCATACTTTCACTAGTACAAGTTCTCTCAACAATGATAACATAATTGGATCACATAACAATCCCTCAAAGTGCAACAAAGAATCACTCCAAAGTTTCTATCGGAGAACGTAGGACGAAAACATGCATCAACCCCTATGCATATATTACCCCAATGTCACCTCGGGAATCCACGAGTTGAGTGCCAAAACATACATCAAGTGAATCAATAGAACATCCCATTGTCACCACAGATATCCCATCGCAAGACATACATCAAGTGTTCTCAAATCCAATACTCAATCCAACATATCGAAACCTCAAAGAACAAGACTCAATTCACCACAAGGTGGAGGGGGAGAAACACCATATGATCCAACTATAATAACAAAGCTCGCGATACATCAAGATCATGCCAAATCAAGAACACGAGAGAGAGAGAGAGAGAGAGAGAGAGATCAAACACATAGCTACTGGTACATACCCTCAGCCCCGAGGGTGAACTACTCCCTCCTCGTCATGGAGACCGCCGGGATGATGAAGATGGCCTCCGGTGATGGTTTCCCCCTCCGGCAGGCTGCCAGAACGGGCTCCTGATTGGTTTTTCGTGGCTATAGAGGTTTGCGGCGGCGGAACTCCCGATCTAGGTTTCTTTTCGGGGGTTTCTTTATTTATAGGAGTTTTTAGTGTCGGGGACAAGTCAAGGTGGTCCACAAGGCGGTGGCAAGGTAGGGGGCGCGCCCTAGGGGGGGCGCGCCTCCCACCCTTGTGGTTGCCTTGGGACTCCTCTCTGGTATCTTTTCACTCCAGTATTTTTATATTTTCCAAAAATATTCTCCCTAAATTTTCAGCTCATTCCGAGAACTTTTTTTTCTGCACAAAAAAATGACACCATAGTAGTTCTGCTGGAAACAACTTCAGTCCGGGTTAGTTCTAATAAAATCATACCAAAACCATATAAAATTGTTATAAACATGGCATGAATACTTCATTAATTATAGATACGTTGGAGACGTATCAAGGCGCGGGCGAAGGGCTCACCCACACACATCTCCTCCTTCTTCTTCTCGCGTCCCTCGTCCACTATGGTGAGGGGAAGAGGACGTGGTCGTGCTCCAGCGGTGGCGACGAGGGTCTCTTCTCGGCAGCGCCTCCCTCCCCTGCTGGGGATGCAGGGGCAGAATCCAGCGCACAACGTGGTGCTGTGAGGCGTGGGCGTGGCCGTGGCCGTTGCGGCGCTCGGGGCAGAGGAGGATGTGGTGGTGCTCTGGCCGCTCCCTCTAGTCGCTTTGGACCCAATGGAAGGCCACATCGGGGACCAGCCATTGGAGTTCATCATCAAACTGCGTGGGCCTCCGCGCAGTCGTCTTCGGCTTCCTACTCCTTTCGCAAGGGTGATGGAGGTAGAACAGCCGCCAGGATTGAAGCTGCACATGAGGGGTTGCTGTAATGGCAGCATGCGGGCAGACGTAGAGTTCCCCGTGCCTCATGTCATGCTTCTCTGGTGTGGCTGGAAAACTTGTGCTCGTGCACATAGCTTGGCGGTGGGGCACGTTCTCCATTTCAAGTTAATCGAGCCCAACCTGCTCTCCATCAAGGTCTTCGGGCGTTCGGGTGCTCGCTTAGGGTGTTGCGAGGAGAGCTCGACCGACAACGAAAGCTCCTCCTCGAGCGGGAACGACGAAGAGGACTGTCACAGCCCTACAAATTGCTTGCAAATAGTTGCATAAGCATCCATGCATCATGTTTAATTTTTTGAAACCTGAAATGGGGATGTTCAAACCCTAGTACCAAATAGAATTCAACCAGGCTCAATTTAAAATCATTTCAATGAACCCAAAATGCCCTTTAGAAAAGTTCATCATTTTTGAATTGGTTTAGAAACCTCTGCCAAAAATGGTGCACATTTTTCTAGGTCATCCTGGATTTTTTTAATTAAATTATAAAGTATTTGAATTTGGGAATTTAATTGCTATAAATATTTTAAATGTCCAAATAATCCTGAAAACAGTTGAGGGCTGTTGGGAATATTCCAATATGTTCCCACAATTTATTCCAGGATTTATAAAAATGGTTTAGTACTTTTACTAAATCAAAACAGACAAAAGAATATGGAAAAACATAAATAAAAGAGAAAGGCGGACAGAGACTCACCTGGCAAACTGCAGTGTAGCCCAGCACTGTAGCTGGCCGGCCCAGCCCACCAGGGGCTCCTCCCTGTCGTCTTCCACCTCCTGCTAGTGGGCAGGAGGGCGTGTGCCCGACGCACGCGCGCACACGGCCCTGGCCACCTCCTGCTTCCGCCGACCACCTGGAGATGGCTAAGGACGCCATGCACCCGCTGGCTCCCTCTCGACTCTTCCTCATCCCCATCTCCTCCCCTGGCTCTCTCCCTCACCCGCCCCAAGCACGCTCGCCGCCGCCGTTCGCTACCACCGCGGCCTAAGCCACCTCCTCGCCTCCCATCCCATTCTCGAGCTCCGTATCCTCGTGCCTAAGCTTTCCGATGAGCCACGCACATCTGGGCGCCCAGCAACGTCGCCACCATCGTCGTCTTCACCCTCGGTTGCCGTGGATCCTCGCCGTCGATTCGGGAGCTACAGACCGTCCCCGACCTCGCCCTCTCGCTTGTTTACCTCGCTGTGAGCCTCCGCACCAAATCTCTCTCTCTCCTATGCCGATTTCTTCCTCTAACCGCGCTCCAACGAGCCCGAGAGTTCGTCGCTGCCGGCCACGAGGTCGCCATGGCTAGAGCTCACGGACATCATGTCCGAGCGTACCACCCTGTTCTGTGCATCTCCGGGAGACGAACGCGACCACCCAATCGCCCTGCCGTACGCCGTAGGCCTTTTCCCATAGAGGCCAAGCTAGCACCACCCCCCCGAGCTCATTTCCCGCGAACTCTGAGGACCCCGCGGCCAGCTGCTACTTCTTGAGCTTGCATTGGTTTTTCCCTTGAAGAGGAAAGGGTGATGCAACAAAGTAGAGATAAGTATTTCCCTAAGTTAGAGAACCAAGGTATCAATCCAGTAGGAGACAACACACAAAGCACCAATACCTGCACAAACAATCAAACACTTGCACCCATGGCGATAAAGGGGTTGTCAATCCCTTCATGGTCACTTGCAAAAGTGAGATCTGATAGAGATAGATAAAACTAAACAAAAGATAAAGTAAATATTTTTGGGGTTTTTGGTTTATAGATCGGAAAGTAAAAGATTGCAAAATAGTAGATCGGAAACTTATATGATGGAAAATAGACCCAGGGGCCATAGGTTTCACTAGAGGCTTCTCTCAAGATAGCAAATAATACGGTCGGTGAACAAATTACTGTCGAGCAATTGATAGAAAAGCGCAAAGTAATGACGATATCTAAGGCAATGATTATGAAATATAGGCATCACGTCCGTGTCAAGTAGACCGACTCCTGCCTGCATCTACTACTATTACTGCACACATCGACCGACTCCTGCCTGCATCTACTAGTATTACTGCACACATCGACCGACTCCTGCCTGCATCTAGAGTACTAAGTTCATCAAGAACAGAGTAACGCTTTAAGTAAGATGACATGATGTAGAGGAATAAACTCAAGCAATATGATGTAAACCCCATCTTTTTATCCTCGATGGCAACAATACAATACGTGTCTCACTGCCCCTACTGTCACTGGGTGAGGACACCGCAAGATTGAACCCAAAGCTAAGCACTTCTCCCATTGCAAGAAAAACCAATCTAGTTGGCCAAATTAAACCGATAGTTCGAAGAGAACTGCAAAGATATCAAATCATGCATAAAAGAATTCAGAGAAGATTCAAATAATATTCATATATAAGCTGATCATAAATCCACAATTCATCAGATCTCGACAAACACACCGCAAAAGAAGATTACATCGGATAGATCTCCAAGAACATTGAGGAGAGCATGGTATTGAGAATCAAAGAAAGAGAAGAAGCCATCTAGCTACTAGCTATGGACCCGTAGGTTTGTGGTAAACTACTCACGCTTCATCAGAAGAGCAATAGAGTTGATGTAGAAGCCCTCCATGATCAAATCCCCCTTCGGCAGGATGCCGGAAAAGGCCCCAAGATGGGATCTCACAGGAACAGAAGGTTGCGGCGGTGGAAAAGTGTTTTCATGGATGCTTCTGGTGGTTTGGGAATATATGTGAATATATAGGAGGAAGATCTAGGTCAGGGGGTCACCGAGGGGCCCACAAGGTAGGGGGGTGCACCCTCCACCCTTGTGGCCGCCTCGTGGCTCTTCTGACTTGCACTCCAAGTCTCCTGGGTGTGTTCTGGTCCAAGAAAAATCATCGCGAAGGTTTTATTCCGTTTGGACTCTGTTTGGTATTCCTTTTCTGCGAAGCTCAAAAACAAGGAAAAGACAGAAACTGGCACTGGGCTCTAGGTTAATAAGTTAGTCCCAAAACTAATATAAAATAGCATATTAATGCATATAAAACATCCAAAACAGGTAATATAATAGCATGGAACAATCAAAAATTATAGATACGTTGGAGACGTATCAAGCATCCCCAAGCTTAATTCCTGCTCGTCCTCGAGTAGGTAAATGATTAAAACAGAATTTTTGATGTGGAATGCTACCTAACATATTTGTCCATGTAATTTTCTTTATTGTGGCATGAATGTTTAGATCCATAAGATTCAAAACAAAAGTTTAATATTGACATAAAAACAATAATACTTCAAGCATACTAACAAGGCAATTATGTCTTCTCAAAATAACATGGCCAAAGAAAGTGTATCCCTACAAAATCATATAGTTTGGCTATGCTCCATCTTCATCATACAAAATATTCAAATCATGCACAACCCTGATGACAAGCCAAGCAATTGTTTCATACTTTTGATGTTCTCAAACTTTTTCAACTTTCACGCAATACATGAGCGTGAGCCATGGACATAGCACTATAGGTGGAATAGAATATGGTGGTTGTGGAGAAGACAAAAAAGAGGAGATAGTCTCACATCAACTAGGCGTATTAACGGGCTATGGAGATGCCCATCAATAGATATCAATGTGAGTGAGTAGGGATTGCCATGCAACGGATGCACTAGAGTTATAAGTTTATGAAATCTCAAAAGAAAACTAAGTGGGTGTGCATCCAACTTGCTTGCTCATGAAGACCTAGGGCAATTTGAGGAAGCCCATCATTGGAATATACAAGACAAGTTATATAATGAAAAATTCCCACTAGCATATGAAAGTGACAACATAGGAGACTCTCTTTCATGAAGATCATGGTGCTACTTTGAAGCACAAGTGTGGAAAAAAAAAGGATAGTAACATTGCCCCTTCTCTCTTTCTCTCATTTTTTCCTTTTTTCTTTTTTTTGTTTGGCTTCTTTGGCCTCCCTTTTATTTTTTTCCTCACATGGGACAATGCTCTAATAATGAAGATCATCACACTCTTATTTACTTACAACTCAAAAATTACAACTCGATACTTAGAACAAAATATGACTCTATATGAATGCCTCCGGCGGTGTACCGACATGTGGAATGACTCAAGAGTGACATGTATGAAAGAATTATGAAAGGTGGCTTTGCCACAAATACGATGTCAACTACATGATCATGCAAAGCAATATGACAATGATGGAACGTGTCATAATAAAAAGGGAACGGTGGAAAGTTGCATGGCAATATATCTCGGAATGGCTATGGAAATTTCATAATAGGTAGGTATGGTGGCTGTTTTGAGGAAGGTATATGGTGGGTATATGGTACCGGCGAAGGTTGTGCGGCACTAGAGAGGCTAGCAATGGTGGAAGGGTGAGAGTGCGTATAATCCATGGACTCAACATTAGTCATAAAGAACTCACATACTTATTGCAAAAAATTATTAGTCATCGAAACAAAGTACTACGCGCATGCTCCTAGGGGGATAGATTGGTAGGAAAAGACCATCGCTCGTCCCTGACAGCCACTCATAAGGAAGACAATCAAAAAATACCTCATGCTCCAACTTCGTTACATAACGGTTCACCATACGTGCATGCTACGGGAATCACAAACCTTAACACAAGTATTTATCCAATTCACAACTACTCACTAGCATGACTCTAATATCACCATCTCTATATCTCAAAATAATCATAAGGAATCAAACTTCTCATAGTATTCAATGCACTTTATATGAAAGTTTTTATTATATCCCTCTTGGATGCCTATCATATTAGGACTAAATTCATAACCAAAGCAAATTACCATGCTGTTTAGAGACTCTCAAAATAATATAAGTGAAGCATGAGAGTTCAATAATTTCTACAAAATAAAGCCACCGCCGTGCTCTAAAAAGATATAAGTGAAGCACTAGAGCAAAATTGCCTAGCTCAAAAGATATAAGTGAAGCACATGGAGTATTCTAATAAATCACGATTCATGCGTGTCCCTCTCAAAAGGTGTGTACAGAAAGGATTATTGTGGCAAACTAAAAAATAAAGACTCATATCATACAAGACGCTCCAAGCAAAACACATATCATGTGGTGAATAAAAATATAGCCTCAAGTAAAGTTACCGATAGACGAAGACGAAAGAGGGGATGCCTTCCGGGGCATCCCCAAGCTTAGGCTCTTGTTTGTCCTTGAATATTACCTTGGGGTGCCTTGGGCATCCCCAAGCTTAGGCTCTTGCCACTCCTTATTCCATAGTCCATCAAATCCTTACCCAAAACTTGAAAACTTCACAACACAAAACTCAACAGAAAATCTCATAAGCTCTGTTAGTATAAGAAAATAAATCACCATGTTTGGTACTGTTGTGAACTCATTATTTATTTATATTGGTGTAATATCTACTGCATTCCAAATTTTCCATGGTTCATACCCCCCGATACTACCCATAGATTCATCAAAATAAGCAAACAACACATAGAAAACAGAATCTGTTAAAAACAGAACAGTCTGTAGTAATCTGGATACTTCGAATACTTCTGTAACTCCAAAAATTCTGAAAAAATAGGACAACAGAGGAAATTTGTATATCAATCTTGTGTAAAACATTCAGGGTATTTCCACACTCCAGTGAATTTAAACAATTCTGTGACTACACGCAAAAGTTTTTTTTTTCAGCAAGATCAAATCAACTATCACCGTAAGCCATCCCAAAGGTCTTACTTGGCACAAACACTAATTAAAACACAAAAACACATCTAACCAGAGGCTAGATGAATTATTGTTTGAAAAACAGAACCAAAAAGCAAAGAACAAAAATAAAATTGGGTTGCCTCCCAACAAGCGCTATTGTTTAACGCCCTTAGCTAGGCATAAAAACATAGATATAGGTATTGTCATCTTTGGTATGCAATCCATAAGTAGCTCTCATAATAGATTCATAAGGAAATTTAATTTTATTTCTAGGAAAGTGTTCCATGCCCTTCCTTAACGGAAATTGAAATCTCATGTTTCCTTCTTTCATA
The DNA here is from genome assembly GCA_011799875.1 of Thinopyrum elongatum. Lineage (NCBI taxonomy): Eukaryota > Viridiplantae > Streptophyta > Magnoliopsida > Poales > Poaceae > Thinopyrum > Thinopyrum elongatum. The sequence continues at coordinate 226,688,189 of CM022299.1, forward strand.
TCAATAATTGCACCAATCGTTCTAAGGAAAGGTCTACCAAGAATAATAGGACATGTAGGATTGCAATCTATATCAAGATAAATGAAATCTACGGGCACATAATTACTATTTGCAACAATAAGAACATCATTAATCCTGCCCATAGGTTTCTTAATAGTGGAATCCGCAAGATGCAAATTTAAAGAACAATCATCAAATTCACGGAAACCTAACACATCACATAAAGTTTTTGGAATCGTGGAAACGCTAGCACCCAAATCACACAAAGCATGGCACTCATAATCTTTAATCTTAATCTTAATAGTAGGTTCCCACACATCATATAGTTTTCTAGGGATAGAAACTTCCAATTCAAGCCTTTCTTCAAAAGATTGCATCATAGCATCAACGATATGTTTAGTAAAAGCTTTGTTTTGATTATAAGCATGAGGAGAATTCAACATGGATTGCAACAAGGAAATACAATATATTAAAGAACAAATATCATAATTAAATTCCTTGAAATCCAAAAGAGTGGGTTCATCGCTACTTAAAGTTTTGACCTCTCCAATCCCACTTTTATCAATTTTTGCGTCAAGATCTAAAAACTCCGAATCATTGGGACACCTTGTAACTAAAGTTGACTCATCTCCAGTCCCATATTTATCAAGATTTATATTGGAAAACAAAGATTCAATAGGAGTCACATCAATCACTTTAAGATCTTCATCATTATTTTCACGAAAACTAGAAGAACACACTTTTACAAACCAATCTCGTTTAGCATGCATCTTAGCGGTTCTTTCTTTGCACTCATCAATGGAGATTCTCATAGACTTTAGAGATTCATTGATATCATGCTTGGGTGGAATAGATCTAATTTTCAAAGAATCAACATCAAGAGAAATTCTATCCACGTTCCTAGCCAAATCATCAATCTTAAGCAATTTTTCTTCAACCAAGGCATTAAAATTCTTTTGCGAACTCATAAATTCTTTAACACTATTCTCAAAATCAGAGGGCATATTATTATAATTTCCATAAGAATTGTTGTAGGAATTACCATAATTATTAGAGGAATTACTAGGAAACGTCCTAGGAGTAAAATTACCTCTATATGCGTTATTACCAAAATTGTTCCTACCAAGAAAATTCACATCCATAGATTCATTGTTATTCTCAATCAAAGTAGACAAAGGCATATCATTAGGATCAATAGAAGCACTCTTGCTAGCAAATAATTTCATAAGTTCATCAATCTTTCCACTCAAAACATTAATCTCTTCAATTGCATGCACTTTTTTACTAGTGGAAGATCTTTCGGTATGCCATTGAGAATAATTAACCATAATATTATCTAGGAGTTTAGTAGCTTCTCCTAAAGTAATTTCCATAAAAGTACCTCCCGCGGCCGAATCTAAAAGATTTCTAGAAGCAAAATTCAATCCGGCATAATTTTTTTGTATAATCATCCATAAATTTAAACCATGAGTAGGGTAATTTCGTATCATCAATTTCATCCTCTCCCAAGATTGTGCAACATGTTCATGATCAAGTTGCTTAAAATTCATAATATCGTTCCTAAGGGAGATGATCTTAGCGGGAGGAAAATACTTGGAAATAAAAGCATCTTTACACTTATTCCATGAATCAATACTATTTTTAGGCAAAGATGAAAACCAAGTTTTAGCACGATCTCGAAGTGAGAACGGAAATAGCTTCAATTTAACAATATCATTATCCACATCTTTTTTCTTTTGCATATCACACAACTCAACCAAATTATTCAGATGGGATGTGGCATCTTCACTAGGAAGGCTGGAAAATTGATCTTTCATAACAAGATTCAGCAAAGTGGCATTAATTTCATAAGATTCCGCACTTGTGGCGGGAGCAACGGAGTACTAATAAAATCATTATTATTAGTATTGGAAAAGTCACACAATTTGGTATTCTCTTGAGTCATTGTGACAAAGCAAGCAATCTAACACACGAGCAAACAAAAAGCAAACGAAAAAGACGAGCGGAAGAAGGGCGAATAAAAAGGCAAATCTTTCGAAAATCGTTTTAGAAGTGGGGGAGAGGAAAACGAGAGGCAAATGGTGAATAATGTAATGCAAGAGATGAGAGTTTATGACGGGTACTTGGTATGTCTTGACTTGGCGTAGATCTCCCTAGCAACGGCGCCAGAAATTCTTCCTGCTACTTCTTGAGCCTGCTTTGGTTTTTCCCTTGAAGAGGAAAGGGTGCTGCAACAAAGTAGATATAAGTATTTCCCTCAGTTAGAGAACCAAGGTATCAATCTAGTAGGAGACAACGCACAAATCACCAATACCTGCACAAACAATCAAACACTTGCACCCAACGCGATAAAGGGGTTGTCAATCCCTTCACGGTCACTTGCAAAAGTGAGATCTGATAGAGATAGATAAAACTAAACAAAAGATAAAGTAAATATTTTTGGGGTTTTTGGTTTATAGATTGGAAAGTAAAAGATAGCAAAATAGTAGATCAGAAACTTATATGATGGAAAATAGACCCAGGGGCCATAGGTTTCACTAGAGGCTTCTCTCAAGATAGCAAATAATATGGTGGGTGAACAAATTACTGTCAAGCAATTGATAGAAAAGCGCAAAGTTATGACGATATCTAAGGCAATGATTATGAAATATAGGCATCACATCCGTGTCAAGTAGACCGACTCCTGCCTGCATCTACTACTATTACTCCACACATCGACCGACTCCTGCCTGCATCTAGAGTATTAAGTTCATGAAGAACAGAGTAACGCTTTAAGTAAGATGACATGATGTAGAGGAATAAACTCAAGCAATATGATGGAAACCCCATCTTTTTATCCTCGATGGCAACAATACAATACGTGCCTTGCTACCCCTACTGTCACTGGGTGAGGACATCGCAAGATTGAACCCAAAGCTAAGCACTTCTCCCATTGCAAGAAAAACCAATCTAGTTGGCCAAACTAAACCGATAGTTCGAAGAGAACTACAAAGATATCAAATCATGCATAAAAGAATTCAGAGAAGACTGAAATAATATTCATAGATAAGCTGATCATAAATCCACAATTCATCGGATCTCGACAAACACACCGCAAAAGAAGATTACATTGGATAGATCTCCAAGAACATCAAGGAGAACATGGTATTGAGAATCAAAGAGAGAGAATAAGCCATCTAGCTACTAGCTATGGACCCGTAGGTCTATGGTAAACTACTCACGCTTCATCGGAAGAGCAATAGAGTTGATGTAGAAGCTCTCCGTGATCGAATCCCCCTTCGGCAGGATGCCAAAAAAGGCCCCAATATGGGATCTCACAGGAACAGAAGGTTGCGGCGGTGGAAAAGTGTTTTCGTGGATGCTTCTGGTGGTTTGGGAATATATGTGAATATATAGGAGGAAGATCTAGGTCAGGGGGTCACCGAGGGGCCCACAAGGTAGGGGGCGCGCCCTACCCCCCTAGGCGCGCCCTCCACCCTTGTGGCCACCTCGTGGCTCTTCTGACTTGCACTCCAAGTCTCCTGGGTGTCTTCTGGTCCAAGAAAAATCATTGCGAAGGTTTTATTCCATTTGGACTCGTTTGGTATTCCTTTTCTGTGAAGCCCAAAAACAAGGAAAAAACAAAAACTGGCACCGGGCTCTAGGTTAATAAGTTAGTCCCAAAAATAATATAAAATAGCATATTAATGCATATAAAACATCCAAAACAGATAATATAATAGCATGGAACAATTAAAAATTATAGATACATTGGAGACGTATCACCAGCTACCTGCTCCCCGTGATGCGGACGAGCACGGGCTGCGCCCTAGTGGCCTCGGTTGCCGCTCTCGTGCCCTTCTGAGTGGTCACCGCTGTGTTTCCAGGTCGCCGGCGTTGAGCTCCAGCGATGCTGATGTGGCCGGTTAATTAGGACTAACCAATGTAGTTAGTTAACCCTAATGACCCTCTGGGTCGTTGACTCTTGGGCCCCGGCCCTGTTAACTGTTATTTAGGTTTTAATTAAACCTTTTAGCCACTGTTACGCTGACAGGTAGGCCCCACCAGTCAGTTTTGACTTTGGTCAATGCTGACATCACTGTGACATACTGCTGATGCGGTAAAGCCTTTCTGAGATTTTAAATAAGTCAGAAATGATTTATTATTTCAAAAAATGTCCTAAACTTCTAAAATTCATAGAAAATAATCTATAACTCCAATGAAAATAATTCATATATGAAAAATTATCAGAAAAATCCAAAGAATCTGTTTATGGCATTTTCATGCATGTTAGAACAAATTTTGTTTACTGTTTAGGACAAATCATATAAAGAGCATTTAAACCATCACATATGGAGTTTAATTTTGAACCTTGGGTTCAAACCAACTTCATTTAAATTGTTGCTAGATGCATTAGCCCAAATCACATCATATTGCCATGTAATAATCATGCATCATATTGTTGCATTGCATTGATTGTGTTCCTTCTCTATTGCCGGTGTTTGTCCCCTCTCAGTAGATGTTGTTCCGACGATGTGATCGATGACACCAATGAAGAGCTATTACTAGCTTCGGAAGTGTCAGGCAAGCAACCCCCTTGATCACTCTGATACAATCCCACTCTCTCGCTCCTTCTCTCTTTTACAGCATTAGGACAACAATGATTCAACTGTTACATGTTGCGGTAGTTGAACCCCATTCCTTTGCATGACCTGTCTTTGCCATAGTAAAAAGTTGAAACCCACTAGCATGAGTAGGAGTTGCTTGAGCCATGATGTGACTACTCATTTATGCTTGCTTGTTATGCCTGCTATTGCTTAGAGTTGTGTCAGGTCTGATTCATCGGGGATGAATTGGAATGTTGTGAACATGTCCTACTGTTCAGAGCTAAGTGTGTGAACACGATTTGGTAAAGGTAGCGGTGAGAGGCCATGTAGGAGTACATGGTGGGTTGTCTCATTGAAACCCACTAGCATGAGTAGGATTTGCTTGAGCCATGATGTGCCTACTCATTTATGCTTGCTTGTTATGCCTGCTATTGCTTAGAGTTGTGTCAGGTCTGATTCATCGGGGATGAATTGGAATGTTGTGAACATGTCCTACTGTTGAGAGCTAAGTGTGTGAACACAATTTGGTAAAGGTAGCGGTGAGAGGCCATGTAGGAGTACATTGTGGGTTGTCTCATTGAAACCGTCCTCAGGAATTGAGTTCTGTGTTTGTGATCCAAGACAGTTACTACCACGCATTGGGTTCCGGTAACTCGGTTCCTCTCGGCTTATTAATCACCTTGATCTCTGTCCAAGAGTTGCAACTAGTTTCTTGTGTTTGTAGGTTGTGTTAGTAGTCTACCAAGCACTGGCACAACGAGGTGCAATACACATGGTTTTTAACCCCTTTTCACAACGGCATTTGGAACTGTCGCCAAGTGAGTGTGGGCGATAGGGGGGGTCCTTCCCACACGACCCAGAAACCGTCGGGGATATGGAGCCATGATCCAGAGGCCTTGCAAAATGTAATCGTGTGTGATGCAGCACACACTAAATTCTTTCGCACGTGTGGGATTGGTGATTAAACGTTTCTAATGATGCAGTGAAACCAAACGGTGTGTCGTAATGAACCGTTTGGGAAACAGTATGTAAGGCACACGGGCCAACAAATGAACTGTGTGTGATATGTGCCCCATCGCACATGAGTTTTCTGCGGAACCCGTCTGCCGTGCAAGACTCCATCGCACACATTTCCCAACAATTACCGTGGGCGATAATGTTCTATCACAAATGGTTCAAGAGCCCCTTCGCACACATACAAGTGATGCAGACCGTTTGTGATTTGTTGTGTATCACCGACGGTTGCGGCAAGAGTGATGTGTGCTTTTCGTTTGGGATCCCACACGTTTCCTGAAAAATTTACGACTGGGATTCTATTTTACATTGGGCACGGTTTACTCCGAGCTCTCGTGTGCGATAACGTGATATCACAAACGGTTCCGGAGACCCTACGCACACGTAGTAGCGCTACAAATCGTTTGCGATCTGCTGTGTATCACCGACGGTTCCGCTACGATTGACGTATGCTTTCTGATGTGGATCGCACACACTCATTTAGTTGAACCGTGTGCAGAGCAATTGCCAGGTTAAAACAAAATTATGCCATTTTGAATCGGCATGCAAAAAGCAAATTTGCCACAATATTCAATTAAACAAATAGTGTCCACAGGAAGAACATTCATCAGATTTCGCAACAATTGCAATTGAACATATGGAGCTAAATTCCAGTGATTTGTCGACACATATATGCATTACATAATTAATCATAGTGTACGAAATACGAAGACCTCATCAGATGGAAAACAATGGATCCATGCATATATGTTTAGCGGCTAACTCTTACTCAATGTTTCAGGAGAACGCATGCTCAAATCTTCATTTTCACCAGTGGGATTGATGTAGTGATTCAGGAAGAAGTCGCTGATAAATCTCTAAACCATCAGCAATTTACCAGTGGGGAGCGGTTCAGGGGTCCTCAGTTCTAAGATGAGTTGTAGTATTTTTAAGATCAGAATGTGCCATATGAGTGGAGTAGAAGATATTAATTAAGATAGACTTACTGGTACTAATTCGCGAGGATCTTCACAACTATCAGCAGATTTGCAGATGGAGATCATGTGTCTGCAAACATAGTATCCACAAAGGTTGGTCCCTGCTTGTTGCTGAGGACACTGAAATTTTTTGTACATAATTAGTCATGTATTTGTCCTGTCAGGAACAACCTAACCAGTGTTAGATGTATTTTTTTCTTTGGACAGAAATAGAAATAGGTTTATTTAGAAGCTTGAACATTTGACTAGCGTAAGAAAATGTATTTGCAGACTATTGGATAAATTTTCCAAAAATAACGGATTTTGGTGTGTTACCAGAGAAACGATCTCGTGCTGCAGAGGTAGTTCCCTCTTGATAGAGGCAGAAGTGTCCCGTCTTTCGATGAGATGGTGGCTATCGTTTTTGGTGGAGTAGACTTTGACGATCCGACTATGAACGTGCTAGGACGTCGCGCCTTAGCAATCGCTAAACCAACTCCGAGAGGTTATTGACCACGCCGGAGCACGATCAACCTGACCACGAGGGTCTATTTCTTGCAAGCAAACGAAGAACAAGCAAGAAACTAAGATTTGCAATCTGGATATTGCGAATATAAGATGAAAGCTTTATTGATCAAGGTGGGGTTCTGTGACGTCTTGGTCTGGTCGTTGAACACAAACGAAGTACGCGAAGTTGCAGCTATGGTGAACTTTTAATCTAAACAAAACCCAAGCAAAAAGCTACTAGATGGATCTACTTATATAGGAGCAAGGAGTGGAGGCCAAGGAGGTGGGAGGACGTCCCAAGGCAGCCTAAAACTAACCCTAGGTCGTACAAGGCCAATGGGCCCAAGTGGAGGTGATGCAACACCTTTGGACTTATAGTTTGACTCGGATTCTGCTACAGCGTCAGATTGTTTTGATGACAACTCAACGCTCCGGATGAATTTGAAGGTGAAACCAATTGGGTTAGAAAGAGCACGAAATCTACTTTCCAACAAAAAAGGAATCACCCAATTCGGAGTCCGTATGAAATAGTTCTTGGTGTTTTGAGTCAGGTATGTCTGTGTAGTCCGAATCTGAATCCAGAACATGAGAGACTTGGACTCTATCTTCTCTTGGCCCAAAAGTGACGTGAGAGGACTTTTTGAACAGCACCTAAACTTCTATTTTTCCCTTATCTTCATATGTGAATTGTACAAATGTCCCATACACCTGCAATTAGACATGGCACAAAAGTTTGTGAAGTATTTTTGTTGTGGATGACACAAATAAATTATTGCATAGTTTGCATTAGAAATAACCTCATAAATATACATGTATGCAATATTTTTGGTCATATCCAAGGTAGTCATGTCCTCATCATCCTCCCCTTCTTGAAAACAAAGCCGTCCTCGGCGTTGCTTAAGCTGAAATGTGGCTAACAAAAGAGACAAGGTGTACATGTTGTATATGTATATGTCATCCTGTTTTACTTCCCTTAGTTTTTGCATATATGACACATGTATACATGAGTAACCTTCATAGTTCATAAAATCTAAAGCCAAAATATTATCACAAGAAGTAGAAGGCATGAAAATATTGCAACTCAGTTTGCACATATAAGTGAAGCTCTTATTCATTTCAAAAGGTTGACAATGTTCATCATTAAACCATCCTAACATTGGTGAATAAACCTTAGTTGCATCAAATTTACATGCTACAACATGCTTAAATAAGCAAACATGCAATAAGTCATTGGTCACAGAATCATCACCAAGATTAGAGGTCATATTAAAATGATTAAACATTGGTTCTTTTGCATCAACAGTTAATTCAATGGGTGCACTCAAAATTGTTGGTATTTCAGTTGTTTGATCACATGACGGATTCATGACAGTAACACAATTCTCTAAAATAGGTGACATGCCCAAATCAATAGGTAACTCAACACATGATGTATTCAAGTTAACTAGGCATGCATCATTCTCATGTGAAAGTGGAAAATATGTACCTCTGTCATTACCTCTTATGATCAACTCAGATGATGTAGGCACTCTCGATGGTAATGTGTCACATGGTGGAGATGATGTAGTCATCGCAACAACGGATGTGGTTGTCATAGTACGCCTAGTAGTTGAAGAAACATCTGTATCAACACTTGGAATGTGCACCGTACGCTTGTTCTCTTTGTGGGCAACACGTCGTTTTATTTCCTGTTCAGCTTTGCAAGCAAGATAAAACAAATGGTCCATAGGATAACACTCTTCATGAATTAGTATCTCTTGAATATCACGGTTTAATCCTCCCCAAAATCTATCCATAAAATCTTCTTCACTTTCTTCTAAAAATGAGCGCAATAAGGTAGTTTGTAAATCATCATAATATTTTGTTACGGTGTCACTACCTTGTTTTAAATGTTGTAGTTTTCTAATCATGCCACAAGCATAATGAACATCTACGAATCTATCTCTCATGACATGTTTTAAACCATCCCAAGTAATAGGTATATAATCAGGGTTTAACCGACAGTATTCACTCCACCAAACTAAAGCAAAGCTACTGAAAGTACTAACCGCGGCTTGAAATTTTCCACGCTCATCAAAATTATGGGAAGCAAATATAGCATTAATTTCGTACTCCCATTAAATATATAAATCAGGCCTAAAACGACCAGTAAATGGTGGCATGGAAACATTAACCTGATTATGTGCATTCTGATGTTGTTGCTCCTCTTGTGACGGTTGTTGTATTTTCTTAGGTGATGGCAAATCTCCCACGATCGATGAAGCCCAAGAACTAACAACTCCGGAACCTGCCATGATTAGTAGAAACAAAAAAAATCGAGAATAATGTTCCTATGAACTACTAGGATATGGTGGTAAAGCGCTCACAGTAAAGCAAATATCAATATCTTACAAGTTCTTACCATGCAGCAGGTGGTGACGGGCAACCAGCGGTGTCAAATAACTCCGAAGATTGAGTAAAGCGATTGCCAGGCGAATGTACGTATACACGGTGTAGAAATATGTGGAGCTGGGTTGGCTATATATGGTAGCAAAAGATTAGCAATAATCAATTCAGAGATGCAATGTTGAATAAACGCTCAACGACGGTACTGTGCTGGTCCTAGGCTAGACCGGACTAGAGACGCGAGCCTAGAACACTAATGAGGTCACGGTGTAGCACAACTAGTATCAATAAAGGATATGAAGTAGCTCTGGACAGCAAGATATAAGTGAAGATCACAATGGCAGTAAAGATAATGATGAGAAACAACTACCAAGTAGCATATACCAACAATTCTCTCTCCAACTTTACTCTATAAAAGTTTGTGCCAATTTTATGATAATTTTTCTCAAGAAAGGCACTGACTCAAGCTTTCAAATGCAAAAAAAATCACTCAATTCCGAGTTGATATGAGGAGTCAAAAAATTCTAAAACTGGCCTGAAAAACTGGAACAAGCTGTGTTCACGAATTTCGGAGGGCAAAAAGACCTATTTAGAAGCTGATTTTGAGGTGTCAAATATTGAACTAGCTTCTTCAACTATTTAGATGCGGCTCGTCGCTAGCTTTAATTTGAGTACTCACGGAGCCAAAACAGACTTCGTATGAAAAAGATATGCCTGTTTTACTGAACACTACACAAAACAGATTCCAATCCAAATTCAGCTACGAGATTGAGTCTAGATAGATCCGAATTTTTTTTTCTTCTCTCTTTTTTTTTCTCACACTTTTTTTTTCTTTTTCTTTCTCTCTTTTTTTTCTCTGACTTTTTTTAACTTGTTTTTTTCTTTTTTTTCTCGCTCCCTCTTTCCAAAACAAACTAGATAAGATGTAGATTGGATCAAGCACAGATGTGAACGACCTCAACTATGATTATGACAATGAACAGTGGGTAGCACGATGTGGAAATTGATGGATGGGATGGTGGACAGCGGAAGGAATAACGATGCAGCGGCGGCGTGACTAATGTGAACAGAACTCGAAACTCTAAACGAACTAGACACTAAGACCAGCAACTAAACACGACGATGCAACCGATAATTCAATAATGCAAACAATGAAAAGAAAATTGCAAAGGCTCGACTGGATTGGACAAAGGATGAATAGATCTAACTTTTTTTTGTGGCTTTTTCTTGAACAATAGGTAAGAAAATAAATCTAATCTAGGGAAAACTGGAAATTCTCACCGAGCAACCTGAAAACTGATACCACTTGATAGAGGCAGAAGTGTCCCGTCTTTCGATGAGATGGTGGCTATCGTTTTTGGTGGAGTAGACTTTGACGATCCGACTACGAACGTGCTAGGACGTCGCGCCTTAGCAATCGCTAAACCAACTCCGAGAGGTTATTGACCACGCCGGAGCACGATCAACCTGACCACGAGGGTCTATTTCCTACAAGCAAACGAAGAACAAGCAAGAAACTAAGATTTGCAATCTGGATATTGCGAATATAAGATGAAAGCTTTATTGATCAAGGTGGGGTTCTGTGACGTCTTGGTCTGGTCGTTGAACACAAACGAAGTACGCGAAGTTGCAGCTATGGCGAACTTTTAATCTAAACAAAACCCAAGCAAAAAGCTACTAGATGGATCTACTTATATAGGAGCAAGGGGTGGAGGCCAAGGAGGTGGGAGGATGTCCCAAGGCAGCCTAAAACTAACCCTAGGTCGTACAAGGCCAATGGGCCCAAGTGGAGGTGATGCAACACCTTTGGACTTGTAGTTTGACTCGGATTCTGCTATAGCGTCAGATTGTTTCGACGACAACTCAATGCTCCGGATGAATTTGAAGGTGAAACCAATTGGGTTAGAAAGAGCACGAAATCTACTTTCCAACAAAAAAAGAATCACCCAATTCGGAGTCCGTATGAAATAGTTCTTGGCGTTTTGAGTCAGGTATGTCTGTGTAGTCCGAATCTGAATCCAGAACGTGAGAGACTTGGACTCTATCTTCTCTTGGCCCAAAAGTGACGTGAGAGGACTTTTTGAACAGCACCTAAACTTCTCTTTTTCCCTTATCTTCATATGTGAATTGTACAAATGTCCCATACGCCTGCAATTAGACATGGCACAAAAGTTTGTGAAGTATTTTTGTCGTGGATGACACAAATAAATTATTGCATAGTTTGCATTAGAAATCACCTCACAAATATACATGTATGCAATATTTTTGGTCATATCCAAGGTAGTCATGTCCTCATCAGGTTCCCTGCTTTAGTTTTTCACAATGCGAGCACACTGCAAATGAAGATGAATTTTGACAACATCAATTATTGAACCAGATATGAATGCAAATTAATTTTAACATCATAGAATTCAATACCTATCCATGAATTGCTGAAGATGCGTTAGATCCTGAGCATTTGTTGACTCTCTGAGAGAATCCATGTAGTAAACTGTGTTCTTGTTTGGAAAAATGAATACCAATATCCAGTGATTGCTACATATTAAGAAAGCCATGAACTTATGAATTATGTCGAAATCTGAAAGACAATCAGTGTATGCGTGGTTGTTTACTTGACTTACCGTTCATGATATGGCCAGAGAAATGATTCTACATGGGACGTGTTTTCGAAGATATGGATGACCGTGTTAATGGCCCAGTCCTGTAGGTCCTTACCATCTAATGTTGTACCATTTGCTAATGCAGGGTCTATGAAATACACACTCTCCCTTTTTCTTCTCTGCGCGTTCAATCCCCTGAGAGGAATAGAATGCAGTTAGTTGTTTATCATTTACAACCTTGTATGGAGAATTTGATCAGAGTTTGTTAAGTACTTACAAAATCAGGCATCTAACAAGAGTGGCATCGAGCTCGTTGAAGTTGAAGAAGATATGTAAGTCCTCAAAACTCACATTGATGGAACCAGCATCATGTCGGAAATGATCTCTGTTGTAGTGGACTAGAAGACCATGATGACCTGCTGACATTTGATTCACTCAATATTCATGTAACTCACGACAACTGGAGCTGCACTCATCAAAGTATTCGCCAACAAGAAATGGCTGGCCATGGACGTAATTGCGTGCTTCAAGTACGTCTGCTTTATTTTTAGCAAGCTGCAAATCTATTTCTTCATCATCCATGCCGTCAGAAATAATATTACTCCCCGATTCGAACAACTTGCTGTTAATTTGGTTCTGGGCGATGAGTGCTTTAAGTAAGAGGCAATCATTCTCTTTCCTCTTCGCTCTCCCGCCGCGCTTCCTCACGGGTGCAGCCTTTTTGACCGCTTCCTTCTTGGTACTTGAAGCAGTTCTGGCAGAACGTCTGGCTGGCTGCAAGGTAGACTGCCGAGCAGATGGTGAAGCTTCAACGGACTGCTTAGCAGACGGTTTATCTATGCCGGACCGCTGAGCTGGCGGTGCTGCTGTGACGGACTGCTGGGCTATAGGAGCAGAGGCATTGGACTACTGACCATGTGTTGAAGCTATGTCGGGTTTCTGCGCAGGTGGTGCCAACTTGTCGGTGTGCCGAGGAGGCCGTGCCAACGCGTTGGTTTGCTGAGCAGGAAGTGCTGACGTATTGGTATGCTGATCACGCGGCTGCGGACCGACGGACTGATGAGCAGCCGGTTCTGGACCTATAGACTGCTTAGCAGGCGGTTCCGAAGCATCAGACTGCTTAGCAGTCCGTTCCACTAGGTTGGTCTGCTGAGCATGTGCTGCAGCTGGGTCTACCCCCGCTGCTTCAGCGGCCGGCATCTGAACCGGTGGTGCGTCTTCAGTAGTTGTAGGCCTTGCCAATGTCTGCTCTGGGGCGGAGGATGACATGGCCTATACAGCACAAAGTCGGGCCGGCTGATCATAGGTTGATGCATCAGCCGTCGGATTACGAGTATTAGGTTCTTTGGGGGAAGCACGCGAGAGCTGCTGTGGCAAGTAGAGCATCACCGGTTGAGGGGCGACATTGGTTGCTCTTGGCGGGGCTTCAGGGATCTCATCGATGAACTCTATTTCCTTTCGTGGCCACTGGATGTGATGTAACAGTGTTTCTCCCAAGGTCCTTTGCTCATCAAAGTCTCCTAGGACATTCTTCAGGGCAAATTCATTGAATCCAGGCTTTACTTCAGTCACGTAGCACTTCACACAGCCCGGCTTCAATGGCACATTGTCCAACAAGAGGCCCTCTTCCAAGAAGGGTGGGCAAACCCAGGCTGTTGCACATTTTAATGTACCTTCATAATGTGTAAGCACGCCCTTCAATCTGTCTTTCATTCCAGATAGATCAGATATAGCACCATCATGAGCAGCTGCAGTCTCAGTGTCGCTGGGGTTAGCTGATGCACAGCTACTCTTGTGTGGTGTTGTCGCACAATAAGCAGCATCCTCCATGCCTGCCTCCCCTCCCATCTGCTGGCTATTTGTCAGTGTTAGAGTCTTCTGCATCATCATTGACTCCTCAATGTCCTTTCGAATAGCCAGATACATGTCCTTCCTCAACCTTTCATACAATTCATTCTGCTTCATTTCACTCCTCGCTTTTTTCATGCTGAGCCTCTCTTCTTTGCTGAGTGTGAAAGCCCTCTTGTGCGGGACATTAACACCTATACTTCTTGCACGGCCAAGGGGCTCTCTTGTTTCCAGAGCATCGGACAGAATGTCACATGGCCCTGGGTTCCTGTAGAACCTTCCAGGGATCTTGGAAGCCTTTCCAGAGCATCGGACAGAATGTCACTTGATACAGTTCTTCGTCACGTGAGTTTTCAAAGTAATAAGTTCCGTCATCACGCCTCCTTGCACATGCCCGCAAGTAGTCTCTGGCGCGTTCGCCCCTGATTTCACTAAAGGCCGGTTTCCCACCCGCCGCTACTGCTTCTTTGTCCTCCTGGCCCCATATCGGTTTCATGCCAATACAGTGGGGGTGTGTGTTCTTCTTCTGAAGTTCCGATTGCTTGGCACTCTTCTCAGCAAACTCTTTAGTTGTCCTGACCCTTTTGAATTCTGCCCAGTCTACCTTTGTAATTTGGGGGTATGCGGGGATTGGGTCCTTGCCTTCACTCAAGTACTTCTTGTACAACACGTGCTTCCAGTTTCTCCAAACATCCCTAGCCTTCTTCAGTGCAGCGTGTTCCATCTGCATTCTCCACTTCTCTGGAACATTCAAGTGATCCACGATCTCCCGGACTATCCTTTGCCGTGTTTCTGTGTTAGCCTTCCGAAACCCTGGCAGATTAATGTTGAGCCTTGCCCTGCCAACAAATCCACACACACTCCTGAACCTCGTGCGTGCTTTATCTAGTTTAGTTGGAGCCCAAGACTTTAAATCGATCTCGGTTACTTCATATACACCTTTAGGCTGGTGTGTGGGCTTTCTTGGAGCGTTCCTCTGTGTCCTGACCGGAAGGGTAATTGCTGCAGATCTATCCCGTTCAAGATTACTTGATCCCTCACCATCTGCTGAAGACCTAGGGTTGTCGGAATCAGATGAAGATACATCACCTGAAGCATGAGTGTTGTTGCTGCTATTCGGCATCTACAGAGAACACATGCGAAACTCAGGAAAGGAGGATAAGCATAAAACTAACAACTTGGTATCAAGCTGTCTAAACATGTCATGCAATAATTTAGAAAATGTATGGCTTATTTGTTAAGTTTGTGTGACTCGGGCGCCCGCGATCTGTAAATCTGCAGTAACTTATTGGAACAAATACAGCTTATATGTACTAGTTAGGAAGGTAGATAATGAACATATATATGCTCTCCATTATTTTATAGCCAATTTGGGAACATAGGGAATGAAATAGGAAGAGGGATTGCGAGGAAATGTGCCTCACCGTGATGGAGAGCAGTAACTAACAGGTTTCTTAATGCAAACCCGGCTGGACTACAGGAGAGGCGAGGGTTACAGGATCGATATGCTCGAGGGTGGTAGGCGAGCAAACGAAGACGGCGAGGCGCGGGCAGCTGCGTGTTGGGAACGGTAGTGGAGGTAGGCTTGACGCCGAAGAGCGGGCACACGACCGGGGTGAGCACGCCGGCGCCGGAGAGGGTTCTGCTGTGGATCTAGGGGAGGGGGAGCTGGCGATGGAGATTGGGTGGACTAGTTGAGTGAAACGCGGGCGGGCGGTGGGGGGTGTTGGCGGACTAGGTGAAAAGGGTGAAAAATATCCCTGGTTGTCGCGCGGAAAGGCCTATGCAAACGGTTGCCTCTAAGCGCTCGTGTGCACAAAGAGAATAATTTCGTTTGAAATGAAGACGTACTAATTTTGAAATGAAGACGTGAGTTCATTGTTTCGCCTCTAAATTTTTCCCACGTTAAGCAATCACCATTATACCATGGGTTTGATTTGCTGGTGCATTTCAGGTCTCGTGTGGTATATTTAAGACATTTTTTGGCATTTACCGTGCATTTTGGCATATAAATCAAATCCTAGCCGGACTGCATTTCCTGTCGAAAGGGATGAGGATTGTCGTTCGATCTGGGAGCATCCAACGGTGCAGACATACGATCCGTGGGGTTTGGGTTCTGGCCAATCAGAACGCATGACTCAGATCGCGCGAGCAGCAAGGGGGGGCATCGGCCACGGTTTGGTAGGCACACGGCTTTCGTGAGTGAACCGTGTGCTATTTGAAGACATTTACATGAACTAACAACATATTTTCGTTTGAATGAAAACAAGAGTTCATCGTTTCGCCTCCAAATTGTTTTCCACAGTAAGAAATCACCATTGTACCCTGTGGTTCGATTTTCTCGTGCATTTGAGGTATCGTTTGCTATATTTGAGTCGTTTGCTATTGTCGCAACTACACGTGGGTGCTAGCTGGCAAGATCATTTGTGTGTTGCTTTGGGAGTTTTCATTCATTGTTCGAGAAACAGGAAAAAAATTCAAACAGTTCGGCCGCAGGGTGCGGCCAGAGGCGTAAGCCTTGTTGGTATTCTAATTACAGGAAATGCCTATAGAGTCCAGAAATAATGAAAATCGGTGTTTCACCGTGGCGTGCTCTCAGGATCACATGGAAATTTTTTGGTAAAGATGGCACAAGTTTTGATGCTCACACCTTCCAAATTGGAGTATCTCACAAGAAGGATCATAGTTTCCAAAAGGAGACGTGGCACTTCGGACTCCAATCGTCAGTGACTTCATCGTTCCGCCTCGAATTTTTTTCACGGTAAACAATCACGTATATATCCTAAGTTTGATTTTCTGGCCCATTTCAGGTCTCGTTGCTATATTTAAGTCATTTTTTTGCACTTATCTTGCAATTAGTGCATATAATTAAATTCAAAACCATTCTACAACTACATCTGGGTGTTAGTTAGCAAAGAAGGTGTACAAAAAATTCAAATAGTTCGGCCGCAGGGTGCGGCCAGAGGCGTAAGCCTTGTTGGTATTCTAATTACAGGAAATGCCTACAGAGTCCAGAAATAATGAAAATCGGTGTTTCACCGTGGCGTGCTCTCAGGATCACATGGAATTTTTTTGGTAAAGATGGCACAAGTTTTGATGC
The DNA here is from genome assembly GCA_011799875.1 of Thinopyrum elongatum. NCBI lineage: Eukaryota > Viridiplantae > Streptophyta > Magnoliopsida > Poales > Poaceae > Thinopyrum > Thinopyrum elongatum. The sequence goes on from CM022299.1 coordinate 226,705,185, forward strand.
TCACACCTTCCAAATTGGAGTATCTCACAAGAAGGATCATAGTTTCCAAAAGGAGACGTGGCACTTCGGACTCCAATCGTCAGTGACTTCATCGTTCCGCCTCGAATTTTTTTCATGGTAAACAATCACGTATATATCCTAAGTTTGGTTTTCTGGCCCATTTCAGGTCTCGTTGCTATAATTAAGTCATTTTTTTGCACTTACCTAGCAATTAGTGCATATAATGAAATTCAAAACCATTCTACAACTACATCTGGGTGTTAGTTAGCAAAGAAGGTGTACAAAAAATTCAAACAGTTCGGCCGCAGGGTGCGGCCAGAGGCGTAAGCCTTGTTGGTATTCTAATTACAGGAAATGCCTATAGAGTCCAGAAATAATGAAAATCGGTGTTTCACCGTGGCGTGCTCTCAGGATCACATGGAATTTTTTTGGTAAAGATGGCACAAGTTTTGATGCTCACACCTTCCAAATTGGAGTATCTCACAAGAAGGATCATAGTTTCCAAAAGGAGACGTGACACTTCGGACTCCAATCGTCAGTGACTTCATCGTTCCGCCTCGAATTTTTTTCACAGTAAACAATCACATATATATCCTAAGTTTGATTTTCTGGCCCATTTCAGGTCTCGTTGCTATATTTAAGTCATTTTTTTGTACTTACCTTGCAATTAGTGCATATAATTAAATTCAAAACCGTTCTACAACTACATCTGGGTGTTAGTTAGCAAAGAAGGTGTACAAATCATTTATGTGTCGCTTTGCGAGTTTTCATCCATTGTCCGAGAAACGGGGAGAAGTTTCAAACATTTCGAACGCGAGGTGCAGCCACCGGCGTAGGCCTAGTTGGTATTTTAATTACTGGGAATTCAGATGGAGTCCAGACATCATCAAAATCGGTTTGTGCTCGTGGCGTGCTCTCATGACCCCGGGGAAATTTTTTGGTAAAGTTTGGAACAAGTTTTGATGATCGCTCCTTCCAAACCGGAACATCTCGCATGAAGGACCATGGTTTCCAAAAGGAGACCTGTCAATTCAAACTCCAGTGGTCGGCAACTTCATCGTTTGGCCTCATAAAAATATCCACGGTACGCAATCACCATTATACCACGGGTTTGATTTTCTAACGCATTTCAGGTATCGTTTGCTATATTTAAGACATTTTTTGAATTTAACGTGCAACTTGTGGATATAAATAAAATCACAACCGGAACTGCATGTGCTGTCGAAAGGGATGAGGATCGCCGTTCGATCAAGGAGAATCCAACGGTGCAGACGTACGATCCGTGGGGTTTGGTTCTGGCCAATCAGAACGCACGGCTCAGATCGCGCGCATGGCGGGGGGGCATCGGCCACGGTTTAGTGGACACACGGCTTTCGTGAGTGAACCATGTGCTATTTGAAAACATTTACATTAACTAACAACATATTTTCGTTTGAATGAAAACATGAGTTCATCGTTTCGCCTCCAATTTATTTTCCACGGTAAGAAATCACGATTGTACCCTATGGTTCGATTTTCTGGTACATTTTACCAGGCGGCAGGCCTAACTAGCAATCTCAAACTTTGAATATGCAAAAAAAAGATCTCGTTGCTATATTTGAGTCATTTTTTGCACACAATATATATATATATATATATATATATATAGGACTGAACTATTCTATTACTAGTAACCCAATATTATTCTGTTACTCGTCTGCCCTATATAGGGCCTGATCTGTTTCTCCGAGCGCCGAACAAGAAAAGAAAAGAACTCCCTCACACCAAATCTGGATGGGAATCGGGTCAACCCAATCCCGACCGCCACCATCTCTCCCAGCCGTCGCGCCACCTTCCCCCGGCCGCCGCGCCTCCGGCCACCTTCCCCCAGCCACCGCCGCGCCTCCGGCCACCTTCCCCTAGCCGTCGCGCCTCCAGCCTCCTCCCTCCACTGGCGCCGCGCCTCCAGCCACTTCCCTCCACCGCCGCCGCGCCTCTGGGCACCTCCCTCCACCGCTGCCGCGCCTCAGGCCACCTCCCTCCACCGCTGCCGCGCCTCCGGCCACCTCCCTCCACCGCTGCCGCGCCTCCGGCCACCTCCCTCCGCCACCATCCCGCCTCCGGCCACCTCCCTCCGCCACCATCTCGCCTCCGGTCACCTCCCTCCGCCACCATCCCGCCTCCAGCCACCTCCCTCCTAGCTGCACGCCCTGCGAAGAAGACCCACCGTTCACCACCTACTGTCGGCCGAGCACTTGGAGCCACTACATCAACGCACAGATGTTTCAGTTTTGTTTTTAGTTCGAGGTCTACTACCGGTCCTTTTCTTGTGTATTGTGTATGTTCAGTTCGACATCTGGTGGTTCTTCAGATCAACATAGTGTGCTTTTTCAATTCATCCCGCAGGCGAAAAAAGGAGCTCCCCTTTTAGTTCAAATGGATTCAAAGAAATGGTTGCTGCATTACAGTTAGTGTTTTTTTGTGTGTTGTTTGCATGCTCTGCAGGTACTTTTTGGGCATCATTCGATCTGGACCATAGTTGCTGAAGGTTGAAACCAGTGAAAATGGCTATCTGGCTGGTGGACTACAGCAAGTGGCTAGAAGTGGATATGAAGTTTCCTTGGTATGGTACTGAACTTGGCCGGCTACTGTAGATAAACTTGAATGTAAATTTGCGAGTCTCTTCAAGCACTTCAACTATGATATGCTCACCAAACACTTCCTGATGCACCATTTTCCTAGTTCAGTTGAGAGAGGAAAAATGAATCTTTGGTAATAAATAGTGCCACAATAAGTAAGACTGTAATTTAAGATCCGCTCCAAGGATTGTTATTGATAGTGTGTCCGTGCATTTTGTTCGGTGTCGTTCTACTGTATAACTTGCTTTTCCTTTTTCCTAGCTCAAGTTTTTCTTGATACTTGTTTATCTCATTATCACTAAAAAATAGAAGCAGGAGCATCAATTGGTAGTTCAATTTTGCTAATTCCTACAGTTCTACATTTATGTGGTTAGAAAAAAAGTGGTTCATTTATCTAATTCATGTGGTCTATTATTCAACTGATGTCGTCGGCCGTTCTTTGCCATCTACTAAAGGTCAGCTTTCGTCATCTCATCCTCGTATCTCCGTGTATGTTCAATTGCTGCTTGCTTGAGAGTTCACAAAACAAGACCAATTATAACATGTTTTCTGTTTGTATGTATTTGGTTGAACTATTTAATTTTTTTAGTTCTCGACGTGTGAAGGTTGAATCAAGTTCAGTTTTGTACGTAACAAGTTCAGCCAATTTTTTCTGCTACTGAAACCAATCATTTGAGAGGGAGTTCAAACTTTCTGTATAGGAAAGTGCACATCCTATTTCCCACTCTTTTCTATTTTTGATCGCACAAACATTTAAAATAAAATGTTTCATCGAGAAGTTCACACACTACCGTCTCAAACGTTCAGGCGTTCTTTTTCGTAAAGTTCATCTTTTTTAAACCACCACATTTGGAGTATTCTTCAGTTAAATTTTGTAAAAAGAAAAAACATCCTGAACAGCAAGGACAGTTCAACAACAAGACCCGTAGCAGTTTGTCGGTGTACTAAGTATTGGGCCACTAGTACCCCGTACTTGTGCACGGGCAGTTGTAGCCATCCTCGCGGCAAGGCTTGCCGGGATCAGCTCGAGATCGATTCAAGCTATCATGGAAATCGTCAAGTCAGAGATCTGAGGATCAGCAGATAAGCAAAGCTGGAAATCGAAGGCCAGCTTCCCCGGCAAGATCCTTGCCGGGATGGCCCGTGGAGCCCGGCAAGCCTTGGCGCCCGGCAAGCCTCGGCGCCCGGCAAGCCTTGGTTCCCAGCAAAGCTTGGCGCCCAGCAAGCCCTGGCGCCCCCGGGCGCCCGGCAAGGTTTGGTGCCCGGCAAGGATCGGCGCCTGGCGAGATTCCGCCATTGTGCCACCGCTTCGGCACAGTAACAAGTCTGACATTCTGGCTCCTTCCCTGGATGCGTGGCGGCACGCCAGTGGAGGAGAGCTTAAGCGGTGCTGATGGGATGGCCCCTTTTTCCATCCCCAAGAAAGTGAGGACACCTAAACGGACACCTCACGGTGCATTAAATGCGTTTGTCCTAATCCGTCAGGGGTTAGGTATGATACCCTGTAGCTACTTTACACCTCAATGTATGTACATTTTGCCACTGTGGAGACCCCTTTGAGCATATAAAAGGAGGCCCAAGGCAACTGCTACAGAAGAGGAGAACTTCCGGCCCATTCTGCATGCATAGCTGCTCTTTGAACGTACTGTTCATTGCGAGCGCTCCTGAAGGCTGGGCTCAAGAACATCAATAAGAATACAAAGCAGGAGTAGGGTTTTACGCTGATCAGCGGCCCGAACCTGGGTAAAAACTTCCCGCGTCGATCACTGGTTCTGCTCTTTGCGTATACCTCTCCCCCCGCCGAATCATAAAGGGATCTCTCGGGATCCCATAGGTGTCGTACCCCGACATCTTAGGCGCGCCAGGTAGGGGGAGTGAAGGTTGCGTGAACCTGATCTAGTGCTCGGCGCCCTAGTTTCTTCATCATCCTCATCATCATGCCGGCCAAGAAGAAGAGCGCTGCGACAGCGCAACCGTCCACATCCGTTTTGCCTACACCTTCGCGTACAGGCGACGGTGTGGGTGCAGAAAGAAGAGGACTAGAACCCCCGCAGCGTTCTGGTGACCCAAGCCAAGCGAGCGGTATCGTTCGCAGTGGCAGTGGTAACTTGCACGCTGCTGGATCTAGAGATGGTGCTGTGTTGCCTACGGGTGGCACAACTAACTCTAGGGATCAAAGGACGCCTGCTAGAGCCCCCGCGCCAGCACAAGCCTCGCGACCTACCCAGGTCGTGCATGATGAGCGACGTCATGGCGCTGGTGGTTCAGGGCGCCCCCATGAAAAGGTTTCTGTGCATAGATCCCAAGATGCGCGGGACCAGCATGCACACCGAGCTGCCGGCGGAGGTGGCGCGCGGTCACGTGACCGTGGTGGTGCTCCTTCTAACTTGGTTAGGAGTCAGAGCACCTCACGTACCTCGCACTTGTCGTCGCCACCTACGCCAGCGGAAGCCTTGGCACGTGCACAGCTGCTCCTCGATTTTCCCCCCGCCCCGGAGAAGATGGAGGAGTGGCGAGCTACTATCCAGAGCCTTATCGGCTTCGCCAACAAGGATGGACCGCAAGAGGCAGGGCCCTCGCAGCGGAGGCCCATCGATCCGGCGCGAGCCGATGCAGAGAAAACCGAAGGTGGTGCAACTACAGTGCACTCCCCTCCGCGGCACCAGCGGCGGCCGACAACTCAGCAAGTCGACCACCATGAAGAAGTTTCCACGGCGTCGTCCGATCCACGGATGCGCCGTGATCAGCGTCTAGTTCTCCAGGAACGAGGCAAAGAGGACGCTCGAACAACCATCGAGCGGCGACGGGAAGCACGCTATCACTCTGATAAGCGCGCGGGGCCGGCTGTCGACGAGCCTGCGCCAGGGGACGTAGGAGACTTGCCTTATGAGGTAGGGACTCCAGCGTTTACCCGTGAGCTGCGGCAAGTCCAGTGGCCCAATTCCCGAACCTTTAAGCCAGAGGTTCCAGAGAAGTATGACGGAAAGACCCATCCCTCGGAGTTCCTGAGCATCTACACCATTGCGGTGCAGGCTGCCGGGGGCCGAGATGACAAGATACTTGCCAACTACTTCCCGTTGGTGCTCAAGCCCAACGTTAGGTCGTGGTTGATGCATCTGCCGGAGAATTCCATTTCTTCCTGGTCAGATCTATGCCATCAGTTTGTTGGCGCCTTCGTTGGAGGCCATCAAGCTCCTGGCCAAGAGAGCGATTTGCACATCATCCCTCAGAAGGAGGGCGAGTCCCTGCTCAAGTTTATGCAGAGGTTCAGCCGAGTGCAGTACAACATTCCCGACGTTCATCCTGCCGCTGTCATTAGCGCGTTCCACCAGAACGTGCGTAACGGCAGAATGCGGGAAGAGCTGGCGATGAACAAAGTCAGGAGTATTGCCGAGCTTTATGCTCTGGCTGACAAGTGCGCTCAAGCTGAAGAGGGGAGGAAACTCCCCGGTGAGGCTGTTGGCGCGGCAGGCGACTCCGAAGATGAAGACGCCGCGGCCCCGTCAAGGAAAGGCCGGCGGCGGAACAGGAAGCGCGGAGGCAAGGCCGTGCTTGCTGTCGAGGAATCCGACAACCCCGGCGCCGCCAAGAAGGCCAAGGTTAGTGACCCCGGCAAGGATCTTGCCGGGTGGCCTTCCTGTCAGGCCTTGGCGGCTGTCGACAAGTCGGAGAACTCCGGCAAGCAGTATTGCAAGATCCATCGCACCAAGGGCCACGATCTCCAGAACTGCCGGCAAGTTGAGCAGCTTGCCGAGAAGCAGAGGGCCGAATACGAGAGGCGAGACAAGGAGAAGGCCCAAGATGGTGCTGAGGGGTCCGGCAAGAAACGCGGTGGCCGAGGGGGTCGCCGCGGCAAGGCCAAGCAGCAGAAGGATCGGCCCGCTCGGGGCCGAGATAAAGAAGGAGATGATGATGAGGAAGATGATGAATCCAGTGAGCAGGAATTCCAGAAGGCTACGGAGGCTATGTGCATTGATGGGGGTGCCTCGCTGCATTCTTCCCACCGCCAACTTAAACAGTGGATGCGGGAGGTTAATGCGGCAGAGCCATCCCCCGATGCGTGTAGGCCTCTGAAGTGGTCCAGCACGCCTATCATCTTTGATGCCGAGGATCACCCTGATCGCACAACTGCGGTCGGGTGTTTGCCATTGTTGGTTTCCCCAACAATTCGCAACCTCAAGGTGACAAAGATGTTAGTTGACGGTGGGGCCGGCCTAAATTTAATCTCACCGGATATGCTCAGAAGGCTTCAGATTCCCGACGAGGACCTCGAGGAAACGGGTACGTTTTAAGGGGTCAACCCGGGAAGAACCCAGCCTAAGGGCAAGATCACGCTGCCGGTAACATTTGGCAGCGAGTTTAACTTCAGGACTGAAAAGGTGGTGTTTGATGTCGCCAAGATCCCCATGTCATACAATGGGATCCTTGGTCGGCCAGCGCTGGCTAAGTTTATGGCGGCATCACACTACGCATACAATGTTTTGAAGATGCCCGGGCCGTTGAGCGTCATCACTATCCATTCCGATAAGAAGGATGCGCTCATTTGTGCCGACCAACTTTACCGGGAAGCAGTTGCAGCACCTGCCATCAAGGCATCTGCTCCTGCCGCTGGAACTCCCGGGGGGAAGAAGAAGACCGGCAGGAACCTTGGCGCGAACTCCGGCAAGCGCACCTCCTCGGAGTGCTGCGCTTCCGTCGAGGACGTACCAGAGAGTTCCACCGGCAAGAACAAGAAGTCCAAGGCTGCCCCGCCAGAAACCAAGAAGGTGCCTGCCAGGGAGGACGGAACGGGGGGAACTTTCACCATAAGTTCCACCCTAGATGACAAATAGGAAAGCGCGCTCGTTGCTTTCCTGCGGGCGAATGTCGACGTGTTTGCATGGCAACCGTCTGACATCCCCGGTGTTCCCAGGAAAGTGATTGAGCACCACCTTGCTGTCTGTCCTCATGCGCGGCCCGTCAAGCAAAGGGTCAGGAAGCAGGCCTTGGAGCGGCAAGAATTCATCGCCGAAGAAATTAAGAAGCTGGAGGCGGCAGGACTGGTCAAAGGAGTGCTTCATCCAACCTGGTTGGCCAATCCGGTTGTAGTGCGGAAAGCGAATGGGAAATGGAGGCTTTGTATCGATTATACAGATATCAATAAAGCTTGTCCAAAAGATCCTTTTCCCTTGCCGCGCATCGACCAGATTGTGGATGCCACCGCTGGTTGTGATCTCCTGTCCTTCCTTGATGCCTATTCAGGGTATCATCAGATTTTTATGGCAAAGGAAGATGAAGAGAAGACCGCCTTTATCACCCAATGTGGTACGTATTGTTTCATACGAATGCCTTTCGGGTTGAAAAGTGCTGGTTCAACATTCGCCAGAGCAATCCAGATTGGTTTTGAGCCACAACTCCATAGAAATATGGAGGCATATATGGATGATATAGTGGTCAAAACCAAGGATAAAGCAACGCTCATTCAAGACTTAGAAGAAACATTTGCAAACTTGCGCAAGATCAACTTGAAGCTCAATCCCGAGAAGTGCGTGTTCGGTGTTCCTTCCGGCAAGCTCCTCGGATTTTTTGTATCTTGCCGGGGAATCGAAGCGAACCCCGACAAGATCAAAGCCATTGAGCAAATTGAAGCGCCGAGACGCGTCAAGGATGTGCGTCGTCTTGCCGGCTGTGTTGCTGCTCTAAGCAGGTTTATTTCCAAATCTGCTGAGCGCGCCCTGCCCTTCTTCAAAATTTTGAAGAAGGCAGGTCCAATGAAATGGACTCCGGAAGCGGAGGCAGCGTTGCAAGATTTGAAGAAATACCTTTCTTCTCCGCCGACGCTAGTCGCACCTAAACCACAAGAGTCGTTGCTGCTGTATCTGGCGGCAACAAATCAAGTGGTTAGTGCTGCGCTGGTGGCGCAGAGAGAAGCTGATGAGGAAGCAACACCAGCGGCAGGACCGCCAAGTGACGCAGCAAGATCTTTCCCGGCAAGACAGGATCTGCGCAAACAGAAGAACCCGTGCAGAAGAAGAAGGTGGTACAGCGCCCAGTTTATTTTGTTAGCTCTCTTTTACAAGGAGCTAGGTCAAGATATTCTGGTGTGCAGAAGTTGCTTTTCGGCCTCCTTATGGCCTCAAGAAAGCTGCGCCATTATTTTCAAGCACATGAGATCACCGTCGTCACTCGCTTTCCGTTGCAACGGATTTTGCAAAATCCGGAGGCAACCGACAGGATTGTGGAGTGGGCGTTGGAATTGTCCAGCTTTGGCCTCAAATTTGAAAGCACTTCGACAATTCAGAGCAGGGCCTTGGCGGAGTTCATTGCAGAATGGACCCCAACGCCAGACGAAGAAGTTCAAGAAATAATTCTCCCCGGCAAGGAAATCGATCAGCAATGGGTTATGTACTTTGACGGGGCTTTTTCGCTGCAAGGCGCCAGTGCTGGCGTGCTGCTTGTCGCACCCACCGGGGAGCACCTCAAGTACGTAGTCCAAATGCACTTTCCCTGGGAGAGTTCAACCAACAACACTGCAGAATACGAGGGTTTGCTTGCCGGTCTCAGGATCGCGGCAGACCTTGGTATCAGAAAGCTCATCATCAAAGGCGATTCACAACTTGTCGTCAGGCAGATTAACAAGAGTTATCAAAGCCCATTGATGCAGGCCTACGTAGATGAAGTGAGGAAATTGGAAGAGCGCTTTAACGGTCTGCAGATGGAGCACGTTCCTCGTGCCGAGAACAGTGTTGCTGACGACCTGTCAAAGCGTGCTGCCCTCAAGTTGCCTGTGGAACCAGGAACTTTTGTGCTCCAATTGACTCAACCATCCGTGGCGCCATCGATGCGGCAAGAAAAGAGAAGAAAGTTGAACTCTGGCCAGTACTTCCCGGCAGAGCTCCCCGGAGCCGCCGGCAAGGAAGTTGCCGGGATCGACACGCCTGCCGGGGAACAACAGGCTCCAGCAGGGCCTCAGGCCCTTGCTGTCGAGACAAATGTTCCCCCGGCGGACGAGATGCCTTTAGTCCTAGTTGTCGAGCCTCAGGCTCCAGCATGGGCGCAGCACATTGTCCATTTCCTTCAGACAGGTGAACTCCCTGAGGAACAAGAAGAAGCGGAGAGAGTAGCCCGTCGGTCTGTTATGTACAAGTTCGTCGATGACGTCCTGTACAGAAAGAGACCAAACGGTGTGAAATTGAAGTGCATTTCTCGGGAGGATGGACTACAGCTGTTGGCAGAGATTCATGGGGGCATATGTGGTTCCCACATAGGGTCAAGAGCGCTTGCCGAGAAAGCATTCCGGCAAGGTTTCTTTTGGCTTACCGCCCTCCAGGATGCGACTGCACTAGTAACCAAGTGAAGCGTGCCAGTTTCATTCGAAGAAATTACATCAGCCAGCTCAAGCTCTTCAAACAATCCCTCTCTCCTGGCCATTTCCGGTCTGGGGGCTCGACATACTGGGCCCCTTCCCCCGTGCTGCCGGGGGCTTTGAGTACTCGTACGTTGCTATCGACAAGTTCACAAAGTGGCCGGAGGTGGAAGCAGTGAGGAAGGTGACAGCACAGTCGGCTATCAAGTTCTTCAAAGGAATTGTTTGCCGTTTCGGTGTGCCTAATAGGATCATCACCGACAATGGCACGCAGTTCACAAGTCGCACCTTCATGCAGTACGTCCAAGACCTTGGCGGCAAGATTTGTTTTGCCTCTGTTGCTCACCCGAGAAGCAACGGCCAAGCGGAGAGGGCCAATGCTGAAGTGATGCGCGGTCTCAGGACCAGAACTTTTGACAGGCTGAAAAAGTGCGGAAGATGCTGGATTGATGAGTTGCCGGCGGTTCTTTGGTCAATCAGAATGACACCAAATCAAGCCACCGGCCAGACGCCCTTCGCTCTGGTCTACGGAGCGGAAGCAGTTCTCCCCACGGAACTCATATACGGATCTCCTCGAGTGCTCGCTTATGATGAGCTCGAGCAAGAGCAACTGCGGCAAGATGACGCTGTGCTCCTTGAGGAGAATCGTCTTCAGGCTGCTGTGCGAGCTGCACGCTACCAGCAAGCTTTGCGCCGCTATCATAGCCGCAAAGTTCATGCCCGAAGCCTTGAGGAAGGCGACCTTGTTCTTCGACGGATTCAGTCCGCCAAGAATTCAAACAAGTTGACGCCAAAGTGGGAAGGCCCTTATCGGGTAGTACGAGTCACCAGGCCCGGCGCTGTCCGCCTGGAGACCGAAGATGGCGTTCCAGTGAGCAATTCCTGGAATATCGAACATCTTCGCAAGTTCTATCCATAAGGCGCGGTTGCCGGGGGCTCCCGGCAACCACCCTTTTGTACAAGTCTTGCCGGCAAGGCATGTGATCCTTTGTACAAAGCCAGGCGCAGACCCTGAGCACAGATGAATAAATTTAAGTGCTGTACATTCCCTTATTGATTCCCATGTTCATATTTATATATGCATGTTTGTCTAAGATGTTGTATGACACCTGATCCCGGTAAGTTCTAACGAACCGCCAAGGTTTCATCCCTTTATTTTCTCTTCTTTCTTTTTCTCAAAAGACAGAAGGATTCCTCGTGTGCACATTTGCCGGGGGGGGAAGGGTACCAGTTGGTGACGTTCAGAATCGATGCTTGCCGGAGGAAGAACAAAGCCAGGAAGCTAAGTCCTAAAAACTTAGAGCAAGTTTTTTCTTTTAGTACCAAGTTATTTCCTTGGACGATTCCGACTCTTGTATGGGAAATCTACACGCGAAGGAACCCTTGTTGTAATGAGTTGCGCCCTTATTTTGTTTCGAGTCCGCTCAATGATTTAAGTGGCTGCACTGAGAACGTCAAGGAGTCTTGCCAGCCGCTGCGCCTCCGGCAGGCTGCTGAAGTCCCGCACCCAGCGCTCGCGGCAGGTTGCGCGCCGGCAAGTTTTTCAGTAAGCGTAGGATGAACTCCATACATAAAGGAATCAGACAAGGAAAGTAGCAAGCATGAGCCTAAACATAGTCAAATTATATTGCATCCATGAGTTGCCGCGGTTCTAACTTGAGACTTAATTGTCTTTTACATGAGATGATGGCGGCAAGAATAAAAGGGAAGCACCCAATCCCTGCGCTGGCCTTTGATCCTTTTGATGGAGTCCACCTTCTCAAGGATTGGCGCGATGCACTTTTCAAGCGCCTCAACATTTGCATCCTTTGGCAGATGGCCGAGTGCGCTGGAGAGGTCGATGCCGGGATTGCTGTGCACCACCTTGATGAGCACCTTGCGGAGGACGGCCCGACAAAGCCGGCGAGTCTCGTTCGCCAGTTGGGTCGCCCGGCTGGACTGGAGCGCCCTCAACGCGTTGATGATGCTTTCAAAGAACATCGTCAACCTGGCACTTGGAGATATTCTTTCCTCGGAAGAATATCTGAAGTTCAACAGGCCCATGGTTGACAGTTCTGCGGTAAGCTTCTCCGCGGTGGCGATGAGGCGTCCAGTCCAGATCTCCACTCCCTTCTCGTATTCGTTTTGGGCAGCGGCGGCGCTCATGAGCAGGTTCCTCTCTCTTTGGAGATCCTTGAGTAGAGCCTTCTCACGGGCCTTGCCGGCCTCGAGAGACTTCTCCAGCGTGGTCAGCTTCAGCTCCAGAAGCGAAATACTATCAGCCGCAGAGGAGAGCTGCTTGGTCTTGTCGGACAAGGCAACTTGCATCTCCGCCAAGGAGTGGAGGGTTTTTTCCCTGTCCCCCTTGAGCGTCGAGAGCTCCTTGCCGTGCTCTTCGAGATCTGTTTCCAGCCTCTTCACTTTGTCGCTCAGCTCGTTCTTGGCGGCCTCTGCAGCTTCGGCAGCATCGACGGCCTCCTTGAGCTTGCCGGCATGACTTGCAGTCAGAGCTTCGAGCGCCTCATTGTGTTTCTGCTCCAGCTCCTGGGTCCGCCGCGCGACAAGATTTTCGATGTCTTCATCCTTGCTACGAAGCTTGGCGGCGAGCGCCTGCTCACGTGCGGTGAGATCTTCTTCGTGAGCATCAAGAGCAACGCGGCGCCCCGTCAGGAGAGCATCTTCGGCAGCAATCCTTTGAACAGCTTCATCATGTGCCTTCTCCATATCTGATTGCTTCAGGAGGATCTCATTCCATTGCTGGCTCACTTGTTCTCGGCCGGCAACCAGCTCTTAGAGGGCCTCGGCGTGCCAGATTTGCATTTGTGTGACGCGCCTTTGAAAATCCGCTTCAGCTGCCTCGACAACTGCCATTCTGGAGTCCGCCTTCTCTTTTCGGGCGCGATGGAGAGCCTGGAGTTTGCGGAAGTTCTCGCCCATGGCCTGAAGGAGCTAATCCTCTTCAGACTTGCCGCTGCTAGTGCTGGGATCGTCAACGACTTCGAGCCCGGCAGCGGCAATAATTTTCTCGAAAATTTCTCCTTCGGCTGGTGCCTCGGTGCTTGCCGTCCCCGACACAGTTCATCAGTATGTATCCATTAGAAAAAAATCAAGTTATGATGTTAGTCTTGGCATTTATCTTTTCAGAATATCGAGTAAATAAGCAACTTTGGCATGCCAATGGGACCTTTTCAGTAAGTGCTTTGACTACAACTGATGGTAGTTGGTATTCTGTGACGTTGCGCTCAGCGGCAGGAGGGCGAAGATCTTCATCTCGGCAGTACAACTACACCTTCCACCGCCGTTCACGAGAAGAGCTGCGTGCAGGCCACCCCGTGCTCCGCCATAGATTTTTCAATGATCAGGCCCCCGTCGTCATGGTTCCTGCCCCACGGCAATCATACTGGTTCATGCGCCATTGTCGTCGGTCTTTTTTCGATTGGAGATAGGGAGCGCCCCCAGGGAGCCCCTTCGTCAGTGGTTCATTGGTCTCCCAAGTATGAAGGTGAGCTTCGTAATAGAGTAGCTAGACCTATCTGCCTTCCATTTTATGAATTTTGATGGGGCTAGAAGTAACTATATGGAGAAAGTTGGCATCTCCGTTTACCTAAACATGCATAACACGTGTGATGCTACAGAATTCTTAGGTCCTTGTGCAGAAAAATCATCAGTTCACATTCCAAAATCCTGCAAGTTTAGATATATCACTAAATAGGTTCAGAGAAAAAAAATTGTAAGTGTGGTGCGTGTGCAGCTACAATTTTAAACTTCTTGTGAAGTCATACTAGTACTGATGAATATCGACTTGATTGAAAAATGTAGTTGATTCTTTAGACCCTTCTAGTCCTACATATAGAAGTTGTGCTTGATAGCCATACACGACTTTTCTCTCTGTTGTGCTTCAGTTAGAAGATCTCTGATGTTATTTGCTTCAAAGTTTGTCTGCTCTTTCAGCTTTTGTTTTAACCTTATTGTTTGTAAACTCTGCAGATTGTTTTGCTTACAGATTGTTGGCATTATACTTGTACTGGGCCTGGAGTTCAAGTATTAATTCCAGGCAAGTTAAAAATATAAACCACAGCAAGTTCTTTGTTCATTTAGCAAAATAGGTCAACAATGTCAATTCCCTGTTTGTACCAGGGAAGCTGTCTGTGTGCGCGGTGCCACTATATTTTGACGAGCGACTCCGTCGTCGGGTAACCAGTCACAGCCGTGTGTTCTTGCTAGTGCTCGTACACGCATGGGTAAATATACTAGCTGATCCTTTGGCTGGAGAGTACTACTTGCTTGAGGCATTGGTAGCTTGCTAATTAAATTTTGTTGGAAGTAGTTGTACGACCGGTCGCTCAAAAACCCATGTGCAGTCCCAGTGGGCACCCTCTGCTGCTATTGTTTTCTTCACTGTGTGGCTCATAATTTGTCGCTGCAGTTTAACAACCAGGACTGCAAGCAGAGCAGTAGAGCGACATCCTCGCCGTGTGCCAACACGGCTTGTACCGCTGGTGCTAGTGTGGATGGGTAACAAATTCGACTACCAGTCCACACCAAGTTCAGGTATGTTGCCAGCGCACCAATGAGTAGCGCACCTTGTATATGGGATCCTGGCATAACATTGTTTTATTTTTAGCAACTACATTTACATTGCACAAAGAAAGTTAGATGTGTTCTCGCTTTAGAATTTGTGTTATATAATGAAATAAGTTTAGTGGTTTCTTTGTTGAGCTTCTAATGTTAATATACATAAACTTGATCATTCTTTTGGCAAAAAACATATCTTCATCATTTCAGACTCAAAAGAGGCCATAAGTTCAAAAAAATTAATGACATAAGTTTGAAGTCAAAAACAGAAATTCTGAAAGTTCATCATTTCATCTACTTCCGATGGTGAGTTCCATTTCCTTTGTGTTTCCATCTTCATATAACAGAAACAAGTGCTTGTGGTTATGCTTCAGAATGAGCACCATACTTTCACTTGGTTAACATAAAACAGGATGCACCGCGGATGTGCTCAACATAAAACATGATGAAGTTTATGCTGCGTACGCCATTCCCTCTCCATTGTTTCACTCTCAAGAACACGTGTATGTGTGGCTGCTTATTGCTTCTTGCTGCCACTATATTTTGTAAATGATTTTGCGTGTGCACTCCAGGAGTGTTTTTGTTTCTGTAGGTCAGCTGCTCAACAGTCTTGTACCGCTCAGTACTTGTATTACTACTGGCAAGGTTCAAAAATCAGAACTCAACAAGTTCAACATGCTGTACAACACGCAGGAGATCATTGAGAGGGCGCACCGCGGTGTCATGGAGTACATCAAGCATGCGCTCACCCTCTTCACCGACTTCGTCGCCGTCCTCGTCCTTATTATTAAAAACATTGATCAGTACGAATAAAAAACTATTATCAGTTCGAGTGCTCTCTCCTGCCTATTTTGGTTGATGTCCACGAGCAGACAAAAAATTGTATGTAATGTTCAATTATTACTAGCATATAAGTTTAGATAATAAATAGCTGTACGTTGGTCTATGGAATTTGGGGAAGTTCGTCTATCGACCCGAGGAATATATGCTCAAAGAAAAATAAAGAAAAACACAACACATTTATTGCAGAAAATGTTTATTTTAGTTCAGCTATATAAACCATTCAGGTTCGATGATGAAAGTTCGGTTGCTCAACCCAAAAAACACACATATATATTAGAACAAGTACTCTGTTTTCCGGAAGGGAAAAAACACACAAAAAAATTTCTTTTTAAAAAAATATCATTCAGTTCAACGATATAACCTAAGCAAGTTTGAGGACTATGATACCGTAAACCGTTCAAAGGTTACGAGGAAAACGATACTGTTCAAAGGTTACGAGGAAAACGATACTGAAAAAACAGAGTAAAGTCTAGTTTGTGAAAACATGCTTAGTACAAACTCATACGGACATCAGTTCAAGTACTTTTTTTTAACCTTTCAAAATTAGTTTGTGAAAAATACATCAGTACGAACACACCCCTAGAACAGTACAAGTACTCTGTTTTTTCTGACGGAAAAACAGCACGACAAGTCTAACCATATTCAAAATTACTCTTCAATGGTAGTGAATTTGAGAAAATATTCAACATGACTAAGTTTCGCATTTTTGATATCTTTCCAATGGTATATTATTTGCCTCATTTCGACAAACTTTTAAGAAAAATCGCGTTCAAAATCAAATTTGACCGTATTTGAATTCGACTTTAAACCGTAAGGAATTAGAAAAACATTTCTACACGAAAAAGTTGCGCATTTTTCACAGATTTCCAACGCCATATCATTTGCATCAATCCGACAAACCTTTTGCAAAAAAACACGAAAATACATTTCACCCAGAATTTCACTGTTTTTCAAATTATTTTTAAATCGTATAGAATTTGAAAAAATATTAGATATATGGCAGATGCGGATTTTCACAAGCTTTCCAACACCATCTCATTTGCTCCATTCCGAATTCCGACAAACCGTTTGAAAATTAACTCCAAAATACGATTCACGTTTTTGATTTTTTTTTTTAAATGGTTTTTTCAAAACTGCTATTAAACCATAATTTTTTTGCAAAAACAAATTATATGATTGTAATGTAGATGTCAAGAGCTTTCCAATGATATATTACATGCTCTGTTTCGACAAAAAAAATTGCAAACACAAATTGAACTAAAGAAAACGATTTTCAATGGAAATGAAAGCATCAGTTCAACCGGTCGAATTCATCAGTTCACCCGCTCGAATTCATCAGTTCAACAATAGTAACAGAATAATATTCTGTTACGCGAAACAGAATAGCCAAGATGTGTGTGTTTGTGTATATATATATCGTGTGAATCCGGTGCCTATTGTGTATCCCTGTGTCCATGTGATCTCAGCCCTATAATCTAAATCGCGCGCCTCCTGTGCAGCAAGAGGAATAATTGTATTTAGACGCCCGCTTTTTGGACCTAACAACCATTTCATTTGCAAAAAAAACCCCAAAGTCTCTCATCCACGATCCTCAAGGGAGGCCCCATGTCGTTTCGTCCTGCTCCAATCTTCTGAATCCTCTCGTGCCAAATACCTCATCCCGTCGCTCCAAAACCTAAATCTCAACCCGGAGGCCTCCTACGACAGCAAGCTTGGCCTGGACGACTCCATGCAGTCCTCCGGCAACGGCAACCAAGTAGCGACGACAACAGCTACCCAACGACCACCAGCGACGGCAACGAAGATCCGGCCGCCGTCTCGACGTCAACGAAGATCCGGCCGCCGTCTCGACACGGCAGTATGGTTCCGCGACGGTGACGACTCGTCTCAGATGAGGCGCCAACACCCCCTGGACAGCCTCCTGCAACCACGAAAATCCCGATGTTGTAGCCTGTCCTCCGTTGGAACTTGGAAGCTGTAGACTGCAGGAGATGTACTAGTCCAATGCTTGCTCAGATAGTCATATTACTGCAATTCCTTTTTAGGAAGTTGTACCCTGTAGTACATGTATTAGTGTCGTGCCTAATTGCTTATAGTCTGTAGCAGATGTACGCATACGCAGATGTATTAGTGCAATGCTTATATTCTGTAGCATGGCAGTTTGATTGTATCCTGAAGCTCTAAACTGTAGCAGATTGTACTAGTGTTCTTGCTCACATAATCATATTAGTGCAATTTCGGTCAGTTTGCTTGGCATTTGGCCAAAAAAAACCTTCTGTGCTATTGCCAAAAAATTCAGTGACTACTTCAGTCACGCGTTCAAAAAAATAAGTGACTTCATGTGGTCAAAACTGAACTAGTCACCGAACAATTTTCTACAGAACTAGTCACTGAATATTAACTTATAGGAACTAGGAAGTGGCCTGTGACAGCAATGTCCAGTTTTGAGATCAATGCTATAAGCAACAAGTCACTATGAAAAGTTTCCCTAAACATCTGCAAAATTAAGTGACTAGATCAGTTATGTGTCGAAAAAGAATAAGTGACTTTCAAGTTATATGGTCGAAGCAAGTATTATTCAGTAAAGCTTCTGAACTACAAGAAGTGCTCTGCGATGGCTTTGTTCAGTTTTGAGATCAAATATATAAGCAACACAGCAGTATGAAAAGTTTCTTCAACATTTAACCATGTAATAGATATGAAGGGGCAAGGAAAATGCATGTATTGCCACTACACAGCCTCTGAATTACATAGAAACCAGAAATGTCATCATACTTCCAGACTTGGTAGAAAAAAAATGAAGTGGATACATATGTTCAATATCCTGTAACAATTTGACAAGCATCAAAACTTGTCAAAAATCTATTAAAATTTAATTTGACATATAGCAAATTCTCATCCAGGTGTAAGTCATATAACATAGATAAAATCATCATTTTCTTGGACTTCTTTTTTATATCAGAAAGCACCATTTGGTTGCACATCTTCCACAATCATGCTCCTTTTCCCTTGAGTAGTTTTACTTGGACAATTGCGACTATCATGAAACACCATTTGCTTGCATGTCTTGCACAAGCGCGCAGCCTTTACCTTCGCTTCTTTGTCCTTCTTTTTTCGATCATCCTCCTTGATCTCCTTTCCTCTCTTTATTCTTTTGCATCTCCCCACGGTATGAACATCAGTCGGTGGATGTATATTAACTTCGGTAGGAATATTGCAACCAATAAAAGCCTCATATTCCTCTTGCCTGGTGTTTTGGGTGCCTGCAGGGAGCATTTGGTCCAAAGGCGCCTCAATGTTCAACACACTTGATGTCAAGAAGTCCATGCCTTCAACGGAGTGCTTCGCCTTTTGAATCAGCTCTTCCATCTTATCACGTACAGTTGAAATCTTCTTTCTCGTGGCCACATCGAGTGAATCAGTGGGCTTTTCTTCTATCCCTTGTTCATCACAAACATTCTCCCTGCAAAGGAAAAAAATGTTAGACATATTATTTCGGAGTAACAATAAGAAATCAGTGGGCATGCATCATTATTATTTTACCTTTTGCACCTTTTCTGCCATCTTTTCATAATGTAGTAGTTGGGAAGATCCTTTTGGTTCTCAATTCTCAACACTTGGATAATATGTCGACATGGAATACCGAGTGACTCGAATAACTTGCACGAACAATTTGCTATCATGGTTGTAGTGTCATAGTAGACCTCTGTAGCCTTACCAGACCGATCTCTCAGGGTCACATTTTTTACCCCCACACGATTAGCCTTTCATACAGCAGTCACACATGTATATTCAAGTACTGAATTTCTCTGTTGTGTTACCTGAAACTTATGATGTTGTCGTATCACTGAACGTATATGTTGCCGTGGTACCTGCTAGCCGCTCGTCTTTAGTCGCCGCTGAAATAAAGTATCACCCGTTATAGAAGAAATACGTCTAGATCGGAGAGTACTTCTATTGGCCGCTTGCCTGTGCACATCGATCAGGTTCGTATCAAGTACTTCATGTCGACATGGGAGCAAAAGGATCACATGACTGGGAGTCTGGGACGGTACCTGCATGGGATGGCTACCGACGGACGTCGGGGATCAATTCAATGGAAATTGGATCGGCTGCTGCGTGACGACGGCGGCGCACGATGCACCACGCACGACGCACTCGATTGGCCACCCCGGGGGGGCGGGGGGGCGGTTCTTGTAAAATTAATTTGCTGGCTTCAGTTGGGGGCGGGCGTGTAGGTGTAAAATTACTACAAAATCTGTTAACACACACGATTTTGATCGTGGGGCTGAGAGCAAAGGGACACACGGATACAACATACCGACGGATTCATAGGATATATAGTCGCAACTATACGTGGGTGTTAGCAAGATCATTTGAGTGTCGCTTTGCGAGTTTTCATTCATTGTTCGAGAAATGGGGAAAAAACTTCAAATAGTTCGGCCGTAGGGTGCGACCAGAGGCATAGGCCTTGTTGGTATTTTAATTTCAGAAAATGCATATAGAGTCCGGAAAATAACGAAAATCATTGTGTCACTGTGGCGTGCTCACACGATCGCATGAAAAAAAATTGGTAAAGTTTGGCACAAGTTTTGGTGCTCGCACCTTCCATACCGAGCATCTCACAAGAAGGATCATAGTTTCCAAAAGGAGACGCGACACTTCAGACTCCAAATCATCAGTTACTACATCGTTCCGCCTCGAAAAAAATCATGGTAAACAATCGCGGATATACCCTTGGTTTGATTTTCCGGGCTATTTCAGGTTTCGTCTGCTATGTTTAAGTCATTCTTTGCACTTACCTTGCATTTTAGTGCATATAAAGTCAAAAACCCTACTACAACTACATATGGGTGTTTTAGTTAGGCTATACTTAGCTACTCATAGTGGAGAGTATCATGTACTAGTATCATGCATATATATGATACTAGTGTATGATACTATCTTTAATTATAGTGCACAGTATAATAGAGTAGTATCATAGATGATCATATTTATTGCCATGCATGACACAAACTAGCATCGCATTTAACATGGTACGGTATCTACCTATATGTTACTCTAACCCTCTCTATCTTCTTTAATTCTTTGCCACATCAGCATACTTGCTATTTCCGAGTGCATGATATCGGCTATAATACCACCACTATGGCCAGCCTTATAGTGGGGAGTATCATATACTAGTATCATGCATATGATACTAGTGTATGATACTACGTACGTACCTTCATAGTGCATAGTATCATAGAGTAGTATCATAGATGATCGTATTTATGGCCATCCATGACACAAAGTAGTATAGCATTTATTATGTTACGGTATCTACCTATGTTACTCTAACCCACTCTCCCTTATTTAATTCCTTGCCACATCATCATATTTGCTATTCCCGAGTGCATGATACCGGCTATGATACCCCCACTATGGCCACCCTTAGCAAAGAAGACGTACAAATCATTTGTGCGTCGCTTTGCGAGTTTTCATCCGTTTGTCCGAGAAGCGGGGAGAAGTTTCAAACATTTCGGCCGTGTGGTGCGGCCACTAGCGTAGGCCTAGTTGGTATTTTAATTACAAGAAATTCAGATGGAGTCCAGACATCATCAAAATCGGTGTGTGCCCGTGGCATGCTCTCACGACCCCGTGGAAAAAAATTGGTAAAATTTGGCACAAGTTTTGATGATCGCTCCTTCCAAACCGGAGCATCTCACATGAAGGATCATGGTTTCCAAAAGAAGACGTGTCAATTCTAACTCCAGTGCCCGGTGACTTCATCGTTTGGCCTCATAAAAATTTCCACGGTACTCAATCACCATCATACCAAGGGTTTGATTTTCTGGCGCATTTCAGGTATCGTTAGCTATATTTAAGACATTTTTTGAGTTTAACGTGCATTTTGTGCATAAAAATAAAATTACAACCGGAACTGCATGTGCTGTCGAAAGGGATGAGGATCGCCGTTCGATCTGGGAGCATCCAACGGTGCAGACGTACGATCCGCGGGGTTTGGGTTCTGGCCAATCAGAAAGCACGACTCAGATCGCGCGCGGGGTTTGGTCGGCACACGGCTTTCATGAATGAACCGTGTGCTATTCGCAAACCAGATTGCATATTTTTGTTCACACATACTGTAGTGAGATCAATTGAGTGTGCTACCTCTATGATATAATAATAATAACAATAATAATAATAATAATAATAATAATAATAATAATAAACAGTTCATATTCATTGCCTGAGCTGACAACATATCTAGGTCAACATATTAACGGTTCTTACATCAACAGAAAACCGGGCATAACTCACAAATTCAGTACACGCGACAGTTCTAAATTGAACGAATTAAGTTGCAGGGTAGGCATAAAGACTAGTCTTACGGCTTAATTCCCATGTACATGGGGGAACTGGGATCATTACGTTGACCCCGAATGAACTTGGGTTTTCTGATGATTTTACTCTTCTCTGTTACACGGGTGCGTGATCCCTTGGCTGGCAACTCAGCAAATTCATCGTACTCGTCCTCATCGGCAACATCCTCGACACCCAGTACCCTCCTCTTCCCATGCATCACTACATGGCAGTTCTTACGCAAGGGGTCTTTCGCAAAGAAAATCTGGGTAGCATCACTGGCAAGAATGAACGGGTCCGCGTGATATGCCATCGTTGTCCAGTCAACACAGGTCTTCCTGTAATCATCAACCTTTACATGACCAAGAGGGATCCATGCGCACCTGAATAATGCCACCTTAACTTTCACATAGTCAAGCTCCCAAATCTCTTTGATGGTTCCATAGTATACCCTTTTATCAGCTTCATCTACAGTCATGCATTCTATTCGAACAGAGCTGTTCTGATATGAGGTCTTCTCATCACGTTCCTCAGTGTAGAACATGTATCCATTTATGTCATATGCTTGGTACGTCAACACCGTAGGTGATGGCTTTTGTGCCAACCACGTAGCAATGTCATCGATGGATCCTTGTGCCAAACATTTCTTCAGCCATTTGGCGTAGTTCTTAGTGTGCTCCTTCATCTCCACATTTGATGAAGGCACCATTGGTAAGAAGCTTTGGCGTATCTCCGCCAAGTGTTCTTCGGCATAAGCGCTGAGAACTGGGATGTTAAGCAGTACCGTCAAATGGGCTTTCTCTGCCAATTCTCCAGGTGCAGCCATTTGCGTGCCAGTAAGGACCGGCTTACCTTTCAGCCTTCCCTCATGGCGAGAGAGGGGCAAACCTATAGGTCTTTGTTTCATGTATTCGGTGCAAAACTCAACCACCTCCTCCGCGGTATAACCTTGTAGGATGCTTGCCTCTGGATGGTTTCGGTTCCGACAAAAGCGCTTCAGTATTCCCATGAACTGCTCGAAGGGATACATGTTGCAAAGAAACACAGGACTACAATACTTTATCTCGTCGACAAGGTGCACAGTGAGATGGACCATGACATCAAAGAATGACGGTGGGAAAAACATCTCTAGGTTGGACAATATTCTTGCAATATCGTCTTGCATATGATCCAACTCTTAAGGATCTACAACTTTCTGTCATAGTTGGTTGAAGAAATCACAGAGCTCAATGAGTGTGTTTCTTATATCTTTGTCCATCAGATTCCTGATGGCCACCGGGAGGATTTGTGTCAACATTACGTGGTAATCATGTGACTTCATGTGTCCCAACTTCATTTTACCTGATCTCACATCCACGAGACTTCTGATGTTTGCGGAGTACGAAGAGGGTGTCTTAACTGAGAACAAATAGGTGAAGAACCGTGTTGCTTCTTTTGTAATGAAATTGTAACTCTGGCGAGCTTTGATGAATTTGTCATCATCTTCTGCTTCACTCTTGCGTTTTGATTGATCAGCAAGCATATCGAGCCGTGAACCGTCACCATCCTTTCTTTTACCTTTAATCTTGAGCAGAGTACCAAGGATGCTTTCACATACGCTCTTCTCTACGTGCATGACATCGATGCAGTGACGTACACGTAGAATCTCCCAGTAAGGTAATTTCCGGAACACTGATTTCTTCTTAAACACTTGACCCTTGGGTGTTTGTTTCACCATCAAAGCGTGCTTCTTGCCAAGCACAACATTAATTTGTTTAGCCATGTTGTGGACCACCTCCCCATCATAGGGTCTTGGGCCCACACCTACCTCTGCCGTACCATCAAATTCAGCTTTCATCTTTCGGTATGGGTGATTTCTCCGTAAGAACCTACGATGACGCAAATACACGGTTTTGCGCGAGTTGGGAAGAAATCTGCTAGCTGTCCTATCCATGCATGTGACACACCCTACATCTCTCTTTGTTTTCTGCCCCGATGTGTTGCCTAATGCCGACATATCTTGAATGGTGTGCACCAGCATCGCATGTAGATCGAAAATCTCCTTTCTGTAAGCATCATAACATTTTACAACAGGCGCATCTATCCACACTGTCAGCAGTTCTTCTACCAGTAGCTGAAAGTAAATGTCGATGTCATTTCCAGGTTGCTTCGGGCCTTGGATAATCATTGACATCATAATGTATTTTTTCTTCATACACAACCAAGGAGCTAGGTTATATATGCACAGAAGCACCGGCCATGTGCTGTGATTGGTGCTCATATCGCCAAAATGATTCATCCCGTCAGTACACTCCCCGAGCCTTATACTTCTAGGATCCTTGGCAAAGTCTTCAAACTTGTTGTCGATTAATTCCCACTGAGCCCCATCTTTCGGGTGCCTCATATACTTATCCACAATTCGCTCATCATGATGCCACCGCAACCTCTTTGCCTCTCTAGGGTTTGCAAACAAACGCCTCAACCTTGGAATTAAAGGCAAGTACCAAACAACCTTGAACGGGATTCCTGTCTTGATCTCATCGTCCAATTTGTACTTGTCCTTTGCTCTCCTGCGCTTGTATTGTGCATGCTTGCATGTGGGACATGCACGCAAATCTTTGTACTCACCACGGTACAATATACAATCATTCACACAAGCGTGTATCTTCTGTACTTCAAGTTCCAATGGGAAAACAAATTTCTTCACTTCATTCGTGCTTCTGGGGAGCATATTATCTTCCGGAAGAATTTCTTTGAAAAGACCTAACATCTCTGTGAAGCCCTTGTTTGATAGACCGTTTGCTGCGTTAAATCTGAAGCATTAACTTTTCCCCACAAGACTCGACCGCATCCATGATCGGAAGATCGAGACATAGTCTTTCTGAAGCATTAACTCTCTACTCTGGGTAGACCGGTACACCTACTTTCCCCTACATATGCTAGTACACCTCTTCAAGAGCTCACACAACTTACTCAACTATGCCAGAGCCCATAATGGCTTGTGGCTGCACATGGAAGTTTCTAGGCATGAAAATATCATAGGATCCCTTTGAGCTTGGGTGGCGGACCTAGGGTAATCACATGGGTACTTCGGGATTCCCTTGGGCAAGCACTGGTTTCTCCAGGTGCCCCAAACAATCCACCCAGTTGTGTGTTAATGTTGCCACCTTAAGTTACCCTTAATTATTAACTCTCGCAACTTGCATGAATTTCACATACCAATCCCCGTCTACGAGCATGGCTAAGCAATATATGAGCATAACGTATATTCCCGGGGTGATCAAAGGTAATAGGTTCCTACCTCAAGTACTACAATCAAAACCATGTGTTCCCAATCCTACTCATGCAAATATTTGAGGGTATAACTAATGCAAGTAAAACTGGGTATTGAAAAGTATGATCAAAGTGTAACTTGCCTTGCTGACGATCGAAAAACCCTAGAGATTCGTAGCAGCAAGCTTCGCATTCCGGAAACTCTATCGTAGACAAACAATAGCATACATAAGCGCTCAAGCATAAGATGCAAAGGTAAAACCAAATAAAAAGATCTAAACAGAAAGTTCAATTGAAAAGCTTCGATTTGCAAAAAGAATCGATCAAATCGGAATTACAAAACTCAAACTACGATCAAAAGAAGTTCAAAATTCAAATCTATTTCAAACCAAATTTTAAATTTTCAAAAACATGTTCAAGTTGATTATCTGGATTGAGGGGATCAAGACGAAGAATTTGGCATTGGTTTCGTTGGATTTGGATAAACGAGTAAAAAGTTGTCATCGTTTGAAGATCAGGGTCTAATCTATGAAGAAAATAATTACATACGGGTCCCTGGCCGAAAATTAACTGAAAAAAAAAACTAACGAACGAACGTTCGCTACAGAACCTAATCTAACGAATTCGTTCGCTACAGAACCTAAACGAACGAACGCTCGCTAATTAAACTAATCTAAATAAATAAACCGATCTAAAAAGAAAAACCGAAAAAACGGCGGTTCGGATCGGTTTTTATACCAGTTCGGACGGTTCGGGCGGATCGGGCGGCGGGTCGTCGGCGGCGGCGGTTACGGCGTCGGTGGCGGGCACCGGCGAGGCGCGGCGCGGCAGCAGGCGGCGGCGCGGCGGCGGCGAAGGCAGCGATGTCCGGCTGCGGCGGCGGCGGCGGCTCGAGGTGGGGAGAGACGGGGCTGGGGGCCTCCGTATTTATAGGAGGGGAGGGGCGAGGCTGGCTTGGGGAGTTGGAAAGCGAGGCGGCGGCGGTGGAGGAGTCCGGACCGAACTCCGGTAGCGGCGGCGGCGGGGACTCCGTCCCAGGGTCGGTGCGGGCGCGGGAGCGAGCTGGGCCGCGGCCTGGCGCTTAGCTGGGCCGGCCCAGTTCGGCGGGAATTTTTTTAAACAATTTCTCGCAAAGACAAAAACACTCAAAAAATTATACATAAAATCCTAAAAATACCAGAAAAATTCACGTAGCTATATGGCCTTATTAGTGACCTCGTGAACATTTTTCTGGGCCTAAATGCCTAAAATAAAAACAAACATTTTAGTACTAATAAACACTGCAATAAATAAATAAACTAGCGAATAAAATCAAATAAACTCTCCAAAAATTCAAAATTCAATTTCCAATATTTTTCTACAGAATTGAAGAAGTCATATTATCTTCTCTCATTATTTTTTTAAAATATTTGGATTTTTTTTTTAAAACAATTTGATCCAATTACTAATTTTTGATAAATCAAAATTGGATTTTTGTGAAACCTCCAACTCTCTTACATTTGTCCTCGAGTTGCTTAAGGCCTCTTGGATCAAAATGTAACCAAAACAAAACAACAGCAAAATGCATAAATCATGGATGCATATGAATGATCTATGTATAACATCCGAATTGAAAATTGGGATGTTACAAGTGGGGGTGATCTGAATGATCCGTCCCCCTCTATGGTGGTGGCTAAGTCCTATTTATAGTGGCCTTGGTCCTCTTCCCAAATGTAGGCGGGAAGGGATCCCACAACGACCAAATTCGAAGGGAGACAACTAGTACAAGTTATCCTGACAAAAGTAGTCTTCGCCTGCAAAAGCCTCTGGCGGTGACGCTGCAGTGGGCTCCGTGATGACCTCCGTCCTGCCGTCCTGGCGGTCCTGGTCTTGTTGCACCGATATGGAAACCTTTGCTTGATTCCTCGGGACTCCGCGCCTGCGCTTGCCTCCTTGGCAACAAAGACGAAACTGGTACACTGCGCCCGCTGGCGCCCGCCTGGTCTTGGTCGTCATGGCTCACGTCAGGTGAACCTCGCGAGGTGCGACTCGCATTGATATCTTCGCTCCTCGGGAGCCAGCCTGGGGAGGCCGCCCCTCATGGAGGTCTTGGTGTCGTCCGCCTCGCGAGGCTTGGCCCCTCGCGAGGGTCTTGAGTTGTTGTTGCTGAAGCTGGGCCATACCAGGCCGTCGATGGAGCCACGCCATGGGCCGCAGGCAGGCAAGTCTGGGCACCCCCGGTCCCAGGACGCCGACAGAGGGTAATGTCAACAATAATACTTTATGATAACCTACATCCGAGTGGATATATATATCTAGATCCTTCTCCAACACATAGTGCTTGCCAAAAGAAAAAGTGTAAAAAGAAAGGTGAAGATCACTATGACTCTTGTATAAGGGTAGAAGATAAAAGTAAAAGATAGGCCCTTCGTAGAGGGAAGCAGAGGTTGTCATGCGCTTTTATGGTTGGATGCACAAAATCTTAATGCAAAAGAACGTCACTTTATATTGCCACTTGTGATAAAGAACTTTATTATGCAGTCTGTCGCTTTTATTTCTTCCATATCACAAGTTCGTATAAAGCTTATTTTCTTCACACTAATAGATCATACATATTTAGAGAGCAATTTTTATTGCTTGCACCGATGACAACTTACTTGAAGGATCTTACTCAATCCATAGGTAGGTATGGTGGACTCTCATGACAATACTGGTTTAAGGGATGTTTGGATGCACAAGTAGTATCTCTACTTGGTGTAAAGGATTTGGCTAGCATAAGAGGCAAAAGCAAGCTCAACATGTTGGAGGATCCAAGACACTATAACTTCTTTTCGGATATAAGAAAACATAACCCATTATTTTGTCTTCCTTGTCAAACATCAACTTTTAGCATGTCATATTTTAATGAGTGCTCACAATTACAAAAGATGTCCAAGATAGTATATTTATATGTGAAACCTCTCTTTCTTTATTACTTCCTATTAATTGCAACAATGACCAAAACTATGTTTGTCAACTCTCAACAACTTTCATTCATCATACTCTTTATATGTGAAGTCATTACTCTCCATAAGATCATTATACAATCTTTTTATTTCTTTTATTCTTTCTATTACTTTATATACCCTCAAGATCATAGCAAGAAAGCAAAGCCTTCAACTCAAAACTACTCTTTATTATATATAACTCATGGACTCGATTACATAGATAGATCTCGAAAGAAAACTCAAAGCTAGATCATACTAAAATTTTATTCTACTAGATCAAGATATAACCAAAAGGACCGAACTAAGAAAAACGATAAAAGTAAAGGTGTGATGGTGATACGATACTGGGGCACCTCCCCCAAGCTTGGCAGTTGCCAAGGGGAGTGCCCATGCCCATGTATTTAGATCTCTTTCTTCGGAGGTGGTGATGATGGAGTTGTTGATGA
This sequence comes from Thinopyrum elongatum, assembly GCA_011799875.1. Lineage (NCBI taxonomy): Eukaryota > Viridiplantae > Streptophyta > Magnoliopsida > Poales > Poaceae > Thinopyrum > Thinopyrum elongatum. Next base: position 226,733,554 of record CM022299.1, read on the forward strand.
AGTAGTGCCACACTTCAAGCGTAGGAGAAACTCCAATCTACGAATGATGCTCTGGAGGGAGATGATATGCTCTTGCAACAGAATATTTTCACGAGTGAGATATTTGTTTTGCACACGAACTGTCTCAGCGATCTTAAAAGCTTCAATTTCAGTAGGGGTAAGATGATCGTAGTATGGTTGAAGGATGTCTTCTTCTGCCACTGGAACTTGATCTACCGCGACCTTCTTGATCTCATCACCCTTTTTGGTTTCCCCAAGTTCTTCTTTCTTCATCTCTATCTTCATTAGTCACACATTGTCGTCCCAATGTTGGAGGAGGGGGAAGACATGATGCCTGGCCTTAAAAAATCTTGTAGAAAACACCTCAAAACAAGAACATGAGATATTGCCGTGGTACGGTGGTCAAAACCTTCGGGAGATTATATAATGAAATTTTATCGACCAAAAGGAGTATTGTGCAAGAAAATGGAGTCCGGAGGGCACACAAGGTGGCGGCAAGGGTGGGGGGCGCGCCTCCCTACCTTGTCGCTTCCTCGTGCACTTTTCGGACTACTTTTAATTTTCCTAATTTTTTAAATATTCCAAAACGGTGAAAAATTGCCATTAGAACAGTTTTGGAGTCGGTTTACTTACCGTACCACATACCTATTCCTTTTCGGAGTCTGAAACGTTCTGGAAAGTATCCCTTATGTACTCCTCCGGTGTTACGGTATTAATAATATTCATCTCGACATTTATGGGAGTACCTAAAATATAATGTTTAATTCTTTGACTGTTTACCACCTTCGGGTTGGTGCCTTCGGCATTGTTGATCTTAATGGCACCGGAATGATAGACCTCCTCGATAATGTATGGACCTTCCCATTTAGAGAGAAGCTTCCCTGCAAAAAATCTTAAACGAGAGTTGTATAGCAAAACATAATCACCTACATTAAACTCACACTTTTGTATCCTTTTGTCATGCCATCTTTTAACTTTTTCTTTAAACAACTTGGCATTCTCATAGGCTTGGGTTCTCCATTCATCAAGTGAGCTAATGTCAAATAACCTCTTCTCATCGGCAAGTTTGAAATCATAGTTGAGCTCTTTGATTGCCCAATACGCTTTATGTTCTAGTTCAAGAGGTAAGTGACATGCTTTTCCATAAACCATTTTATAAGGACACATACCCATAGGGTTTTTATAAGCAGTTCTATAAGCCCATAATGCATCATCAAGTTTCTTAGACCAATTCTTTCTAGATCTATTAATGGTCTTTTGCAAAATCAATTTAATCTCTCTATTGCTCAATTCTACTAGACCACTGGACTGAGGGTGATATGGAGATGCAATTCTATGGTTGACATCATATTTAGCAAGCATTTTACGAAAAGCACCATGAATAAAATGTGAACCACCATTAGTCATTAAATATCTAGGGACTCCAAACCTCGGAAAAATAACTTCTTTAAGCATCTTAATAGAAGTGTTATGACCAGCAATACTAGTTGGAATAGCTTCTACCCACTTAGTAACGTAATCAACAACAACTAAAATATGTGTATACCCATTAGATGAAGGAAAAGGTCCCATATAATCAAAGCCCCAAACATCAAATGGTTCAATAACAAGTGAATAATTCATAGGCATTTCCTGACGTCTACTAATATTGCCAATTCTCTGGCTTTCATCACAAGATAAGACAAACTTACGGGCATCCTTGAAGAGAGTAGGCCAATAAAAACCAGATTGCAATACCTTGTGTGCAGTTCTATCTCCAGCATGGTGTCCTCCGTAAGCTTCGGAGTGGCTCTTGCGTAGGATCTGTCCCTGTTCATGCTTAGGTACACAACGTCTAATAACACCATCTACTCCTTCTTTATAAAGGTGTGGGTCATCCCAAAAGTAATGTCTTAAATCATAGAAAAACTTTTTCTTTTGCTGGTATGTGAAACTAGGTGGTAAAAATTTAGCAACAATGTAATTAGCATAATCAGCATACCATGGAGTATTACGAGAAGCATTTATGACAGCTAATTGCTCATCAGGAAAGCTATCATCAATAGGCAGTGGGTCATCAAGAACATTTTCTAACCTAGACAAGTTATCTGCAACGGGGTTCTCAGCAACCTTTCTATCAAGAATATGCAAATCAAATTCTTGCAGTAAGAGAACCCATCTAATAAGTCTAGGTTTAGCATCTTTCTTTTCCATAAGGTATTTAATAGCAGCATGATCAGTGTGAACAGTTACTTTGGAATCAACAATATAAGATTTGAACTTATCACAAGCAAATACAACTGCTAAAAAATATTTTTCAGTAGTAGCATAATTTCTCTGGGCACTGTCTAGAGTTTTACTAGCATAATGAATAACATTCAATTTCTTATCAACTCTTTGTCCTAGAACAACACCAATAGCATAATCACTAGCATCACACATAATTTCAAAGGGTAAATTCCAGTTAGGCGGTTGAACAATAGGTGCAGAAATCAAGGCTTTCTTAAGTATTTCAAATGATTTTACACAATCATCATAAAAAACAAAAGGAACATCTTTTTGCAAGAGATTAGTGAGAGGCCTAGAAAGTTTAGAGAAGTCTTTAATAAACCTCCTATAGAAACTAGCATGACCAAGGAAACTTCTTACACCTTTGATATCTTTAGGACACGACATCTTTTCAATAGCATCTACTTTAGCTTTATCAACTTCAATAACTCTTTCAGAAATTTTATGCCCCAAGACAATACCTTCATTAACCATAAAGTGGCGCTTCTCCCAATTCAAGACAAGATTAGTTTCTTCACATCTCTGCAAAACTCGATCAAGGTTGCTTAAGCAATCATCAAAAGAAGTTCCGTAAACGAAGAAATCATCCATGAAAACCTCAACAATCTTTTCACAAAAGTCAGAGAATATAGCAGTTATACATCTTTGAAAGGTAGCAGGTGCATTGCATAAAGCAAAGGCATACGTCTGTAAGCAAAGGTACTGAAAGGGTAAGTAAAAGTGGTCTTTTCTTGGTCCTCTTTTGATACAGGTATTTGAGAGAAACCAGAATAACCATCTAGAAATAAAAAATGTGTATGTTTGGATAGTCTTTCTTAGCATTTGATCAATAAAAGGTAGAGGGTAATGATCTTTTCTAGTAGCTTTGTTTAATTTGCGAAAATCAATTACCATTCTATAGCCTGTAACAATTCTTTGTGGGATCAATTCATTCTTATCATTAGGAACAACAGTAATACCTCCCTTCTTAGGGACACAATGAACATGACTTACCCATCTACTATCAGCAATAGGATAAATTATACCTGCCTCCAGAAGTTTTAGTATTTCATTTCTTACCACTTCCTTCATCTTAGGATTTAACCGTCGTTGGTGATCAACGACTGGTTTAGCATCAGGCTCCATATTAATTTTGTGTTGACATAGAGTGGGACTAATGCCCTTAAGATCATCAAGAGTATATCCAATAGCGGCATGGTGCTTCCTCAGAGTTTTCAATAATTTCTTTTCTTCATGCTCTGAAAGGTTAGCACTAATAATAACAGGATATATCTTCTTTTCATCAAGATAAGCATATTTTAAAGTATCAGGTAATTGTTTAAGCTCAAACACGGGATCACCCTTGGGTGGAGGAGGATCTCCAAGGATTTCAACAGGCAAATTGTGTTTCAAAACAGGCATTTGGTTAAAGAATATTTCATCTAACTCCTTTCTTTCATTCATAAACATATCATTTTCATGATCTAGCAAATATTGTTCTAAAGGATCAGTAGGAGGCACGGCAATAGAAGCAAGACCAATGATTTCATCCTTACTAGGCAATTCTTTATCATGGGGTTGTCTATGGAATTTAGAGAAATTAAAATCATGAGACACATCCCCAAAACTTACAGTAACAATTTCTTTCTCACAGTCTATCCTAGCATTAACAGTATTCAAGAAAGGTCTACCAAATATAATGGGACAAAAATCATCTTGTGGGGAACCAAGAACAAGAAAATCAGTAGGGTATTTTATTTTCCCACACAAGACTTCAACATCTCTAACAATCCCAATTGGTGATATAGTATCTCTATTGGCAAGCTTAATAGTAACATCAATATCTTCTATCACAGCAGGTGCAATATCATTCATAATTTCTTGATATAAGGTATAAGGAATTGCACTCACACTAGCACCCACATCACATAAACCATGATAACAATGATCTCCTATTTTAACAGAAACAACAGGCATGCCAACAACGAGTCTATGTTTATTTTTAATATCAGGTTTAGCAATTCTAGCAGCTTCACCATAGAAATAAATAACATGCTCATCAATATTACCGACCAAGAGATCTTTAACCATAGAAATACTAGGTTCAACTTTAATTTGTTCGGGGGTGTAGGTGTTCTAGTATTACTCTTACGAACCACAGCTGAAGCTTTAGCATGATCCTTTATTCTAACAGGGAAAGGTGGTTTCTCAATATAAGCAGTAGGAACAATATGATCAACATTATAAGTAATGATTTCTTCTTCAACTTTAATAGGTTCTACTGCTTTTACTTCAATGGGAGGATGATATTTAAACTACTTCTCCTTAGGGATATCAACATGAGTAGCAAATGATTCACAAAAGGAAGCTACTATCTCAGAGTCAAGTCCATATTTAGTGCTAAATTCATGAAAAGCATCGGTATCCATGAAAGATTTAACACAATCAAACTTAAGGTTTATACCTGACTCATTACCTTCATCGAGTTCCCAATCTTCAGAGTTGCATTTAATTCTTTCCAATAAATCCCATTTGAATTCAATATCCTTCTTCATAAAAGAACTAGTACAAGAAGTATCGAGCATGGATTGATCATTACGAGAAAGCCGAGCATAAATTTTTTGAATAATAACTTCCCTTGAGAGCTCATGATTGGGGCATGAATATAACATTGACTTAAGCCTCCCCCAAGCTTGAGCGATACTTTCTCCTTCACGAGGCCAAAAATTATAAATATAATTCCGATCACGATGAACCAGATGCATAGGTTAAAACTTCTGATGAAATTCCAATTTCAATCGGTTGTAGTTCCATGATCCAATGTCATCACATAGCCTATACCATGTCAATGCCTTTCCCTTCAAAGATAAAGGGAAGACCTTCTTCTTGACATCATCCTCGGGCAAACCTACAAGCTTAAATAATCCACAAACTTCATCCACATAGATTAGGTGCATATCGGGTTGTAATGTTCCATCTCCTGCATAAGGATTAGTTAGCAGTTTCTCTATCATACCTGAAGGAATTTCATAATAAATATTTTCAGTAGGTGCAGTAGGTTGAGGAGCAACTCTTTGCTCTTCCGGTCGAGGTGAAGATACCCCGAACAAACCCCTAAAAGGATTATTTTCCATAGTGACAAATGACAGTAAATTTTAGCACACTATATAAATGTTTCCTTACCAAATTCCACTTACCAAAGGCACTTCACTCCCCGGTAACGGCACCAGAAAAGAGTCTTGATGACCCACAAGTATAGGGGATCTATCGTAGTCCTTTTGATAAGTAAGAGTGTTGAACCCAACGAGGAGCAGAAGGAAATTACAAGCGGTTTTCAGCAAGGTATTCTCTGCAAGCACTGAAATTATCGATAACAGATAGTTGTGTGATAAGATAATTCATAATGGGTAACAAGTAACAAAAGTAACTAAGGTGCAGCAAGGTGGCCCAATCCTTTTTGTAGCAAAGGACAAGCCTGGACAAACTCTTATATAAAGCAAAGTGCACCCGAGGACACATGGGAATTACTGTCAAGCTAGTTTTCATCATGCTCATATGATTCGCGTTCGTTACTTTGATAATTTGATATGTGGGTGGACCGGTGCTTGGGTGCTGCCCTTACTTGTACAAGCCTCCCACTTATGATTAACCCCTCTTGCAAGCATCCGTAACTACGAAAGAAGAATTAAGATAAATCTAACCATAGCATGAAACATATGGATCCAAATCAGCCCCTTACGAAGCAACGCATAAGCTAGGGTTTAAGCTTCTGTCACTCTAGCAACCCATCATATACTTATTACTTCCCAATGCCTTCCCCTAGGCCCAAATCATGGTGAAGTGTCATGTAGTCAACGTTCACATAACACCACTAGAGGAAAGACAACCTACATCTTATCAAAATATCGAACGAATACCAAATTCACATGATTACTTATAACATGACTTCTCCATGTCCTCAGGAACAAACGTAACTACTCACAAAGCATGTTCATGTTCATAATCAGAGGGGTATTGAATAGCATTAAGGATCTGAACATATGATCTTCCACCGAATAAACCAACTAGCATCAACTACAAGGAGTAATCAACACTACTAGCAACCCACAGGTACCAATATGAGGTTTTGACACAAAGATCGGATACAAGAGATGAACTAGGGTTTGAGAGGAGATGGTGCTGGTGAAGATGTTGATGGAGATTGACCCCCTCTCGATGAGAGGATCGTTGGTGATGACGATGGCTTCGATTTCCCCCTCCCGGAGGGAAGTTTCTCCGGCAGAACAGCTCCGCCGGAGCCCTAGATTGGTTCTGCCCAGGTTCCTCCTCGAGACGGCGGCACTTCGTCCCAAAATCTTCCTTCTGATTTTTGCAGGTCAAAACACACCATATAGCAGAAGATGGGCATCGGGGGCCTGCCAGGTGGCCCACAAGGTAGGGAGGCGCACCCAGGGGGTACGGCGTGCCCCCCACCCTTGTGGCTGCCTGGTGGGTCCCCTTAGGTGCTTTCTTTGCCCAATATTTTTTATATATTCCAAAATAATTCTCCGTGAAGTTTCAGGACTTTTGGAGTTGTGCAGAATAGGTCTATCAGATTTGCTCCTTTTCCAGCCCAGAATTCCAGCTGCCGGCATTCTCCCTCTTCATGTAAACCTTGTAAAATAAGAGAGAAAAGGCATAAGTATTGTGCTAGAATGTGTAATAACAGCCCATAATGCAATAAATATCAATATAAAAGCATGATGCAAAATGGACGTATCACGGATGGAACTCGAATAGGCGATAAACCTGGACTAGAGTCTCGTGTGGTTAGTCAGATCATGGCCGACACCCTCGTTGGGCTTCCGCTTGAAGGTTTCCGAGTACATGTCGTGTAAACGGCGATAAGTGGTGAGAGCGTGTGTGAAGAAGTACACCCCTGCTGGGTAATATGATCTATTCGAATTGCCGCATCCGTGGATATGGAATAGTTGGAACGCTTATATGGTTCATAGATAACTTGAAGTGGACACTCTAAAATGCGCAAGATAAGCGTGAGTGCTATGGATGGCCTTCTTATAGGGAGACGGGAGAGGATCCATAGTGGTGTATTGATATGGTGAATATGTGGACTCGTGTGTGCCACCTCAAAGGAATTACTTGCAGTCGTAGTTCAGGATAGCCACGGTCAAAGCTGGCTTGCTGTAGTTAAACCCCACAATCCCCTTGTTGATACTGATGCATATGTAGCTAGTTCTGATGTAAGTCTTGTTGGGTACATTTGTACTCACGTTTGCTTAATTTATGTTTTTGCAGAGAGACCTCGGTCTCATTAGTCGTTCTACGTGGACTTCGACGAGTAGCTTGTTACCTCAGCTACAATCTTGTACCTTGGGAGGGTCTTGTAGATAGTCAGGCCTCTTAGCCTTTTTCATTTGTAGTTGTCTGTACTTAGACATGTTTCTTCCGTTGCTTGTATGCTTTGAATGATGGGTCATGTGACCCCTGTTTGTAAAATAAAGTTATGTTGGCTCTTCTGAGCCTTTATCTATGTATGAGTTATTGAGTTATGTTGTGATGCCATGTTGTACAACACATACTTGCATGTTATGCGTACGTGTAATGTGTATTGCTATGCGTGGGATCTGACACCTAGTTGATTATTCTTGGTAGCCTTCCTTATGTGGAAATGTCTCCTAGTGTTTCCACTAAGCCATGGTAGTTCACTACTGCTCCGGAACACTTGAGTTGGCCGGCATGTATCCTTCTTTGTTCCTGTGTCTGTCCCTTCGGGGAAATGTCACGTGTTGTTCCTTTAAGTCCTTGTAGCTTGCTACGACTTGGGTTCATACGTTGATGACCGACACTTTTATTGCTGGGTTACATTTGCCTGTCCCTGTAAGTTTGTGCCACCTTGGGTTTACGACTAGTCATTTTGGCCCGGGTTCTCTGTCATATGGATGCTAGCGACACAATCATATACGTGAGCCAAAAAGCGCAAACGGTCCCGGCCAAGGTAAGGCTGCAGCCGTGGGAATACCGTGCGTGAGGCCGCAAAGTGATATGATGTGTTACATGCTAAATCGGTGTGACTTAGGATCGTGGTCCTAACAGCTTTGGTATCAGAGCCTGACTGCCTGTAGGATTAACAAGCCAAACTGGTCGAAGTTGAGTCTAGAAATGCTTTAGTTATACTCCCTCCGTTCCTTTTTGTAAGGTGTATTATTTTTGGCACGGTGACCAAGGCACATAATTATAGACATGTTAGGACGAAATTACCCTTAGCAAATTTGTTGGTTTGTGGCAAGTAAAACAGTAAGTCCGGGAAAGTAAGAGATACATGCAATCGAGAGAGAGATCATTTCCTTCTTTTGCTACAAAAAGAGATACATCAATCAGGAAAGAGATACTTTCCTTCTTATGGAGGGCCAAGAACGGAATTACGAGGAATTAGAACAAATGCACCGTATATTATGGAATTTTATCAAAAAACAAATACACCTAATATAAAGGAACAGAGGGAGTATAAGGGAATTGATTGTGGAAGGGAACGTAAGGCTCTTTTTACTCCTTTAACTTATGTCCTTCTGATCTGAGTCATCCTCTTCTCTTCTACGGGGATTAGGAACTAGCCTTCTCATCTTTCTATCTGGATCACGTGTTACTAATCAGTAGACTTATAGGATTGATGGATTCAAGTCTCAGCTTAGTTTCTAGTACTTCTGTGTGTTAACAGTTGGTCTCGGAACCTTGATATTGTGATGTGAGTGGTTATGCCACCCTTTTGCAGGACGTCTCAAAATCTTTTTTGAGAATTTACAGCCGTTATGCTGTCCGAATTGTCCCAGGTTTCTAAACAATCTGAGGCATTTGCAAATTCTTCCTTCCTGTTCCTGATGTCCTTTTGGGTCAGATTAATCACACTGACCGGTGTTTTCAAGTACTCCATTGCCTCGACATATATGTTGAAGCTATTATTATGACTCTAGGGTATCTTAGAGAACCACCTAGTAATCTAGCCATGTTTTGTGTTCCCAGTGTGATGATTCTGGCCATCTTTCTCGAAAGCATCTCATGATGTTATTTAGTTAGTAGGTATTCCATTCCTGGGTGCTTGAACCCAAGATTCACTCCACTTACCTCCTGTTGATAGTGCTTGCTCGTTCCTTTAGGATATTAGAAACCCTTGTGATAGTCCTCGAGGTCTGTGGTATATCATTCTTCCAAATACCATGAACCATCCTCGGCAGAAGTTCTCTTGAACCAAAAGATCAAAACAAGTGTGCTCCTGATGAGTTCTCCATTATATTTGTGACTCTGCAAGTCCTACATTTCTGCATGGGTTATCCAGAAGAAATATGTTGAACTTGTTCGACATGCTAATCCATGCATTCACAACTCAGAAAATCAGGTGTTCCTTTGAGATATTCCCTTTGTAGCTGTATTTCGACCCTCATCTATCAGTTGATAGTCAGGAGTAGTTGTGCATTCGTGTTCATCGATGCCTTTTACTCTTGTGGTTCATCAAGCCATTCTATTCTAGAATGACTGGGGGGAAACAAACACCAGTACCTCATCCATATCTAGGATTGGGTCAAAGTAGTTGTATTCCGCAGATCAAATTGCCAATCCAGCTTTTGTTCTATTCTACCTTGGAGTGTTGACCTCTTTATGCCAGGAATGTCATGAGAATTGCACCACCTCTTATGAATTCTTGATTTAGTGATACTCTTTGATACGTCTCCGTCGTATCTACTTTTCCTAACGCTTTTCCTCTTGTTTTGGACTCTAATTTGCATGATTTGAATGAAACTAACCCGGACTGACATTGTTTTCAGTAGAACTACCATGGTGTTGTTTTTTGTGCAGAAATAAAAGTTCTCGGATTGGAACGAAACTTTGCGAGGATTTTTTATTCAATAAATAAGAATTTCTGGAGCCAAGAACCACCGGAGGGTGGCACCTGGGTGGGCACAACCCATCAGGGCGCGCCCCGCTCCAGGCGCACCCAGGTGGGTTGTCCCCACCAGGTGGCCCCGCAGACTTCAACCCTGATACTATAAAATCACATATTTGGAGAAAAAAATCAGGGAGAAAGAATTATCGCGTTTCATGAGACAGAGCCGCCGCCACCTCCTGTTCTTCATCGGGAGGCCAGAACTGGAGTCCGTTTGGGGCTCCGAAGAGGGGGATCTTCGATCTTCGTCATCACCAACCCTTCTCCATCGCCAATTCCATGATGCTCCCCACCGGGAGTGAGTAATTCCTCTGTAGGCTCGCTGGTCGGTGAGGAGTTGGATGAGATTCATCATGTAATCGAGTTAGTTTTGTTAGGGCTTGATCCCTAGTATCCTTTATGTTCTGAGATTGATGTTGCTATGACTTTGCCATGCTTAATGCTTGTCACTTTGGGCCCGGGTGCCATGATTTCAGATCTGAACTGCTTATGTTATCACCATTATATCTATGTTCTAGATCCGTTGTGATGACCATAGTTTGAGGAGTTCATGTATTCACTATGTGTTAATGCTTTGTTCTGGTTCTCTATTAAAAGGAGGCCTTAATATCCCTTAGTTTCCAATAGGACCCTGCTGCCATGGGAGGGTAGGACAAAAGACGTCATGCAAGTTCTTTCCATAAGCAAGTATGACTATTTGTGGAATACATGCCTACATTATATTTATGAACTGGAGCTAGTGCCGTATCGCCCTAGGTTATGAATGTTATATGATGAATATCATCCAATGAATTCACCAATCCAATGCCTATGAATTTCTCTCATATTGTTCTTGCTAAGTTACTACTGCTATTGTCACTGTTGCACTTGCTACAAAATCATTGCTATCACTATTACCGTTACTATTGTTGTTGCTACTACTATCAAAACTATCATACTACTTTGCTACTGATCACTTTGCTGTAGATAATTAATCTCCAGGTGTGGTTGAATTGACAATTCAGCTGCTAATACTTGCAAATATTCTTTGGCTCCCCTTGTGTCAAATCAATAAATTTGGGTTGAATACTCTACCCTCGAAAACTGTTGCGATCCCCTATACTTGTGGGTTATCAAGACCTTTTTCTGGCGCCGTTGCCGGGGAGCATAGCTATATTTGTTGAGTCACTTGGGATTATTATCAAATTATCACTATGAAGAATCTGAAGGATGCTAAGACTAAGATTTTTCCTCTAAGACGAGGGGAGGTAAGGAACTGCCATCCAGCTCTGCTTTAGATTCACCTTCTGTTATAAGTAGACTTGCAACACCACCACGTGCTATCAATTCTGATATGTCACAAGTTAGTGATGATGCTACTTCTGCTATGAATGCTACTCATGATGATGCTAGTACCTTGCTTGATGATAATATGCCACTAGGTGAATTTCTTGATGAACAACTTGCTAGAACTAAGGCTTTTGAGAATGCTGAAACTGATGAAATTGTTGAAACTGATGAAGAGCTTGAAACTGAAAATCTTGAAACACCTATTTGACCTAGTTCTCCTAGATATGAATTGCCAAAGGTACCGGAAGGTTATGTTATGGATGAGGAGACAACTAGAGACATTCTTGCTTGTAAGGATAGAGGTGATCTGGAAAAATTATTATGCAAGTATAAAGAAAAGACTTTGAATGCTAGAATGAAATGTGATCCTAAGTTTGCTACTTCACCTCTCTTTGTTGATGATAAGGATTATAAATTCTCTGTCGACCCAGAGTTAATTACTTTGGTTGAATCTGATCCTTTCCATGGTTATGAAACTGAAACTGTTGTGGCACATTTGACTAAGTTGAATGACATAGCCACCCTATTTGCTCATGATGAGAAAATTCGCTATTATTATATTTTCAAATTATTTCCGTTCTCATTAAAGGGTGATGCTAAGGCTTGGTACAATACTCTTGCTCCTGGTTGTGTGCGTAGTCCCCAGGATATGATTTATTACTTCTTTGAAAAATATTTTCCTGCTCATAAGAAACAAGCTGCCTTACAGGAAATATTTAACTTTGCGCAAATTGAAGAAGAGAGTCTCCCACAAGCTTGGGGGAGGCTTCTCCAATTGCTTAATGCTTTTCCTGATCATCCTCTTAAGAAAAATGAAATACTTGATATGTTCTATAATGAACTAACCGATGCTTCTAGGGACTTCCTAGATAGTTGTGCTGGTTGTGTTTTCAGGGAGCGAACTGTTGAACAAGCTGAAGAATTATTGAATGACATATTGAAAAATTATGATGATTGGATCCTTCCTGAACCACCACTGAAACCTACTCCAAAGAAGAGGGGTATCTTATATCTCAGTCCTGAAGATATGCAAGAGGCAAAGAAATCCATGAAGGAAAAAGGTATTAAAGCAGAGGATGTTAAAAATTTACCACCTATCGAAGAAATACATGGGCTTGAAACACCACCACCACCTAAGGTGGTAGAGGTAAATTCTTTACTAAAGTTCGATGAAGGTGATATTCCTTATAATAAACATCCTAGTCAATGCCTTTATGAGTTTGATAATTACATTAGAAAGCAAGATCACTTCAATGCAAATGTTATGAAACAATTGAAATACAATTCTGATATGATTGCTCGCTTGAGTGACTTGTTATTTAGAATCTCAAATGATGTTAGAGGTGTAGGAAAGCATGCTTCTATGGTTCAAACTCAATTAGAACAAGTTGCTAAATCTCAAAGAGAGTTGCTTGATGAAATTAATAATAATATCAATGATCATGCTGTTAGAGTAATGACTAGAGGAGGTAGAATGACTCAGGAACCACTTTATCCTGAGGGACACCCAAAAAGAATTGAACAAGACTCTCAAAGAGTTGACACTGATGTACCTAGTCCTTCTACAAAGAAAAAGAAGAAGAACAATGATAGGACTTTGCATGCCTCTAGTGAACCTGGAGTTGAAAAACCTCCTGTTAATGATAATGAAGTCTCTATCTCTAATGCTGAAACTCAATCTGGTAGTGAACACCCACCTTCTGAAAATGAAAAAAACAATGATGAGGTTCATGAAGATACTCAAACAAATAATAAAGAACCAAATAATGATGTTGAGATAGAACCAGCAGCTGATCTTGATAACCCACAAACCAAGAATAAAGGATATGGTAAAAGAGACTTTGTTGCTAGAAAACACGGTAAGGAAAGAGAACCATGGGTTCAAAAACCTATGCCCTTTCCACCTAAGTCAACCAAAAAGAAAGATGATAAAGAATTTGAATGCTTTGCTGAAATGCTGAGGCCAGTCTTTTTGCGTACTCGCTTGACTGATATCTTAAAAATGCCTCCTTATGCAAAGTACATGAAAGGCATCATCACCAATAAGAGAAAAATACCGGAAGCTGAAATCTCCACCATGCTTGCTAATTATACTTTTAAGGATGGAGTACCTAAAAAACTTGGAGATCCGGGAATACCAACTATACCTTGCTCCATCAAAAAAATTATGTGAAAACTACTTTATGTGATTTAGGAGCTGGTGTTAGTGTTATGCCTTTCTCTTTATATAAAAGACTTGATTTGAATAAACTCACACCTACTAAAATATCTTTGCAAATGGCTGATAAATCAACTGCCATACCTATCGGTATTTGTGAGGATGTGCCCGTTGTTGTTGCTAATGTTACTATCTTGACTGACTTTGTTATACTCGAGATGCCCGAGGACGACAACATGTCGATTATCCTCGGTAGACCCCTCCTGAATATTGTAGGGGGCTGTTATTAATTGCAATAAAAGCAAGGTCACTTTTCATATCAATGGTAATGAGCATACGGTGCACTTTCCGAAGAAACAATTCCAAGTGAATGGTATTAATGTTATTGAAAAATCTCTGACAATCACTATTGGAAGTTTTCAACTACCCCTACCAACTGTTAAAAAGAAATATGAAATGCTTATTGTTGGGGACATTCACATCCCCATTGAGGTAACTTAGTGTTTTACAAAAGTTCTTCGGTTTCATGCTAATCGGAAGTGGTTGTTAGTAAGACTTGATCAACCTTATTAATGAATCATTTTTGAGAGGTATGAAGTTGATGAATTTAGTGAGCACTACCTTCTGTCCCTACTTTTTGTTTTCTGTTTTTATTAGTTAAATAAAATAAAATGCCATGCCTTGCCTGCTTTCTGAGTTTTCCGTACAATAAAAAAATGACCCAAAAATAAAAGTTCTCAGAATGCTCTGAAAATTTAATATGATTTTTTTCTCATTATTTAAGAATTTTTGGTGTAAATAACATCAGAGGGAGGTGCTCCAGGTGGGCACAACCCACCTGGGTGCGCCAGCACCCCCAGGCGCGCTCTGGTGGGTTGTGGGCCCCACGTGGGCCCCCTCACTTATCCCTTCACTCCATATCATCACCTACCTCCAGAAAAAAAATCACCATTGCTCTCTCTCTCTCTCGTGTTCTTGCTCTCAAACCCATGGATTTCGATCTCTTTGCTCGAAGCTCCGTTTCCGAAACTGTTTCGGGGGATTGTTGCTTGGTATGTGACTCCTCCATTGGTCCAATTAGTTTTTGCTTTAGTGGTTTATATTTAGAATAATTAGTGACTCTTGGTGCTGCTGAAGATGAGGTTGCATGTTGAATTCTTAGAGTTCTAAGTAGTTTGAATGCTTGATATGGCCTCTATGCATCCCTATGAGTAGTTGCTATCAATCATGTAAAGTTTTGTTGATAAAAATTTTGTGACCCAAAAATTTTCAGAAAATTATACGCGAATATGATGAACCTCTTTTGGAAAGAGTTCTTCGAGGCAGAGGTGCTCGGAGGCATCTTCTAGTAGTAGCTTCGTTCGCCGGTCTTATGTTGAACCAAGTGAAAATTCCATTCGAGATGCCGCCACCAAATCATGTTTATGGCCATGCAACGATTATATGGTGCGTGTGAGCATTAAAGAAGAATTTGAGCAATATGTTCACAATGCTGAGCTCAGTCCCTACATGGCAGATAAGTGCAACCAACACCTCAGCCACACTGAATCATTTACCAAAGAATTTAAATTCCATCCTCGTGAGTCCAGAGTATCATTTAAACTATATGACAATTCATTTACTATACCTCTAGTGACATTTTCTAATCACTGCAAAATTCCATTTTGGGGTTCATTAGATGAGCCACCAAGGTCGGAGTTTGAGATATTCTTGACTAGCCTATGCTATGGTGAGACTAGAGGAGTGACTCAAGGTAGAATAAAGAGCATTCATTTTCTCTCAATCCAATACTTTGTACTATTTAATGGAAAATGCATTGTAGGCAAACAAGATTGTAGTACACTTTGTGCCCCAGACTTGAGCCTTATCCGCACCGCTCTCACTGGTGACAAAAGTTATAACCTTGGAGCGATAGTGGCACGTAGATTGCAACACAACGCTGGTAGTGGATATTTTTATGGTGGGATTTACGCCATGCGCTTAGCAAGAGAGCTAGGTGTTTCACCTTGCCTTATGACCCCATCTTACCCACGCAATACCTTGACTTTGATGCTATGAAACGTCATAAGGTCCTTAGTGGTGAACCCCACAATTTTACTTATAACCTGTTGTTTAATAAAAGGTCCGTTGTGGACACCTTTTTGCCTGCACCTGCTCTCTTTGATGTTCACAGCAAGGGAAGATATTATGTTCTTGAGAGCGAGGCCCGAGCACATAACGCGACAGTTGTGGCTGCACGACGGGCTGAGACATCTGCACCTAGAGCCTCCGTGAGCTATCACTCCGACCATTATGCAGGCTACTGATGGAGATTACCAAGTTAGGCCAAAAGCCTAAGCTTGGGGGAGTACGTATTTCCACCGACATTACATTCATTTTCACACATTTCATTCCAGTTGTCGGTGTCCACACTTTTTCATTGTATTATCCATGCTAGATTTATGTTCTCGCCTTCTTCTTGTGTGTTAAAAAAACTTTGAGAAAATACAAAAATATTTCCTGCTTCTTTTTATTTATTTTTCTTTTTAGTATAATTAGCTATAGTTAGAAAAAAACCCAAAAAGATTTCCTTGTTCTTCTGTTGCTTGTTGGGAGCTCTCCCGTGTAAATAGTTTTTCTCGTTTTTGTTTTTCCTTTCTTAAATTTGCTCTCTTTCAGAAAACCAAAAACTCCCAAAAATATTTCAGTGTGTTTCTCTGAGTTTCTTTTTATTGAGTCATATCGAGGAGAAGACCATGAAGAAAATGTTGAGTAGCTCTCATATGCATTGTTGTTGATCTAACAGAGAGCCCATATTACTTTGTTTTCTTCTTTTTGAATAAAATGTTTGCAGATTCCAGCTTAGTCCATGGCACTCTTACACTATTATTATTTTCATACCATTCGGTCGTGCAAGTGAAAGGCAATAATGACGATATTTGATGAACTGGCTGTGGCAGAGAGAAACATGTATGAACTCAACTTGTTCTATTTTTGTAAATATGTTTAACCTAGTATCCATGATTCAGCTCATTATGATCAAACATGTTTGCAATGACCCTTAGAGATTATAGTTTCTCATGTCATGCTTAAGTAGCTAGGAGTGGATAATGATTTATCTTGGATGTCAACATTGCGTTAAAATAATTGTGATGCAGTATGATGATATGGTATCCTCCTCTGAATGTTCGGGTGGCTTGACTTGGCACATGTTCATGCATGTAGTTGAATCAAAACCAACATAGCCTCTATGATATTTATGTTCATGGTGTTCATATCCTGCTCATGCTAGTATCCAATGTTACTTATGCATAATGCATGTTCATGACCGTTTTCGCTCTCTAGCTGGCCGCTTCTCAACCTAATTGCTAGCCTTCGCCTGTACTAAGTGGGAATTCTGCTTGTGCATCAAAACCCTGAAACCCAAGTTATTCCAGATGAGTCCACTATACCTACCTATATGCGGTATTACACTGTCGTCCTAAGTAAATTTGCATGTGCCACCTCTAAAAAACTTCAAATAAATATCCTTTTTTGTGTGCCTTGATTGTTCATAGAGCGACAGGAGGTAGTCAGTATCTTCCATGTTAAGCTGGTTATTCTCATGATGAGTGTTTATTCACTCGTCCTTGCATGAGAGGGGCGGTAATAGGGATTCCCAGTCCCGAATTCAAATTACAAATAATTAAACAAAACTCCCCCAGGAATTTTGTTGGTATGGACGGCACTCGTTGTTTCGGACAAGCCATGGAGTGTGATTGTTGGTGGAGGGGGAGTAAACCTTTACTTTTATCGCTTGGGAACCGCCACTAATGTGTTTATCATGGAAAATACCGATAACTAATGGTCGCAAAGTAAATAAGAAGGGTGCATTTCTCAAAATTTCATTTACCTCTGTTTTAAAATTTGAGCTCTGGCACCTCTGCAAATCACTGCTTCCCTCTGCGAAGGGACTATCTATTTAATTTTATGTTGTGTCATCAGCTTCTCAAAAAAGCGTCAGAACCTGAGAGCACTATTGTCATCCTCATGCATTGTGTACAACTAATGTTGGGTGCATCATGACTGGATCTTTTCTACCATGAATTACAATGTTTAGTCGCTACTTGGACTTTGGAGGTGCTCCGCATTTATGTTTTGCGGTCTCAGAAAGGGCTAGCGAGATACCACTATTGTCATATTATATCATGGTTGCGTTGACAAAGTGTTGTTTTTTGAGATATCTTATTATTGCCCACTAGTTGATTATGCCATTGTTATGAGTTAATATAATTTTTAAGAGTTATTGTCGACATGGTTAGCCATAATCTTTGCTGAAAACCTGGGTGCTACTTAAGCTTATTTATGTAAACAAGAGCAAAAGAGTTCGTAAAAGTTTTTCTTTTGCACTTTCAGTTTATCAACTAAATTGCTTGAGGACAAGCAAAGGTTTAAGCTTGGGGGAGTTGATACGTCTCCATCGTATCTACTTTTCCTAACGCTTTTCCTCTTGTTTTGGACTCTAATTTGCATGATCTGAATGAAACTAACCCGGACTGACGCTGTTTTCAGCAGAACTACCATGGTGTTGTTTTTTGTGCAGAAATAAAAGTTCTTGGATTGGAACGAAACTTTGCGAGGATTTTTTATTCAATAAATAAGAATTTCTGGAGCCAAGAACCACCGGAGGGGGGGCACCTGGGTGGGCACAACCCACCAGGGCGCGCCCCCCCTCCAGGCATGACCAGGTGGGTTGTCCCCACCTGGTGGCCCCGCAGACTTCAACCCTGATACTATAAAATCACGTATTTGGAGAAAAAAACCAGGGAGAAAGAATTATCACGTTTCACGAGATGGAGCCGCCGCCACCTCCTGTTCTTCATCGGGAGGCCAGATCTGGAGTCCGTTTGGGGCTCCGGAGAGGGGGATCTTCGATCTTCGTCATCACCAACCCTTCTCCATCGCCAATTCCATGATACTCCCCACCGGGAGTGAGTAATTCCTTTGTAGGCTCGCTGGTTGGTGAGGAGTTGGATGAGATTCATCATGTAATCGAGTTAGTTTTGTTAGGGCTTGATCCCTAGTATCCATTATGTTCTGAGATTAATGTTGCTATGACTTTGCCATGCTTAATGCTTGTCACTTTGGGCCCGGGTGCCATGATTTCAGATCTGAACCATTTATGTTATCACCATTATATCTATGTTCTAGATCCGATCTTACAAGTTATAGTCACCTACTACGTGTTGTGATCCGGCAAAACCGGAGTGACAATAGTCGGGACACTTCCCGGTGATGACCGTAGTTTGAAGAGTTCATGTATTCACTATGTGTTAATGCTTTGTTCAGGTTCTCTATTAAAAGGAGGTCTTAATATCCCTTAGTTTCCAATAGGACCCCGCTGCCATGGGAGGGTAGGACAAAAGATGCCATGCAAGTTCTTTCCATAAGCACGTATGACTATTTGCAGAATACATGCCTACATTATATTTATGAACTGGAGCTAGTGCCGTATCACCCTAGGTTATGACTGTTATATGATGAATATCATCCAACAAATTCACCGATCCAATGCCTACGAATTTCTCTCATATTGTTCTTGCTAAGTTACTACTGCTATTGTCACTGTTGCACTTGCTACAAAATCATTGCTATTACTGTTACCGTTACTATTGTTGTTGCTACTACTATCAAAACTGTCGTACTACTTTGCTACTAATCACTTTGCTGCAGATAATTAATCTCCAGGTGTGGTTGAATTGACAACTCAACTACTAATACTTGCAAATATTCTTTGGCTCCCCTTGTGTCGAATCAATAAATTTGGGTTGAATATTCTACACTCGAAAACGGTTGTGATCCCCTATACTTGTGGGTTATCACTCTTCGCCATCATTGTTCATTCCTCTGTCCCTGTGTTGCTGTAACCGGGATACCGACAAGTGAACTATGACGCGTGAAATCAATACTCCTAGCAACCATGTTGCTTGGTGGCTAATGGACGATAATCTCATTCTTAGTGTGTTGGTTATGGAATCATCATTCTAAGATTGATCGTGCAACCTTGTCCATTTTCCTGGTGCACTCTTCGATCAATGAGTTAGGATTCTGTCGATCCCTCGCTCTTTTGATCATCTCTTCTTGCCTAGAAAGCAAGATTGTTCTCGAGCTTAATAACATATCAGTGGTTCGTGATTTTCTGAATATCTTCTCGGAAGTATCACCAGGTTGTCCCCTGACCGTTATGTTGAGTTCGTGATCAAGTTCGTTTTCCATAAACCACTACTTCTCCAAGAATCTGTGTTGGACACCCCGAGCTAGTTGGTTAAGCTAAACAACAACTTGGAGAGTTGGAAGATAAAAGCTTTCCCTTACTTAGTTTATTTCGAAGGGATATCGTTGTGTGTGTGTGTGTGTGTTGAAGAAAGATGGTATCTTCATCAATTGATCCTCGTGATCAATTGTCGGAGCTATTATCTTATCCAAGCTTTGATTTGAGTATGGGCTATCGCCAAATCAAATCAGAACCAACAATTATCCTAATGTTGTCTTACTCGGGGTTGTTCCCTCGAGCATACATCATTATATCTTTTGGTCTGACCAATGATGTCATTTTGTTCACATAGTTATGGGATTCCGTCCATATGGAATTATTGATAAGTTGTTGTTGAGCCCATCAGCAACATTTTTATCCTCTCCATGATTTATGTTGAACATTAAGCTAGTGTTGGAAACTTGTGTAAGCATTTTCTTCGTGTCCCGTTCATGAAGCATATGTTTGGATGAGAGAAGTGACTTCCTCTAATTCACGTGCATTTGGTGCAAGTTGTCGCCGTGGATTCGAGAAAGCTTGTTTTGCTTCCTCTGGAGTCATCCCAAGTCAGTCATGCATGTGCGAAGTATACTATGGTGTGAGAGATTAGCTACCTCCATCCCACATGTATTTCCTAGCACACCAAGCCACTGATTCATTTTTTTCAAGGAGAAGAAGTTCCTTCTTAAGAGCTAGAATTACGCAAGGACTTCGATATCCTTGATGATGGTTTCCAACTAGAACTCGGTAGTGTTTTGCTGTAAGACTTCTATGTGGTCATGCTTGTCTTGGACAGTGTGTTCACATGTACCTTACAATCCAGCTCATGTCTTGGAGCTTGCTATCGTAGTTCATTTCCTGAGAACCTCACAATGTTATCTCATCGACTTGTGTTGCAACCTTTCTCCTTTAGACATGCTCAGTCTAGAATATCATGTCACCAACCAGATCTGAATTTCAGGCATATATGATGGTTGGAACATTTCCCAAGAATTATAACATTGGTCTTTCTAAACCGGTAAAGTGGAAGTTGTGGCCAACACACCTAGCTGGAAGACCTATTATTGTAGTATCTTGATTGAAAAGTTGGCCACTTCCCCATTAGGATTTCATATGACTTATTCTAGAAGTTGTTCCTTATGGACACCTTTTGTTTCCGAAGTCCGACCTTTACTTGATGACCATATCAATGCTACTCAGAAGCATGATCGTGGTACCTATAACATCAAGGAGAACATTAGAAGCGGAGTGCTAAATGTCTCTCGGTCGATCATCCAGATTTTGTTTCCTTGGCATAGCTAAGGTGAAATCTGAGAAAGTGTTGTCTTCCTTTGCATCTGCATTCTCCATCATTGTTCACCATGGTAGTACGATGTGTTGCCAGGATCCTCGGCACGGATGTTAGTAAGATCTTGATGAGTAGAAAAATTCTCAAGTTCTTGAGAGCACGCTCAGTCACTGGGTCATATCCTCGGCATTAATTAGGATGTGCCTTCAATTTTCCGAGTTGTCCTATGACTCTAGCTTCCTTTCCAGACTGAGTATGCCATTTCTTTGAACTCCTTCAAAGGGTCTATTGTGAATTGCCTCAGGCTGGTATGAAGAGTTGCAATGATCCATTTATCAAAAGTAATTCTTTTTGCCACTTAAGGGAATAATTCTACGAGTCTCCTCCCCTAAGGTGCTGTTATGGAATCACGACAATTTATCTCCTTGCCACTTTGACACTCATTCACCATCTTACTTAAGCATGGAATTGTTGCCTACCAAATTGAACCTTCATCATCTGTTTCTTTCCATCCCCCCTCGATGCGTGTTTTATGTCTCAGCTCAAGAGATGTTTCAACGTCTCATTCTGTGAGTTGAACGTGGCTTGCTCGTACTTTGTGAAGATCGCTTTCCATAGAGTTTTTCCTGTTTCTTTTGTCGTCATGTTGGATGAAGATCTCGAAAGCAAGGACGTCAAGATCAACGTGATGCAATGAATCAACATCTTCGAGAAGGGCAGTTGGCTCGAGAAGATTGTGATAGTTTTGTGTCCCCTCTTCCTCTTACCCTACGTCTTGAATCTCGGGACGAGATTCTTGTTTAGTGGGCGTGACTTGTCACTGCCCTAGAATATTGCCTGCAAATAGTTGCATAAGCATCCGTGCATCATGTTTAATTTTTTGAAACCTGAAATGGGGATGTTCAAACCCTAGCACCAAATAGAATTCAACCAGGCTCAATTTAAAATCATTTCAATTAACCCAAAATGCCCTTTAGAAAAGTTCATCATTTTTGAATTGGTTCAGAACCTCTGCCAAAAATGGTGCACATTTTTCTAGGCCATCCTGGATTTTTGAATTAAATTATAAAGTATTTGAATTTGGGCATTTAATTGCTATAAATATTTTAAATGTCCAAATAATCCTGGAAACAGTTGAGGTGTGACGCCCCTGGCTTAATCGTGCACTAATCATACACGCAAATGCACATGATCAAGCCTAAGGACTCACTTCAAGATATCACAACACAACTCTAAAACATAAATAAAGGCATACAAGCATTATATTACAAGCCAGGGCCTCGAGGGCTCGAATACATAAGCTCGCATACAAGCGTCAGCGGAAGCATCAGATATCCAAGTACAGATATAAAAGATAAAACAGGTAAGCCTTAAAAAGGTGGGGCAAAAGAAACACTACGATCGAAAGGGC
Organism: Thinopyrum elongatum; assembly: GCA_011799875.1. Lineage (NCBI taxonomy): Eukaryota > Viridiplantae > Streptophyta > Magnoliopsida > Poales > Poaceae > Thinopyrum > Thinopyrum elongatum. Next base: position 226,756,194 of record CM022299.1, read on the forward strand.
GCAGGCCTCCTGCCTGGGACCCTTCGAACCTACTCCTGGTCGTCTTGTCAGCTCGTAGTAGTAGCCTTCCTCGGGGAAGTAGTAGCGGTCGTCGGCAGGAGCAGCTGTCTCCTGGGCTCCATCATCTGGTTGCAACAAACGAGTATGGGGAGAAAAAGAAAGCAAAGCAACCGTGAGTACTCATCCAAAGTACTCAGCAAGCAAGGATCTACACTACATATGCAACATTATCAAAGGAAGGCTGTATATGTGGACTGGGTTGCAGAAATGCCAGAATAGAGAGAAGGCCTAGTCCTACCGAAGACTAGCATCTTCAACGGTCTTGCAGCATTAGAAGAGTGTAGATTAGTACAGTATAAAGTAGTAGTATCATTAAGTCTCAACCTCACCCAGAGATCCTTTCTCGACTCCCTGCAAGAAAGCAATCCCAGAGCCATAATATCCAAGTATCAACCTCGGCCAGAGATCCTTTCTCGACTCCCTGCGAGAAAGCAATCCCAGAGCCCTAGTATCCATTTCTCATCACAAGTATCCAGTTCTAGTTGTATCGACCGGGATACAACTCCGAGTGTCTGTTACCGTAGGACAGGCTATCGATAGATGTTTTCTTCCCTGCAGGGGTGCACCAACTTACCCACCATGCTCGCTTAACTCCGGCCGGACACACTTTCCTGGGTCATGCCTGTCCTCGGCCAAACGATACACCGCAACCCTACCTACAGCTCAGCAGAGAGGTCCCCGTCAGTCTACATCCTAAGTGCAAGGGGGTCTTGGGCCATCGCCCTGTGCACGCCGGGTCATTGCGCACACGGTGAAGCCAAGCACCACCAATACAGGATGGCGCCGGTCCATCCGTGCCGCGATGCTGAACTGGACGTCTGACAGAGCTTTCGACTGATGCTACGATGCAGAGTGCCCATAACTTTTCCCACGTGATGGTTAGTGCTATCGGGCCAAAGGCCCACTCAGATCACATATCCAAATCGTTAGTACATTGGGGCTGCGGTTACGAGCAGAGACTCATGATCGATGTGACCCCGTCGCCCCGTCTCGAGGACTTGCGGCAAGGACAAAGAATGCCCGACCACGCCTCGTATTCGTCTCTCGGGTACCGTCCAGGTCAACCCATCTCCACATCACTCGCGGGTACCCCTCAGGGTCGACCCGCCTTTCCAAGTAACAGTTGTGAAGTCCAAGTATCCATGTGTCCATAACATCAGGGGAATTCGAGGTATCACCCTCGTGGGATTCCTACTCGATGTATCCGTCAAGGTGAACTCGAAGGAATCACCCTCGATGGGTTCACACTTGAGGTGTTGCACGACAGCGTCGTTATTGGAAGTGGTGAAGGAGGAATCACCCTCGAGGACCACGGCCGAATAGCTACTCTACAGAGTAAACATCAGAAGTGCTACACGAGGTATCACCCTCCGCACTCGATAGTAACGCTGCAGTGTCATACAACTAAGGGGGGGTCGTGTGCGGTGCCGGGGCCTGGCTGTCGATCGCGTTGATCGGGTCATCTGATAATCTAGCGGGGACAACTGGGGACAAAGTGGGGTCTCTGGTGAGTCTCTACCCAGCCTATACTAAGCAGTTTAGGATAAGCAAGTAAGGTATCAATAGCAGGTTACAATAAACAGGCTATGCATCAGAATAGGTAAGCAGTAGCAGCAGCAATTCTAATGCAAGCACAAGAGAGAAGAGAATAGGCGATATAGGCATGCCCCCCCCCCAAGAGGGGGGTGGGGGGGGGGGGGGGTGCTTGCCTGGTTGCTCGGCGGCAAAGGCAAGGTCGTCAACGGTGTCGTCGGGTTCCTGAGCTGCGTCGGTCTCGGGAACTACGTCGGTTCTGGGGTCTACCGAGAGAGAAGAGGGGGAGGAAACAAATAAATACACAGCAAACATAAGCAACACAGAGCATGCTATGCTAACATGCAGTGCATGGTTGCCTAAAGACATATCTAAATCATATTAGTTATTTTAGGAATTAAGTTGGATTTATTAACTGGTGTATAAGCACTATTCATCTACCGGAAATAGGCTAAATTTGCGGGTTCATCTCCGTAGAGGGTCCCGACACAGAAACATACACTACGGTTGGATTCGTCTTGTTGTTCTGAGCAACTTTCATGTATAAAGTTTTTCAATCCGAGCTACGGTTTAATTTCTATGATTTTACAAAGTTTTTTTGATTTTCTGGATTTATTTAATTAAATTAAATCAACATTATCTAGAATAGTGCCTGATGACATCAGCATGAGGTAAGGGTGATGTCAGCGGTCAACAGTCGGCTGACTGGGGTCAAACCTGACAGGTGGGTCCACTGGGACCCACATGCCAGCCTCTGTTGGTGTTAAGCAGAGTGAAATTTAAACTAATTAGCTAATTAAGCTAGTGGGCCCAGTTAGTCAGAGACTAACTAGATAACTAATTAACTTAAATAGTATTAACAGGTTTATTAACTTATTACATATTTATTTTAAATTGTTTTAAATGGGTGGGGCCCGTAAGTCAGTGACACGGGCAGGCCATGTCGGTGGTTGACCGGCCAATTGGGCCAGCGGGGCCCAGCGTCAGCGTCACATGGGTGGGGCCCGTGGCGCTAGGTCAGCACGGCGGCCAGAGCAGCGCCGGCGACCACTCCCGCGGCGGATGTTCGCCGGACTTGGCCGGAAAGTCGCCACGGGGCTCGGTTTGCAGCGGGGCTGGGGGCATTCGGACGAGGGAGCTGCGGCGCATCTAGTGGTGGGGTCGGCCTCGCCGGAGTCGCACCGGAGTGGCGACGGCAAGCTCGGAGGCGGGCGGCGGCGCTCGGACATGGTGGCGAACGGCGATACGGCGCGCGCACGAGCTAACTAAGCAGATAGGGAGGGCCTACTCGACGCGGCGAAGACGATGGGCATGAGCGTGGGGTCGTTTGGTCGCCGGATGATTGCCGGCGATGAGCTACGCGGCTGCGAGCTCGGGCATGTCGGGGACGACATCTACGGCTACGGAAAGAGAGTGGGGAGAGGAGGGATCGACGCAGCAGCTCACAGTGGTCTGCAGATGTGCTCAAGCCTGCTCGGGGAGGCTCGTCGTGGCCGAAAACGATGACGAAGACCGGCGGCGATCTCTGGCAATCCGAGGTCGACGCGGGCGAAGCAGGGGCTCTGAGCTCTGGCTCGATGTAGCAGGCGGAGTGGCGGTCTCAGGCGGAGCTCAGGGGCATCCTAGCGGCGAGCGAGGGCGGCGGTGGACGCGGGATTCAGAGCGGCGCGGCGGTGACCTTTCGGGCGCGAGAGGGAGAGGACGAACTGGGCTAGAGGAGGAGGGGAAAATTGGTGCTAGGGGTTAGGAGGGGTAGCGCGACATCGCCCTTATCCACTGCGAAAAGGCGCGGGCGTCGCGCTGTCGACCAGAGGGGAGAGGGGGCCAGGGTGCAGTGCGCGCGCGCGGCGACAGCGCATGGGGAGGAGCAGTGGGACGAAGGGAACGGCGCCAGGCAGGCTGGGCCTCCCTGTTGCCACTTAGGCCCAGGCACACGGGCCTTTTTCTTTTTCTTTGTTTTTGCTTTTTGCTTTTCTTTTGTTTTTCTGCTTTGCAAAATGTGAGGTCCCAAATATAGTTTTGTAAAATACAAGACTTAGCCCAATATTTACAGTGCAATATTAGTCACTGCTAGAAAATGGTTTGATGTCCATATCTTTTCATTTGGATTTTATTTAATTATAAATGGATTAAATACTTCTGTTTTGCTGTTGTTTCTTGCTATTAGAGTCAATTAACTAATTCTATAAATGTTGATTACAATTTTATAATTGCTTCTGAATTATTTGCTATTTAATGGACATTTTAGTTTCTGATTTGAACAACTTTTATTTTTACTTTGTATTTGAATTTCAATTTGAATTGGAATTGGAAATGAGATATGATGCAATGATGATCAAGCATAGTTAATCATGGTGACTTGGCATGATCAGAGGGTGATCACTGTGGTGTGAGGCTGGGGATGTTACAAATCTCCTCCACTACAAGAAATCTCGTCTGGAGATTTAAGTGGGGAAGTAAAGGGTAACTTCGGGAGAACTAGCCCTTATAGGGTTAATTATCTGGTGAACAATTCAGGGAATGTGGCAGAGGTATCTCTCGAGTTGAAACTTAAGAAAACATCGAGAGCAAAGTATGAAGGTGCAATAAGAAGTTTCAAGCGATTGGACAACGGATCGATACCTGAACAGAGTATAAGAAGGGGGTTCAGAGCATCGGGAATAATTCATCTCTCAAAGGGTATACACAGGAGAGTCAACTTCCGATCCTGTGGAACTGTGGGGATTGTGAATCGAAAGTAGAGAGAACGGTGACATCTTACCGGTCATGACAACAAGGTATGTTAGAGAATAGTCTGCCAGTTATGTCGGTGTCAACATCGGTACCAAGGGCGAGGGATAAAGAGAACCATTTTCCTGCTCGTTAAAACAAGGCGGACCAATAGGCAAAGTTCTCGTCCATCGATGGTTACCAGAATGCCATCAACATAAGTAATAGGGTCTTACTGGTAGAGTTGTGCACCGAGGTGCTTTCTTAAGCAGGAATTTATCTCTGCCCAGACAAGTTAGATTACAGGGAAGGTTAAACAAAACAATGGAAAAGAAAAATGTGTTTATACACCAGAATTAGGAATGTACCTTTTTCCAAGGAAAAGTAGAGCATGATATCCATGTCAGAGCAACAAATACGTCGCCATTTAGATAAAGGGGCAAGGGAATTCAAGATGTTATCCATACAACAGTGTTTGGATAATAGATCAAGAAACATTTAGCGTTGCACTTCCAATGTTCTTTTTGATATTCAGGATGCCACAATCATGCCTCGAGGTAGCGATGATATGGTGTTTCAAGAAAAGGTTGGCTCTGAAGGCCACAAGAATACACAGGGAATAACTTCAGTAATAGGAAAGAAAACAAGGTATGAGCAAAACATAACCAGGTCTGTGTTGGCAGGAATACAAGGAGGTTGTCGATGATATCACAAATCATCAAGGGGCAGGGATGGTATTTTTAGCCATGAGTTCAATTGACATCTTTGATGAAGCCAAAGTGTTGACGGTGATCACGACAAATTTTGTCGAGAGACTCTATGAAGATGCCATCGAGCAGTGATGTCATCAAGCAAAAGGAAGGATGAAGTGAAAGGCTATGAGAACCACGGATTCTACACAAGCTCGAAGTCAAGCTTGTTGTTGGAGGTGAAATGATAAGATGAGGAAGATCGATGTAAGCTTAGCTCATCGTCGGAAGTTGCTCCGGGCATAAGGACCAGGTAGCACAGTTAAAAGTTGGCATAATAAAAATATAGCCGATCAGGCTAGGAATGATGTGATGGGGTATTAAACTTCCCAGTAACAAGTACTAGGGGTAATACCGAAAGGTAAATCAGAGTAGAGGTTGGATGGGGAAATGATTTGCAGAGGATAAGTATTTTAACTTATCCGGGAAATGGAATCAAGGAGGAGATATGGTCGGAACCACGATTGCAAAGGATCAATTCACAGATACAAGATGAACTATTACCAAGGGGGAATTATTTTTACGAGCAGCTTCCATGATAAGTTCTACATCGGTCCATGGGCATGAACACAAAGGTTCAAGGTCGACTCCCACTTCTTCATTGCATAACCTTTCATTCACTCCTCGTTTTCGAAGAAATTGTAGTGCTAAAAATTTATCTGGTGAAGCACCAGAAGAGTATGACTCGCATATCTTTCGAGTTCACACGGAGTAGGAAAAGCATAGGTTCAACCCATCGGGACAACTTAGGAACCTATAACGCAAACTTCAGGAGTAAATAACACAAGCTTGAAAGTAAGCAGAGGATACAATTTGCCATAGGCATTATGTATCAGGGGAAGAACTCTCGAGGTTTTCTGTATGCGATGGACGCTGTCGGATATAATCCAACAAGGATTCTGGCGGTCCACAAAGGATCTGATGTGAGTATCGGTACTCAACCAGAAGAAGAAAAATGCAAGGGCATCGGATTGTAGAAACAACTGCATAATTTGGCGTTCAAGTTGAAGGGAACTAGGTGGTCAATCAATTACAACATGATTGGCCGAGATCCAATTCATGTCCAGAATGACGTCTGAGCGGGAAGGTCAAATTTCAGGGTTCGACTGATGATTGTGAGCATTCACAACATAATGAATCAATAGGCTCAGGATGACAATGAAAAAGGATGTTAATGAATATTGCCAGACATATGGATTTAACCATAATGCAGGCAGACAAAACTTTCGGGAGCACTAGGCTGCAGAGGATCTTCGGGAGATCGAGATTTTGTGAGACATCTGAGCAACTGGGGATGAAGGTACAAACGGCAAGGATGTTATTCACAGGGATTATCGGTGGTTAGGAACTGCAAAGCAGTGGGCATAGAGTCTCGGGAAACATCGAGAAGTATCTTCAGAGTCTTCTGGCGAAGCAAGCGATCATCTGTAGTGAAGGGGCTCTCCAGGATGAAGTGGTTACGATAACCTAATGTCAGAGTTAGCAAAATCTTTAACCTGAATAGAAGAGAGATCAGAGTCCCAGAGTAAAGACGAGGAATAAAAGATCCTAATACCACCCATTGGTGATGTGGGCCCGTAAGCCACACAGCCAAGTTAGTAAAATAGTTTTCGGTTACTAGACTCAACTTCGACCAAGGAGTTGGAAAGGGGGGGTTCCTACAGGCAGCCGGCTCTGATACCAACCTGTGATGCCCCTGGCTTAATCGTGCACTAATCATACACGCAAATGCACACGATCAAGGCTAAGGACTCACTTGAAGATATCACAACACAACTCTAAAACATAAATAAAGGCATACAAGCATTATATTACAAGCCAGGACCTCAAGGGTTCGAATACATAAGCTCGCATACAAGCGTTAGCGGAAGCATTAGATATCCGAGTACAGATATAAAAGATAAAACAGGTAAGCCTTAAAAAGGTGGGGCAAAAGAAACACTACTATCGAAAGGGCGCAGGCCTCCTGCCTGGGACCCTCCGAACGTACTCCTAGTCGTCTTGTCAGCTCGTAGTAGTAGCCTTCCTCGAGAAGTAGTAGCGGTCATCGGCAGGAGCAGCTGTCTCCTGGGCTCCGTCATCTGGTTGCATCAAACGGGAATGGGGAGAAAAATAAAGCAAAGCAACCGTGAGTACTCATCCGAAGTACTCAGCAAGCAAGGATCTACACTACATATGCAACATTATCAAAGGAAGGCTGTATATGTGGACTGGGTTGCAGAAATGCCAGAATAGAGAGAAGGCCTAGTCCTATCGAAGACTAGAATCTTCAACGGTCTTGCAGCATTAGAATAGTGTAGATTAGTATAGTATAAAGTAGTAGTATCATTAAGTCTCAACCTCACCCAGAGATCCTTTCTCGACTCCCTACGAGAAAGCAATCCCAGAGCCATAATATCCAAGTATCAACCTCGGCCAGAGATCCTTTCTCGACTCCCTGCGAGAAAGCAATCCCAGAGCCCTAGTATCCATTTCTCATCACAAGTATCCAGTTCTAGTTGTATCGATCGGCATACAACTCCGAGTGTCCGTTACCGTAGGATAGGCTATCAATAGATGTTTTCTTCCCTGCAGGGGTGCGCCAACTTACCCACCATGCTCTCTTAACTCCGGCCGGGCACACTTTCCTGGGTCATGCCCGGCCTCGGCCAAACCATACACCGCAACCCTACCTACAACTCAGCAGAGAGGTCCTTGTCGGTCTACATCCTAAGCACAAGGGGGTCTTGGGCCATCGCCCTGTGCACTCCGGGTCGTTGCGCACACGGTGAAGCCAGGCACCACCACTACAGGATGGCGCCAGTCCGTCCGTGTCGCGATGCTGAACTGGACATCTGACAGAGCTTTCGGCTGATGCTACGATGCAGAGTGCCTATAACTTTTCCCACGAGATGGTTAGTGCTATCGGGCCAAAGGCCCACTCAGATCACATATCCAAATCGTTAGTACATTAGGGGTGCGGTAACGAGCAGAGACTCATGATTGATGTGACCCCGTCGTCCCGTCTCGAGGACTTGCGGCAAGGGCTAAGAATGCCCGGCCACGCCTCGTATTCATCTCACGGGTACCGTCCAGGTCAACCCGTCTCCACATCACTCGCGGGTACCCCTCAGGGTCGACCCGCCTTTCCAAGTAACAGTTGTGAAGTCCAAGTATCCGTGTGTCCATAACATCAGGGGAATCCGAGGTATCACCCTCGTGGGATTCCTACTCGATGTATCTGTCAAGGTGAACTCGGAGGAATCACCCTCGATGGGTTCACACTTGAGGTGTTGCACAACAACGTCATTATCGGAAGTGGTGAAGGAGGAATCACCCTCGAGGACCACGACTGAATAGCTACTCTATAGAGTTAACATCAGAAGTGCTACACGAGGTATCACCCTCGGCACTCGATAGTAACACTACAGTGTCGTACAACTAAGGGGGGGGGGGGTGGTGTGCGGTGTTGGGGCCTGGCTGTCGATCATGTTGATCGGGTCATCTGATAATCCAGCGGGGGCAACTGGGGACAAAGTGGGGTCTCTGGTGGGTCTCTACCCAGCCTATACTAAGCAGTATAGGCTAAGCAAGTAAGGTATCAATAGCAGGTTACAATAAACAGGCTATGCATCATAATAGGTAAGCAGTAGCAGTAGCAATTCTAATGCAAGCACAAGAGAGAAGAGAATAGGCGATATAGGCATGCTCAAGGGGGGGTGCTTTCCTGGTTCCTCGGCGGCAAAGGCAAGGTCGTCAACGGTGTCATCGGGCTCCTGAGCTACGTCGGTCTCGGGAACTGCATCAGTACCGGGGTCTACCAAGAGAGAAGAGGGGGGAGGAAACAAATAAATACACAGCAAACATAAGCAACACAGAGCATGCTATGCTAACATGCAGTGCAGGGTTGCCTAAAGACATATCTAAAACATATTAGTTATTTTAGGAATTAAGCTGGATTTGTTAACCGGTGTATAAGCATTATTCATCTACCGAACAGGCTAAAGTTGTGGGTTCATCTCCGTAGAGGGTCCCGACACGGAAATAGATAGTACGGTTGGATTCGTCTCGTCGGTCTGAGCAACTTTCATGTATAAAGTTTTTCAATCCGAGCTACGGTTTAATTTCTATGATTTTACGAAGTTTTATTGATTTTCTGGATTTATTTAATTAAATTAAATCAACATTATCCAGAATAGTGCCTGATGATGTCAGCATGAGGTAAGGGTGATGTCAGCAGTCAACAGTCGGCTGACTGGGGTCAAACCTGACAGGTGGGTCCACTGGGACCCACATGCCAGCCTCTGTTGGTGTTAAGCAGAGTTAAATTTAAACTAATTAGCTAATTAAGCTAGTGGGCCCAGTTAGTCAGAGACTAACTAGATAACTAATTAACTTAAATAGTATTAACAGATTTATTAACTTATTACATATTTATTTTAAATCATTTTAAAAGGGTGGGGCCCGTAAGTCAGTGACACGGGCAGGCCATGTCGGCGGTTGACCGGTCAACTGGGGCCAGCCGGGCCCAGCATCATCGTCACAGGGGCGGGGACTGCGGCGCTAGGTCAGCACGGCGGCCGGAGCAGCGCCGGTGACCACTCCCGTGGTGGATGTTCACCGGACTTGGCCGGAAAGTCACCACGGGGCTCGGTTTGCAGTAGGGCTGGGGGCATTCGGACGAGGGAGCTGCGGCGCATCTAGTGGTGGGGTCGGCCTCGCCGGAGTCGCATCGGAGAGGCGATGGCGAGCTCGGAGGCGGGCAGCGGCGCTCGGACATGGTGGCAAACGGCGATACGGCGCGCGCACGAGCTAACTAAGCAGCTAGGGAGGGCCTACTCGACGCGGTGAAGACGATGGGCACGAGCGCGGGGTCGTTTGGTCACCGGATGATTGCCGGCGACGAGCTACGCAGCGCCGAGCTCGGGCATGTCAGGGACGGCATCTATAGCTACGAAAAGAGAGTGGGGAGAGGAGGGATCGACGCAGCAGCTCACAGTGGTCTGAGATGTGCTCAAGCCTGTTCGGGGAGGCTCGTCTTGGCCGGAAACGATGACGAAGACTGGTGGCGATCTCTGGCAATCCAAGGTCGACGCGGGCGAAGCAGGGGCTCTGAGCTCAGGTTCGATGTAGCAGGCAGAGTGGCGGTCTCAGGCGGAGCTCAGGGGCATCCTAGCGGCGAGTGAGGGCGGCGGTGGCCGCGGGATTCAGAGCGGCGCGGTGGCGACCTTTCGGGCGCGAGAGGGACAGGACGAACTGGGCTAGAGGAGGAGGGGAAATTGGTGCTAGGGGTTAGGAGGGGTGGCGCGACGTCGCCCTTATCCACCCGAAAAGGCGCGGACGTCGTGCTGTCGACCAGAGGGGAGAGGGAGCCAGGGTGCGGTGCGCGCGCGTGGCGACATCGCGTGGGGAGGAGCAGTGGGAGGAATGGGACGGCGGCAGGCGGGCTGGGCCTCCCTGTAGCCACTAAGGCCCAGGCACACGGGCCGTTTTCTTTTTCTTTGTTTTTGCTTTCTATTTTTCTTTTGTTTTTCTGCTTTGCAAAATGTGAGGTCCCAAATATAGTTTTGTAAAATACAAGACTTAGCCCAATATTTACAGTGCAATATTAGTCACTGCTAGAAAATGGTTTGATGTCCATATCTTTTCATTTGGTTTTTATTTAATTATAAATGGATTAAATACTTCTATTTTGCTGCTGTTTCTTGCTGTTAGAGTCAATTAACTAATTCTATAAATGTTGATTACAATTTTATAATTGCTTCTGAATTATTTGCTATTTAATGGACATTTTAGTTTCTGATTTGAACAACTTATATTTTTACTTTGTATTTGAATTTCAATTTGAATTGGAATTGGAAATGAGATATGATGCAATGATGATCAAGCATAGTTAATCATGGTGACTTGGCATGATCAGAGGGTGATCACTGTGGTGTGAGGCTGGGGATGTTACATGAGGGCTGTTGGGAATATTCCAATATGTTCCCACAATTTATTCCAGGATTTATAAAAATGGTTTAATACTTTTACTAAATCAAAACTGACAAAACAATATAGAAAAACAGAAATAAAAGAGTAAGGCAGAGAGAGACTCACCTGGCAAGCTACAATGCGGCCCAGCACTGTAGCTGGCCGGCCCAGCCCACCAGGGGCTCCTCCCTATCGTCTTCCACCTCCTGCCAGTGGGCAGGAGGGCGTGTGCCGGACGCACGCACGCACGCGGCCCGGGCCACCTCCTGCTTCCGCCGACCGCCTGGAGATGGCTAAGGACGCCACGCTCCCGCTGGCTCCCTCTCGACTCTTCCTCGTCCCCATCTCCTCCCCTAGCTCTCTCCCTCACCCGCCCCGAGCGCGCTCGCCGCCGCCGTTCGCTGCCACCGCGGCCACAGCCACAGCCTCGCCTCCCATCCCATTCTCGAGCTCCGTATCCTCGCGCCAAAGCTTTCCGCCAAGCCATGCACCTCTAGGCGCCCTGCAACATCGCCACCATCGTCGTCTTCGCCCTCGGTCGCCGTGGATCCTCGCCATCGATTCGGGAGCTACAGACCGTTCCCGACCTCGCCCTCGCGCTTGTTTGCCTCGCTGTGAGCCTCCGCATTGAATCTCTCTCTCCCCTATGCCGTTTTCTTCCTCTAACCGCGGGCTCCGTCGAGCCCAAGGGTTCATCGCCGTCGGCCACGAGGTCGCCGTGGCTAGAGCTCACGGACGTCACGTCCGAGCGTACCACCGTGTTCTGCGCATCTCTAGGAGACGAACGCGACCACCCAATCGCCCTGCCGTGCACCGTAGGCCTTTTCCCGTCGAGGCCGAGCTAGCACCGCCGCCCCGAGCTCGTTTTCGGCGAACTCCGGCGAACCTGCGGCCAGCTACCTACTCCCCTTGATGCGGGCGAGCACGGGCTGCGCCCCAGCAGCCTTGGTCGCCGCACTCGTGCCCTTTCGAGCGGTCACCGCCGCGTTTCCAGGTCGCCGGTGTTGAGCTCTGGTGATGCTGATGTGGCCGGTTAATTAGGACTAACCAATGTAGTTAGTTAACCCTAATGATCCCTCTGGGTCGCTGACTGTTGGGCCCCGGCCCTGTTAACTGTTATTTAGGTTGTAATTAAACCTTTTAGCCACTATTACGCTGACAGGTAGGCCCCACCAGTCAGTTTTGACTTTGGTCAATGCTGACATCACTGTGACATACTGCTCATGTGGTAAAGCCTTTCTGAGATTTTAAATAAGTCAGAAATGATTTATTATTTCAGAAAATGTCCTAAACTTCTAAAATTCATAGAAAATAATCTATAACTCCAATGAAAATAATTTATATATGAAAAATTATCAGAAAAATCCAAAGAATATGTTTATGGCATTTTCATGCATGTTAGAACAACTTTTCTTTACTGTTTAGTACAAATCATATAAAGGGCATTTAAACCATCACATATGGAGTTTAATTTTGAACCTTGGGTTCAAACCAACTTCACTTAAATTGTTGCTAGATGCATTAGCCCAAATCACATCATATTGCCATGTCATGATCATGCATCATATTGTTGCATTCCATTGATTGTGTTCCTTCTCTTATGTCGGTGTTTGTCCCCTCTCAGTAGACGTTGTTCCGACGAGGTGATCGATGACACCAATGAAGAGCTATTACTATCTTCAGAAGTGCCAGGCAGGCAACCCCCCCACCTTGATCACTCCAATACAATCCCACTCTCTCATTCCTGCTCTCTTTTACTGCATTAGGACAACAATGATTCAACTGTTACAGGTTGCGGTAGTTGAACCCCATTCCTTTGCATGACCTATCTTTGCCACAGTAAATAGTTGAAACCCACTAGCATGAGTAGGAGTTGCTTGAGCCATGATGTGCCTACTCATTTATGCTTGCTTGTTATGCCTACTATTTCTTAGAGTTGTGTCAGGTCTGATTCATCGGGGATGAATTGGAATGTTGTGAACATGTCCTACTATTGAGAGCTAAGTGTGTGAATACGTTTTGGTAAAGGTAGCGGTGAGAGGCCATGTAGAAGTACATGGTGGGTTGTCTCATTGAAACCGTCCTCAGGAACTGAGTTCTGTGTTTGTGATCCAAGACAGTTACTACCATGCATTGGGTTCCGGTAACTTGGCCCCTCTCGGCTTATTAATAACCTTGATCTCTGTCCAGGAGTTGCAACTAGTTTCTGGTGTTTGTAGGTTGTGTTAGTAGTTTACCAAGTGGCACCTGGCCAGGTGGGCTTGGGACAGACTAGGCACAGTGGCATGGTGTACCAAGTGGCACCCGGATGGTGGACTTGGAAACCCTGCTCACATCATTTGGGGCCGTAGTGGAAACCTCGGCCGGACTTCCTTGTGGATGGAACTCGAATAGGAGATAAACCTAGACTAGAGTCTCGTGTGGTTAGTCAGGTCGTGGCCAACACCCTCGCTGGGCTTCCGCTTGAAGGTTGCTGAGTACATGTCTTGTAAATGGCGATAAGTGGTGAGAGCGTGTGTGAAGAAGTACACCCCTGCAGGGTAATATGATCTATTCGAATTGCCACGTCCGCGGATATGGACTACTTGGAACGCTTATATGGTTCATAGATAACTTGAAGTGGATACTCTAAAATGCGCAAGATAAGCGTTAGTGCTATGGATGGCCTTCTCGTAGGGAGACGGGAGCAGATCCATAGTGGTGTATTGATATGGTGAATATGTGGACTCGTGTGCGCCACCTCAAAGGAATTACTTGCAGTCATAGTTCAGGATAGCCACAGTCAAAGCTGGCTTGCTGCAGTTAAACCCCACAACCCCCTTGTTGATACTGATGCATATGTAGCTAGTTCTGATGTAAGTCTTGCTGGGTACATTTGTACTCACGTTTGCTTAATTTATGTTTTTGCAGAGAGACCTCAGTCTCATTAGTAGTTCTACATGGACTTCGATGAGTAGCTTGTTACCTCAGATACAATCTTGTACCTTGGGAGGGTCTTGTAGATAGTCAGGCCTCTCAGCCTTTTTCATTTGTAGTTGTCTGTACTCAGACATGTTGCTTCCGTTGCTTGTATGCTTTGAATGATGGGTCATGTGACCCCTGTTTGTAATATAATGTTATGTTGGCTCTTCTGAGCCTTTTTCTATGTATGAGTTATTGAGTTATGTTGTGATGCCATGTTGTACAACACATACTTGCATGTTATGCGTACGTGTAATGTGTATTGCTATGTGTGGGATCTGACACCTAGTTGATTATTCTTGGTAGCCTTCCTTATGGGGAAATGTCTCCTAGTGTTTCCACTGAGCCATGGTAGTTCGCTACTGCTCTGGAACACTTGGGTTGGCCAGCATCTATCCTTCTTTGTTCCTGTGTCTGTCCCTTCGGGGAAATATCACGCATTCTTCCTTTAAGTCCTTGTAGCTTGCTATGACTTGGGTTCATACGTTGATGACCGACACGTTCATTGCTGGTTTACGTATGCCTGTCCCTGTAAGTTTGTGCCACCTTGGGTTGACGACTAGTCATGTCGGCCCGGGTTCTCTATCATATGGATGCTAGCGACACAATCATATACGTGATCCAAAAGGCGCAAACGGTCCCGACCAAGGTAAGGCTGCAGCTGCTACTTTTTGAGCTTGCGTTGGTTTTTCCCTTGAAGAGGAAAGGGTGATGTAGCACAGTAGAGGTAAGTATTTCCCTCAGTTAAGAACCAAGGTATCAATCCAGTAGGAGAAGAACGCGCAAATCACCAATACCTGCACAAATAATCAAACACTTGCACCCAACGCGATAAAGGGGTTGTCAATCCCTTCACGGTCACTTGCAAAGGTGAGATCTGATAGAGATAGATAAATAAAAGATAAAATATTTTTGGGTTTTTTGGTATATAGATCTGAAAATAAAAGATTGCAAAATAGTAGATCGAAAAGTAATATTACGTAAAATAGACCCGGGGGCCATAGGTTTCACTAAAGGCTTCTCTCATGAAGGCAAATAATACGGTGGGTGAACAAATTACTGTCGAGCAATTGATAGAAAAGCGCAAAGTTATGACGATATCCAAGGCAATGATTATGCATATAGGCATCACGTCCGTGTCAAGTAGACCGATTCCTGCCTGCATCTACTACTATTACTCCACACATCGACCACTATCCAGCATGCATCTAGAGTATTAAGTTCATAAAGAACAGAGTAACGCCTTAAGTAAGATGACATGATGTAGAGGAATTAACTCAAGCAATATGATGAAAACCACATCTTTTTATCCTCGATGTCAACAATGCAATACGTGTCTCGCTACCCCTACTTTGTCACTGGGTGAAATCACGCAAGATTTAACCCAAAGCTAAGCACCTCTCCCATTGCAAGAAAAACCAATCTAGCTGGACACACCAAACCGATAATTCAAAAAGAAATACAAAGATATTAAATCATGCATAAAAGAATTCAGAGAAGATTCAAATAATATTCATAGATAAGCTGATCATAAATCCACAATTCATCAGATCTCGACAAACACACCGCAAAAGAAGATTACATCGGATAGATCTCCAAGAACATCGAGGAGAACGTGGTATTGGGAATCAAAGAGAGAGAAGAAGACATCTAGCTACTAGCTATGGACCCGTCGGTCTGAGGTAAACTACTCACGCTTCATCGGAAGGGCAATAGAGTTGATGTAGAAGCCCTCCACGATCGATTCCCCCACTGGCAGGATGCCGAAAAAGGCCCCAAGATGGGATCTCACGGGAACAGAAGGTTGCGGTGGTGGAAAAGTGTTTTCGTGGATGCCTCTGGTGGTTCTGGAATATTTGTGAATATATAGGAGAAAAATCTAGGTCAGGGGAGTCCTGAGGGGCCCACAAGGTAGGGGGGCGCGCCCCCCCTAGGGCGTGCCCTCCACCCTTGCCGCCGCCTCGTGGCTCTTCTGACTTCGACTCCAAGTCCCCTGGGTGTCTTCTGGTCCAAGAAAAATCATCGTGAAGTTTTATTCCGTTTGAACTCCGTTTGGTATTCCTTTTCTGCATATTAATGCATATAAAACATCCAAAACAGATAATATAATATCATGGAACAATCAAAAATTATAGATACGTTGGAGACGTATCTGCAGCCGTGGGAATACCGTGCATGAGGCCGCAAATTGATATGATGTGTTACATGCTAGACCGGTGTGACATAGGATCGGGGTCCTGACAAGGACAGTGACGGCGATGACGATGGCATCGAGCGGGAGGACGGCGGTTTGGATTCCAGCTGAGCGTCGGACGCACTGTCACCGTCAGCAGGGCGCCGGCGGCACCATCATCTGCACCTGGTCTTCTCCCCGGCAGAGCGATTTGTCGGGGCGTTTGGTGTGGACGTCTCCGCCTCCTCCAGCTGAACTCAGGAAGGCTTCCCCCATGGACTCCGGCTTCATCTTCCCTGCTGGTCACCCTCCTGTCGCGTTCCGCTGGTCCTGGCGGTGGTGACCAGGGCATCGCCTAGCCTATCTCTCCGTCCGTCGTCTTCGCCCTCGCCCCTCTCGATCTTGTCAGACTGCGTCCCGCGGGCCCTAACGGGGTCAGGCTGGGCTTCTGCCGAGGCACTCCTTTTGCCCTCTTCACCTCCTACTGTAGCTCATAGGAGGAGAGGGACAATAAAGGCATTACGGGGCACTTATCTTTTATTCAATCTAAAAAATGTAGGCATTTGCCAAATTTTAGTCTTAAATATGTAATCTTTTCAACCATATTTGTACTTTGTAAGGTTTGTACTTGTTTATCCGCGTATTTAATGAAAAAAGATATGCTTGCCGGGCACTTGTGCATGTATCATACCCATGAAGAGGAATGACTCCTCTACACTTCCAAGTAAACAAGGTTTTTCCGGCAAGACATCTTGTCGGCCCCTTCCATTGTTGCCGCGAGGCTCGGCCTGGCGGGTTTAGGAGTGTGGAAGAGAACTGGCCCCTTGTCAACCCTTTTTCTCTAATGCTACTGCAACCAGCCTGACTGAAGTAATCTTCGAATCAAAAGATGGGAGCACAAATGTTTGAGGGTGACAAGGTTTTTCTACGCACAAGTTTTCCTCACAGAGGTACACTATGGATGTCTTAAAGGGAACTTATTTGCTTTGCGTTGTCGGGGGCCCGATATGCAAGCTTGTTCTCACTTCTCCTCCTTGGGATTTTATCCACAACAGGGGCCCTGCAGTTAGCGCAGGGGAAAAATAGCAGCATACGACCCTCTCTAAATGATCATGGCAAAGTCATGCTAAAATAAACATGCATGCAAGTTTTAGGCGCCAACGCTTCATTTTATTATCTTTGCACAGGGTCTGCGCTTGGCTTTGTACAAAGGGTTACATGCACATCGGCAAGGCTTGTACAAAAGGTGGTTGCTGGGACTGAGCCCGACAGCCGCACCTTAAGGGTAGAACTTGCGAAGATTCTCAATATTCCATGAGTTTTGCACTTGGATGCCATCTTTGGTCTCCAGATGGACTGCGCCAGGTCTGGTGACTCGTACTACCTGGTAAGGGCCTTCCCACTTTGGCGTCAACTTATTGGAACCCTTGGCAAATTGAACACGCCTAAGGACAAGGTCGCCTTCCTCAAGGCTCCGGGCATGAATCATGCGGCTATGATAGCGGCGCAAGGCTTGCTGGTAGCGTGCATCACGCACAGCGGCCCGGAGATGATCTTCCTCGAGGAGCACGGCATCGTCATGCTGAAGCTGCTCTTGCTCTACTTCATCGTAGGCAAGTACTCGAGGTCACCCGTATATGAGTTCCGTGGGGAGCACTGCTTCTGCCCCATACAATAGGGAGAAGGGAGTCTGGCCGGTGGCTCGATTTGGTGTCGTACGGAGGGACCAAAGAACCACCGGTAGCTCATCGATCCAACACCTGCTGCACTTCTGCAACTTATCAAAAGTTCTTGTCTTGAGCCTACGCGGCACTTCAGCGTTCATCCTTTTAGCTTGTCCATTGCTCCGGGGATGAGCAACAGAGGCAAAAGAGACCTTGCTCCCAAGGTTTTGTATGTACTGCATGAAGGCGCGGCTCGAGAATTGGGTGCCATTATCGGTGATCACTCTGGCTGGCACTCCAAAACGGCACACCAATCCTTTCAAGAACTTGATAGTTGACTGCGCGGTCACCTTCCTCACTGGCTCCACTTCCGGCCACTTTGTAAACTTGTTGATTGCAACGTACAAGAATTCAAAGCCCCCGGTAGCACAGGGGAAGGGGCCCAGGATGTTTAGTCCCCAGACCAAAAATGGCCAGGACAAAGGGATCGTCTGGAGAGCTTGAGCTCATTGATGGATGTTCTTGGAGTGGAACTGGCAGGCTTCACATTTGGTGAATAGCTCAGTTGCATCTTGGAGGGTTGTGGGCCAATAGAAACCCTGCCGAAAGGCTTTTCCAACTAGGGCTCTTGATCCAATATGAGAGCCACATATACCCCCATGTATCTCTGCTAGCAGCTTCTGTCCATCTTCCCGGCAAATGCACTTCAATTTCACACCATTCGGCCTTTTCCTGTAAAGTGTATCGTTGATAAACTGATATATATTTGACCTTCGGGCTACTCTTTGAGCTTCTTCTTGCTCTTCGGGAAGTTCTCCTGTTTGAAGGAAATGGACTATGTGCTGCGCCCAAGTTGGAGCCTGAGGCTCAACAACAAGGACTAATGGCACCTCCTCGTTCATTGGAGTGCTCACCTCGACCGCAAGAACTTGTGGTTCCGCGGGAGGGTGCTGCTCACCAACTGAAGCAGAGTTGTTCCCAGCAGCCTCTCTACCAACAGCTTCGGGAAGCCCTGCCAGGAGATACTTGCCGGAGTCCAACTTCCTCCTTTTTCTATCCATCATTGAAGGGGACACTGACGGTTGAGTTAGGTGGAGGACAAAAGTTCCTGGTTCCACAGGGAGCTTTTGTGCAGCACACTTTGATAAATGACCAGCAATGATGTTCTCCGCACGTGGCACGTGCTCTGTTTGTAATCCATCAAAGTGCTCCTCCAACTTTCTCACTTCCTCTATATATGCCTCCATCAACGGACTCTGGTAATCCTTAATGACTTGTCTCACCACAAGCTGCAAGTCTCCACGGATGATCAATTTCTTGATTCCCAACTTCACCGCAATTCTGAGCCCGGCAAGGAGCCCCTCATACTCCGCAGTGTTGTTGGTGGCCTTCTCCTGGGGAAAGTGCATTTGAACTACATACTTGAGATGCTCTCTGGTGGGCGCAACAAGAAGCACACCAGCTCCACCGCCCTGCAACGAGAAAGCACCATCAAAGTACATGGTCCACTCTTGAGGCACCTCCTTGCCGGGGATAACTGTCTCTGGTATTTCTTCATCTGGGGTGGGCGTCCATTTTGCAATGAACTCCGCTAATGCTCTTCTCTGAGTGGTTGAGGTACTTTCGTACTTCAGGCCAAAGCTTGACAGCTCTAGTGCCCATTCAACTATCCTGCCAGTAGCTTTGGGGTTCCTCAGTATGCGCTGCAGTGGGAAACGGGTGATAACTGTGATCTCGTGGGCTTGGAAGTAGTGGCGTAGTTTCCTCGAGGCCATGATGAGGCTGAAGATCAACTTTTGCACTCTAGAGTACCTTGACCTAGCCCCGTGTAACAGGGAGCTGACAAAGTACACTGGCCGTTGCACCACTTTCTTCTTTGCCGCGGTTTTAGGACTGCCTTCACTAACTTGCTCAGCTTTCCTTTAATCTATGTCCAATCCTGCCATGACTGGTTCAGTTTCATTTTCGTAGGGGACAGTTGTTGCAGCCGCTTCCTCATCCACTTCTCGCTGTGCCACCAGCGCTGCACTAACCACTTGGTTTGTTGCCGCTTAATATAGCAACAACGGCTCTTGCAGTTTAGGAGCGACTAAGGTGGGAGCAGAGGAAAGGTACGCTTTAAGGTCTTGCAGCACTACTTCTACCTCCGGGGTCCACTTCATCGGTCCTGCCTTCTTCAAAATTTTGAAGAAAGGCAAGGCACACTCGGCAAACTTGGAAATGAACCTACTCAGTGCGGCAATGCATCCAGTTAAACGCCTCACATCCTTGACAGTCTTGGGTGCTTGTATCTGCTCGATCGCTCTGATCTTGTCGGGGTTGGCCTCTATCCCTCGGTGAGACACAAAGAAACCAAGTAGCTTGCCGGAGGGAACACCAAACAAACACTTCTCAGGATTTAACTTCAAATTAATCTTGCGCAAGTTTGCAAAGGTCTCTTCCAAATCTTGAATGAGTGTTGATCTGTCCTTGGTTTTGACCACTATATCATCCATGTAAGCTTCTACGTTTCAATGAAGCTGTGGTTTGAAACCAATCTGTACTGCTCTTACTGTTGGGGAATGTTGCATGGGAAACAAAAAATTTCCTACGCTCACCAAGATCCAATCTAGGAGATGACCATCTACGAGAGGAGAGATTGGATCTACATACCCTTGTAGATCGCTAAGCGGAAGCGTTAAGAAACACGGTTGATGTAGTCAAACGTCTTTGCAATCCAATCACGATCCATCCCGCGAACTCCCGATCCAAGTGCCGAACGGCTAGCACCTCCGCATTCAACACACATACGGCTTGATGACGCCTTCACATCCTTGATCCAGCGAGCGATGGTGAAGTAGTAGCTCGAGTCCTCCGGCAGCACGACGGCGTGGTGGCGGTGGTGGTGGAGAAATCTCAGCAGAGCTTCGCTAAGCACTACGGAGAAGAAGAGGGATGCGAGGGAGAGGAGAGGCAGCGCCGTGGCGTGGAGGTGTGCTCTAGGGGTTTGGCTGCCCTCTCTCTACCTCTCTATATATAGGGGAGGGGAGGAGGGGGTGGCGCCCCTAGGGTTTCCCCTAGGGGGGGCGGCCAGGGCAGATGGGATCTCCCCTAGGGTGACTTGCCCCCCAAGCCGGGAGGTGGGAAGCCCTAGGGGGCGCCCCCAACCATCCTGGTTATGTGAGATGGGGTGAGAGGGGCGCTCAGCCCCTTAGTGGGCTGGTTTGCCCCCTCCCCTTGGCCCATGGGGCCCCCCAACACTTGTCGGGGCCCCCCGAAACCCCTTTCGGTGACGCTGGTCATCACCCGGTACCCCCGGAACAATTCCGGACTCCAATACCCTTCGTCCAATATATCAATCTTCACCTCCGGACCATTCCGGAGTTCCTCGTCATGTCCGGGATCTCATCCAGGACTCCAAACAACCTTCGGTAACCACCATAATGACTCAACTATACTTATATCGTCACCAAACGTTAAGTGTGTAGACCCCGCGGGTTCGAGAACTATGCAGACATGACCGAGACACCTCTACGGTCAATAACCAATAGCGGGACCTGGATGCCCATAATGGTTCCTACATATTCTATGAAGATCTTATCGGTCGAACCTCGATGTCAAGGATTTTGCTAATCCCGTATGTAGTTCCCTTTGTCTATCGGTATGTTACTTGCCCGAGATTCGATCGTCGGTATCTCCATACCTAGTTCAATCTCGTTACCGGCAAGTCTCTTTACTCGTTCCGTAATACAAGATCCCATGCCTAAACCATTAGTCACATTGCTTGCAAGCTTCTTGTGATGTTGTATTACCGAGTGGGCCCTGAGATACCTCTCCGTCATATGGAGTGACAAATCCTAGTCTTGATCCATGCCAACTCAACAGACACCCTCGGAGATACATGTAGAGCACCTTTATAGTCACCCAGTTATGTTGCGACTTTTGGTACACACAAGGTACTCCTCTGGTGTTAGTGAGTTGCATGATCTCATGGTCATAGGAACATATACTTGACATGCAGAAAACGATAGCAATAAACTTGACACGATCATATGCTACGTTTATAGTTTGGGTCTTATCCATCACATCATTCTCCTAATGATGTGATCCCATTATCAAATGACAACTCATGTCCATGGCTAGGAATCCATAGCCATCTTTGATCAATGAGCTAGTCTGGTAGAGGCTTACTAGGGACATGTTGTTGTCTATGTATCCACACATGTATCTGAGTTTCCGATCAATACAATTCTAGCATGGATAATAAACGATTATCATGAACAAGGAAATATGATAATAACCAATTTATTATTGCCTCTAGGGCATATTTCCAACACTTAGAAAAGTGGATCCAGTGCTCTTTAACCCGAAAGGCATGCGTGGAAAGCAGTACGTGCCACATGGAGTTATGAATGCGGTCTTCTCTTCATCTTCCTTGGACATGAATATCTGATGGTACCCAAAGTACGCATGAAAAAAGGAAAGCAGATCACACCTGGAAGTGGAGTCCACAATCTGATCGATGCACGGCAGGGGGAAAGGGTCCTTCGGGCACGCTTTGTTCAAGTCTGTGAAGTCAATGCAGAGCCTCCATTTCCCATTTGCCTTGCGCACTACCACTGGGTTCGCTAACCATGTTGGATGCAGGACTCCTCTGACCAAACCAGCTGCTTCAAGTTTCTTGATTTCCTCGGCAATGAACCGCTGCCTCTCTAAAGCTTGCTTACTAACCTTCTGCTTGACGTACTGAGCGTGAGGGCAGACAGCAAGGTGGTGCTCGATTACCTCCCTGGGAACACCAGGGATGTCAGATGGTTGCCAAGCAAACACATCGACATTCGCCCGCAGGAAGGCAATGAGCGCGCTTTCCTATTTGTCATCAAGGGTGGCGCCGATGGTGAACGTACCGTCAGCGCCATCCTGCCTCGTCGGGACCTTTTTTCACAGCAGGTGAAGCAGCCTTGGGCCTTTTGCTAGTGGAACTCTCCGGCAAGTCCTTAACGGGTGCGGCGCACTCCGAAGAGGCGCGCTTCCCGGAGTCCTTCCGGCACCTCTGCTAGCTTTCTTTCCCTTCTTTGCCTCCTTGGCGGGAACCGTGGCTTCTACAGCTTCAGCTACTACCGCGTCTCGATTCATCTGGTCCACACATATAATTGCATCTCTTTTATCTGATGGAATGGAAATGATACCTATCGGCCCTGGCATCTTCAAGGTGTTGTAAGCATAATGGGACGCTGCCATGAATTTTGCCAGAGCTGGACAACCAAGAATCCCATTGTAAGGCAAGGGAAGCTCAACCATGTCAAACATGACCCTCTCGGTCTGGTAGTTCAGTTCCCCGCCAAATGTCACAGGTAACACTATCTTCCCTCTGGGTCGGCTCCTGCCGGGGTTGATTCCTTGAAATGTACCTGTGGCCTTGAGCTCCTCATCGGGGATCTGCAGCTTCGCAACCACCTTAGGAGAAATCAAGTTCAACCCAGCCCCATCGTCCACTAGCATCTTGGTGACCTTGAGGTTGCGGATTGTTGGGGAAACCAACAACGGCAAACATCCAACCGCAGTGGTGTGGTCAGGATGATCCTCTTCATCAAAGATGATAGGCGTGCGGGACCACTTGATTGGCTTCCGGGAGTATGCAGTTGGCTCCACGGCATTGACCTCATGCAACTACTACTTGAGCTGGTGGTGAGAGGAGTGCAAAGATGCACCCCCGTCAATACACATGGCTTCGGTTGCTTTCTGGAATTCTTGCTCGCTGGTTTCTTCACCCCCTTCATCACTCTCACCATCTTCTTCTTTCTTCTAATGGCCTCTAGAAGGTTTCTCCTTTTGTTGCGGGCCCTTGCCGTGGTGGCCCCCTCTACTGCCACGGTCTTTTCCTCCGGCACCCTCTTGGTCTTTCTCCCTGTCTTGCTTCTCATATTCTGCCTTTTGCTTCTTGACAAGCTGCTCGACTTGGTGGCATTCTTGGAGATCATGATCTTTAGTGCAGTGGATCTGGAAGTATGGCCCATCGGACTTCCTAGCTTTCTCTGCCGCCATAGCCTCCCGGCAATCAGCGCACGCGGCAGCTTCCTTGCCAGGGGCCTCGATCTTGGCCTTCTTGCCGGTGCCGATATCGCGAGAGCTCTCAACGGCCAACACTGACTTATCCTTGTGCTTTCTGTTGTGCCTGCGGCTCCTCCTCTTCGGGTTAGCGGTCTTGTTGTCATCCTCCGAATTGACCTCGACGCCATCCTCTTCCCCGGGGAGTCGCCTTCCTTCCTCAGGCCGAGCACATTTATCCGCCAAGGTGTACAACTCATTGACAGTCTTGGCAGTCGGACGCTCATTTTGGACCGTATCCTTCTATTGCACATGTTCGAATGGAATGCGGCAATCACAGCTGCTGGATGTATCTCTTGAATGTTGCGGTGCACTCGACTGAACCTTTGCATATACTTCCACAACCTCTCCCCTTCCTTCTGTGGAACTTCCAGGTCACTAGGCCGCCCGGGCTCTTGGTGGCCACTCGTGAAGGCGCCAACAAATTCACTGCACAAGTCAGACCATGACGAAATGGAATTCTCTGGCAGATGCATCAGCCATGACCTCACTGTCGAATTTCGGGTTCGACAAACCCTTGAGAGGTTCGAACTCTGGGGTGCGTGCGAAGAACTCGTCCTCCCTAGTCAGCCTACTCGCTAATCTCACAGCCTAGCCCGACGAACTGTAAGGAAAAGAGACACAGCAGTTTACCCAGGTTCGGGCCACCTTGCGGTGTAAAACCCTACTCCTGCTTTGTGGTGGATTGGCCTCGGGGGGCTGAGAATGAACTAGTGCAGTGGTGAACAGCCTCAGGAGGAGAGGTGTTCTTGAGCTCGAGTGAGCTGCTGGAGTGAGGGTGATCTGAATGATCTGTCCGGGGGTCCGATCCCCCTCTATGGTGGTGGCTAAGTCCTATTTATAGTGGCCTTGGTCCTCTTCCCAAATGAAAGGCGGGAAGGGATCCCACAATGGCCAAATTCGAAGGGAGACAACTAGTACATGCTATCCTGACAAAAGTAGTCTTTGCCTGCAAAAGCCTCTGGTCGTGATGCCGTGGTGGGCTCGGTGATGACCTCCGTCCTGCCGTCCTGGCGGTCTTGGTCTTGTTGCACGGGAATGGAAACCTTTGGACGATTCCTTGGGACTCCGCGCCTACGCTTGCCTCTTTAGCACCAGAGAGGAAACTAGTACACTGCGCCCGCTGGCGCCCACCTAGCCTTTGTCGTCATGGCTTGTGTCACCCGAACCTCACGAGGCGAGGGTTTGCATAGAGATCTCCGCTCCTCGGGAGCCAGCCTGAGGAGGCTGCTCCTTGTGGAGGTCTTGGTGTCATCCGCCTCGCGAGGCTTGGCCCCTCGCGAGGGTCTTGAGTTGTTGTTGCTGAAGCTGGGCTGTACCAGGCCGTCGATGGAGCCACGCCATGGGCCGCAGGCAGGCAAGTCTGGGTACCCCCGTTCCCAGAACACCGATAGTAGCCCCCGGGCCCAAGGCGCGCTCGAATGGCTTCGAGGCGATGCCAAGGGGCAAGTGCGGAGCGCAGCGGGCCCTAACCGCCTGCGGCCTTGGTCGACGTGTGGCGATTGATAGGACGTGGGCATCTCCGCTTCCCCACGCCGCCTCGGCAACCGTTCGACTTGACGAGACTCTGCTGCATGCAGAGAAAAACCATCACTGCGTGGGATCGTGGAGGCCGGCGGTTGGCCTCCCTCCGGTTATAAATGAGGGGAGGGGCAGAGCCCCCCTCACTCATCTCCATCTTCTCGCTGCTCGCTCCTTCTTCTTCTTCACCTCCCCGTCTTGCCGTAGCATCCATGGCACCGACGAGGAGGTTCTCTGCCGCCAAGAAAGGGAAGGCCCCCAAGGAGGGGCCGGGTTGGCCGCCACCTAAGAGAGGGCGTGGCCACCCCCGCAAGCATGCTGCGACCCCGGTGGTAGCTCCTCGGGGGCGCGAGCGCACTCCTTCAGGGGCCAGCGTCGCTTTGGGCGGCCGCGGCGGCGCTTCTTCTCGAGGCGAGGGCCGCCAAGGGTGAGGCAGCCCCTGTGACGAGGGGCGGCGCGCCGTGGTTGGCCGGCCTCTTCGGCCGTGCTTCCACTCGGCGGATGTGCTCCCGGAGTTCGTCGTGTGGTCGGAAAGGCCCGCCGGCACCTGGCTCCACCTTCCGCGCTTTCTCGTGAGTGAGCTGCCGGTTGCGGGGCTTGACGGCCTCTGGCTGCAGGCTGACGGCTGCAGCAGCAAGGCTTCCTGGGTTGGGGTTGAAGTCACCGCGACGGGCAGCGTGTCTTTGACCCGCGGTTGGCAGGTGTTTGCCCGCGTGCGAGGCCTGAGCGGGAGGCACACCCTTCATTTCAGGTACGACGGCCTTGTGACCCTCTACGTGAGGGTGTTCAGGGAGGACAGCCGTCATGCGGGGTGTTGCCCGGAAGACGGCAGCGGCGATGATGAGCTTGGCCTTGACGACGGCCGTGACGGCGACGAGGGTGAGCTTGCCCTTGGCGACGGCCGTGCTTCCTTCAGCAGTGCCGGCTCCTCCTCCGGCGAGAGCACCAGCAGCGGCGGCTACGACCAACCAACACACCGTCCGGCTCGCATCGGGGAAGGCAACGGGTCGTCTCGTTGCCGCGCTTCGGTGAAGCAGGAGGAAGACTCGGACTGAGCCTGGCCTCGGGAGCTGCTGCGGTCATGCGGGCCACTTTTGTTTAACCTTTCCTTTCTCCTGCACTTGAAAAATCTAGAGGGCCCTGCTGGGGCGTGTAATGAACCAAGGCACTCGTGCCATTATGCTATGTTTGTTATTTTGATATTTTGTCGGGATACCGATATTCCGATCAGGTGCGGTTAGAATAACTTAGCTTGATATGCTTGCTGTAGTTTCCCGCCTCGTGAGGGTGTGCCTCTCCAGCAACATCTGGCGAAGTTTGCTTCTTAATGACTCAGGAGCCGTCGGGCCTCAGGAGGCATTGTACAGCTGCAGAATTATTAGAAAACTTCACAGGGTGTCATGCTCTTCCTTGCGCGAGCCCCCGAGCGTGGGTTGGTTGTGGGTGGTGCACCACGTCGCGATGTCCAGAGGCACGGACTTGAGAAGGTACGCGTACCTACGAGCTCGTTTGAGAGCGTCTCGCAAGGATTTAAGGACCGAAGCTCTGGGGCGACATGGCTTCGGTGAGGTGTGGTTGCGGCGAGCGCCAAGCGCACACACCTACCTAGCCCCCGTGCGCGGGATGCGCGAGAAGGAGCGACGGGCAACTGCGGCTCTTCCTGGGACAAGGCTGGAGAGGCGAACGAACAAGAGAAAAAGAAAGTTCCAGCTTTGGCAAACGGGAAACGCGAAAACTCCAAATTCCATTAAGAAGTTGCAAACCAACTACAGAAAGCAAGCAAAAGAATAGCCGCGTCCGGCACCTAGTCTAGTCTTCTCACCAGCATGGAGCTAAGTGCTGCTACTAGGACGTGGGAGGGAGCCCCCGTGAGGCCCGCCGACGACACTCAGAAGACTCCAGGGCGTGTACAACCCCACTCATTATTACGTGAGAATGTCACGAGCGGAGACCTTCACAGGCACGGGGCCTTGCTTCATGGGTAGAACTTCTGGAGGTGCTGGATGTTCCAGGTGTTCTGGATGGGGATCCCGTTCTGCGTCTCTAGGCGCGCGGCGCCAGGCCTGGAGACACGGGCGATCCTGAACGGGCCCTCCCACATGGGTGAGAGCTTATGCAGCCCCTCCCTGGAGAGCACCCGCCTCAGGACAAGATCACCCACCTCGAGCGTCCTGGAGCGGACGCTGCGGCAGTGGTACCGTCGCAACGCCTGCTGGTACCTTGCCGCTCAGAGCGAGGCTTGACGGCGGCATTCCTCCCCCAACACGAGGTCCATCCCCCGCGTGGCGTCCTGGCGTGCCTTGTCAAACGCCAAGACCCGCGTGGAGTGATGCTTGACCTCGTGAGGGAGAACCACTTCGGCTCCGTAGACGAGGAAGAATGGAGTCTCGCCCGTCGGCTTGGTTGCGGTGGTGCAGATGGACCACAGCACGGACTGGAGCTCGTTGAGCCAGCCCCTGCCGTAGGCCTCGAGCTTCTTCTTGAAGGTCCTTGTCTTGAGGCCTCTCAGGACTTCTGCGTTGGCGCGCTCGGCCTGGCTATTGCTCCTGGGGTGTGCCACCGAAGCTTAGCATATCTGCGTTCCAAGGTTAGCACAGTATGTTTTGAAAAGGTTGCTGGTGAACTGTGAGCCATTATCGGTGATGATGTCGTTAGGAACCCCGAACTGGCTCACGAGGCCTTTGATGAACTTGACGGCCGAGCCGGCCGGGATGGTGCGGATGGCTTCCACCTCCGCCCACTTGGTGAACTTGTTGATGGCGACGTAGAGGTAGCGGTAGCCCCCGGGCGCCCGTGGGAATGGCCCCAAGATGTCCAGCCCCCAGACCGCGAACGGCCATGTGAGCGGGATGGTTTGGAGGCCCTGAGTGGGCTGGTGGATCTGCTTGGCGTGGAACTGGCAGGCTTCACAGGACTTCACCAGCTCGGTAGCATCGTTGAGTGCCGTGGGCCAGTAGAACCCGCTGCGGAATGCCTTGCCCATGAGTGTGCATGATGAAGAGTGATGCCCACGGTTCCCACCATGTATATCGGCCAGCAGCTCGCATCCCTACTCCCTGGAGATGCACCGTAAAGAAACGTCGTTTGGATGCCTCCGATAGAGCTCACCGTCCTAGATGTAGTATGTTGTGGCCTGGCGGGCCACATGCTCCGCGTCTTCCTCCTTCTCCGGCAGGGTGCCCCGAAGTAGGTACGCCTTGAACTCCTCGGTCCAACACCCCTCCTGAGGTTCCATCGCGAGGAGGAGGTGAGCTCCTGAGGTCGGGCCACAAGCCAGGGCGCTCGACAGAGGAGCCTGGGGGAGGTCCTCATGAGGCGGTGCTGGTTCTGCGGTGGGTGGAGCTGCCGATGGCTTGAAGAGCCGCTCTTCGATGATGCTAGGCTCCTGAGGCAGACGCCAGGACGCCCTCTTGGCGATGTCATCCGCCTCCTTGTTTGTGCCTCACGGCACATGCTGCAATTCCAGGCCCAAGAATCGTTTCTCAATTTTGCGTACCTCCTCAAGGTATGCTTCCATGTGCTCGTCCTTCGGGGTGGTGGAGCCGTCGGTCACTCCTGAGAAAGGCTTGGTAGGCTGCAGCTGGTCATAGGGCACCTGGAGTCGGTCGAATGTCTCGATGGAGAGAATGTTGAGCCCCGCACCGCCATCGATGAGAGTCTTGGTGATGAGCACGTTGCTGATGGTAGGCGAGCAGAGCATCGGGAGAGTGCCGGCAGTTGCTGCGCACTTGAGCTGATTGGATGGGCTGAAGGTGATGGTGCACTTGGACCACCTGAGCGGACGCATTGCCTTGAGCTTGGGGAGGGCCGCGTTCACCTCACGGGCAAACTGCTTGAAGATGTGATGAGAGGCAGGGGCCTGAGCGCCGCCCAGGATGCAGGCGATGGCACGAGGCTCCTGGAAGCCCCCAGCCCCCTCGTCCTGGTGGTGGTCATCATTCCTTCTTGGTGGTGGCGGTAGCGGAGGAAGGCCAGCGTTGCCCTGAGGACGGTCCTCACGAGGCTAGTCCCTCCAGGGGCCCTCGCGAGGCTGGCCCTGCCAGCGGTCCTCACGAGGCTGATTGCACCATTCTTGGCGGGGGTCGCGCCGTCCCAGCGTCCTCCACCTCAGCCTCCTCCACGGCCGTAGCCTTGGTCGCTGCGCTCGGGGCGTCGACCGAGGCGCCCGTCGCGGATGGCCCTGAGCTCCTGGCAGTCGTTGGTGTTGTGGCTGTGCATGTTGTGGAAGACGCAGAATGGGCGGCTGCCCTTGGATGACTCTGGGTGGTCGCAGCCGCGCTTCATCTCTGGTTCGGCCGCGAGCACGGCCGGTCCCTTGCACTTCACGTCCTTGGCTTTGGCCTTCTTGTATTCTGGGTCAGCCCTTGGGAGCTCCCGAAGAGAGAGGCGACCTTCCTCAGCTCTCGCACACTTGGTTGCCATGTTGAACATCTCCAAAGCCGTGCACAGGTCCTCATGTATGGCGAGCCCCTCCTTCATCTTGACGTCGCAGACGCCATTAGTGAACGCCGAGACGATGGCCTCGTCCGACACCTTGGTGATCTTGAGGCGGACGCTGTTGAAGCGCTGGATGTACTTCTACAAGGTCTCTCCTGGCTGTTGCTTGATGCGCTGCAGGTCACCCATAGCCGATGGACGGTCGCGAGTGCCCTGGAAGTTGGCGACGAAATGCTCTCGCATTTTGTCCTAGGAGTAGATCGATCCCGCGGGCAGGTTCAGGAGCCACGAGCGCGCACCATCCTTGAGGGACATGGGAAACCAGTTTGCCATAACCTTCTCGTCGCCGTTGGCTGCCTCGATGCTCAGCTCGTAGAGCTGCAGGAACTCGGCAGGGTCGGGGGTGTCGTCGTAGCGCGGAGGCAGGTCGGGCTTGAACTTCCCCGGCCAGATGACGCTGTGTAGCTCCGGAGTGAATGCGCGACAAACCGCTGTGGTCATGGGAGCCCGTCGTGGAGGTGGAGCCCGGTCTAGGCGCTCGCACGCCATCGCTGCAGGCGGCGTGCGGTCTTGACATGGCCGTGCTGGGAGTGCACGAGCATCTTCTTGCGGCCGCTGCACCACCTGGTAGCTTTCCTCTTCATGCGCCGGCGCCTTGCGCGGCGGGTTGCGCCGCGGGGCCTCGCGCCTTGGCCTGAGGGCGACGTCTTGACAGGGAGGTGGAGGAGGTGCTCTGTGGGCTACGTCACCCACAGCAGGCGGCGGGTGAGGCAGCGAGCGAGACGGTGCGGGAGAGTCCCCGGCGGCGCTGACAAGCTCGGCGATGCGGTCCAGCCAGTCTTCGTAGAGGTCGTCGACGGGGCGGTAGCACAGGAGCTCGCGCGCCATGAGCAACGTAGTCTGCGCGTTCGCCGGCCCGCGACAAGCATGAGACGACGAACCAGCCGGAGTCAGCGACGAGGCGGCGGTGCGCCGATCCCGCCGCACAGAAGGGTGCAGCGACAAAGCTTGCTGCTCGTGCCCCGTGGGGCCGGTGGCGGCTTTCGTCACTGGAGACGGGGGACGGCAAGGGCAGCCGTTTCCCGTAGGCGCTGTCTGAGCGACGCGGGCGGCGAGGGCGGCCCGGCGCTCAGCGCGAGCTTGACGAGCGTCAGCCATGGATGCGGTGGAGCGTTGGTGGATCGACCGGCGGGGGAGAGGCTCCGACGCACCCCTACCTGGCGTGCCAAATGTCGGATTTCAGGTTCCGCAAACCCTTGAGAGGTTCGAACTCTGGGGTGCGTGCGAAGAACTCAACCTCCCCAGTCTGCCTACTCGCTAATCTCACAGCCTAGCCCGACGAACTGTAAGGAAATGAGACACAGCAGTTTACCCAGGTTCGGGCCACCTTGCGGTGTAAAACCCTACTCCTGCTTTGTGGTGGATTGGCCTCGGGGGGCTGAGGATGAACTAGTACAGTGGCGAACAGCCTTAGGAGGAGAGGTGTTCTTGAGCTCGAGTGAGCTGGTGGAGTGAGGGTGATCTAAATGATCTGTCTGGGGGTCCGATCCCCCTCTACGGTGGTGGCTAAGTCCTATTTATAGTGGCCTTGGTTCTCTTCCCAAATGAAAGGCGGGAAGGGATCCCACAATGGCCAAATTCGAAGGGAGACAACTAGTACATGCTATCCGGACAAAAGTAGTCTTCGCCTGCAAAAGCCTCTGATCGTGACACCGTGGTGGGCTCGGTGATGACCTCCATCCTGCCGCCCTGGCGGTCTTGGTCTTGTTGCACAGGAATGGAAACCTTTGGCTGATTCCTTGGGACTTCGCGCCTGCGCTTGCCTCTTTAGCACCAAAGAGGAAACTGGTACACTGCGCCCACTGGCGCCCACCTGCTCTTGGTCGTCATGGCTTGCGTCACCCGAACCTCACGAGGCGAGGGTTTGCATAGAGATCTCCGCTCCTCGGGAGCCAGCCTGAGGAGGCTGCTCCTCGTGGAGGTCTTGGTGTCGTCCGCCTCGCGAGGCTTGGCCCCTCGCGAGGGTCTTGAGTTGTTGTTGCTAAAGCTGGGCCGTACCAGGCCGTCGATGGAGCCACGCCGTAGGCCGCAGGCAGGGAAGTCTGGGTACCCCCGTTCCCAGAACGCCGACACTCACGTTTGGCTTGAGTGCCAAACAGAAGTAGTTGGCGCACACCTTCTCATCCCTGCACTGGCGGCTTGAACAACAATTGTGTAAATGCTCATGAACTCCGTCAGGTTTAACTTTCCATCGTATTTTTCTTGTAACTCAGGCTTGAAGACGCGAGCAGACGGCCGGCGGACTTGCTGCAGCTCACGAGTGAAGACCGGGCACCCAATCTCGTAAGGCAAGTACCCGCCATCACTGGGCGCGGGTTCATCAACGTCTGGGCCATTTCGCCTGTCAGACTGACGGCGGGTCTCCTGGTGTCGCTCTATGGTGACGCACGCATCTTCCCTCCTCCGATCCTCCAGGACCTGCCGCTGATCTTGATGGGCTCGTGGATCAGAAGAGGCTATGGATGCTTCGTCGGGTTTGCGGACATGCTGTTCTTGCTGCTGTCGCCTCTGGGTCTGCTGTCGCGGAGGAGGCTGCACCGTCAGCGTGGCCTCCTCGACACGGCCATCAAACCGGGCTGCTGTTGCCATTCGCAGGTGCCGCGATGGCTCTTCCTGCTGTGATTTTACAGCTTCAGCGAAGCCGATCAAACTCTGGATGGCGGCCCTCCATTCATCCATTTGATCTGCCGCCGGTGGGAATCTAAGTAGAAGTTGGGCCCGCACCATGGCTTCCATAGCTGTGCTCGGTGTAGCTGATGAGGCAGACCGCGATATCGCTTGACTCCTGGTGGTACCAGTAGGGGCGTCGCCATGCTCATGCCATCGTGAACCGGTTGCCAAGGCAGTCTGGTAATGAGCAGGCCGCGCTCGGGGATGGACAACCCTGTTCAGTGCTCCGCCTTGTTTGCCTTGCTCCCGGCAAGGCGCGTGCCCAGTAGCCGCGCCTATGGCAAGCACGGCTAGAGGGTCGCGGCTCGCACCAGAGTGGGCGTCGTTGCTGCGGCTATGCGCACTAGTGTGGCGGGATGGTGGAGACTGAACGTCCCCTTCACCCACGGCTTGTGGGCCACGCCCGCTGGGATGTTGCTGATGCTGCCCTCCCTCGGTGCCTCCCGCTCCAGCTTCGTCTACGGGGGACACAATGACGGAGCCGCCTACGCCGGTCGCGTCTCCCGCGGAACCCGCTCCACCCAACGCTGCCGTGGCGCCTACGGCGTCTGTGGCTGCGTGCGAGCGGGCCTTCGACGTGGAAGGGTGCGCGGTAGCGCCGAGTTTCTTCTTGGGCGCCATGGATGAAGACGATGATGATGATGATGGACGCGCTGCTTACAGCTTCGGGTTCGCGCAAGCAACTTCCCCCTACCTGGTGCGCCAAAGATGTCATGGAGGAACACGATCACCTATGGGGCCGTCGGCCCCTTGTGGTTCGGCAAGGAGGAAGATCACATTGCACAAAGAGCGGAGGCCATGAAATAGCACGACGGTGGTGACACTGGTGGTTTTTACCCATGTTCGGGCCGCTGGGAAGCGTAAAACCCTACTCCTACTTTAGTGGATTGGATGGGGGAACACGAAGAACACGCAGCGCTCAAGCCCGGCAAGGTGGCCTCGGGGAGAGGTGTTATGCGCGTACAAGTGTGCAAGGGTCTGAATCCTTTGCTAGTTTGCGTTGGACCTCCTTTTATAGCCCAAGGGGTAACCACAGTGGCAAAACAGTCTTTATCTAGTGATTAGATAGCTAAAAGTGCTATTGTACCTAACTCTGGCAGTTAGGACAAAGTGCATTAAATGCACTGCTAGATGTCGTTCTGAGGGTGAAGCCTGGCAAGCCTGTCGTGCTGCTTAATCATCTTCTGCTTATCTGTTCGACACGCCTCTGGACGGGTGTCACATGAGAGTAATCTGGCTTCTAATGGG
This sequence comes from Thinopyrum elongatum, assembly GCA_011799875.1. Classification (NCBI taxonomy): domain Eukaryota; kingdom Viridiplantae; phylum Streptophyta; class Magnoliopsida; order Poales; family Poaceae; genus Thinopyrum; species Thinopyrum elongatum. The sequence goes on from CM022299.1 coordinate 226,790,018, forward strand.
TTGCCACGTGCTTGGTTGTAGCCACTTAATCACCTGGAGGCTTGACACCGCATTGATATGTGATTTGCGTCTTGGTGCGGCAAAGTGGTGGAGCGGTGGTGCCGTGGCGGGGGTCCTCGCCCTTGGCGGACCCAGCAAGCCTGTCAGGGAAATCTTGGACTTGTCTCTGGGACAGCTTCGACCCGGCCAGGCTCTCCTGCCCGGCAAGGGAGGCCTCCCCAAGGTGGTGCTCTGCTGTCTTGTCTGACTTGGTCTTCTTGATCCGCTCCTTGATCTTACGAAGAGCGGTCCCTCTGGCTTGGTTTCATTTTGTAGTTTGGTGCAGGACATGCGATGCCAGCACGCCTGTGTATAAGTCCGGACAATCAAATGTGAATGTTTGTTGCACCGACATGACAGAATGGTGTTTGTCCAGTAGCTTGATTTTGTGTCGTTCTGAGTGACCAAAGAACCACTAGCAACTCGTCAATCCAACGCCTCCCGCACATGTGCAGCCTGTCAAAAGTTCTTGTCTTGAGCCGACGCAATATTTTAGCATTTGTTCTTTCTGCTTGCCCGTTACTCCTTGGGTGAGCAACGCATGCAAAGCACACCTTGCTTCCAAGGCTCTGAGTGCATTGCATGAAGGTGAGGTTCGTGAATTGTGTGCCATTGTCAGTGATAACCCTCTTCGGGACCCCGAACCGGCAAACTAATCCTTTGAAGAACTTGACGACCTACTGTGCAGTTACCTTTCTCACTGGCTCTACTTCGGGCCACTTTGTGAACTTGTCGATGGTGACATACAAGAACTCAAAGCCCCTAGTAGCATGGGGGAAGGGGCCCAAAATATCGAGCCCCCAGACCGAAAAGGGCCAGGATAGAGGAATCATTTGGAGGGCTTGCACTGCTTAGTGTATGCTCTTCGAATGGAATTGGCATGCTTCACACCTTGTTACTAGCTCAGTTGCATCCTGGAGGGCAGTGGGCCGATAAAAGCCTTGCTGGAAGGCCTTCCCGACAAGGGTTCTTGCTCCTATGTGGGAACCACATATGCCTCCATGTATCTCCGCCAACAACTTCAGTCCATCTTCCCGGGTAATGCACTTCAATTTCACTCTGTTTGGTTTCTTTCTGCACAGGATGTTATCCACAAACTGATACATACTTGACTGATGGGATACTTTCTCAGCTTGCTCTTGCTCTTCGGGAAGTTCTCCTGTTTGGAGAAATTGGACTATCTGTTGCGCCCATGTCGGAGCTTGGGGCTCGACAACAAGAACTAAAGGCATTTCTTCGGCCACGGGAGCGCTGATCTCATCAACAAGAATCTGGGATTCTGCCTGAGGCCGCTGCTCACCTGCAGGCACATCATTGCTTCCGACAACTACTTTGCCAGCGGCTTCTGGGAGCTCTGTTGGAAAGTATTTGCCGGTGCTTATCTTCCTTCTCTTCTTGGCTCTTGTTGACGGGGTGACTGTGGGTCGAGTCAAGTGGAGCACAAAAGTCCCTGATTCCACATGTAGCTTTTGGGCAGCACACTTTGACAACTGATCAGTGATGCTGTTTTTCGCACGAGGGATGTGCTTTGTTTGCAGACCATCAAAGTGTTCTTCCAACTTTCTCACTTCATCCACGTACGCTTCCATCAATGGGCTCTGGTAATCCTTGTTCATTTTCTTCACTACTAGTTGTGAATCTCCGCGGACGATCATCCTCTTGATTCCCAACTCTATCGCAATTCTGAGGCCAGCAAGCATTCCTTCATACTCAGCGGTATTGTTGGTAGCCTCCTCAGGGGGAAATGCATTTGAACCACATACTTGAGATGCTCTCTAGTGTGTGTGATAAACAGCACCCTGGCACCGGTGCCTTGCAGCGAGAAAGCACCATCAAAGTACATGATCCAATTACTTTGGGTTTCCCTGCCTGGGAGGGCTAATTCCAGGATCTCATGATCTGGTGTTGTCGTCCATTCTGCAATGAATTCAGCCAATGCTCTGCTCTGAATAGTTGACGTACTCTCAAATTTGAGTGTGAAGCTTAACAGTTCCAATGCCCACTCTACTGTCATGCCGGTTGCCTCTGGATTCCTCAAAATGTGCTGCAACGAGAAGTGAGTGACCACCATGATCTCATGTGCTTGAAAATAGCGGCGTAGCTTTCTTGAGGCCATGAGTAGGCCAAAGAGCAACTTTTGCATGCCAGAATACCTTAACCTAGCCCCCTATAGTATGGAGCTAACAAAGTATACTGGCCGCTGCACCACTTTCTTCTTCGATGTAATTTGCTGCTCGGTTGTTTTCTCTTGCACCACTTTTTCCTTCCTGACATCTAGCCTTGCTGGGGAAGATGTCATTTCGTCATGGGATGGCTCTGCCGCTGTTGTTTCCTCATCATCAGCTTCCCTCTGCGCAGCTAGTGTAGTACTGACCACTTGATTCGTCGCTGCCAATATAGCAGCAACGGTTCTTGCGGTTTGGGCACGACAAGAGATGGCGCATGATGACCCACAAGTATAGGGGATCAATCATAGTCCTTTCGATAAGTAAGGGTGTTGAACCCAATGAGGAGCACAAGGAAATGATAAGTGATTTTCAGCAAGGTATTTTCTGCAAGCACTGAAATAGTCGGTAACAACTAGTTTGATAGCAAGATAATTTGTAACGAGAAAGTAACGGTAACGGTAAATAATATGCAGCAAGGTAGACCAATCCTTTTGTGACAAAGGACAGGCCAAAACGGTCTCTTATAATAGGCGAAGCGTTCTTGAGGGTACACGGGAATTTCATCATGTCACTTTTATCATGTTGGTTTGATTTGTGTTCGCTACTTTGATAATTTGATATGTGGGTGGACCGGTGCTTAGGTGTTGTTCTTACTTGAACAAACCTCCTACTTATGATTAACCCCCTCGCAAGCATCCGCAACTATGAGAAAAGTATTAAGGTAAAATCTAACCATAGAATTAAACTTTTGGATCCAAATCAGTCCCTTACTAAGTAGCGCATAAACTAGGGTTTAAGCTTCTGTCACTCTAGCAACCCATCATCTAATAACTACTCCACAATGCATTCCCTTAGGCCCAAATATGGTGAAGTGCCATGTAGTCGACGTTCACATGACACCACTAAGGGAATCACAACATACATATCATCAAAATATCGAACACATATTAAGTCCACATGATTACTTGCAACATAACATCTCCCATGACCTCAAGAACAAAAGTAACTACTCAAAATGATAATCATGCTCAAGATCAGAGGGGTATTAAATAGCATAATGGATCTAAACATATAATCTTCCACCAAATAAACCATATAGTAATCCACTACAAGATGTAATCAACACTACTAGTCACCCACAAGTACCAATCTAAGGTTCCATTACAAAGATTGAACACAAGAGATGAACTAGGGTTTGAGAGGAGATGGTGCTGTTGAATATGTTGATGGAGATGGCCCTCCCAAAGATGGGAGATTTGTTGGTTATGACGATGGCGATGATTTCCCCCTCCGGGAGGGAAGTTGCCACGGCGGAATCGCTCCGCCGGAGGGCACAAGTGCTCCTGCCCAAGTTCCGCCTTGAGACGGCGGCGCTTCACCCCGAAAGTCCCCTCCTAATTTTTTCTAGGTCAAAATGACCTATATACCATAAGATGGGCACCAGAGGTGGGCCGAGGAGGGCACAACCCACCAGGGCGCGCCTGGTGGGCCTGACGCACCCAGGTGGGTTGTGCCCACCTGGTGGGCCTCCTCCGGTAGTTATTTGCTCCAGTATTTTTTATATGTTGCAAAATAATTCTCCGTAAATTTTCATCTCATTTGGAGATGTGCAGAATAGGTAACTCTAACGTAGCTTTTTCAGGTCCAGAATTCCAGCTGCCGGTATTCTCCCTCTTTGTGTAAACCTTGCATACTATGAGAGAAAAGGCATTAAAATTACTCCCAAAAGCATTATTATGCATAAAATATTATAAATAACAGTAGGAAAACATGATGCAAAATGGACGTATCAACTCCCCCAAGCTTAGACCTCGCTTGTCCTCAAGCGAAAAACCAAAATCGAAAAACATGCCCACATGCTTAGAGAGAGAGGTGTCAATAAAAACAAAATACGAACATAGAAGCATCATGCATAATATTATAACAGCAAGGAACTTTAACATAAAACTTTATCAAACAACTTTTATCATATAACTTCTCATGAACAAGTAACAGTTCATCACAACATTGAAGTATAAAGCATAAACCTTATTGAAAACCAACAAACTATGTTCTCAATCAACATTGTAACTACAATTCATCATATTTTCAGGAAGGGTCACGTATCAGAGCCTTTAGGAAAGTCCACATACTCAACCATCATTTTATCTTCTATGATTGCTAACACTCACAGCATACCCATGAACAAAAAGTTTCAACCGGACACATAGAAAGATAGGACCTTATAGTTTCGCCTCCCAACGTATTCACCTCAAGGTGATGTCAACAATAATGACTCGTGCCCACTCATATCCAACTGGATATATGTGACTAGATCTTTCCTCACCACATGATGCTTGCAAAAAGAGGAAATAAAAAGGAATAGAGGAAGATACTTTGACTCTTACATAAAAGTAAATGCATAAAAGTAAAAGATAGGCCCTTCTCACAGGGAAGCAGAGGTTGTCATGCGCTTATTTGTTTGTATGCCAAATCCCTTAATGCAAAAGAACGTATCATTATATTGCCCCTTATGATAGCAACCTTTATTATGCAGTACGTCGCTTTTATTACTTTGCCATCATAAGTTTGTACAACGCTCAATTTTCTCTTACACTAAACGATCCAACACATTTAGAAGCAATTCTTATTCCCTTATTGCACCGATGACAACTTACTTGAAGGATCTTACTCAATCCATAGGTAGGTATGGTGGACTCTCAAAATAAGATTTTGGGTTAAGGGTTTTTGGATGCACAAGTAGTAGCTCTACTTAGTGCAGAATATTTGGCTAGAAAAGATATTGAGCAAGCACCACATGTTGAAGAATCCATGAAAATATAACTTCAATGTGAATATGAACAAACATAAATCATTACGTTGTCTTCCTTATCCAACGTCAACAATTTTGACACAAAATATTTAATGGGGGCTCACAATCATAAAAGATGTCCAAGATAGTGTATTTGCATGTGAATCTTCTCTTCCCTTATTAATTCTTTCATGAATTGCATCATTGACCAATGCTATGTTTGTCAATCTCCAATAAATTTTACCACTTATACTTTTCCTTATGTGATGTCATTACTTACCATAAGATTAGCATATGATATTTTTCATTTATTTTTCTTTCTTTTATTGGAACAAAAGAGTAAACAAACAAAACTCAAACTACTCTTTATTATATATCTCGCACATGATTACATAGATAGATCACTAAGCAAGCACTCGAAGAGAAAGAATCGAACTAAACTTTTATTCAACTAAATCATAGGATGACTAAAGATCAAACTAAAATAGATGAAAGCAAAGATAGTGGTGGTGATACGATACCGGGGCACCTCCCCCAAGCTTGGCACAAGCCAAGGGGAGTGCCCATACCATGAACTCAAGTTTCTTTTGTTGGAGAAGATGATGAAGGTGGTGGTGAAGTAGTATAAGTGTTCTTCTTCCTCAGCTTATGCTTGAGGATGGAATTTTTCTCCTTCAAGTCATCGATCTCTTGCTCAAGCTTCAATAACATTTTGCACAGTTCCTGCTTGTTTTCCTGCAAGAGACGAAAAGGGATAAACTGAATCTTAGGTTTCTTTGCTTTATTAGGGAGACTGGACTTCTTGAATTCCACATGCATGTCCAAGGTTGGGGCAATGGAGCTTCATCTTCATCTGAGCTTGTCTCTTCTTTCCCTTTCGGATCATAGTCTTCTTCTTCCTACGTGGTCCAACCATAATGTTCCACATCTTCGTAAACCTTGGGGTTTGAAATATAGTCAGCAACATAGCTCTCACCCTCCGAATCTTGAGACGAGATATTTTCAGATCTGCTAGAAAACAACAAGAAAGAAGAATAGAAGATTTCTCCTTGATAATGTGGTCAATACATTTGGGGGGTATATAAAGATTTTTTTATCTTGGGAAACAAGCAAACGGGAGGAAAACGGAGTCGGGAAGGTTCCTGAGGTGGGCACAACCCACCTGGGCGCGCCAAGGGGCCCAGGCGCGCCCTGGTGTCTTGTGCCCTCCTCGGTTGCCTTCCTGGTTGTTTCTTATTTTCCTAATTTTTGTAATATTCCAAAACTGATAGAAAATATTTTTACGGATTTTTCGGAGTCCGTTTACTTACCGTATCACGTACCTCCTTTTTTTAGTATTTTGGAGTGTTCCGGAAGGTCTCTTTTATGTGTTCCTCCGGTGTCATGGTTTGAATAATATTTTCAACATTAATAGGTGTACCTGAGATATAGTGTTTAATTCTTTGACCATTGACCACCTTCGGGTTAGTACCTTCGACATTATTAATCTTGGTGGCTCTAGAGAGATAAACCTACTCGATAATATATGGTCCTTCCCATTTAGAGAGAAGTTTTCCTGCAAAGAATCTAAAACGAGAGTTGTACAAAAGAACATATTCTCCAACTTTGAATTCCTGCTTTTGGATTCTTTTGTCATGCCATCTTGTAAGTTTTTCTTTAAATAATTTGGCATTTTCATAAGCTTGGGTTGTCCATTCATCTAATGAGCTAATATCAAATAACCTCTTTTCACCGGCAAGTTTGAAATCATAGTTGAGTTCTTTAATTGCCCAATATGCTTTATGTTCTAACTCTAGAGGCAAATGACAAGCTTTTCCATAAACCATTTTATAGGGAGACATACCCATAGGATTTTTATATGCTGTTCTGTAGGCCCAAAGTGCATCATCAAATTCTTAGACCAATTCTTTTGGGACGTATTAATAGTTTTTTTGTAATATTAGTTTTATTTCTCTATTGCTAAGTTCAACTTGACCACTAGATTGAGGATGATAGGGTGATGCAATTCTATGGTTAACATCATATTTAGCAAGCATTTTACGGAAAGAACCATGAATAAAGTGTGAACCACCATCAGTCATTAAATATCTAGGGACTCCAAACCTCGGGAAAATAACTTCTTTAAGCATTTTAATGGAAGTGTTATGACCAACACTACTAGTTGGAATAGCTTCTACCCACTTAGTAATGTAATCAACATCAACCAAAATATGTGTATACGAATTAGAGGAAGGAAAAGGTCCCATATAATCAAAACCCCAAATATCAAATGGTTCAACAGCAAGTGAATAATTCATAGGCATTTCTTGACGCTTACCGATATTACCAATTCTTTGACATTCATCACAAGATAAAACAAACTTACGGGCATCCTTGAAGAGAGTAGGTCAATATAAACCAGATTGCAATACCTTATGAGTAGTTCTGTCTCCCGCATGATGCCCTCCATAAGCTTCGGAGTGACATTTCCGTAGGATTTGTTCCTGTTCATGCTCAGGTACACAACGTCTAATAATACCATCTACTCCTTCTTTATAAAGATGTGGGTCATCCCAAAAGTAATGTCTTAAATCATAGAAGAACTTTTTCTTTTGTTGGTATGTGAAACTAGGTGGTATGTATTTAGCAACAATATAATTAGCATAGTCAGCATACCAAGGAGTATTATGAGAAACATTTATTGCAGCTAGTTGTTCATCAGGAAAGCTATCATCAATAGGTAGTGGGTCATCAAGGATATTCTCTAACCTAGATAAGTTATCAGCTATGGGGTTCTCAGCTCCTTTTCTATCAGTAATATGTAAATCAAATTCTTGTAGCAAAAGAACCCACCTAATGAGTCTAGGTTTGGCATCTTTCTTTTCCATGAGATATTTAATAGCAGCATGGTCGGTGTGAACAATAACTTTAGAATCAACAATGTAAGCTCTGAATTTATCACAAGCAAACACAACTGCTAAAAATTATTTTTCAGTAGTAGCATAATTTCTCTGGGCACTGTCTAGAGTTTTCACTACTGTAGGATGCTGCTATCGCGACACTACGATCAAAGACCCTTCGACGAAACTGTGTGTGATGCAATAATCGCAAACGGTGATGTAAAAAAACCATCAAAAAAGATGCAAAATGTTTGCGATGACGGATGCATCAAACACGGTTCAGATTTTAGTTGCATGTGCGATGCAGGGCATACGGTTCAGTTCAATGAACTATTTGCGATGAGACAGAAGAACAGAAACGGGCAGCCAGATGAAGGTGTGTGCGATATACGGCATACGGTTCACTCGGATGAACTATTTGTGATTAGGCAGAACAAAAGAAACGGTCAGCCAGATCAAGGTGTGTGCGATAGAGGGCAAACAGTTCACTCGGATGAACTATTTGGGTTGAGCCAAGATAACAGAAACGGTTCAATATAACAAGATGTGTGTGATACACAGCAAACAAGTTTGTAATCAGAAATGTGTGCGAGGACCGATAATAACACAGACGATTGCTACTAATAAGTCATGTGTGTTGTGCGTTGGGATTGCATACAGAACAACAACATATATACACACACACTTATAAGGACATGGTTGCATAACCAAATTAAACATCCAATTACATAGGTGGCTGCTACACACATGACATTTGCACACACCAAAGTAAACTATTACATGCATAATTACATAGGTGGCTACTACACACATGACATTTCCACATACCAAAGTCAACTATATATTACATGCATAATTAAGTAGGATAAATGATCATCTGATCATCATCTACTTCTTTGGACGCTTGCCGCTACTGCTCTGCTTGTGGCTCGATCCGGCCTCGTCGATCTCGGTAACGAGGCACTTCCTCATGTCAACGATCCGCCTGTGCATCTCGTAGCATGTGTACATGCTCTTGGCCGCAAACCTGAGGTGAGGTTCATCCAGTTGCCGCATCCAGGCTTCATGCCAGGATACGGGACGTGTTCTGTTGGCATCCTGCTTCATCTTTTCGTAGTATGGGTCGATGATGGCCAAGGCGAGTTCAACCAGGGAATCCTTCTTCGTGCTGCCCCAGACCCTGTAGTGCTCACGGATTTTGACAAGGTTCTGGCAGGCCAAGCCCGTAACCGTAAGCGATTTTACATCGTCGGTGGTTTCCACCATAGCGAACTTGTAGTCGGTGCTGTTGACAAACCTGGTGAAACGGTCACAAGGCTCTGTGGCCATGCAGTAGTGGTAGATGAGGACATGATGACGCATGGACAACTGGGCGACGTCAACCTTCTGATCTATGTTGGGATGACCGCCGATGTACTGGAGGTCGATGCCTACCACCTTGTACTTGTCTCGAGCAAGCAACTGCTCAACGGTGTTGATGTAGTCGTCCATCACGGCCGGGTCGATGGTGTACACCACTGAGAGATCCGTCTCCCTCGCGTGGGTCTCCGCTTTATGCTCGTCGAACTACATTGGAGCACCGCTAGACATCCCCTCTTTATGTCTCATCGTGGGTGTGCTTGTTGTGTTGTCGGGTGCGATCGAAAGGTTGAAGAGACTAAGGTTATAATGGCCGCGGGAATTAAAGGGGAAGCTGGACGGCCTGGAATATTGGCACACCCGGATGGCAGTTCTAATTTGCAGCGTGTAACTCCATCGTGCCGCACGTAACTGCATCGCGTGGCGACGCGCGCGGCGCAACCGCATGCATATGGGGCCCCCGATGTGATCGTGCGCAGGCCCAACCGTTGGCAGAGCGCGCGCGGAGGGACGCGAGCAGAGCGCTCCGCGGTCGCCTCACTACTAGGAAAAGGGCTATAGCTGATATGGACATTAATGGCGCACCATGTATGTGGTGCGCCACTGCTATATAGCAGTGGCGCACCAGATACAGGTGCGCCATTAGTGTCCTCATTACTAATGGCGCACCAGACACACGGTGCGCCATTACTAGCAATTTTTTTCCAAAACTATTAATGGCGCACCAGGGCACGGTGCGCCATTACTAGTTTTAACTAGTAATGGCGCACCACACACTCCGTGCGCCACTACTAAAAAAAAATTTTACTTTTTTTTTCAAAACTAGTAATGGCGCACCTGGATACAGTGCGCCATTACTAGTTCAAACTAGTAATGGCGCACTATCCACTGGTGCGCCACTACTAAACATTTTATTTTTATTTTTTTTGCAAAACTAGTAATGGCGCACCACGTAACAGGTGCGCCATTTGTAACCAGGGTTACTAATGGCGCACCTGTTACGTGGTGCGCCATTACTAACTTTCTGAGTCTTACAATTTATTCACCAAATGCATCCCCCCCCGGTGGACCGCCTTTTCAGTTTCAAAAAAAATAAAAGAAAATGATAGAAATGTCAAAAAAATAAAAAAAATAAGATTCCCATGTGATATGTGGTCTAGTTGTTAGCAAAATTTACAAACATGAATTTTCGACTTTTTTGCAAAATCTCTAGAGAATTTGTATATCATAGATATATCAACAAGTGCTTGTTAAGTGAGGTGGTGCTGGGGTTGGATAGAACTGCGAAGTTAAGCGTGCTCGGGCTGGAGTAGTGTGAGGATGGGTGACCTTCCGGGAAGTTTGACCACTTAGTGCGATTTGACTTGAGATTAAGCATATTGACCCGAGATTAAGCCATAGTGACCCGAGATTAAGAAAAAAACGAAAAAAAAATTTGAAATTTTTTTTTGAAAAAAATTTGTTAGTAATGGCGCACTTCTATGTGGTGCGCCATTACTATCTGACTTAGTAATATGGCCCCCTGGGAGGCATACTAATGGCGCACCAGGGGATATACTAATGGCGCACTTCCTGGTGCGCCACTACTGTCTGGTATACTAATGGCGCACCAGGGGTGCGCCATTAGTATTAGTTACTAATGGCGTGATGATAGTGGTGCACCTGTAGTGCGCCATTAATGGCCAAAACAGGTGTGACACTAGTAGGCCTTTTCCTAGTAGTGCCTCCACGGCGAGCAACCATATATATGCATATAGCAGTTGAACACGCAAGGAAAAGTTGTCCACAAGCCGAGCGCACCGACGGATGTGAGCAGAGCGCGCCGACGGACGCGAGCAGAGCGCGCCGCGGTGGCGAGCAGAGCTTGCCGAGGGACGCGAGCAGAGGCCGGCACAGTGATATGTGGCAAATAAGACAAACTGTTTGAGCGATGTCGGAGACATCAAGCACGAATCAGATTAGAGTTGCGTGTGTGATACGTGGCATATAGTTGATCCATCCGAGCTGTTTGTGATGGAATAAGCCGTGTGTGTTGTGGGCAAACCCTTGCTGGTATATAACCATTTGCGATTGATGAATTCATCGCCGACGGGTTACCTAGTGTGGTCCGTGTGCAATGTGATATGCTCTGTCTGCAGAACATCTATGCTCTGTGTACAGAAGAACAACATATATATACTTGTAACAGGACATGATTGCAAGACCAAATTAAACATCCAATTACGTCATTTAACAAATACCATAAATATTGCAAGGTTCAAATTCAAAGATTACAATGCCCAAATTCAAACATTGTAAACCTCGTCATTTCTACAAAGGGATCAGCCGCTGACAAGTCATTTATGGGTTTGACACAATGACTTCCAATTGCTCTGTCATATGCTCTTCCAAAATGAAGTTTAGCTTTTTTGGAGCCTCTTCCATTCTGCAGTAGCTGCCGGCTCTGATCAACAAACCATTCATCTTTCCTAATTAAATGCGTGTTCAACCTCAGTACCCTTAGCACCCTTGCTCTGGCAAGATAGAACCTGGCGAATGTAATCTCCGGTAAGGTCCCTCAGTAGGAGTTCAAAGTAATATTTGAGAGATGCAGATCCAGGCATTCGATGTGATTGTCATTATAAATATTATCCACCCCCGGGCCTATTATTATCTGCAAAAGAAGAGAACGTGTTAGTGCCTACATGCAATTTTGAACACTACTACACGCCTATTTGGTTTGCAGGATTTGTAAAATGCACCAACGTGCCATCTTCGATCTGACATGATTAACATGGGCATTTGATTACAATCTAGAAAAATGTAGCCTTCTTCACAAGAGGTTGGATTGGATGAAAATTCCCTAAGAAAACTAGTACAGATGAATCCAAAGGAGAAATGCTTATGGATTGTAACCATATGAATCAAGCAACCAATATGGTGTGGGGGGTGTATGTCCTGAAATCCTCCAAAATTCCTTCAGAAATCGTAGTACATTGTCATTGTAAACTTGGGAAAAGGTGCAAAAAATTGAACTCCCTTATGGTTAACATTTAACAGGAAAGGAACATCACCTCGATATACAGCTTCTTCAGGCACGGAAAGCATCTCAGGAAACTGACAACTTGGTCCAGGTTGGGGCCGACAGATTCTAGTGCCAAGACCTTCACTGTGCCTAGAATCTGGGTGAAGCTTTGCTAGATGATAGACGAACATACATCTTCAATACTAGAAATAATGTTGATATCAAGAAGGAGAGGTATAAGGCGACTGTTGTACCTGAAAGCAGTAGTATTTGACAGACGAGTAGCCCACCACTGTCAATTTCGGCGCAGAAATGACATTGATTCTTGTTGGACGTTGTTGATCAACTACAGGTAATCTCTCAAGTGAAGGTGTGTCCTCAATGACCATATTGTGGTCCACCTTTTGTGATCTCTCGTTGCAGCAGCAACAACAAACATAAATAGTCCGGAGAGTCCTGGAGGTGATGTGGAAGCTACTCGACCAATTCATCGCCTGAAGACGAAGGAACTCGAGTGCAGTACAGCCGCGGAGCAGGCGCTCCATGTCATCCTTTGGGATGCAGACAGTGATGAGCTCGAGGTGTTTCAGTCGTGGTAGAAAAAGAGTGGGCACATCATTAGGGGGGCGGGGGAATGGCAGTTCATGAACTTGGCGAGGCGCAACATGGGCATGAAGCGGAGCGCGGACGTTGGCAGCGAGCGCATATGCCCATCATTAAAACTGAGCTCCTCGAGCTGATCTAGGGCGGGGGATCAGAACCACTCGTCAAGCTTGGCTCGGTCCTTGCCATTGGAACAGAACTTGCCCGTGATAAGGCCTCTGATTGGGCCATGGTGACTGCCGAGGATCTGGGAGAATGCATCCAATCTTTTGCGATAGCCATGGCAGAGCTCGTGGGCGTTTAGGAGGTCGAGAGGGGTGGAGAGCCATAGGGGGCGCCACCACCGGGAAAGGGCGGTTGTCCTCGCCCCATATGACTGTCAACATATCATCAGGGAGGCTGCTGATGAAGTCTAAGCCTGCTGGAGTCGCTTGTGGTTCTTTCTCGACCCGCCTCTGCTTGTTGGCAGCCTCGTTCTCCACCTCGTCGGCGGCGACGGAAATCTCTGTCTCCATATTCACGCCGTGCTCTGGTTCTTCAGCAGCCCCGGCATCGCCACTCCCTCTGATGGGGCGCTTCGGTGCCATCCTCATACACTAACAGCTTTGAGAACTAAGAGCGGCATCGAGGATCCAGGCGGAGAGAGAGGATTGTGTGTGTGGCGAGGATGGGGGGTGCCAGCTTTGAGGACTGAGAGCAGCGTCAAAGATGCGGGCGGAGAGAGAGGATTGTGTGTGTGGTGAGGATGGTGGGTGCCGGCTTTGAGGACTGAGATCGGCATCAACGATGTGGGCGGAGAGAGAGGATTGTGTGTGTGTGGTGAGGATGGGGGGCACCATTAATACAAACCAGTGGGAGCGAGGCGGGCGGCGGTCAAAGGCTGTCTCGCTTCCCGGTGAGTCTGCGCAGAGGCTGAACGGGCATTCCTATACCATCATTTCACGGAGCGAGGCGGGCGTGCCATTAATATGGAGCAGTGGGAGCGAGGTGGGCGGCGGTCAAAGGGCTGGCTCTGTCGGCGTCCTGGGACCGGGGGTGCCCAGACTTGCCTGCCTGTGGCCCATGGCATGGCTCCATCGACGGCCTGGTATGGCCCAGCTTCAGCAACAACAACTCAAGACCCTCGCGAGGGGCCAAGCCTCGCGAGGCGGATGACACCAAGACCTCCACGAGGGGCGGCCTCCCCAGGCTGGCTCCCGAGGAGCGGAGATATCAATCCAAGTCGCACCTCACGAGGTTCACCTGACGTGAGCCATGACGACCAAGACCAGGTGGGCGCCAGCGGGCGCAGTGTACCAGTTTCCTCTTTGGTGCCAAGGAGGCAAGCGCAGGCGCGGAGTCCCGAGGAATCAAGAAAAGGTTTCCATATCGGTGCAACAAGACCAGGACCGCCAGGATGGCAGGACGAAGGTCATCGCGGAGCCCACTGCAGCGTCACCACCAGAGGCTTTTGCAGGCGAAGACTACTTTTGTCAGGATAACTTGTACTAGTTGTCTCCCTTCGAATTTGGCCGTTGTGGGATCCCTTCCCGCCTATATTTGGGAAGAGAACCAAGGCCACTATAAATAGGACTTAGCCACCGCCATAGGAGGGGGATCGGATTGATTCCACCCTGACCACCTCACCAGCTCATCGAGCTCAAGAACACCTCACCTCCTGAGGTCGTTCCGTCACTGTACTAGTTCATCCTCAGCCCTCAGAGGCAATCCACCACAAAGCTGGAGTAGGGTATTACACCGCAAGGTGGCCCGAACCAGGATAAACTACTGTGTCTCTTGTCCCTTGGGTTCGTTGAGCTATGCCGTGGAATCATTGAGCAGGCAGACTGGGAGGGAGAGTTCTTCGCACGCACCCCAGAGTTCGAACCTCTCAAGGGTCTGCGGAACCCCGAATCCGACATTTGGCGCGCCAGGTAGGGGTGCGTCGGAGCCTTTCTCCCGTCGGTCGACCTGCCGCTGCTCCACCGCTTCCATGGCTGACGCCCGTCGAGCCCGTGCTGAGCATCGGGCCTCCCTCGCCGCTCGCGTCGCCCAGATAGCGCCCGTCGGCGGGCCCGCCGTTCTCCATCACCTGCTGCTAACGCCGCCATCGGCCCGGCGGGGCATGAGCAGCAAGCTTCGTCGCTGCACCCCTCCGTGCGGCGTGATTGGCGCACGGCCACTCCGTCGCAGACTCCGGCTGGTTCGTCGTCTCACGCTCGTCGTGGGCCGGCGGACGCGCAAGCTGCATTGCTCATGGCGCGCGAGCTCTTGCGCTACCGCCCCATTGACGACTTCTACGAGGACGGCGCCGTCTCTCTCGCTGCCTCGCCCGCCACCTGCCGCGAGTGACGTAGCCCACAGAGCGCCTCCACCACCTCCCCGTCAAGACGTCGCCCTCGCACCAAGGCGGGCGGCCCCATGGCGTGACCCGCCACGCAGGGTGCCCGCGCACGAAGAAGCAAGCTGCCAGGAGGTCCAGCGGCCGCAAAGAGATGCTCCTGCACTCCCAGCACCGCCACGCCAAGACCGCACGCCGCCTGTGGTGGTGGCGCGTGAGCGCCAAGATCAAGCTCCACCTCCACGTCGGGCTCCCGTAACCACCGCGGGCTGCCGAGCCTTCACTCCTGAGCTACACAGTGTTGTCTAGCCGGGGAAGTTCAAGCCCGACTTGCCCCCACGCTACGACGGCAGCCCCGACCCTACTGAGTTCCTGCAACTCTACGAGTTGAGCATCGAGGCGGCCAACAACGACGAGAAGGTCATGGCGAACTGGTTCCCCACGGCTCTCAAGGATGGCGCGCACTCATGGCTCCCAAACCTGCCCGCAGGATCGATCTCCTCCTGGGGCGAGATGCGCGAGTGTTTCGTCGCCAACTTCCAAGGCACCCGCGACCGCCCGCCTGCCATGGGCGACCTGCGATGCATCAAGCAGCAGCCAGGGGAAACCCTGCAGAAGTACATCCAGTGCTTCAATAGCGTCCGTCTCAAGATCCCCAAGGTGTCGGACGAGGCCATCATCTCAGCATTCTCTGATGGCGTCCGCGATGTCAAGATGAAGGAGGAGCTCGCCATACACGAAGACCTGTGCACGGCTCTGGAGATGTTCAACATGGCGACCAAGTGCGCGAGAGCTGAGGAGGGATGCCTCTCCCTGCTCGAGCTCCCAGCGGCCGACCCAGAAGACAAGAAGGCCAAGGCCAAGGACGTGAAACGCAAGGGGGCAGCCGTGCTTGCGGCTGAACCAGAGATGAAGGACGGCTGCGACCACCCAGAGTCATCCAAGGGCAGCCGTCCGTTCTGTGTCTTCCACAATGTACACAGCCACAACACCAACGACTACCATGAGCTCAGGGCCATCCGCGACGGGCGCCTCGGTTGACGCCCCGAGCGCAACAATCGAGGTTACGACCGCGGAGGAGGCCGAGGCGGAGGACGCTCGGACGACCGCGGGCCTCGCCAGGAGTGGCGAGACCAGCCTCGTGAGGACCGCTGGCAGGGCCAGCCTCGCGAGGGCGCCTGGAGAGATCAGCCTCGTGAGGACCGTCCTCAGGGCAACGCCGGCCTCCCACCACTGCCACCGCCACCAAGAAGGAACGACGACCACCACCAGGATGAGGGGGCTGGGGGCTTCCAGGCGCCTCACGCCGTCGCTTGCATCTTGGGCGGTGCTCAGACCCCAGCCTCCCACCGCATCTTCAAGCAGTTCGCCCGTGAGGTGAACGCGGCTCTTCCCAGGCTCGAGGCCACACGCCCGCTCAGGTGGTCCAAGTGCATCATCACCTTCAGCTCGTCAGACCAGCTCAAGTGCGTAGCAACCGCCGACGCCCTCCCGATGCTCTGCTCTCCCGTCATCAGCAACGTCCTCATCACCAAGACCCTCATTGATGGCAGTTCGGGGCTCAATGTTCTTTCCATCGAAACGTTCGATCGCCTCCATGTGCCCTATGATCAGCTGCAGCCCACCAAGCCCTTCTCAGGAGTGACCGATGGCTCCACCACCCCGATAGGGCAGATCCGTCTCCCTGTCACCTTTGGCCAGCGCGACAACTACCGCACCGAGCTCATCGACTTCGACGTCACCCACATCCGTCTTTCGTACAATGCCATCCTTGGGTACCCATCCCTGGCCAAGTTCATGGCGGTGACTCATCATGGCTACAATGTCCTCAAGATGCCAGGGAACCGCGACATCATCATGATCGCCTGCGAGGAAAAGGACGCGGTGTGCTCTCTCGAGCGCGCCTACCAGGCCGCGGCGGTTGAGGACCCAGACAACAAAGGCACAATCTACCATCCTGAGGCTATCCCTAAGAAGAAGAAATAGCTACTCCGCCAAGAGCCTCAGGAGAACAGTGTCTACACCGGCACCACCTCAGGACCAGCACCCTCGAATGGGGCGCCCCCCTCTCTCGCATAGGAAGGCGCACCCGGCGCCCCTCTCAGGCTGGGCTCGGGGGCTCTCCTTTGGAGGGCCTCTGAATTAGCCAATGTCACGAGGGAGGCGCTCGGGCACCAAGTGGAGGCGTGCTTCAGCGCGTGCTTCCGCCAAGAGGGCACAAGGCACGAGGTGCCTGGTGCTCAGGAGTTCGTCATCAAGGCAACCGAGGAGCTTCAAGAGGCAAGAGCCATGCGCGGCGACCGCCGCCCGCTACCTGGCTCGGCTCCTTGTCCTGGCAAGGACAGTGAGCTGCGCGTCTGCATCGACTAACTCGGGCTCAACAGGGCTGCGTCTCAGGAGCGCTTCTGGCCATCACGTGTTGGTCGGTGCGAGGGCCCCCCTCACATCTACGTTCGCATGCCATACGGCCTGCCGAACATGGCTGTCACCTTCCAGCGCCACCTGTGGCGCGTCCTGGTGGCTCAGGAGACCAGGCACCAGGCGGTCCTGGTGGAGATGGCGACGGTTCTCCGCGAGGCCCCTGAGCCTCCAGAGCCTCCCGAGGTTCAGGACCCAGGCGACTTGTGAGGAACGGCTTCTTCAGCACACATCTTCAGCTACTCCAACATCTCTTCAGCAACGGTACCAGGTGACATTTTCCAGTTTATTCAGTTGGGGGCGCCCCTCGGGCAGCATTATCCCCAGATCGCGTGGGCCTATCCCTGCGACATGTACCCTTTTGCATCTTGATTCACTCCGTTGGGGGCGCCCCTCGGGCTGCATCATCCCCAAGCCGTGTGGGTCCATCCCTGTGGCATGTATCGCTTTGCATCTATCAGAACTAGCCTTATTCTTGCCATCGGTCGCTTTATGATTATCATCTGCCTGTCCGGTACTTCATTGCCATGAACATCGTACGCCCTTGCAAGCCCACCCACGACCGCCTCATGATTAAGGGATGGCACGGCATTTGTGCTCGGGTCCATCCCTGCAGCGTCGCTAAACCCAAGAGACTGAGCTCTGGCTCACGGGCCAACTCCCGTGTACGTCACCTCCCATGGTCCTTGGTGCCTTGTCCTCGCATGAGCTAATCACGGGCGGTTGAGTGAGGGCGCGCGACACGGTGCCTCGTCACCACGGCAGCCGCGTGTCGGTTGTCTTTCTTCAGGACATCCGCATGAGAAGACTGGGCATGGCATCTGTGCTCGGGTCCGTCCCTGCAGCGTCGATAAACCCAATGGCTGAGCTCTGTCTGGCGGGCCGGCCCCGTTCACGTCACCTCCTGGGGCCGTTGGTGCTTGGCCTTCTCATGTGGTAACCTCAGGAGATTCACTCGGCGCAGGTTGCCTAACAATCTCGCAGGATCATTACAAGTGCTCTCAATCAAGACCAGCCACAACCCGCCTTGAGGTAGGGCCCCATGAGTCCCGCGCTGGCTCACGGGTGCCCAGACACACCTCCTCTAGCCCTGCCGTGCAAGCCACGTGTCAGGGCGGGGCTGTACACGCCCCAGGGGCTCTCCTTAGAGGGAGCCCCCTCCCATGTACCAGTGGAAGCACCATGCTCCGTGCTGGCAGTCGACACGGTCGAGGAGTGGCTATGCCCATGCAAGAATGGTAGTGCCATGCTCCGCGCTGGTGATAAACAACTGAGGGTGGCCTCACGGCCGCAGTAACCTCAGGGAGCCACCAGGCTCGGTGCTTAGCCTCACCGCGCTACTTTCCCCCAGGAGAGTAGCGCGAGGGGGCTGGGCACAGGGGCTACGCTCAGGTCACGCCTGGCGTACGCCACCTCGCCAGGTCCCTCGAACCTGGTCTTCGCGCAACCCTCCCGAGCGAGAGCCCGGCGAGGACAGGTACGAGGTCTGTTTGTACGTCAAGGGGGACCCTTGGGCATCGCGACCCAAGGGCCTAACTGGTCACGTAGCCCCTCACCCCTTGGTCTCGTCCTGGCGATCCGGATGACCCAATGGCGGCTGAGGTACGCGCGGGGCCAGGCCCTTCCGACGCAGAGCGCTAAGGCCTAATCTCGCGTCTCCTTCCCAAGGGCTGTTTGTACGTCAAGGGGGACCCTTGGGCATCGCGACCCAAGGGCCTAACTGGTCACGTAGCCCCTCACCCCTTGGTCTCGTCCTGGTGATCCAGACGACCCAATGGCGGCTGAGGTATGCACGGGGCCGGGCCCTGCCGACGCAGAACACTAAAGCAAACGGGAAGGAAATCGCAAAATCCTAGCAAATTATTACAAGACATATTGTTTCTCCAAAATACCAAACATGAGTTCTTACGCCTCCATGAGGCATGGTTCATATTGCAGGAAATAAAATGGAGCGAGCGCCACCATCAAGCTTCTCCTTCAGCCTTGGGCGCCACCATCGCCTGCCTGGGCAGTCCCGTCGTCGACGACGTCGCCGTCGCCCGTGCCGCCAGCCATAATCGTGGGGTCGACGGCAAGGAACTTCTGCAGCAGGGCCTCCACTTGGTCCTTCACGGCTTCAGCAATGGTGGTGTACCGTTCCGGGTCCACAGGCTCAAGCATGGCACTGAGGTCGAAGTTGGGTTTCCGAAGACGGAGGTGGTAGAAGACGCGTGTCACGGCCGAGGTGGAAAGCGTGTGGGCCTCCCCTTCCACCATGGGGCCAAATCTGACAACAACACCCTCGAGCGTCGTGACGAGCTTGGGAAGCAACTCGGCGGGGCCCTCCTCCGAGGTCACCAGTGGCTCCTTCAACTCGCTCCCGTAGAGGTCCTGCAGTGCCTTGCGGGACCTCTGTTCGAGGGAGTCGAAGGCAGCGTGCCCCACGATGGCTGCCTCCTCAGCCTTGGCAAGGAGCCTCTTCCTGGCCTCCAGCTGGGCCTTCTCCGCCTCCACCTCCTCCTTCAACTTCTCCAGGCGGCCGCGCTCTGTGGCCTGTTCCCGGGCCGCCCGCTCCAGCTCGGTGTCACGATCAGCAACTGCAGCTTTCTGGGCCTGCAGCTCCTCCTCCTGCACCTTGCGCTGACGGGCCTCGGTGGCCTGCTCGTCGTGGAGAGTACTCAGTTCGGCCTCCACCGCTCGGCAACGCTCCTCGGCGGCCTTGGCGTCCTTCACCGCCGCGTCGCGGGTGGTCGCAGCCAAGCCTGCTGCCTTCTCACCTTCCTCTGAGGCCGTCACGGCTTGGTGCCAGGCCATCCTGACGGATGCGTCGGCTCGAAGCCACCCCGAGATCAGCTCCAGGCACCCTATCGCAGGCGCCGGTCGGCAGCTTGAAGGTCGACGCGAAGCTGGTTCAGTGTGGAAAGAGCCTCCTCCAGAGGACCGGGCGCGGCAGAAGAGCCATGGTTCAGCGGCATGATGGACGGGGGAGGAGACGGCGCAGGCACCAAGACCAGCGAAGCAGCAGTGGTAGAAGAGGCCGGGAGCTCCGGAGGCTTCGAGGCCTCGGCAGGCGAGCTGAGGGCAAGCGCCTCCTGAGCAGGCCTGACTGCAGGGGACTTCTCCTCTTGAGGCTGGGTCTCTGAGCCACTAGGGGACGACCCAGCCACAGGAGCGCGCAGGCTGGCCCCGTCCTTTTGCGCCGGAGGTGGTGCGGCCGCGGCGAGCACCTTGGTCATGACAATAGCTGCACCCCCCTCCTTCTTCTTCTTCGCCGCCGACGTTGGCCTAGCCATAGAAGAGGCAGACGTTAAGATACCAAGACAAGAGCAGGAAGCGAAGGCAAGACGGTGCACTTACTGGTCCGCGGCAACGTAGTCCCTCGTCCTCTTCAGGAGCGCGAGGCCCGCAAGCTTCGCGGGCATGGGAGCCGTCGTGCCCTCAGGAGCAGGTGGGCGCACGACCGGCTTTGCAGCAGCAATGACTGGCGGCGAGGCAGAGGCGCCGCCTTGAGGGGTCAGCGCCGACCTGCCCTTCTTCGGGACCCCCGGCTTCAGCTTCTTCGGAGGGGTGCCCTTGGACCACGTGGTGACGCCTGCGGAGCGCGGCGCCTCCCTGACCGGGTGCTCACTGGCGGCGTCGTCGTCAGAGACGCCGCGGAGGAGATCGGTCTGGTGCGGAGGGGAGGTCTCCCTTGCGCTTTCCCACATCGCCTCCGAGTCCATCCCCTCTTCCTCGGCGGGCTCGCCGGAGGACATCGGAACATGGGAGCTCGGAGGCTGGGAAGCCCCTGAGGTACGAGCCCGCGCTCATTGAAGACAGGCATGGCATCAGCAATCTTCTCCCCGTCAGGGCGGTGGTACAGCGGAAGATGGGAGTCCGGAGGGCAGCCCTGATCCACCCCAAGCAGGGCCCAGACGATTTTGTCCAGCTCCTCCTTGGACAAGTCGTCCGGGCGCAGCCGGAGACCCTCTTCTGCGCCCTTGAGCTTCCATAGGGGGCGCGAGTGTGCCTGGAGCGGAGCCAGGTGCTGCATCAGGAATTCCTTGACGATCATGGCCCCCGTCAGCTTCTCTGCCTTCGAGTCATCGGTCTTCAGGTCAGCCGCCATCCTCTCCAGCAACAGCTCCGCCCTGGGATCGGTCAGCTTCTCGTGAGCCCATCCTTCCAGGGGCGACGGCTGCGAGGTCGGCAGTTCCAGCCGAGCGTCGGCGCGCTTGGCGTCCAGGAAGATCCACTTGTTCCGGAAGGTATCGACCTTTTTCCCCGTCCGAGAGATCGCATTGCTGCCATTGGCAGCAATGAAGCTGGCGCACCCCAAGCACTGGCTGCCATTGATCCGAAGGTAGAAGAAGTGGCGGAGGAGCGCAAAAGAGGGCATCACCCCCAAGAACGCCTCGCAGTAAAAGGCGAAGACCGACAGGAGGAGGACAGAGTTGGGATGAAGATCGAGGGCATGGAGCCCGTAATGGCGGAAGACAGCGTAGAAGAATTTGGAGAAAGGGGGAACCAACCCGGCGAGGACGATGTGTCAGAAGAAGGGGTAGACGGTGCTCCCCAAAGCTTCCGGCTTGGCGGAGCCGACCCAGAGCTTCGTCTCACCCCCTCGTTGCTACCCTTCACCGTCAGATGGAGCGCGGAGCCGAGGTGCTTCTCCTCGGTGATGGTGGATGCGCTCAAGGCCGGCTCATGCCAAGGGATAGAGCGCACGGCCACAGCTGAAGATCTCGCCTGCTCGGAAGCCATTGGTAGCGAGCCCGGGGGAGATTGGCCGATCTGGGAGTTCTTTGGGCAGAAGGAGAAGGGGATCTGGGGCAAGACGAAAGCAAGGCAATAAAGGTTTCACAGCGGGCGCCAGCCCTTTTGTCAGTCAAGAGCAGTTGCCGAGGCAGCGTGGGGAAGCGGAGGCGCCCATGTCCCATCAATCGCCATGCGGCAACCAAGGCCACAGGTGGTTAGGGCCCACGGCGCTCCGCACTTGCCCTTTGGCTTTACCTCAAAGCCAAGTTCGAGCGTGCCTTGGGCCCGGGGGCTACTGTCGGGGTCCTGGGACCGGGGGTGCCCAGACTTGCCTGCCTGCGGCCCATGGCGTGGCTCCATCGACGGCCTGGTATGGCCCAGCTTCAGCAACAACAACTCAAGACCCTCGCGATGGGCCAAGCCTCGCAAGGCGAACGACACCAAGACCTCCACGAGGGGCGGCCTCCCCAGGCTGGCTCCCGAGGAGCGGAGATATCAATGCAAGTTGCACCTCACGAAGTTCACCTGACGTGAGCCATGACGACCAAGACCAGGCGGGCACCAGCGGGTGCAATGTACCAGTTTCCTCTTTGGTGCCAAGGAGGCAAGCGCAGGCGCGGAGTCCCGAGGAATCAAGCAAAGGTTTCCATATCGGTGCAACAAGACCAGGACCGCCAGGACGGAAGGAAGGAGGTCATCGCGGAGCCCACTGCAGTGTCACCGCCAGAGGCTTTTGCAGGCGAAGACTACTTTTGTCAGGATAACTTGTACTAGTTGTCTCCCTTCGAATTTGGCCATTGTGGGATCCCTTCCCACCTATATTTGTGAAGAGAACCAAGGCCACTATAAATAGGACTTAGCCACTACCATAGGAGGGGGATCGGATCGATTCCACCCTGACCACCTCACCAGCTCATCGAGCTCAAGAACACCTCACCTCCTGAGGTCATTCCGTCACTGTACTAGTTCATCCTCAGCCCTCAGAGGCAATCCACCACAAAGCTAGAGTAGGGTATTACACCGCAAGGTGGCCCAAACCAGGATAAACTACTGTGTCTCTTGTCCCTTGGGTTTGTCGAGCTAGGCTGTGGAATCGTTGAGCAGGCAGACTGGGGAGGGAGAGTTCTTCGCACGCACCCCAGGGTTCGAACCTCTCAAGGGTCTGCGGAACCCCGAATCCGACAGGCTCGCCTCCCGGTGAGCCTGCGCGGCGGACTGCTGGCACGCCTACCGTCATTTCAGACAGCTACTAGCACGCCCCGCACGGTGAGTGCGTAGCGAACTCGCGCATGCCTCGGCCTCCCGGTCTGCCGGCTAGCATGCATCTCGTCAACTCACACATGCTCGTACGGCACACGGGACGCGTGCGCGGCACGTATTATATTGATTTTTCCTTTTTGATGATTAAATCTGCCGCTTTATTGCTTAACCGATGCACGACACTTACATTGTTGGTCTAACGCCCATGGTTCGAATAAAGAGTTCGTTTGCGATATTGGTTGATAATTATTTATAACTTCCTGTATGTAAGAAGATTATATCAAAACTTGTCTCAAATTTGAAAAAAAAAATATCATAGTCTATTGGTGTCCATATGACACCATGATAAGTTTCATGAATTTCAACTTAGTTTTGGATTTATTGGATTTTAAAATCAAGATTGTAGATGTTAGAAATTTCTTGCATGGGGACTAAACATGCACCCAGGGACACGTACACATATGATTTTGCAATCCATTTTCGTGCACTATCACGGGTCTCTTGTAGATCAAATTTGATTTTGCACATTTAAATCCCTGGGAAATCAATTAATGTATAAAAAACGAATAGATGTTATCTAATTTTCAACACTAAACTCCTTTGGTCGCATGTTCGCTGCAGAAAAAGTTTGACATGCATCTTTGGGCCACATGCACGCGGTGGTCCTAGGACACTCACTCGCGTGGGCCCGTGAGGTCGCCGTCCAGCACTATGACATGCGATGAGAGAGGTTAATTTGACCAACAAGGATGGTCATTTTTGGTTTTTGTTATACGTACGATAGGAGTATATATATAGAGTACGCATTGAAGAGGGTGGCCGGGGGCAATACTACGCGTCATATAGGACACTCGCATGCGATGTTTCCATCCGTGGGCCCGCGAGGTTGTCCTCCATCACTTTGACCCAGCAAGGAGGTTTCTTTTTGGGTTGTGTTGCAGTAGGAGTATATAGTACGCATCGAAGAGGGGAGGAGGGGGCCGAGGTAGCACATATATACTACACACACGTCATGAATCGATCTCGCTCCGTGTGGGGACTTTTCGGTTTCCGAGGTAGGTTCCGCAAAGAAGTTGTGCATATTGGGTATTAAAAACATCACCAACACATTGGGCCACGTGCAGACGATGGTTGTCACTCATTCGCCTGCGACTCTTCCCTCCATGGGCCCGTGAGGTCGTCGTCCATCTAATAT
Organism: Thinopyrum elongatum; assembly: GCA_011799875.1. Classification (NCBI taxonomy): domain Eukaryota; kingdom Viridiplantae; phylum Streptophyta; class Magnoliopsida; order Poales; family Poaceae; genus Thinopyrum; species Thinopyrum elongatum. Next base: position 226,814,770 of record CM022299.1, read on the forward strand.
ATGACACAAAGAGAAAGGTAATTTGACGAAAAAGGAGGATTATTTTCGGGTTGTGTTACGGTACGTACGTAGGAGTATATATTACGTGTCGAAGAGGGTAGGGGGCAACATATATATACTACGTGTCATGAACCTCGGTTTGTGTATGGGTGACTTAAAGGTTTCCGAGGCAGGTGCCACATCAAAGTTCCGCATATATATTAGGTATTCAAACATCACAACCACGCATCTCCATACATATGTGTTTGGCCCACAAGCAAACGATGGCGGTTGTCCTCTAGCACTCACTCACGGGGTTATCGGCGAGATGCTTCATCCATCTCTATGTGCCCGCTTGGTCAATCACTTCGACCGACAGCGATAGAGGTTAATTTGACTTATAATTAGGAGGGGATTAAATTTTTGTTTGTCTTATACGGTTTGGTACATGCAACTATACTTCGCGCGCATGTGTACGCACGAATCCCTCCCATCGGGTCGAAGTGTTGGGGGGGGGGGACGGAGCACGCGACGCATCATGAACCAGATCTGTGTGGGGACAGTGCATTTTTCGACGCATGCATGCACCACATCAAAATGTTGTGCTTTTGGTATTCAAACATATATGCATGCATCACGCATGTCCATACATATGTTTGGGGCACATACATGTAGTGGTTGTCTTTGGACACTCTCCCTCGCTTGGTTATCATCAATGGCCTATATATTCATGGGCCCGCGTGGACGTCTCCATCACTTCGACCAACAACGCGAGAGAGGTTACCAGGGTGGATTCTTCTTCTCTTGGTTCATGTTACCATATAGTCGTACGTCGATCATGGTGAGATTCTAGACCTAAGTTTGAGGGCTCGCATACACATGAATCAAAGTTGTGCATTGGGTATATTCAAACACCACATGACACTTCATACATATGTTTGGAGCACATGCACGCAGTGGTTGTCTTCAGGCACTCCCTCGCGTGGTTATCGGCGACAAGCTACCCTATTTTGTGGGGCCGCGTGTGGAACATCAATGCATGACTTTGACCCAACAAACAAGAGAGGTTATACGACCAAGGTGGTGATTCTTCTTGGTCAGTCTTACAATAAGCCTTGGTGAGATGCCCCCTCCCACCAACTCAAAGTGTGTGTGTGTGTGGGGGGGGGGGCACAGTACTACTTCGTACTAGATGAACCTCCGTGGGGTTGGGGATGCTCGGTTAATTTGCGATGCACATGTGCCACATCAAATTTGTGATTTGGTTATTTAAATATCATAGCACATCGTTTTCACACACACACAAACACACACACGCACGCACACACACACATCGGGCCACCCGCAGGTGTGGTTGGTAAGTGATGTCACCCAACTAACGCCAGAAGAACACATCTGTGGGCCCGCACATGGTCCAAATTTGATCGGAAGCAAAGGGGGGAGGGGGGTTGATGTACTTCTTTCGGTTTTGTGTTACGGTACGGTGAGATGTCAGACCTAGCTATTTGGGGGCATGCATTCATAGCTAGGATTCCACTCTTGGCAACATGAAGTGTGTGTGTGTTTGGGGGGGGGGGGGCTAGCAATAATAACGTGCGCTTTGTGCGGCAGGTGCCATATCAAAGTTGTGCATTGGGTATTTGAACATCAAACCACCCTTTTCATACATATATTTGGTCCACATGCAAGTGTGTTCGTGTTCTGAACCTTTTCCACATTTTTTGGCCAAATTTATAAGCAGCAAACGAGTCGGACACAGCAACCGTCTATGATCGGGTACGAAACAGACACGGTTCCCTAGGACTACCCGTGTGCCGCGCCCCTGCCCCTATCACCCACATGATCACAGTAGATTGGGCTCCACGAGGCTCCCCCCCCCCCCCCTCTCGAAAATATCTACTCCCTCGCAATCTCAAAAATATCTCCCCGCGTCCGCGTAGATGGTTTTTCTGTTTGATAGCACACGATTAGTATGTCTGGACCGTGTGGGATGTCTGTTACTCCCGCTCTGCTTCAATCAGTAGATCCAAATTTTCAGTAGCCCCGGCATTTTACTCCCGCCCCGCTCTGCTTCAATCCCTTGATCCAAATTTTCGGTAGCCCCGCCATTTTACTCCCGCCTAGTAAAATTTTCAGTACCCGCGGCATTTCCTCAAACACCACCTTGGACCCCCTCCACACACACACCCCAAATCCTTCCCTCACCCCAAATCCCCTGCTCACACACATACACACCACCCCTCCCTCACTCCAAACCTAGCTAGGTCGCCGCCGCCGCGCCGCCTCCATCGTCAACCTCTGCGGGTCTGCCCGTGCAATTTACCCACCGATATACATATCCTCGCTGCCCTGAGTTTCTTAGATGACGCCTGCAAAATGCCCCTTTCCCAGAGATCCCCATCCCCACCCCTCCCCCACTCCAGAGCATCGCAGCCTAAGCCCAGCTGTGCTTCCCGGGGAGCTCGTGGAGCGAATGGCCCAAAAGAGCTTTACCGCGGCCTCTTCGCCCGACGTCGGCGAGGTGGCCGCCGAGGAAGTTGACGACGATGAGTGGACCTGGATTAAGCCTTTCAATCAGCGGGCTAGAGTATTCTGGCATGTCGCAGACACTGGCTACGACATCGAGGTCGTCAACACCGACGGCTTGACACGGATTATGTCACAAGTTAAGTTGCCCACCCCCAACTCTTCGGGATTGACAGCCGTCGATCTCATCGATGGCCCTGCCGCTGATCTCCTACGGCTTGTTATGAACAATTTGCCATCCTTCATCGTGATGGAGCCCCTTTTGTCATTTCTGAAGGACACGTTCTGCGACGCTGGCCTGGGATCCTCAGCTGGCAAGTCAGACCTCATCGACGGCGACCACGAGGAGGGAGACAATCTGTCACAAGTGAGGAAACCCATGATTTGTTTTCTTGAACCCCTTTTGTATTGAGAACCTATCTAGTATTTATTGCTATATTAGGTTGTTTGCATTACGCCTTGTTTATTTCTATGGTTTATGGTTGTTCAGTTGTTTGTAGTTAGCATATGTCCAATTTCAATTACCATCTTTGGTTGTTCGTAGTATGCCTTGTTTATTTCAGCTATTAACAGTGTGATGTTCTATATGTGCTAGTATGAACTGTGCAGTTCAATTTCATCAATACCAAATTTAACAATAGCTCTATGAATGACTATATTTGGTTGTTGTTAAGCATGTTGTACTCCCTCCGAATCTTTTTAGTTCGCATATAAGATTTGTCTAAAGTCAGGCATCTTAAAGTTTGACCAACTTTATAGAACAAAATACCAACATTCGCAATATGAAATAAATATCAGTACATGTGTCATGACTTAAATTTTCATATTGTATAACTTTAGCATGCTAGATGTTGATATTTTTTCATATAAATAAGGTCAAACTTTATGAAGTTTGACTTCAGACAATTCTTATATGCAGAGTAAAAAGGACCGGAGGGAGTATTGAACACGCCTTTCCATTTGATTTAACAATGGCACTGTTTGGATACTCTAACTTAGCTAGAGGTTAGAGTTAGTTTCTAGCTCAGGATAGTTAAATGGGAGAGAGAGAGAGAGAGAGATTGGTGGAATAGTTGATTGTATTGCTTGAGCCTCGTGGGCATATATATAGGAGTACATGGTCATCTTGGAGTACAAGTCAAGGTAGAATAAATCCTACGCTATCCTACGTTTCCTAAATAACAATGATACTCAACAATGACTAACCCTGAACTAACTCTAGCCAAAGAGATGTTTGGATGACAGTGTTAGATTGACAATAAATGCACTAGGAGAACTAGCCCCAATCAACACCTCTTGGGTGGGATAGTTGTTTTGGGCGGGTTTGACGCAACTAGCTCAAACTAGCCCTCATGTTTGGATACTTTAGGGCTATTTGAGCCCAAACTAACTCAAACTAACTCTAACCCATGGATCCAAATAGGTCCAATAACTAGCGTACTTAGACCTGCACAATACAAGTTTGAATGACTACATTTGCTTGTTTTTAAATATTAGGCCTGTTGTTAATAACACACCTTTCCACTTCTTGTTTTTAAATATTAGGTTTTTAACAATTTGGTCTTGCACATGTAGGTCCTACTGTCAGAGGTTTTGACCCACTGTTTGACCCTTTTTGCATTGTGGAAATGAGTTATCCATTAATATCAGTCAAGTCAAGTCACTGAGAAAGATTGTTACGATAAAGAAATTAGCGACAAAAAACAACAAGATCTTTGTCTGCACAATGAAGAAGACATCAGTTCACTACGGGATGGTACTAACTGTTATACCTTGTCTTTTTAATTCCTTTGCACCATTTCAAATCTGGAGAAGATATTTATGCATATCCTTGTTTTCAGGCCTTTCCAAAGTGGTTCACTGATGATTACCTCTCAAACCACCTGTATGGTCAGGAGGCGAGGAAGGTTTTCATACAACACCCACGGTTCAATATTGAAGTGTTCCTAAAGAGGACGAAAGATGGACTGTCAATCATCCACAGGCACTGGCCTAAAGTTGCAATGACCTTCAACATCAATGAAGGCTAAATACTCGCCTTCCGCTTCAGCAGTTTTCCAGATGAGATTCATCTGTCTATGTTCCGTCTATGATGCTAATTTGAAACTTGGTGCTGGTGCAGCTGTGTAATGAGGTAGCTGAGTGCAGAAGCTATATGATGTTGTACTCTAATGTATTTCAATTATGAAATCCTGCTTCCTTAATATGGAAATGAAATATATTGTGTGCTTAATATGAAATGTCAATTAGATGAATAAATGGGTTATTAATAATAGGACAATTAGCTTGCTAATTGGGTTTTTTATTGCAAACGGTTATTGATAAAACACCGTGGGCGATGACCTCAGGCAACGCACACAGTTTCTAGGAATAAACCGTGTTGGATCAATGAGCAATCATACACTACATCCTCTTGAAAACTGTTTGCGTTAGGCAACCTTGCGCAAATGTTTACCACATAAAAAGTGTGTGTGATGGACAACCTTTGCCACACAATTTCTTCTACGCACTATGTGTGATGCATTCAGTAACACAAACGATAAAATTGTTAATATCGTGTGCAATGGCAACGCTATCACAAACGATTTAATGGGGAAAATTGTGTTTGATGTACCTGCGAACGGAAATGTTTTCCTTGGAGCAACTGTGTGGGATGTATATATGAACGGAAACACTTAGCGTGGACTGATTGTGTGGGATGTACTTACAACCGAAAATGATTTCGCCTGTATAATTGTATTTTCTTTTAGAACTACTGTACGTAAAACATATTTGATCGCTCGCCGGTCGCACATGACCTCATTTTGCCGAGCGTGTGTGCCAGGAGGGCATATCCCCAACGGTTTCTGGGTCGTGTGGGAAGGATCCCCTATCACAATCACTCACTAGGCGACGGTTCCAAATGCCGTCGCGGAAAGGGGTTAAAAACCGTTTGTATAGCACCTCGTTGTACCAGTGTTTGCTAGCATAATGAATAACATTTAATTTCTTATCAACTCTTTGTCCTAGAACAGCACCAACAGAATAATCACTAGCATCACATATGATTTCAAAAGGCAAGTTCCAATCAGGTGGTTGAACAATAGGTGCAGAAGTTAAGGCTTTCTTAAGTGTTTCAAAGGCTTCTACACAATCATCATAAAAACAAATGGAACATCCTTTTGTAAAATATTTGTAAGAGGCCTAGAAATTTTAGAGAAGTCTTTAATAAACCTCCTATAGAAACTAGCATCACCAAGGAAACTACGAATACCTTTAATATCTTTAGGACGTGGCATTTTCTCAATTGCATCAACTTTAGCTTGGTCCACCTCAATACCTCGTTCAGAAATTTTATGCCCCAAGACAATACCTTCATTAACCATAAATGGCACTTCTCCCAATTCAAGACAAGGTTAGTTTGCTCACATCTCTGCAAAACTCGATCAAGGTTGCTTAAGCAATCATCAAAAGAAGTTCCATAAACAGAAAAATCATCCATGAAAACCTCAACAATCTTTTCACCAAAATCAGAGTATATAGCATTCATACATCTTTGAAAGGTAGCAGGTGCATTGCATAAACCAAAAGGCATACGTCTATAAGCATAAGTTCCAAATGGGCAAGTAAAGGTGGTTTTCTCTTGATCAGGTTGTGAAACAGGTATTTGAGAAAAACCAGAATATCCATCAAGAAAACAAAGGTGTGTGTGCTTAGATAATATTTCCAACATTTGATCAATAAAAGCCAAAGGGTAATGATCTTTTCTAGTTGCTTTATTTAATTTTCTAAAATCAATTACCATTCTATAGCCAGTAACAATTCTTTGTGGAATGAGTTCATTTTTATCATTAGGAACAACAGTAATACCTCCTTTCTTAGGGACACAATGAACAGGGCTTACCCATCTACTATCAGCTATGGGATAGATTATACCTGCTTCCAGAAGCTTTAATATTTCAGTTCTTACCACTTCTTTCATCTTAGGATTCAAACATCGTTGATGATCAACAACGGGTTTAGCATCGGGTTCCATATTAATCTTGTGCTGACAGAGAGTGGGACTAATGCCCTTAAGATTATGAAGAGTATATCCAATAGCAGCATGGTGCTTCTTCAGAATTTTTAATAGTCTTTCTTCTTCATGTTCTGAAAGGTTGGCACTAATAATAACAGGATATATCTTTTTCTCATCGAGATAAGCATACTTCAAAGTGTTAGGCAATTGTTTTAATTCAAACACGGGATCACCTTTAGGTGGAGCAGGACCACCTAGAGTTTCAATAGGCAAATTGTGTTTGAGCAGGGGTCGTTGTTCAAAGAAAATTTTATCTATCTCATTTCTTTCATGCATATGCATATCATTTTAATGGTCGAGCAAATATTGTTCTAGTGGATCAGTAGGAGGCACGACAATAGAAGCAAGACCAATTATTTCATCCTTACTAGGTAATTCTTTCTTATGAGGTTGTCTATTAAACTTGGAAAAATTAAACTCATGAGACTCATCAGCAAAGCTAACACTGACAATTTGTTTATGACAATCTATAGTAGCATTGACAGTGTTCAAGAAAGGTCTACCAAAGATAATTGGACATAAGTCATCTTGTGGGGAACCAAGAACTAGAAAATCAGTAGGGTATTTTATTTTCCCACACAAGATTTCAACCTCTCTAACAATCCCAAGTGGTGTGATGGTGTCTCTATTAGCAAGTTTAATAGTGACATCTATGTCTTCTATTTCAGCGGGTGCTATGTCATTCATAATTTCTTGGTATAAGGTAAAAGGAATAGCACTCACGCTAGCACCTAAATCACATAAACCATGATAACAATGATCTCCTATTTTAACTGAGAAAACAGGCATGCCAACAATAGGTCTATGTTTATCTTTTTCATCGGGTTTGGCAATTCTAGCAGCTTCATCACAGAAGTAAATAACATGCCCTCAATATTTTCTACCAGGAGATCTTTAACCCTAGCAACACTAGGTTCTACTTTAATTTGTTCAGCAGGTTTAGGTGCTCTAATATTACTTTTGTAAACCACAGTTGAATCCTTAGCATGTTCCTTTATCCCAACAGGGAAAGGTGGTTTTTCAATATAAGCAGTAGGCACGACGGGATCAACATTGTAAATAATAGTTTCATCTTTAGCTATGTCGGGTTCTTTAATTTCTTCTTTAATAGGGGGATGATATTTGAACCACTTCTCTTTGGGGAGATAAACATGAGTAGCAAATGATTCACAAAAGGAGGCTACTATCTCAGAGTCAAGTCCATATTTAGTGCTAAACTTGTGAAAAGCATTGATATTCATAACAGATTTAACGCAATCAAATTCTAGCTTAATATCTGACTCTTTACCTTCGTCGAGTTCCCAATCTTCAGAGTTGCATTTAATTCTTTCTAAAAGATCCCACTTTAATTGAATAGTCTTCTTCATAAAAGAACCAGTACAAGAAGTATCTAGCATGGATTGATCATCACGAGAAAGCCGAGCATAAAAATTCTGAATGATAATTTCTCTAGAGAGCTCATGATCGGGGCATGAATATAACATTGACTTCGGCCTCCCCCAAGCTAGAGCGATACTTTCTTTTTCACGAGGCCAAAAATTATATATATAATTCCGATCACGATGAACTAGATGCGTAGGATAATTTTTTTGCTGAAATTCCAATTTCAATCGATTCCAGTTCCAAGATCCAATATCATCGCATAGCCTATACCATGTCAATGCTTTTCCCTTCAAAGATAAAGGGAAAATTTTCTTCTTAGCTTCATCTCCGGATAAACCTGCAAGCTTAAATAATCCACAAATTTCATCCACATATATCAAGTGCATATTAGGATGTTCAGTTCCATCTCCTGGATAAGGATTAGCGAGCAGTTGTTCTATCATACCCGAAGGAATTTCATAACCAATATTTTTAGTAGGTGCAGTTGGTTGAGGGGTAACTAATTGTGGTTCCGGTCGAGGTGAAGATACCCCGAACAAACCCCACAAAGGATGATTCTCCATAGTAACAAGTGACAATAAATTTCAGCATGTAGTAATAGTTTTTCCTTACCAATTTCCACTTACCAAGAGCGCTTCACTCCCCGGCAATGGCGCCAGAAAAGAGCCTTGATGACCCACAAGTATAGGGGATCAATCGTAGTCCTTTCGATAAGTAAGAGTGTCAAACCCAACAAGGAGCAGAAGGAAATGACAAGCGGTTTTCAGCAAGGTATTTTCTGCAAGCACTGAAATAGTCGGTAACAACTAGTTTGATAGCAAGATAATTTGTAACGAGCTAGTAAAGGTAATGGTAAATAATATGCAGCAAGGTAGCCCAATCCTTTTGTGACAATGGACAGGCCAAAATGGTCTCTTATAATAGGCAAAGCGTTCTTGGGGGTACATTGGAATTTCATCATGTCACTTTTATCATGTTGGTTTGATTTGTGTTTGCTACTTTGATAATTTGATATGTGGGTGGACCGGTGCTTAGGTGCTATTCTTACTTGAACAAACCCCCTACTTATGATTAACCCCCTCGCAAGCATCCACAATTACGAGAAAAGTATTAAGATAAAATCTAACCATAGCATTAAATTTTTGGATCCAAATCTATCCCTTACGAAGTAGCGCATAAACTAGGGTTTAAGCTTCTATCACTCTAGCAACCCATCATCTAATAACTACTCCACAATGCATTCCCTTAGGCCCAAATATGGTGAAGTGCCATGTAGTCGACGTTCACATGACACCACTAAGGGAATCACAACATACATATCATCAAATTATCGAACACATATCAAGTTCACATGATTACTCGCAACATGACTTCTCCCGTGACCTCAAGACCAAAAGTAACTACTCACGAATGATAATCATGCACAAGATCAGAGGGGTATTAAATAGCATAATGGATCTGAACATATAATCTTCCACCAAATAAACCATATAGTAATCCACTACAAGATGTAATCAACACTACTAGTCACCCACAAGTACCAATCTAAGGTTCCGGTACAAAGATTGAACACAAGAGATGAACTAGGGTTTGAGAGGAGATGGTGCTGTTGAAGATGTTGATGGAGATGGCCCTCCCAAAGATGGGAGAGTTGTTGGTGATGACGATGGCGATGATTTCCCCCTCCGGGAGGGAAGTTCCCCCGGCGGAATCGCTCTGCCAGAGGGCAAAAGTAATCCTGCCCAAGTTCCGCCTCAAGACGGCGGTGCTTCGTCCCAAAAGTCCCCTCCTGATTTTTTTCTAGGTCAAAATGACCTATATACCAGAAGATGGGCACCGTAGGTGGGCCGAGGAGGGCACAACCCACCAGGGCGCGCTTGGGGGGCCTGGCGCGCCCAGGTGGGATTGCCCACCTGGTGGGCCTCCTCCGGTAGTTATTTTCTCCAGTATTTTTTATGTATTGCAAAAATAATTTCCGTAAATTTTTAGCTCATTTGGAGATGTGCAGAATAGCCAACTCTGATGTAGCTTTTTCAGGTCCAGAATTCTAGCTGTCGGTATTCTCCCTCTTTATGTAAACCTTGCATATTATAAGAGCAAAGGCATTAGAATTACTCCCAAAAGCATTATTATGCATAAAAACATTATAAATAACAGTAGGAAAACATGATGCAAAATGGACGTATCAGCGCAGAAGACAGGTACTTTTTCAGGTCTTGCAGCGCAGTCTTTTCTTCCTGAGTCAATTTTACCGGACCCGCCTTTTTCAATATCTTGAAGGTAGGGCACGCTTAGCAGACCTTGAAATAAACCTACTCAGAGTTGTGATACAACCGGCAAGGTGCCGCACATCCTTGACGGTCTTGGGTGCCTGGATATGCTCAATAGCTCTGATCTTGTTGGGGTTTGCCTCAATCCGACGCTAAGATAAAAAGAATCCAAGGTGCTTGCCGAAGGGAACACCGAACACACACTTCTTGGGGTTGAGCTTCATGTTGATCTTCCGCAAGTTGGAAAAGGTTTCCTCCAAATCTTGAATTAGGGTGGACTTGTCCTTGGTCTTGAGCACAATATCATCCATATATGCTTCTATATTCATGTGTAGTTGTGGTTCGAAACCGATCTGAACTGCCCTCACGAATGTTGAACCCGCACTCTTTAGTCCGAAAGGCATCCGTACAAAGTAGTACGTGCCACATGGAGTAATGAATGTGGTTTTCTCCTCATCTTCCTTGGACATGACTATCTGGTGATATTCGGAGTAGGCGTCAAGAAACGAAAGGAAATCACAGCCAGCAGTGGAGTCCATAATCTGGTCAATGCGTGGCAAGGGGAAAGGATCCTTTGGGCATGCTTTGTTGAGGTTAGTGTAATCAATAAAAGTCTCCATTTCCCATTCACCTGGCGCACGACAACCGGATTCGCCAACCAGGTTGGATGTAGGACTCCTCTGACCTGGCCAGCTGCCTCGAGTTTCTTGATCTCTTCGGCTATAAATTGTTGCCGTTCCAAAGCTTGCTTTCTGACCTTCTGCTTGGCGGGCCGAGCATGAGGGCAGATAGCAAGGTGATCCTCAATTACCTCCCTGGGAAGGCCGGGGATGTCAGATGGTTTCCATGCAAACACATCTACATTCACCCATAGGAAGGCAAAGAGCGTGCTTTCCTATTTGCTATCTAGGGTGGCACCGACGGTGAAAGTACCACTAGTGCCATCCTCCCTTGCCGGCACCTTCTTTGTCACAGGTGGAATGGCTTGGATCTCTTGCCAGCAGAGCTTTCCGGCAAATCCTCAACGGGGGAGCAGCACTCCAAGGAGGCACGCTTCCCGGAGGCCTCGCTGGATGTCTTACTGGTTTTTTGCTATTCTTCAACTTGGCGGGAGCTGTTGCCTTGTCGGTTTCCGCTGCGACCGCATCCCTATAGAGTTTGTCCATGCAAATGACTACATCTTTCTTGTCGGAGTTGATGGAGATGACACCCATGGGCCCTGGCATCTTCAATGTGTTGTAAGCATAGTGTGATGCTGCCATGAATTTGGCCAAGGCTGGGCGACCAAGAATTCCATTAAACGGCAAGGGGATCTTAACAACATCAAACACAACCTTCTCTGTTCTGTAATTTAGTTTCCCGCCAAACGTCACCGGCAGCGTGATCTTTCCCTTAGGTCGGTTCCTTCCTGGGTTGATTCCTTCGAACGTCCCCGTTTTCTGGAGCTCTTCCTCAGGGATTTGCAGTCTCTCGATCACCTCAGGAGAGATCAGGTTCAAGTCGGCCCCACCGTCAACTAATATTTTCATGACCTTGAGGTTGCGTATCGTTGGTGAGACCAAGAACAGCAAGCACGCGACCGTGGTTGTGCGATCAGGGTGATCCTCAGCATTGAAAATAATAGGCGTGTGAGACCACTTGAGGGGTTTTTGTGCATCCACTGTTGGCTCCGCCGCATTGACTTCCCGCACCCATTGGTTGGGCTGGCGGTGAGAGGAGTGTGTCGGTGCGAGAAACATTTGTGCTTGCCGCCCGGACTTATGCACAGGCGTATGATGGATCATACATCAAGTATCAGGACTTGACTAATGATGAGCCAGAGAAACCGCTCTTTGTGAGATCAAGGAGCGCATTAAGAAGACTGAAGAGACCAGAGAATCCCCTAGGAAGGTCTCCCTTGCCGGGCAGGTGAGCCCAGCGGGGTCAAGACTATGCCAGGAGACTAGGCCAAGCCGCCCTGGTTGGGTTCCCGGGGCTGCCAAGATCAGAGCCCAGTAGGCTCCATGCCGGCAAGCCTTCTCCAGAACGCCACCACTCCACCTCATCATACTCCAGTCACTAATCAGTACGGTGTCGAGCTCTCAAGTGGTTAGGTGGATCATGTCGGGTACGTGGCAACCTGCTGGAGAGGAGAATAACTTTATTGACACCCGTCTTGATGGCGTGTCACGCTGGTAAGAGGTAGTTGGGTAAGCGGCACAGCAGTCTTGCTGGGCTTCAACCTCTGCATGAAACCTAGTAGTGCATTTAATGCACTTTGTCCTAACTGCCAGAGTTAGGTATGATAACACTGTCAGCTATCTAATCATGCTGTAATGATTGTTTTGTCACTATGGTCGCCCCTTAAGCTATAGTAGGAAATATGCCCATGCGCTACAACGGGAGAACACAACACACAAAGCCAGGAGAATCAGGCTATGCAGATGTGTTCAACATCTTGAGTGTGAACATTAGTTGTCTTGCCTTCCAATGCGATGTGCTCTCGCAACTTCAGAGTCCCTCATGCGTCTAGGTGATGCAATTATTGGTTGGTTTGAAGCTTATGCGAAAATCGCCAATGAGGTTGTGCGTGTGATCCATCGCACGAACATATCCAAGAATGAGACAAAGACTTTTAAAAGGCCATTTGGAAAACCAAAATGTGACGTCGCTATCACGTCTTATTTTCCTAAGAGACACTCTGAAATATTCATTGGCCAAATAGTGTATGTTGTCATGAGTAACATTTTTATTCAAAACGAAACAATACCAGAATGCAAAAAATAGGAAATCTAGCACAACATAAAAATAGAACTGTTTCCTAGATTTATTTTACGTGCAGGACTTGATGTGAAAGATCATTGTATCTATTCCGCAAAAAAGATCATTGTATCTTATGTACTGCACTGAATGACCCTCATGGCCATTGGTAAAGACATAAGGAACATGCAACATGCAGGGGCATGGCCTGGAGGAGGCACTTCTAGTTTTTTTCAGCTAACCACATATGCACCGCATTGATGATGAGGTCACACGTGAGATTCGTCGGTGAACATACTCCAGGATGAGATAAGAATTTTTAAAAGGCCATTTGGAAATTTGAAGAGCTACCAACGTTATTCTAAGGCACCACTCTGAAACTACTTTGGCCAAGCATGTCACTGCATCTTGCCTAGACCTAGGATAGGGAAAATAATATAATAAATTGTTAAAACGGACCAGATAAAACTATGAACTGAGGCAAATTAGACCTTTAGTCCTTTTTCTTAATTTGTGCCCAATGGCAAATGCCCGAAGTTTAGATTTAATAACGTAAAAGTAGAGTGATTTTGTGTGCGTAAAATGCTAATTACATTTCAGTTTGCTATAAATAATTGCAACACTTGTATGCTTGGACTTTTGATGCCAGACCAAAATATGATACGCTTGCGTGAGCGCCTATTTTTTCAGTATGCAAAAAAGACCAAACATTCTCGTGTAGCCTATTTTTTCACGTGTCAAAAAGGAAAATTTCGATTGGTATACTCCAGTTTCAAGCAGTCTCACATCCCTCATAAATAGCTTTGATTTTCAATACTATTCTCGCGCATTTTATTTTATTGAGACATAAGGCTAATAGATTTATGCACAGCACACTACTGCAGGATGCTGCTAACACGACACTATGATCAGAGAACCTTTGACGAAACTGTGTGTGATGCATTAATCACAAACGGTGAAGTAAAATAACCATAAAAAAGATGCAAAACATTTGCGATGAAGGATACATCAAACACGGTTCAGACTTTAGTTGCGTTTGCGATGCGGGGCATATGGTTCAGTTCAATGAACTATTTGCGATGAGGCAGAACAAAAGAAAGGGGCAGACAGATGAAGGCGTGTGCGATATACGGCATACAGTTCACTCGGATAAACTGTTTGTGATGAGGAGGAACAACAGAAACGGGCAGCTAGATGAAGGTGTGTGCGATATATGGCATACAGTTCACTCGGATGAACTGTTTGCGTTGAGCCAAGAGAACAGAAACGGTTCAACTTAACAAGATGTGTGTGATACGCGGCAAACAGGTCTGTAACCGGAAACATGTGGGAAGACCGATAACAGCATAGACGATTCCTATTAACAAACCATGTGTGTTGTGAGCAAACGATTGCTGGTATACAATTGTCAGTGATTGATGAAATCATCACCGACGGGTTCCATTGTTTAGTCTGTGTGCGATGTGATTTGCTCTGTCTACAGAGCATCAACATATATACTTAAAAAAACAGCATTGCAAAACCAAATTAAGCATACAAATACACAAGTGACTACACACATAACATTTTCACACACCAAAGTAAGCAATTACATGCATACTAAACTAGGAGAAACAAGGATCTAATCATCTACTTATTGTTGCGACGACGCTTGCCATTGCTCTGCTTCCGGCTCATGCTCCTTGCTGCCCCAGATCTTGTATTGGCCCTGGATGTCGACAAGATTCTGGCAGGCGATGCCCGAATTCTTGAGCACCTTTACATCGTTGGTGATGTCCACCGTAGCGAACATGTAGTGGGGGTTCTTGACAAACCTAGCGAAACGCTCGCAAGGCCTTGTGGCCAGGCAGTAGTGATAGATGAGGACATGGTTGCGCACACACATCTGGGTGACGGCGACCTTAGAACAAGACCCGGCACGAGCGCGGGTGTACTTGAGGTCGAACCCGACCACCTTATACTTCTCCTCGGCAAGCAACAGCTCCGTGATGTGGATGGAGTGCTCCACCCAGACAGGGTTGTTGGTGTACACAACCGAGAGCTTCGTGAACCTTCTGTGGGTGTCCACCACGGCATGCATGGTGAACTGCTGCTCATCGTCGGCAGCCGCTCAAAGCGCCATTGGAGCCGCGCAAGATACCCTCTAAGAATTTGTCGTGGTGGGTGTGCTTCTTGCAATGGTGGGGCGCGATCAAAAGGTTGAAGAGACACAAGGGTTAAATGGCCGCTGTAATAAATGGGGGCTGGCCGGCCTGTAATCGTCACGTCTTGTCACGGCGTTCATAGCGGAGGATTCCAGTGCATGCTTGACAACACCGCACCGCACTCGTTTCGTTTGACCACGTGTGGGCTCGAAGAGGCACCAAATGTATCATCGGTGAGCCTGTTCCCGCGCTACCGCACAGTTTACCGTGCAAGCTTCCTGCCTGGCTAGTTTGGCCACGCGTCGGCTAGAAGAGGAACAAATCGTGGGCGTTTATTGGCAAAAAGCTTTGTAAAAATGAAGTGTGTGGAATGACTTCGGTCATAAGTTTACCCGTGGGTGATGAGGTCAAAGTTACACAGAACGGTGATGATGGACACTCGAGTGCGATAATTAATTCTACGCTCTACAGGGCACACGGTTGAAGAAACCAATTGTGTGCAATAATGTCGAAGATCGCAGTCGAGTTAGCTATAGAGATCGTGTGCTATGAGATCGACAAGGTAAAGAGATTCAAGAATGGTTAATAAAATCTAAGTCCATTGCATATTAAGGTCAAAATAGTGCTACCAATATACGAGTCTCATACGATACCATTTCAATGATTGTACCACAAAAGCTCGAAATATTACAAGGTTCAAATTCCAGAGTTATATGGCTCAAATTCGAAGATTACAAGGTTCAAACTGATATTAGAAATGAAATTCAGCTCATCAGCTGCAAACGCTCGCGCTGATCCGCTGAACATGGATATCAGAGAGGTTCAAACTAATATTACCACTCCTAAGTCTGGTTTCGAAACCTCATAATTTTTGCAAAGGGGTTAGCCACTGAGAAGTCATGTATGGGGTTGACACGATAACTTCCGATTACTCTGTCATCTGAAGTTCCAAAATGAAATTCAGCATTTTCGGAGCCTATTCCATTCTGCCGCAGCAGCCGGCACTGATCAACAAACCATTCATTTTTGCGAAATAAATGTAGGGCAAACCTCATTACCTTCAGCACCCTTGCTCTGACAACAAAGAACCTGGCGAATATAATCTCTGGTAAGGTCCCTCGGTAGGAGTTCAAAGTAATTTCGGAGAGATGCAGATCTAGGCATTCGACATGATTGTTATATTGTATCATATTATCCACCACCGGACCTAATCTTACCTTCAAAAGAACAGAACGTGTTAGTGCCTACATGCAGTTTTGAACACTACTACAGGCCTATTTGGTTTGCAGGATTTGTAAAATGCACTAACATGCCATCTTCGATCCGACATGATTAACATGGGCATTTGTTTACAATCTTGAAAAATGTAGCCTTCTTCACAAGAGGTTGGAGTGGATGCAAAGTTCCCTAAGAAAACTAGTACCGATGAATCCAAAGGAGAAATGCTTATGGATTGTAACCATATGGATCAAGCAACCAATATGGGGGGGACATGTATGTACTGAAATCCTCCAAAAAATCCTTCAGAAATCATAGTACATTGTCATTGTAAACTTGGAAAAAGGTGTCACAAATTGAACTCCCTTATGGTTAACATTTAACAGGAAAGGAACATCACCTCGATATATAGCTTCTCCAAGCATGGAAAGCATCTCAGGAAACTGACAACTTCCTCCAGGTTGGGGCCGATAGATTCTAGTGCCAAGACCTTCATTGTGCGCAGTTTCGGGGTCAAGCTTGTTGGAATCATTTTCTGGATGACAGACGAACATACATCTTCAAAATTAGAAATAATGTTAATTTCTAGAAGGAGAGGTAGAATGCGGCTGTTGTACCTGAACGGGTGTGGATCCAATAACAAGTTCGGAGTATTTGTCAGACGAGTAGCCCACCACTGTCAATTTCAGCACAGAAATGACATTGATTCTTGTTGGACCTTCTTGATCAACTACAAGTAATCTCTCAAGTGAAGGTGTGTCCTCAATGACTATACCATGGTACACATCTTGTGATGTCTTCTTGCCGCACCAGCAACACACATAAATTGTCCGGAGAGTCATGGAGGTGATGTGGAAGCTACTCAACCCATTGATCGCCTGAAGATGAAGGTACTCGAGTGTAGTACAGCCACGGAGCAGGCGCTCCATGTCACCGTTTGGGAGGCAGACGGCGACGAGCTTGAGGTGCTTCAGTCGTGGTAGAATAAGAGTGAGCGCGTCATTAGGGGGGATGGCAGTTCCTGAACTTGGCGACGCGCAGCGTGGGCGCGAGGCGGAGCGCAGATGTTGGCAGCGAGCGCATATGCCCATCATCAAAAGTGAGCTCCTCGAGCTGATCTAGGGCGGGGGATCGGAACCAGTCGTCAAGCTTGGCTCGGTCCTTGCCGTTGGAACGGAACTTGCCCATTCTAAGGCCTCTGGTTGGGCCAGGGTGACTGCCGAGGATATTGGAGAGGGGTGGAGTTCCATAGGGGGCGGCACCGTCGGGAAAGGACGATTGTCCATGCCCCATATTTGATTGGGAGGAGGGAGATGATGACTGTCAACATATCATCGGGGAGGCTGCTGATGAAGTCTAGGCCTGTTGGAGTCGCTTACGGTTCTTGCTCGCCCCGCCTCCGCTTGTTGGCAGCCCCGTTCTCCACCTCCGGAGTCTCCTTGTCATCGGCGCTTTCTGATAGAAGTGGGAGTACAGGGAATATTTAGTTAAAACAGGGCCATAGAAAAGTGTATTGGTAACTAGAAGTTAGTAGGTAGGAATGTAGTAAGAAAATGAATAACAATTGGTTGCTTAAATACTACACAATTCATTTGATATTGCTGGGTAAGTCAAATGCAGATACTTGAAAAGAAAACTTACTTCGAATAAAGTCTGGACGGATGATATCGTCGGGGAAGTTAGCATATATCTCATGACCAGGCTCTTTTATGTGCAGTGCAATTTTAGTGCCAGCTTTCAGTACATAAAACTTAGAAATTTCTTTCCAAAGGCCAGTGCCAAAATAGGAGTCACCACGTTCATCAAGTCTTATAGTAGCAATGATTGTAAATCCATGGTTTGTGTTCAGTATGACATCCCTGCAGTCATGATTTATGTAAAGGGAAAGATTGTGCACTACAGATTCTGTTGCATAGCAAGGGACGCGCTGCAGAAAATGGTAGGATTGTTAAAGAAAATATGGTAACATGCAAATTAAATATGGGCCCAAATTGAAAGAACTATATAGCAGTTGAAATCGACAGACAAAAATCTATAATTAAACAGATAGGGTAAACATGATGTCATGGAAATATGAGAGTAATCGAAAGAACAATACATCATTAATTTGCCTAATATAGAAAGAAGAGGGAAAAAATCCCCTTTGACGTATATGGTTGATGTCTACTATGCAACCTTCTTCTTGTAGACTCGTGTTGGGCCTCCAAGCGTAGAGTTTTGTAGGACAGTAGCAAATTTCCCTCAAGTGGATGACCTAAGGTTTATCAATCCGTGGGAAGCGTAGGATGAAGATGGTCTCTCTCAAACAACACTGCAACCAAATAACAAAGAGTTTCTTGTGTCCCCAACACACCCAATACAATGGTAAATTGTATAGGTGCACTAGTTCGGTGAAGAGATGGTGATAAAAATGTAATATGGATGGTAGATATAGGTTTTTGTAATCTGAAAATATAAAAACAGCAAGGTAACTAGTAACAAAAGTGAGCGAAAACAGTATTGCAATGCTTGAAAATAAGGCCTAGGGTTCATACTTTCACTAGTGCAAGTTCTCTCAACAATGATAACATAATTAGATCATATAACAATCCCTCAATGTGCAACGAAGAGTCACTCCAAAGTCACTAATAGCGGAGAACAAACGAAGAGATTATTGTAGGGTACGAAACCACCTCAAAGTTATTCTTTCTGATCGATCTATTGGGCTATTCTTATAAGTGCCACAAACAGCCCTAGAGTTCGTACTAAAATTACACCTTAAGATACACATCAACCAAAACCTTAATGTCACCTAGATACTCCAATGCCACCACAAGTATCCGTGGGTTTGATTATATGATATGCATCACACAATCTCAAATTCATCTATTCAAACCAACGCAAAGAACTTCAAAGAGTGCCCCAAAGTTTCTACCGGAGAGTAAAGACGAAAATGTGTGCCAACCCCTATGCATAAGTTCATAAGGTCACAAAACCCGCAAGTTGATCACCAAAACATACATCAAGTGGATCACGTGAATATCCCATTGTCACCCCCGATAAGCACATGCAAGACATACATCAAGTGTTCTCAAATCCTTAAAGACTCAATCCGATAAGATAACTTCAAAGGGAAAACTCAATCCATTACAAGAAGGTAGAGGGGGAGAAACATCATAAGATCCAACTATAATAGCAAAGCTCGCGGTACATCAAGATCGTGCCAAATCAAGAACACGAGAGAGAGAGAGAGAGATCAAACACATAGCTACTGGTACATACCCTCAGCCCCGAGGGTGAACTACTCCCTCCTCGTCATGGAGACCGCCGGGATGATGAAGATGGCCACCGATGATGATTTCCCACTTCGGCAGGGTGCCGGAATGGGGTCCCGATTGGTTTTTCATGGCTACAGAGGCTTGCGGCGGTGGAACTCCCGATCTAGGTTTCTTTTCGGGGGTTTCTGTATTTATAGGAATTTTTGGCGTCGGTTTCACGTCAGGGGGGTCCACGAGTCAACGACAAGACCAGAGGGCGCGCCCTCCACCCTTGTGGAGGCCTCATGGCTCTTCTGGCCCAACTCTTTTGCTTCGGGGGCTTCTTCTGGTCCATAAAAAATCACCGTAAATTTTTAGCTCATTTGGACTCCGTTTGATATTCCTTTTCTGCGAAACTAAAAAACAAGGAAAAAACAAAAACTGGCACTGGGCTCTAGGTTAATAGGTTAGTCCCAAAAATAATATAAAATAGCATATAAATGCATATAAAACATCCAAGATGGATAATATAATAGCATGGAACAATAAAAAATTATAGATACGTTGGAGACGTATCAATGGTGCATGTGGCACCTTTTATCCAAATGTAGCAATATTTAGTATATGTTCAGGAAAGTAGGCCATGCCAACCGATTTAGGGTGAGATTGAACATACCGCGCGCATCCTCAAGTCATCTGGTACGGTGAGATGGAACTCCATGGATGTCTGGCGGAGGCCGCAAAGTCCTGATGTGTCCGCGCATTGTACACTCTATGAATGAAAGAAAACCCTCGAATCAGCTCGAATAAAAATGAATTCATGGTGATTTCGGCCAGGTGATTAAAGGAGGCAGATGAACTGGGATAAGAGATGAGATAATATCTCATTAAATTAGTTACCTTGTTGTCCATGAGAAAAAACCCTCAGTATGGCAGATTCTCCAACCGGGCGGAGCTGGGTCGACCGCGAGCAGCATCGAGAAAGTCGATGGCGATAGGCGGCAGCAAGTGGAAGTGGTGAAATGCGGTGGGGTTTGCCGGCAGCCTGGCGGCGGTGGCAGGCATCGAGCTAAGTGGTTGCCGCCGTGATAGGCGGTGCCATGCATAGACGCGGAGGAGCTTGTGCAGGTGTGAATGGGGACCGGAGGGGGTGGCGGGCAGGGTGAGAGTTTTTGTGACTTGGGGATGGTGAGGGTTTTCTTTTTTGAATTGGGTGGTGAGGGTTTTCTGTCCCACAAAGAGTTTCGGTGGCAACGGTTTGCTAGAGCCAACCGTGTGTGATTGACGTAAGAGGCAAAATGAAAGTCATTGCACACGGTTCCTATTTTGGGAACCATGTGTGATTGACGTACTACCTTCGTCCTGGTTTATTGGTCCCCTTTGTAATTTGTACCAAATTTTGACCAAATATTTAACTAACAAATGTTTATGCATGTCAAAATAAATTATATCATTGAACACTATGTCCAAATACACATCTAATGATATAATTTTTGCTGACCTGCACTAACATTTTGACAGTTAAATCTTTGGTCAAAATTTAACACAAATTACAAAGGGGACCAATAAACCAGGGCGGAGGTAGATTCCATCAACCGAACTGATTGCATCCATATCCGATATTTATACATAAGTAAACATAGATTAAACATACTTAGACATATATAATAATCATACACAAGCATAGTTCAACCATAAGTACATAGTTCAATCGTCATTAAGACACTAAATAGCCATACATAGTTCGATCCCACATCTCATCTCATCTGCCGGCACGATCCTGAAGCTTCTCCAGGTACTCGGTGTATGCGCCGTGCGCCACCCTGCGAGAATACTTCTGCTTGAAGGAGCCAACGGCCCGTCCTCTTACATGCGCCAGAACACTTTGATACGCGTCATGAAGCTTGTGGTTGCAAAATGGGCATCGATGGCCGCCGTCCCAGGTCCTAATACGCCTGTTATGCATTCCCGCATAAAGCTCCCTCAGGATTTGCCTCTTGTACCTCCTCTGGCCATCTTCATCCTCGCTGTCCACATCGTCAGACAGCACCTATATAAATAGTAAAAAAATGTGGCGTCAAATTAATGTTTACAAACTAATCTCTAGCGAACATTTGGCAGTTGCCAAAATTTGGCATCAAATCAATGTTTACATGCCGTGAAGTAGGATTAGGAATTTATGGCTATTTTTTTATACATATCCAGGGATTATGGTTCGATTTTTAAGCACAGTCGTCTATGTACAGACCAATCTTGAAGAAAATATTGGCACAAACATATATGTAGGTCATTCAAAATCAATTGTCAAGTCCTGGCTAGGAATTATTAGCACGAACACTAACCCTAGTCGGATTACTAGCAGAAATCATTTGCACAGATGAAACAACTAATCACTTATCACTTGTACCATTCAAACAAACAATACACTACACGGATCTAACGAAACTTACTCAGATTTCATGGATTGGGAGAACATAACCATAGGATTTCTATTCCAAAAAGGGGGAGGCAGGAGTAACCAGAGAAACCGTAGGATCTATTTGACACATAAATGGGTATAGATGACTAACCAGTTGTCCGTCGTCGTCGGAGTCGGAGTCGGAGTGGTCGTCGGAGTCGTCGCCGGGGTCGTCGCCCGAGTCGTCACTGGAGTCGGTGTGGACCTCCGCCTCCGGCTGTGGAAGCTCGACACCGTCGACGACGTCAGGGTGCAGTGATACCTCGCCGGCGGTGACGGCAACCTCTGTCTCCATCTCCACGCCGTGCTCCGGTGCTTCAGCAGCCCCGGCGTCGCCACTCCCTCCGATGGGATGCTTCGGCGGCATCCTCAGACACTGACAACTTTTGAGGACTGAGAGCAGCGTCGAGGATGCAAGTGGAGAGAGAGGATTGTGTGTGTGGCGAGGATGGGGGGTGCGGCTGCCTGGGGCCGCCATTAATATGGAGTAGTGGGAGAGAGGCAAGCGGCGGTCAAACCGCTGGCTCGCCTCCCAGTGAGCCTGCGCACCGGACTGCTGGCATGCCTACTGTCATTTCACACAGCTACTCGCACGCCTCCCGATGACACTGCGTTGCGAGCACGCCTCCCATCAATTCACACCCCTGCACGCACGCCTCCCAGTCTGCTTGCGCGGCGGACTGCTCGCATGCGTCCCATCAACTCACGCTTGCTCGCACGGCACACAGGTCGCATGGCGGCACGTATATTGTTTTTCTATTTGGATGATTAATGCTGCCGCTTTATTGCTTAACCGAAGCATGGCACGTATCCATCGTTGGTCTAACGTTCACGGTTCGAATAAATAATCCGTTTGGGATATTCGTTCCCAATTATTAATAATCTCCTGTTTGTAAGAAGATAAAGATTACATCAAAACTGGTCTCAAATTTGACAAAAAAAGTACAATGCCACTTTGTATTGGTGTCCATATGACAACACGATAAGTTTCATGAATTTCAAATAAGTTTTGCATGTACTAGAATTTAAAAATCAAGATTCTCAATGTCTGAAATTTCTTGCACGGGGAGTAAACATGCACCCAGTGAGACACATGTGTTTTTGCAATCCATTTAGGTGCACTGTCACGTGTGCATGTAGCTCAAATTTGATTTTTGCACATTATGCCCCTAGAAAATCAATCAATGTACTAAAACATCTTAATGATCTCTGTTTTTTTTTTCAAAATTAAAACGTCCCTCCTTTGGTAACATATGTTCACCGCGGGATAATTTAACATGCATCGTAGTTGCGGTGGATTCGCGGTGTGTGTGTGTGTGTGTGTGTGTGTGCGCGTCTGGGGGGTGGCGGGTGGCTCGCAGTACACTACGAGTCGTGAGCCATCGTGTGGGTTGGCCGTTTTGTGAGGCAGGTGCCACATCAGAGTCGTGAATTCGTTATTTAAAACATTACACAACCCTTTCATACATACATGTTTTGGCCACATGCAGTCGATGGTTGTCCTACATGACACTCAATACTCGCGTGTGACAATTTCTGTGGGCCCCCGAGGTCGTCGTCCATCACTTTGACGAACAGCCGACAGTGTGGTTAATTTGACCAGCAAGGTAGAATCTTTTTTGTTTGTGTTATATGGTGGGAGTATATATATAGTACGCATCGAAGAGGTGGGAGGGGACTAGCATATATACTATACGTACGCGTCCGTGAACAAGTACACCTCACTCAGTGTCGGGACTTTTCGGTTTCCGAGGCACGTGCCACATCAAAGTTGTGAAATTGGCTATTCAAACATCACACAACACCTCTTTGGGCCACATGCATGCAGGCGATGGTTATCCTAGGACACTCACGTGTGACGCTTCGATCTGTGGGCCCATGAGGCCATCGTCGATGCATGCATCACTTTGACCTACATCGGGAGAGGTTAATTAATTTCACCATCAAGGAGGATTCTTTTTGGGTTGTATTACGGTAGGAGCATATAGTATGCGTCGAAGAGGGGGAAGGGGACCATCATATGTAGTACGCTTCATGAACCTCGCTCTATGCGGGGACTTTACGGTTTTCGAGGCATGTGGCACATCAAAGTTGTGCATTTTGGGTATTCAACATATGTTTGGCCCACATGCAAAGCGATGGTGGTTGTCCTCTCGCACCCACTTAAGCGGTTATCAGCGATATCGATGCTTTCCATCTGTGGGCCCGCTTGGTCCATCACTACTTTGCCTGACAACGAGAGAGGTTAATTTGACTTAGGAGGGGATTATTTTTTTGTTTGTAATACGGTAGTTTGTAATACGGTATATATATATATAGGTCATGCTCTGGGATGACATGATACAGTTTGAGCACAAACATGCATGTGTACGCATGAATCCCTCCCATCAAGTCGAAGTGGCTAGTACCACGAAACATCATGAACCGATCTCGCTCCGTGTGGGGACTGTATGAATTTTGACGCACGCGCCACATAAATGTTGTGAAATGGTACTCAAACATGCATGCATGCATCACCTCCATACATATGCATGTAGTGGTTGTCTTCGAACGGTACACTCCCTCGCGTGGTTATCGGCGACAAGCCTATATATTCGTGGCCCCGCGTGGACATCCATGATCACCTTGACCAACAACAAGATAGGTTACCATGGCGGATTCTTCCTTCGGTTCGTGTTATCGTAGTATAGGTCATGGTGAGATTCAGACCTAATTAAGTTTGAGCGCATACTATGCACGCATGCATGCATGAATCCCCGTCATCGGCTTGAAGTGTGGTGTGACATACATATGCATCATCAACTAACCCTCTGAAGTCTACTACACAACCTTCTTCTTGTAGACTCGTGTTGGGCCTCCAAGCGCAGAGTTTTGTAGGACAGTAGCAAATTTCCCTCAAGTGGATGACCTAAGGTTTATCAATCCGTGGGAGGCGTAGGATGAAGATGGTCTCTCTCAAACAACCCTGCAACCAAATAACAAAGAGTCTCTTGTGTCCCCAACACACCCAATACAATGGTAAATTGTATAGGTAAACTAGTTCGGCGAAGAGATGGTCATACAAGTGCAATATGGATAGTAGATATAGGTTTTTGTAATCTGAAAATATAAAAACAGCAAGGTAACAAATAGTAAAAGTGAGCGAAAACGGTATTGCAATGCTTCGAAACAAGGCCTAGGGTTCATACTTTCACTAGTGCAAGTTCTCTCAACAATGATAACATAATTAGATCAAATAACAATCCCTCAACGTGCAACAAAGAGTCACTCCAAAGTCACTAATAGCGGAGAACAAACGAAGAGATTATTGTAGGGTACGAAACCACCTCAAAGTTATTCTTTCTGATCGATCTATTGGGCTATTCCTATAAGTGTCACAAACAGCCCTAGAGTTCGTACTAAAATAACACCTTAAGACACACATCAACCAAAACCCTAATGTCACCTAGATACTCCGATGTCACCACAAGTATCCGCGGGTTTGATTATATGATATGCATCACACAATCTCAGATTAATCTATTCAAACCAACACAAAGAACTTCAAAGAGTGCCCCAAAGTTTCAATCGGAGAGTCAAGACGAAAACATGTGCCAACCCCTATGCATAAGTTCACAAGGTCACAGAACCCGCAAGTTGATCACCAAAACATACATCAAGTGGATCACGTGAATATCCCATTGTCACCACATATAAGCACATGCAAGACATACATCAAGTGTTCTCAAATCCTTAAAGACTCAATCCGATAAGATAACTTCAAAGGGAAAACTCAATCAATTACAAGAAGGTAGAGGGGAAGAAACATCATAAGATCCAACTATAATAGCAAAGCTCGCGGTACATCAAGATCGTGCCAAATCAAGAACACGAGAGAGAGAGAGATAAAACACATATCTACTGGTACATACCCTCAGCCCTGAGGGTGAACTACTCCCTCCTCGTCATGGAGACCACCGGGATGATGAAGATGGCCACCGGTGATGGTTTCCCCCTCCGGCAGGGTGCCGGAACGGGCTCCCGATTGGTTTTTGGTGGCTACAGAGGCTTGCGGCGGCGGAACTCCTGATCTAGGTTTATTTCTTGAGGTTTCTATATTTATAGGAATTTTTGGCGTCGAGAACAAGTCAGGGGGGTCCACAAGTCAACCACAAGGACGGAGGACTTGCCCGGGGGGTAGGGCGCGCCCTCCAACCTTGTGGTTGGCTCGGGACTCTTCTGGCCCAACTTTTTGCTTCGGGGGCTTCTTCTGGTCCATAAAAAATCTTCGTAAATTTCAGCTCATTTGGACTCCGTTTGATATTCCTTTTCTGCGAAACTCAAAAACAAGGAAAAAACAAAAACTGGCACTGGGCTCTAGGTTAATAGGTTAGTCCCAAAAATCATATAAAATAGCATACAAATGCATATAAAACATCCAAGATAGATAATATAATAGCATGGAAAAATAAAAAATTATAGATACGTTGGAGACGTATCAAGCATCCCCAAGCTTAATTCCTGCTCGTCCTCGAGTAGGTAAATGATAAAAATAGAATTTTTTATGTGGAATGCTAGCAAGTGCACAAGTTTGATCAATGATAATTTCATTCACTTCTTCTAGCATCATTATATATCATAAACAGTAGCTCATCTCATAAAACTTCTGATGATCAAGTAGCAAACTATTCACATGTTAAAGCATAGATCATAAACTTTCTTGAAAACTAACAAACTAGGTTCTCAGTCATTAAACAATTGCAATTCATCTTATTTTCAGGAAGGGTCTATGTAAGAGCTTTGATTTAGCAAATCCCACATACTCAACTATCATATAGTCTTCCATGATTGGTACCACTCAAAGCATATTTTTAGAACAAATAGCATCCATTGAACACAGAGAAAGATAGGGGCTTAATGTTTCGCCTCCCAACTTATTTATTATATAGATAATTGTCAACAATAATAATTCGTGATCAAATATATTTGAATGGCCATATATGCTTAGATCTTTCCCCATCACATGATGCTTGCCAACTAAAGAGTAGGTTGGAATGAGAAGGAATACTACCGACTCTTGCATAGAAGTAAAAGATAGGCCCTTCGCAGAGGGAAGAAGGGATTTGCAGAGGTGCCAGAGCTCGAAGCTTTTAAAACAGAGATGAAAATAATTTTGAGAGGTATGCTTTCATTGTCAACATAACAACCAAGAGTTCCCAATATCTTCCATACTAGATACATTATAGGCGGTTCCCAAACAGAAAGGTAAAGTTTTTACTCCCCCTCCACCAACAATCACACTCCACGGCTTGTCCGAAACAACGGGTACCGTCCAACTATCAACAATCCTGGGGGAGTTTGGTTTGCAATTATTTGCGATTTTGTTTTTGATCTTTTGATCATATGACCGGGCATCCCAATTACCAGCCACTCTCTCGTGAATGATACGTGAATAAACACTCATCGTGAGAATAACCCACCTAGCATGGAAGACACTGACAGCCCCTAGTCGCTACATGAGCGATTTGGGCATGCAAAACAGATTATTATTTGAAGGTTTAGAGTTTGGCACATGCAAATTTACTTGGAACGGCAGGTAAATACCGCATATAGGTAGATATGGTGGACACTCATGGAAGAAACTTGGTTCAAGAATTTTGGATGCACAAGCAGTATTCCCGCTTAGTACAGAAATTTTGGCTAGCAAAAGATTCTAAATAGCAAGCACCACATGTTGGAGGATCCATAACAATATAACTTCTATACAAATACACCCAAGCATATCTCATTATGTTGTCTTACTTGTTCAACTTCAACTAATTTGCTCAAGTTTGAAAATAATTAATGGGGCTCACAATCATAGAAGATCTCCAAGATAGTATATTTATATGTGAAATCTCTCTTCCTTCAATATTCTTTCATGAATTGTTCAAGTGACCAATACTATGTTTGCTAACTTTCAATAAATTTATTACCTCTACTTCTTATATGTGAAGTCATTACTCCCCATGGTATAAGCATATGAAGCATATATAATTTCAGATTTATGATATTCAATTTGTTCAACCATTTACTCATAGGATATAAGTGAAGCACGTGAGTAAATGACAAACTACTCCATAAAGATATAAGTGAAGATCAATGAGTAGTCAAATAATTAAGTAGCTATGTGAAGACTCTCTCTCATAAAGAAAATTTAGATCTTAAGTACTTCATGCAAACATCAAGCAAAACAAAATAAAATGACATTCTAAGGGTAGCACATATCGTGTGAAGAAGCAAAAACTTAGGCTCAACCGATACTAACCGATGATTCTTGATGAAGAAAGGCGGGGTGCCTACCGGGGCATCCCCAAGCTTAGATGCTTGAGACTTGAAATATTAATTAGGTATGCCTTGGGCATCCCCAAGCTTGAGCTTTTGTGTCTCCTTAATTCCTTTTATATCACGGTTTCCCTAAATCTTAAAAACTTCATCCACACAAAACTCAACAAGAACTCGTGAGAAAAGTTAGTATAAATCAAATGCAAAACCTTATCATTCTCTACTGTAGCAAATCACTAAAATTATTATTTAACATTGCATACTAAATGCCTCTGCATATTTAATACTCCTATCCTCAAATAGAATCTTTAGACAAGCAACCATATGCAAACAATGCAAACATAACAGCAATCTGTCAAAACAGGACAGCCTGTAAAGGGTGCAATTGTACTCATACTTCCCTAACTCCAAAAATTCTGAAAATTTACCACACTGTATAAAATTTGTTATTTCTAAACATGTAAAAATTTCAATATTTTATCATGTTCTAACTTTCCAGAAGAATTCAGACAACAATAGAAAACTTTCTGTTTTCAAAACAGCAACATATAGACTTGCAAAATAAGCATGGTAAAGGTTATACTTGACATTTTTATTGAACTAAAAGATGCAAAACATTAATCTAAATAACATCAAGCAAATACTAATAAAATAAAATGATGCTCCAAGCAAAAATCATATCATGTGACGAATAAAAATATAGCTCCAAGTAAGGTTACCGATAATATTGGAGACGAAAGAGGGGATGCCATCCGGGGCATCCCCAAGCTTAGTTGCTTGGATCTTCCTTGAATATTAACTTGGGGTGACTTGGTCATCCCCAACATTAGTGTCTTGTCACTCCTTATTCTCTTCATATCGATATCTCGCACAAAACTTGAAAACTTCAATCACACAAAACTTAACGGAACTTCGTGAGATGGGTTAGTATGATAAAACAAATCATTCACTTTGGTACTGTCAAGACAAGATTCATAATTTTTCTCATACAATTCTACTGTAAATTATAATTTCTAAAATTTATATTAAGCAATATAAGCCATAGAAACTAGAAAACAAGCAAACTATGCATCGAAAACAGAATCTGTCAAAAACAGAATAGTCTGTAAAGATCTGAATTGAAATTATACTTATGTTATTCCAACAATTCTGAAAAATTAGGAAAACGTATAAAATTTGTATATAAATCCTATGTAAAAAATTCAGAGTTTTTCCACGTTCCAGTAAAATATAGGAATTTCTGTACTGGACACAAAAGTTTCTATTTTTGCACAGAATCAAATCAACTATCAACCACACTATCCCAAAGGCTTTACTTGGCACTTTATTGAAACAAAAGCTATAAAACATGATTAATGCAGTAGCTTAATCATGTGAACACACAAAAACAGTAGGGGTAAATATTGGGTTGTCTCCCAACAAGCGCTTTTCTTTAATGCCTTTTTAGCTAGGCATGATGATTTCAATGATGCTCACATAAAAGATAAGAATTGAAACATAAAGAGAGCATCATGAAGCATATGACTAGCACATTTAAGCCTAAACCACTTCCTATGCATAGGGATTTTGTGAGCAAACAAATTATGGGAACAAGAATCAACTTGCATAGGAAGGCAAAACAAGTGCAACTTCAAAATTTTCAACACATAGAGAGGAAACTTGATATTATTGCAATATGTAAGAGCACATGTTCCTCTCTCATAATAATTTTCAGTGGCATCATGAATGAATTCAACAATATAACTATCACATAAAGCATTATTTTCATGATCCACAAGCATAGAAATTTTATTACTCTCCACATAAGCAAATTTATTCTCATGAATAGTAGTGGAATCAAACTAAACAAAATAGCTATCATGTGAGGCATAATCCAATTGAAAATTAAGATCATGATGACAAGTTTCATGGTTATCATTATTCTTTATAGCATACATGTCATCGCAATAATCATCATAGATAGCAACTTTGTTCTCATAATCAATTGGAACCTCTCCAAATCCACTTTTATCAATATTATCATCATAAATAGGAGGCATGCTATCATCATAATAAATATTCTCATCAAAACTTGAGGGACTAAAAATATCATCTTCATCAAACATAGCATCCCCAAGCTTGTAGCTTTGCATATCATTAGCATCATGGATATTCAAGGAATTCATACTAACAACATTGCAATCATGCTCATCATTCAAAAATTTAGTGCCAAACAATTTATAGACTTCTTCTTCTAACACTTGAGCACAATTTTCCTTCCCATCATTTTCACGAAAGACATTAAAAAGATGAAGCATATGAGGCAACCTCAATTCCATTTTTTTGTAGTTTTCTTTTATAAACTAAACTAGTGATAAAACAAGAAACTAAAAGATTCGATTGCAAGATCTAAAGATATACCTTCAAGCACTAACCTTTCCGGCAACGGCGCCAGAAAATAGCTTGATGTCTACTACGCAACCTTCTTCTTGTAGACTCGTGTTGGGCCTCCAAGCGCAGAGTTTTGTAGGACAGTAGCAAATTTCCCTCAAGTGGATGACCTAAGGTTTATCAATCCGTGGGAGGCGTAGGATGAAGATGGTCTCTCTCAAACAACCCTGTAACCAAATAACAAAGAGTCTCTTGTGTCCCCAACACACCCAATACAATGGTAAATTGTATAGGTGCACTAGTTCGGCGAAGAGATGGTGATACAAGTGCAATATGGATAGTAGATATAGGTTTTTGTAATCTGAAAATATAAAAACAGCAAGGTAACAAATAGTAAAAGTGAGCGAAAACGGTATTGCAATGCTTCGAAACAAGGCCTAGGGTTCATACTTTCACTAGTGCAAGTTCTCTCAACAATGATAACATAATTAGATCAAATAACAATCCCTCAACGTGCAACAAAGAGTCACTCCAAAGTCACTAATAGCGGAGAACAAACAAAGAGATTATTGTAGGGTACGAAACCACCTCAAAGTTATTCTTTCTGATCGATCTATTGGGCTATTCCTATAAGTGTCACAAACAGCCCTAGAGTTCGTACTAAAATAACGCCTTAAGATACACATCAACCAAAACCCTAATGTCACCTAGATACTCCAATGCCACCACAAGTATCCGCGGGTTTGATTATATGATATGCATCACACAATCTCAGATTCATCTATTCAAACCAACACAAAGAACTTCAAAGAGTGCCCCAAAGTTTCTATCGGAGAGTCAAGATGAAAACGTGTGCCAACCCCTATGCATAAGTTCACAAGGTGACAGAACCCGCAAGTTGATCACCAAAACATACATCAAGTGGATCACGTGAATATCCCATTGTCACCACATATAAGCACATGCAAGACATACATCAAGTGTTCTCAAGTCCTTAAAGACTCAATCCGATAAGATAAATTCAAAGGGAAAACTCAATCCATTTCAAGAAGGTAGAGGGGAAGAAACATCATAAGATCCAACTATAATAGCAAAGCTCGCGGTACATCAAGATCGTGCCAAATCAAGAACACGAGAGAGAGAGAGATCAAACACATAGCTACTGGTACATACCCTCAGCCCCGAGGGTGAACTACTCCCTCCTCGTCATGGAGACAGCCGGGATGATGAAGATGGCCACCGGTGATGGTTTCCCCCTCCGGCAGGGTGCTGGAACGGGCTCCCGATTGGTTTTTGGTGGCTACAAAGGCTTGCGGCGGCGGAAGTCTCGATCTAGGTTTGTTTCTGGGGGTTTCTGTATTTATAGGAATTTTTGGCATCGAGAACAAGTCAGGGGGGGGGGGGGTCCACGAGTCAACCACAAGGACGGAGGACGCGCCCGGGGGTAGGGTGCGCCCTCCAACCTTGTGGTTGGCTCGGGACTCTTCTGGCCCAACTCTTTTGCTTTGGGGGCTTCTTCTGGTCCATAAAAAGTCTCCGTAAATTTTCAGCTCATTTGGACTCCGTTTGATATTCCTTTTCTGTGAAACTCAAAAACAAGGGAAAAATAGAAACTAGCACTGGGCTCTAGGTTAATAGGCTAGTCCCAAAAATCATATAAAATAGCATACAAATGCATATAAAACATCCAAGATAGATAATATAATAGCATGGAACAATCAAAAATTATAGATATGTTGGAGACGTATCACCCTCACTCAGTGTGGGGATTTCTGGTTCGAAAGCACGGTGCCACATTTTGTTCCATTGTGTATTCAAACACACCTCTCCATACATATGTTTGGGCCACATGCAGGCAGTGGTTGTCTTCGGGGACTAGCTACTTGCGTGATTATTGGCGAGCTAGCCCATCTTCGGGGTCGCATGGACGGCCATCACTTTGACCAAAAACAAGAGAGAGGTTGTATAACCAAGGTGGATTATTCTTGGTCCATTTTATGATCCATCTTGGTGAGATGCCTCTCTGGCCCACCGACTGAAAGTGGGTGTGTGTGTGTGGGGGGGGGGGACTGCAACTTTGCACTTTGCTAGGTGAACCTCCGTGGGGGGCATGCATTCATAGCTTAGGATTCCCTTCCCGCCGACACGAGAGTAGGGGGGGGGGGGAAGCAATACCGTGCGCTTTGCGAGGTAGCTGCCACATCGAAGTTGCATTTGGTATTTGAACATCAAACCACCCTTTTCATACATATATTTGGTCCACATGCAAGTGTGTTCATGTTCTGACCCTCTCCCGCGTCATTTTTTGCCAAATTTATGAACATTAGACAAGTCGGATGACGCAACAGACAGGGTTCACTCACACTAACCGTGTGCCACGCCGGTGCCCCTGTCATGCACATCCGCACAGTACATTGGGCTCCACGAGGCTTCCCCTCTCAAAAGTATCTACCCTCCTGCAACTTTTTTCTGTTTGATAACACACGGTTATTATGTTTCGACCGTGTGTGATGTTTCTCGTTCCTGCTCCCGCCTGCATCCCTCGAAAATATCTGCCCACCTCGAGGGTTTTTTTGTTCCATAACACACGGTTGTTATCTCCGGACCGTGTGCGATGCACCATCATCCAAATTTTCAATAACCCCGGCATTTCACTCCCGCGTTTGACACCCGCGTAGTAAAATTTTCAGTAGCCGCGTCATTTCCTCAAACACACCCCCCGCCCCCCTCCACACACACACCAAACCTCCTCGGGCGCGCGCGCGCGCACACACACCCCTTCCTCGCTCGAAACCCTAGCAAGGTCACCGCCGCCGCCGCCGCAAGGCCTCCATTGTCAACATCTGCCAGTTTGCCCGTGCAGCTTACCCACCAATCTCCATACCCAGGGCGCCCTGAGTTTCTTAGATGACTCCTGCCAAACACCCCCTTTCCCATAGATCCCCATCCCCATCCCCATCCCCCACTCCAGAGCATCGCAGCCTAAGCCCGGCTACGCTTCCCGTGGAGCTCGAGGAGCGACTGGCCCAAAAGAGGTGTATCGCGGTCTCTTCGCCCGACGTCGCCAAGGAAGCTGACGACCATTACTGGCCGCAGGCACTCAATCAGCGGGCTAGAGTATGCGGGTATGTCGCGGACACCGGCTACGACATCGAGGTCATCGACAGCGACGGCCTGAGGCGGGCTATGTCATAGGTTAAGTGGCCCACCCCCAACCCATCGGGTTCAACCGCCGTCGATCTCATCCATGGCCCCGCCGCTGATCTCCTCTGGCTCGCTGTCAAGAATTTGCCATCCTACATCGCCATCGAGCCCCTTTTGTCATTTCTAAAGGACACGTTCTGCGATGCTGGCTTGGGATCCACAGCTTCTAAGTCAGACCTCATCGACAGCGACCACGAGGAGGGCACCCTCTCCGGCTCTTCCAAGGGGAAAGAGCCCATATGCTCTTCCAAGGGGAAAGAGCCCGTCTGCGACATCAGGGAGGGCACCCTGTAGCCGTTCTCTTCTAAGGGGAAGGAGCCCATCTGCGACAACATGGAGCGCATCCAGTGTCCGTGCTCTTCCCACGGGAATGAGCCCATCTGTGACAAGTGAGGAAACCCATGATTTCTTTTGCCGTGCCTCTTCACAGGGGGGGACCCATGATTTGTTTTGTCGAGTCCCTTTTGTAGTGTAGTGAGAATATGTCCAGTTTTAATTGCTATATTTGGTTGTTTGCAGTATGCCTTGTTTATTTCAGTTGTTCACAATGTGATGCTCTATATGTGCAATTATTTATTGTGCAGTACATTTCATTAATCCAGTTTTAAACATACCGATAGGAATGCATATATTTGCTTGCTGTTAAGCCTGTTATAGCTAGCATATGCCTCTTTTAAAGTTTTTTGATTGTTCGGTTGTTTGTAGTTAGCATATGTCCAGTTTCAAGTGCTATCTTTGTTTGTTCATAGTATGCCTTGTTTATTCCGGTTATTCACAACGTGATGTTCTATATGTGCAAGTATGAACTGTGGAGTTCAATTTCATCAATACCAGTTTCAACAATACCACTATGAATGACTACATTTGGTTGCTGCATCTTGTAGTTAACACGCCTTTCCATTTTTATTTAACAATAACCAGTGTACTTAGACCGGCACAATACCAGTTTGAATGACTATGTTTGCTTATTGTTAAATGTTAGGCCTGTTGCAGTTAACACACCTTTCCACTTGTTTTGCTTTACTAGCGTGCTTAAACCTGCACACTGAAGCTATCCTTTGGAGATTATTTTGCCTGCCATGGATATATTTGGTTGATGTTTAGCCTGTTGTGCTTAACATGCCTCTCGATGTACCTACACAGGACAATTTTGGGAACGACTACTGTTTTCCATCGAGGTTAGTTTCATCCCATGGCTTATATATACTCACTGTTCAGGATATCGGTAGCTGGTACCATATAGGCCGGGGGCTGATATGGGACTAATCGGTGAATCAGACTTTTAACTAAATATATCTATAACCCATTTATTGTTAGGTTAACCAGGGCCATATGTAATATATCTGAGGCTACATAGCAACATGCACTGTACTTAATGTCTAAATATGCAATCCTAGGCTACATAGCAACAAGGAAGAGTGTTACCTTAATGTTCTGATGATGTCTAGATATGCGTAGAAGAGCAGCAGCAGCAACAACAACAACATAGCCCTGTTTGGATACTCAACTTAGCTAGAGGTTAGAGTTAGTTTCTAGCTCATGACTAACCCTGAAATAACTCCATCCAAAGAGGTGTTTGGATGACAGGGTTAGATTGACAATAAATGCACTAGGGGAACTAGCTCCAATTAGCACCTCTTGTGTTGGATAGTTTTTTTGGGTGGGTTAGATGCAACTAGCTCAAACTAGCCCTCATGTTTGGATATACTTTAGGGCTATTTGAGCCCGAAGTAGCTCAAACTAACTCTAACCCATGGATACAGCAGCAGTTAATCAGCCGATAATTTGCAAGAATGCAATAAACTACTTCTGGCCCATAATATAAGATGTTAATTCATCTAATATGTGAGTATATTGGATGTTATAAGATATTATAAACGAGTGTTGTACTATATCATTGTGCAATTGCTGTTTAGCTTCTAATATTAACTTGGTGCTTTTAGGTACATATGTCATTGACACTGTT
Source organism: Thinopyrum elongatum (assembly GCA_011799875.1). NCBI lineage: Eukaryota > Viridiplantae > Streptophyta > Magnoliopsida > Poales > Poaceae > Thinopyrum > Thinopyrum elongatum. The sequence goes on from CM022299.1 coordinate 226,850,623, forward strand.
CAAGAATTCATCCGATTAATCAGTTAACGGGCCAGTTAATCGCTACTCATAGCGTGGCCGAATCGAATAATACCTATTCATCGTGTTAACTTGTCAGGCTGATTAATTTGCCAGTTAGACCGATTAATCCCTAGTGGCCCATTAACGGGTGGGCAAACAAAGCCCAAATTTTTGTCCTGTACCCCCTTCCAGCCCCATCCCGATCCTTAATAGCTAGGATTAATAATTTTACCTCCTCTCTATGCTTTTTATATTTGTATGTGTTTTGGTATATTACATAGCTGGGAGCATGAGAGTATGGTACAATATATAAAAAACTAGATATATATTGGCAGGTTCCTATTCAATATACCGATTAATGGTCGACCGATTAATCCAGTTAATAGGCTGATTCAGCGATTAATCGCTACTCCTAAACCAACCGAGCAGCTACCAGTTAACGATTTCTTGAACATTGGTCATTGGTAAAGATCCGTGCTTCGAACCTTTCTGCATATGGGGCAATGAGATAACGATGAACCAACATCAAGTGAGGAAGCTGATAAAGATTGCTAGTAAAATGGGTTAAAAGATGGCAATTAAACTATTTGTTTACACTTTATCCAATACAATAGTGAACTGCAGGATGGTAAGTAAGAACTCTACAGCCTTCTTTTTACTGCCCATAATGAGTTGTGTTAGATGACAATGTCTGAATCTTTTTCCTTTGTAGTGGTTCCCAAAGCAGTTTACTCAAGATTACCTCTCAAACTACATGATTGGTGGGCATGCAAAGGTTAAAGTATTTCTACCAGAACACGATTATTATCTAGATGTTTTCATGAAGACCGTGAAGGATGGGCGGTCGACCATCACAAGGGGTTGGACTAGAGTCGTGTGTGCCTTCTTATTGGAGGAGGGCACAATATAGGCATTCCGCTTCACCTTGTTCAGCAACCAGAATGTATTTCGCATCTTTCTTTACCGTCTTTAATAGTACAAGTATACAATTGTGGTTCATCATTCTTTATTTGGTTCTTATGTAATTCTTGAACATATGTACCTATGAATCGAATAATGCATTGGTTGTTTGAACCTGATGGATATGAATAAAGCTATAACATACATTCAAATTCAAATCCGGTACAATTTGAAATAGCAGCAATTAAATTACGGTGAAATTACGCTCTGCAGGTCGTTACGGCACACACGGTTGGCAAAATACAAACATTTGCGATATACACCATAATCCGACACGGTTCACAGAGAGGAAACATGTGCAAGCATGCACACAATTACCGTTTGCAAAGCGTGTGCGATGTCAGACAATATCACAAACGATGCGGGCAAAGTAAACGTTTGTGATAGTTGCCTTATCATACACGATTCGCCACCATGAACTATTTTTCATGCGGTCTGCATCATAAACGTTGCACCACTGAATCGCGTGTGTGATAGTTGTCGTGTACGACGATGTTACGACGGTCCGACGTTTCGTAATCCTGTCCAACACTCGTACGACGATTAGCTAATCTTCTTAATTAGTTATCACATACGATTTAGGAAAAGCAAATGTGTTTGATTGTCTTCTTATCATACACGTTCTATAATAGTGAGCCGTTTGTGATGGGCCACGCATCATAAACGTAGCACCACAGAATACCGACTGCGATGGCAATGCGAGCACAAATGAGTAGCGAGTATTGTATATGCATCAATGCTCCCTATCCACGACGGTTTCTGGGTCGTGTGGGAAGGACCTCGCTATTGTCCACACTCACTTGGCGACGGTTCCAAATGCCGTCGCGGAAAGGGGTTAAAAACCGTTTGTATAGCACCTCGTTGTACCAGTACCTCGTTGTACCAGTGGCACAAGAAAATAGAAGAGACTAAACCAAAGACAATTTGAGACTCGCTAGTAGTGGCCATCCTCCACCATTTAGTTTGTGCAGAAGTTCAAAAGTAGCCAAGATGAACACTTTAGCGGTAACTCAGTTGAAAGATGATTGTACAAAAATGAGCACATGAGTCGAAGCTGTCATGTATAGATTGTATATTAGATCTAAGAAATACACATGAACACATCACTATACATAACTTACAGTTTCCTTTCTTAACTGTTGTGTGCACTACCAAATTATGCAGAAATTAGCTATTTTACATGGGAATAAAGTATTAGGAGATCAAGGATTTATATGCCAATCAAGAGTATGCAGATACTACAAACTTTCATTGACCCATTTTTCTGTTTGTATCTATTTCGATCCCTGAAATTCAGGAAGATGCATCTCGATTTTGATCCCTGGAATTGCAGAAACTTGATGTGAAGATGGATTACTTTTAGTCGCCCTTCACGACCACCTATTGAACACACTACAATGCATCTTTGACGTATCTGGCATGTATGTAAACTACTATCTACAACAGGGTCAGACTATATTAAAATCATCAAGTGCCTTGTACCACGTAAAGAGTAATCATCAAGTACCAAGTAAAGAATATTACCGAGAATCATGCCTAGATTTCTACCCAACTAGAAGGTTTCATCTCCCCTATCTAGGTATCTAGGCAGAACCATAATTGTACAACTTGGAATTCAGCGAGATGCATTGCATCCTTCAACCAAGGAACAGTCGATGCCATCCCATCTGCATACAGGAAATGGCCACCAATCCACTTTTTTCCTGAAAAACAGAGCAGGGAGGAACAAAGTGGAGATATATAACAGGAGACACACATGAAGGCTAGATTCCTTCAGATTTCGTATGACTATCCAACGAACAGTCGACTGGTTTAGCACATGTGTCATGTGTGAGTGAACACTAATTGACGACCGCGGTCCTTCAGATCCTCTAAATTTCAGAACATCATAAAAACAAAAATACTAACACTAACACTAATCCTCGACGGGTCAATGACTCTGAAAATTGCCGCGGCACTGTGCTCGTGCATAGCATTCTGCCCGGCGAGAGGCGTCGCTATCAGTGCTCAAGGGCGTCGATGGCCGAGCTCGCAGCCACGGTCCCACACATCTACCATGCCATAGGCCCCGAAATCACCATGCTCAGGGTGTTCGACACCGTGCAGCAGCACAAAACTAAACTCATAACAGTTACATTATTCAGAATATTTGTAGAAGCACTGAACCTTCAGGAAGTTTTTCATGGGTTTTAGGAACTGCATACCCCATGGCCGTTGTCAGTGATACTAACTGAATTGTCATCACGAAGACATTAATCGCAGTAGCATAGCTTGCTTGAGCTTCACCAACAACATTATCTACTAGTTCGTAAACATAGGACATATCAAAACAAAATGATGGTCAGGTAAGAAACGAAATGTAACACCAAGTAACATGGAAAAAAGAAAAGCATAATCCGTTGAGATATACCAAAATGCAATCCACGTGGTCCTGGTCTATGCTTACAGATTACGTCTAATACTTCTATGACCTGCAAATTAGCTGCCATAAATAAATATCAAGCCAGTGAACACAATTTGTTCACTCTTCACAGGAGAATCAATGCCTCTCTCAGCCGCTAGGATGAAGCAGTATAGAAAAGCATATTGTTCATTTTTTTCCTTTCTTTCAGCTCAAAACACCAACAAGCTTTATACTACACTCAATAGATAATTCTCAGGAGAAGAGTAGGAAGACAGCCTACCTGTAGCAGATTCTGAAGATAACTTATGTATACGATTGCAAACCTGCTTGAACCGGATCAACGCTGCTACTGTCATGTCTACCTCTTAATCGCATCGAACCTTGGTACCTCGCTGTGGTCAGGATAATCAGCTGGACGTTTGCTGTGGTCTACATCGGCCATCCACTTCTCCTGGGTACCTCGCTGTTGGTCGGATGGAGCTTGTCGTCGTCGCCCGAGATGGAAGGCGACCAGAGTCAGGGGGAAAATCAGACCTACGCATGAGCGCACCAGCGAATCCAACGCCCCAGAGCCGGGGGCCGGCCGTGAAAGGCGCTGCTCCTGTGAGCCGCTACATCCCCTCGCGTCGAGCATCATATCCAGCTGTCCGGTCGGCACCCCTGTTGCCTCTGTCGTGCCTCCCTCGACCTACACTTAGCGGCGAGTGCGTCGGGCAAGGCCAAGCCTCACGCGCAATGTTCATCAAGGAACTTGCTCCACCCTAAACTTGCAGGATCGCGATGCCCCGACACCTCCACTCCGTCCAGCACGGCTAACCATCGAGCAGTGCACAAAGAAGGGGATCGAGAACAACACACAGAGGAGGGGCTGGATCAGGAGTGCGACACAATTTAACAGAGATTTTGGTAGAAGGCTTCTTGGTTAACGGCTTCCCACCGAAGTCCCTGTGAAATCCAGATCGGGTACCCCATGGATTCGTCGTGTTGAAGCAGTTGTCCTTCCAGAACATGGGCTCCGATCAGCAAGAGGTTGGAGGTCCATGAAGCTTGGGATGGCGTCGGAAAAGATTGGATGCGGAGGGGGAGAAGAAGGAGAACAAGACGGTGGCAGTGCTGGAGGTAAGCCGGAGATGAAGAACGACCGTGGCGAGCGGCGGGGGCGGTGTGTGTGTTTTCCTTCAGTACGGTCGCAGAGATGAAGAACGGCCGCGGCCACAAGGAGATGGTGCTCGTATGTTTTCCTTTTTCTTGGTTGCCGCTGTAGGAGTTGTACACGTTGGAGGAACGGGCATACTTGGGGCAACAGGACAAAAGTTTGGTGACGGAAAGAGAACGATCTTTTTATTAAATCTCAGCCGTCAATATTTATGGTTAACGTAAAATCAATGGAGATAAAAAGTTGACGGATGAAGAACCATGAAATCCTCCTCCCTTTAATATTAGGTAACGAAAAGGAGGCCCGAGGCAACCTAACAAAGGGTTCAAACTTTTGATCCCTCAACACTTGTACACGCGTGGCTGCTCTCCCCGAGGCACCCTTGCCGGGCTTGAGCGCTTCGTGTCTTCGTGTTCCTCCAAATCAATCCACCAAAGCAGGAGTAGGGTTTTACGCTGCTAAGCGGCCCGAACATGGGTAAATAAGAGTTGTTATCACCGTGCTGCCCTACTGCCTCTGCTCTTTGTGCAATGTGATCTTCCCCCGCCGAACCACAAAGGGGAAAACCTGCCCCATAGGTGATCGTGCTCCCCCACGACAACTTTGGCGCGCCAGGTAGGGGAGGCATCCCTTGCGCGAATATGAAGCAACAACCAGCGCGTCAATCTTCATCGTCTTCTACATCACCAAAGGACCCCAAGAAGTAAGCGGTGCGGCGGCATATCCTTCCACCTCGAAGGCTTCTTCACTTGCAGCTACGGGCATCATGGGTGCCGCGGCCACAGCGAGCGGGGCAGGCACCGCGGGCGGTGCTACCAATGCCCCCACTGCAGTTGGAGCAGGGGCTAGGGCCATAGGGACGACCCAACTCCTCCAACCTTCTGGCGTGCATGACCACACCGGTGCAAGCCGAGGGGACGTCGAGCTTCTGCCTCCCCGCCGCACCGGTGAGTGCAACCAGCGCAGTGTTGACGCCCGCTCTGGTGCAAGCCAAGATCCTCTGGCCGCGCCGGCCAGAGGGGCGACGTCAAGACACGCGCTCCGTCCCACGCAGGGTGAGCGTGACAAGACCCCTAGCGGCGTCGTCGACCCACAACGACCATGCTCGCATGGAAAGGGCCCAGCTGATCAGGAGCTTGGCCACCAAGTACAGCCCCAGCCATGCCAAACCGCCCTCATGATTGGCCCAAGGCGGCAAGAGCAGAACGATGCTCCTTCTCGCTCGTCCAGGAGTCGAGCGGCGCCACACTCTGTCTCCCATGCCATCATGGAGACAGTAGCAGAGGCAATGGCCAGGGCTCAGTTGTTGCTGAACTTTCCTCTAGCGGCAGACAAGATGGACGAGTGGAAAGACACCATCCAAAGCCTCATCGGGTTTGCTGAAGCCAACAAGTCGCAGCGTGCGGAACCTTCGCGGTGCCCGCAGCCCACGTTGGTGGACACGTAGAAAGGACTACACCCATGATGCAGTCCCCTCCGCGGCAACCCACCTAGGGCAGCTACGACGGGATCAGCAAACCCATGGTGTCGATGAGCCTGACGAGGTATCCATGGCCTCGCCCGACACACGGGCTTAGCAAGATCAACACCAAGTGTTGAAGGACAGGAAGAAGGAAGGCGCCCGCGTCACCATCGAGTGGCACCGCGAGCCACGCTATCAATCCGATAGGCGTAATGGCCCCGACATTGACAAACCCACGCCCAATGCTGGTGGGTACTTGCCTTACGAGGTAGGGTGCCCCGCCTTCGCCAGCAAGCTGCGGCAAGTCTGTTGGCCATCGTCTCGCACCTTCAAGCCTGACCTGCCGAAGAAATACGACGAAAAATTTAACCCGACAGAGTTTTTGGGCATGTATACGATCGCGGTCCAAGCTGTCGGGGGAAGGGATGAAAAGGTGCTCGCCAATTGCTTCCCATTGGCACTCAAAACCAATATGAGGCCTTGGCTGATGCACCTGCCTGGGGATTCCATCTCCTCCTGGGCAGACCTGTGCAACGAGTTCGTTGGGGCCTTCGTAGGCGGCCATCAAGAGCCTGGGCAGCCAAGCGACCTACATGCCCTCTTGCAAAAGGACGAGGAGAGCTTACGGAAGTATTTGCAAAGATTTAGTTGAGTACACCATAACATCCCGAAGATACATCCGGCGATAGTGATTGCCGCATTCCACACGAATGTGCGCAATCAGAGGATGCGTGCCAAGATGAATGTTTGATTACTGAATACCGTCAACGAACTCTACACGTTGGCGGACAAATGTGCTCGTGCTGAGGAGGGGAGGAGACTTCCAGGGGAGGAGATTGGTGCTGAAGTCGATTCAGGGGATGACAACGACACCACCGCCCCAAAGAAGAAGAACAGAAAGCGCAACAAGAAGCGTAAAGGAAAAGCAGTGATGGCCGTTGAGAGCTCCAGCGATCCCAGCGCCGGCAAGAAAACAAAAACCGAGGCACCTAGCAAGGAAGCTGCCATGTGCATGGATTGTCGGGCGGCTGCGGCAGCTGAGAAAATTGGCAAATCAGACGGGCCATACTGCAAGATCCATAGGACCAAGGGCCATGATCTCCAAGAATGCAAACAAGTAGAACAGCTTGTTGAAAGACAGAAAGACGAATACGAGAGGCGTGATAGGGAGAGAGGCCAAGATGGCGCTGGTAGGAAAGGTCGTGGAGACCGTGGTGGTCATCGCGGCAAGACCGATCAATAGAAGGAAAAACCCGCCAGGGGCCGTGAGAAAAAAGAAGGTGGATATGACAGTGAAGAAGAGGATGATGACGAGTCTAGTAAACATGAATTTTTGGCACCCTGGCTCAGAGAGACCGGAATACCCCGTATTCCAGCCCAGAGATCGAGGAGAAGTCTTCTGGAATACGGCACTGCTTGGCATAGAACAAATCAGCTCTATATTACAACATGGATATGGATACAAGTGTTCCGATATAACAGGGAATTACATCAGCACGGCGGCACTATACCTGCCACGGTTATTCTATGAAAGCAGCAGAACAATTCGAAGTAGCGGAATAACTACTGTCAGCGGAACAACAACGACGATGATGGACTCCACTCCACAGGGACTCTGGCTGGAACGCTTATCCTAGCTCACAAACACGGGATCCACGGCAAACAAGCAAGCAGACAAGGCATGACCTGCAAACTGGCATGACACGCCAGGTCAGTACATTGAATGTACTTGCAAGCTCACAGCAACCAAAACAATCCAGACAAACAATAGCATGGCATTTACAGGTTAAAGCTACGATGAACATAATACCACTAGAACATCATCAGATGAGCATGGCATGAACATGTTGAACATAACACATCTAGCATCACATGAAATGAGCATGGCAATGTTACTGATGATATGCACAAGATGATACTAGCATGCAACATACTTAACATGATCCACTTACTCTGTTCGGGATTACCTCGTAACCACCACATATACCGCTTACCATCGTGGACATCACACGATCACCTCAGGATCAAATCAAGCTTGGTATTAACAATACCGTGGTAATCATTACATGTGTCGGATTCAGGGCTCCGCAGACCCAAGGAAGGTTTGAACTCTGGGGTGTGTGCGAAGAACTCAACCTATCTAGCCAACCAGCTTGTCGCCCTACGGCCTAGCTCGAGGAACAAGGAAGAAGATGAACATGGTAGTTTACCCAGGTTTGGGCCACCTTGCGGTGTAAGACCCTACTCCTGCTTTGTGGTGGATTTGCCTCACGAGGGGCTGAGGATGAACAAGTACAAGGGATGAACAACCTCGTGAGGTCTGCTCTGGTGAGGGTGGAAAGGATCCGATCGGCCTCCTCTATGGTGGTGGCTAACCTATATTTATAGTGACCTCGGTCCTCTTCCCCCAAAACATAGGCGGGAAGGGATTCCACAACGGCCAATATGAAAGGGGACAAGTAGTACATCTTATCCTGACAAAAGGTGGTCTTCGCCTGCAAAGCTTCTGGGCGTGACGCCGCGGTGGGCTAGGTGATGACACCCTTCCTGCCGTCCTGGCGGTCTTGGTCTTGTTGCACTGGAATGGAAACCTTTGCCTGATTCTTCGGGAACCCACACCTGCGCTTGCCCCCTTAGCACCAAAGAGGAAACTGTCTTCTCTGCGCCCGCTGGCGCCCGCCTGGCCTTGGTCGTCATGGCTTGCATCACCGCAACCTCATGAGGTTGGGCACCTGCATAGGAATCTCCGCTCCTCAGGAGGCAGCCTGGGGAGGCCGCTCCCTCGGCAGGTCTTGGCGTCTTCTGCCTCACGAGGCTTGACCCCTCGCGAGGGTCTTGTCTTGGTAGTCTTGCAGATGGGCCGTACCTGGCCGTTGATGAAGCCACGCCGTGGGCCGCAGGTAGGCAAGTCTGGGTGCCCTGGTTCCCAGAACACCGACAGTAGCCCCCAGGCCCAAGGCGCGCTCGGACTTGGCTTCGATGCGAAGCCAAAGGGCAAGGGCGAAGCACCGCGGGGCCCCAATCGCCTGTGGGCCAGGCTGACGCATGGCACTTGACGGGACGTGGGCGTCTCAACTTCCCCACATGCCTCGGCAACCACGCGACTTGACAACTGCCTGATGCATGCAGATAGGCCATCATTGCTTGGAGCGTGGGAGGTCGCCGGTTAGCCTCCCTTCGCCTATAAATGGGAGAGGGGGCGGAGCCCCCAGCTCATCTTCCTCTTCTCACCGCCCGTCCTTCTTCTCCTTCGCTGCGCCACCATCTTGCTAGAGCATCCATGGCACCAGTGAGGAGGTTCTCGGCCGTCGAAAAGGGAAAAACCCCTCTGATAGGACCGGAGTTACTCCCGCCATAGAAAAGGCACGGTTGCCCTCGCGATGCCGCCGCGGCGCCCACGGTAACACGACCCTGGCATGAACGCGCTCCACCGGGCTTCTCGGTCGGCGTGAGTGTTCACGCGCATAGCCCCGCCCACGGGGGCGGCCGCGGGAGTCGTGAGGGATGGAGTCATGGAGGAGAACAAGCGGTGGCCGCATGATCACCTTGCCCGCAAGCCCATGCGTGCAACACGGCTCGCGAGTTCGTGGTGTGGGCGGCAATTCCGCCGCGCACGTGGATCCGGCTTCCGCAGTTCCTGGCGGGGGAGATACCGCCCAGAGGGCCCGTCGAGCTATGGCTGCAGCATGGCGCCTGCTGCAGCCAAGCTTCAGAGGCGGAGGTTGAGGCTGTCTACTCCGGCAACGTCTTCATGACCCGAGGGTGGGGCCTACGCCTGCAACTCAGAGGGGAGGCATGCCATCCACTTCAAGTACGACGGGGCATCGATGCTCTTCTTCAAGGTCTTCGGGGAGGATGGCTGGCGTCTGGAGTGCTGACCCAGGGGAGGCGATCGAGACGACGTCCACCCTTCAGGCTGGCGCGATGGCAAGGTCCCCGGCGGTGAATTTGCCCTTGGCCTTGTCCACGACTCCTCCGGCTGTAGCAGCGCATCCTCCGGACCAAGCTCGAGCGACGACGATAGCTACGAGCCGCCGGGTCGCCGCGCCCAGGCCTAAGGGAGGACTGGTGCCATCCTAACGTCGCGGGCGATGCTGCCGAGGCCATGGCTCTCAGGAGGTTTTCCCTTTTGTTCCATTCCTACGGGAGAATCATGATGGGCCCCGTGGGTGTGTGTAAAAACCATGACGCTCGCACTTTAATGTTATCATTTCCAATCGATGTTGTGTTTGCGTCTCTCACTCTGGCATGGTTCCCCCCTTTCATTCTCGCAGTAGCTTAGTACTCTGCGCCGAGAGGATCCAGTCCCCAGGCAAGCTTCGGCCGTCGCTGGTATGCCAGGTCGCGATGCCGTGATCAAGGCCAGGAGGTGAGCGGCCCGAGGTCCGGTAAGAGCCCCTGAGGCACGATGCTCAGGAGGTCCCCTTTGGCGCGCAAGCCGCTCCCGAAGGACTGAAAGGGAAGTTTCCTTGCCCAAGCGAAATCACGAGAGACAGAATGCTGATTATGAGGTTCACTCCTGCGCGTGTGAGGTGACTTATCTTGGCGATCCTATGGTGGTTCCTTTGCTACGAGGGCGAGCTTCTTGTGCGTCGTTAGGCCGCGCCCTTTTCCCGATAGCCCCCCCCCCCGCAAGGCTCCTACCGACTCCATCTCCCCCGCTCGTTTGGGCGCTCTACGTCCTCGGGACCTGGCTCTCGAGCGAAGCTCGGCCGCCGCTGGTATGCCAGGTCGCGATGCCGTGGTCAAGGCCAGGGGGCGAGGGCACGAGAGACGGTAGTGGCCCCTGAGGCGCGGTGCTCAAGGGCCTCCCCTTTGACGTGCAAGCGACTTGCGCAAGAAAAGAGTGGCCGCGCCCAAGGGAGTGCCTAGGAGGGGTTGCGCCCCTTGGCATGTAGTGTGGCATCCATCCATGGTGACGAGGTGTTGGCGAGGCCGCTCGTGGTCTCGCCTCTTGAGGCTCCTGCGAGTTAGCTGAAAAACATAACATGCAGCCGCGCTTGCTATCCTGCCGATGATCTTTCCGCAGGAAGACGAAGGTACTAAGGACCCGGTGAGGTGATGTGCGCAGGGCCGGCCGCGAGCCAGAGCTCGGTCTCTTAGGTTTATTGACGCTGCAGGGATGGACCCGAGCACTGGCGCCGTGCCAGTAGCCCCCGTTGCGGGATGAGCGAGAGGCGGGTTAGCAGCGCGCGGGGGCCATGAAGGGCAGCCCCATAGATAATGAGTCAACAGGCGTAACATTAACCACCATAATAACTTGAGCATGCATAACTGATCCGGGGTACATTAATCAAAATGATGCAGCTGTAGTGGCAGGCCCTGGCAGCTTGAGGATAATGCAGCCCGAGGGGCGCCCTCAACTGAACAAACCAAAAAGTCACCTGGCACCACTGTTGTAGAAGCGTTGGAGCAGCTGAAGACGCGTGCTGCAGAGATCGCTCCTCACGAGCCGGCTGGCTCCTGAGGCCTGGAAGGCTCGCGAGGATCCGGCACCTCCTCCGGCAGGAACGCCTGGCGCCTGGCCTCGTGAGCCATTAGGACGCCCTACATGTAACGCTGGTCCGAGGCAGCCGCGTTCAGCAGGCCGAACGGCATGGGGACGCAGCTGCGGGGGCAGCCCCCACTCCGTCCAACGAGGGACGGCCAGGAGAGCTCCTAGGAAGCAGCCCTGTTGAGGCCTGGGATGTTGACGCAGACGCGCAGCTCGCCACCCATGCCAGGGGTGGCAGCTGCACTGGATGATGTGGGACGACGCTCGCAGCGCATGGCTCGCGCCTCCTGAAGCTCCTTGATCGCCTTGGTGATGAACTCCTGAGCGATTCGGGCGCCCTACTCATGGAGGCGCGCATCAAAGCACGCCCCCACGTGGTGCCCGAACGCCTCCCTCGTGATCCTGGTCAGGTTAGAGGCCCTCCAGACAAGAGCCCCCGAGCCCGTCCTGAGAGGGACGTGATAACCCACAAGTATAGGGGATCGCAACAGTTTTCGAGGGTAGAGTATTCAACCCAAATTTATTGATTTGACACAAGGGGAGCCAAAGAATATTCTCAAGTATTAGCAGCTGAGTTGTCAATTAAATCACACCTGGAAGACTTAATATCTGCAGCAAAGTATTTAGTAGCAAAGTAGTATGGAAGTAACAGTAACAATGGCAAAAGTAACAGTAGCAGTTTTGTAGCAATCGTAACAGCGGCAACAGAAAAGTAACGAAGCAAGGATCAATATGAAAAGAGCTCGTAGGCAATGGATCAATGATGGATATTTATGTCGGATGGCATTCATCATGCAACGGTCATAACCTAGGGTGACACAGAACTAGCTCCAGTTCATCAATATAATGTAGGCATGTATTCCGAATATAGTCATACGTGCTTATGGAAAAGAACTTGCATGACATCTTTTGTCCTACCCTCCTGTGGCAGCAGGGTCCTATTGGAAACTAAGGGATATTAAGGCCTCCTTTTAATAGAGAACCAGACCAAAGCATTAGCACTTAGTGAATACATGAACTCCTCAAACTACGGTCATCACCGGGAAGTGTCCCGACTATTGTCACTCCGGGGTTGCCGGATCATAACACGTAGTAGGTGACTATAACTTGCAAGATAGGATCAAGAACACAAATATATTCATGAAAACATAAAGGGTTCAGATCTGAAATCATGGCACTCGGGCCCTAGTGACAAGCATTAAGCATAGCAAAGTCATAGCAACATCAATCTTAGAACATAGTGGATACTAGGGATCAACCCCTAACAAAACTAACTCGATTACATGGTAAATCTCATCCAACCCATCACCGTCCAGCAAGCCTATGATGGAATTACTCACGCACGGCGGTGAGCATCATGAAATTGGTGATGGAGGACGGTTGGTGATGACGATGCCGATGATTTCCCCTCTCCGGAGCCCCGAACAGACTCCAGATCTGCCCTCCCGAGGAAGAATAGGGCTTGGCGGTGGCTCTGTATTGTAAAACGTGATGAATCCTTCTCTCTGATTTTTTTCTCCCCGAACGTGAATATATGGAGTTGGAGTTGAGGTCGGTGGAGGTCCAGGGGGTCCACAAGGATGGATGGCGTGCCTCCCACCCTTGTGGACAGGGTGTGGGCCCCCTTCAGTTGATTCTTTCGCTAATATTTTTTATTAATTCCATAAATGATCTCCGTGAAGTTTCAGGTCATTCCGAGAACTTTTATTTCTGCACAAAAATAACACCATGGCAATTCTGCTGAAAACAGCGTCAGTCCAGGTTAGTTCCATTCAAATCATGCAAATTGGAGTCCAAAACAAGGGCAAAAGAGTTTGGAAAAGTAGATACAATGGAGACGTATCAACTCCCCCAAGCTTAACCCATTGCTTGTCCTCAAGCAATTCAGTTGACAAACTAAAAGTGATTAAGAAAAACTTTTACAAACTCTGTTTGATCTTGTTGTTGCAAATATGTAAAGCCAGCATTCAAGTTTTCAGCAAAGATTATGAACTAACCATATTCACAATAACATTTAGGTCTCACATTTACTCATATCAATGGCATAATCAACTAGCAAGCAATAATAATAAATCTCGAATGACAACACTTTTCCAAAACAATCATGATATGATATAACAAGATGGTATCTCGCTAGCCCTTTCTGAGACCGCAAAACATAAATGCAGAGCACCCCTGAAGATCAAGGACTGACTGGACATTGTAATTCATGGTAAAAGAGATCCAGTCATAGTCATACTCAATATCAATTAATAACAAAGCATACAAATGACAGTAGTGCTCTCTAACGGGTGCTTTTTATAAGAGGATGATGACTCAACAATAAAAGTAAATAGATAGGCCCTTTGCAGAGGGAAGCAGGGATTTGCAGAGGTGCCAGAGCTCGAGTTTTTGAAATAGAGATAAATAATATTTTGAACGGTATGCTTTCATTGTCAACGCAACAACCAAGAGATCTCGGTATCTTCCATACTACATACATTATAGGCAGTTCCCAAACAGAATGGTAAAGTTTTTACTCCCCCTCCACCAACAATCACACTGCACGGCTTGTCCGAAACAACGGGCGCCGTCCAACTATCAACAATCCTGGGGGAGTTTTGTTTGCAATTAACTTTTGATTTGATTTGAGCATGGGACTGGGCATCCCGGTTACCAGCCATTTTCTCGTGAATGATGAGCGGAGTCCACTCATCGTGAGAATAATCCACCTAGCATGGAAGATACTGACAGCCCCCAGTCGCCACATGAGTGATTCGGGCATACAAAACAGATTATCATTTGAAGGTTTAGAGTTTGGCACATGCAAATTTACTTGGAACGGCACGTAAATACCGCATATAGGAAGGTATGGTGGACTCATATGGAACAACTTTGGGTTTATGGAAGTGGATGCACAAGCAGTATTCCTGCTTAGTACAAGTGAAGTCTAGAAAAAGACTGGGAAGCGACCAACTATAGAGCGACAACAATCATAAACATGCATTGAGATTAACAAACATTGAATGCAAACATGAGTAGGATATAAATCACCATGAACATAAATATCGTGGAGGCTAAGTTGATTTTGTTTCAACTACATGTGTGAACATGTGCCAAGTCAAGCCACTCGAATCATTCAAAGGAGGATACCATCCTATCATACTACATCACAACCATTTTAATAGCATGTTGGCACGCAAGGTAAACCATTATAAACTCCTAGCTAATTAAGCATGGCATGAGTAACTATAATCTCTAATTGTCATTGCAAACATGTTTCATTCATAATAGGCTGAATCAAGAACGATGAACTAATCATATTTACAAAAACAAGATAGGTCGAGTTCATACCAGCTTTTCCTCATCTCAATCATTTCATCATATATCGTCATTATTGCCTTTCACTTGCATGACAGAACAATGTGAATAATAGTAATAGTGCACGTGCATTGGACTAAGCTGGAATCTGCAAACATTTATTCGAAGGAGAAGACAAGGTAATATGGGCTCTTTGTTAGATCAACAATAATGCATATGAGAGCCTATCAACATTTTCATCGTGGTCTTCTCCTCTCGACCCCCAATGAAAGAAAAGAATTTCAAAGAAACACACTGAAATGTTTTTGGAGTTTTTGTTTTTCTGAAGAAGGTAAAATAAGAACGAGAAAAACTATTTACATGGGAAAGCTCCCAACAAGCAAAAGAAGAACGAGGAATCTTTTTGGGTTTTCTTTAATACTATAACTAAGCATGGAAAGTAAACTAAGCTACAACTAATTTTATGCTTTTCTCAAAGTTTTTGAAACACTCAAGAAGAAAGCGAGAAAAAGAAAATAAACCAACATGGATAATACAATTAAAAAGTATGAACACCGACAACTAGAATGAGCGTGTGAACATGAATGTAATGTCGGTGAGAAATACATACTTCCCCAAGCTTAGGCTTTTGGCCTAAGTTGGTCTAAGGCCACCACTGGCCCGGATGATATCCAAAGTCATAGTTGGGGTAGTATTGTGCTGCGGCAGCTACTGCTTGGCGAGCAGCCTCCTGGAGGCGAGCAGCCTCCGCTGTTCTCTCATACTCGTTCGCCTCCTCTCTAGTTATAAAATATCTCCCATTTACCTGAAAGTTAAAGAAGGCAGGAGCACGAAGGGTAATATGGACGGCACGCCGTCTGTCAAAGATTAGTCGGTACTGGAGGGACTGTTCATTCCTCTCAAGAAACTGATAGCGCACCAAAGCATCATAATCAAGAAAAGCAGGTGGCAACTCCATGTCATTTTCCCTTATGGGTACTCCAAGATAATTAGCTAAACAAGTTGCATAAATCCCTCCAAATAAATCTCGCTCTTTAGCATTATGATGTAACCTCCTCGCAATAATAGCCCCCAAGTTATATCGCTTATCCCCTAACACCGCACCCTTGAGGATACTAAGATCTGGAACGCACAGGTGGCAGTGATCATGTTTACCATTAATGCACCTACCTATAAAGAGAGCAAAATAATGTATGGCAGGAAAGTGAATGCTCCCTATGGTAGCTTGTGTGATATTTCTAGTTTCTCCCACAGTGATGCTAGCAAGGAAATCGGTGTATTTGGATTTATGAGGCTCACTAAGAAGGTCCCACTGTGGGATTTTGCAAGCAGTATTAAAATCTTCAAGGTCCATGGTATATGATTCATGATAAAGATCAAATAAAATAGTATGGGTATTGCGCTTAGATGAAAATTCAAACCTCCGCACAAAGGAATTAGTGAGATAATAGTATTGTTGGCACTTATTTGATACGAAGTCCTCAAGGTCAGCATTCCGTACATACGCATCAAATTCATCCTTGAAGCCTGCACGAACCATGAATTCATCCGACGGCCATTCGCAAGGCCGCACTTGAGCTTCCCTTGGTGGTTCAAGGTCCGGCTCATGTATCGCGAGCCTCGGTGCTTGCTTCCTCGAAGAACCACCTTGGTACATTTTCCTGGACATTTTTCTTCCTCTGAAATTTTCTGAAATTTTTAGTGACTCAAAATAAAAGTGAACCAAACTCAATAAAATTGATAGCAACTACTCCTACAAGTGCCTAGAGGCTATTTCATGCATCAAAACTACTTTGGACCATATAAATTTGACATGCAAGCTCAAGAACAGGGTCACCATAGCAGCAAAAATTTGCAATGAATAAAGCACTAGAACAGAAACTAATTGGACCATTGGAGGAATCATATACCGAAGAACAATCCCCCGAAACAGTTTTGCAAATGGAGCTTTACACAAGGAGATCGAAAATGGCAGCAAGATGAGCTAGAACACGGATTTGAGCACTAGGATGATTTTTCTGGAGGAGAACGAAGTGGATGGGTACTGGAAAATGTGAAGTGGGGCCACGTGGGACCCACAAGGGTGGGGGGGCGCCCAGGGGGGTAGGGCACACCCTCCGTCCTTGTGGGCAGGTGGTGGGTCCCCCTGGTGTGTTCTTAGTGCCAGAAATTCTCAAATATTCTATAAAAAATCATACTAATTTTCCAGGGCATTTGGAGAACTTTTATTTTCGGGACATTTTTTATTTCATGGATAATTCAGAAAACAGATAGAAAACACTATTTTTCCTTTATTTAATCTAAATAACATAAAGTAAAAGGTGGGTACAGAGAGTTGTGTCTTCTAGATTCATCCATCTCATGCCCATCAAAAGGAATCTGTTAACAAGGTTGATCAAGTCTTATTAACAAACTTCTTCCGAGTGACATGAAACCGAAGAATTTTTGAATAACACTAGGTTACCTCAACGGGGATATGAACGTCCCCAACAATAAGAATATCATATTTCTTTTTGACAGTAGGAAGAGGGAATTCAAAACCTCCAATAGTAATAGTTGAAATTTTTCCAATAGAATTGATACTATGAACTTGAGGTTGTTTCTTCGGAAAGTGTACTGTATGCTCATTACCATTAACATGAAAAGTGACATTGCCTTTGTTGCAATCAATAACAGCCCCTGCAGTATTCAAAAAGGGTCTACCAAGGATGATCGACATACTGTCGTCCTCGGGAATATCAAGAATAACAAAGTTCGTTAAGATAGTAACGTTTGCAACCACAACAGGCACATCCTCACAAATACCGATGGGTATAGCAGTTGATTTATCAGCCATTTGCAAAGAAATTTTAGTAGGTGTCAACTTATTCAAATCAAGTCTACGATACAAAGAGAAAGGCATAACACTAACACCGGCTCCAAGATCACATAAAGCAATTTTAACATAGTTTCTTTTAATGGAGCATGGTATAGTTGGTACTCCTGGGTCTCCAAGTTTCTTTGGTATTCCACCCTTTAAAGTATAATTAGCAAGCATGGTGGAAATTTCAGCTTTCGGTATCTTTCTTTTATTTGTAACAATATCTTTCATATACTTAGCATAAGGAGGCATTTTAAGCATATCAGTCAAACGCATACGCAAAAAGATAGGTCTAATCATTTCAGCAAAGTGCTCAAAATCCTCATCATCCTTTTTCTTGGATGGCTTAGGAGGAAAGGGCATGGGTTTCTGAACCCATGGTTCTCTTTCTCTACCATGTTTCCTAGCAACGAAGTCTCTCTTGTCATAACGTTGATTCTTTGATTGTGGGTTATCAAGATCAACAGCAGGTTCAATCTCTACATCATTATCATTACTAGGTTGAGCATCAACATGAACATCATCATTAACATTATCACTAGGTTCATGTTCATCAACAGATTGTGTCTCAGCATCAGAAATAGAAATATCATTGGGATTCTCAGGTGTATCTATAATAGGTTCACTAGAAGCATGCAAAGTCCTATCAGTTTTCTTTTTCTTTTTATTAGGACTAGATGCATCAGTATTAATTTTCTGAGAATCTTGCTCAACTCTCTTAGGATGGCCTTCAGGATACAAAGGTTCCCGGGTCATCTTACCACCTCTAGTCATAACCCTAACAGCATTATCATTATTCTTACTATTCAACTCATTAAGTAAATCATCCTGGGCCTTAAGTACTTGTTCTACTTGAGTTGTAACCATGGAAGCATGTTTACTAATAAGCTTAAGATCATTAACAGTTCTACTCATATAATTACCCAAGTGGTCAAGCATGTAAGCATTACGTTTCAATTGTCTACTAACATAAGCATTAAAATTTTCTTGTTTAACAATAAAATTATCAAACTCATCCAAGCACTAACTAGCAGACTTTTTATGAGGAATATCACCTTCATCAAATCTACGGAGAGAGTTTACCTCTACTACCTGTGTCGGGTTATCAAGACCATGTATTTCTTTAATAGGCGGTAAATTCTTAACATCTTCAACTTTAATACCTTTTTCTTTCATAGATTTCTTTGCCTCTTGCATATCTTCAGGACTGAGAAATAGAATACCCCTTTTCTTCGGAGTTGGCTTAGGAGTTGGTTCAGGAAGTGTCCAATCATTATCATTACTCAATATATTATTCAATAGCAATTCAGCTTGCTCAACAGTTCGTTCCCTGAAAACACAACCAGCATAACTATCTAGGTGGTCTCTGGAAGCATCGGCTAGTCCATTATAAAAGATATCAAGTATTTCATTTTTCTTGAGAGGATGATCAGGCAAAGCATTAAGTAATTGGAGAAGCCTCCCCCAAGCTTGTGGGAGACTCTCTTCTTCAATTTGCACAAAATTAAATATTTTCTGTAAGGCAGCTTGTTTCTTATGAGCAGGGAAATATTTTTGAGAGAAGTAATATATCATATCCTAGGGACTACGCACACAACCAGGAGCAAGAGAATTAAACCATAACTTAGCATCACTCTTTAATGAAAAAGGAAACAACTTAAGAATATAGTAACAGCGAATATTTTCCTCATGAGCAAATAGGGTGGCTATATCATTCAGTTTAGTAAGATGTGCCACAACTGTTTCAGATTCATAACCATAGAAAGGATCAAATTCAACCAAAGTAATTAACTCAGGATCGACAGAGAATTCATAATCCTTATCAGTAACAAAGATAGGTGAAGTAGCAAAATTGGGATCATATTTCATTCTAGCATTCAAGGATTTTTCTGTCAGCTTGGCTAACAGTTTCTTAAGATCTTCCCTATCATTGCAAGCAAAGAAGTCTCTAGCAGTTTCTTCATCCATAACATAACCCTTGGGTACAACAGGCAATTCATATCTAGGGGGAGAATCATAATCATAAGTTTCGATAATATCATCAGTTTCAGTAATTTCATTCTCTCTAACCCTAGCAAGTTGTTCATCAAGAAATTCACCAAGTGGCACAATATTATCAGGCATAGAAGTAGTTTCATCATAAGCATCATGCATATCTAGGCGGTGATTCCTCGGGACTCCGCGCCTGCGCTTGCCTCCTTAGCACCAAAGAGGAAACCTGCAGCACTGCGCCTGCTGGCGCCCGCCTGGCCTTGTTCGTCATGGCTTGCGTCACCCGAACCTCATGAGATGGGTGCTTGCATAGGAATCTCCGCTCCTCAGGAGCCAGCCTAGGGACGCTGCTCCCTCCAGAGGTCTTGGCATCGTCCGCCTCGCGAGGCTTGGCCCCTCGCGAGGGTCTTGTCTTGCCGATGCTGAAGATGGGCCGTACCAGGCCATCAATGGAGCCATGCCGTGGGCTGCAGGCAGGTAAGTCTAGGTACCCTAGTTCCCAGAACGCCGACAGTAGCCCCCGGGCCCAAGGCGCGCTCGGACTTGGCTTCGGGGCGAAGCCAAAGGGCAAGGGCAAAACGCCGCGGGCCCCAATCGCCTGCGGACCGAGTTGACGCGTGGCGCCCGATGGGACGTGGGCGCCTCTGCTTCCCCACGCTGCCTCGGCAACCGTCCGACTTCAGAACTGCATGTTGCATGCAGAAAAGCCATCATTACTCGAGATCGTTGGAGGCCGGCGGTTGGCCTTCCTCCGGCTACAAATGGGAGAGGGGGCGGAGCCCCCTGCTCATCTCCGTCTTCTCGCTGCTTGCTCCTCCTTCTTCCTTTCCATCCCACTATCTTGCTAGTGAGTCCATGGCACCAACGAAGAAGTTTTCCGCCACGGAGAAGGGGAAGGCCCCCAAGGAGGGGCCAGGCTCACCTCCGCCCAAGAGAGACCACGGACGCCCCCGCAAGTACGCCGCGACTCCAGCGGTGACCCCTCGGGGGCGCGGGCGCACCCCTTCAAGGCCCGGCATCGCCTTAGGCAGCCGCGGTGGTGCTTCCTCCCGCGGTGGGAGCTGCCATGGACGGGGCGGCCTCAGTGATGGGGGGAGGCGCGTGGCGATCGCTCGGCCGCCGCGGCCACGCTCCCACTCGGCCGACACGTCCTCGGAGTTCGTCGTGTGGTCGGAAAGGCTCGCGGGCATCTAGTTCCAGCTTCCGTGTTTCTTCACAGGCGTGCTGCCAGCCAGGGGGCCTGGTGGCCTTTGGCTGCAGGCCGACGGTTGCTGCAGCAAGGCCTCATGGGTGGATGTAGAAGTCACCACCGTTGGCAATGTGTTCCTAAATCGTGGGTGGCAGCCATTCACCCGCGCACGGGGCTTGCACGGGAGGTGCATCCTCCACTTCAGGTATGACGGCTTCGCGACCCTCTATGTCAGGGTGTTCAGGGAAGACGGCCAGCGCTCGGGTGCTGCCCGGAAAGCGACAGCGACGACGACGATGGTGATGATGACGACGACCGGAGGGGTGGCACCATCGCTGGCGGTGAGCTTGCCCTTGGCGACGGTCGCGCCGCCTGCAGCAGCGGCGGCTCCTCATCCGGGGAGAGCACCAGCGACAGTGACTACGACGAGCCGCCCCATCGCCGGGCTCGAACTGGGGAGGGTGACGAGCCACGTCGCCGTCGTGCCCCGATGAAGCAGGAGGAGGACTCCGACTGAGCCCGAGTGCTGCTGGAGCCGGGCCTCAAGATCCGCTGTAGTCGCGCGGCTTGCTTTTGTTTCTTTCTTCCCCCTGCATTAAAAAAAGGTAGAGGGCCCTGTCGGGGCATGTAATGAACTATGGCGCTTGCGCCGTTATGTTATCGTTTTTGTGTTGCATTGCGATACCCGCATTACCGCTGATTGTGGTTGCGGCGACTTAGCTTGATATTCTTGTGGTGCACTCCCCTGCCGCAAGAGCGTGCCTTGCCGCGAGGAGACTCAAAAGTCGCTGAGCCTCAGGAGGCACCATGCAGCTGTAGGATTAGGAAAACTCCGGAGGCGTCATGCCTGTGAGCTCGTTTGAGAGCATCGCGCGAGGAGGAAGACGCCAAGAGGCCAGGGTACTGAGGCTTTGGCGAGCTGTGTTCACGGGCAGGCCCGAGCGCACACACCTGCCCAGCCCCCACGCGCGGGACACGCAAGGAGGAGCGACGGGCAACTGCCACTCCTCCTGAGGCAAGAGCTGCAAGAGCGAACGGTGCAAGGAGAAGAAATTTCCCAACCCTCAAATGAAATACGAAAAATCTCAAATTCCATTCAAGAAGTTGCAAACCAACTACAGAAAGCAAGCAAAAGAACAGCCGTGTCCAGCACTTGTACTAGTCTTCTTGTCTTCCCACCAGCGCGAAGCATGGGGCCTCCACTAGGACGTGGGTGGGAGCCCCCGTGAGGCCCAGGGGCGGCGCTCAGGAGACTCCGGGGCGTGTACAGCCCCAACTCATTATTACGTGAGAGTGTCACGAGCGGAGATCTTCACGGGCGCATGGCCTTGGTCATGGGTAGAATTTCCGGAGGTGCTGGATGTTCCAGGCATTCTGGATGGGGACCCTGTCCTGCGTCTCCAGGCGGGCGGTGCCAGGCCTGGAGACATGGGCGATCCTGAACAGGCCCTCCCACATGGGCGAGAGCTTATGGAGCCCCTCCCTGGAGAGCACCCGCCTCAGGACGAGGTCACCCACCTCGAGGGTCCTTGAGCGGACACTACGGTAGTGATACCGCCACAGCGCCTGCTGGTACCTCGCTACAAGGAGCGAGGCTTGGCAGCGGCGCTCCTCCCCCAGCATGAGGTCCATCCCCCATGAGGCGTCTTGGCGCGCCTCGTCGAACGCCAAGACCCGCGCGGAGTGATGCTTGACCTCGTGAGGGAGGACCGCCTCGGCTCCGTAGATGAGGAAGAATGGAGTCTCGCCCGTGGGCTTGGTCGCGGTGGTGCGGATGGACCACAGCACGGACTGGAGCTCATCGATCCAGCCCCTGCCGCAGGCCTCGAGTTTCTTCTTGAAGCTCCTCGCCTTGAGGCCCCTCAGGACCTCCGCGTTGGCGCTCGGCCTGGCCATTGCTCTGCGGGTGTGCCACCGAAGCGTAGCATATCTGCGTTCCAAGGTTAGCACAATATGTTTTGAAAAGGTTGCGTGTGAACTAAGAGCCATTGTCGGTGATGATGCGGTTGGGAACCTCGAAACGGCTCACGAGGCCCTTGATGAACTTGACGGCTGAGCCAGCTGGGATGGTGCGGGCGGCTTCCACCTCCACCCACTTGGTGAACTTGTCGATGGCGACGTAGAGGTAGCGGTAGCCCCCGGGCGCTCGAGGGAACAGGCCCAGGATGTCCAGCCCCCAGACCCCGAACGACCACAAGAGCGGGATGGTCTGGAGGCCCTGAGCGGGCTGGTGGATCTGCTTGGCATGGAACTAATAGGCCTCACAATATTTCACCAATTCAGTGGCATCATTGAGCGCCGTGGGCTAGTAGAATCCGCTGCGGAACGCCTTGCCCACCAGGGTGCGCGATGAGGAGTGATGCCCACAGTCCCCACCATGTATGTCGGCCAGCAGTTCGCACCCCTGCTCCCGGGAGATGCATCGTAGAGAAATGTCATTTGGGCGCCTTCGGTAGAGCTCACCGTCCTGGATGCAGTACGCGGTGGCCTGGCGGGCCACCCACTCTGCGTCTTCCTCCTTCTCCGGCAAGGTACCCCAGAGCAAGTACGCCTTGAATTCCTCGGTCCAGCACCCCTCCTGAGGCTCGAGCACGAGAAGCAAGTGGGCTTCGGCGGTCGGGCCGCAGGCTGGGGCGCCCGAGGGGGGTGCCGGGGGCAGCTCCTCCCGAGGCAGCGCTGGTTCCGCAGTGGGGGGAGCTGCTGATGGCTTGAAAAGTCGTTCCTCGAAGACGCCAGGCTCCTGAGGGTGGCGTCGGGATGCCCTCTAGACGATGTCGTCCGCCTCCTTGTTTGTGCCACGTGGCACGTGCTGCAATTCCAAGCCTAAGAACCGTTTCTCAATTTTGCGTACCTCCTCAAGGTATGCCTCTATGTGCTCGTCCTTTGGCTTGTACGCCTTGTTTGAGAAGTTGACGAGGAGCTGGGAGTCGCCCCTGATGGTGAGGTGCCTAACCCCCAGAGCCGCCGCAGCCTTGAGGCCAGCGATCAGGCCCTCGTACTCAGTGATGTTGTTGGAGACCTTCTCGCCATGCTGGAAGCAAAGTTGTATGATGTAGTAGAGCTTTTCCTGGGTAGGTGAGATGAGCACGGCTCCAGCCCCCGCGCCTTGGCGTGCGAACGCGCCGTTGAAGTACATGACCCAACCATCTGGTGCCTCGTCTCCGGGCGCAAGAGAACGGTCCTCGCCAATTTCTCGGCCAGGGGCGTCGGTCCATTCTGCCACAAAGTCAGTGAGGGCCACGCCCTTGATGACTCTGGTGGTGTTGAACTCTAGCTGGAACGCCTGCAGCTCAATGTTCCATTCGGCGACCCTTCCGGCAGTGTTGGGGCTCCGGAGCACCCTCTCCAAGGGGTAGGCTGAGACAACTTTGATGGGGTGGCCTTGGAAGTAGTGACGTAGTTTCCTGGAGGCGACGAGGAGTGCGAGCAGGAGCTTCTGTGGCATGGGGTAGCACGCCCGTGCGTCCCGCAGCACCGTGCTGACGAAGTACACAGGATGCTCGACGAGGGAGGAGGCGCTGGTGGGGTCCTGCCCCTCCTAAGGCTGGGGAGTCTCAGGAGCTTTGTCATCTGGCGGGGCGGCCGTGGCCTTAGGAGCACCATCCTTGGGAGCCCCGCCACCTGGAGGGGCGGCCGAGGCCTCAGGAGCACCGTCCTGAGGCTGCGGTGCCCCGGTCGGATGCGGGGTGCTGCGCCACGCGCCCCCAACCGCACGCTCTTCTCGGACCGCCACAAGTGCCGCGCTGGCCGAGTGAGGCGTGGCGGCCAGGTAAAGCACCAGGGGCTCAAGAGGCCGAGGTGCTACCATTACCGGTGGGCTGGTGAGGTATCTCTTGAGGTCTTGGAAGGCCGCTTCGGCCTCTGGAGTCCACTCGAACAGACCCTTCTTTTTCATCAGCTTGAAGAACAGGAGGACGCGCTCACCTAGCTTGGAGATGAAGCGCCCCAACAAGGTTACGCAGCCCGCCAGCTTCTGCATCTCTTTGAGGGTCTGCGGCCGGCTCATCCTCTCTATTGCCTTGATCTTTTCCGGGTTGGCCTCGATCCCTCTGTGCGACACCAGGAAACCCAGTAGCTTGCCGGACGGGACGCCGAACACGCACTTCTCCGGGTTGAGCCATAAGTTTACCTTGCACAAGCTGGTAAATGTTTCCTCCAGATCTTCGACAAGAGTTCTCTCCTCTCGAGATTTGACCACTATGTCATCGACGTATGCCTTGGCGTTCCTCCCGAGCTGTCAGCACAAGGCGATGTGCATTAGTCGCTGGAAGGTCGCCCCAGCATTGCGCAGCCTGAACGGCATGCAGGTGTAGCAGTACACCCCGCACAGGGTCAGGAAAGCCGTCTTCTCTACATGCCTGTCGGATTCAGGGCTCTGCTGACCCAAGAAAGGTTCGAACTCTGGGGCATGTGCGAAGAACTCGACCTCTCCAGCCGACCGATTCGTCGCTCTGACGGCCTAGCTTGATGAACAGGAAAGGAAAGAGACACGACAGTTTACCCAGGTTCGGGCCACCTTGCGGTGTAAGACCCTACTCCTGCTTTGGGGTGGATTAGCCTCGCGAGGGGCTGAGGATGAACTAGTACATAGGAAGAACAACCTCATGAGGTATGTTCTTGTGTGGGTTTGAGCTGAGGATTCGATCCCCCCTCCTACGGTGGTGGCTAACCTATATATAGTGGCCTTGGTCCTCTTCCTCCAAAATGAAGGCGGGAAGGGATCCCACAACGGCCAATTTTGAAGGGGGACAAGTAGTACATCTTATCCTGATGAAAGGTGGTCTTTGCCTGCAAAGCTTCTGGTCGTGACGTCATGGTCGGCTCGGCGATGACATCCGTCCTACCGTCCTGGCGGTCTTGGTCTCGTTGCATGGGAATGGAACCTTTGGGTGATTCCTCGGGACTCCGCGCCTGCGCTTGCCTCCTTAGTACCAAAGAGGAAACCTACTACGCTGCGCCCGCTGGCGCCCACCTGGCCTTGGTGGTCATGGCTTGCGTCACCCGAACCTCATGACATGGGTGCTTGCATGGGAATCTCCGCTCCTCAGGAGCTAGCCTAGGGAGGCCGCTCCCTCCGGAGGTCTTGGCGTCATCCGCCTCGCGGGGCTTGGACCCTCGTGAGGGTCTTGTCTTGCCGATGCTGAAGATGGGCCGTACCAGGCCGTCGATGGAGCCACGCTGTGGGCCATAGACAGGCAAGTTTGGTTACCCTGGTTCCCAGAACGCTGACAGAAGCCATCGGGCCCAAGGCGCGCTCGGACTTGGCTTCAGGGCGAAGCTAAAGGGGAAGGGCGAAGTGCCACGGGCCCCAATCACCTACGGACCGAGTTGATGCGTGGCGCCTGATGGTACGTGGGCGTCTCCGCTTCCCCACGCTGCCTCGACAACCGCCCAGGCTGACAAAAAGACTGGCGCCTGCCGCCGAGCCTTCATTGCCTTCTCTTCGTCTTGCTCCAGATCCCCTTTCTCTCCCTGCCGTGAGTACCTCCAGATCTATCGAATTTCTCCTTCAAGCCCTTTGCTGATGGCGACCAAGAAGGCAAAATCGGCCGCGCAGGCCGTGAATTCCTCCTCCTCTCCTTCGCCGGCCCTCAGCGCATCCTCCATCACTGAGGAGAGGCACCTTGCCACCGTGCGCCCGCTGACGGCGAGCAACGACAACGAGGGGAGGGAGACGACGCTCTTGGCCGGCTCCACCGACACGCGGACCTTGGCAGGGACAATCTATCCCCTCTTCCTCCACAGCGTCTTCGCGGGGCTCGTCCCGCCTTTCTCCAAGTCCCTCATTGCCATCCTCGATCACTAACAGATCCACGCGCTACACATCCAGCCCAACTCCATCCTCCTCCTGTCCATCTTCACCTTCTACTGCGATGCGTTTGTGGGTGTGACGCCCTTCATTGCGCTTCTCCATCACTTCTTCATCCTCCGGATGCACGACAAGACCCAGCGCTCCGGCTGCATCTCCTTCACCGCGGCCCATACCTGCAACGCACTCATGAGGGCCGGGAAGAAGGTGGAGAACTTCCGGCGCAAGTGGGTTTTCACGGACGCCAAGGGCTCCCACGCACAATTGGAATTGCCGACTGAGCTGCCGAAGAAGCTTGATTGCTGGGCTGATGAGAAGCTCACCGACCCCGGGGCGGCGCCGGTCCTGAGGAAGATGACGACGGACATGGAGGCCGGGGTGCTGACGGGGGCCATGCTCGTCAAAGAGTTCCTGACGCAGCTCATGGCCCTGCTTCAGGCACACTCGCGCCCCATGTGGGACTTCAAGGATGCGGATGATGACATCCGGCTATGCCCGGGGAGCCTGTCGGGCGAGGAGCTGGACAAGGCCATGCACACTCTGCTCGAGAAGGATCCAGGCGGCCTCCCGGCGGCCTACATCCCGCTGTACCGTTGTGGTGATGGGGCGGAGCTGGTCGCCACCATGCCTGTCTTCAACGATTTGGGGCTTGTGCCTCCTGAGCTCCCCAACTCCCCGGTGGTGTTGTCCTCCGGCAACGACGTCGAGGAGAGAGGGGAGGAGGACTTGGAGGCGATGGTGGATGATGCGGCGGGGACTCCTCCTTTGTCACGGAGCGAGCTTCTCCGTGGCCTCTCCGATGACGACGACGACGCTGAGCCCCCAGTCGAGGGGACTTCATGCTCCACCGGGGTCGTGACGAGGTCCGGTGCCACCCCCTTGCGGAGGTCGGGCTGAGCGACTCCGAAGAAGGGCGAGGCGGCGTCGCTTCCCTGAGGTGACACTGCTGCCTCGCCGTCTGTCGCCGCCGCGCCGAGGCCGGCCACCGTGCGCCCCACTGATCCTCAGGGCGCGACCAAACCTGCGCTCAAGAAAATCGGGGGCGCCTCGGCCCTGGCCAGAAAAAGGGCATACATTGCCGCTGACGAGTAAGTATCTTTACCTTGCCTTGTTTTCCATCCTTGGCGCCGTGCCCACGATGCTCTTCTCCTGATAACCAGGGTGGAGACCATGGTGAAGAAGAGGAAGGAGGAAGCCAGGGCCCCTGAGGCCACACCGCCCGCCACGGCCACGGTGACCTCGGCGCAGATGGAGGAGACTGCTTTGCGCCCTCTTGCGGCAGAGCGGGCCCCTCAAGGCACGGTGGTGGAGCCTCGGGAGGAAGCTGCCTCCGTGAGCCAGCAGTCTCGGGGGCCACCCATTCCCGTTGTACCCGCGGGGGGTTCGGGGGCTCCGGAGCCCCCTGCTGCTCTTGCTGCTGCGGCGGCGCCAGTCCAGGTGCTAGTGCCGCCTCCTCCCCAAGCCCTCGCGTTGGCAGACCATGGCTCCTCTGCCAGGCCCGGCGCTTTGGAGGAGGCCTACGCTGCGCTGGACCAGCTCTGGACCGATCTTTAGGGCGCCCACAGGTGCATGGTGACGGGGCATCTGGTGCTGATCTCGGGGTGGCTCCAGGCCGACGCATCCATCAGGACGGCCTGGGGCCAGGCCGAGGCTGCCGTTGTGGAGGGCAGGAAAGAGGCCCTGCTACATAAGTTTCTCTGTGTCGACCCCGCGGCTGCGGCGATCGGAGCCGGTGGCGAAGACGGCGGCGGCGTTGTCGACGATGGGCCCCCCAAGGCGGGCGACAACGGCAACCAAGGTTGAATAAGAGGCTCGAAGGTGGCGCTTCCTCCCAGTTCGATCTTGTGACATTTACCGTGCCTCGCGGAGGCGTGAGAACTTCTGCTTTGAACTTAAGAGACATTATGTTTTGTAATAATTTGCTAGGACCCCGCGCATGCCTCAACCGCTGTTGGTGCATCCGGATCACCAGAACGAGACCAAGGGGTGAGGGGCCACGAGACCAGTGAGGCACTTGAGTCGCGATGCTCAGGGGTCCCCCTTGATGTACGAACAACCCTCATGAAGGAAACATGAGCATCGTCTTTAGTGTTCTGCGTCGGCAGGGCCTGGGCCCGCACATGCCTCAACCGCCGTTGGGGCGTCCGGATCACCAGGACGAGACCAAGGGGTGAGGGGCTACGTGACCAGCGAGGCCCCTGAGTCGCGATGCTCAGGGGTCCCCCTTGATGTACGAACAGCTCTCAATACCTTTCCTCGCCGGCTTTCGCATGGGAGGGACGCGAGAAGACCAGGTCCGAGGGACCTGATGAGGTGGCGTACGCCATGCGTGACCTGAGCGTAGCCCCCATGCCCAGCCCCCTCGCGTGACTCCCCCATGGGAAAAGCGGCGCGGTGAGGCCGGACGGCAAGCCTGGTGGCCCTCCTGAGGTTATTGCAGCTGCTAGGGTGCCCTCAATTGTTTATTCACTAGCGCGGAGCATGGTGCTTCCACTCTTGCACGGGCATAGCCGCTCCTCGACCGTGTCGTCCGCCAGCGCGGAGCATGGGGCTTCCACTGGTGCGTGCGTGTAACGACCCGAGACCGACGCTCCAGACGCCTTCCATGTTTTTCGTTGTCGTCGTGTGTTTTATTTTTTGTTGTTGTTGCATTTCATCATGTCATCATCTGCATTGCATCGGCACTCCGTTGCCGTCATGTTTTAAAAGCTTGCATTCGTTCGTCGTTGTCGTTTCTCCCTTAGCCTTCATCACCTTCTCTCGGACCGCTTTGTCTTCATTGGCCGTTCTTTGACCCCCCTCACGACCTCGCCCAAAAACTTCCCCGAACCCGTACCGGGCTGTCATTACCGATGCGTCTGGATCATCTCCAAACATACCTAAAATATCTTCGGATCTTTATTGGACTCCTCTAAGATATTTATTCTCGACCGTCTGATTACGATCGGAGGGTCCAAATAGCCCCTACCCAAATCCTCTGCTATAAATACCAGACCAAACCCTAAAATCTAGGGAGATCTCCCATCCATCCCGTCTCGCGCCGCCGCCAGCTGCATCTTCCTCGGGATCCCTCCCGATCCCCACCTGCTCCTCATCGATCTAGATGCCCGCGCCCCCGATCCAAAAATCCTCTCGGCCTCCAACCCGTAGCCCTCCACCTCTCGATCTCTCCCCACCAACTAGTGCCTCCACTGGATCCCCTCGTCCACCTACTGCAGCCGCCTTCGTCCGCAACCACAGGAGCAGGAGCTCCTGCAGCCGCGAGCGCCCAAGGGCCCAACCGCCCGAGCACCGGCCGGCCACCGAAGCATCACCACCGGCGACTAGGACCAGGCCGTCCCCAAACCGCACCCTGCCTTCCCTTATTTCTCCTTCCTCCCTCTGTTTTTTCTCCCTCTCACGCAATTCTCTCCCTCTCTCTGAACCTTCACAGGAGCCATGGCCGAAGCTTCAAGGCCCCGCCTCGTCTCCGCCCCGATCTGCTGCGGGCTACCTCAGAACGGAGCTCCACCGCCGCCCTGGCCTCGAATCCGGCCGATTCCTATCGCACCGAGGCCCTCACCCAAGTCCCTTGCCTTGCGCCAAGTTTTTGTCGCCGGCGCTGCTTCCACATCGACTACCGGTGTTGATCGCGTCTGCGCCATGTCAGCCCCTAGGCCCCACCTCCTGTCGTGTCCGCAGCCTGCCTCCTCTCCAGCGTCGCGCCCAAGTCCCACGTCGCCGGTAGCCGTTCCCGCCGTCCGTCGCCATGAACTTGCTGCTGCCTCTGTTCTTTAGTAACAAGCAGCAGCTCGCTCGCCTCGCCTCGCCTTGACCACACCTGGGCCAGCGCGCCTCCAGATCAGGCCCAGGCCCAGCTCCTCTTTGCCCCAGCCGGGCACAGGCCTCAAGGCCCGATGTGAGCAGATCCCCCAGCCCAGTTCAATTCATTTTTGGCCCAAATCTGTTTTTTTCTGTCTTAGGATTTTGCGAATTATCCAGGATTTACTGTTTTGCAGAAAAACCCTTTAACTTCATGCATATAATAACTCATGAACTATGCCTCATATGTAAAAACTTTATATATGTAAAATGCTTAGAATTTCATCTAGTTTCATAATATGCAACTTTCATCCATGTTTGAAATGTTTAAATTGATGTTTGCATTTAATTTGCATAATGCCATGTTAAAATGATTTATTTCATAACTAAATAACCGTAGCTCGGAATTAAATAAACTTTATATGTAAATGGGGTAGAAAAATGCATAGTTTAATATGGTGCACTTTATTTTCCTGTTTAACAAAATTAAAATATGTTTTAGGGCAGAACAGTACCAAATTTGAAATATGCACATGGGGATTTTCCGAAATTATTGTTTGTTGTTTCCGGCCTCATTTAAACTTGCCTAGATAGTTAGTTTACTTATGCTTCACCTCTTGCATGTTTAACGACATTTAATATTGTTGGCTAGATAAACAAGAGCAAACTAAATAATCGAATGTGGTGTTTCGTCAATATGCAACTCATTGCATATTGAGCTCCACTTAATTTTTAGTATTGTATGTTGCACTTGCCATGCCATGACTCATTAAACCGGACATGCATCATCCTTGGTTGCGCATCACGCCATGTTTATGCTTGTTGGTTTACCATGTTGTTTGCTTCTTTCCGGTTGCGCTTCTCCTTGATAGTTCCGGTTATGTTGCGATTGTGAGGATCCATTCGACTACGCCCGTTCGTCTTCTTCATGGATTCGATCTTCTTCCTAGCGGGATTTCAAGCAAGATGACCGTTACCCTGGATACCACTACTATCTTTGCTTTGCTAGATGTCACGATGCTATCGCTATGTCGCGCTACCTACCACTTGTTTATCAAGCCTCCCAAATTGCCATGATAGCCTCTAACATTTTCACCTTCCCAGCAAACCGTTGTTTGGCTATGTTACCGCTTTGCTTAGCCCCTCTTATAGCATTGCTAGTTGCAGGTGCAGTTGCAGGTTGTTCCATGTTGGAACATGGATATCGTGGG
Source organism: Thinopyrum elongatum (assembly GCA_011799875.1). Taxonomy (NCBI): domain Eukaryota; kingdom Viridiplantae; phylum Streptophyta; class Magnoliopsida; order Poales; family Poaceae; genus Thinopyrum; species Thinopyrum elongatum. The sequence continues at coordinate 226,882,261 of CM022299.1, forward strand.
ATATCACAATATCTCTTATTTAATTAATGCATCTATATACTTGGTAAAGGGTGGAAGGCTCGGCCTTTTGCCTGGTGTTTTGTTCCACTCTTGCCGCCCTAGTTTCCGTCATACCGGTGTTATGTTCCTTGATTTTGCATTCCTAACACGGTCGGGGTTTATGGGCCCCCCTTGATAGTTCTCTTTGAATAAAACTCCTCCAGCAAGGCCCAACATTGGTTTTAACAATTGCCAACATAATAATATTGAACTAAATAATTAATTTGCATAGGGCGTCATGAACCCGAGGATTCTTTATTCCACATAATACAGAGGGGCTAGTGCTGATGGCGCTGGTCCAAACTAGAGTCGTGTGCGGCTTCCCCCGGGGAAACTCATGTCTCAGTTGCTGTACGCTGTGCTCATCCGACCGTGGCCTGAGACAAGATACGCGCGGCTCCTATCAGGGTGTCGGCACGTCAGGAGGTCTTGCTGGACTTGTTTTACCATTGTCGAAATGTCTTGTGAACTGGGATTCCGAGCTTGATCGGGTTGTTTCGGGAGGAGGATTTTCCTCCGTTGATCATGAGAGTTTGTGATGGACTAAGTTGGGACACCCCTGCAGGGTTTGATCTTTTGAAAGCCGTGCCCACGGTTATGTGGCAGATGGGAATTTTTAATATCCGGTTTTAGAGAACTTGACACCAGATCCGAATTAAAATACACCAACCGCATGTGTAACCGTGACCGTCTCTTTTCGAGCGAGTTCGAAAAGAGAACACGGTGGGGTTATGTTTGAACGTAAGTAGTTCAGGCTCACTTCTTGATCATTACTAGTTTGCGACTATTTGCGTAGTTTCTCATCTTACTCTTGTACTCGTAAGTTAGCCACCATACGATGCTTAGTCGCTTGCTGCAACCTCACCACTTATCCTTTCCATACCCATTAAGCTTTGCTAGTCTTGATACCCATGGTAATGGGATTGCTGAGTCCTCGTGGCTCACAGATTACTACAACAACAGTTGCAGGTACAGGTAATGCGATGATCTGATGCGAGTGCGATGCTTGCTTGTTTGGAGTTCTTCTGCTTCTTCTTCTTCAATCAAGGGATAGGTTCCGGGTCGGGAGCCTGGGATTAGCAGGGTGGATGTCGTTCTTCTTTTTTGTTTGGTTTCATCCGTAGTCGGATCCAGCTCTTCTGTATGATGATTGCTATGTATTGATGAACTATTGTATTCATGATGTAGCTTGTGGCGAGTGTAAGCATTTAACTTGTATTCTCATCTATTCAGTACATGGTATGTTGTAATGATATCCACCTTGCTATGCGCTCGAAATGCGATTGTGCCCCAATCATGAATTCATCACGTGATTGGGATAGAATCACATCTTGGGTGCCACAAGTTGGTATCAGAGCCTTACTAACCTTAGGAGCCCCCCTTGATTGATCGAACCACTGCCGTTGTTGAGTCTAGAAGAAAAACTATTTTGAGTCTAGTTATATATCGGAGAGTAGGAATTCTTTTTACTCCTTATCCCCTTTGTCGCTCTGGTGAGGACTCCTGACGTAGATGTTTTGACTTCACTCTCCTCCTTTTTCACTCAATTTTTTTTTAGGATCACGCGGGTATTGTGGAATCGATCCGATATTGTGATGGGAATTCTGTCTTGGTGCCTCCTACCTGACTTGACTTCTTCCGGGGACTTGAGCCCTAAGGTGTTTTCGTCACAGTGCTTATCATTTCAGTTCCAATACCAGAGGATGCCGACATCGAAAATGCTTCTATACTCTTTGTGGTGAGAGTAGTTTGACGCCACCCAGTACTGGGGAGAGCGATCAGATGTATTGCCACAGCTAGTATATCGGATGTTTTCGAAGGTCTGAGGTACATGATTTCCGAGGTTTTCTTGGTTATGTGTTGACGGATGGATACAGTTGGAGTGTAGGATTTGTTAGTTGTGTGAGATATTTGTGCCTCCTTGTATCCCCAACACCAGATTGCATAACCAGAATGTTTCGGCAGTTCATAGGTGGGAATTCAAGTAGTTACCTAGGATATCTTTCTGTCAGATGCATGATATGAGATTGGGGTTCGACGTCTAGTGGTTCGCCTGTCCACGGTCGTTTTTACAGTGGTCTCGTTGTGTCTTAAAGAGTCCTTGGCTATGCTGACTCGGGGACGCTTTGTATGTCATGTGCACTGCCTTGTACATGATGGTGATGTACGATCGAGCCCGTGTTGGCCCCACCATGACGGATGAAATCTCTATCATATGTTTGTTCCGACTTATTTTCCATGCCAAATCCTTTGTTTTGTTTTGAGTTGTGGTATTCGAGTTGCTTCGAAGTCAAGTGTTGATTCCATACCTTTCCTAAGCGGTGTTCTCATATTTCTATGTGAATACTAATCCTTCTTGATCATCGAGGTTGTCATGTTAATTCTTTTCCAACCGGCGTGCTTCTCTTCAAGTGGATTCGATCATTTCAACATTCGCGAGATCAATTCTAAGTTTTCTCAATGGTGTTTGTTTCATCCGTCCCAAGTTGCATTCGTTTTTCCCACCATCCCACCCTTTTCCTTCAAGGACTTAGATTTCTTAATCAAGTACCCCTTTTATCGATGTGAAGTCTCTTCATTCTTTTCAATCAATGTTCTGGCCCGGTGATTCTCATGAAGATGCTAAGGAAGCTTCAAGTTTATCATTCTTCATTCTCATATTATTTTCCGGTGGATTCAATTCAAGCTCCGATGTTGATCATATCCCTTTCCCCGTTTCAAATGCTTTCCCATGCCGGTGCACCTCTTAATCGCTCACCTCTCTCTATTCATATCCAAAGTGCCGAAGATATCTCAGAAGATTTGTGTCTCCATTATCAATCTGTTCAAGCTATTTCGAGGTTGTTATCTCATTCAAGCCATTTAATTCAACCGGTGCAATCTCTCTTTTCAAGCAATCTTTTCAACAGTGTTTCTTTTGAGTGGGCCCTAACCCACAGGTCTTTTCCCAGGATCTTACCTGACTCTTTTAATTTTTTCAGGGTTCTTCTCAAATTCTTTCAAAGTTTGATGTAAGAATGAATTTTCATCAGTTAAATGCCTTCTCCAAGATCGCTTTCAAATTCTTTGCATCTTTGGCTCAACATTAATATTCATCATTGTTCCGGAGTGTCTCAACAATTTTGGTGGTTCATTGTCGTCACTCTCAGCTTTGAAGACCGAAGAAGAATTTCTCCTAAATGTTGGTCAGTTCTCTTGAAGATCGATGGTTCAAGCTTGATGCCATCCTCACAATTGTTTTCGATTATGAGAATTCTTTTCATATCCACCCGAAGCTTTTCAAGAGTTGTTTTTCATTTAGATTCTCCGAAGGCCATCATTCGAGAAATTGTTCATTCTAAACGTCATCTCTCGTGCTCAAATTCTTTCGACGCATCGTTCAAGTATTCTCTAGTCAGCTCGTGATCTCTTCATTCTCTTGTATCTTCATTGTTTCCTAATGCTTCCCGACGATTCGTTCTCTTTTCTTCATTCATTTAAATTCTTACGGTGGTTCGTTCAAGATTCCTCTTCCTTTGTTATCATATCATTTCATTCGTTCTTTCAATCATACCGGTGGTTTGTTGAAGACTTTCTCAAGTTTGCGCTATATCTCTCCTTAATCCTTTTCAAGAATTATAAGTATTATGCCAAATCCATTGTTTGTCATCAATTCAATTTGATGAAGGATAAGCATACAGTAAATCTTATTCCTATCTCCTTGAGGTGATTAATCTCTTCTTTCTGGAGTTTATTCATCATATCACATTCTCAGTTTGAAATGCTTCATATTTTCTTTTCGGAGTTCCAAGCTCTCTCAGTTATCTCGTCGCGAAGCTCCATCTAATCATTGCAAGGCTCCAATCTTCTTCTCTTCAATTTTCACTTCCTTGCTATCATTCTTTTTAACCAGAGTTCATGGTGGTTCATCAAGTATTTCATTCATTCTCAAAGTGTTCTGTCCAGATTCTTTTTGGAGGAGCTTGTATATTCTTCTTCTTGCATTTCGAAGTGCGATTCTTCTACCTTATCATTTGAGGTGGTGTTATGTCATTCTTGACAATTTCCCTTCGTGTTTCAAGGTTCACAAGTTGTTAAGAATGAGATATTTAAACCCATCATTTTTGTTTGTTCAGGAGATCCTTTGCAACCCGTCAATCTCTTCATTGGAGTTATCTTCGGTTATATTCCACCTAAAGCCTTCCCTAAGGAATGTTGCTATTATGGTGCTTATCAATGATCCAAGTTATCTCTTATCATCTTGGTGGAAGAATTTTTCATCTCTTCGTTGATCTCAAGCAAGCAATTATTTCCGTTAGTGGCAGAATTTCACCTCAAGTTTTGAGATGTTTACATAAGCCCACGTGAATCACATCTTTTCGATGTTAATCGTCCAAAAACTCTGTTCAACCCTCCTTTGCAAGGTTGCTCTTTCAAATTCATTTGCGGTAGAAGATGTTGTTTTCTTCTCCGTTCTTTTCATTCCACTCTTTCATTTCTTCTGGAGGCATTCTGTTGTTGCTCTCGTCAAGTATCATCTTGTTTGTCAAGATCATGTTCTTTTCCTTGCTTATCCATTTAACAGGAGTGTTGTGTCCTATATTTAAGTTCTTTTCAGCTTATCAAGTTTTCCTTCTCTTTTCTACCGGACTGTTGTCTGAATTCTTTCTTTTCCTTTCTAGCTTGTTTTAGCCGGAATGGTTTCAAATTCTTCCTTGTCCCTTGACTCATGTCTTTGCCACCTACAAGGTTCACATGGTGTTCCTTGTTTCTCTTTTCTACCGGAGTGCTCTCAACTTCGTTCGTCTCCGTTGTATTCTTTCATTCAAGTTTTTCAACTTCTCATGGTTCATGGTTTCACTCGTTTGTCGAAGAAGCAACTTAGTTTTACCTCTTCTCTTCCTCTTCCGTTTGTCATTCCTAGATCTCGGGGCGAGATCTCTTGTAAGTGGAGGAGAGTTGTAACGACCCGAGACCGACGCTCCAGACGCCTTCCATGTTTTTCTTTGTCGTCGTGTGTTTTATTTTTTGTTGTTGTTGCATTTCATCATGTCATCATCTGCATTGCATCGGCACTCCGTTGCCATCATGTTTTAAAAACTTGCATTCGTTCGTCGTTGTCGTTTCTCCCTTTGCCTTCATCACCTTCTCTCGGACCGTTTGTCTTCATTGGCCGTTCTTTAACCCACTCACAACCTCGCCCGAAAACTTTCCCGAACCCGTACCGGGCTATCATTACCGATGCGTCCGGATCATCTCCAAACATCCCAAAAATATCTTCGGTTCTTTGTTGGACTCCTCTAAGATATTTATTCTTGAACGTCCGAGTACGATCGGAGGGTCCAAATAGCCCCTACCCAAAACCTCTGCTATAAATACCAGACCAAACCCTAAAATCTAGGGAGATCTCCCATCCATCCCATCTCACGCCGCCGCCAGCTGCATCTTCCTCGGGATCCCTCCCGATCCCCACCTGCTCCTCATTGATCCAGATGCCCGCGCCCCCGATCCAAAAATCCTCTCGGCCTCCAACCCGTAGCCCTCCACCTCTCGATCTCTCCCCACCAACCAGCACCTCCCCTGGATCCCCTCGTCCACCTACTGCAGCCGCCTTCGTCTGCAACCACAGGAGCAGGAGCTCCTGCAGCCGTGAGCGCCCGAGGGCCCAACCGCCCGAGCACCATCCGGCCACCGGAGCACCACCACCGGCGACTAGGACCAGGCCGTCCCCACACCGCACCCTGCCTCCCCTTATTTCTCCTTTCTTCCCTCTGTTTTTTCTCCCTCTCACGCAGTTGTCTCCCTCTCTCTGAACCTTCACAGGAGCCATGGCCGAAGCTTTAAGGCCCCGCCTCGTCTCCGCCCCGATCTGCTGCGGGCTACCTCAGAACGGAACTCCACCGCCGCCCTGGCCCCGGATCCAGCCGATTCCTATCGCACCGAGGCCATCGCCCAAGTCCCTCGCCTCGCCCCAAGTTTCTGTCGCCGGCACTGCTTCCACATTGTCCGCCGGCGTTGACCACGTCTGCGCCACGTCAGCCCGTGGGCCCCACCTCCTGTCGCGTCCGCAGCCTGCCTTCTCTCCAGCGTCGCGCCCAAGTCCAACGTCGCCGGCAGCCGTTCCCGCCGTCCGTCGCCATTAACTTGCTGCTGCCTCTGTTCTTCAGTAACGAGCAGCAGCTCGCTCGCCTTGCCTCGCCTTGACCATGCCTGGGCCAGCGCGCCTCCAGATCAGGCCCAGGCCCAGCTCCTCTTCACCCCAGCCGCGCAGATGACTCAAGGCCCGATGTGAGCAGATCCCCCAGCCTAGTTCAATTCAGTTTTGGCCCAGATCTGTTTTTTTTCCTGTCTTAGGATTTTGTGAATTATCTTGGATTTACTGTTTTGCAGAAAAACCCTCTAACTTCATGCTTATAATAACTCATGAACTATGCCTCATATGTAAAAACTTTATATATGTAAAATGCTTAGAATTTCATCTAGTTTCATAATATGCAACTTTCATCCATGTTTGAAATGTTTAAATTGATGTTTGCATTTAATTTGCATAATGCCATGTTAAAATGATTTATTTCATAACTAAATAACTGTAGCTCAGAATTAAATAAACTTTATATGTAAATGGGGTAGAAAAATGCATAGTTTAATATGGTGCACCTTATTTTCCTGTTTAACAACATTAAAATATGTTTTTGGGCAGAACAGTACCAAATTTGAAATATGCACATGGGGATTTTCCGGAATTGTTGTTTTCGGCCTCATTTAAACTTGCCTAGATAGTTAGTTTACTTATGCTTCACCTCTTGCCATGTTTAACAACATTTAATATTGTTGGGTACATAAACGATAGTGAACTAAATAATCGAATGTGGTGTTTCGTCAATATGCAACTCGTTGCATATTGAGCTCCACTTAATTTGTAGTATTGTATGTTGCACTTGCCATGCCATGACTCATTAAACCGGACATGCATCATCCTTGGTTGCGCATCACGCCATGTTTATGCTTGTTGGTTTACCATGTTGTTTGCTTCTTTCCGGTTGCGCTTCTCCTTAATAGTTCCGGTTACGTTGCGATTGTGAGGATCCGTTCGACTACGCCCGTTCGTCTTCTTCATGGATTCGATCTTCTTCCTAGCGGGATTTCAGGCAAGATGACCGTTACCCTGGATACCACTACTATCTTTGCTTTTCTAGATGTCTTGATGCTATCGCTATATCATGCTACCTACCACTTGTTTATCAAGCCTCCCAAATTTCCATAATAGCCTCTAACCTTTTCACCTTCCCAGCAAACCGTTGTTTGGCTATGTTACCGCTTTGCTCAGCCCCTCTTATAGCGTTGCTAGTTGCAGGTGCAGTTGCAGGTTGTTCCATGTTGGAACATGGATATCGTGGGATATCACAATATCTCTTATTTAATTAATGCATCTATATACTTGGTAAAGGGTGGAAGGCTCGGCCTTTTTCCTGGTGTTTTGTTCCACTCTTGCCACCCTAGTTTTCGTCATACCGGTGTTATGTTCCCTGATTTTGCATTCCTAACACGGTCGGGGTTTATGGGCCCCCCTTGATAGTTCGCTTTGAATAAAACTCCTTTAGCAAGGCCCAACATTGGTTTTAACATTTACCAACATAATAATACTAAACTAAATAATTAATTTGCATAGGGCGTCATGAACCCGAGGATTCTTTATTCCACATAATACAGGGGGGCCAGTGCTGATGGCGCTGGTCCAAACTAGAGTCGTGTGCGGCTTCCCCCGGGGAAACTCGGGTCTCAGTTGTTGTATGCTGTGCTCATCCGACCGTGGCCTGAGACGAGATACGCGCGGCTCCTATCAGAGTGTCGGCACGTCGGGAGGTCTTGCTGGACTTGTTTTACCATTGTCGAAATGTCTTGTGAACCGGGATTCCGAGCTTGATCGGGTTGTTCCGGGAGGAGGATTTTCCTCCGTTGATCATGAGAGTTTGTGATGGACTAAGTTGGGACACCCCTAAAGGGTTTGATCTTTCGAAAGCCATGCCCACGGTTATGTGGCAGATGGGAATTTTTAATATCTGGTTGTAGAGAACTTGACACCAGATCCGAATTAAAATACACCAACTGCATGTGTAACCGTGACCTTCTCTTTTCGAGCGAGTTCGAGAAGAGAACACGGTGGGGTTATGTTTGAACGTAAGTAGTTCAGGATCACTTCTTGATCATTACTAGTTTGCGACCGTTTGAGTAGTTTCTCATCTTACTCTTGTACTCGTAAGTTAGCCACCATACGATGGTTAGTCACTTGCTGCAACCTCACCACTTATCCTTTCCATACCCATTAAGCTTTGCTAGTCTTGATACCCATGGTAATGGGATTGCTGAGTCCTCGTGGCTCACAGATTACTACAACAACAGTTGCAGGTACAGGTAATGCGATGACCTGACGCGACTGCGATGCTTGCTTGTTTGGAGTTCTTCTGCTTCTTCTTCTTCGATCAAGGGATAGGTTCTGGGTCGGGAGCCTGGGGTTAGCAGGGTGGATGTCGTTCTTCTTTTTTGTTTGGTTTCATCCGTAGTCGGAACCTGCTCTTCTGTATGATGATTGCTATGTATTGATGAACTATTGTATTCATGATGTAGCTTGTGGCAAGTGTAAGCCTTTAACTTGTATTATCATCTATTCAGTACATGGTATGTTGTAATGATATCCACCTTGCTATGCGCTCGAAATGCGATTGTGCCCCAATCATGAATTCATCACGTGATTGGGATAGAATCGCATCTTGGGCGCGACAGTGGGTAGGAGCTCCTTCTGAGGGGAGACTCCGGGGTGTGTACGGCCCCGTCCTGGCACGTGGCTTGCATGGCAGGACTGGAGGAGGTGTATATGGGCACCCGTGAGCCAGCGCGGGACTCACGAGGCCCTAGCTCAAGGCGGGTTGCGCCTGAATTTTTGGTTCAAAACATTTGCAAGGGTCCTGCGAGATGGTTAGGTGGCCTACGCCGAGTGAATCTCCGGAAGATATCGCATGAGAAGGCCAAACACCAACGACCCCAGGAGGTGACGTGAACGGGGCCGGCCCGCCAGACAAAGCTCAGCCGTTGGGTTTATCGACGCTGTAGGGACGGACCCGAGCACAGACGCCGTGCCCAGTCTTCTCATGTGACAATCCTAAAGAAAGACTACTGGCACGCGGCTCCCGCGGCGGCAAGGCACCAGGTTGCGCGCCCTAACTCATCCACTCTCGATTAGCTCATGCAAGAACAAGGCACCAAGGACCATGGGAGGAGACGTACATGGGAGCTAGGCCGCGAGACAGAGCTCAGCCACTTGGGTTTAGCAACGCTGCAGGGCCGGACCCGAGCACAGACATCGTGCTAGTCCTTAATCATGAGGCGGTCGCGGGCGGGTTTGTGAGGGCGGACGACATTCATGGTGGCGAAGCACCGGTCATGCGGGTGATAATATAAAGCAATTCATGAAAGGGTAGGACCAGTTCTGATATATGCGCAAAACGATACATGCCGTAGGGACGGACCCATACAGCTTGAGGATAATGCAGCCCGAGGGGCACCCTCAACTGAACAAACCAAAAGGTCACCTGGCAACGTCATTGTAGAAGTGTTGGAGCAGCTGAAGATGCGTGCTGCAGAAGTCGCTCCTCACAAGTCGTCTGGCTCCTGAGCCTTGTGAGGCTCCGGAGGTCCGGGGGGCTCGCGAGGGTCCAGCACCTCCTCCGTCAGGATTGCCTGGCGCCGGGCCTTGTGAGCCACCAGAACTCTCCTCATGTGGTGCTGGTGCGAGGCAGCTGCGTTCGGCAAGCCAAAAGACATGCGGATGTAGCTGTGAGGGCGGCCTCCACACCGGCCGATGCGGGACGGCCAGAAGAGCTCCTGAGAAGCAGCCCTGTTGAGTCCTGGGATGTTGACACAAACGCGCAGCTCGCTACCCACATCAGGGGCGGCAGCTGCACTGGGTGGTGTGGGGCGACGCTCGCCACACATGGCTCGTGCCTCCTGAAGCTCCTCGATAGCCTTGGTGATGAACTCCTGAGCGCCTAACGCCTCGCGCCCTGCGCCCTGTTCGTTGGAGCGCGCGTTGAAGCACGCCTCCACGTGGTGTCCGAACGCCTCCCTCGTGATGCTGGCCAGGTCAGAGGCCCTCCAGAGGAGAGCCCCCGAGCCCAACCTGAGAGGGGCACCGAGCGCGCCTTCCTATGCGAGAGGGGAAGGCGCCCCATCAGTAGGTGCGGGGCCTGAGGCACGACCATTGGATGCCCCAGCCTCCTGAGAATCTCTGAGGAGTAGCTGCTTCTTCTTCTTAGGGACGGCCTCAAGAGGATGGATGGCACCCTCGCCATCCGAGTTCTCGACCGCTGCGGCCTGGTAGGCGCGCTCGAGCGAGCACACCGCATCCTTCTCATCACAGGCGACCGTGATGATGCCACCGCTTCCTGGCATCTCGAGGACATTGTAGTCATGGTGAGTCACCGCCATGAACTTGGCAAGGGCTGGATACCCGAGGATGGCATTGTATGGGAGACGAATGTGGGCGACATCGAACTCGATGAGCTCGGTGCGGTAGTTGTCGCGCTTGCCGAAGGTGACAGGGAGATGGATTTGCCCTATGGGGACGGTGGAGCCATCGGTCACCCCTGAGAAAGGCTTGGTGGGCAGAAGCTGGTCGTATGGCACCTGGAGCGTGTCAAACATCTCGACGGAGAGGACATTGAGCCCTGCGCCGCCATCGATGAGTGTCTTGTTGACAAGGACATTGCTGATGGTAGGTGAGCAGAGCATCGGGAGCGCGCCAGCGGCGGCTGCGCACTTGAGCTGATCCGTAGAGTCGAAGGTGATAGCGTGCTTGGACCACCTGAGGGGACGTGACGCCTCGAGCTTGGGGAGGGCCGCGTTTACCTCGCGAGCGAACTGCTTGAAGACGTGATGGGAGGCGGGGGCCTGAGCGCCACCCAGGATGCAGGCAATGGCACAAGGCTCTTGGAAGCCCCCAGCCCCATCATCTTGGCGGTGGTCGTCGTTCCTCCTTGGTGGCGGCGGCAGTGGAGGAAGGCCGGCATTGCCCAGAGGATGATCCTCACGAGGCTAGTCCCTCCAGGGGCCGTCGCAAGGCTGGCCCTGCCAGCGGTCCTCACGAGGCTAATCACGCCAGTCCTGGCGAGGGTCGCGGTTGTCCCAGCGGCCCCCACCACGGCCTCCTCCGCGGCCGTACCCATGGTTGTTGCGCTCAAGGCGGCGGCCAAGGTGCCTGTCTCGGATGGCCCTGAGCTCTTGGCAGTCATTGGTGTTGTGGCTATGGATGTTGTGGAAGACGCAAAACAGGCGGTTGCCCTTGGAGGACTCGGGGTGGTCGCAGCCGCGCTTCATCTCGGGCTCAGCCGCGAGCACAGCCGGGCCCTTGCGCTTCACATCCTTGGCCTTGGCCTTCTTGTCTTCAGGGTTGGCCTCCCAGAGCTAAAGGAGGGAGAGGCGACCTTCCTCTTCCCTCGCGCACCTGGTTGCCATGTTGAACATCTCCAGAGCCGAGCACAGGTCCTTGTGTATGGCGAGCTCTTCCTTCATCTTGACATCCCGGACGCCATCACTGAATGCTGAAATGATGGCCTCGTCCGACACCTTAGGGATCTTGAGGCGAACGTTGGTGAAGCGCTGGATGTATTTGTGCAAGGTCTCCCCTGGCTGCTGCTTGATGCGCTGCAGGTCGCCTGAAGTAGGGGCGCGGTCGCGAGTTCCCTGGAAGTTGGCGATGAAGCGCTCACGCAGCTCATCCCAGGAGGAGATCGATCCCACTAGGAGGTACAGGAGCCACGAGCGCGCGCCATCCTTGAGGGCCATCAGAAACTAGTTCGCCATGACCTTCTCATCGCCGTTCGCCGCCTCGATGCTCAGCTCGTAGAGCTGGAGGAACTCAGCAGGGTCGGGGTGCCGTCGTAGCGCGGAGGCAGATCCGTCTTGAACTTGCCGGGCCAAACGACGCGGCGCAGCTCCAGAGTGAATGCTCGGCAGCCTGCCGCACTGACGGGAGCCTGCCGCGGAGGGGGAGCCTGGTCTTGGCACCCGTGTGCCGCCACCTCGGGTGGCACACGGTCTTGATGTGGCGGTGCTGGGAGCGCACGCGCCTCTCCTTGAGGCCGCTGCACCACCTGGCAGCTTTCTTCATCGCGCGCCAGCGCCCTGTTTGGCGGGTCACGCTGGGGAGGCTCATGCCTTGGCTCGGGGATGACATCGCGCCAAGGAGGAGGAGGAGGCGTACCGTGGGCTCCATCGCCCGCCTGAGGCGGCGGGGGAGGCAGTGAGCGAGACGGCGCAGGAGCCTCTCTAGCGGCGCTGACGAGCTCGGTGATGCGGTCCAGCCAGTCCTCTTAGAGGTCGTCGGCCGGACGATAGCGCAGAAGCTCGCGCACCACGAGCAACACAGCTTGCACGTTCGCCGGCCCGCGACGAGCATGGGAGGACAAATCAGCGGCCGGAGTCGGCGACGGAGTCGCGGTGCGACCATCACGCCGCACAGAGGGCTGCAGCGACGAGTCCTGTTACTCGTGGGCCGCGGGGCCGGTGGCAGCGTTAGCCGTAGGGGAAGGGGAGTGACAAGGGGCGCCGTCGCCCATAGGCGCTGTCTAAGCAACACGGGCGGCGAGGGCCGCCCGACGCTTGACACGAACTCGACGAGCATCGGCCATGAGAATGGCGGAACGGCGGCGAAATGACCGATGGACGAGAGGCTTCTACACACCCCTACCTGGCGTGCCAAATGTCGGATTTAGGGCTCCACTGACCCAAGAAAGGTTTGAACTCTAGGGCATGTGCGAAGAACTCGACCTCTCCAGCCAACCGATTCGTCGCTCTCACGGCCTAGCTTGATGAACAGGAAAGGAAAGAGACACGGCAGTTTACCCAGGTTCTGGCCACCTTGCGGTGTAAGACCCTAATCCTGCTTTGGGGTGGATTAGCCTCGCGAGGGGCTGAGGATGAACTAGTACAGAGGAAGAACAACCTCACGAGGTCTGTTCTTGTGTGGGTTTGAGCTGAGGATTTGATCCCCCTCCTACGGTGGTGGCTAACCTATATATAGTGGCCTTGATCCTCTTCCTCCAAAATGAAGGCGGGAAGGGATCCCACAATGGCCAATTTTGAAGGGGACAAGTAGTACATCTTATCCTGACGAAAGGTGGTCTTCGCCTGCAAAGCTTCTAGTCGTGACATCGTGGTGGGCTCGGCGATGACATCCGTCCTGCCGTCCTGGCGGTCTTTGTCTCGTTGCACGGGAATGGAAACCTTTGGGTGATTCCTCGGGACTCCGTGCCTGCGCTTGCCTCCTTAGCACCAAAGAGGAAACCTGCAGCACTGCGCCTGCTGGCGCCCGCCTGGCATTGGTCATCATGGCTTGCGTCACCCGAACCTCATGAGATCGGTGCTTGCATAGGAATATCCGCTCCTCAGGAGCCAGCCTAGGGAGGTTGCTCCCTCCGGAGGTCTTGGCGTCGTCCGCCTCACGAGGGTCTTGTCTTGCCGATGCTGAAGATGGGTTGTACCAGCCCGTCGATGGAGCCACGCAGTGGGCCGCATGTAGGCAAGTCTGGGTATCCTGGTTCCCAGAACACCGACAGTAGCCCCCGGTCCCAAGGCGCGCTCGGACATGGCTTCGGGGTGAAGCCAAAGGGCAAGGGCAAAGCGCCGCGGGCCCCAATCGCCCGTGGACCGAGTTAACGTGTGGCGCCTGACAGGACGTGGGCGTCTCCACTTCCCCACACTGCCTCGGGAACTGCCCAGGCTGACAAAAAGACTGGCACCTGCCGCCGAGCCTTCATTGCCTACCGCGCCTGTCCTCTGCTCCTCTTCTTCCTTGCGAGCTAGTGCCTCCTTCTCTGGATTCCGCACCATCACTAATCCTCTTCCGCTGTCATGGCTCCTAGGTCGAATAGAGGAGGGAAAGCCCGCGCTCCCACGGAGCCCTCGCCGGGGTCGGAACCCGCGCTGGACCGGTCCATGCTGATCAACCAGGAGGGGCTGGACAAGGTCCGGCAGGCCCTCGCCGCCGATTCCAACGAGTGGAAGGTGACGACGGTCTGGCTTGCCTCCCGGGCCTTGGTCGACATGGGGGCCACCGAGATCCCCATCCATCTTCACGCCGTTCTGGCCGGCTTGGTCCCCCCTTTCTCCGATTGCTTCAACGCCGTGCTCTCGCACTATCAGATCCAAGCGCTGCATCTGGACCCTGGGTCCATCGTCCTCCTTGGTGCTTTTGCCTTCCTGTGCGAGGCCCTCGTGGGCATCGCCCTGTCTGTGCCCCTGTTCTGCCATTTCTTCTCGCTCCAGCTGGTTAACGGCGGACAGCGCTCGGGGTGTGTGGCGTTCCAGGCGGTGGCGGCAACAGCCGGCTCCGGCATTAACTTCACGCTCCCCCCGGATGCAAATGGGTTCCGAAAGCAGTGGGTGTACGTAGACGCCACCGTGCGCAGCCCCCTGCTCTTGCTCCCGTGGGCGCCGGCGGAGCCGAGCTCCGGCTGGGGACATGCAAAGCTCGTCGACCGGCGGCTCGCGCGCGTTTGGTCCAGGCTGGCCAAGCTGAAGGAGGCAGGGGTGACGGTGTCGATGGTGGTGAGGGAGTTTGTCCGGCGGCGCATCGCCCCGCTCCAGCGCCATTCTCGCCCAATGTGGGCCTTCACTGGCCCCAATGACCCCATGAGGCTTCAGGTGCCCTCGCTCCCTTCCAAGACGCTGCGCACGGTGCTCCAGCTCCTGACGGGTGACCCAGCGCCTGCCGCGCTCCTGGCCGAGGAGTGCCTCTTGTATAGCTGCTCGAACGAGGAGGCCTTCGTAGAGAAGTTGCCCCGTTTTGATGAGTGGGGGCTGCGTCCTGAGGGTCTTGAGGGGCCCCGTGAGAACCCCGTCCTGGTGGCTCCCATGCCTATCGATCCTGTGGCACACGCCTCAGAGGTGGTCGCAGGGGGGCGAGCGCCGTAGAGCGCTCCTGAGGCGGCAGCTGGAGGACAGGCGCCACCAAGTGCTCCTGAGGCGGCTGCTAGAGGGCAGGAACCACCAAGTGCTCCTGAGGTGATGGTCCACACCCCCACAGGCAGAACGGGGGGAACCCTGGCCCTGAATGCGACTGCCGCCCCCGCCGTGAGGGGCAACATACCAGCCTTCGGCGTACCCCTTCCGAATCTCGGGGTACTCCGCAAGAGGAAGGGGCTCGGGAGCTGCTGTGGCAGCGCCCCACGGGCCCTGAAACAAAGGAAGTGGATAGCTGTGGATGAGTAAGTACCTTGACCCCCTGGATTTTTGTGCGCCGCATTCTTTTCTGACTTTTACTCCTCAGGATCCCTTCGGCCGCGGCGGTGAGGCCGCCCGGGGTGCGACCTCCGGAAGCCTCTGGTTTGCCCGCGACTCCAGACCTCCCGGGCCGAGCAACCACGCGGGAGGTGGTGCCGGTCCATGAGCTGGAGCCGCTGCTGGAAGGCCATGGGCCTGCTCTCCCAGCGCCCTTCCCCCAGGGCCACTTCTGGGGTACAAGGGGCGTGCCGAGGACTCCTCCGTTGATTCTTGCCGGTGGTTGGGTGATCCCCGTGTCGGCTTCTTCTTCGAGCGGCGGGGCCAGGCCACGCAGCGCCTCTGCAGGAGTTCGGGGAGCGGCCGAAGGGGCTCCGGCCACCAGCCCCCTGCCGAAGACGGGTGAGTCGTCCCGCATCTCTTCGACAGTCCAGGGCACGGAAGAAGGGCTCGGCCACGCGTTGGAGCTCGCTCGCGGATGCAGCGCTGTCCGTCATGACCTTCTCTGGGAAGCGACGAGTGCGCTGGGTCAGCTTGGCGGGGAGCTTGCCGATGTTGATGCACGCCTCGAGGCGAAGGGCCTCCGCCTGGCGCGCGAGTGGCATGAACTGAAGTTCACCCTTAACCTCGGGCACCTGCAGCATGAGCGCATCCGCACAAAGGCTGAGGAGTCTCTTGCGGCTTCTAGTGAGGCTTGCGCCCGAGCCGACCCAGCGCACTCGTCGCTTCCCGGAGAAGGTCATGATGGACGGTGCTGCATCCGCGAGCGAGCTCCACTGACCCAAGAAAGGTTCGAACTCTGGGCGTGTGCGAAGAACTCGACCTCTCCAGCCAACCAATTCGTCCCTCTCACGGCCTAGCTTGATGAACAGGAAAGGAAAGAGACACAGCAGTTTACCCAGGTTCGGGCCACCTTGCGGTGTAAGACCCTACTCCTGCTTTGGGGTTGATTGGCCTCACGAGGGGTTGAGGATGAACTAGTATAGAGGAAGAACAACCTCACGAGGTCTGTTCTTGTGTGGGTTTGAGCTGAGGATTCGATCCCCCCTCCTACGGTAGTGGCTAACCTATATATAGTGGCCTTGGTCCTCTTCCGCCAAAATGAAGGCGGGAAGGGATCCCACAACGGCCAATTTTGAAGGGGGACAAGTAGTACATCTTATCCTGACGAAAGGTGGTCTTCGCCTGCAAAGCTTCTGGTCGTGATGTTGTGGTGGGCTCGGTGATGACGTCCGTCCTACCGTCCTGGCGCTCTTGGTCTCGTTGCACGGGAATGGAAACCTTTGGGTGATTCCTCAGGACTCCGCGCCTGCGCTTGCCTCCTTAGCACCAAAGAGGAAACCAGCTTCACTGCGCCCGCTGGCGCCCTCCTGGCCTTGCTTGTCATGGATTGCGTCACCCGAACCTTATGAGATGGGTGCTTGCATAGGAATCTCCACTCCTCGGGAGCCAGCCTAGGGAGGCCGCTCCCTCCGGAGGTCTTGGCGTTGTCCGCCTCGTGAGGCTTGGCCCCTCGCGAGGGTCTTGTCTTGCCGATGCTGAAGATGGGTCATACCAGGCCATCGATGGAGCCACGCGGTGGGCCGCAGGCAGGCAAGTTTGGGTACCTTGGTTCCTAGAACGCCGACAGTTGCCCCTGGGCCCAAGGCGCACTCAGACTTGGCTTCGGGGTGAAGCCAAAGGGCAAGGCGAAGCGCCGCGGGCCCCAATCGCCAGCGGACCGAGTTGACGAGTGGCGCCTAATGGGACGTGGGCGTCTCCACTTCCCCACGCTGCCTCGGCAACTGCCCAGGCTGACAAAAAGACTGGCACCTACCGCCGAGCCTTCATTGCCTGTCGTGCCTGTCCTCTGCTCCTCTTCTTCCTTGCGAGCTAGTGCCTCCTTCTCCGGATTCCGCACCATCACTAATCCTCTTCCGTCGTCATGGCTCCTAGGTCGAAGAGAGGAGGGAAATCCCGTGCTCCCGCGGAGCCATCGCCGGGGTCGGAACCCGCGCTGGACCGGTCCACGGTGATCAACCAGGAGGGGTTGGACAAGGTCCGGCAGGCCCTCGCCGCAGATTCCAATGAGTGGAAGGTGATGACGGTCTGGCCTACCTCCCAGGCCTTGGTCGACATGGGGGCCACCGAGATCCCCATCCATCTTCATGCCCTTCTGGCCGGCTTGGTCCCCCCTTTCTCCGATTTCTTCAACGCCGTGCTTTCGCACTATCAGATCCAAGCGCTGCATCTGGACCCTGGGTCCATCGTCCTCCTTGGTGCTTTTTCCTTCCTGTGCAAGGCCCTCGTGGGCATCGCCCCATCCGTGGCCCTGTTCCGCCATTTCTTCTCACTCCACCTGGTCGACGGCGGACAGCGCTCGGGGTGCTTGGCGTTCCAGGAGGTGGCGGCGATAGCCGGCTCCGGCATCGACTTCACGCTTCGCCCAGATGCAAAGGGGTTCTGGAAGCAGTGGGTGTACATGGACGCCACCATGTGCAGCCCCCTGCTCCTGCTCCCGCGAGCGCCGACAATGATTCTCTCAATCTGCACTTCATTTGCAATGTGAGGATGAGCAGGTTGACGACTTTGATTGGGGTCAGCATTTTCTTTAGAGCCATTTTCTTCAGATGCACCAGCATGATTTTCTTCACGATCTGGAATGACTTCTTCAGCAGATTCTTCAGTAGGTATGACTGTCGGCGTCCTGGGACCGGGGGTGCCCAGACTTGCCTGCCTGCGGCCCGTGGCATGGCTCCATCGATGGCCTGGTACGGCCCAGTTTCAGCAACGACAACTCAAGACCCTCGCACGGGGCCAGGCCTCGCGAGGCCGACGACACCAAGACCTCCACGAGGGGCGGCCTCCCCAGGCTGGCTCCCAAGGAGCGGAGATATCAATGTAAGCTGCACCTCGCGAGGTTCACCTGACGTGAGCCATGACGACCAGGACCAGGCGGGCGCCAGCGGGCGCAGTGTACCAGTTTCCTCTTTGGTGCAAAGGAGGCAAGCGCAGGCGCGGAGTCCCGAGGAATCAAGCAAAGGTTTCCATATCGGTGCAACAAGACCAGGACCGCCAGGACGGCAGGACGGAGGTCATCGAGGAGCCCACTGCAGCGTCGCCACCAGAGGCTTTTGCAGGCGAAGACTACTTTTGTCAGGATAACTTGTACTAGTTGTCTCCCTTCGAATTTGGCCGTTGTGGGATCCCTTCCCACCTACATTTGGGAAGAGGACCAAGGCCACTATAAATAGGACTTAGCCACCACCTTGGGAGGGGGGAGAACGACCGGAGCTGGATCAGATCCATTCCACCCTCACCACATCACCAGCTCGTCGAGGTCAAGAACACCTCACCTCCTGAGGTCGTTCCACCTCTGTACTAGTTCATCCTCAGCCCCCCGAGGCAATCCACCACAAAGCTGGAGTAGGGTATCACACCGCAAGGTGGCCCAAACCAGGATAAAACTGCTGTGTCTCTTGTTCCTTGGGTTCGTCGAGCTAGGCTGTGGAATCGTTGAGCAGGCAGACTAGGGAGAGAGAGTTCTTCACACGCACCCCAGAGTTCGAACCTCTCAAGGGTCTTTGGAACCCTGAATCCGACATTTGGCACGCCAGGTAGGGGTGCGTCGGAGCCTTTCTCCCATCGGTCGACCCGCCGCTGCTCCACCGCTTCCATGGCTGACGCCCGTCGAGCCCGTGCTGAGCGTCGGGCCGCCCTCGCCGCTCGCGTCACCCTGACGGCGCCCGCCGGCGGGCCTCCCCGCCATTCTCCATCGCCTGCTGCTAACGTGCCACCGGCCCGGCGGGACACGAGCAGCAGGCTTCGTCACTGCACCCCTCCGTGCGGCGTGATGGGCGCACGGCCACTCCATCGCTGACCCCGGCAGGTTCATCATCTCACGCTCGTCGCGGGCCGGCGGACGCGCAAGCTGCATTGCTCATGGCGCGCGAGCTCTTGCACTACCACCCCGTCGACGACTTCTACGAGGACTGGCTCGAGCGCATCGCCGAGCTCGTCAGCGCCGCAGGAGGCTCGCCCACGCCCTCTCTCTCGCTGCCACGCCCGCCACCTGTCGCGGGCGACGTAGCCCACGGGGCGCCTCCACCACCTCCCCGTCAAGACGTCGCCCTCGCACCAAGGCGCGCGGCCCCACGGCGTGATCTGCCGCGCCGGGCGCCCGCGCACGAAGAAGCAAGCTGCCAAGAGGTCCATCGGCCGCAGGAAGATGCTCCTGCACTCCCAGCGCCCCCACACCAAGACCGCGCGCCGCCTGTGGTGGTGGCGCGCGGCCGCCAAGATCAAGCTCCACCTCCACGTCAGGCTCCCGTAACCACCACGGGCTGCCGAGCCTTCACTCCCGAGCTACGCAGCGTCGTCTGGCCGGGGAAGTTCAAGCCTGACCTGCCTCCACGGTACGACGGCACCCCTGACCCTGCTGAGTTCCTGCAACTCAACGAGCTGAGCATCGAGGCGGCCAACGGCGACGAGAAGGTCATGGCGAACTGGTTCCCCATGGCTCTCAAGGATGGCGCGCGCTCATGGCTCCTGAACCTGCCCGCAGGATCGATCCCCTCCAAGGACGAGATGCATGAGCATTTCGTCGCCAACTTCCAGGGCACCCGTGACCGCCCGCCTGCCATGGGCGACCTGCGACGCATCAAGCAGCAGCCAGGGGAAAGCCTATAGAAGTACATCAAGTGCTTCAACAGCGTCCGTCTCAAGATCCCCAAGGTGTCGGACGAGGCCATCATCTCAGCATTCTCTGATGGCGTCCGCGATGTCAAGATGAAGGAGGAGCTCGCCATACACGAGGACCTGTGCATGGCTCTGGAGATGTTCAACATGGCGACCAAGTGCGCGAGAGCTGAGGAGGGACGCCTCTCCCTCCTCGAGGTCCCAGCGGCCGACCCAGAAGACAAGAAGGCCAAGGCCAAGGACGTGAAACGCAAGGGGACGGCCGTGCTGGCGGCTGAACCAGAGATGAAGCGCGGCTGCGACCACCCAGAGTCATCCAAGGGCAGCCGTCCGTTCTGCTTCTTCCACAACGTACACAGTCACAACACCAACGACTGCCATGAGCTCAGGGCCATCCGCGATGGGCGCCTCGGTCGATGCCCCGAGCGTAGCGATCGAGGCTACGGCCGCGGAGGAGGCCGAGGCGAAGAACGCTGGGATGACCGCGGGCCTCGCGAAGGTGCCTGGTGAGATCAGCCTCGCGAGGGCGCCTGGAGAGACCAGCCTCGCAAGGGCGCCTGGAGAGATCAGCCTCGCGAGGACCGTCCTCAGGGCAACGCCGGCCTCCCTCCGCTGCCACCGCCACCAAGGAGGAACGACTACCACCACCAGGATGAGGGGGCTGGGGGCTTCCAGGAGCCTCGTGCCGTCGCTTGCATCCTGGGCAGTGCTCAGGCCCCAGCCTCCCAGCGCATCTTCAAGCAGTTCGCCCGTGAGGTGAACGCGGCTCTCCCCAGGCTCGAGGCCACACGCCTACTCCGGTGGTCCAAGTGCATCATCACCTTCAGCTCGGTAGACTAGCTCAAGTGCGCGGCAACCGCCGGCGCCCTCCCGATGCTCTGCTCTCCCGTCATCAGCAACGTCCTCGTCACCAAGACCCTCATCGATGGCGGTGCGGGGCTCAATGTCCTTTCCATCGAAACGTTCGATCGCCTCCAAGTGCCCTATGATCAACTACAGCCTACCAAGCCCTTCTCAGGAGTGACCGACGGCTCCACCACCCCGATAGGGCAGATCCGCCTCCCTGTCACCTTCGGCCAGCGTGACAACTACCGCACCAAGCTCATCGACTTCGACGTCGCCCACATTCATCTTCCGTACAATGCCATCCTTGGGTACCCAGCCCTAGCCAAGTTCATGGCGGTGACTCATCATGGCTACAATGTCCTCAAGATGCCAGGAAGCCGCGACATCATTACGATCGCCTGCGAGGAAAAGGACGTGGTGTGCTCTCTCGAGCGCGCCTACCAGGCCGCGGTGGTTGAGGACCCAGACAACGAAAGAACCATCTACCCTCCTGAGGCTATCCCCAAGAAGAAGAAATAGCTGTTCCGCCAAGGGCCTCAAGAGAACGGCGTCTCCACCAGCACCACCTCAGGACCAGCGCCCTCGGACGAGGCGCCACCCTCTCTCGCATAGGAAGGCGCGCCCGATGCCCCTCTCAGGTTGGGCTCGGGGGCTCCCCTCTGGAGGGCCTCTGAACTAGCCAGCGTCACGAGGGAGGCGCTCGGGCACCACGTGGAGGCGTGCTTCAGCACGCGTTTCCGCCAAGAGGGCACAAGGCACGAGGTGCCCGGTGCTCAGGAGTTCGTCATAAAGGCAATCGAGGAGCTTCAAGAGGCAAGAGCCATGCGCGGCGACCGCTGCCCGCCACCTGGCTCGGCTCCTTGTCCTGGCGAGGACGGTGAGCTGCACATCTGCATCAACTACCTCGGGCTAAACAGGGTTGCGTCTCAGGAGCGCTTCTGGCCATCGCGTGTTGGTCGGTGCGAGGGCCCCCCTCACAGCTACGTTCGCATGCCGTACGGCCTGCCGAACACGGCTGTCACCTTCCAGCGCCACCTGCGGCGCGTCCTGGCGGCTCAGGAGACCAGCCGCCAGGCGGTCCTGGTGGAGATGGCGACGGTTCTCCGCGAGCTCCCTGAGCCTCCAGAGCCTCACGAGGTTCAGGACTCCGGCGACTCGTGAGGAGCGACTTCTTCAGCACACATCTTCAGCTACTCCAACATCTCTTCAGCAACGATACCAGGTGACATTTTCCAGTTTATTCAGTTGGGGGCGCCCCTCGGGCAGCATTATCCCCATATCGCATGGGCTTGTCCCTACGACATGTACCCTTTTGCATCTTGATTCACTCCGTTGGGGGTGCCCTTCGGGCTGTATCACTTTGCATCTATCAGAACTAGCCTTATTCTTGCCATCGGTCGCTTTATGATTATCATCTGCCTGTCCGGTGCTTTGTTGCATTGAACGTCGTACGCCCTTGCAAGCCCACCCACGACCGCCTCATGATTAAGGGCTGGCACGACGTCTTTGCTCGGGTCCGTCCCTCCAGTGTCGCTAAACCCAAGAGACTGAGCTCTGGCTCATGAGCCAGCTCCCGTGTAAGTCTCCTCCCATGGTCCTTGGTGCCTTGTCCTCGCATGAGCTAATCGCGGGCGGATGTGTGAGGGCGCGCGACACGGTGCCCCGTCACCATGGGAGCCGCGCGCCGGCTGCCTTTCTTCAGGACATCCACATGAGAAGACTGGGCATGGCGTCTGTGCTTGGGTCCGTCCCTGCAGCGTCGATAAACCCAACGGCTGAGCTCTGTCTGGCGGGCCGGCCCCATTCACGTCACCTCCGGGGGCCGTTGGTGCTTGGCCTTCTCATGTGGTAACCTCAGGAGATTCACTCGGCGCAGGCTGCCTAACTATCTCGCAGGATCATTACAAGTGCTCTCAATCAAGACCAGGCGCAACCCGCCTTGAGGTAGGGCCCCGTGCGTCCCGCGCTGGCTCACGGGTTGCCCAGACACACCTCCTCTAGCCCTATCGTGCAAGCCACGTGTCAGGGCGGGGCTGTACACGCGCCGGGGGCTCTCCTCAGAGGGAGCCCCCTCCCACGTGCCAGTGGAAGCACCATGCTCCGCGCTGGCAGTCGACACAGTCAAGGAGCGGCTATGCCCGTGCAAGAACGGTAGCGCCATGCTCCGCGCTGGTGATAAACAACTGAGGGTGGCCTCACGGCCGCAGTAACCTCAGGGAGCCACCAGGCTCGGTGCTTAGCCTCACCGCGCTGCTTTCCCCCGGGAGGGTAGCGCGAGGAGGCTGGGCATGGGGGCTATGCTCAGGTCACGCCTGGCGTACACCACCTCGCCAGGTCCCTCGGACCTGGTCTTCACGCAACCCTCCCGAGCGAGAGCCCGACGAGGACAGGTATGAGGTCTGTTCATACGTCAAGCGGGACCCTTGTGCATCGCGACCCAAGGGCCTAACTGGTCACGTAGCCCCTCACCCCTTGGTCCCGTCCTGGCGATCCGGACGACCCAATGCCGGCTGAGGTACGCGCGGGGCCGGGCCCTGCCGACGCAGAACGCTAAGGCCTAATTTTGCGTCTCCTTCCCTAGGGCTGTTTGTACGTCAAGGGGGACCCTTGGGCATCGTGACCCAAGGGCCTAACTGGTCACGTAGCCCCTCACCCCTTGGTCTCGTCCTGGCAATCCGGATGACCCAATGGTGG
Source organism: Thinopyrum elongatum (assembly GCA_011799875.1). Taxonomy (NCBI): domain Eukaryota; kingdom Viridiplantae; phylum Streptophyta; class Magnoliopsida; order Poales; family Poaceae; genus Thinopyrum; species Thinopyrum elongatum. The sequence continues at coordinate 226,905,769 of CM022299.1, forward strand.
CTGAGGTACGCGCGGTGCCGGGCCCTGCCGACGCAGAACACTGAAGCAAATGGGAAAGAAATCGCAAAATCCTAGCAAATTATTACAAGACATATTGTTTCTCCAAATTACCAAACATGAGTTCTCAAGCCTCCGCGAGGCACGGTCATATTGCAGGAAATAAAATGGAGCGAACACCACCATCAAGCTTCTCCTTCAGCCTTGGGCGCCACCATCGCCCGCCTGGGGAGCCCCGTCGTCGACGACGTCGCCGTCGCCCGTGCTGGCGGCCGTAGTCGCGGGGTCGACGGCAAGGAACTTCTGCAGCAGGGCCTCCACCTGGTCCTTCATGGCTTCAGCAATGGCGGTGTAGCGATCCGGGTTCACAGGCTCAAGCATGGCACTGAGGTCAAAGTTGGGGTCGCGAAGACGGAGGTGGTAGAAGACGCGTGTCACGGCCGAGGTGGAAAGCGCGCGGGCCTCCCCTTCCACCGTGGGGCCAAATCCAACAACGACACCCTCGAGCGCCGTGACCAGCTTGGGGAGTAGCTCGGCGGGGCCCTCCTCCGAGGTCGCCAGCGGCTCCTTCAACTCTCTCCCGTAAAGGTCATGCAGTGTCTTGCGGGACCTCTGTTCGAGGGAGTCAAAGGCAGCACGCCCCTCGGTGGCTGCCTCCTCAGCCTTGAAAAGGAGCTTCTCCCTGGTCTCCAGCTGGGCCTTCTTTGCCTCCACCTCCTCCATCAATTTCTCCAGGCGGCCGCGCTTTGTGGCCTGTTCCCGGGCCGCCCGCTCCAGCTCGGCATCACGACCAGCAATTGCAGCTTTCTGGGCCTTCAGCTCCTCCTCCTGCACCTTGCACTGACGGGCCTCAGCGGCCTGCTTGTCGCGGAGGGTACTCCGCTCGGCCTCCGCCGCTCAGCAGTGCTCCTCGGCGGCCTCGGCGTCCTTCATCGCCGCGTCGCGGGTGGCCGCGGCCAAGCCGGCTGCCTTCTCACCTTCCTCCGAGGCTGTCACGGCTTGCTGCCAGGCCATCTTGACGAATGCATCGGCTCGAAGCCACCCCGAGACCAGCTCCAAGCGCCTAGACGCCAGGCACCGGTCGGCACCTTGAAGGTCGACGCGAAGCTGGTTCAGCACGGAAAGGGCCTCCACCAGAGCACCGGGCACAGCAGAAGAGCCATGGTTCACCAGCGTGATGGACGAGGGAGGAGACGGCGTAGGCACCAGGGCTGGTGAAGCAGCAGCGCTAGAAGAGGCTGGGGGCTCCGGAGGCTTCGAGGCCTCGGCAGGCGAGCTGAGTGCGAGCGCCTCCTGAGCAGGCCCGACTGCAGGGGACGCCTCCTCCCGAGGCTGGGTCTTCGAGCCACCAGGGGACGACCCCGCCGCAGGAGCGCGCAGGCCGGCCCCGTCCTTTTGCGCCGGAGGTGGTGCGGCTGCGGCAAGCACCTTCGTCACTGCAACAGCTACACCCTCCTCCTTCTTCTTCTTCGTCGCCGACATTGGCCTAGCCATAGAAGAGGCAGACATTAAGATACCAAGGCAAGAGCAGGAAGCAAAGGCAAGATGGCACACTTACTGGTCTGCAGCAACGTAGTCCCTCGCCCTCTTCAGGAGCGCGAGGCCCACAGGCTTCGCGGGCATGGGAGCCGTCGTGCCCTCAGGAATAGGCGGGCGCACGACCGGCTTTGCAGCAGCAGTGACTGGCGATGAGGCGGGGGCGCCGCCTTAAGAGATCAGCGCCGGCCTGCCCTTCTTTGTGACCCCCAACTTCAGCTTCTTCGGAGGGTGCCCTTGGACCGCGTGGTGACTCCTGCGGACCGTGGCGCCTCCCTGATGGGGTACTCGCTGGCGTCGTCGTCATCAGAGAGGTCGTGGAGTAGATCGGTCTGGCACGGAGGGGAGGTCTCCCCCACGCTTTCCCACGTCGCCTTCGAGTCCGTCCCCCCTACCTCGCCGGGCTTGCCGGAGGACACCGGAACAGGGGAGCTCGGAGGCTGGGAAGGCCCCTGAGGTGCGAGCCCGCGCTCGTTGAAGACAGGCATGGCATCAACAATCTTCTCCCCATTAGGGCAGCGGTACAGCGGAAGATGGGAGTCTGGGGGCAGCCCTGATCCACTCCAAGCAGGGCGCAGACGATTTTTTCCAGCTCCTCCTTGGACAAGTCATCCGGGCGCAGCCCGAGACCCTCTTCTGCGCCCTTGAGCTTCCACAGGGGGCGCTAGTGTGCCTGGAGCGGAGCCAGGCGCTGCATCAGGAATTCCTTGACAATCATGGCCCCTGTCAGCTTCTCCGCCTTCGGGTCATCGGTCTTCAGGTCTGCTGCCATCCTCTCCAGCAACAGCTCCGCCCTGGGATCGGTGAGCTTCTCGTGAGCCCGTCCTTCCAGGGGCGCCGGCTGCAAGGTCGGCAGTTCCAGCCAAACGTCAGCACCCTTGGCATCCAGGAAGATCCACTTGTTCCGGAAGGTATCCACCTTTTTCGCCATCTGAGAGATCGCATTGCTGCCGTTGGCAGCAATGAAGCTAGCGCACCCCGAGCACTGGCTGTCGTTGATCCGAAGGTAGAAAAAGTGGCGGAGAAGTGCAACAGAGGGCATCACCCCCAAGAACGCTTTGCAGTAAAAGGCGAAGACTGACAGGAGGAGGACAAAGTTGGAATGAAGATGGAGGGCATGGAGCCCGTAATGGTGGAGGATGGCGTAGAAGAATTTGGAGAAATGGGGAACCAACTCGGCGAGGATGCTGTGCCAGAAGAAGGGGTAGACAGTGCTCCCCAAAGCTTCCAGCTTTGCGGAGCTGACCCAGAGCTTCGTCTCACCCCCTCGTTGCTACCCCCCGCCGTCAGGTGGAGCGCGGAGCCGAGGTGCTTCTCATCGGTGATGGTGGACACGCTCAAGGCCGGCTCATGCCAGGGAACAGAGCGCGCGGCCGTGGCTGAAGATCCTGCCTGCTCGGAAGCCATTGGTGGCGAGCTCGGGGGAGATTGGCAGATCTGAGAGTTCTCTAGGCAGAAGGAGAAGGGGATCTGGGGCAAGACGAAAGGAAGGCAACAAAGGTTTCGTAGTGGGCGCCAGCCCTTTTGTTAGTCGAAAGCAGTTGCCGAGGCAGCGTGGGGAAGCGGAGGCGCCCACATCCCATCAATCGCCATGCGGCAACCAAGGCCGCAGGTGGTTAGGGCCCGCGGCGCTCCGCACTTGCCCTTTGGCTTTGCCTCGAAGCCAAGTTCGAGCGCGCCTTGGGCCCGGGGGCTACTGTCGGCGTCCTGGGACCGAGGGTGCCCAGACTTGCCTGCCTGCGGCCCGTGGCGTGTCTCCATCGACGGCCTGGTACGGCCCAACTTCAGCAACGACAACTCAAGACCCTCGCGGGGGGCCAGGCCTTGCGAGGTGGACGACACCAAGACCTCCACGAGGGCCGGCCTCCCCAGGCTGGCTCCTGAGGAGCGGAGATATCAATGTAAGCTGCACCTGACGAGGTTCACCTGACGTGAGCCATGACGACCAGGACCAGGCGGGCGCCAGCGGGCGCAGTGTACCAGTTTCCTCTTTGGTGCAAAGGAGGCAAGCGCAGGTGTGGAGTCCCGAGGAATCAAGCAAAGGTTTCCATATCGGTGCAACAAGACCAGGACCGCCAGGACGGCAGGACGGAGGTCATCGAGGAGCCCACTGCAGCGTCACCAGCAGAGGCTTTTGCACGCGAAGACTACTTTTGTCAGGATAACTTGTACTAGTTGTCTCCCTTCGAATTTGGCCGTTGTGGGATCCCTTCCCGCCTACATTTGGGAAGAGGACCAAGGCCACTATAAATAGGACTTAGCGACCATCTTGGGAGGGGGGAGAACGACCGAAGCTGGATCAGATCCATTCCACCCTCACCACCTTACCAGCTCGTCGAGCTCAAGAACACCTCACCTCCTGAGGTCATTCCACCTCTGTACTAGTTCATCCTCAGCCCCCCGAGGCAATCCACCACAAAGCTGGAGTAGGGTATTACACCGCAAGGTGGCCTGAACCAAGATAAAACTGCTGTGTCTCTTGTTCCTTGGGTTCGTCGAGCTAGGCTATGGAATCGTTGAGCAGGCAGACTGGGGAGAGAGAGTTCTTCGCACGCACCCCAGAGTTTTAACCTCTCAAGGGTCTGCGGAACCCCGAATCCGACATTTGGCACGCCAGGTAGGGGTGCGTCGGAGCCTTTCTCCCGTCGGTCGACCCGCCGCTGCTCCACCGCTTCCATGGCTAACGCCCGTCGAGCCCGTGCTGAGCGTCGGGCCGCCCTCGCCGCTCGCGTCACCCTGACGACGCCCGCCGGCGGGCCTCCCCGCCATTCTCCATCGCCTGCTGCTAACGTACCACCGGCCCGGCGGGACACGAGCAGCAGGCTTCGTCACTGCACCCCTCCGTGCAGCGTGATGGGTGCACGGCCACTCCATCGCTGACCCCGGCAGGTTCATCATCTCACGCTCGTCGCGGGCCGGCAGACGCGCAAGCTGCATTGCTCATGGCGCGCGAGCTCTTGCACTACCACCCCGTCGACGACTTCTACGAGGACTGGCTCGAGCGCATCGCCGAGCTCGTCAGCGCCGCAGGAGGCTCGCCCGCGCCCTCTCTCTCGCTGCCACGCCCGCCACCTGTCGCGGGCGACGTAGCCCACGGGGCGCCTCCACCACCTCCCCGACAAGACGTCGCCCTCGCACCAAGGCGCGCGGCCCCACGGCGTGATCTGCCGCGCCGGGCGCCCGCGCACGAAGAAGCAAGCTGCCAACAGGTCCATCGGCCGCAGGAAGATGCTCCTGCACTCCCAGCGCCCCCACACCAAGACCGCGCGCCGCCTGTGGTGGTGGCGCGCGGCCGCCAAGGTCAAGCTCCACCTCCACGTCAGGCTCCCGTAACCACCACGGGCTGCCGAGCCTTCACTCCCGAGCTACGCAGCGTCGTCTGGCCGGGGAAGTTCAAGCCTGACCTGCCTCCACGCTACGACAGCACCCCTGACCCTGATGAGTTCCTGCAACTCAACAAGCTGAGCATCGAGGCGGCCAACGGCGACGAGAAGGTCATGGCGAACTGGTTCCCCATGGCTCTCAAGGATGGCGCGCGCTCATGGCTCCTGAACCTGCCCGCAGGATCGATCCCCTCCAAGGACGAGATGCATGAGCGTTTCGTCGCCAACTTCCAGGGCACCCGTGACCGCCCGCCTGCCATGGGCGACCTGCGACGCATCAAGCAGCAGCCAGGGGAAAGCCTGGAGAAGTACATCAAGTGCTTCAACAGCGTCCGTCTCAAGATCCCCAAGGTGTCGGACGAGGCCATCATCTCAGCATTCTCTGATGGCGTCCGCGATGTCAAGATGAAGGAGGAGCTCGCCATACACGAGGACCTGTGCACGGCTCTGGAGATGTTCAACATGGCGACCAAGTGCGCGAGAGCTGAGGAGGGACGCCTCTCCCTCCTCGAGGTCCCAGCGGCCGACCCAGAAGACAAGAAGGCCAAGGCCAAGGACGTGAAACGCAAGGGGACGGCCGTGCTGGCGGCTGAACCAGAGATGAAGCGCGGCTGCGACCACCCAGAGTCATCCAAGGGCAGCCGTTCGTCCTGCTTCTTCCACAACGTACACAGTCACAACACCAACGACTGCCATGAGCTCAGGGCCATCCGCGATGGGCGCCTCGGTCGATGCCCCGAGCGTAGCGATCGAGGCTACGGCCGCGGAGGAGGCCGAGGCGAAGAACGCTGGGATGACCGCGGGCCTCGCGAAGGTGCCTGGTGAGATCAGCCTCGCGAGGGCGCCTGGAGAGACCAGCCTCGCAAGGGCGCCTGGAGAGATCAGCCTCGCGAGGACCGTCCTCAGGGCAACGCCGGCCTCCCTCCGCTGCCACCGCCACCAAGGAGGAACGACTACCACCACCAGGATGAGGGGGCTGGGGGCTTCCAGGAGCCTCGTGCCGTCGCTTGCATCCTGGGCAGTGCTCAGGCCCCAGCCTCCCAGCGCATCTTCAAGCAGTTCGCCCGTGAGGTGAACGCGGCTCTCCCCAGGCTCGAGGCCACACGCCTGCTCAGGTGGTCCAAGTGCATCATCACCTTCAGCTCGGTAGACCAGCTCAAGTGCGCGGCAACCGCCGGCGCCCTCCCGATGCTCTGCTCTCCCGTCATCAGCAACGTCCTCGTCACCAAGACCCTCATCGATGGCGGTGCGGGGCTCAATGTCCTTTCCATCGAAACGTTCGATCGCCTCCAAGTGCCCTATGATCAACTACAGCCTACCAAGCCCTTCTCAGGAGTGACCGACGGCTCCACCACCCCGATAGGGCAGATCCGCCTCCCTATCACCTTCGGCCAGCGCGACAACTACCGCACCAAGCTCATCGACTTCGACATCGCCCACATTCATCTTCCGTACAATGCCATCCTTGGGTACCCAGCCCTAGCCAAGTTCATGGCGGTGACTCATCATGGATACAATGTCCTCAAGATGCCAGGGAGCCACGACATCATTACGATCACCTGCGAGGAAAAGGACGCGGTGTGCTCTCTCGAGCGCGCCTACCAGGCCGCGGTGGTTGAGGACCCAGACAACGAAAGAACCATCTACCCTCCTGAGGCTATCCCCAAGAAGAAGAAATAGCTGTTCCGCCAAGGGCCTCAGGAGAACGGCGTCTCCACCAGCACCACCTCAGGACCAGCGCCCTCGGACGAGGCGCCACCCTCTCTCGCATAGGAAGGCGCGCCCGATGCCCCTCTCAGGTTGGGCTCGGGGGCTCCCCTCTGGAGGGCCTCTGAACTAGCCAGCGTCACGAGGGAGGCGCTCGGGCACCACGTGGAGGCGTGCTTCAGCACGCGTTTCCGCCAAGAGGGCACAAGGCACGAGGTGCCCGGTGCTTAGGAGTTCGTCATAAAGGCAATCGAGGAGCTTCAAGAGGCAAGAGCCATGCGCGGCGACCGCCGCCCGCCACCTGGCTCGGCTCCTTGTCCTGGCGAGGACGGTGAGCTGCACATCTGCATCAACTACCTCGGGCTAAACAGGGTTGCGTCTCAGGAGCGCTTCTGGCCATCGCGTGTTGGTCGGTGCGAGGGCCCCCCTCACAGCTACGTTCGCATGCCGTACGGCCTGCCGAACACGGCTGTCACCTTCCAGCGCCACCTGCGGCGCGTCCTGGCGGCTCAGGAGACCAGGCGCCAGGCGGTCCTGGTGGAGATGGCGACGGTTCTCCGCGAGCTCCCTGAGCCTCCAGAGCCTCACGAGGTTCAGGACCCCGGCGACTCGCGAGGAGCGACTTCTTCAGCACACATCTTCAGCTACTCCAACATCTCTTCAGCAACGATACCAGGTGACATTTTCCAGTTTATTCAGTTGGGGGCGCCCCTCGGGCGGCATTATCCCCATATCGCATGGGCTTGTCCCTACGACATGTACCCTTTTGCATCTTGATTCACTCCGTTGGGGGTGCCCTTCGGGCTGTATCACTTTGCATCTATCAGAACTAGCCTTATTCTTGCCATCGGTCGCTTTATGATTATCATCTGCCTGTCCGGTGCTTTGTTGCATTGAACGTCGTACGCCCTTGCAAGCCCACCCACGACCGCCTCATGATTAAGGGCTGGCACGACGTCTTTGCTCGGGTCCGTCCCTCCAGTGTCGCTAAACCCAAGAGACTGAGCTCTGGCTCATGAGCCAGCTCCCGTGTAAGTCTCCTCCCATGGTCCTTGGTGCCTTGTCCTCGCATGAGCTAATCGCGGGCGGATGTGTGAGGGCGCGCGACACGGTGCCCCGTCACCATGGGAGCCGCGCGCCGGCTGCCTTTCTTCAGGACATCCACATGAGAAGACTGGGCATGGCGTCTGTGCTTGGGTCCGTCCCTGCAGCGTCGATAAACCCAACGGCTGAGCTCTGTCTGGCGGGCCGGCCCCATTCACGTCACCTCCGGGGGCCGTTGGTGCTTGGCCTTCTCATGTGGTAACCTCAGGAGATTCACTCGGCGCAGGCTGCCTAACTATCTCGCAGGATCATTACAAGTGCTCTCAATCAAGACCAGGCGCAACCCGCCTTGAGGTAGGGCCCCGTGAGTCCCGCGCTGGCTCACGGGTTGCCCAGACACACCTCCTCTAGCCCTATCATGCAAGCCACGTGTCAGGGCGGGGCTGTACACGCGCCGGGGGCTCTCCTCAGAGGGAGCCCCCTCCCACGTGCCAGTGGAAGCACCATGCTCCGCGCTGGCAGTCGACACAGTCAAGGAGCGGCTATGCCCGTGCAAGAACGGTAGCGCCATGCTCCGCGCTGGTGATAAACAACTGAGGGTGGCCTCACGGCCGCAGTAACCTCAGGGAGCCACCAGGCTCGGTGCTTAGCCTCACCGCGCTGCTTTCCCCCGGGAGGGTAGCGCGAGGAGGCTGGGCATGGGGGCTATGCTCAGGTCACGCCTGGCGTACACCACCTCGCCAGGTCCCTCGGACCTGGTCTTCACGCAACCCTCCCGAGCGAGAGCCCGACGAGGACAGGTATGAGGTCTGTTCATACGTCAAGCGGGACCCTTGGGCATCGCGACCCAAGGGCCTAACTGGTCACGTAGCCCCTCACCCCTTGGTCCCGTCCTGGCGATCCGGACGACCCAATGCCGGCTGAGGTACGCGCGGGGCCGGGCCCTGCCGACGCAGAACGCTAAGGCCTAATTTTGCGTCTCCTTCCCTAGGGCTGTTTGTACGTCAAGGGGGACCCTTGGGCATCGTGACCCAAGGGCCTAACTGGTCACGTAGCCCCTCACCCCTTGGTCTCCCTGGCAATCCGGATGACCCAATGGTGGCTGAGGTACGCGCGGTGCCGGGCCCTGCCGACGCAGAACACTGAAGCAAATGGGAAAGAAATCGCAAAATCCTAGCAAATTATTACAAGACATATTGTTTCTCCAAATTACCAAACATGAGTTCTCAAGCCTCCGCGAGGCACGGTCATATTGCAGGAAATAAAATGGAGCGAACACCACCATCAAGCTTCTCCTTCAGCCTTGGGCGCCACCATCGCCCGCCTGGGGAGCCCCGTCGTCGACGACGTCGCCGTCGCCTGTGCTGGCGGCCGTAGTCGCGGGGTCGACGGCAAGGAACTTCTGCAGCAGGGCCTCCACCTGGTCCTTCATGGCTTCAGCAATGGCGGTGTAGCGATCCGGGTTCACAGGCTCAAGCATGGCACTGAGGTCAAAGTTGGGGTCGCGAAGACGGAGGTGGTAGAAGACGCGTGTCACGGCCGAGGTGGAAAGCGCGCGGGCCTCCCCTTCCACCGTGGGGCCAAATCCAACAACGACACCCTCGAGCGCCGTGACCAGCTTGGGGAGTAGCTCGGCGGGGCCCTCCTCCGAGGTCGCCAGCGGCTCCTTCAACTCTCTCCCGTAAAGGTCATGCAGTGTCTTGCGGGACCTCTGTTCGAGGGAGTCAAAGGCAGCACGCCCCTCGGTGGCTGCCTCCTCAGCCTTGAAAAGGAGCTTCTCCCTGGTCTCCAGCTGGGCCTTCTTTGCCTCCACCTCCTCCATCAATTTCTCCAGGCGGCCGCGCTTTGTGGCCTATTCCCGGGCCGCCCGCTCCAGCTCGGCATCACGACCAGCAATTGCAGCTTTCTGGGCCTTCAGCTCCTCCTCCTGCACCTTGCACTGACGGGCCTCAGCGGCCTGCTTGTCGCGGAGGGTACTCCGCTCGGCCTCCGCCGCTCGGCAGCGCTCCTCGGCGGCCTCGGCGTCCTTCATCGCTGCGTCGCGAGTGGCCGCGGCCAAGCCGGCTGCCTTCTCACCTTCCTCCGAGGCTGTCATGGCTTGCTGCCAGGCCATCTTGACGAATGCATCGGCTCGAAGCCACCCCGAGACCAGCTCCAGGCGCCTAGACGCCAGGCGCCGGTCGGCACCTTGAAGGTCGACACGAAGCTGGTTCAGCACGGAAAGGGCCTCCACCAGAGCACCGGGCACAGCAGAAGAGCCATGGTTCACCGGCGTGATGGACGAGGGAGGAGACGGCGTAGGCACCAGGGCTGGTGAAGCAGCAGCGCTAGAAGAGGCTGGGGGCTCCGGAGGCTTCGAGGCCTCGGCAGGCGAGCTGAGGGCGAGTGCCTCCTGAGCAGGCCCGACTGCAGGGGACGCCTCCTCCCGAGGCTGGGTCTTCGAGCCACCAGGGGACGACCCCGCCGCAGGAGCGCGCAGGCCGGTCCCGTCCTTTTGCGCCGGAGGTGGTGCGGCTGCGGCAAGCACCTTCGTCACTGCAACAGCTACACCCTCCTCCTTCTTCTTCTTCGTCGCCGACATTGGCCTAGCCATAGAAGAGGCAGACATTAAGATACCATGGCAAGAGCAGGAAGCAAAGGCAAGATGGCACACTTACTGGTCTGCAGCAACGTAGTCCCTCGCCCTCTTCAGGAGCGTGAGGCCCACAGGCTTCGCGGGCATGGGAGCCGTCGTGCCCTCAGGAATAGGCGGGCGCACGACCGGCTTTGCAGCAGCAGTGACTGGCGACGAGGCGGGGGCGCCGCCTTAAGAGATCAGCGCCGACCTGCCCTTCTTTGTGACCCCCAACTTCAGCTTCTTCGGAGGGTGCCCTTGGACCGCGTGGTGACTCCTGCGGACCGTGGCGCCTCCCTGACGGGGTACTCGCTGGCGTCGTCGTCATCAGAGAGGTCGTGGAGTAGATCGGTCTGGCACGGAGGGGAGGTCTCCCCCACGCTTTCCCACGTCGCCTTCGAGTCCGTCCCCCCTACCTCGCCGGGCTCGCCGGAGGACACCGGAACAGGGGAGCTCGGAGGCTGGGAAGGCCCCTGAGGTGCGAGCCCGCGCTCGTTGAAGACAGGCATGGCATCAACAATCTTCTCCCCATTAGGGCAGCGGTACAGCGGAAGATGGGAGTCTGGGGGCAGCCCTGATCCACTCCAAGCAGGGCGCAGACGATTTTTTCCAGCTCCTCCTTGGACAAGTCATCCGGGCGCAGCCCGAGACCCTCTTCTGCGCCCTTGAGCTTCCACAGGGGGCGCTAGTGTGCCTGGAGCGGAGCCAGGCGCTGCGTCAGGAATTCCTTGACAATCATGGCCCCTGTCAGCTTCTCCGCCTTCGGGTCATCGGTCTTCAGGTCTGCTGCCATCCTCTCCAGCAACAGCTCCGCCCTGGGATCGGTGAGCTTCTCGTGAGCCCGTCCTTCCAGGGGCGCCGGCTGCAAGGTCGGCAGTTCCAGCCAAACGTCAGCACCCTTGGCATCCAGGAAGATCCACTTGTTCCGGAAGGTATCCACCTTTTTCGCCATCTGAGAGATCGCATTGCTGCCGTTGGCAGCAATGAAGCTAGCGCACCCCGAGCACTGGCTGCCGTTGATCCGAAGGTAGAAAAAGTGGCGGAGAAGTGCAACAGAGGGCATCACCCCCAAGAACGCTTTGCAGTAAAAGGCGAAGACTGACAGGAGGAGGACAAAGTTGGAATGAAGATGGAGGGCATGGAGCCCGTAATGGTGGAGGATGGCGTAGAAGAATTTGGAGAAAGGGGGAACCAACTCGGCGAGGATGCTGTGCCAGAAGAAGGGGTAGACAGTGCTCCCCAAAGCTTCCGGCTTTGCGGAGCTGACCCAGAGCTTCGTCTCACCCCCTAGTTGCTACCCCTCGCCGTCAGGTGGAGCGCGGAGCCGAGGTGCTTCTCATCGGTGATGGTGGACACGCTCAAGGCCGGCTCATGCCAGGGAACAGAGCGCGCGGCCGTGGCTGAAGATCCTGCCTGCTCGGAAGCCATTGGTGGTGAGCTCGGGGGAGATTGGCAGATCTGAGAGTTCTCTAGGCAGAAGGAGAAGGGGATCTGGGGCAAGACGAAAGGAAGGCAACAAAGGTTTTGCAGTGGGCGCCAGCCCTTTTGTTAGTCGAAAGCAGTTGCCGAGGCAGCGTGGGGAAGCGGAGGCGCCCACATCCCATCAATCGCCATGCGGCAACCAAGGCCGCAGGTGGTTAGGGCCCGCGGCGCTCCGCACTTGCCCTTTGGCTTTGCCTCGAAGCCAAGTTCGAGCGCGCCTTGGGCCCGGGGGCTACTGTCGGCGTCCTGGGACCGAGGGTGCCCAGACTTGCCTGCCTGCGGCCCGTGGCGTGTCTCCATCGACGGCCTGGTACGGCCCAACTTCAGCAACGACAACTCAAGACCCTCGCGGGGGGCCAGGCCTTGCGAGGTGGACGACACCAAGACCTCCACGAGGGGCGGCCTCCCCAGGCTGGCTCTTGAGGAGCGGAGATATCAATGTAAGCTGCACCTGACGAGGTTCACCTGACGTGAGCCATGACGACCAGGACCAGGCGGGCGCCAGCGGGCGCAGTGTACCAGTTTCCTCTTTGGTGCAAAGGAGGCAAGCGCAGGTGTGGAGTCCCGAGGAATCAAGCAAAGGTTTCCATATCGGTGCAACAAGACCAGGACCGCCAGGACGGCAGGACGGAGGTCATCGAGGAGCCCACTGCAGCGTCACCAGCAGAGGCTTTTGCACGCGAAGACTACTTTTGTCAGGATAACTTGTACTAGTTGTCTCCCTTCGAATTTGGCCGTTGTGGGATCCCTTCCCGCCTACATTTGGGAAGAGGACCAAGGCCACTATAAATAGGACTTAGCGACCATCTTGGGAGGGGGGAGAACGACCGAAGCTGGATCAGATCCATTCCACCCTCACCACCTTACCAGCTCGTCGAGCTCAAGAACACCTCACCTCCTGAGTTCATTCCACCTCTGTACTAGTTCATCCTCAGCCCCCCGAGGCAATCCACCACAAAGCTGGAGTAGGGTATTACACCGCAAGGTGGCCCGAACCAAGATAAAACTGCTGTGTCTCTTGTTCCTTGGGTTCGTCGAGCTAGGCTGTGGAATCGTTGAGCAGGCAGACTGGGGAGAGAGAGTTCTTCGCACGCACCCCAGAGTTTGAACCTCTCAAGGGTCTGCGGAACCCCGAATCCGACAATGACATCCTCAGTAGCCTTTAGCTTGATGGATTCCTCAGGAGACATTTCATCTAGCATAGGAGGTAGGTGCTCTCTTTGGGAGCAGTTAGTTCGATCGAACCGCACATCTACAGTTTCAACAACCTTGTGGTGATGGGTGTTGAAGACTCTATAGGTGTGCGAGTCCTTTCCGTAACCAAGCATAAAACCCTCATGTGCTTTCGGTGCAAATTTAGAATTGTGATGAGGATCTCTAATCCAACATTTAGCACCGAAGACTTTGAAATAATTCACATTAGGTTTCTTGTCAGTGAGGAGTTCATATGAGGTCTTCTTGAAGAATTTGTGAAGATATACCCTGTGGATGATGTGGCATGCAGTATCAATTGCCTCAGGCCAGAAGCGACGAGGCGTCTTGTATTCATCAAGCACAGTGCGAGCCATCTCAACAAGAGTCCTGCTCTTGCGCTCCACAACGCCATTTTGCTGAGGAGTGTATGGGGCAGCTAACTCATGAGTAATACTGAGTTCATCAAGATAGTCATCAAGACCAGTATTCTTGAAGTCGGTCCCATTGTCACTATGTATATGCTTGATCTTCACACCGAAATTCGTCGAAGCCCTTGAGGAAAATCGTCTGAAAACTTCTTGCACTTCAGTTTTGTAAGTAATGACTTGCACCCATGTGTAACGAGAATAATCATCAACAATGACAAAGCCATATAGAGATGCTGCATTTGTTAGTGTGGCATAATGAGTAGGGCCAAAGAGGTCCATATGAAGCAATTCAAAAGGAGCAGAGGTAGTCATGATAGTCTTCGACGGGTGCTTGGCTCTGGTCATCTTTCCAGCCTCACAAGCCCCACAAAGATGATCTTTGAGGAATTTGACACCCTCAATGCCAATGACATGATTCTTCTTCACAAGCGTGTGTAAGTTCCTCATGCCAGCATGACCCAGTCATCGATGCCATAGCCAGCCTTCTGAAGCTTTTGCAAGTAGACATGTTGCAGGCTGTGGTCCTGCAGAGAAATCAACAATATACAAGTCTCCTCTCCTAAAGCCTTCGAAGACTTTGGAATTGTCAGATTCCATGAGCACTAAGTAGCGATATTTGCCAAAGACAACAACCATATCAAGATCACAAATCATTGAGACAGACATGAGGTTGAATTCGAGGGACTCGACAAGCATGACTTTGTCCATGTGTCGATCCTTTGAGATTGCAACCCTACCTAGACCCAATACCTTGCTTTTGCCTTTGTCAGCGTAGGTGATATGCTTCAAATGTGATGGAGATAAAGGAGTGCCCATCAGTAAGCTCTTGTCACCGGTCATGTGATTTGTACATCCACTGTCAAGGACCCACTCAGTAGCTTTGCGTAAATCATCCTGTAGATGAATTAGTGCTTCTTACGAACTCATATACTTCAGAGTGAAGAATATGACATCAAATTCATCAGACATAATTTCATCAATTAATGCAACATATGTATATATAGCAGTATGAGGACGTGAGAAATGAATGAATTATTTCTTCATAATTAGCTTGCATCCTTTCAAGCATTTTCAGGTCTCCAGCAAATTCTTCAGACGATTAAGTTCATCTGGAGACCTGACCCTGCATAAGAGATTAGTTCTTTTTCTTCACCACCGACATCTGGAGGGGTGGCAAAGAGTTCATCATTCTGCGAACTCCATAAGAGAAAGGTGGCATTGAAGCCAATGCGCTTTGTTTCACAGAAGAGGGGTTAGAATAGGCATATGAATAAGCAGAGAAATTCTTCGAGGACTTATGAACATAATGATTTGAAGAATAATGCACATATTCATAGCTCTTAGATTTTTCCTGTGAAACAGAAGTGTTAGCACAATGATGTTCATATGAGGATTTGGATCCACGTGAGGAATTTGATCCATATGAGGAATTTGGTCCATATGAGGACTTGGATCCATTTGAAGCCTTTGGTCCATATGAAGAATTTGATCTAGGGTTCCTATTCTTCACAGGTGGTGTCATGATGACATTCACCTGAAGACTTTCAAGGCACCTTTTGGGAACCCAGATTTTCTTCATAGGGGGAGCGTTCATGCAGTTAGTTCCAACATATCTAGGAAATACTTCACCATTCTGATTTTTGAACAGTTTATAGTTGGAGTCAAATGACTCATCAGATGAATATGAGGATTCACAAGTAAAGCCAGATAAAGTGGATGGATCTATGGGAGGTCCCTTCGTAGCAACCCATGAGGTTTTGGGCTACTGCTCAGGTTTCCAGTAGGTTCCATCAGCATTGAGTTTCCTCTCAAAGGCAATACCCTCTTTCCTAGGGTTCCTGTTCAAGATATGCTTTCTGAGCACATCGCAAAGAGTCTGATGCCCTTTGAGGCTTTTGTACATGCCTGTCACATACAATTCCTTCAACCCTGCATTTTCGTCAGTGATACTAGTGGTATCCTCAGATGAGGAATTTGTGACCACAGAGATAGTTGAAGAATTTGCAGCAATAGAAGCATTTGAACTTTCAGGTGAAGAATTAGCAGTTTCATGTTCAATGCATTTCAAACATGGTGGAATAAATTCTTCCTCAGAGGAACTGATCTGTTGAGCAAGTAATAAATCATTTTCCTTCTGAAGATCTTCATGACTCACCCTTAGCTTCTCAAGGTCTTGCTTTCTCTGAAGAAATTCATAAGAAAGCTTCTCATGATCAGCTAAGAGAGTTTCATGACGACTTTGAAGGTTATCAAACTTAGACTGTAGTCACTGAAGATTATCAATCAGAGTTTGAGTTCGATCCATTTCCTCACCTAGCAGATCATCGCTTTTGTCTAGCAAATTTTGAACCTTTTCCAAAGCCTTTTGTTGTTTAACAGCAATATTAGCAAGTTTGGAATAGCTGGGTTTGAGATTTTCATCAGATTCATCCTCACTTGATTCAGAGGAGGGATGTTTGAGTACCTTGGCACCTTTTGCCATGAAGCAATAGGTGGGAGCATAGTCATCGTTGCTGTCATCAGCAGTGTTGGGGAAGCCATTTTCCTCAGTGTTGAAGATGGACTTGCTGACGAAAGCAATAGCTAGGGCTAGGCTCGCCACACCAGAGTTTGACTCCTCAGATGCCTCCTCTTCCTCATTTTCCTTAGATTCAGCTTCAGAGTCCATTTCCTTGCCAATGAATGCCCGAGCCTTCTTGGAACTGCTCTTCTTGTGAGATGAAGACTTTGAAGATTTTGATGATGAGGACTTTGAAGATTTCTTCTTCTTCTTTGAGTCATCTGAACTATCATCCTTGTATTTCTTCTTCTTTGATTCCTTTTCCCACTGAGGACAATCAGTTATGTAGTGACCAGGTTTCTTGCATTTGTGGCAAGTCCTCTTCTTGTAATCACGGGATGAGGAATCTGATCTCATGTCATCACCTTTTGAAGATTTTACAAAGCCACCACGCCTTGAGAACTTCTGGAATTTCCTCAGGAGCATTGCTAGCTCCTGGCTTAGTTCTTCAGGGTCACCAAGGCTGCTATCAGAATCTTCTCCTTCGGATGAGTAAACTGTAGTGGCCTTCAGTGCATGTGATCTTCCATAGCTTGGCCCGTAGAGATCTCTCTTCTCAGCTTGTTGGAATTCATGAGTGTTCAACCTCTCAAGGATATCAGCAGGATCTAGTGACTTGTAGTCTCCACGTTCTTGAATCATCAGTGCTAGTGTATCGAATAAAGAATCAAGTGACCTCAGCAATTTCTTCACCACCTCATGGTCGGTGATGTCAGTGGCACCAAGTGCTTGAAGCTCGTTTGAAATGTCAGTGAGGCGATCAAAGATTTCCTGGACATTCTCATTGCCAAGTCTTTTGAAGCGGTTGAAGAGATTGCGAAGAACGTCAACTCGAGAATCACATTGAGTTGAGATTCCTTCGTTGACCTTGGACAGCCTGTCCCAGATAAGCTTTGCAGACTCCAAAGCACTCACTCTACCGTACTATCCTTTGCTCAGATGGCCACATATGATATTCTTCACTTGAGAGTCGAGTTGCTTGAATCTCTTCACATCAGCAGCGTTCACGGAAGGAGTGACAGAGGGAACGCCATTTTCCAGAACATATCAGAGATCGTTGTCAATTGCCTCAAGATGCATGTGCATCTTATTCTTCCAGTAGGGGTAGTCCGTCCCATCAAAGGTAGGACACCCAGCCAAGACCTTGATCATGACTGCAGTCGACATAACTAAAACTCCAGGTGGTTAAACCAAAATCACACAGAACAAGGGAGTACCTTGCTCTGATACCAATTGAAAGTGCGTTATATCGACTAGAGGGGGAGTGAATAGGTGATTTTTACAAATTCGTCACTGAGGAAATACCACTTGAGGAATTTGCTATGTGACGAACTACAAGCAGCGAAATAAGTACTCAGGTGCAAGCATAACATGGTAGTAACATAGTCATCATGATGATATGAAACAAGCACAGAGCACAAGTGGCATGAAAACAGGATAAGCAGGCAAAAGACTAGAAGGCTGAAGAAATAGGATTGAGGAAATTGAGAAAGTCTTTAGTCAAAGTATTCAAATAGTAACGATCAATTTCATCAACACATGAATGAGGAAATGAAAGGGTTGAGGAAATAGAACCAGTAGCTCGGTGAAGATAATGATTTGGTAGATCAGTTCCAACTGCTGTGATAGTTGTACATCTGGTTGGAGCGGCTAGGTATTTAAACCTGAGGACACACAGTCCCAGACACACAGTCCTCACCGTATTCTCCTTGAGCTAAGGTCACACAGACCTTGCCCAATCACTCGTGGTAAGTCTTCACAGGTGACTTCCAAACCTTTACAGACTTGGTCACTCGGCGATCCACAATTCCTCTTGGATGCTCTAGACCATGATGCCTAACCGTCTGGAGGATGCATAGTCTTCAAAGGTAACAAGCGTTGGTTCCACACAGGAACAATCTCTTCAGTGATGCTCAATCACTTTGGGTTTTAGGTTTTGGGTTTGGGTTTTTCCTCACTGAGGATTTTCTCTCAAAGTCCTCGGAGGATGGGATGCTCTAAATGACAAGTGTCAGTTTCTCTCGGAGCAGCCAACCGGCTAGTGGTTGTAGGGGGCGGCTATTTATAGCCAGGGAGCAGCCCGGCATGATAAGACATAAATGCCCTTCAATGATATGACTGTTAGGTGGATAAGATATTTGGGACAGCTGGCGCGTAGCACAACAACGGTCGGAAATTTGAGCTCTCAAATTCCTCGGGGCTATCATGTTCCTCACTTGTAGGCAATCTGCACTGGTGAATTCTTAACTCCTCAGTCATAACAAATTCCTCAGAGAACAGAAGATCTTCGTCTCTGTCACTGAAGAAAATGACTGAGTTGTATGAGATTTCCAATGGCTTCACTCGAAAGGATTGGGTATGTGTAGGCTTTGAGATGAGCATCACTTGGAAACTTTTCCTTAGTTTTACCTCGACCCGCTTGAACAGTATGGTGTTTCCTATGACTCAAGAAAGAGAAAACAAAACTACGAAAACAAAAGTCTTCATGCTTCATAATCCTCGCATCAATATCAAAGTCTTCAAGGTCACACCAATTTCCTCATTTTCAAAGTCTTCAAGAAAACCAAAGTCTTCAAATGAAGATATTCATTTTTAGGGGTCGACTTTTATCATAAATATCAAACTCCTCATAGACTTATAGAACCTGTGTACACTCACAAACACATTAGTCCCTTAACCTATAAGTCTTCAATACACCAAAATCACTAAGGGGCACTAGATGCACTTACACCAGCCGACTACCAGCAATCAATCGGAGTCTCGGGGACTACACCCTATGGGTGTGCTGATCTTGCACCCATAGAGCAAAATTTTGAGTAATCTGTTACTTGATGCAAGACCAATACCAGATCCTCAAGTACTACTCGACCTCCGAGTAGGAGGGGAAAAAGTTTGGTCAGTACCAGCTAAGAAGATTTTCTGTTCTCTCAGACCCCCGCCGACTGCCCGCAGTCGATGGTGGTCTCGGGGACTACACCCAGTGGGTGCACTCAGCGTGCCCCCACTGGAGTAATCTCCACTCGGTGCGGCCTGACCAGTCCGAGTGACGAACAACAAACAAACAAGTTCTAAGGCTCCCGTCAACTACCAAAAAAATTGCTATAAGGTGAGTTTAACGCTCCTTCGTGGACCTGTTTTGAGCCTTCTTCTAGGACTCAAAGCATGAAACTCATAAGTTTGGATCTAGAACCGACTCGTATTGATGTTCCTCCGGGATAAGAATGGTATGTCTTCAATAGAGCACTCCATGCGTCAAGCTTGTTGCCCAGATTTAATGACACACCCATACTCTGATCACGAGTTTACCTCTTCCGAGAGATGAACGAATGTCACCAAGTTGCTCCTTGCAGGCACTTACCCCAGATCAGTCAGGAAGCGCAGTGCCATAATCCATTGAGATTTTTTTCAAACCTTGGTTGTCTGAAAGCACGATGATGGGTACCAAGTATTTCCGTAATCACTCGGGCAAATTGTGTCTTTCACAAACTCGTTCTGTAAAATCACAACCGATTCGAGGGCTAATGTTGGGGATACACATAACAGGTAGGCCCACGAAGGGTCGAAATATTGTAAAGCATGGGGTCCACACATCATGTGGGTCCAGATAAATTTCATACAGACATACTATCCACTCGGACAAGCAACGTACTATCCACTCGGACAAGCAACGTACTATCCACTCGGATGACAGTCCACCATTCGGCCGTATGACTCACTCGGTTATGCGAAGACCAGCAGGCAGCAAGGCAGTCAAAGCATCATTCTCATAGTGGAGGCTTCGTAGTGGGCTGGCATTATGGCATTCATGCCCCACTTTGTAACATAAGAGGTGAGGGGGTGGCGCACTCTATATAGGCCACCCCCACCACGTAGCTAGATAGGTCCTCATTCTTCCCCTGGCTCTCATCTCTCTCTCCCTCACCACTAGTCTCAGGACTTAGCTCAGCCATGGAGATTCGTTCTCCCCTCTCTCTCTCTCTCAAATACACCATGTAACTCCATCTTCATGACAGATAAAGGAAAGCCTCTCCAGAGCACGAGACATAGGGTTGTTATCTCCACCGTGAGAGGCCCGAACTCCCTAAAACCACTGTGTCACCCATTTGCATCTCGATAGATCATGCTCCCTTACACTACCCCTCTCTATTGTCGGAATCATTCCCACGACACTCGGTGTCGGCGGGGCAGGGCATCGGCGGAGCCTGCATTGTCCTCCGCCTCGTCGTCGGTCTCGCCAAACAACGCCTCGCCCGCTTCATCGCCCTCTTTGTAGGCGGCCGCAACCTCCGCCACTTGCATGCGGTACTGCTAGTGCGCGAGGCGACTCTCGTGGGCGGAGCGGTATGACTCAAGCAGCGCCTCCTGCTCTGCCCGCTCCGCAGTGATCTGCTCCTCCGCCTGCAGGTGCTCCAGGAGGACATGGTGGTTGTAGGAGGCGTCGGCCTGCGCCTCCCGGAACTGCTCCTCACGCTTCTGCCTCATGATGTCCATGTATTGGGCATGGGCCTCGCCGATGGTCATGGTGCAATGAACCGGCGAGGATGGCGCGGAGGAGGGGGTTGGCGCCAGATCGTCGACTACCACGTTTTCCATTGGGACGTCTTCGTCCTCCGGCTGCCTGCTGGCCAGTCAGTTGGTAGCAATGGTTGCCATCTCCTTCTGGTTCGTCGTCCGCCTGTCCCGAAGAGCGCTGGAGAACGAGGAAGCCATGGTGGGAGTAGTGTGGATAGGAGAAAGGGAATGGAGGCGGATGGCTGTGGCTATGGCCGGCGCAGCAGTTTATATAGCAATGGTGGGCGGCAAAGGGACGGACGGGTGGTGCCGAAGTAGCCGCCTCGGCAACCATGTATCATTAATGTGGGCGGCAGACGGACGAGACTTGTGTCGTTTGAACGCGGAGCAATCGCCTGCACCAAGAAGCGGCCTGGGCGGCGCGGACCGTTTCGGGCGAAAAGCGCGCGGGGGCGAGGAAGGAGGTCTGGGTGGGCCAGGGCGGTTAGACTCATGCTTGGCAGTAGTCCGGTCCAACAGCCGGACATGCTGGCTCGCCACCGAGCTCGCCGAGCTCAGCGACGACAATCAGACGATGGACGTGGCTTCTAACCTAGAGCAGTTGCCACCGCCCAAGCCGGTTCATGCCGTGTTCACCATAGAGCAGGTGCGGCCGCACTTCGATGCCGTAATGGCGGAAGAGGTACCAACGCAGGAGGGCCTGTGCTGCAACCTCCGTCTCCTCAACGAGCACCGGCTCGCGGAAGGACGAATCGCTGGCAAACAAGCGAACGACAATGCCGTCGCAGACATGTGGCCCTATTATCCTGGCTTCCTGAATAAGCAGCGGGCACTGTATCAGACCATCCGTAGGGCCCGCGAGGCCCTCTCCGTCGTCCTTCGAGTTATTGAGCTCATCGTGGCGTCGCCTCTCGCGTTGTCAACATGGTCAACGAACATGAGGAATCAGGATATGACTTTACTTGGAGAGGACAACAGTGGGGACCCACCAGGGCCATAGCCGCACGTACGCAAGTGCCTCCTTATTACATACAACTATATTTTTTTTGCTTCCTCCTGGTTTCCTGACATCATGGTCCCACACCATTTTCAACCTATATAGTCAATAAATGAGAGAATTGCACAAGGAGCGGCCGACAGCTGGGACCCAGCAGCTCGAGCAGCATTTGTGTTTTTGAGGTGTGAGCAGAGTTTTTCTTGAGCAATGCTTTTGTTGTTGTTCAGAGCAGCAGGGTATCAACTGGGCGGGCTGTGTCCCAAATATCCAGCCCAGATATTAATTTTTTTCTAGGAGAAAATGTCTAGCCCAGCTATACTTTTTTTTGAGGAATACCCAGCCCAGGCCAACTTGTTATTCTCCACCCCGCTGGGCTGCAAATCTTTCCTATGAGGGATGCATTAGGCTTAACAAGAAAATGGGCTTTAAGAAATAATAAATGGGATGTAATTATAAAAACTGGGCTATAACTATAAAGAAATGCACCAAACAGGTAATTAGTTTTAAAAAATTGGATTTTGAAAATTTTAATTTCATTACTTGTTGCGCGCGCAATATTTTGTTGGATTTTTACAATAAAAATTTATTTTGAAATTATATTTAATCTGACTCGAAATTTCGGGATAAAAATATTTCGGATCCCATCAAAATGTGGGAAATTTTATTGAATTCTATTTTGAGCGGTTCGTTGAAATTATTAATTGTTGTCCTACGCACGACTTTGTCAACTTATAGTCAACACATGATTCTAGCAGCAATGGCCGTTGGATGTCCATCCAACGGATGTCATGCTTCTTCAATCTCAGATATTCTTGCTTCAGCCGCCCAAACCACCGCTGGTGGTACCGCCTGCTACCGCCTCCCGTGGCCGGCTATGCTAGCGCGCAGGACTCACCGGCCCACCCTACTCCCATCGCCGTCTAAGCCATTCCTCTACTCGCCAACACCTCCTGTTATTCTCCAGTGACGGCAGCCTCACACCGCAGCCGAACCAGTGAACCCTCGTACTCCCCTCCGCGTGGGCATCCACCTGCCTCGTCTTCCCTGGCTCCACATCGTTCCCTTCCTAGGCCTCGCTGTCGTCCACCGCCTGGGTGCTGTCCGCGCGGCATGGTCAACGTGGTTAACAAACGACAGCCATCGGAAGAGGACTCTACGAGGTGAGGCTGACAGATGGACCCACCAGCTACATCTTCGCACACAAGGAAGTGCGTCCATATTACGGGGAAAAAATGATTCTTCCCCTGACAGCTGGGACCCACCAGCTATATCTTTGCATGCAAGGAAGTGCGTCCTTATGCTCCCTGACAGCTGGGACCCACCCGGTCCAAGCGTACGTAGTGTTTTCTGTCTGGTCATGAATGTGTACGTACATACTGGTCGATCAGTCTCTCTACAACGATGAACCTTGGCCGAGCAAGCAGCGGCACGTGTAGTAGTAGAGCCCCCGACATAGCAGTTCAGGCAGTCCCTTCTAAACCGTGTACACGTACATACAGCCACATGACAAAAAATACGGCCATGTACGTACATACGGACGGGGTCTCGAATGCCTAGCTACTCCTACATATGTACGGCCAGGGCATGTGTACATGGAGAGGCAACGAATGGCAGCAACAGCGTCCTGTTCATCGGAAGCCAACCGGCTGGGTCGGAACGGAGAAACTGCGTCGTGTTCATCGGGAGGCAACGAAGTGCGTCGTGTTCATCGGGATCCAACCGGCTTGGACGGAACAGCCGAAATGAGGTCTGGCATACCGCAGAACGAAGGAAACGGCCTTCTGTTCAACCGCGTACGGTCGAAACGGGGTCCTCTTCATCGGGAAGGGTCTGGCGTACCGCAAAACGGAGGAAACAGACTTCTGTTCGAGTGCCTACGGTCGAAACGGGGTCCTGTTGATCGGGAGGGGTGTGGCATACCGCAAAACGGAGGAAACGGACTTCTGTTGGAGCGCCTATGGTCAAAACGGGGTCATGTTCATCCACCGTCTACTGCCTCGCTCTAGCCTCCACGGGCTACTGTTCATCCACCGTCAACTTCCTCCAGCCTCCACCAGCTATTATTCATCCAGCATCCACCGGCTACTGTTCATAGACCCTCCACGGGGTCCTGTTCATCCACCCCCAACCGGGTGGGGTGCGGCGGCCTCCTCGGGGTCCTATTCATCCAGTAGCAACGGCCTATTACCAAGGGGTCCTATCCATCCAACCCCCACCGGGAACTTTTCATCCACAGCCAACCAACCGGCTCGACTCACCACGTCTCGACTCGTTATACGTACCGCGTGCACGGTAGCAACGGTCACTGTTCATCGAGAGGCAACCAAACATCGGCAGGCTACGAGAGAAACACGCAAACCTCCATGCATCGCTCGGCCCCGACCACCCACCGTAACCGAGAACTCTCCGATATTTTCCTCGGCCTCGCTTCTACCATGATTTTTTCTGTCATGGACGACCCAAGGAATGTCATGCAGGTGTGTCTCCGACCCGCCCAGGACAAAAAGCCCATTTTATGTCATGATTTTTTTTCATAGAAGTAGGAGCCCACCACATCTATGATGATACGTGGTTTTGTCACAATTATCGTCATAGAAGTGTCATAAGCATGACAGGAAAAAAATTTGTCCAGGCCAAAATGTCATGGATGTGTCTTTTTTTGTACTGGATATGCTGACGTACGCTCGAGGAAAACATCTACAATTAAACATTGATCGAAAGTGCACCTAGAATTATGGACCAAGTAGCACGATCAATGTTATAATGCTAATTCAAAAACCAACACATTTAGAATGAAACTATCGACCATTCACTTCAAAGCAATAGGGTTGCTAGAAGTTTGAATTCACACATCATAGTTCAATTGTTGGTATTCTGGTTAGAAACAACACGGGGACCAAGAAATGAACGGAGATGGCGAGAAGTATTACTATATAAAAAATTCTTAAGAGTTGGAGCAATTCTCACAACATCCTTGACATAAAAGATGGTAATACTCCAAGGTAGAACAAAGCATAAGTTGGATATCAAGGAACTCAAGGTATAACACAAACCATGAACAAGTTTGTGTTGGAGGGAAGTCAAGAAGGTTGTAGATGATAACACAAATCATCGAGATCAAGGATGGTATTTCTCATCATGAATTCAACTGATATCCTGAAAGAGCTCAGAATGTTGATGATGATCACGACACATTTGTTGAGAGGTTTCATGAAGATGTAATCGATCCGCGATGACATCAAGAAAAAGGAATGGTGAAGCGAAGGGTTATTCGAACCACGAATACGACACAAACTTGGAACCAAGCTTGATGTTCAAGGCGAAACGATATGACGAGGAAGACCGACGTAAGATTAGCTCATCATAAAAAATTATGCTCTGGGACGAAGGACCAGGCAGCACAGTTAAAATTAGCATGATAATGATGTAGCTGATCAGGCTAGGAATGACATGGTGGAGTATTAAACTTCCCAACAACAAGGTACTAGGGGTACTGAACAACAGTGTTGATTCAATTCACTATTCAGTGTTCTCGGTTGACGATAACCCAGAACCCAGGAAAAATTGGAATCAGTGAGAAATAATAGTTGATGAAGAACCCATAATAAGGTATGCAGTTCCATGATATTGTCGAGATACCAGAGGGTAATACTCGACAGTAGATCAAAGTAAAGGTTGGACGGGTGTATTGATCCACAGAAGATAAGTGCTTAAACTTGCCCGAGAAATGGTATTAGATAAAGACAACATGGTCGGACCCACGATTGCAAAAGACCAAATCCCAGATATAATATGAACTCATACAAAGTGTATAATTAATTTTAAGAGAAGCTTCCATGATAAGATCTACACTGTATCCGTGGGCATGAACACAAAGTTCAAGGTAGACTCCCACATCTCCAATGCATAGCATTTCATTTACTTCTCATGTTTGAAGAAGTTGTAATGTTAAAATTTTATCTAGCAAAACACCAGAAGAATATGACTCGTGATAACTCTCAAGTTCACACGGGTTAGGGAAGGCATAGGTTCAACCCATAGGGGCGTCTTAGGAACATATTCCACAAGCTTCAATAGTAAATAACACAAGCTTGATAGTAGAGCATGGTTGACAGAAAGCATAGGATACAATTTACCGACGGCGTTATGTGTCAGGGGAAGAACTCACAAGAATTTTGAATGTGAAGGCCACTGTCAGATAATAACTCGGCAATGGGTCTGGTGTCCTCATCGGAGCTGATGAGAGTATCGGTACTCAATCAGAGGAAGACCGAATGCAAAGGCATCAGATTATATAAATATCTGGATAATTGCAAAGCTTAATAAAAAAATACGATTTCCAAATCGATGGCTCATAAGCAGATGCTCTGATCAAAGATGGGTAAGTTTAGTAGACATAGATCGACAATCAATCAAGGTTTGATTTGCTGAGAACCAGCTCATGCTCGAAGTGATATCTGAGACGAAAGGACGAATTCTAGTTTCGAATGATGACTTCGACCCTTCACAAACATATCAAATAAAAGGCTCAAAATGACGATGACAAAGGATACTAATGAATATTGCGAGACTTAAGAAACACAACCATAATGCAAGCAGACAAGTATTTGCAGAGCAGTAGTTGGCAGAGGATTACCGGAAGATTGAATAGTATTTTAGTGTATCTTGTGAATCATATGAACAACTAGTAATGAAAAATTCCTTGATAACTATGAAGAATTATTCGTAGGGGCATTCATGTGGCAAGGAACTGCAAGGCAATGGCATAGGGGATTCTTAAAAGTCGAAGAATAATTCGATGTATCTTGTAATACAAGAGCAACTAGGAATGATTGTATGAATGGCTAGTGTACGTAGTTATCCATAGGGGTTTATTGATGGAAGGGAATTGCAATGGCGGTGGGCACAAGGGTCTCGTGAAAACATCGAAGAGTATCTTCAGAATCTTCTAATGAAGCAGGTGATCATCTGGAATGAGGGGCTCTTTGGAAAGAAGTCGTCATGAGATCCTAAAGTTAGAGTTAGCAAAATCTTTAACCGGAACAGAAGAGATTAGAATCCCAGAGTAAGGATGAGGAATAAAAGATCCTAATACCACCCCATTGTGATGTGGGCCCGTAAGACACACAACAATGTTAGTAAAAGTTTTCCAAGGACTAGACTCAACTTCGGCCAAGGAGTTGGAAAGGGGGATCCTACAGGCAGTCGGCTCTGGTACCAACTTGTGATGCCTCCGATTCAATCATACACTAATCATACACGCAAACGTGTACGATCAAATCAGGGACTCGCTGGAAGATATCACAACACAACTCTAGACACAGATTAAAGTCATACAAGCTTCATATTACAAGCCAGGGGCCTCAAGGACTCGAATACATAAGCTCGTATACAAACGAGTCAGCGGAAGCAACAATATCTTAGTACAGACATAAGTTAAACAAGTTTGCCTTAAGAAGGCTAGCACAAAAGGAGCAAAGATCAAAAAGGTAAGGCCTCCTAACTACTCCTGGTCGTCGGCGGTCTCCACGTCGAAGTAGGCTCCGTTGGGGTAGTAGTACTTGTCAGCGGGATCAGCTGGCTCCTGGGCTCCATCATCTGATCGCAACATCCGTAAAGAAGAAAGTAGGGGGAAAAGGTAGCAAAGCAACCGTCAGTACTCATCCAAAGTACTCGCAAGACTTACATCAGAACTAAGTATGCATTAGTATCAAAGGAAGGGGGTTGTATCTTTGGACTAGACTGTAGAAATGCCAGAATAGAGGGGAGGCCTAGCCTATCGAAGACTAGCATCTTCAAGCATCATGCAGCATCAGAAGAGGTAAGAGTAACACATTATATTAGTATTAAGTATGTTGTAACATCCCCCAGAGATCACTTCCTCGAATCCCTGCGAGAAAGCAATCCCGGAGCCACCATATCCATTTCATGCCTCAGCATCCTGTTCTAGTTGTATCGATCGGGATGCAACTCCGAGCATCTGTTACCATGGACACGGCTATCGAATAGATATACTTCCCTTCAAGGGTGCACAAACTTACCCAACATGCTCGATCAACTCCGGTTGGACACACCATCAGGTCGTGACCAGCCTTGGCCGATCAACACACCGCAGTCCTACCTAGGCTCAACAGAGAGGCCAGCACGCCGGTCTACATCCTAAGCGCGCAGAGATCTTGGGCCCATCGCCCTTTGCTCTCCTGCATATTGCATGGATGGCCGGGATGAGGCCTAGCAACCTCCTTATACAAGGCAGGTTCTTACGCGGGCCACCCGGGCGCATGCCGCTCCATCGCTGATGTCCAAAGAGCTTTCGGCTGATACATATGACGTGGAGTGCCCATACTTATTCCCACGTGGTGGTCAGTGCAAAAAAGGCCAGAGGCCTACTCGGATCACATATCCAAACCTTTAATGTCTTGGGAGCGCGTGGTAACATGTAGAGACTCATGATCATGTGACCCCGTCGCCCCGTCTCGTGAACTTACGGCAAGGGCCCGGAATGCGTGGCTGTGCCACGTAGAAATCTCGCGGGTACCCTCCAGGTCAACCCGACTACACATCAACTCGCAGGTACCCTCATGGTCAACCCGACTTGCAAGAGACTGTCGGGAACTCAGGTCCACCTCTACCGGGGTGGTACCGCCTGTCCCTCCAGTCCTGCAATAACAGTAACTCTCGCGGGTACCCCTCGGGGCCGACCCATCTTTAACGTGGTTCTGGGGGTAAATTCAAAGTAACCATGTGTCCAAAACACCAAGGGGGACCAAGTAATCACCCTCAATGGATTCCACTTGATGTAATCATCAGGGTGAACTTAGAGGAATCACCCTCGTGGGTTCACTCTTGATGTGTTGCACGACAGAGTCGTTATCGGGAGTGGTGAAGGAGGAATCACCCTCCATAGACCACGACCGATTAACTACACTATAGAGATCTCATTAGAAGTGCTATACGAGGTATCAACCTCGGCACTCGATAGTAACCATGCAGTGTCGTACAACTAAGGGGGGGTGTGATGTGATGTGTCGGGCCTTGATCATCGCTCATGTTGATCGAGTCATCTGGTAATCCAGCGGGGGCAACAGGGACAAGGTGAGGGGCCACAGATGGATCACTAACCAACCTATACTAAGTAGTTTAGGATAAGCAGGTAAGGTACAAAACAGGTTACAAAAGTAGGCTTTGCATCAGAATAGGAGCAAACAAATATGATACGTCTCCATCGTATCTACTTTTCCAAACTCTTTTTCCCTTGTTTTGGACTCTAATTTGCATGATTTGAATGGAACTAACCCGGACTAACGCTGTTTTCAGCAGAGTTGCCTTGGTGTTATTTTTGTGCAGAAATAAAAGTTCTCGGAATGACCTGAAACTTCACGGAGAATATTTTTGGAATAAATAAAAAGTATTGGCGAAAGAATCAATAGAGGGGGGCCACCTGCTGTCCACAAGGGTGCATGGCGCGCCCACCCCCCTAGGGCGCGCCCCCTGCCTTGTGGGTCCCCTGGACCTCCACCGACCTCAACTACAACTCCATATATTCACGTTCGGGGAGAAAAAAAATCAGAGAGAAGGATTCATCATGTTTTACGATACGGAGCCACCGTCACCTCCTGTTCTTCATCGGGAGGCCAAATCTGGAGTCTGTTCGGGGCTCCGGAGAGGGCAAATCATTGCCATCATCATCACCAACCTTCCTCCATCACCAATTTCATGATGCTCACTGCCGTGCGTGAGTAATTCCATCGTAAGCTTGCTGGACGGTGATGGGTTGGATGAGATTTATCATGTAATCGAGTTAGTTTTGTTAGGGTTTGATCCTTAGTATCCACTATGTTCTAAGATTGATGTTGCTATGACTTTGCTATGCCTAATGCTTGTCACTAGCGCCTGAGTGCCATGATTTCAGATCTGAACCTATTATATTTTCATGAATATATATGTGTTCTTTATCCTATCTTGCAAGTTGTAGACACCTATTACGTGTTATGATCCGCATACCCCAAGGTGACAATAATTGGGGTTCTTTCCGGTGATTACCGTAGTTTGAGGAGTTCATGTATTCACTAAGTGCTAATGCTTTGGTCCGGTTCTCTATTAAAAGGAGGTCTTAATATCCCTTAGTTTCCATTAGGACCCTGCTGCCACGGGAGGGTAGGACAAAAGATGGCATGCAAGTTCTTTTCCATAAGCACGTATGACTATATTCGGAATACATGCCTACATTATATTGATGAATTGGAGCTAGTTCTGTGTCACCCTAGGTTATAACTATTGCATGATGAATGCCATCCGACATAATTATCCATCACTGATCCATTGCCTACGAGCTTTTCACATATTGATCTTTGCTATGTTACTTTTCTGTTGCCACTATTACAATTGCTACAAAATTGCTACTGTTACATTTGCCACCGTTACCGTCACTTCCATACTACTTTGCTGCAGATATTTAGTCTTTCAGGTGTGGTTGAATTGATAACTCAGCTGCTAATACTGCTAATACTTGAGAATATTCTTTGGCTCCCCTTGTGTCGAATCAATAAATTTGGGTTGAATACTCTACCCACGAAAACTGTTGCGATCCCATATACTTGTGGGTTATCAAAATACAGTAGCAAAATCTAATGCAAGCATGAGAAAGAATGGAATGGGCGATATCGGAATGATCAAGGGGGGTTTTGCTTGCCTGATTACTCTAAAAATGAAAGGAATCTTCGGAAGCGTACCCATAGTCGAACACCGAAGCATCAATGGTCTCGGGGTCTACCGGAGAGGAAGGAGGGCGACAGAAAGCATGACATGACTATATGCAGTGCTAGGGGTGTTCTAACACGGTACTACATGTTACAGACGGAGAGGGAAAACATCCGGAGGGGCTTTCCCGGCGTTTGGCCTTTTCCGGACAGATGAAAGAGAGGGGACAATTCCATGTTCGCTATGCTAGGGGCACGCGACATATGAATGGAGTGCATATTCGGATTCATCGTATTTTTCTGGTCGATTTTCATATATAAAACTTTTTCATTGGAGCTACGGTTGAATTTATAAGAATTTCTGAAGTTTAAACAATATTCTAAAAGTATTTATTAATTCAAAAATAAAAGGGTAAATGCTATGGGTACACAGAAGTGTACCCAGAAAGTTGGCAAAGTGGCTGACAGGTGGGGTCCAGTGGCAGGGTTGACCCAGTCAACATTGACTAGTCTAAAAGGGAATAGTGCAGGCCGGTCCCGGCTGTCATTGACTCAGGCTTTAAAAGTTTAGTTATTTTGTTTAACTTTAAGTGGGGCCCCTCTGTCATACACTAGCTAACAACTAAAAAATTAACAAAATAAAAGTCAACAGGGGGAGTTAGGAGGGGGTTTAGGCCAAAACTAATTAAGGCGAGCCCAGGAGGAAGTGGCCAGGGCCACCGCGGCAAGTGCACGCGGCCAGGGCCACTGCGCGGCCGGCCGGCAGCACCAGCAGTGGGCAGCGGCGGTTGGGCCGCAGCTGCCGGCGTGCGCGGGCGTGGCCAGGTGGAGACGAGCACGGCCGAGGGGAGGCGGGCGCGGTAGTAGGAGGAGGAGCGGCGGCGACGACGCAGCAGGCGGCAGCCCATCAGCATGGCAAGCATGGGCAGTAGCTAGAGCAAGCAGCTGCGATAGAAGGCAGCAGCAAGAGCAGCATGAAGCAGCGGCAACAGCAAGCGAAGGCAGCAACAGTTGTAGTGCAGAAGCAAGTAATGATGGGAGCGCAGCAGCAGGCGGCTGCGGGCATGCGTGCGTGGGCGTGGGGATGGGCAGAACCTGCCACGCGCTCGAGGTCGGGTGCGGCCACGGGTGGGCATGAGCGGAGGGCAAGCTGTGCACGCAGGGATTTGGGCTCGATGTAGATCAAAGCCATAGGCACACATCTAGCTCACTAAGGGCATGGGCAACATCTACGCGAGGCCACGAGCGGGGCGGCGTGCTTGGTTGGGCCAAAGGAGCACAACAGCAGCATCAGTTAATACGACAGTGGCGCTGACCTCCGGCGGCCATGGCAGCAGCAATAGTATGCATGGAATCGAGGCGCGGCAAGAGGGGAAGTGTCGAGGAGCTCACCACGGAGGCACACGGAGGCCCGCTGGTGGCTTAGTAGCTGCAGAGGTGACGGATCGGCAAAGAACAACGGCAACGACCGAGGAAGAAGATGGCGTCGAGTCAGTCGATGCGGTGGCACCGGGCTTGAGCTCGTGGGTGAGGAAGACAAAGCAGACGATGGCGGATCTCCTGGACATGTCGACGAGGCGACGAGGGCTCGGTGGCCACGCAGACGATGGGGCATGACGACAGACTCGCTAGGCTTGCGCGGGGAAGAAGAGATTGAGGCGAGGGGGGAGTTGGGGGAGCTAGGGTTCTAGGAGGTGTGTGGGGGTCTTATCCGCGCGGGGGAAATGGTGGAGAGGCGTCGGATGGCCGCCACGGCGAAGTGCCGAGGCCGTGGCGGGCATCAGAGGCGTCCATGATTCCGGCATTTCCTATTTGGTGCTGCAGGCGCCCGTTACAGTGCAATTTGCAAACGGGCGCCTGCAGCAGTCCAAACTGGGCCGACCCATTCTATTTCATTCCTTCCTGTTCTTCTTGTTTTTCGAAAGGTCAAAAAAAGAGTGCGCTGGGATGGGGGTTCGAACTCGCAACCATTTCATTGTAAGGGCTCAGGTCTAGCCACCAGGCTATCCACCCGCGAGTGTGAAGTTTGTTCATTTTTTTGTTTTTATTTCCTTCTTCAGCTCGGTTTATTCTTTTTCTTTTTTCCTCGTCTTTTTTGTTTTCTTTATTGCATGGTTTTCTAAAATACGTGAACTTTTTCTTTAAATTTAGAACTTTTCTGAAAATCGATGAACTTTTTTATAAATTGTTGAACTTTTTTTCAAATTCAATGAACTTTCTTGAAATTTGATGAACTTTTTTCAAATTCGATGAACTTATTTCAAAATTTGATGAACAATTTTTTCAAATTCTATGAACTTTTTTTCAAATTCTATGATTTTTTTTCAAATTCGATGAACTTTTTTTTCAAATTCGATGAACTTTTTTCGAATTCACGAAAGTTTCCCATTTTCGTGAACTTTTCCTTTAAATTCATGGATTATATGAATGCCTTTCCAAATTATGTTTTCTTTATTCAAAGAATTTATAGGGGGTATAAAGTACAAGTATATGTTTAATTTTTGTACTGTATGAAAGAATAAAGAGCTGTGTTTTCCTTAAACAATCACTGGACTAAGGTCTAGTGGTTAATCCTTGTGGGCATTTACTTGGGCGTGACGGATTTGACTTCCGCTTCTCGCAAAATAACATGGCATTTTTTACTTCGGGTTTTGCTTCTCAGCAGCTTGCTTGGCCGGCCCAGTTCGCGTCCGTGCGGACGCCAGCGGCGCCAACCAGCGCTTACAGCGCTGTATAGGAGCTCCCATGATTCCTCCCTCCCTGTAGCGAGGAAGAGGACAGCGGGGGGGGGGGGGTGGGAGGCTAGGCTGCCTTTGTTGGCAAGGCCAAGGGGAACAGGGGCCCTTTTCCTTTTTTGTTTATTTTTTTGTTTTCTATTGTTTTTCTTTTATCTTTGTTTTTTGTTTTCTCTTTCATTTTCTTTTTATTTTAGTTTTATAAAATATAATTCTAGCACCTAAATTAGTAATTTAAATTAGGCCACTCCCACATTAGGTTTAGTATTTAAATAAAATACTTTGCATTTATTATTATTTAAAAAACATTTAATTAATTTTTGAGCCCCTATTTTATTTATTAGAAGGCGTTTAAATACTTTATAAAAATGTTGGTTCACCACCATAATTGTTTATGGAATATTTGCCACACTTTGAACATTTTTTTCTTCATGTTTGAGAATTTCTGTATTTCACTTACAATTTGAATTTGATTTAAAGTGGAAATTAGAAAGAGATACTAATCAAAGATGATCAAGCCTAGTTGATCATGATGACTTGTCATCATTAGTGTGAGGTCACTATAGCATGACACTGGGGGTGTTACACTTTGGGACCCACAAGCCCACTAGGCACGCCCTGAGGGGGGTGGCGCGCCTTGTGAGCTTGTGGCTCATAGGTGCACCCTCTTGTGGTGTGTTTAGTGCCAAAAATTGTTGTATATTACACAAAAAACATATTAAATTTTCAGGGCATTCTGATAACATTATTTTTGGGCCATTTTTTATTACACGGAAAATTCAAAAAACAGGATAATCATGGTATTTTATTACACTTAACTAAAAATAACAGAGAGCAAAAAGTAGGAACAAAAGGTTGTGCTTACTAAATTCATCGACCACATGCCCCTAAAAAAGAATCCATTAATAAGGTTGATCAAGTCTTATTAACAAACTATCTCCGAGTAACATGAAACTGAAGAATCTTCATATAACATTAAGTTACCTCTACGGGGATAAGCATATCCCCAATAATAAGAGTATCATATTTTTTTTTACAGTAGGAAGAGGGAGTTGAAAACTTCCAATAGTGATTGTCGGAGTCTTCTCAGTAACATGAATACCATTTACTTGAAATTGTTTCTTCGGAAAGTGCATTGTATGTTCATTACCATTGATATGAAAAGTGACCTTGCTTTTGTTGCAATCAATAACATCCCCTACAGTATTCAAAAAGGGTCTACCGAGGATAATCGACATGTTGTCATCCTTGGGCATATCAAGTATAACAAAGTCTGTTAAGATAGTAATGTTTGCAGCTACAACGGGCACATCCTCACAAACACCGATAGGTATGGCAGTTGATTTATCAGCCATTTGCAATGATATTTCAGTGGGAGTGAGTTTATTCAAATCAAGTCTTTTATATAAAGAGAAAGGCATAACACTAACACCAGCTCCCAAATAACATAAAGCAGTTTTGACATAATTTCTTTTAATGGAGCATGGTATAGTTGGTATTCCTGGGTCTCCTAGTTTCTTAGGTACTCTAGCCTTAAAAGAATAATTAGCACGCATGGTGGAGATTTCAGCCTCAATTATTTTTCTTTTATTAGTGACAATATCTTTCATGTATTTAGCATAAGGATCCATCTTCAAAATATCAGTCAAACGAGAAAGCTAAAAGACTGGCCTAAGCATTTCACCAAAGCGTTCAAATTCTTCCTCATCCTTATTCTTGGATGGTTTAGGAGGAAAGGGCATGAGTTTCTGAACCCATGGTTCTCTCTCTTCCATGTTTTCGAGCAACAAAGTCTCTTTTATCATAACGTTTATTTTTAGGAGATGGGTTATCAAGATCAACAGCAGGTTCTATTTCAACATCATTATCAGGTTCCTTAGTGTTGTCTAATTGAACCCCTTCATGAACATCATCATTATCATTATCATTATCACTAGGTGAATGTTCATTACCAGATTGTGTGTCAGCATTAGAAATAGAAACATCATTACTATATTCCAAAGGTTTTTCTACCTCAGGTTCACTAGAAGTATGCAAAGTCCTATCATTTTTCTTTTTCTTTTTAGATGGACTAGGTGCATCATCATTAATTCTTTGAGAGTCTTGTTCAATTCTTTTAGGGTGACCTTCAGGGTAAAGTGGCTCCTGTGTCATTCTAACTCCTCTAGTCACAACTCTAATAGCATCATCCTTCATATTATTATTCATTGCACTGAGCAAATCACTTTGACATTTAGCAACTTGTTCTAGTTGGTTTTGTCACGCCCAATATGTGACCCTATCCTCGAGGAACTCGGAGGTCCCACCCAGGATAGAAGCGCATATTGAAGACGCTTTGCAAGGTGGTTATCATTACATCGTACCATGTACATAATAGATGGGTATACATACAAAGGCATACAATCACCACATGAATACATTAATACATAGCAAACATCATACAGAAGAGCAAGATCCGACTACGGGCTGCCAACCAGGAACCTATCCCAAGATCGACGAAGAAGAAGAAGCAGAAGGGGGACTCCAAATAGAACAAGCATCGCTTTCATGTCAGATCATCACATTACCTGTACCTACAATTGTTATTGTAGTAATCCGTGAGCCACGAGGACTCAACAATCCCATTACCATGGGTATCAAGACTAGCAAACCTTAATGGGTATGGAATGGTTAAGTGGTGAGGTTGTAGCAGCACTAAGCATTGTATGGTGGCTAACTTACGAGTACAAGAATAAGAAGAGTAAACTACGCATAACGGACGCAAATTAGAATTATCAATAAGTGATCCTGAACTACTTATGAGTCATACTTAACCCCATCGTATTCTCTTCCCAAACTCCCTCAAAAAGAGACGGTCACGGTTACGCACGTAGTTGGTGTATTTTATTTGAAGTTTAGTGTCGAGTTCTCTACAACTGGATGTTATAAATTTCCAAGTCGCCACATAACCGCGGGCACGGCTTCTGAAAAGATTTAACCCTGCAAGGGTGTCCCAACTTAGTCCATCATAAACTCTCACGATCCACAAAGGAAAAACCTCCATCTTGGGACAACCCGATCAAGCTTGGAATCCCGGTGCACAAGACATTTTGACAATGGTGAAACAAAACCAGCAAGACCTCCCGACGTGCCGACACCCCGATTGGAGCCGCGCGTATCTCGAAATTAGGCCACGATCAGATGAGCATAGTGTACACCAACTGAGACCCGATTTTCCTCGGGGGAAGCCGCACGTGACTCTATTTTGGACCAACATCATCGGCACTGGCCCACCTGTATTATGTTGAATTAAGAATCCTTGAGTAGCGCCAACTCCCTATGCAAATTAATTATTTTTCAGTATTATTATATTGGAAAAATGTCAAAACCAAGTTGGTTCTTGTTGTAAGAGTTTTATTCAAAGTGAACTGTTGAGTGGGGCCCATAAACCCCGACCGTGTTAGGAACGCAAATCAAGGAACATAACACCGGTATGACGGAAACTAGGGAAGCAAGAGTGGAACAAAACACTAAGCAAAAGGCTAATCCTTCCACCCTTTACCAAGTATATAGATGCATTAATTAAATAAGAGATATTGTGATATCCCATGATATCCATGTCCCAACAAGGAACAACCTGCAACTAGCAATGCTGTAAGAGGGGCTGAGCAAAGCGGTAACATAGCCAAACAATGGTTTGCTGGGATGGTGGAAAGATTAGAGGCTTATCATGGCATATTGGGAGGCTTGACAAACAAGTGATAGGTACCATGACATAGCGGTAGCATCGAGACAACTAGCAATGAAAAGATAGTAGTGATATCCAAGGTAATGGTCATCTTGCCTAAAATTCCACTCGAAAGAAGATCGAGTCCATGAAGTAGATGAAACAACGTAGTCGAACACATCCTCACAATCACAACGAAATCGGGACTATCAAGAAGAAGCACAACTGGAAAGAAGCAAACAACACGGTAAACAAACATGCATAAACATGGCATGATGCACAACAAAGTATGATGCATGTTGGGTTTAATGAGGCATGGCATGGCTAGAGTGCAACAAACAAATACTACAAATTAAGTGAAGCTCAATATGCAACGGGTTGCATATTGACGAAACTTCACAACAATTATTTAGTTCTCTCCCGTTTAAGCTACTCATCAATATTAAATGTTGTTGATCATGGCAAGAGGTGAAGCATAATAAAACTACCTACTTAGGGAAGTTTAAATGAGGCCAAAAACAACACATAGCAAATCTGGAAAATCCTATATGCAAATTGCAAAATTGGTATTGATCTAAATTAAAGATTATGTTCATAACCGTTTTGCCAGGTTTGTCGACAGCCCCCACTACATGTTCGCTACGGTGGACATCACCAACTATGTAAAGGTGCTCAAGAATTCGGGCATTGCCTGCCAGAATCTTGTTGACATCCAGGGCCAATACAAGATCTAGGGCAGCAAGAAGCATGAGAAGGACTCACTGGTTCACCTCGCCGAGGCCATCATCGACCCCTACTACAGAGACATGACGGATTCCTGCCGTAAGGACAAGCATGCCTGGCATTTGGCCTGGATGGAGAAACTCAACAAAGCTCACATCGTCTACGTGGCCAAGGAGGCGTACACGAGCTATGAGATGTACATGCGAATCATTGACATGAGGAAGTGCCTCCTTCCCCAAAACGGCCAGGGATCCAGCCAAAAGCAGAGGAATGGCAAGCGTCGTCACAACAAGAAGCAGATGATTAGATCCTCGTTTCTCCTAGATTAGTATGCATGTAATTGCTTACTTTGGTGTGTGGAAATGTTATGTGTGTAGTCACTTATGTAATTGTATGCTTAATTTGGTTATGCAATGCTGTTCTTATAAGTATATATGTTGATGTTCTTTAGACAGAGCATAGATGTTGTGCGGACAGGGCAAATCACATCGCACACTGACTAAACAATGGAACCCATCGATGATGATTTTATCAATCACTCACAATTGTATACCAGCAATCGTTTGCTCACAACATACACGACTTGTTAACAGGAATCATCTGTGTTGTTATCGGTCTTCCCACACATTTCTGATTACTGACATGTTTGCCACGTATCACACACATCTTGTTAAGTTGAACCGTTTATGTTGTGTTGGCTAATCACAAACAGTTCATCCGAGTGAACCGTATGTCGTATATCGCACACACCTAGATTTGGCTGACTGTTTCTGTTGTGTTGCCTAATCACAAACAGTTCATCCGAATGAACTATATGTTGTATCTCACACACCTTCATCTGTCGGACCGTTTCTGCTGTTATGCTCACCGCAAACAGTTCATTCGACTGTATGCTACCCATCACACACGCAACTACAATCTGAATCGTGTTTGACATCTCCGCCATCGCAAATGTTTTGTATCTTTTTTGACAGTTTTATTACATCACCGTTTGCAATTAATGCATCACACACAGTTTCGTCGAATGGTCTCTGATTGTAATGTCGCGTTAGTAGCATCTTGCAGTAGTGTAAGCAAGTTTCATAAAGGACATGATCAAAACGGAGCAATGGATCAACACATACACAGAAGGCAAGTTTAAACAACAATCTTCCCAAACAACATGATGCTTATTTAGGAGCAATAAAACATGATGCTATAGGAATGTCTTCAGCTTTAATACCTTTTTCTCTCATAGACTTCTTTACCTCTTGCATATCTCCAGGACTGAAAAATAGAATACCTCTCTTCTTAGGAGTTGGTTTAGGTGGTGGTTCAGGAAGTGTCCAATCATTATCATTCTTCAATATATTATTCAATAATTCTTCAGCTTGTTCAACAGTTCGTTCCCTAAAAACACAGCCAGCACAACTATCTAGGTAGTCCCTAGAAGCATCGATTAGTCCATTATAAAAGATATCGAGTATTTCATTTTTCTTAAGAGGATGATCAGGCAAAGCATTAAGTAATTGAAGAAGCCTCCCCCAAGCTTGAGGGAGACTCTTTTCTTCAGTTTGCACAAAGTTAAATATTTCTTGTAAGGCAGCTTGTTTTTTATGAGCAGGAAAATAGTTTTCAGAGAAGAAGTATATCATATCCTGGGGACTACCCACACAACCAGGAGCAAGATTGTTAAACCATATCTTAGCATCACCCTTTAACAAGAAACGAAACAAATTAAGAATATAATAATAGCAAATTTTTCCTCATGAGCAAATAGGGTAGCTATATCATTTAATTTAGTAAGATGTGCCACACCAGTTTCAGATTCGTAACCATGGAAAGGATCAGATTCAACTAAGGTGATTAACTCAGGATCGACAAAGAATTCATAATCCTTATCAGTAACAAAGATATGTGAAATAGCAAACTTACGATCATATTTCATTCTAGCATTCAGAGATTTTTCTTTCAGCTTGACTAGTAATTTCTTAAGATCATCTCTATCATTACAAGAACGAAAATCCCTAGCTATCTCTCCATCCATAACATAACCCTCAGGTATCTCAGGCATTTCATATCTATTAGGACTACGCCCAATAGGTGAATCATAATTTTCTGTTTCAATAATTTCATCAGTTTCTACATTTTCAATTTTAGCACTTTCAAATTCTTTAGCTTTAGCAATTTGTTCATCAAGAGATTCAACTAGTGGCACAGTATCATCAAGCAATGTACTAGCATCATCAATAGCATCATTCATAGCAGAAGTGGCATCATCAATTACTTGCGACATATCAGAATTAAAAGCAGGTGGTGGTGTTGCAAGCTTACTCAAAACAGAAGGTGAATCAAGTGCAGAGCTAGATGGCAGTTCCTTACCACCCCTCGTCTTAGAGGGAACGATCTTGGTTCTATCATCCTTAAGATTCTTCATAGTGATCAACAGATATAAATTCCAAGTGACTCAGCAAAGAAAGCTATGCTCCCCGGCAACGGTGCCAGAAAAATGTCTTGATAACCCACAAGTATAGGGGATCGCTATAGTTTTTGAGGGTAGAGTATTCAACCCAAATTTATGGATTCGACACAAGAGGAGCCAAAGAATATTTGCAAGTATTAGTAGTTGAGTTATCAATTCAACCACACCTGGAGAAGTAAATATCTGCAGCCGAGTGATAAGTAGCACAATAATATGATATTTTGATAATAGCGGTAACAATAGCAGTGGTAACGGTAACAGTAGTAGCAATAGTTTTGTAGTGATTGTGAAAGGAGCAACAACATCAATAGTAACTTAGCAAAGATCAATATGTGAAAAGTTCATAGGCATTGGATCACTGATGGATAATTATGCTGGATAACATTTATCATGTAACAGTTATAACCTAGGGCGACATAGAACTAGCTCGAATTCATCAATGTAATGTAGGCATGTATTCCGTATATAGTCATACATGCTTATAATAAGAACTTGCATGACATCTTCTGTCCTATCCTCTCGTGGTAGAGGGGTCCATAAGGAAACTAAGGGATATTAAGGCCTCCTTTTAATAGAGAATTAGAACAAAGCATTAGCACATGGTGAATACTTGAACTCCTCAAACTTCGGTAATCACCGGAAAGAATCACAATTATTGTCACCTTGAGGTATGCGGATCTTAACACGTAATAGGTGCGTATAACTTGCGTGGTAGGATCAATAACACTAATATATTGGTGCAAACATAAACGACTCAGATCTGAAATTATGGCACTCGGGCCCTAGTGACAAGCATTAAGCATAGCAAAGTCATAGCAACATCAATCTCAGAACATAGTGGATACTAGGGATCAAGCCCTAACAAAACTAACTCGATTACATGATAAATCTCATCCAACCCATCACCGTCCAACAAGCCTATGAAGGAATTACTCACACCCGTTGGTGAGCATCATGAAACTGGTGATAAAGAAGGGTTGGTGATGACGATGGCGACGAATCCCCCTCTCCGGAGCCTAGAACAGACTCCAAATCTGTCCTCCCGATGAAGAACAGGAGGTGGCGGCGGCTCCATATCGTAAAATGCGATGATTCCTTCTCTTTGATTTTTTTTGGACAAATAGGTACTGATGGAGTTGGAGATAGGGTCGCGGAGCTGCCAGGGGCCCACAAGCCTACCAAGCATGCCCTGGGGGTGGCGTGCACGCTGGGCTTGTGGCGCCCTGGTGGCCCCCCTCTGGTATTTCTCTTCACCAATATTTTTATTAATTCTGAAATAATTCTCCGTAAATTTTCATCTCCATCCGAGAACTTTTCTTTCTACACAAAAACAATGCCATTGCAATTCTACTGAAAGCAGCGTCAATCTGGGTTACTTCCATTCAAATCATGCAAATTAGAGTCCAAAACAAGAGCAAAAGTGTTTGGAAAAGTAGATACGTTTGGGATGTATCATCGCGCCACCTCCATTCCCAAAGTGACATCTTCACCTACACCACCGGAAGAGCAGCACCATCACCGATTCCTCGAATGAAGGTGAGGCCTAGTCAGTGATGCGGAGCATCCCACGTTCATCCCCATGTACACTCCGACTACTCTCCATGCCCCAAGAGGACATATGACGAGACCTCGAACATACGCCATTGGACACAAGGTGAACTCGCTCCTCTCGGAACCATCACTTTCCACATGTGAGACATGGCTACTACCTCAAATATATGTGCTATGCATGACCAGGAACAAAGAGGAAGACCATGGACAAGACGGCGAGGACACCAAGCGCGAGGAACAAGAGGAAGAGCTGTCCGGAAGACTACAGCCACCGGACGTCCGTCCAGGACCGGACGTCCGACGTCCACCGGACGACCGGCGACCGGACGACCGC
Organism: Thinopyrum elongatum; assembly: GCA_011799875.1. Classification (NCBI taxonomy): domain Eukaryota; kingdom Viridiplantae; phylum Streptophyta; class Magnoliopsida; order Poales; family Poaceae; genus Thinopyrum; species Thinopyrum elongatum. The sequence continues at coordinate 226,947,432 of CM022299.1, forward strand.
TACACCACCGGACGTCTGGTGACACCGTATCCGAACCGAATTAGCGGAAGTCCGACGAATACCGGACGTCCGGACTCCCGCGAGCGACCGGACGTCCGGTACCCAGCGGACGACCGCTGCCTGTGTGTGCACCGCGTGCTGGGCTGAGGCCCATGTACCCCCTTCGCCCACTTAGACTATATATACTCTTTCCCCTTCCTCTAGCGGGGGGAGCGAAGTGATAGCTCATTTGAGAGATAGAGCTTTGCTCATCCATCCGGATCTGCTCCTCCGAGAGAGACCGTGCCTCTTCGGAGATGATCCACCTGGATTCAAGACCCCTAACGGGAAGAACTCAAGGCCTCCTCACGGAGATGAACTAGTTACCTTTGTATCGTCCCTTGTTTATCGTGGATCATGACTCTCTTTGTGTTTCGAGGATCTAGTGCATGTGTAATCGAATCTTGTTGGTTTGAGTGATTCTCTCGTGTTTCCCCTCGTGTTTTCTCCTCGTGTTCTTCGTGTTCATCGCGGGATCTGCTCCTTTCGTGAAAGATCGGGCATCTAGGGTTTTACCCTACATCATCTTGGTATCATGAGCCACGTTGATCATGATTTTGGAGCCTCCCCTCTTCTTTTTCTAGCTTGATTTTGTTGTGTTCTTCCCCAAATTCGAAAATCCCCACCAAAAATAGTCCCAATTTTTTTTGTGATTTGTTAGTTTGATGATGTTTTGTTGATTTTGATCCATGGATTTGCTTGGTTTCGAGTGGATCTAACATTTCCCCAAGTTTCCCCATCTTTCATTCATGAAATTTGGTCAATTTTGACCCCAAAATCCCCAAATTCCGCCCAAAATCGCGTCCCGGAGCTCAAATCCCGCGTTGACCCCGACCCACCAGACGTCCGTCCTTTACTGGACGACCGGAACTCCTAAACTGAGCTGAAACAGCGGATTTCCAAGCCCCACCGGACGTCCGACCACCGGAAGTCCGATTTTACCGGACGTCCGGTACCTGTAGATTCTGACTTTGCCTGATTTTTGTTTCGCCCATAACTAATTCATCCGAACTCCGATTTTGACGTTCTTTAGCTCGTTTTGAAGCTATTGACATCCCCCTTCCCACAAAAATACTACCAACACCATTTGACTCCATCAAATTTTTGGAACTTTGGCATCTTTGCCTAGGGCTTCCACCACATCCTCCGCTATACCACCACCGACTTCCGCAACCTAACCCATTTTGTTCCCCATTCCATTTGTGGTTGTTTGTGTTGTGTGTTGTGTCTCCTAAGGTGTTTCGGCTACTTAGGGACCATGCTTTCAACTCCGCCACCGTGTATAGCCCATCATACCCTTCCACCACCTTAACCCATTTTGACCGGGTTTCCACCAATACTTCCGCAACCACCACCGCTTTTCCGCTACCACCATTTGACATTTGCCTTTGAGATTTTGAGTTCGCGGTTTTTCCATTTCCTAAGGTGTTTCGGCTAATTAGGGATGGTTCGACATCGAGAACACCGCCACTCATCATCGCCACGAGGTCCTCATCGTACATAAGGACGGTAACCTCGATGACATCATTGTATATTCCCCTTGCAATTGCATTGATAACCCCTAGCCCATCTTGCGTTACTTGCCTATCGAGACTAGCCATTTGAGTATTGCCGGCAACGTCACTTGTGCACATTAGTGATCATTGATCAAAACCTTCCATTGCATACATACCATATCATATTGGTATCATCTTGGTATCATACCATCACTTGTGTCACAAGCTTGTTCCCGCATATACACAATTGCTATCTTGGTTTGTGCATTTCGCATAGTGGCCATATCAAAAATAATAATAATAAGCTTTTAAGCAAAAGAGAGAGAGCAAAGAAGCTTGTAAGCAATAGCCATAGCATCATACCACATTGCATAAGATTGTCATATCCGATCATCTTCGATCATCTTGTGAGAAACACCGGGAACCATACATACATAGCATACTTGGGATAGAAGTTGCTACATTTTTGCATATCATAGGTTGTGCACAAGTGTCATATCCGCCTATTGGGCAATCGTGCTAGTGTCTCTCTTGAGTTGTGCAACACGAGCGTTTTCCGTTGACTCCACATTTTGTGCTCATTCCTTGGTTGCACGACCCCATTTATCTATCCGTGTGTGCGTTTCCGTGTGCCATTCATTGCTATTGGTCTACTTGTTACATTTGCAAATTTGTGAATCTCTTTCAACATTATTGACTCTTGCTAACATTTTTCATCACAGTTAATTTTTGTGCCACTATCCTCACCGAGCTCCACCATAAGCCTTATTTGTGTAGGTGTGAGAAATTGACGAGATCGGTACCAATTGTGCTATTTCCTTGTTACATCATTGAGTGGTCATTGATCCATCTTCAACATCGGTCAAGGTACATTTGGTATAGTTCTCTCCTTTCTCCCACTCATATTTGCTCGAGTCTTGTGATGGATAGGCAAGGCATTTCATCTCCGGTCTTCCACAACAACGATGGCGCGTACAACTACAACAACAAAACTCCCCACTTCGGACTACAACGAGCAATGCAAGTCATCGACAACATCACCACCGACTTACGACATTCCAAAGCAAGGAGAAGGGACTACTTCGACAACAAGTTTTCCGCACAAAAGGAGGAGGAATATGCTAGGATGGAGGAGATTCGGGCCTTGGTCAAGTCTACTTCCCCTTCGTCATCTTCAAGGCGGCGACGAGCAAGTCGATCATCTTCGGAGCGCCAATGCGATGCTAGCGCAAGTCGTCCACATCCACATCTCCATGGCGACCATCATCACATTCGTGATCCACATCGTCATGAAGGGCAAGTCACCACCAAGCAACATGTGCACGACGACGACGAACGACATCTACTACGAGCTCAAGTACGACAACGACACCATCAACATGAAGATGCTCGAGATGCACCTACCTACAAGTCCCAACAAGCTCTACATCAAGCTACGGCCAACCTTCATGAGCACATGAGAAGACCGCGAGACGACCACCACCAAGACAAAGCTACGGCTACCACCACCACTTCGGCATCTTCGCCAAGTGTTATCAAGGCATCTTCACCTTTGGACGTATGGCATCTTCGCCTACTCCCCACGATTTCGCCTACATCGACATCTTCAAGAACGAGGCGACCAACTACGAGCGAGGGAGACACTTCCATCTTCGGAAGCCCCTCAAGGAAGATGACCGAGCATGGGAAATTCCCTTCGGTCATGGAGACGAGCTATGAGGTGCCACATCATATGGGCCTCCAACAACAAGATGGTGACAAGACGGTTCAGCAAGGGCCATCCCCTTCAACCATGGCGACGAGCATGAACCTCTTCAACAACATGAAGACGGCGCCCATATTGGACTCATACTCTGAGTCAAGCTACGAGACCGCACATGAGACATTATCTTTGGTCTCGGAGGAGAGTGATGTTTTGCCACATCCTACAGCATTCATCTTTGGAGGCGTTACGGATGAGGAGGTTGAGCATGGGACTATCCCTTCAACCAAGGTGGCGATAGGACTTGAGTTTGGAGACATTTGCACCTACATCTCTCCGACACCCAAATATCATGAGATGCCCCAATTCCCATGTGAGGAGAGCCACCACCACATGAGTGACATGAGTGACTCCACCATATGTGACATTGAGTGCATTTCCTATGAGAGGATGAGTGTGACCACCACTAGCCCCACACATGAGAGCATGCCACACATCCTATATGAAGTTGAGAGCCATTTGAGTGACTCCACCAACCATATGAGTGAGAGCATCCAAGAGGGAGTGAGTGAGCCACAACACTTAGTGAGTGAGGTAGTTGACACGGCATGTGAGGCCACTATGATTTCTAACGACTTACCCTCTACTCTGAGTGTGTTTTCCCTTTTGGTGCTAGGTCTCCTACATGACGACATGCCTATCCTCGATGAGTCCATACCTCCAATGGAGACGACGATGGCCATGGTGGACGATGATGCACCCCCCACATGGTTCCATCAAGATGAAGATGACCGCGACTTGGTCTTCGACACCTCACCTACAACACATGAGCGATGCCCCAAAGGTAACATAGGTGATGGTGCTTCTCTTGTCCCACTAGTGGACATTCTTACAATTGATTGTTTGCATGATGTTGATCCACCTATTCCCATGCATCATACTAGTGCGACTTCCTCATGTCATGACTTACCAATTTATGATGAATATGATGATGAGCATGTTGAATTGCCTAGTTGTGATGCTATGCTCCATAGGGTATCATGTGAAAATTCTTTTGGTCACATCATGTTCGACAACCCTTTAAACTTGTCATATGCTATGCGTGAGATCTCACATATCGCATTTTTTCAATCTCAACATAGTAACTATGCATGCCCCATTAAAATAAATCCTATTTGTACTTATGGCATAGATGACGAGATGATGGTCATTGGCTTTTGCTTCTCTTGTGATGATATTGCCATGCTTCCCTTACATGATTTGTGCAATTCATCTACTATACCATGCCATGATCACGTAGAACCAAATATGCATTGTTTTGGATGTTGTCAATATTCTCCATGTGATGTTTCCACTAATGCTCATGAGGAGACCCCCATAGTTTCCTCATACATATTAGGAGATTTTGATGCATTCCATACTTTGCATGATTCCCATGATTGTGTGCACCATATGCATCCCATGAACAACAATACTCTACATATTTCTCATGATGCATTACACAATTTGAGTCTCCATTATGCTATACATAACAACAAACCTATCATGATGGATGACATGTTTCTATATCATGCATCTCATTTATTTGAGCATTGGATATTTGGTGCTAACCAACACATGCACGTGCGCATCATGATGGATGATGTGTACATATACCACGCACACACAATTTTCCCTTTGCCTTTGTTTTGTGTAGGTACTCATATATACTCGTCATCCTCTCAATCCCAAGAGTTGACGAAACGAGCTCTTGAGAGCAACGATGACTTGGAATCCCGTGGACTATCCTTACCACCATTCCCTTCGCGCAAGGACTACGCGCTTCTCTTCTACTTGGCTCTCACACGGCTATGGGCCATATACCATTTATCACCTTATGCCCATTCTATCATGTTCACTTTGCATGTTATGCCTCTTTACATGACTTTGCCATGCAATTGTGACCCTTGCTTGCACTTACATGTGATTCACCATTATACTCCTTCTATGTGTATTTGCATGCTTGGTGGAGATGCTAGTAGCTATTGCCATGTTTACCATGTGCCACATGCTATTGTTGATTCTTGTGTTGGGAGAGTCATGATGTCCCATTGCTATTTACATATGGCCTCTCGCCAATACATTGATGATATTTTGCTCATATCTTGCTTTCATGCTTGTGATATGTCATGTGCATTATTCATGACCACTATTTGCACCCATGACATGCTTGCCATGATTCCTTCTAGTACGTTGCATCTTCGCACTACTAGCTTGCTTGACTTGATCACTATGATTGATTGCTTTGTCGCATCACCCATGTTCCATTCTTACTCGCTTTCTTGGGTTGATGACATCTATGTTCATGCCTCTCACATGATATATCTTGTTCATTGTCGCTTGCCTCCAATAGTTGCATCTATGCTTATTGATCTTGGAGACTTGGAGACTTTACTTGTGATGCATGCTTGTTTGATTGAGCCTATTGTATTTGGTTGTTCTCGCATCATATGCCTTCATACTATGAAATACTCCCTTGTCCTTTCTTATGATGAGCATGATGCATACACTTGTTGGGTATATTACCACACGAATGATAGGTTTTGCACTTCCGCTAACCTCATTTGTTTTTCCGAGTGTTTGTCATGTTCTTTCGTTTTGAAGGATTCACAAGGTGGTACCATCATGAGACATATTAGTCATGCAAAGGTCTACATGATGCGCGACACCAACATTTTCGACATCCTCATAAAGGTGAACTCCTTCCCTTTGAGCCATCCTAAAATACGCATATTGGATGGGTCATTCTTTCATAGTTGTCTCCTTCTTCTTGTCTACATGATACATCTTGTGAACGGAGGAGCGACATTGGAGATGGACCATATGGACTTTCACATTGAGGAGCGCTCGGACTTATTGGATGCACCTTCGGACCACCACTTCTACCACGACATCGAGCATTGGTACACTCCTTTGACACATTGCACCAACACCTCCATATTTGTTGATTGTGCTCACCCATGTCATACTCGATGGACGTATCATACTCACCACAAGTTTGCACCCTATGCATGGATTGACTCACATTATGATTGCCTTGTTAAATCTTGTATTTCTATGTCATCCATGATATATGAGCTTGTGCATTTCCTTAGCAAATTTGTTGTGATCTTCCTTGACGGCATATTCATACATAATGATCACATTGTCTACCATCAATTGCATGATAACATAATCATATTGAGCATCCATATCATTATGATTGCATTTGCTCCCATGAATGTTTTGCATATCATTCCTTATCATCTTGATAAGCTTTATGCGCTTTGTCACGAACAATCTTGCCGCACGGACTCATACTTACTTGATGGACACCTCGTGTGCGCTAACCATTGTATTTCCGAGTGTACTTTGTGTTTGCTCATTTTGCATGTACCACATAACGGAGACACCTTGGAGTACTTGGATTGCGCAATACCTTCATCTATGTCCAACTACAAGTTCATCCACGACAACCGTTTCCATGGTGATGAGGATCACGATCCGAGGTCGAATCTTTCCCAAGGGGGGGAGATGATGCGGAGCATCCCATGTTCATCCCCATGTACACTCCGACTACTCTCCAAGCCCCAAGAGGACATATGACGAGACCTCGAACATATGCCATTGGACACAAGGTGAACTCGCTCCTCTCTGAACCATCACTTTCCACATGTGAGACATGGCTACTACCTCAAATATATGTGCTATGCATGACCAGGAACAAAGAGGAAGACCATGGACAAGACGGCGAGGACACCAAGCGCGAGGAACAAGAGGAAGAGCTGTCCGGAAGACTACAGCCACCGGACGTCTGTCTAGGACCGGACGTCCGACGTCCACCGGACGACCGGCGACCGGAAGACCGCTACACCACCAGACGTCCAGTGACACCGCATCCGAACCGAATTAGCGGAAGTCCGACGAATACCGGACGTCCGGACTCCCGCGAGCGACCGGACGTCCGGTACCCAGCGGACGACCGCTGCCTGTGTGTGCACCGCGTGTTGGGCTGAGGCCCGTGTACCCCCTTCGCCCACTTAGACTATATATACTCTTTCCCCTTCCTCTAGCGGGGGGAGCGAAGTGATAGCTCATTTGAGAGATAGAGCTTTGCTCATCCATCCGGATCTGCTCCTCCGAGAGAGACCGTGCCTCTTCAGAGAAGATCCACCTGGATTCAAGACCCCTAACGGGAAGAACTCAAGGCCTCCTCACGGAGATGAACTAGTTACCTTTGTATTGTCCCTTGTTGATCGTGGATCGTGACTCTCTTTGTGTTTCGAGGATCTAGTGCATGTGTAATCGAATCTTGTTGGTTTGAGTGATTCTCTCGTGTTTCCCCTCGTGTTTTCTCCTTGTGTTCTTCGTGTTCATCGCGGGATCCGCTCCTTTCGTGAAAGATCGGGCATCTAGGGTTCTACCCTACATCAGTCAGTGCCACCAAAGAGGTTCCACACTAATCACTGCATTTTCTCCTTGATTTGATCTCATGGTGCTGCCGGTGCTCGATCCCGAGCCGCCATGGCGCGGCTCCATCGACGGCGGCGTCGCCAGCCACTTCCTCCATGGTGTCTCTCCGCCATGGCGTTGCTCCCTCGATGGTGATGTCCACATCTGCAGGAGCTACTGCTGCTTCGGCTCTCGCTCGCGCTACTGCTCTGCTCTTGCTCTCGGTCGGCTGCTCTGCTCTTGCTCTTGCTCGCGCTTCTGCTCTGCTATTGCTCCTGCTCGTGTTGTTGCTTTGCTATTGCTCTTGCTTCCACTGCTGCTCTACTCTTGCTCGCACTGCTGCTGCACATGCAGTAGCTCTGGCTCTCGCTCGCGCTCCTGTTGCTACTACCCGAGATGCTGCTACACGACCAGCTGCCTCGGCTCTCGCACACACTGCTGTTCCGGGCGCTGCTACTGCTGTTGTACGACCAGCTTCCCCGGCTGCTCTCTGGTAAAACGTTCCCTGATCGAGTGGCTACTGATTTAGATCACTACTACTCTGCCACTAGTGCTCGAGCGGCCAAAACTATTAGTGCACTACTTCTCTGCTACTAGTGTGTTTAATTTCGATAGTAAAATTCAGTTTTGACAGCAAAATTCAGTTTCGACAGTTAAGTTCGAAGATGAGCTGCTGATGTATTTTACATCTAGCTCTTTTAGGTGATGTATTTTACATCATCCATTGGAGATGCTATTAGAATACCATGTTAGGTTAACATTGTCTCTCTTGTGTTGGCGCAGCCGCGCCATCGTACACCTCACCGGAGGTGCTCTAACGATGAAACCGTCCATCACAGCAGAGCAGGACCCTCGGCTCCATCTCCAAACGCCTAAGATCTTCTTCCCTGCTTCCGACAGGCACATCAGCCACAGCATCCTCAGCGACCAACCCAATGATGCTAAGATCGACATGGCTTCGCCTAAGAGGTTGTACACTTGTTGCATTGCTTTTTTACTCTACATGTAATCTATATTGTCCACTGAGCACGCGTAGTCATGAGAAATACAAATGGTTTCTCCTATATGACAAGCAGTGAGGTATTAGGCAAGTTAACTATCCATGATGGACTCTCTCGAAAGCCATCATTATTTATTTATGTGCATTAGAGATGTGCATGTGTAGATGGGCCTGGGAGTTGAGCTAGTAGGGAAGTGGCCTGGGTCCAAAGTAGTAGAAGTAGTACAAAAGCATTTTTGGAGTGTAGGCTTTTGTCTGTTCAAGCCTACCTACTAGAATCGCCAGTGGTTGAAAGTAGAAGTGAAGGAAAAACATATGAATTGGAAAGTTTCCCATGGTACTACTATTCAAGCATTTAGTTCAAAGGAATGGATCAAGGGAAAACTGTTGGAATTTTTTCCTTTAGTGTCTCTTTCAAAGAAAAAACATAGGAATCTTATATCCACTTGGCCCTCTGTCATGGGAAACCACGGCCACCTATGGGGCCATGAGCCCCTTGTGGTTCGGCAGGGGGGATGAGCACATTACACAAAGAGTGGAGAATGTCGCGCAACATGACAGAGATCACACGGGCGATTTTACCCAGGTTCGGGCCACCGTGAGGCATAAAACCCTACTCCTGCTTTGGTGGATTGATGGTGGATCATGGTGGAAGCGCAGCGTTCTTGCCCGGCATGGTTGCCTCGGGGCGAGAGCGGCTACGCACGTACGAGTGTACAAGGGTCCGAATCCTTTCTATGGTTGCCATGGGCCTCGTTTTATAGATCAAGAGGTCACCACAGTGGCAAATCAGTCATTGTGTACTGATTAGATAACAAACAGTGCTATCATACCTAACTCTGCAGACAGGGCAGAGCGCATTAAATGCGCCGCTTAGTGTCACATAATGGCCTACCCGACATGCCTTGCCGGGCTGTTTGGCCACCTTCTCTCCTGTCTGCATGACATGTCGTTGGACGGGTGTCATTTGGAGGTGATTTCTGTAGGAAGTGGCTGCCATGTGGCAAAGAACAGCCACTTAGTCACTTTGGGGCTTGACACTGCACCGATCGATGACTTGCGTCACTTTGAGGTGGTGCGGTGGAGTCTTGGCGGGGTGTTTTGCCTTCGTAGGCCCCAGCAGGCCTGCCGAGGCGGTCTTGAGGCTTGCTTCCAGGGCAACCTTGACCTTGCCAGGCTCTCCTGCCCAGCAAGGGAGGTTTTCCCTTAGTGGTGTCTTGCTTCCTTGGCTTGACTTGGTCTTCTTGATCTGCACTCTGATTCTTCAAAGAGCTGATCTCTTGTGCTTGGTCTGATCTTTGGATGTTGCAATCTTGAACTTGGGCCTGTGCACAGTCTAGGCAACGGACCCAGGGTTTGTTGCATCGACAGGAGCCCCCGGGCCTGGCCCGAACACGCCGCCGGGCGTCGTCGGGGTAGGCCCTAACCAGTGCACAGGCGAGAGGGTAGAAGTTGCTTGTCCTTTGAGATCTTCTTTGCTTCTTCATTAACCTGAGCCCGGGTCAGTTTCTGGTTCTCCCGAGCATCGCGTAACGCCAATTGTGGTAGGGCCACTTTTGTAATGGCCCATGAATGACTTTTATGCATGGGCGAGTAACTGCCAATTCACTCTTCCCACCACGCCCTTCTCCTTAGCCATGTATGCCGCATGCATTGAGTGGGGTAGGTAATGGAGGTGCGTGGTGCGGGAGAGCATCAAGGCAGGGGCCCGGTCTTCTCAGATTGGTGGAGAAGGATGGCGGTTACCCGCCGGGGGGTCAGCTCCCAACCTCAACCCGCCTATAAAAGAAGGGGTGGAGGGAGGAGTGGGAGTATCCATCCACACACCCCTCCTCCTCCATTTTCTGCTTTCTCCTGAGGTATGCTGAAAAGGGGAGCCCGGGGCCAGGCCCCGGGTCCTAGCTTGGGGTTGATGATGTTGAACGCTCAAGGAGTAGAGGAAAGGTGCGATTACGCCTTTGCTGGGGTAGGATCCCCCTCCTGTCTTCGTGCAAGCCTCCGGGGGGCGTGCGTGTGGTGTGGTGGTAGCACCGGAGGTAGCGACTCCGGTGTGCTCATCGTCGTGCCGCCCGTAGCTTCAATCTTAGTGAGGGGCGACACAAGCGACACCACGCCAGAGCTCATAATGAGCGCAAGGCGTGGTAGTCGATCGTGGCCTATTCCGCCTTTCCTTGTGATGCCGAAGGGATGCCACAAAAGTGGTTTGTCATTGGTAATGGCAAATCCCTTTCTTCAGGGTACTGTCTGTCTGGCGCACGGGCGGGCTCTTTGTCCCCACGCATGCTTCTGCAAAGGGCGGCAACCTCCTATCTCCGGGTCATTGGAGACGACCATGCTCTTTGTGGAGCCACCCAGAGCGCCTGATGTCTGCCCTGGCCGCCTTAGGGGAAGCTTTAGGCGGCAGCGGTGAGGAAGGTGGCGGCAACCCATGACGCGTCAAGAGCGAGGACGACCACTCCAATGAGGCGTGCTTGCCGGCAGCACCATCATCACCGGCTGGGCCTCCGGCAGTGTCACCATCTTCACCTACCCTCTGGTTTCTTCCTCCCAGCCTGGGAATGGCTCCATTCTAATCCTAGGCAGGCGCCGAATCCCAGCTGGGCCTTCCCTTCGTCTTCTTTGTCTCCCTTCCGTAGCTTCAAAGGGGAGAAAAACAGAGCAAAGGCATTACGGGGCACTTATCTTTTTTCAATCTAAAACATGTAGGCATTCACCAAACTTTAGTTCAAATTATGTAATCTCTTTTATCCATGTTTGTGTTCTGTAAGATTTGTACTTGTCGATCAGCATATTAATGAAAAAGATAAACCTTGCCGGGTACTTGTGCATGTATCATGTCCATGCAGAGGTAAAATGCCTCTATACACTCAAGTAAACAAGTTTTTTCCGGCAGGCTATCCTGCCGGTACCCTCAGTTTGCTGCCGCGGAGCCAAGCCTGTCGGGCACAAATCATAAAGGAGGGACTAGCCCCCCGCCAAACCTTCTTGTCAAAGGCCACTACAACCACCCAGACCGAAGCAACGTTCGAGTCAAGGGATGGGAGCACCTAAGTTTCGAAAGCGGCGAGGTTTCCTTATGCACAAGTTTTTACTTACAGAACACGTATGGATTAGAGAGAACTTATCTGTTTGGGCTTGCCGGGGATCACAATGTAGGCTTGTCTTCTCTTCTTCTCTTCGGGACCGGATCAACGGTAGGAGCCTGCAGTTTTGGTGCAGATGAAAATGATTCCACATGCGATCTTATCTATATGAACTTGCTATGCTCATGATATGCTTATGCATCCATGCAATTTGTCGGGGGCCCCCAGCGCTTCATTTATTTCTGTTGCTCAGGGTCTGCGCCTGGCTTTGTACAAGGGGTTACATGCAACAGAGGCAAGGCCTGTACAAAAGGGTGGCTGCCGGGCAGGGCCCAACAGCCGCGCCTTACGGGTAGAACTTGCGGAGATGCTCAATGTTCCATGAGTTTTGCAACTTAATGCCATCTCCGGTCTCCAGACGGACTGCGCCAGGTCTGGTGACTCGTACCAACTGGTAAGGGCCTTCCCACTTCGGCGTCAATTTGTTTGTACCCTTAGCGGACTGAACGCGCCTAAGGACAAGGTCACCTTCCTCAAAACTCCGGGCATGGACCCTACGGCTGTGATAGCGACACAGGGCTTGCTGGTAGCGTGTAGCACGTGTAGCAGCCCAGAGATGGTTCTCCTTGAGTAGCACAGCGTCGTCACGCCGGTGTTGTTCCTGCGCTACTTCATCGTAGGCAAGTACTCAAGGTGACCCGTAAATGAGTTCCGTGGGGATAACTGCTTCTTCCCCATAGACTAGGGAGAAGGGAGTCTACCCGGTAGCTCGATTTGGTGTTGTTCTAAGGGACCAAAGAACCACCGGTAACTCGTCGATGCACCGCCTGCCACACTTCTGCAGCTTATCAAATGTTCTCGTCTTGCGTCCTCGCAGCACTTCAGTGTTCGTCCTCTCGGCTTGCCCATTGCTCCTTGGATGAGCAATAGAGGCAAATGAGATCTTGCTTCCGAGGGCATGAACGTATTGCATGAAGGCGTGGCTCGTGAATTGGGTGCCGTTGTCGGTGATGATTCGAGCAGGGACTCTGAAGCGGCACACCAATCCTTTCAAGAACTTGATAGATGACTGAGCAGTCACCTTTCTCACGGGCTCTACTTTCGGCCACTTTGTAAACCTGTCAATTGCAACGAACAAGAATTCAAAGCCCCCGGTAGCACGGGGGAAAGGGCCCAAGATATCGAGCCCCCAGACTGAAAATGGCCATGACAAAGGGATTGTCTGAAGAGCTTGGGCAGGCAGGTGGATATCCTTGGAATGGAACTGGCAGGCTTCACATTTGGTGACCAACTCAACTGCATCTTGGAGGGCTGTGGGCCAGTAAAATCCTTGCCGGAAAGCTTTCCCAACCAGAGCCCTCGATCCGATGTGTGAGCCGCACATACCCTTGTGTATCTCTGCCAGCAGTTCCTTTCCTCCTTCCCGGCAAATGCACTTCAATTTCACACCGTTGGGCCTCCTTCTGTACACTGTGTCATCAATGAAGTGATACATACAGGCCCTCCGGGCTACTCTATTACCTTCTTCTTGCTCTTCGGGAAGTTCTCCAGTTTGGAGGAAATGGACTATGTGCCGCGCCCAAGTTGGAGCCTGAGGCTCGGCAACGAGGACTAGCGGCACCTCCTCGTTCGTGGGAGCGCATTCCTCGACTGCGGGGACTCGTGGTCTGGCGGGAGGATGCAGCTCAGCGACCGAAGGGGAGTTGTTCCTGACAAGTTCTCTGCCGAGAGCCTCAGAAGGTTCTATCGGGAGAGGCTTGCCGGAGTCCAGTTTCCTCCTCTTTCTGGCCATTGTTTCCGGGGATACGGAGGGCTGAGTCATGTGGAGAACAAAAGTCCATGGTTCCACAGGAAGCTTTTGCGCAGCGCACTTCGACAGATGATCAGCAGTGCTGTTTTTCGCACGGGGTACGTGCTCTGTTTGCAATCTGTCAAAGCGCTCCTCCAACTTTCTCACTTCCTCAATGTATGCCTCCATCAATGGACTTTGGTAATCCTTGTTGACTTGTCTCACCACAAGTTGTGAGTCTCCACGGATGATCAGCTTCTTGATCCCCAGTTCTGTTGCAATCCTGAGCCCGGCAAGGAGCCCCTCGTACTCTGCAGTATTGTTGGTGGCCTCCTCCCGGGGAAAATGCATCTGGACAACGTACTTCAGGTGTTCTCCAGTGGGAGCAACGAGAAGCACGCTAGCCCCCGCACCTTCTAGGGAGAAGGCACCATCGAAATACATGATCCATTCTTGGGGCACTTCCTTGCCGGGAATAACTGTCTCCAACACTTTCATCAGGAGTTGGCGTCCATTCTACAATAAACTCTGCCAATGCTCTGCTCTAAATAGTTGACGTGCTCTCAAACTTCAAACCAAAGCTGGATAACTCCAAGGCCCACTCCACTATCCTACCGGTAGCCTCAGGGTTTCGGAGTATCCGTTGCAAAGGGAAGCGGGTGACAACCGTGATCTCGTGGGCTTGGAAGTAGTGGCGCAGTTTCCTTGAGGCCATGACAAAGCAAAAAATCAACTTTTGCATGCCAGAGTACCTGGATCTAGCCCCCTGCAACTGGGAGCTGACAAAGTAAACTGGGCGCTGCACCACTTTCTTCTTTGCCGCATCCTTGGGGTTGTTTCCGCTGCCTTGCTCTTCTCTGCCTTGATCTGCATCTGACCTTACCAGGCTATGCTCACTTTCCTCCTCTGAGGGGACACTGGCTGTGGCTGCCGCTTCATCCACTTCCCGCTGCGCCACCAGTGCTGCGCTAACCACTTGATTAGTTGCCACCATGTATAGCAACAACGGCTCTTGTGGTTTGGGAGCGACCAAGGTGGGCACATAGGAAAGGTAGGCCTTCAAATCTTGTAGTGCAACATCTGCCTCTGGGGTCCATTCCACGGGTCCTGCCTTCTTCAAGATTTTGAAGAACAGCAAGGCATGCTCGGCAGACTTGGAAATGAATCTGCTAAGCGCGGCAACACATCCAGTCAAACGCCTCACGTCCTTGACTGTCTTGGGTGCTTGAATCTGCTCGATAGCCCTGATCTTGTCAGGGTTGGCCTCTATCCCATGGTGGGATACAAATAAGCAAAGTAGCTTGCCGGAAGGAATGCCAAACACACACTTCTCTAGGTTCAGCTTCAAGTTCATCTTGCGCAGATTAGCAAATGTCTCTTCCAAATCCTGAATGAGAGTTGATCTGTCCTTAGTCTTGACCACAATATCATCCATGTTAGCTTCAATGTTTTTGTGCAACTGTGATTCAAAACCAATCTGAACTGCCCTTGCAAAAGTGGACTCGGCGCTCTTCAACCCGGAAGGCATCCGTACGAAGCAATACGTAACACACGGGGTGATGAACGCGGTCTTCTCTTCGTCTTCCTTGGGCATAAAGATTTGATGATATCCAGAGTCGGCATCTAGGAAGGAAAGCAGGTCGCACCCGGAGGTGGAATCCATAATCTGGTCGATGTGGGGCAAGGGAAATGGGTACTTCGGGAATGCCTTGTTCAGATCTGTAAAATCTATGCACAACCTCCATTTCCCGTTGGCCTTGCGCACCACCACAGGATTCACTAACCATGTTGGATGCAATACTCCTCTAACCAGACCAGCCGCCTCAAGTTTCTTGATCTCCTCGGAAATGAACTGCTGCCGCTCCAAGGCTTGCTTTCGGACCTTCTGCTTGACGGGTCGGGCATGTGGGCAGACAGCAAGGTGTTGCTCGATTACCTCCCTGGGAACACCGGGGATATCAGATGGTTGCCAGGCAAACACATCGATATTCGCCCGCAGGAAGGCAACGAGCGCGCTTTCCTATTTGTCATCGAGGGTGGCACTGATAGTGAAAGTACCATCAGCACCAGCCAGCCCTGTCGGGACCTTTTTCACAGTGGGTGCAGCAGCCTTGGATCTCTTGCTATTGGAACTCTCCGGCAAGTCATCAACAGGCACAGTGTACTCCGAAGAGGTACGCTTCCCGGATTCCTTGCTGGTGTCCTTGTTAGCTTTCTTCTTTCCTTTGCTTTCCTTGGCGGGAGCAGCAGCTTCAGCGGTCTCTACCGCGACTGCCTCCCGGTACATCTTGTCCACGCAAATGATTACGTCCTGCTTATCTGACGGAATGGAAATGACGCCCATCGGTCCTGGCATCTTCAAGGTGTTGTAGGCATAGTGGGATGCAGCCATGAATTTGGCTAGAGCTGGGTAGCTAAGTATTCCATTGGACGACAGGGGGAGGTCGACCACATCAAACACGATCTTCTCAGTTCGGTAATTCATCTCTCCCCCGAATGTCACCGGCAACGTGATCTTCCCCTTAGGACGACTCCTGCCGGGGTTGATTCCTTGAAACGTACCGGTAACCTTGAGCTCTTCCTCTGCTATCTAAAGTTTGCTGATGACCTTTGGAGAAATCAGATTCAACCCGGCCCTGCCGTCAACCAACATCTTTGTGACTTTGAGGTTGCGGATTGTTGGTGAGACCAACAAAGGCAAGCACCCTACCGCGGTGGTGCGGTCAGGGTGGTCCTCTTCTGGGCGTACTGGACCACTTGAGCAGCCTTCGAGAATCTGCCGCTGGCTCCACGGCGATGACTTCACGCGCCCACTATTTAAGTTGGTGGTGAGAGGAGTGCAGGGATGCACCCCCATCAATGCACAAGGCGTCAGTGGCTTTCTGGAATTCCTGCTCGCTGGTTTCCTCTTCATCTCCTCCATCACTCTCATCATTGCAATCCTCCTTCTCACGGCCTCTGGCGGGTTTTCCTTGATTCTGAGGAGGCTTGCCAGGGCAGCTTGCTCCACCGCCTCAGCCCTTCTGGCCAGCGCCATTCTGACCTTTTTCCATATCACGCTTCTCATATTCAGCCCTCTGCTTCTTAACGAGCTGCTCAACCTGATGAAACTCCAGGAGATCGTGGCCCTTCGTCTGGTGGATCTTGCAGTACGGCCCATCGCCTTTCCCAGCCTTCTCGGCAGCTGCGGCTTCCCGGCAGTTAGTGCACATGGCAACTTCCTTGCCGGGTGCCTCAGTCTTTGCCTTCTTGCCGGTCTAGGCGTGCCCGATCCCTCAACGGTCATCACAGCCTTTTCCTTGCGCCTCTTATTGCGCTTCTTGTTCTTCTTCTTCTGACTGGCGGCCTCATCATCATCCTCTGAGTTGATGTCGATGCCATCCTCTTCTCCGGGGAGCCTCCTCCCCTCCTCTACCCGAGCACACTTATCCACCAGAGTGTAAAGCTCCTTCACAATGTTGGGCAATCAAGCGTTCATCTTGGAATGTATCCGACGATTGCGTACGTTGGACTGGAAAGGAGCTATCATGGCTGCCGGGTGGATGTCTGGAAAATTTCTATGGACTCGGCTGAATCTCTATATGTACTTGCACAGAGTCTCTCCTTCTTTCTATGGAAGGAGCTGCGAGTCGCTGGGCTGCCCTGGTTCTTGATGGCCGCCCATGAAGGCGCCAACGAACTCGTGGCATAGGCCAACCTAGGTCGAAATGGAGTTCTCCGGCAGGTGCATTAGCCAAGACCTCACATTTGGCTTGAGTGCCAAAGGGAAGTAGTTGGTGAACACCTTCTCATCTCTTCCTCCGGCAACTTGAACAGCGATGGTGTAGATGCTCAAGAACTTTGCCGGGTTCAGTCTCCCATCATACTTCTCTGGTATCTCTGGCTTGAACGTGCGAGTGGATGGCCAACGGACTTGCCGCAACTCACGGGTGAAGGCAGGGCACCCAACCTCGAAAGGCAGGTACCCGCCTTCGATGAGTGTGGGCTCGTCGATCCCGGGGCCATCACGCCTGTCGGACTAGCGGTGGGCGTCGCGGCGTCGCCCGACGTTGACTCACGCGCCTTCCCCTTGCCTGTCCTCTAGGACTCGTCGTTGGCCTTGACACACTCGAGGGTCAGAAGAAGCCATCGAGACGTTGTCGGGTTCTTCGTCGCACGGCTCCCGTGTTGGCTGCGGTGGAGGGGACTGCACCGTGGGGGTAGCCCCTCCCACATGGCCAGTAGCGTGAGCCGTTGTCGTCGCCTGGGGAGGCCGTGGCGGGCCAGCTCGCTGCGATCCTCCTGCCTCGGTGAAGCCAATCAGGCTCTAAATGGTGGCTCTCCACTCATCCATCTAATCGGCTGCCGGCGGAAATCTCAACAGGAGCTGGGCCCGTGCCATGGCCTCTGAAGCGGTGCTTGGCATGGATGTCAATGAAGATCGTAATGTCGCCCGGCTCCTGATGGTGCCGGTAGTGGTCGCGCCATGTTCTCGTCGTCGCGAGCCAGTCGCCAAGATGGCGTGGTGACAAGGCGAAGGCGCTTGTGGACCAACGGTTCCGTTTGGTGCACCGGCTGGGTCAGCTTGCTCCGGGGGTGGCGCATGTCCTGCGATCACGCCCGTAGCGGGGGCGGCCGGAGGATTGCGATTCACCCCATAGCGAATGCCACCGCTGTGGCTGTGCCCTTCGGCCGGGCGGAGAGGTGCAGACAGAATGATGTCTCTACCCGTACCTCGTAGGGCATATCCGCGGGGATGCTGTTGGTGTTGTCCTTCCCCGGTGCCTCTTGCTCCTGTTTCGGCCACAGGGGAGGTGGTGACGACGCCGCCTGCGTCGACCACATCCCCCGCAGTGTCCACATCCCCAGGCGTCCCCGTAGCCCCCGCGGCGTCGATGGTCGTGCACAGCGGGGCCTTCGAGGAAGACGGCTGGGCGGCAACACCGGGTTTCTTCTTGGGCGCCATGGACGATGGAGCCGTTGATGAAGGGAACGATGATGAAGATGACGCGCTACGTACACTTCTCGGGTTCGCGCAGGGGGGATGAGCACATTGCACAAAGAGCGGATAACGTCGCGCAGCATGACAGAGATCACACGGGCGATTTTACCCAGGTTCGGGCCGCCGTGAGGCATAAAACCCTACTCCTGCTTTGGTGGATCGATGGTGGATTGTGGTGGAAGCGCAACGTTCTTGCCCGCCAGGGTTGCCTCGGGGCGAGAGCGGCTACGCGCGTACGAGTGTACAAGGGTCCGAATCCTTTCTATGGTTGCCATGGGCCTCCTTTTATAGATCAAGGGTTCACTACAGTGGCAAATCAGTCATTGTGTACTGATTAGATAGCAAACAGTGCTATCATACTAACTTTGCAGACAGGGCAGAGCGCATTAAATGCGCTGCTTAGTGTCACATCATGGCCTGCCCGGCACGCCTTGCCGGGCTGTTTGGCCACCTTCTTTCCTGTCTGCATGACATGTCGCTGGATGGGTGTCATTTGGAGGTGATTTCTGTAGGAAGTGGCTGCCATGTGGCAAAGAACAGCCACTTTGTCACTTTGGGGCTTGACACTGCACCGATCGATGACTTGCGTCGCTGTGAGGTGGTGCGGTGGAGTCTTGGTGGGGTGTTTTGCCTTCGTAGGCCCCGGCAGGCCTGCCGAGGCAGTCTTGAGGCTAGCTTTCGGGGCAACCTTGATCTTGCCAGGCTCTCCTGCCCGGCAAGGGAAGTTTTCCCTTAGTGGTGTCTTGCTTCTTTGGCTTGACTTGGTCTTCTTGATCTGCACTCTGATTCTTCAAAGAGCCGATCTCTTGTGCTTGGTCTGATCTTTGGATGTTGCAATCTTGAACTTGGGCCTGTGCACAGTCTGGGCAACGGACCCAGGGTTTGTTGCACTGACACCCTCCTTTTCAAAATCCTATTCATGAAGAACAAGACTAAGTGATAGTACCATAATAGCATTATAAATCTACATTTTCTTGTGGTTTCACTTAATTTGACCATGATTCTTTGCAATCCTGTGATCTTCCAGTTTCGATGAACCAAACACCCAGATTGACAGAAATCATGTGTTTGCAAAATGCTATGTTTTGCGTGTGCATTCTTATCCTATTCATGTGTATTTCCTATCCCAGCGTTGTTAGAATCCTCCAATTCAAATGAGCCCTTACAAAATTACTTCTATTATTATAGATAGGTGTGTAAGAAAATCTTGTGTGGTTTGTCTCTCTCCTGCAGCATCGTCATCCACCCCAGCTAAGCTGCTCCAACAATGGAAGCGTCCACCACAACAGAGATCCCCCCTTCAGACTGTCTTTCACCGCCTTTGATCTTCTTCCCTGCAGTCGGCGGTCACCACAACTGCATTACCATCATCAACTGAGCAGATGACCTTGAGGACTACACCGGTCCGCAAGAGAGGTCGCACTCTTTCGTGTCTTCTTATGTTATGGACCGCTTAATATTACTTGCTACTTTATCATCATGCTCAACTCTTAGACTTCAAGTCAGGTCCAAACTAATGCTCAAACTTGAATTTTTAAATGGTTGTGGGATACATATTGGGGTTGCAGCGAATAGTATCTATCTATTATCTGGTTAATCTCGGGTGTCTACTATGTGTTTCATCATGGGTGGGAAACAAACAGTAAAGGAGCCATTATCTATATTTTTTAACTGAAGCTATTATCTGCCTAAAATCATTGGTTTTGGGTCTATCCACAGGTTGCAACCATCACTCTGGATTTCTGCATGCACTCCTCACATAATCTCACTATGTTTAATTCCTATGCATGTCAGTTATTGTACACAATGGTACTGAACATGTAGAGCAAAAGAGACAAGCCTTGCATATCAATAAAATGTCATGCGGACGTCGCTCCATGGTCGGCGCAATGGCAACCCCCTACCCCCATTCCAGATTGTAATCAAGAGGAAGATAACTGTTCAGAGGGGGATTCAGAGGCAGCAGACCACTCCTATTTACACCCCTGAGGTCTTTGCTCTAACTTGGCATGCTGATGTAGGTCATATCATGCATATGGAACCTTGCATTGCTTACTTTATACATCAAATATGTCATCTACTTAGTTTAGACATGCTTTTTTTAGCACGAACTGATAGTAGGCCTCGCCTACTGACTTTATATTAACACTAAGATGTATACAAGGTTTTTACATTGTGGCATTACAAGCTGGTGTCTCTAGTCCCTATGCCAGCCCAGGAGGTCGGCAAGAGTCAACGAGGCACATGGGTAAACTAAGTGCTAGATTACAGAGTTGGAGAGGCTCCCCACAAAATGGACTAGAGAGGGTTTAACCCTGTGAGCTAGTAAGGCAAAGTCCTTCTTCAATCTCTCGCTCCATGCTTCATGGGTGGGGGGTATCCTTTTGAATATTTTTCCGTTGCGCTCTTTCCAGATGCTCCACACCGAAGTTATAAATATTTCCATGAACATTGGGCCAGTCCACCCCCTTTTTTCCATGTGAAGTAGGTGTAGACATGATCTATTTAGAGTAGGGGAGCCAAACCGAACCCCCAGCTTATCCCAGCATCTCTTACTGAAGGTGCAGGCGAAGAACAAATGTTCTACTGTTTCCTCATCTCCACTTCCACACAGCACACAACAAGCATCACTGTTTATGTTGAAATGTCTTCGGCGGAGCATGTTTTTGGTATTGACCCTATCCGCAAGCAGTAACCATGTGAAGACTTTTAATTTCATGGTGCACCTCGATTTTGAGATTATTGGGAATGCCTCATCCACCTCAATGTTCTGGAAATATAATTTGTAATAGCCGGCGGACGTATACCGAGGGCCCCATGTACATGTGCACAAATCACGCATGTGTCCTCCCGATACTAGATGTGTTGATAATGCTTGAAGATTTTGTATCTCCGTCCTAGCCTGAGGAGATAGCGGTAGTTGGAACCCATCATTTAAATCGATGATCCTCAAGAATTCAGCTATGGAAGCATCAGACAATTGGTTATAGGAGAAAGCTCGACGGTGTGAGTCCATCAACAGTTGATCAATCCACAAGTCCTTCCAAAAGAGAGTAGTGTCGCCACTATGGACTTCAATCTTGGTGATTCCATGGTATGTGTCACTAAGGATCGTGACGTCGCGCCACCAGAACAACCCACAGGGGTCCTGTGCATGGGGCACGTCCCCCTCGTAGTATGTAGCCCAGATTAGGTTGACCCAGGACACGTCATTTTTATTGTAGAAATTGTGAAGGAATTTGAGCAGCAGGCCAGTATTTTCAATCTGAATATCAAGGACGCCCAACCCGCCCTTGGTTTTGGGCCGACACAATAAGTTCCAGGTTGCTAGGGAGTTATTTATTTCTCCATGTTCCATTTTTTGACTCCACAAGCAATGTCTCAGTCAGTTTTGGTGGCAGTTTAATTGTGCACATCAGATATATCATGATCAAGGTGAGCAGAGAGTTGAGTAGGGTTAGTTTGCTTCCATGATTTAGCATGCACAGGGATGAAGAGATCTTGTGCTCAACTCAGTCGATGACAGGCATGAGATCATTGATCGTAGGTCTGGTTGTCCCCATTGGCAATCCAAGGTAGGTGAACGGCATCGACCCAATGAAGCACTGGAGTATATTAGCAAATTCACTCACTAGAGATGGATCAACATTCAGGAGGATCAATGTAGATTTCTAAAAATTGATTTTGAGTCCAATTGATTGTGCATAGTCCATCATCAGCTGTTTCGTGTATTGGATTTGCCGGCTACATGCTGGCATGACAAGTATCGTATCGGTGGCATATTGGATGACCGGAAAATCCTCGGCACTACAGGCCGGGATGGGCAGTTCGATCATTTGTCTTCTATGTGCGTCGTTGATGGCTGGTTGCAACAAATCCGCCGCGAGCACGACGATGAGGGGGGACAGTAGGGTCCCCTTGTCATACGCCATGGTGACAAAGGAATTGCCGGCCGGGGACGCTGTTCAGCAAGACCGAGGATGTGCCAGTTCCGAAGAGGCAATTTATCCACCCCAGCCATCGTTCATCAAAGCCAATTTGCTTCATGATCTCCATCATAGATGATTGTTCTGTCATATAGAAAGCTTTGGCGAAGTGTAGCTTGAGCAGCACTATTTTTCTCCCTGATGGTTGACACTGATATATGTACTTGAAGGCCCTCGCAAGATAGTCTTGGATTGTTTGGGAGCGGAGGAAGCCGTATTGGTTTCTATGCATGATCCCGAGCACTAGACGATGCAGTCTATTTGCTAGAATTTTTGTGATTACCTTCAAACAGCAGTTCAAGAGTGTGATGGGCCTGTAGTCGTTCGCTGTCTTGGGCGATCTAATTTTTGGTATCAAGGTGATGTAGCCAGAATTGATGCTAGACATGTCCAACTTGCCATGGTAGAAGTCATCACATAGTTTGGACATGCTTTGTGTGAATGCCATCTATTTAGTTTCTATATCATATATGTCAATTATGCAAGGCCATCTTGTTTAGCCAGGCATCATATATGTGAATTTTGCAATGCCATCCTATTTAGCCTGTCATCTTATATGTGAATTATATCATGCCATCCTTTTTTCATTACATATTACATTTGTCAACAATGTTAGTACATTCAACTAATCTTCGTGTGCATCAGTCATTTGACACGATGATGGAAAAATCTGGAGTGAAAACAAGGTCTTCAGAGCAGACAGTGCAATCTGACGAAGCGCATATCTTGCTGGTTAAAGATAGCTCCTCGGAGGAGGACTCAGAGACAGATGACCAGTCCTATCCCCCCCGGGGTGTATGCTCTAACTTGGCAGGGTTATATTGCTCATATCATGCATATGGTGTCTTGCATTGTTATGTCATTTGCTTAGTTTAGACATGCTTTGTGTGAATGCCACCTGTTTAGTGTCTAATTACCATATATGTGAATTATTCAATGCCATCTTGTTGCAAGGCATTATATATGTGAATTATGCAATGCTATGTTGTTTAGCCAGGAATCATATTTGTGAATTATGTCATGACATCATTTTTTGTATTACGTATTCCATTTGTCAACAATGTTTGTGTATTCAACTACTCTTCCTATGCATCAGCCATTTGAATCGGTGATGGAAAAAATCTGGAGTAAAAACAAGGTCTTCAGAGCAGACAATGCTACCTGCTGAAGCAGATATCTTGCTGGTTACAAAAAGCTCCTCAGATGAGGATTCAGATACATAAGACCAGTCCTATTTTCCCCCTGAGGTGTATGCTCAAATTTGGCAGGGTTATATCATATCATGCATATGTTGTCTTGCATTGCTTAGTTTATACATCACGTACTCAATATTGAATGCCATCTGCTTAGTTTAGACATCATATATGCGATTTCCATCCAGTTACTTGCTTAGTATATAAATGATCTATGTGAATTATATCATGCCATCATGTTTACATAGACAGCATGTATGTGAATTATGGCATGCCAAACTATTTAATAAAGACATCATATAGTTATATCATCTCATCCTGTTTACATAGTCATCAAATTTTGGATTATGTCATTCTATCCGTGAATTATATCATGCCATCATGTTTCATAGACGGCATGTATGTGAATTATGGCATGCCAACCTATTTAATAAAGACATCACATAGTTATATCATGTCATACCATTTACATAGTCATCATATTTTGAATTATGTCATTCTATCCTGTTTAGTTAGCCATCATATATACGAAATTGTGTCATGCTATCATGTTTAGTTAGCTATCATATATGTGAAATTGTGTCATGTTATCCTGTTTGGTTAGACAACATAAATGTGAATTATTTCATGCCCTCTTTTATTCCCCACTATCCATTGCACCTGTTTATCATACAATGTTTCTACATTCAATTACTTTTCTTATTTATCAGCAATTTCAATTGGAGGAGGGCGGTGGCAGTAGCTAAGGGAGTAATAACACGGTCTTCAGAAAAGACAGTGCTACCCATCGATGCAGATAGAACACACGGTTGTACTTGCCCAAGAACCAGCCCCAACACACATAACCCAGACCCTCGCAGATTGTACCCCAACCCTGTTGGACAGAGAACCCGCTACACCCCTTCTAACCCCAACCCCAGCAGATAGTAACCCAGTTCCAGTTGACACAACACCGTCTCCATCACAGAGCACCCAAACATGACCAGTTAGTAAGGCAACTTCAGTGCCCAAAGTAGTAGGACCACCACTCCGAACCCCAACTCAACTCTTAAAGTGGAAGAAGAATTGTTCTCGTGTCAAATTCCTTAGCTATGGTGCATACTCCTTTGGTCTTGCATCACTGTATTTACTCAAACCAACTGTCGGAATCGGGGCTCCGGGGACCCAAGAAAGGTTCAAACTCTGGGGTGTCCTCGCAGTGCCTCGCTAAGCCCTGTCTCGCTACTCACTACCTCACGGTGATGCTCCGGCGTGCTCGAGCGAGAGGAAAGATGAACTACAAACACTGCAGTTTACCCAGGTTCAGGCCAGCTTGCGGTGTAAGACCCTACTCCCGCTTTGTGGTTGGATTGCCTCACGAAGGAGGA
Organism: Thinopyrum elongatum; assembly: GCA_011799875.1. NCBI lineage: Eukaryota > Viridiplantae > Streptophyta > Magnoliopsida > Poales > Poaceae > Thinopyrum > Thinopyrum elongatum. Next base: position 226,972,538 of record CM022299.1, read on the forward strand.
TGAGTATGAGAGTATAGGGGATGTGAGTGGCCTCGGGAGATCCCAAGGATCCGATCAATTCCCGATCCCTCCATCTACTTATACTGGCCTTGGTCCTCTTCCCCCTAAAACACAAGGCAGGAAGGGTTGCCACAACGGCCAATTTGAAGGGGGACATGAGTACAGCTTATCCTCATGAAAGGTGGTCTTTGCCTGCTAAAGCTTCCTGCCATGACGCACTGGTGGGATTGATGATGACCTCTGTCCTGACGAACCCGCCGTCCTGGTCTTCTAGCACCAAAGTGGCAACCTTTGGGGATTGCTTCGAGAACCGGTGCGCTGTCCAAGCTCCCTTAGCACGAAATAGGAAAGTCTCCTCATCCGCGCTTGCTGGCGCCCCTCTGGCTCCGCTCGTCGCCACGCGCATCACCCATGTGATGACGCAGGGCCGCGCAGCTCCGTTGCATGATCCTTGATATGCACACCTCCGCGATGGGCATTGAGAGGCACCCTCGAGGAGTCACCTCGCGAGGCTCTCGATGACACCTGATGATGCACTCCTCGCGAGGGTCCTACGCACAAAGCCATGGTGGTGGGCCATCTTGGGCATTCTGGTGGCCCCGCGCCCTGGGCCGCAGGCCGACGGGCCTAGGTACCCCAAGTCCCACAAGCCCGACAGTAGCCCCGGGCCCGCGGCGCGCATGACTCTACCCGTTGAGGGAGGGGCAAAGCGATGCGGGCCCTAACCGCCTGTGGGCTAGGCCCTACGTGTGGCGCACAACGGGGCATGGTACGCCCCCACTTCCCATGATGCCTCGGTAACCGCCCGAGCTAACATAATGCCAGCCCGTGCAGGTTACGCGTCCATCATTACCTTCCTGCGCGCCCATCCTTTGGCACCTTCCTTCTCGAGCAAGGTTGCATCTCCTTCATCGGACTTGCGCTGTTCTTGTTCTGCTGCGTCGCCATGGCGCCTCTGAGCAAGAGACGCAAGGCTGCGATGGCGGCGGACAGCCGAGCGGGGCCAGAGCCCGCCCTGGGTCGGTCCACGATGCTTAACCTTGAGGGGCTCAATAAGGTCCTCCCGATGATCGCGGCTAACTCCAATGAGTGGGGGCGACAAATATTTGGCCTGCCTCGCGATCTCTCACTGAGCTGGATGCTAGCACCATTGCCATTCATCTTCCCATGCTCTTCTCCGGCTTGTTTCCCCCATTCTCGGACTTCTTCAACACCGTGCTCTCGCACTATCAGGTTCATGCATTGCACTTCGATCTGAAATCCGTTCTCCGCCTTTCATCCTTTGCCTTGCTATGCGAGGCCTTCTTGTGTGGCGTTGCTTCACCATTTCTTCTGCCTTCGGCTAACCACTGCCAACCAGTGCTCTGGGTGCATGTCGCTTTGTGCCGTGGGCGCGACGACGGGCGAAGGCATTGACACGAAGATCAACCATGAAGCGGAGGGCTTCAGGTGGCAATGGGTGTACATGGACGCGGCCCAGTTCAGCCCCTGCTACAGACTTCGTCGTCCCCAGCGGTGGCGAGCTCTGGATGGGAGCACAAGAGGCTCGACGACCCGAGGCTGTCACGGCTCATGGAGAGGATGGCCGACCTGAGGGCGGTGACAGTGACAATGACGATGGTCATGAGGGAGTTCCACCGCCGGCGAATTGCCCCCCTTCAACGCCACTCCCGCCCCATGTGGGCTTCACCGGCCCAGAACACACAATGCGGCTCCAAAAAGGCCGCATGCCTCCCGACGTGTTAAGCGGGGTACTCCGAGTCCTGACCGGCTAAGAAGCAAGTGAGCTCCGAAGGAAGGGGCTCCCCCTGTATAACTATACGAGCAAGGAGGTCTTCGCCGGGAGAATGCCACGCTTCGATCAGTGGGGGCTGCTCCCTGAGGGCCACGACGGGCCTCGAGACAACCCCTTCCTAGCGATCCCCGAGTCAGGGAGCTTTAGGGGCGGGGAGCCTTCATCTGAAGCAGCAGGAGGCGGTGGTGACCTGCCCCAATGGGCCAGCAGCCAACACACCCCCACGCCTGCGGGCGCTAGCAGCGCTGCCACGTCCGAGGGCGTGGCCAATGCTCTTGGAGCGATGAGTGCCGCGAGGAGTCCTGGGACAGCGATTCTTGGGGCGCACGCCTCTGATGAGGGCGCCATGAGCGAACCCGAGGATCCCCTTGCGATGGAGGCGGGGGTCAATGCTGAGGCCGCGCGACTGCCTCCCGGGGAAAACTCGGTCGGGAAACAGTGCCAGCGCACTGCCAAGGGCGTTGAAGAAGAGGAAGTGGATCGCCAGGGCTGAGTAAGTGCAGCACCCTCGCCCTATTCATTCCTGCATGTTCGGGGTGTCTGATCCTCTCCTCCTTGCAGGTCCTCTTCAAACAAAAGGATAAGGGAGACCTCAGGCCCGGCGAATGCTCTCTCGGCGCTCGTCGGGGCCGGGGAATGTGGCAAGGACGTGCTCCACCAGGGCGCCGAAACCGTGCCCGGGCGAGGGGATGGCTCGCTGCCACCTACCGAGAGTGTGGGGCACAGGACATCGCTCACCCCCATGCCACCGAGGGAGGGCCCATGCACGGGAGTGCGCCAGGGAATCCTTCGGAGGCACTCTTAGGGGGCCACGCTTCGGCCTCTGGAGCGCCTTCGATTGAGACGGACGCAAAGCCGATGGGGGGGGGGAACCGCCAGCCTCCAAGGTTATCCAAGCTAATGCCGGGAGCGGCCTCGGGGGCTCAGCAGCCTCAGGAAGGGCTCTGAGCTCGCGGGGTGCATCACTTTGCCCAGATGGGGTGGAGCGCACGTCGGCCAACCCCCAGCCCCGGACAGGTGACGTCGGGGCTTCCCGGACCTCGATGGCAGACACAAGCGAAGGGCTCAACCCAGACTAGGCCCTAGCACTCTTGAACTATCAGACCGCGGTCCGGCGTGTCTTCTTGCGGAATGGAGAGGGCGTGCTCGGCCAGCTTGGGGCGGAGATCCAGGACGTCGAAGCTCGTTTCGCTGGGAAGCGGCTATGCTTGGCGCACGGTTGGTACCAACTTGAGGTTGCCGTCAAGCTAGGCCGTCATCAGCACGAGGCCGCCAGCTTGAAGGGTGAGAGGTCTGTTGCCGAGGCAAGGGAGGCACGCGAGCGTGCCCTCCAGGAGGCTAAGACAGCGGACCGGCGGCATGTGGCGGCGGAGGCCCATGAACAGGAGCTCCTGGCCTCTCCGCTTGTGACGAAGGACTGGCGATGTGCGAGGCGGATCTCCAGGCCCTCGAGCAGGGGCTCGCTCTAATATCGTCCGAGCAGAGCCAGGAGCGCGAGTGGCTAGAGGCGTTGGACCACGACATGACTGCTACCATGACCTCTTATGCCCAGCGTATGGGGAAGGCCAACACCAACTTGGCAGCCAAGGAAAAGAAGATCCAGGGGGACGCTGACTCCAAATCGAGCAGACCCACAAGGCCCTCACCAAAGATTATAGTGATAAGCTGACGCTGCAAGAGAACCGCTTCAAGGCGCGGTGCAATGAGCTACAGCTTGAGATTGATGGCCTCAAGAAAGTACTGACCAAGGTGGAAGGGCGGCGAAAGGCCATGCTAGACGCCCAAGCTACCACTGAGGCTGAGCTGGCATCACTTCAAGAGCAGGTGGGGGCGTTATGTCCCTCGTGGAACGGGCGGCGAACGAAGCGAACCGGGCTCGGGGGCTACAGCATACGCGCTTCAAGATGTTCCAGGACCTCGAGCTGTGGGCTTGCCGTGCTCTGGGCTCCATCTGCAAGGAGGATGTCTCCAGCCCGCTCGTGCTCGACGACGTCAGCTTCCTCAACTTTTTCACACAGGTCGTGGAGTGACTCGAAGGAGGCGTTAAGAAGGTGGGCACAATCATTGAGGAGGAATGCCCCGACCTTCTTGCCCAAGCACTGACGCGTGTCTTCAGCCATCTCCTTTGTGTCGATCCCTGCTTTGACTTCGAGGCCATGATAGCCCCCGTTCCTGAAGTGATCTGCCGCGCACAGGAGCAAGCGGTGGAAGACCATGTAGACGCACTGAGCGCACAATTTTCCCATGGCAGCTGCGAGAACCAGGGCAGGGCTGAGGAACACGAAGGCGATGATGGCAGTGGAAGTGACGTGTCTTCTTAGGTCACCTTTTTATCTTCTTGTTAATGTTCATTCATGGCCCTGCATAGGCATGAAGCCAGCGACTCTTGTTTAAACCCTTCACTGCTGCAATGAGTGCTTGTGCTCTCGTGGGGCTTCCTTTGATGCTTGTTTTTCCTTTTACGCTTGCTTTCGTGTTCTATGTCATTAAGACACAGCCCCCATGCGGGACTGGGCCGTTGCTGGTATGCCAGGTCGCGATGCATGAGCAAGGCCAGGAGGCGAGAGCGTCAGGGTTTAGTGAGTGCTCAGGAGGCTACCCTTTGATTGCAAACAGCTCGCGCATATACGAGCCTCGTATAAGGGATTCCGCCTCAGGGGAGCGGCGCAAGCTCGTTGGTTTACTCATGGGGGTCACGCGAGGAGACTAGACACCAAGGTCCCTGGTGCGGTGACGCACGTAGGAGCAGGCCCGTGAGCCAGAGCCCGGCTGCTTGTGTTTTCAATGCTGCTGGTACTGATCCAAGTGTAGGCACCATGTCCAGCCCCCGCTCATGTGAGGCTCAAGAGGGAGACCCCGAGCTCGCGCGGCTCGCGAAAAGAAAAAATCCAACAAAACGCCACAAGACTAAAAAACCAAAGTTTTTACTTAAAGAAGATACAAATTCATTTACAAGCGGAAAGAAAAAGGTTGTCGCGTACAACACCCTTATCGATCATTCCGCCAGCATAGAGCATGGGGCTTCCACTTGGGCATGGGCATGATCGTGGTTCGATCATTCCGCCAGCACGGAGCATGGGGCTTCCACTTGGGCGTGGGCGTGGGCATGGTCGTGATTCAACCGTTCTACCAGCATGGAGCATGGGGCTTCCACTTGGGCGTGGGTGGGAGCTCCCACGAGGACATGGGGCGGTGCACCGGAAGGCTCCGGGGTGTGTACAGCCCCACCTCATTCTTACGTGAGAGGGTCACGGGTAGAACTTGCGAAGGTGCTGGATGTTCCAGCGTTCTGCACAGGAACTCCATCCTCCATCTCCAGGCGGGCAGCGCCAGGCCTGGAGACATGGGCGACCCTGAAGGGGCCTTCCCACATGGGCGAGATCTTGTGGAGGCCCTCCATGGAGAGGATCCACCGTAGGACGAGGTCCCCGACCTCGAGAGTGCGAGGGCGGATGTTGCAGTTGTGGTAGCGCCACAAGGCCTACTGGTATCTCATGGCGCGGAGGGCGGCCTGGCGGCGGGCCTCCTCGAGGAGCACAAGATAGGCCTCCTGTGAGTCGTCCTGACGTGCATCGTCAAATGCCAGGACTCGCGGGGAGCCATACTTGAGCTTCGAGGAGAGGACCTCCTCAGCCCCGTAGACGAGGAAGAAGGGGGTCTCGCTGGTGGACTTACTCGCGATGGTGCGAATGGACCACAAAACGGACTGCAGCTCATCCAGCCGGCCCCTGCCGCAGGCCTCAAGCTTCTTCTTGAATCTCCTAGTTTTGAGTCCCTTGAGGACCTCAACATTGGCGCACTCGGCCTGGCCATTGCTTTGCGGGTGCGCCTTGAAAGCATAGCATTTCTGCATTCCAAGGTTAGCACAGTATGACCTGAAGAGACCGCTCGTAAACTGGGAGCCGTTGTCAGTGATGATACGGTTGGGGACGCCGAATCGGCTCACAAGGCCCTTGATGAACTTGACGGCCAAGCCCACTGGGATGGTGCGCATGAGCTCCACCTCCGCCCACTTGGTGAACTTGTCGATGGCGACATAGAGGTAGCGGTAGCCGTTGGCCACGCGGGAGAAAGGGCCCAGTATGTCTAGCCCACATACCGCGAAGGGCCTTGAGAGTGGGATTGTGTGAAGCCTTTGCGCAGGCTGATGAATTTGCTTGGCGTGGAACTGGCAGGCTTCGCAGGATTGGACCAGCTCGGCAGCGTCGCGGAGCACTGTGGGCCAGTACAACCCGTTGTGGAACACCTTACCCGCGAGGGTGCACAACGAGGAGTGGTGCCCGCAGTCTCCCCCATGGATGTCGGCTAGTAACTTGTGCCCTTGCTCTTATGAAATGCACCATAGCGAGACGCCATTGGGGCACTTTCGGTACAGCTCACCATCTCGTAAGCAGTAAGTCGTGGCCTACTGGGCCACGTGCTCTGCTTTTGCATCTTCTTCCTGAAGGGTGTCGTGGAGCAGGTAAGCCTTGAACTCCGCAACCCAACTGTCCGCCTGAGGCTCCAGCGCCAGTAGCAGGCGGGCCCCAGAGGTCAGGCCACAATCCGGCGTGCCTGTGGATGGCGCGGGCGGAAGCTCCTCGAGGAGCAGCATTGTGCCAACGACTGGGGGCGCGACTGATGGCTTGAAGAGCCTCTCTTCGAAGATGTCAGGGCTTCAGGGCTCGCGGCGGGACGCTTGCTTGGCGATGTCGTCATCTTCCTTGTTGACACCGCGTGGGATGTGCCGTAATTCTAAACCCAGAAAACGCTTCTCGAGTTTAGGTACCTCCTCTAGATAGTCCGCCATGTGCTTGTCTTTTGGCTTGTACTTTTTGTTGGAGAAGTTGACGAGGAGCTGAGAATCGCCCTTGCTGGTGAGGCGCTTGATTCCCAAGGCAGGGGCAGCCTTGAGGCCGGCGATTAGGCCCTCGTACTTCACGATGTTGTTGGAGACCTTTTCACCTTGTTGGAAGCATAGCTGGATAGCGTAGTAAAGTTTGTCTTCGGCTGGGGAAACAAGCACGACCCTAGCCCTTGCGCCCTGCCTGGAGAAGGCGCCATCAAAGTGCATGACCCAACCGGCGGGCGCCTCATCTCCAGGCAAGAGGGACTTGTGCTCGCGAGGCTCCTCCTCGTAGGTATCCATCCATTCTGCCATGAAGTTGGTGAGGGCCGCCCCCTTGATGACCCTGGTGGTACAAAGCTCCAGCTGGAAGGCCTGCAGCTCTATGTTCCACTCGGTGACTCAGCCGGCGGTGTTAGGGCTGCGGAAACGACCTTGATGGGGTGGCCTTGGAAGTAGTGGCGCAGCTTCCTAGAGGCGAATAGGAGTGCGAGAAGGAGCTTTTGTTACATAGGGTAGCGCACACGCGTCCCTTAGCACCATGTTAACGAAATACACAGGGTGCTCGACAAGGCGCCTGGTCTTGGCGACGGCCTATTGTAGAGGAGGCATGTGGGGCCCAGGATCCTCATGAAGCACGGGGGGCGCGGAGAGTCCAGGGGCGCCGTCTTGGAGTGCGGGGGGGGGGGGCAAGGCTCAAGGGGCTCGTGAGGCTTCGGCGGCTCGCAACGCCGTGAAGATCCAGAGTGCTTATGGGGCTCGCGAGCCCCAAGGAGCCTCTCTTTGGCATTGACACGCTCCCCCCGAACCGCCACGAGCACGACACTAGCCGTTTGCGGGGTAGCCGCCAGGTAGAGCACCAGGGGCTCGCAGAAGCGTGGCGCGACCATGATGGGTGGGCTTGTGAGATATCTCTTGAGGTCTTCGAAGGCTGCATCTACCTATGGGGTCCACTCGAAGGAGCCAGTTCTCTTCATGAGCTTGAAGAATGGCAAGGCGCGCTCGCCGAACTTGGAGATGAAACGCCCCAGGGAAGCCATGCACCCTGCCAGCCGTTGCATCTCCTTGAGGGTCTGAGGGGGGCGCATCTTCTTGATGGCCTTGATCTTTTCAGGGTTGGCCTCGATCCCTCGATGGGAGACGAGGAAGCCGAGCAGCTTGCCAGAGGGGACTCCGAAGACTCACTTGTCGGGGTTGAGCTTCAGGCTGACATTGCATAGATTGGCGAACGTTTCTTCCAGGTCTTTGATCAATGTTCTGGCCTCGCGCGACTTGACCACAATGTCGTCGACATAAGCTTCCGCGTTCCTTCCTAGCGGCGGCCCCAGCGTGATGTGAATTAACTACTGGAAGGTGGCGCTGGCGCTCCTCAAGCCGAAAGGCATGCAGGTGTAGTAGAACACACCACACGGGGAGATGAAGGCAGTCTTTTCAACATCTTCTGTCGCCATCTTGATCTGGTGGTAGCCCGAGAAGGCATCCAGGAAACACAACAGGTCACACTCGGCGGTGGAGTCCATGATTTGGTCGATGCACGGGAGCGGCAAAGGATCCTGGGGGCAGGCCTTGTTGAGGCTCGTGAAGTCGACGCACATGCGTTCCTTCCCACCTTTCTTGGGGACGACGGCCGGGTTGGCAGGCCACTCAGGGTGACGCACCACCCGTATGACCCCCGCTTCTTGCAGCTTGTGCACCTCCTGGACGATGAACGCCTGCTTCTTCGGCGCTTGGCGTCGCGCCTTCTGCTTGACGGGACGAGCGTTGGGACACACCGCCGATGGTGCTCGATCACCTCCCTCGGGACGCTGGCCAGGTCAGACGCCTTCCTAGCGAACACATCCTTGTTCGCCCAGAGGAAAGCGACGAGTGCGCTTTCCTGCTCTGGGGGAAGACCGGCGCTGATGGTGAAGGTAGGACCTGAGCTGCTACCATCGACCAGCACCTTCTTCATTTCGGTGCGGTCCTGAGAGAACAGTTGTTTCTTCCTTACGGGCACGGCCTCCGGAGACTCGGCTCTGTTCTTGGCACCTAGGAGCGAAGCCGCCGTGGCCCTGTAGGTGCGCTTGAGGGCTCGGACCGCGTCCTCCTGGCTTCCAACCACAGTGATGATGTCGTTGTTGCCGGGCATCTTGATGATGTTGTAACCAGGATGGGTCGCCGCCATGAACTTGGCGAGTGCGGGGTACCCCAAGATGGTGTTGTACGAGAGGCCGATGTGGGTCACGTCGAAGTCAACGAGCTCAATGTGGTAGTTGTCGCGGGTGTCGAAGGTGACAGGGAGGTGCACCTGCCCCAGGGGAGTGGTCGAGCCATCGGTCACCCCGGAGAAGGGTCAGCTCAGCATCAGCAGGTCATAGGGCACCTGGAGCATCTCGAAGGTCACGATGGAGATCATGTTGAGGCCAGCACCCCCATCGATGAGGGTCTTGGTGACTGCGATGTTGCTGATGGTGGGGGTGCATAGCATGGGAATCGCGCCAGCGATGGCTGCCGATTTGGGGTGGTCTCGGGAATCGAAGGTGATGGCGCACTCTGGCCGCGCGCGAGGCCGCGGAACCCCTGGCTTGGGCCACGCGGCATTTGCCCCATGAAAGAGCTGCTTGGAGTGGCAGTTGGATGTAGGCGCCTAAGATCCGCCGAGGATTCACGCGACCGCGTGGGGCCCATGGAATGCAAAGCACGCGGTGAATCGGTCGCGAAGCTCATCCCAGGAGGAGACCGAAGCCCCCGGAAGGTTGTGGAGCCAGGAGCGCGGGGCGCTCGCGAGGGCCAGTGGGATCCTGTTTGCCATAGCCTTGTCATCGCCGCCCGCCGCCAAGATGCTCTTGGTATAGAGCCGAAGAAACTCTGCGCGGTCGATGGCACCATCGTAGCGCAGGGGCAGCTCTAGCTTGAACCTCGTCGGCCAGTCCACGCTGTCAGAATCAGGGCTCTGCGGACCCAACAAGGTTCGAACTCTGGGGCGTGTATGAAGATCTAGCCTAGCCGTAGCCTCAAGCTCACCACTCCATGGCTAGGCCTCGTCGAGTTCGTGCGAACGGGGAAAGGAAGGACACGTCAGTTTACCTAGGTCCGGGCCACCTTGCGGTGTAAAACCCTACTCCTGCTTTGTGGTGGATTGGCCTCACGAGGAGGTTGATGATGAACTAGTACACTGGGTGAGCGGCCTCGCGAGGGCTCAGTGGGTGAGAATGGTTCTGCACCTAGAAGACCAGAATTGGAATCCGGATCCCCTCTATGGTGGAGACTAGCCTATATTTATAGTGGCCTTGGTCCTCTTCCCTCATAGATTAGGCGGGAAGGGATTCCACAACAGCCATTTTGAAAGGGGACAAGAGGTACATCTTATCCTGACGAAAGGTGGTCTTCGCCTACAAAGCTTCTGGCCATGATGCGGTGGTGGGCTCGGTGATGACATCCGTCCTGCCGAGCTCGTGGTCTTTGTCTTGTTGCACCGGAATGGAAACCTTTGGGGGATCCCTCGGGACCCCACGCTGATCCTTGCCTCCTTAGCACCAAAGAGGAAACCTTCATCCTCTGCGCCCGCTGGCGCTCGCCTGGCCTTGGTCATCATGGCTCACGTCACTGCGAGCCTCGTGAGGAGGGGTACCTGCATAGAAATCTCCGCTCCTCGGGAGGCAGGCTCGGGGAGCTACCCCCCAGGTGGTCTTGGGGTCATTTGCCTCGCAAGGCTGGGTGGTCCTCGCAAGGGTCTTGCTCGCAGAGTCTTGTAGCTGGGCCGTACTAGGCCATCGACGGGGCCACGCGTTGGGCCGCAGGCAGGCAGGTCTGGGTAACCCTGATACGTCTATTTTGCATCATGCTTTTATATTGATATTTATTGCATTATGGGCTGTTATTACACATTATGGTACAATACTTATGTCTTTTCTCTCTTATTTTAGAAGGTTTACACAAAGAGGGAGAATGCCGGCAGCTGGAATTCTGGACCGGAAAGGAGCAAATCTGAGAGATCTAATCTGCACAACTCCAAAAGTCCTGAAAATTTACGGAGAATTATTTTGGAATATATAAAAATATTGGGCGAAGAAAATACCAGAGGGGACCCACCAGGTGGCCACAAGCCTGGGGGGTGCCCCTAGGGCTTGTGGGCCCCCTGCCAGGTCTCCGGTGCCCATCTTCTGCTATATGGAGGGTTTTGACCTGGAAAAAATCATAAGAAAGCTTTCGGGACGAAGCGCCGCCGTCTCGAGGCAGAACCTAGGAAGAAGCAATCTAGGGCTCCGGCTGAGCTGTTCTGCCGGGGAAACTTCCCTCCGGGAGGGGGAAATCAAAGCCATCATCATCACCAATGATCCTCTCATCGAGAGGGGGTCAATATCCATCAACATCTTAACCAGCACCATCTCCTCTCCAAACCCTAGTTCATCTCTTCTATCCGATCTTTGTCCTCAAAACCTCATATTGGTACCTGTGGGTTGCTAGTAGTGTTGATTACTCCCTGTAGTTGATGATAGTTGGTTTATTCGGTGGAAGATCATATGTTTAGATCCTTAATGATATTGTCGGATTCAGGGCTCCGCAGACCCAAGAAGGCTCAAACTCTGGGGCGTGTGCAAAGATCTCAACCTCTCAAGCTTAGAGCTCATCGCCCCACAGCCTAGCCTAGCCAGATTCGCATGAGCAAGGAAGAAGATAAACACGGCAGTTTACCCAGGTTCGAGCCACCTTGCGGTGTAAAACCCTACTCCTGCTTTGTGGTGGATTTACCTCACGAGGGGCTGAGGATGAATTAGTACAGAGGATGAACAACCTCGCGAGAGCTCGGGGGTGAGAATGAGTCGACCCCTTCTATGGTGGTGGCTAACCTATATTTATAGTGGCCTTGGTCCTCTTCCCTTGAAATTTAGGCGGGAAGGGATACCACAACGGCCAATTTGAAAGGGGACAAGTAGTACATCCTATCCTCACAAAAGGTGGTCTTCTCCTGCAAAGCTTCTGGTCATGACGCAGCGGTGGGCTTGGTGATGACCTCCGCCTTGCCGAGCCTGTGGTCTTGGTCTTGTAGCACTGGAATGGAAACCTTTGGGAGATTCCTCGGGAACCCACGACTGTCCTTGCCTCCTTAGCACCAAAGAGGAAACTGCCTCCTCTGCACCCGCTGGTGCCCGCCTGGCCTTGGTCGTCATGGCTCATGTCACCTCAACCTCATGAGGTGGGGTACCTGCATAGAAATCTCCGCTCCTCGGGAGCCCGCCTGGGGAGGCTGCTCCCTCAGGAGGTCTTGCTGTCATCCTCCTCGCGAGGCTTGGCCCCTCACGAGGGTCTTGTCTTGGGGGTCTTGGAGATGGGCTGTACCAGGCCATCGAGGGAGCCACACCGTGGGTCGTAGGCAGGCAAGTCTGGGTACCCTGGTTCACAGAACGCCGACAGTAGCCCCCGGGCCCAAGGCTCGCTTGGGCTGGCTTCGAGGCGAAGCCATGGGGCAAGGGTGAAGCGCCGCAGGCCCTAATCGCCTGTAGGCTAGGCTGACGCGTGGCGCTTGATGGGACGCGGATGCCTCCGCTTCTCCACGCCGCCTCGGCAACTGCCCCAACTTGACAACTGCCTGGCGCATGCAGCAGCGCCATCATCGCTCGAAACATGGAAGGGCGCCGGTTAGCCTTCGACCGCCTATAAGAGGGCGAGGGAGGCAGAGCCCCCAGCCCATCCTCATCCTCTCATCTGCAATCTCCTCTTCTCCTATCCCTGTCGCACCGCCACCTTGCCGAAGCGACCATGGCACCACCGAGGAGGTTCTCGGCCGAAGAGAAAGGCAAGGCCCCTCAAGCCGGGCCAGAGGCGCCACCGCCTAAGAGAGGGCGCGGCCGTCCCCGCAAATCCACGGCGGCACCGGCGACGTCTTCACGAGGGCGCGGGCATCCGCCTCTGGCGGTTCGCAACGACTTCAGCAGCCGAGAGATGGCCCTCCCCCGCGAGGGTGGCCATGGGGGCACTAGCAGCCATGGCCAAGGGGGAAGGCATGCCGCGGCCAGCCGACCGCCGCGCCTGCATGCCCGCTCGAGCGAATCAGCACGCGAGTTCGTCGTGCGGGTGGAGGGCCCTCCACGCACTTGGCTTCTGCTTTCGAGCTCCTTCGCAGAGGAGCTGCCGGCGACGGGACCAGTTAGGCAGCGGCTGCATCCCGACGGCTGCTGCAATGGGTCCTCGTGGATGGAGGTCGAGGTCAACTCCATCGGCCAGGTATTTCTGACCCGCGGATGGCAGGCATTCACCCGCGCCTGCAGTCTGAAGGGGAGGCGCACCCTCCACTTCAAGTATGACGGGGCGGCAACGCTCTTCGTCAGGATCTTTGCGGAGGACGGCAGCCGCCTCGAGTGCTGCCCGGAGGGCGACGACGACGGTGACCACCCTTCGGACGACGACGACCGGCGCCGCGATGGTATCCTCGGCGGTGATTTTGCCCTTGGCCGCCACACCTCCAGCAGCAGCGGTGACGTCTCTTCCGGGGGGAGCTCAAGCGATGACGACTACGGCGAGCCGCCTTGTCGCCACACCCGGACCCAGGAGGGTGGCAGGCCACCACGCTATCTTGTTCCCGCTCAGGGGGATGCCGAGCTGCCTCATCACCACGCCCCCGTCAAGCAGGAAGAGGACTCCGACTAAGCGTGGGTGGTGACGGAGCCATGCCTCAGGAGCAGCGACCCTCGAGAGGCCGCTTCTTTTGCTTCACCGCCTCTTTTTTTAAAATTTCCTGCACCAAGAGTTTGCAAAGAGCCTGCGGGGCGTGTAATGAACTGTGGCGCTTGTGCCTTCATATTAGTGTTTCATGCTCGTACTCCGACATCATATTAACATTAATCGAAAGACTGATGCCTCGCGTAATTAGAGTAACTTATCTTAGTGTGCTCGTGACCCTTGGCGGGTCCCCTTGTCGTGGTGGCGCACTCCTCTAGAGCCTCTCCTGGTGATGACCTAGGGAGGCCCCTTGACAAGCTCCTGAGCCTTGAATGGCATGCCCCCGTGAGGGTCTCGCGGGGGTAATTTGCGTAGGCCTCTGGAGCCCCCGGGCGAGGGCCAACTGTTAATAGCGTGCCAGAGCGCGAGGCTCGGCAGGGCGGGGAGGCGAGCACCCCTGAGGCCGAGGGGCCATAATCGGTGCGTGCCTGCTAACTCGCTCGAGAGCGTCGCGTGAGGATCGGACGCCAAGGCCTTGGCGAGGTGTGCGCACGAGCGGCCTAAGCCAACTCAAGCATACCGTGCCCAGCCCCCACTCGCGGGGCGCGATGGAGTGAGCCATGTGAAACCACCACACCGCTTAAGAACAAAGTCAAGAGGGGAAGCACTATGGGAAGCAATGAACTAAAAAAAGAAGAAACCCCTCCCTTTTTGAGTAAAGACCCGAAAAGCTCAAATTCATTCCAAGAACAACAAATTTGGTTACAAGAGCAAAGCAAGAGAACAGCCGCGCCAACACCTATGCTAGTCTTCTGGTCTTCCCGCCAGCACGGAGCATGGGGCTTCCACTAGATGTGGGCATAGTCGCCGATTGACCGTGTTGTCCGCCATCGTGGAGCATGGGGCTTCCACTTGGGCGTGGGTGGGAGCCCCCGTGAGGCCCTGGGGCGGCTCTCGGGAGACTCCGGGGCATGTACAGCCCCACTCTTTATTGCGTGAGAGTGTCACGGGTAGAACCTCCGGAGGTGCTGGATGTTCCAAGCATTCTGGATGGGGACCCCGTCCTGCATCTCCAAGCACACGGCGCCAGGCCAAGAGACGCGGGTGACCCTGAACGGGCCCTCCCACATGGGCGAGAGCTTGTGAATGCCCTCCCTAGAAATGACCTGCCTCAGGACGAGGTCACCAACCTCGAGGGTCCAGGAGCGGACACTGCGGCAGTGGTAATGCCGCAGCGCCTACTGGTACCTTGCTGCACAGAGCGAGGCTTGGCGGTGGGCTTCCTCCCCGAGCACGAGGTCTATCCCCCACGAGGCATCCTGACGCACCTCGTTGAATGCCCGGACCCGCAGGGAGCGAAGCCTGACCTCGTGAGGGAGGACCGCCTCGGCCCCGTAGACGAGGAAGAACGAGTTCTCGCCGGTGGGCTTAGTCACAGTTGTGCGGATAGACCATGACACAGACTGAAGCTCACCGAGCCAACCCCTGCTGCAAGCCTCAAGCTTCTTCTTGAAGCTTCTCGCCTTGAGGCCCCTCAGGACCTCCGCGTTGGCACGCTCGGCTTGGCTGTTGCTCCGTGGGTCTGCCGCCGAAGCGTAGCATATCTACGTTCCAAGGTTAGAGCAGTATGTCCTGAAGAGATTGCTCGTGAATTGTGAGCCATTGTCAGTAATGATACGATTAGGGACACCAAATCGGCTCACGAGGCCTTTGATGAACTTGACAGCTGAGTCAGCGGGGATGGTGCATACTGGCTCTACTTTCGCCCACTTGGTCAACTTGTCGATGGCGATGTACATGTAGCGGTATCCACCAGCCGCCCGAGGGAACGAGCCCAGGATATCCAATCCCCAGACCGCGAACGGCCACGAGAGCGGGATGGTTTGGAGGCCTTGTGCGGGCTAGTGAATTTGCTTGGCGTGGAACTGGCAGGCCTCACAGGATCGTACAAGCTCGGTGGCGTTATTGAGCGCCGTCGGCCAGTAGAAGCCACTATGGAACACCTTTCCTATGAGGGTGCGTGACGAGGAGTGGTGCCCGCAGTCCCCGCCGTGGATATCAGCCAGGAACTCGCGCCCTTGTTCGTCAGATATGCACTGCAGCGAGACGTCGTTGGGGTGTCGCCGGTACAGCTCGCTGTCGTGCAAGCAATAAGCAGTGGCCTGGCAGACCACGCACTCTGCGTCCTCCTCTTTCTCCGGCAAGGTGCCATGGGTGAGGTACGCCTTGAACTCCTTGGTCCAGCAGCCTGCCTGAGGTTCTAGCGCCAGGAGTAAACGAGCTCCTAAGTCCGGGCCGCAGGCCGGGGCTCCTGAGGTCGGGGCTCGCGGCAACTCCTCCCTGAGCAACGCCAAACCCACGGTCGGGGGAGCCGCAGACGGCTTGTGAAGCCTTTCTTCGAAGATGCCAGGACTCTGGGGCTCGCGGCGGGACGCCCTCTTGGCAATCTCGTCGGCTTCCTTGTTCTCGCCCCCGCGGGATGTGCTGCAATTCCAAGCCCAGGAAGCGTTTTTCGATTTTACGTACCTCCTCCAAGTAAGCTTCCATGTGTTCGACCTTTGGATTGTACTCTTTGTTGGAGAAGTTGACTAGGAGTTGGGAGTCATCCTTGATGGTAAGGCGTTTGATTCCCAGGCCAGCCGCGGCCCTGAGGCCGCCAATCAAGCCGTCATACTCTGCGATGTTGTTGGAGACCTTCTCGCTGTGCTGGAAGCAAAGTTGCACGGCGTAGTACAGCTTGTCCTTGTTTGGCGAGATGAGCACGACTCCAGCCCCCATGCCATGCCGCGCTAAGGCATCATCGAAGTGCATGACCCATCCGTCGGGTGCTTCATCGCCGGGCACGAGGGATTGGCCCTCATCTAGTCCCCGATCAGGGGCGTCGGTCCACTCTGCCACGAAGTCGGCCAGGGCTGCCCCCTTGATGACCCTGGTCATGCTGAACTCCAGTTGGAAGGCCTGCAGATCGATGTTCCATTCTGCAACCCTCCCGACGGCGTTGGGGCTGTGCAGCACCTTCTCCAAGGGATACGCTAATACGACCTTGATGGGGTGGCCTTGGAAGTAGTGACGCAGCTTCCTAGAGGCGACGAGGAGTGGAGTTTCTGCTGCATGGGGTAGCACGCGCGTGCATCGCGAAGCATCGTGCTGACGAAATACACGGGGTGCTCAACGAGTGGTGAGGAGTCGGGGGCGCCTGGCTCCATCGGAGACGCAAGGGGCTCGTGAGGCTCAGGGGTCAATGAAGCAGTGGGATCCTCAGGAGCATCACCCTGGGATAGCGAAGGTTGCGTGGCTCCCTGCTGGCCGCTCTGCTTCGAGCCTACGCCTGTGGGCCCCTCTTTGACCACCACAAGCGCCGGACTGGCCGAGTGGGGAGCGGCCGCCAAGTAGAGCACCAGAGGCTCACGCGGCCGGGGCACCACCATGACAGGTGGGCTCATGAGGTATCGCTGGAGGTCTTCGAAGGCCGCCTCAGCTTCCGGGGTCCACTAGAATGGGCCCTTCTTCTACATCAGCTTGAAGAAAGGGAGGGTGCGCTCACCAAGCTTGGAGATGAAGCGCCCCAAAGAGGTTTCGCACCCTGCGAGCTTCTACATCTCCTTGAGGGTCTGAGGCGGGCTCATCCGCTCTATTGCCTTGACCTTCTTGGGGTTGGCTTCGATCCCTCTATGCGACACCAAGAAACCCAGCAGCTTGCCGGACAAGACTCCGAACACACACTTCCTCGGATTGAGCTTTAGGTTTATGATGCACAGGTTAGCGAATGTTTCTTCCAGGTCTTTGATCAGGGTCCTCGCTTCCCTCGACTTGACCACGATGTCATTGATGTATGCCTCCGCGTTCCTCCCCAAATGCGGCCCGAGTGCTATGTGCATCATTCGCTGGAAAGTGGCGCCAACGTTTCGTAGCCCGAAGGGCATGCAATTGTAATAGTACACACCGCACAGAGAGATGAAGGCTGTCTTCTCGACGTCCTCCGCCGCTATCTTGATTTGATGATATCCCGAGAAGGCATCCAAGAAGCACAACAAATCACACTCAGCGGTGGAGTCCATGATCTGGTCGATACGTGGGAGCAGGAAAGGATCCTGAGGGCAGGCCTTGTTGAGGCTGGAGTCGACGTACCTTGCTGACGGAGAAGCTGCTTGATGTGGCGGCCTGACACAGGCGCCTGCGATCTGCCGATAATGCACGCGACCGCGTGGGGCGCTGGGGCCGCAAAGCGTGTGACGAACTGGTCGCAGAGTTCCCCCCAAGAGGAGATCGAGGCGTGCGGGAGGCCGTGGAGCCAAGATCGAGGAGCCTCCATGAGGGCGAGGGGGAACCAGTTTGCCATGGCCTTGTTGTCTCCGCCCACCGCCTCGATGGCTTGCGCGTATGACCGGAGGAACCCTTTGGGGTCCGCGACACCGTCGTATCGTGGGGGCAACGCCAGCCTGAACCTCGCGGGCCACTGGACACCTCGTAGATCGGGGGTGAAGGCCAGGAGACCCGCGGCCTCCCGTATGCCTCGGGCGGCCACGCCTGGAGGGCCGCGCCCGCCATGGGGGCCATGAGGCGAGGGCGAAGCGTGGCCGACGGAGGAGCAGACTTCGACGAGCCCCTACCTGGCGCACCAAATGTCGCATTCAGGGCTCCGCAGACCCACGAAGGTTTGAACTTTGGGGCGTGTGCGAAGATCTCAACCTCTCAAGCTTAGAGCCCGTCGCCCCACAGCCTAGCCTAGCTGGATTTGCGTGAGCAAGGAAGAAGATGAACATGGCAGTTTACCCAGGTTCGGGCCACCTTGCGGTGTAAAACCCTACTCCTTTGTGGTGGATTGGCCTCACGAGGGGCCGAGGATGAACTAGTATAGACGATGAACAACCACGCGAGAGCTCGAGGGTGAGAATGAGTCGACCCCTTCTATGGTGGTGGCTAACCTATATTTATAGTGGCCTTGGTCCTCTTCCCTCGAAACTTAGGCGGGAAGGGACACCACAACGGCCAATTTGAAAGGGGACAAGTAGTACATCCTATCCTGACAAAAGGTGGTATTCTCCTGCAAAGCTTCTAGTCGAGACGCAGCGGTGGGCTCGATGATGACCTCCGCCTTGCTGAGCCTGTGGTCTTGGTCTTGTAGCACCAGAATGGAAACCTTTGGGAGATTCCTCGGGAACCCACGCCTGTCCTTGACTCCTTAGCACCAAAGAGAAAACTACCCCCTCTACGCCCGTTGGCGCCCACCTGGCCTTGGTCATCATGGCTCATGTCACCTCAGCCTCGTGAGGTGGGGTACCTACATAGAAATCTCCACTTCTCGGGAGGCCGCCTGGGGAGGCTGCTCCCTCAGGAGGTCTTTGTGTCGTCCTCCCTGTGAGGCTTGGCCCCTCGCGAGGGTCTTGTTTTGGTGGTCTTGGAGATGGGTCGTACCAGGCCGTCGAGGGAGCTACGCCGTGGGCCGCAGACAGGAAAGTCTGGGTACCCTGGTTCCCAGAACGCCGACAGATATTTATTACCCCTTTGATTATGAACATGAATATGCTTTGTGAGTAGTTACGTTTGTTCCTGAGGACATGGGAGAAGTCTTTGTTATAAGTAATCATGTGCATTTGGTATTCGTTCGATATTTTGATGAGATGTATGTTGTCTTTCCTCTAGTGGTGTTATGTGAACATCGACTACATGACACATCACCATGATTTAGGCCTAGGGGGAGGCATTGGGAAGTAATAAGTAGATGATGGGTTGCTAGAGTGACAGAATCTTAAACCCTAATTTATGCGTTGCTTCGTAAGGGCCTGATTTGGATCCACATGTTTCATGCTATGGTTAGATTTATCTTAATTCTTCTTTCATAGTTGTGGATGCTTGCGAGAAGGGTTAATCATAAGTGAGAGGCTTGTCCAAGTAAGGACAGCACCCAAGCACCGGTCCACCCACATATCAAAGTAACGAACGTGAATCATATGAGCATGATGAAAACTAACTTGACAACAATTCCCGTGTGTCCTCGGGAGCGCTTTGCTTTATACAAGAGTTCGTCCAGGCATGTCCTTTGCTACAAAAAGGATTGGGCCACCTTGCTGCACCTTTTTTACACTTGTTACTTGTTACCCATTATGAATTATCTTACCACAAAACTATCTGTTACCGATAATTCCAGTGCTTGCAGAAAATACCTTGCTGAAAACCGCTTGTCATTTCCTTCTGCTCCTCGTTGGGTTCGACTCTCTTACTTATCGAAAGGACTATGATAGACCCCCTATAATTGTGAGTCATCAAGACTATTTTATGGCACCATTGCCGGGGAGTGAAGCGCCTTTGGTAAGTGGAATTTGGTAGGGAAACATTCATATTATGTGTTGAAATTTACTGTCACTTGTTACAATGGAACATCATCCTTTGAGGGGTTTGTTCGGGGTATCTTCACCCCGACCGGAATAGCAAAGAGTTGCCCCTCAACGTACTAAACCTACTGAAAATATTTATTATGAAATTCCTTCGGGTATGATAGAGAAACTGCTAGCTAATCCTTATGCAGGAGATTGAACACTACATCCTGATATGCATCTAATCTATGTGGATGAAGTTTGTGGATTATTTAAGCTTGCAGGTTTGCCTAAGGATGAAGTCAAGAAGAATGTCTTCACTTTATCTTTGAAGGATAAGGCATTAACATGGTATAGGCTATGCGATGATATTGGGACTTGGAATTACAACCGATTGAAATTGGAATTTCATCAGAGGTTTTATCCTATGCATCTGGTTCATCCTGATCGGAATTATATATATAATTTTTGGCCTCGTGAAGGAGAAAGTATCGTTCAAGCTTGGGGGAGGCTTAATTCAATGTTATATTAATGCCCCAATCATGAGCTCTCAAGAGAAATTATTATTCAGAACTTTTATGCTCGGCTTTCTCATAATGATCAATCCATGCTCGATACTTCTTGTACTGGTTCTTTTACGAAGAAGACTATTGAATTCAAATGGGATCTCTTGGAAAGAATTAAACGCAACTCTAAAGATTGGGAACTCGATGAAGGTAAGGAGTCAGGTATAAACCTTAAGTTTGATTGTGTTAAATCTTTTATGGATACCGATGCTTTTCATGAATTTCGCACTAAATATGGTCTTGACTCTGAGATGGTAGCCTCTTTCTGTGAATCATTTGCTACTTATGTTGATCTCCCTAAGGAGAATTGGTTTAAATATCATCCTCCCATTGAAGTAAAACTAGTAGAACCTATTAAAGCTAAAGAGGAAACTATTACTTACAATGTTGATTTTGTTATTCCTACTGCTTATATTGAGAAACTACCTTTCCCTGTTACGATAAAGGAACATGCTAAAGCTTCAGCTGTGGTTCATAAAAGTTATACTAGAACACCTACACCCCCTGATCAAATTAAAGTTGAACCTAGTATTGCTATGGTTAAAGATCTCTTGGTCAATAATATCGATGGGCATGTTATTTACTTCTGTGATGAAGCCGCTAGAATTGCTAGACCCGACAATAAAGATAAACATAGACCAGTTGTTGGCATGCCTGTTGTTTCTGTTAAAATAGGAGATCATTGTTATCATGGTTTATGTGATTTGGGTGCTAGTGTGAGTGCAATTCCCTTTACTTTATATCAATAAATCATGAATGATATTGCACCTGCTGAAATAGTAGATATTGATGTCACTATTAAGCTTGCCAATAGAGATACTATATCACCAATTGGGATTGTTAGAGATGTTGAAGTCTTGTGTGGGAAAATAAAATACCCTACTGATTTTCTAGTTCTTGGTTCCCCACAAGATGATTTTTGTCCCATTATATTTGGTAGACCTTTCTTGAACACTGTTAATGCTAAAATAGATTGTGAGAAAGAAACTGTTAGTGTGAGATTTGGGGATGTGTCTCATGAGTTTAATTTCTCCAAATTTCATAGACAACCCCATGATAAAGAATTGCCTAGTAAAGATGAAATCATTGGTCTTGCTTTTATTGCCGTGCCTCCTACTGATCCATTAGAATAATATTTGCTAGACCATGAAAATGATATGTTCATGAATGAAAGAAAGGAATTGGATGAGATTTTCTTTAAACAAATGCCTGTTTTGAAACACAATTTGCCTGTTGAGACCCTTGGAGCTCCTCTACCACCCAAGATTGATCTTGTATTTGATCTTAAACAATTACCTGATACTTTGAAATATGCTTATCTCGATGAGAAAAAGATATATCCTATTATTATTAGTGCTAACCTTTCAGAGCATGAAGAAAAGAAATTATTGAAAACTCTGAAGAGGCACCGTGCAGCTATTGGATATACTATGGATGATCTTAAGGGCATTACTCCCACTCTATGTCAGCACAAAATTAATATGGAAACTGATGCTAAACCAGTTGTTGATCACCAGCGATGGTTGAATCCTAAGATGAAGGAAGTGGTAAGAAATGAAATACTAAAGCTTCTGGAAGCAGGTATAATTTATCCTATTGCTAATAGTAGATGGGTAAGTCCTGTTCATTGTGTCCCTAAGAAGGGAGGTATTTCCGTTGTTCCTACTGATAAAAATGAATTGATTCCGCAAAGAATTGTCACAGGTTATAGAATGGTTATTGATTTTAGAAAGCTAAACAAAGCTACTAGGAAAGATCATTATCCTCTACCTTTTATTGATCAAATGCTAGAAAGACAATCAAAACATTCAAACTTCTGCTTTCTAGATGGTTATTCCGGTTTTTCCCAAATACCTGTGTCACAAGAGGATCAAGAAAAAACTACTTTTACTTGCCCTTTCGGTACCTTTGCTTATAGACATATTCCTTTTGGTTTATGTAATGCACCTGCTACTTTTCGAAGATGTATGACTGCTATATTCTCTGACTTTTGTGAAAAGATTGTTGAGGTTTTCATGGACGATTTTTTCGTTTACGGAACTTCTTTTGATGACTGCTTAAGGAACCTTGATCGAGCTTTGCAGAGATGTGAAGAAACTAATCTTGTCTTGAATTGGGAGAAGTGACACTTTATGGTTAATGAAGGTATCATCTTGGGGCATAAAATTTCTGAAAGAGGTATTGAAGTTGATAAAGCTAAAGTTGATGCTATTGAAAAGATGCCGTGCCCTAAAGATATCAAAGGTATAAGAAGTTTCCTTGGTCATGCTGGTTTCTATAGGAGGTTTATTAAAGACTTCTCTAAAATTTCTAGGCCTCTTACTAATCTCTTGCAAAAGGATGTTTCATTTGTTTTTTATGATGATTGTGTAGAAGCATTTGAAATACTTAAGAAAGCCTTGATTTCAGCACCTATTGTTCAACCACCTGATTGGAACCACCCTTTGAAATTATGTGTGATGCTAGTGATTATGCTGTTGGTGCTATTCTAGGAAAAAGAGTTGATAAGAAATTACATGTTAACCATTATGCTAGTAAAACTCTAGACAGTGCTCAAAGAAATTATGCCACTACTGAAAAAGATTTGTTAGCAGTTGTGTTTGCTTGTGATAAGTTCAGATCTTATATTGTTGATTCCAAAGAAACTGTTCACACCGATCATGCTGCTATTAAATATCTTATGGAGAAGAAAGATGCTAAACCTAGACTTATTAGATGGGTTCTCTTGTTGCAAGAATTTAATTTACATATTATTGATAGAAAGGGAGCTGAGAACCCCGTAGCAGACAACTTGTCTAGGTTAGAAAATATTCTTGATGACCTACTACCTATTGATGATAGCTTCCCTGATGAACAATTAGCTGTCATAAATGCTTCTTGTAGTACTCCATGGTATGCTGATTATGCCAATTATATTGTTGCTAAATTTATACCACCTAGTTTCACATACGAGCAAAAGAAAAAGTTTTTCTATGATTTAAGACATTACTTCTGGGATGACTAACACATTTATAAAGGAGTAGATGGTGTTATTAGACATTGTGTACCTGAGCATGAACAGGAACACATCCTATGCAAGTGTCACTTCGAGGCCTACGGAGGACACCATGCTGGAGATAGAACTGCACACAAGGTATTACAATCTGGTTTTTATTGGCCTACTCTTTTCAAGGATGCTCGTAAGTTTGTCTTGTCTTGTGATGAATGTCAAAGAATTGGTAATATTAGTAGACGTCAGGAAATGCCTATGAATTATTCACTTGTTATTGAACCATTTGATGTTTGGGGATTTGATTATATGGGACCTTTTCCTTCCTCTAATGGGTACACACATATTTTGGTTGCTGTTGATTATGTTACTACGTGGGTAGAAGCTATTCCAACTAGTAGTGCTAATCATAACACCTCCATTAAAATGCTTAAAGAAGTTATTTTCCCGAGGTTTGGAGTGCCTAGATATTTAAAGACTGATGGTGGTTGACACTTTATTCATGGTGTTTTCCATAAATTGCTCGCTAAATATGATGTTAACCATAGAATTGCATCTCCATATCACCCTCAGTCCAGTGGTCAAGTAGAATTAAGTAACCGAGAAATAAAGTTGATCTTGCAAAAGACTGTTAATAGATCCAGAAAGAATTGGTCCAAGCAACTTGATGACGCATTATGGGCTTATAGAACTGCTTATAAAAACCTTATGGGTATGTCTCCGTATAAAATGGTTTATGGAAAAGCATGTCACTTACCTCTTGAATTAGAACATAAAACTTATTGGGTAATTAAAGAGCTCAACTATGATTTCAAACTTGCCGGTGAGAAGAGATTATTTGACCTTAGCTCACTTGATGAATGGAGAACCCAAGCCTATGAAAATGCCAAATTATTTACAGAGAAAGTTAAAAGATGGCATGATAAAAGAATACAAAAGCGTGAATTTAATGTAGGTGATCATGTCATGCTATACAATTCTCGTTTAAGATTTTTTGCAGGAAAGCTTCTCTCTAAATGGGAAGGGCCTTACATTATCGAAGAAGTTTATCATTTCGACGCCATCAAAATCAACAACGTCGAAGGCAATAACCCGAAGGTGGTAAACGGGCAAAGAATCAAACATTATATCTCAGGTACTCCCATAAATGTTGACACCAATATTATTAATACCATAACACCAGAGGAGTACATAAGGGATATCTACCAGAACGCTCCAGACTCCGAAAAGGAATAGGTATGTGGTACGGTAAGTAAACCGACTCCAAAACTTTTCCAAAAGCAATTTTACTCCATTTTGGAATATTTAAAGTATTAGGAAAATAAAAAGTAGTCCGAAAAGTGCACGAGCAGGCGACAATCCCTGGGGGCGTGCCCTACCCCCCTGGGCGCGCCTCCTAGGCTTGTGGCCACCTCGTGTGCCCTCCGGACTCCGTTTTCTTGTAGTACACTCCTTTTGGTCGGTAAAAATTCATTATACAATCTCCCGAAGGTTTTGACTACCGTATCACGGCAATATCCTCTATTCTTGTTTCGAGCTATTTTTCCTGACAGATCCAGATCTCCATTACGTCTCCAAGCGCCCCCAAGGACAAGTTTTTCGAGAAGGTCATCAACCCTTACCTTGCGAAGGTGCTGCAACACCCTCAGGCCATCGAGATGCATGAGAGTGTCCTCCACATCCGTGATGTTCAAGGACCAAGGAGGACCGAAAGCGTGGAGTCCAGGCTCGAAACGGTGGAGCAAGAGGTGTTCAAGTGCAAAGGGATGTGGAGCGCGGACTCAACGCCAATCACTCCATGATCACGGATTTTACCCGTGACCACAAGCTGGATGCTAGTGAGATTGGGAAGGCCATCTTCAACCTTCATGAGAAAAACGAGCATCTCCAAGCCCAGATCTATGACCTGCAGAACCAAAACTGTGAGTATGAATATAAATTTAAGAGGATGAGTTTGGCTGTAGATTTGAGGATCCTGGAGACTCGTTCATCTTTCTATGATGGTGAACCTATGCCTTGGAAGATGGACGACAAGCCTACAACATCATCAACTCCATCATCACCATCTCCGAAGAAAGAGACCTAAGTACATGGGTATGGGCACTCCCCTTGGCAACTGCCAAGCTTGGGGGAGGTGCCCCGGTATCATATCACCATCACATCTTTACCTTTATCATTTTTCTTAGTTCGATCCTTTTGGTTATATCTCGGTTTAGTAGAATAAAGTTTTAGTATGATCTAGCTTTGAGTTTTGCTTTGTGTTCCCACTATGTAATCGAGTCCGAGAGTTATATAATAAATATTATTTTTGGGTTGAGGGCTTTGCTTTCTGGCTATGATCTTGAGTAAAAGAAATAAAGAATAAAATAAGAAAAAATAAAAAGATTATATAATGATCTTATGGGAAGTGATGACTTCACACATAAGGAATATGTCGCATGAAATTTGTTGGGAGTTGACAAACATAGTTTTGGTCATTGTTGCAATTAATAGGAAGTAATAAAGAAAGAGAGGTCTCACATATAAATATACTATCTTGGACATCTTTTGTGATTGTGAGCACTCATTAAAATATTATATGCTAAAAGGTTGATGTTGGACAAGGAAGACAACATAATGGGTTATGTTTCTTTATATCCGAATAGAAGTTATATTGTCATGGATTCTCCAACATGTTGAGCTTGCTTCTCATCCTTTGCTAGCTAAATCTTTTGCACCAAGTAGAGATACTACTTGTGCATCCAAAATCCCTTAACCCAATTTTGCCATGAGATTCCACCATACCTACCTATGGATTGAGTAAGATCCTTCAAGTAAGTTGCCATCGGTGTAAGCAATAAAAATTGCTCTCTAAATATGTATGATCTTTTAGTGTGAGGAAAATAAGCTTTATACGAACTTGTGATATGGAAGAAATAAAAGCGACGGACTGCATAATAAAGTTCTTTATCACAGGCGGCAATATAAAGTGACGTTCTTTCGCATTAAGATTTTATGCATCCAACCATAAAAGCGCATGACAACCTCTGCTTCCCTCTGTGAAGGGCCTATATTTTATTTAGCTCCTACCTTTATACAAGAGTCATGGTGATCATCACCTCTTCTTTTTATACTTTTTCTTTTTGGTAAGCACTATATATTGGGGGGAGATCCAGATATATATATCCACTCGGATGCAGGTATTCATAAACTATTATTGTTGACGTTACCCTTGAGGTAAAAGGTTGGGAGGCAAAGTTATAAGCCCCTATCTTTCTCTGTGTCCGATTGAAACTTTGATCTCATAAGTATCGCGTGAGTGTTAGCAATTATGAAAGACTAAATGATAGTTGAGTATGTGAAACTTGCTATATGAAAGCTCTTACATTGACTCTTTTCGACATTATGATAAATTGCAATTGTTTCAATGACCAAGATCATAGTTGTTGGTTTTCAATAAAGTTCTTGTTTCATACTTTACCATGTGAACGAATTGTTACTTTAGCATAAGAAATTATATGACAATATATGTTTCTATTCTAAAGATGATCATGATGCCTTCATGTCCGTATTTTATTTTATCGACACCTCTATCTCTAAACATGTGGACATGATTATCGATTTCGGCTTCCGCTTGAGGACAAGCGAGGTCTAAGCTTGGGGGAGTTGATACGTCCATTTTGCATCATGCTTTTATATTGATATTTATTGCATTATGGGCTGTTATTACACATTATGGTATAATACTTATGCCTTTTCTCTCTTATTTTACAAGGTTTACACAAAGAGGGAGAATGCCGGCAGCTAGAATTCTGGACCGAAAAGGAGCAAATCTGAGAGACCTATTCTGCACAACTCCAAAAGTCCTGAAATTTTACGGAGAATTATTTTGGAATATATAAAAAATATTGGGCGAAAAAAATACCAGAGGGGACCCACCAGGTGGCCACAAGCCTGGGGGCGTGCCCTACCCCATTGGGCGTGCCCCTAGGGCTTGTGGGCCCCCTGGCAGGTCTCCGGTGCCCATCTTCTGCTATATGGAGGTTTTTGACCTGGAAAAAATCATAAGAAATCTTTCGGGACGAAGCGCTGCCATCTCGAGGCGGAACCTAGGCAGAAGCAATCTAGGGCTCCGGCGGAGCTGTTCTGCCGGGGAAACTTCCCTCCGGGAGGGGGAAATCAAAGCCATTGTCATCACCAACGATCCTCTCATCGAGAGGGGGTCAATCTCCATCAACATCTTAACCAGCACCATCTCCTCTCCAAACCCTAGTTCATCTCTTGTATCCGATCTTTGTCTCAAAACCTCAGATTGGTACCTGTGGGTTGCTAGTAGTGTTGATTACTCCTTGTAGTTGATGCTAGTTGGTTTTTTCGGTGGAAGATCATATGTTTAGATCCTTAATGATATTTATTACCCTCTGATTATGAACATGAATATGCTTTGTGAGTAGATACGTTTGTTCCTGAGGACATGGGAGAAGTCTTGTTATAAGTAATCATGTGAATTTGGTATTTGTTCGATATTTTGATGAGATGTATGTTGTCTTTCCTCTAGTGGTGTTATGTGAATGTCGACTACATGACACTTCACCATGATTTGGGCCTAGGGGGAGGCATTGAGAAGTAATAAGTAGATGATGGGTTGCTAGAGTGACAGAAGCTTAAACCCTAGTTTATGAGTTGCTTTGTAAGGGGCTGATTTGGACCCACATGTTTCATGCTATGGTTAGATTTATCTTATTTCTTCTTTCGTAGTTGCGGATGCTTGCGAGAGGGGTTAATCATAAGTGTGAGACTTGTCCAAGTAAGGACAACACCCAAGCATCGGTCCACCCACATATCAAATTATCAAAGTAACGAACGTGAATCTTATGAGCATGATGAAAACTAACTTGACAACAATTCCCATATGTCCTCAGGAGCGCTTTGCTTTATATAAGAGTTCGTCTAGGCTTGTCCTTTGCTACAAAAAGGATTGGGCCACCTTGCTGCACCTTTGTTACAATTGTTACTTGTTACTCGTTACGAATTATCTTATCACAAAACTATCTGTTACCGATAATTTTAGTGCTTGCAGAAAATACCTTGCTAAAAACCGCTTGTCATTTCCTTCTGCTCCTTGTTGGGTTCGACACTCTTACTTATCGAAAGGACTACGATAGATCCCCTATACTTGTGGGTCATCAACCCCCCATCCCAGAACACCGGCCCCGGCCCAAGGCGCGCTCGTCCTGGCTTCGAAGCGAAGGCAAGAAGAGAAGGGCGAAGCGACGCAGGCCCCAATCGCCTGCGGGCCGGCTTGATGCATGGAGCGACATGGGACACGGATGCCTCCACTTCCCCGTGTCGCCTTGGCAACCGCCCCGACTGACGAAAGTCTGGACGTGCATGCTGCGAGGCCATCATTGCGCGAAGGTGGAGCGGTGCCGGTTGGCCCACGATCACCTATAAGAGGGCGAGGGGGCAGAGCCCCATCCCATCTCTGACTTCTCGCCCTTCCTCCTCTTATCTCCACTGTAGCCACCATCTCACCGAATCAACCATGGTGCCAGTGAGGAGGTTCACCACCGAAGATAAGGGCAAAGCCCCCAAAGAGGGGCCAGAGTCACCGCCGCTCAAAAGGGGGCGCGGCCGCCCCCGCAAGTGCACGGCTACGCCCGTAGCGTCATCTCGGGGGCATGGGCACCCTCTGCTGGCGGTTCGCGCAGGACCTGACAGCCGTGGGAAGAACCCCTCCCACGAAAATGGCCGCGGGGGCCTCGGTGGCCGAGCCCTTGGAGGGAGGCACGCTGCGGCCGCTAGACCACCTCGCCCGCGAGCTCACTTGGCCGCCATGGCCCGAGAGTTCGTGGTGTGGATGGAGAGCCCGTCATGTACCTAGATCCAGCTTCCGAGCTCCTTCGTAGAAGAGTTGTCGGCCGGGGGGGCGTCAGGCTATGGCTGTAGCCCGACGGCTGCTACAACTGGTCTTCGTGGGCGGAGGTCGAGGTTACTCCCGCAGGTTATGTGTTCCTGACCCGTGGGTGGCAGACATTCGCCCACGCCCACGGATTGGAGGGGAGGCACACCCTCCACTTCAAGTACGACGGGGCGACGACACTCTTAGTCAAGATCTACGGGGAAGACGGCGGACGCCTAGGGTGCTGCCCAAAGGGTGACAGCAGCAGTGGCGATCACCCCTCCGACGGCGACGGCCAGCAGGGCGGGGACATTCTCGGTGGTGAACTTGCCCTTGGCGACGGCCGCAACGCCTCCAGCAGCGGCGGCAGCTCCTCTGAGGGGAGCTCGAGCGACGACGACTAAGATGAGCCGCTGCGTCGTCGTGCCCGGGTCAAGGAGAAGGAGGACACCGAGTAGGCACCGCGACGCTGGAGTCAGCGCCT
The DNA here is from genome assembly GCA_011799875.1 of Thinopyrum elongatum. Lineage (NCBI taxonomy): Eukaryota > Viridiplantae > Streptophyta > Magnoliopsida > Poales > Poaceae > Thinopyrum > Thinopyrum elongatum. The sequence continues at coordinate 227,002,031 of CM022299.1, forward strand.
CTTGAGCTGTGGCCCTCGAGAGGCCGTTTCTATTGCTTTTTATTCCCTGCACCAGAAATCATGGAAAGCCCCGCGGGGGCGTGTAATGAACTCTGGCGCTCGCGCCTTTATATTAATGTTTTTTGCTTATCTTCTTCAATTATGTTGGCGTTAATCGAAAGGTTCCTGCCTCGAGCGATTAGGATAACTTAGCTCGGTGCGCTTGTGGCCCTTTGCGGGTTCCTGCATCGTGGGGCGCGCTTGGAGCTTCTGATCCTATGCGCGTTTCCTATTCTGGCGGTGATACTGTTGGATCGTTGAGGTAGCCGAAGAAGCTTGCTGGGGGATTCCTCCTCACGAGTCGAATGGCTCCGGAGGCTCAAAAGGCTAGCGAGGCCCGGGGGCTCACGAGGGTATTGGGCCTCCTGAGGCGCCTTGGCCAGGGGTCGGGCCCTGTGCCTAGAGCCCCTGAGCGAGGGTCAGTCATCGCTGGTACGCTGGGTCATGGCGACACATGCATGTAGCTCGCTTAAGAGTGTCACGCGAGGACTTGGACGCCAAAGCCTTGGCGAGGTGTGCATACGGTCGGACCGGCAGCCGTCGGGGCCTGGGTCCTAGATGCTGCTGGGGCTAGCCCAAGCGTAAACACTGTGCCTAGCCCCCGCTCGCGGGGCGCGTAGGAAGGAGCAGCAAGCAGCCGCCAATTCACTTAAGAGACAAGATTCAAGAAGGGAAACACCGCAAGGAGAAAAATCCTGACCCTTTTTTCGAACAAAGATGCGAAACCTTCAAACTTCATTCCGAGAAATTGCAAATTCGATTACAAGAGAGGATGAAAAACGGCCGCGTCCGGCACCTATACTAGTCTTCCCACCAGCGCGGAGCATGGGGCCTCCACTTGGGCGTGGGCATAGTCGCTGTTCCACCGTTTTAGCCAGCGCGGAGCATGGGGATTCCACTGGGGCGTGGGTGGGAGCTCCTGCGAGGCCGCGGAACGGTGCACCGGGAGACCCTGGGGTGTGTACAGCCCCACTCATTATTACGTGAGAGTGTCATGGGTAGAACTTGCGGAGGTGCTGGATGTTCCAGGCATTCTGGACGGGGACCCCGTCCTCCGTCTCCAAGCGCGAGGCGCCAGGCCTGGAGACGCATGCAACCCTGAACGGGCCCTCCCTTGAGAGGACCTGTCTTAGGACGAGGTCCCCGACTTCAAGAGTCCGGGGGCGGACGTTGCAGTAGTGGTAGCACCGCAGGGCCTGCTGGTACCTTGCGGCTCGGAGAGAGGCTTGGCGGCGCACCTCCTCTCCGAGAACAAGATCAGTCCCCCGCGAGACATCCTGACTCGCCTCGTCAAATTCCAGGACTCACGGGGAACGATGCTTGATCTCAAGTGGGAGGACCGCCTCGGCCCCATAGACGAGGAAGAACGGGGTTTCGCCAGTGGGGTTAGTCGCGGTGGTGCGGACGGACCACAGCACGGACTGCAGCTCATCTAGCCAACCTCTGCCGCAAGCCTCGTGCTTCTTCTTGAAGCTTCTGGCCTTGAGGCCCCTCAGTACCTCCGCGTTGGCGCGCTCGGCCTAGTCGTTGCTTCGTGGGTGCGCCACCAAAGCGTAGCATATCTGCGTTCCAAGTTTAGCACAATATGACCTGAAGAGATTGCTTGTGAACTGAGAGCCGTTGTCGGTGATGATGTGGTTGGGGACACTGAATCGGCTCACGAGGCCCTTGATGAAATTGACAGCCGACCCTGCAGGGATGGTCCACATAGGCTTCACCTCCGCCCACATAGTGAACTTGTCGATGGCGACGTAGAGGTAGCGGTAACCGCCGGCCGCCCGAGAGAATGGGCCTTGAATGTCCAGCCCCCAGACCATGAAACGCCATGAGAGCGGGATGGTCTGGAGCCCTTGCGCCGGCTGGTGAATCTGCTTGGCATGGAACTGGCAGGCCTCACAGGATCGGACCAGCTCAGTGGCGTCGTGGAGCGCCATAGGCCAGTAGAACCCGCTGCAGAATGCCTTTCCCATGAGGGTGTGTGACGAAGAATGGTGCCCATAGTATCCACCATGAGTGTCGGCCAATAGCTCGTGCCCTTGCTCCTCTGATATGCACAGAAGCAAGATGTCGTTGGGGCGCCTGTGGTACAACTCGCCGTCCTGCAAGCAATAAGCAGTGGCTTGCCGAGCCACGCACTCTGCATCTTGCTCCTTCTCCGGCAGGGCACCATGGAGCAAGTATGACTTGAACTCCTCGATCCAGTTGCCCACCTGAGGTTCCAATGCTAGGAGCAGGCAGGCTCCTGAGGTCGGGCCGCATGCTGGGGTGCCTGAGGGCGGAGCTAGCAGCGGCTCCTCCCGAAGCAGCGTTGGGCATGCAGCTGGGGGCGCAGCCGACGGCTTGAAGAGCCTTTCCTCGAAGATGCCCAGCTTCTGAGGCTTGCGGTGGGATGCCCTCTTGGCGATGTCATATGCTTCCCTGTTCGCGCCACGCGGAACATGCTGCAATTCCTAGCCCAAGAAACGCTTTTCGATCTTATGTACCTCTTCCAGGTATGCCTCCATGTGCTCGTCTTTCAGTTTGTACTTCTTGTTGGAGAAATTGACGAGGAGCTAGGATTCGCCCTTGATGGTGAGGCGCCCGACCCCCAGGATGGCCGTGGTCTTGAGCCCGGCAATCAGGCCCTCGTACTCCGTGATGTTGTTGGAGACCTTCTCGCCATGCTGGAAACAGAGCTGTACGGCGTAGAAGAGCTTGTACTTGGTAGAGGAAATGAGCACGACTCCAGCCCCCACGCCCTATCGCGCGAAGGCATTGTCGAAGTGCATGACCCAGCCGTCGGGTGCTTCATCGTCGGGCGCGAGGGACCTGTCCTTGCTCAGCCCCTGGGCAGGAGCATCTGTCCATTCTGCCATGAAGTTGGCAAGGGCCGCCCCCTTGATAACCCGAGTCATACTGAACTCTAGCTGGAAAGCTTGGAGCACGATGTTCCACTAAGCGACTCGGCCAGCAGCGTTGGGGCTGTGTAGTATTTTCTCCAGTGGGTATGCGGCTACAACCTTGATGGGGTAGCCCTGGAAATAGTGGCGCAGCTTCTTGGAAGCAACAAGGAGTGCGAGGATGAGCTTCTGCTGCATAGGGTAGCGTGCATGCGCGTCCCACAGCATGATGCTAACGAAGTACACCGGATGCTCGACGAGGCACGAGGTGTTGACGGCATCCTGCCTCGTGTGGGACGCGAGGGGTTCGGGCGCCTCATCGGGCGTTGGAGGGGCGGGGGCCCCCTAGAGCGCCGTCCTGAGGCAGTGGAGGCCCCGGGGCCTTACGCGGGCCGCAACGCCCCGCGCTGGTGCTGGTGGGCTCTTCCCGGATCGCCACAAGTGCCGCGCTGGCTGAGTGCGGGGTAGCGGCAAAGTAGAGCACCAAAGGCTCGCGAGGACGGGGCGCCACCATGATGGGGGGGGCTCATGAGGTACCTCTTGAGGTCCTCAAAGGCCGCCTCTGCTTCTGGGGTCCATTCAAAGGGGCATGTTCTTTTCATCAGCTTGAAAAAGGGGAGGGCGCGCTCGCCAAGCTTATAGATGAGGCGCCCTAAGGAAGTCACACACCCTGCCAGCTTTTGCATTTCCTTGAGGGTCTAAGGTTGTCACATCTTTTCAATTGCCTTGACCTTCTCGGGGTTGGCCTCGATCCCTCGATGCGAGACGAGGAAACCGAGTAGCTTGCCAGACGGGACCCCAAAAACGCACTTCTCCGGGTTAAGCCTCAGATTCACCTTGCGTAGGTTGGTGAACATTTCCTCCAGATCTTCGACCAGGGTCTTTGCCTTGCGTGACTTGACTACAATGTCATAAATGTAAGCCTCTGCATTCCTCCCCAGCTGCGGTCCCAGCGCGATGTGCATCGGCCACTGGAAGGTGGCACCGGCGCTCCTCGGCCCGAAGGGCATGCATGTGGAACAGTACACGCCACATGGGGAAATGAAGGCCATCTTATCGACGTCCTCAGTCATCATCTTGATCTGGTGATAGCCCGAAAAAGCATCCAGAAAGCACAACAGATCACACTCCACGGTGGAGTCCACGATCTGGTCGATGCGCGGAAGCAGGAAGGGGTCCTGAGGGCAAGCCTTGTTGAAGCTTGTATAGTCGACGCACATGCGCTCCTTTCTGCCCTTCTTGGGAAAAACAACCGGGTTGGCCAGCCACTCCGGGTACCGCACCTCCCGAATGACCCCGGCTTCTTGCAGCTTGCGCACCTCCTAAACGATGAACACCTGCTTCTCCTGTGCTTGGCACCGCGCCTTCTGCTTCATCGGGCACGCACCGGGGAATACTGCCAGGTGGTGCTAGATTACTTCCCTCGGGACGCCCACCAGATTGGACGCCTCCCATGCAAACGCGTCCTTGTTTGCCCGAAGGAAACCAACCAGCGCCTCCTCCTGCTCTGGAGGAAGGCCGGTGCCAATGGTAAAGGTGGGGCCCGAGTCATTGCCATCGACAGGCACCCTCTTTGTCTCGGCGCGGTCCTAGGAGAACAGCTGCTTCTTCTTTGTAGGCGCGGCCTCGGGGGCCTTTGGGGCGCCCTCAGAGTCCAGGCATGAAGCCGCCACCGTCGCGTAGGCGAGCTTGAGGACCCGCAATGCATCCTTTCTGTCGCCAGCCATGGTGATGACTCCGCCGCTGCCTGGCATCTTGACGATGTTGAAGCCTGGATGGGTTACTGCCATGAATTTGGCGAGGGCAGGGTATCCCAAGATGGCGTTGTACGAGAGGCCAATGCGAGCCACGTTGAAGTCGATGAGCTTGGTGCGGTAGTTGTCGCACTTGCCAAAGGTGTCGGGGAGGTGCACTTGCCCCAGGGGGGTGGCGGAGCCCTTCGTCCCCCCTGAGAACGGCCTGGTTGGTAGGAGCTGGTTGTATGGTACTTGAAGCATCTCAAAGGCCTCCACAGTGAGTACGTTGAGGCCGGCGCAACTGTCGATGAGGGTCTTGGTGACCGCAAAGTTACTGATGGTGGGCGTGTGCAGCATGGGGAGCGCACCGGCGGCCTGCCGCAGATTCAGGGCAGTCCCTAGAGTCGAAGGTGATGGCGACCTCGCGCTGCGCGTGGCTTTGCGGGGTTTCGGGCCGACGCCAATGGCGCTCGCTTGTCAGAAGACCTGCTCGACATGGCGACCAGATGCGGACGCCTTCGACCCGCTGAGGATGCAAGCAACCGTGAGGCGCCCTGGAGCTGCGAAGCGCGCGATGAACTGACCACGGAGCTCTTCCCAGGAGGATATCGAGGCCTCCGGGTGGCCAAGGAGCCAAGAGCGCGGGGCCTCTGCAAGGGCCAGAGGGAGCCAGTTTGCCATGGCCTTGTCGTCGCCTCCTGCCGCCCGAATACTCTGGGCATTCAGCTGGAGAAACTCCTCGAGGTCGGCTGCACTGTCGTTGCGCGGGGGCAGCACCGGCCTGAACCTAACCAGCTATCGCACTCGGCGCAGGTCAGGAGTGAAGGCCGAGCAACCAGTAGGGCTCACTGAGGCGGCGGTCCGAGCGGCGAGGCGAACGACGTCATCCATGGAAGCAATGAGGTGAGAAGGAGCGGAGCGGAAGAGAGGTTAGACACGCCCCCCTACCTGGCGTGCCAAATGTCAGAATCAGGGCACTGCAGACCCAACAAGGTTCGATCTCTGGGGCGTGTACGAAGATCTAGCCTATCCGCAGCCTCAAGCTCATCACTCCATGGCTAGGCCTCGTCGAGTTCGTGCGAACGGGGAAAGGAAGGACACGGCAGTTTACCCATGTTCGGGCCACCTTGCGGTGTAAAACCCTACTCCTGCTTTGTCGTGGATAGGCCTCATGAGGAGGTTGAGGACGAACTAGTATAGTGGGTGACCGGCCTCGCGAGGGCTCAGTGGGTGAGAATGGTTCTGCACCTAGAAGACCAAAATCGGGATCCGGATCCCCTCTACGGTGGAGACTAGCCTATATTTATAGTGGCCTTGTTCCTCTTCCCTCATAGCTTAGGCGGGAAGGGATTCCAAAGTGGCCAATTTGAAAGGGGGCAAGAGGTACATCTTATCCTGATGAAAGGTGGTCTTCGCCCTGCAAAGCTTCTGGCCATGACGTGGTGGTGGGCTCGGTGATGACATCCGTCCTGCCGAGCTCGTGGTCTTGGTCTTGTTGCACCAGAATGGAAACCTTTGGGGGATCCCTCGGGAACCCACGTTGGTCCTTGCCTCCTTAGGACCAAAGAGGAAATTGTCCACCCCTACGCCCACTGGCGCCCGCCTGGCCTTGGTCGTCATGGCTCACGTCACTGCGAGCCTCGTGAGGCGGGGTTCCTGCATAGCAATATCCGCTCCTCGGGAGGCAGGCTCGGGGAGCTGCCCCCCGGGAGGTCTTGGTGACGTTTGCCGCACGAGGCCGGGAGGTCCTCGCGAGGGTCTTGCTCGCAGAGTCTTGTAGCTAGGCCGTACCGGGCCATCGACGGGGCCACCCGCTGGGCCGCAGGTAGGCAGGTCTGGGTACCTCCGATCCCAGAACACCGACACACGCGGTGCAGATCGATGGTGAAGGCCAGGCAATCTATGGTGCTCTGGAAAGCGACAGGGTCGGCGGCAACGGCCGCGGGCTCGGTGGAGGAGCGACGGTTGCCGCATCCAACGTGCTCCGTCTGGGCAACAAGAGTCGCCCGGCGCTCGGTGCGAACACGGCGGGCATCGGCCATGGAGTCGGTGGAGAAATGATGACCCACAAGTATAGGGGATCAATCGTAGTCCTTTTGATAAGTAAGAGTGTCGAACCCAACAAGGAGCAGAAGGAAATGACAAGTAGTTTTCAGCAAGGTATTCTCTACAAGCACTGAAATTATATGTAACGAGTAGTTTGATAGCAAGATAATTTGTAACGAGCAAGTAACGGTAATGGTAACAAAATTGCAGCAAGGTAGCCTAATCCTTTTGAGGCAAAGGACAGGCCAAAACGGACTCTTATGATAAGCTAAGCGTTCTTGAGGGTACACAGGAATTTCATCTAGTCACTTTCATCATGTTGGTTTGATTTGTGTTCGCTACTTTGATATTTTGATATGTGGGTGGACCGGTGCTTAGGTGTTGTTCTTACTTGAACAAGCCTCCTACTTATGATTAACCCCCTCGCAAGCATCCACAACTACGCGAAAAGTATTAAGAATAAATCTAACCATAGCATTAAACCTTTGGATCCAAATCAGTCCCTTATGAAATAGCGCATAAACTAGGGTTTAAGCTTCTGTCACTCTCACAACCCATCATCTAATAACTACTCCACAATGCATTCCCTCAGGCCCAAATATGGTGAAGTGTCATGTAGTCGACGTTCACATGACACCACTAAGGGAATCACAACATACATACCATCAAAATATCGAACACATATCAAGTTCACATGATTACTTGCAACAAGATTTCTCCTGTGACCTCAAGAACAAAAGTAACTGCTCACAAATGATAATCATGCTCAAGATCAGAGGGGTATTAAATAGCATAATGTATCTGAACATATAATCTTCCACTGAATAAACCATATAGTAATCAACTACAAGATGTAATCAACACTACTAGTCACCCACAAGCACCAATCTATAGTTCCGGTACAAAGATTGAACACAAGAGATGAACTAGGGTTTGAGAGGAGATGGTGCTGTTGAAGATGTTGATGAAGATTGCCCTCCCCAAGATGGCAGAGTTGTTGGTGATGATGATGACGATGATTTCCCCCTCCGGGAGGGAAGTTCCCCCGGCAGAATCGCTCCGCCGGAGGGCAGAAGTGCTCCTGCCCAAGTTCCGCCTCGAGACGGCGGCGCTTCGTCCCGAAAGTCCTCTCATTATTTTTTTTCTAGGTCAAAATGACTTATATACCAGAAGAGGGGCACCGGAGGTGGGCCGAGGAGGGCACAACCCAACAGGGCGCGCCTGGGCTCCCTGGCGCGCCCAGGTGGGTTGTGCCCACCTGGTGGGCCCCTCTGGTACTTATTTGCTCCAATAATTCTTATACATTCCATAAAAATTCTCCGTGAAGTTTCAGCTCATTTGGAGTTGTGCAGAATAGGTAGCATGACATAGCTTTTTCATGTCCAGAATTCCAGCTGCCGGTATTCTCCCTCTTTGTGTGAACCTTGCATATTATGAGAGAAAAGGCATTAGAATTACTCCAAAAAGCATTATTATACATAAGAACAAAATAAATAACAGTAGGAAAACATGATGCAAAATGGACGTATCAACTACCCTAAGCTTAGACCTCGCTTGTCCTCAAGCGAAAACCAAAATCGAAAAACATGTCCACATGCTTAGAGAGAGAGGTGTCGATAAAAACAAAATACGGACATAGAAGCATCATGTATATTATTATAACAGCAACAAACTTTAACTTAAATCTTTATCACATAACTTGTATCATAAACTTCTCATGAATAAGTAACAATTCATCACAACATCGAAGTATAAAGCATAAACTCTATTGGAAACCAACAAACTATGTTCTCAGTCAACTTTGCAACTACAATTCATCATCTTTTTAGGAAGGGTCACGTATCGGAGCCTTTTTGGCAAGTCCACATACTCAACCATCATATAGTCTTATATGATTGCTAACACTCACCTCATACACATGAGCAAAAAGTTTCAACCAGACACGTAGAAAGATTGGGGCTTATAGTTTTTGCCACCCAACATATTCACCTCAAGGGTGATGTCAACAATAATAACTCATGCTACCCATATCCAACTGGATATATGTGCCTAGATCTTTCCTCACCACATGATACTTGCCAAAAGAGAAAATAAAAAGGAATAGAGAGAAGAACTTTGACTCTTGCATAAAAGTAAATACATAAAAGTTAAAGATAGGCCCTTCGCAGAGGGAAGCAGAGGTTGCCATGCGCTTTTTGTTTGTATGCTCAATCTCTTAGTGCAAATAGAATGTCAGGTTATATTGCCCCTTATGATAGCAACCTTTATTATGCAGTCTGTCGCTTTTATTCTTTGCCATCACAAGTTCATACAATGCTCAATTTTCTCTTACACTAAATGATCCAACACTTTTAGAAGCAATTTTTATTTCCTTTTTGCACCGATGACAACTTACTTGAAGGATCTTACTCAATCCTTAGGTAGGTATGGTGGACTCTCAAAATAAGATTTGGGTTTAAGGGTTTTTGGATGCACAAGTAGTATCTCTACTTAGTGCGGAATTTTTGGCTAGCAAAGATGGGGGGCAAGCACCACATGTTGAAGGATCTATGACAATATAACTTCTATGTGAATATGAACAAACATAAATCATTACGTTGTCTTCATTGTTCAATGTCAACAATTTTGGCATATAATATTTTGATGGGGGCTCACAATCACAAAAGATTTCCAAGATAGTGTATTTCCATGTGAGTCTTCTCTTCCCTTATTAATTCTTTCATGAATTGCATCATTGACCAATACTATGTTTGTAAATCTCCAATAAAATTTTCTACTTATACTCTTCCTTATGTGATGTCATTACTTACCATAAGATTAGCATATGATATTTTTCATTTATTTTCTTTCTTTTTATTGAACATGAAAGTAAAGAAAACAAAACTCAAACTAAACTTTATTATATATCTCGCACATGATTACAAGGATAGATCACTAAGCAAACACTCGAAAAGAAAGGATCGAACTAAACTTTTAATCATCTTAAGCAAAAGATAACAATGGATCGAACTAAGATAAGTAAAGGCAAAAGATAATGGAGGTGATACGATACCGAGGCACCTCCCCGAAGCTTGGCACAAGACAAGGGGAGTGCCCATACCCGATACTCAATTTTCCTTTGGTGATGAAGAAGGAGGTGGTGGTGATGAAGTAGTAGCGATCTTATCCTTCATGCTCAGAAGATACTCCAATCTTCGGATGATGCTCTGGAGGGCGATGATATGCTCTTGCAAAAGAATATTTTCACGGGTGAGATATTTATTTTGCACACGAACCGTTTCGATGATCCGAAAGGCTTCGATCTCGGTGGGGGTGAGATGATCATAGTAAGGTTTAAGGATATCTTCTTCTTCCTCCTCGGTAGGCAAGGCCTGCTCAACCACCGGCGCTTGATCTCTAGTGGCCTCCTTGCTCTTGTACCCATTGATGGCTTCTTCAGGCTCTTCTCTCTTCAGCTCGATCTTCATCAACCAAGCTTCCTCTTCTACATTGTTGGAGGAGGGAGAAGACTTGATGCCTGGCTTAACAGATCTGACCAAAAATGGCAAGAAAAGAAAACAGAAGATTTCTCCGCGATACGGTGGTTAACAGGTTCGGGGGGTATATAAAGATTTTTTTATCTTGGGAAACAAGCAAACGGAAGAAAAACGGAGTACGGAAGGTAACCGAGGTGGGCACAACCCACCTGTGCACGCCAGGGGGGCCTGGCGTGCCCTGGTGTCTTGTGCCCACCAGGGTTGCCTTCCCGGTAGTTTCTTATTTTCCTAATTTTTGTTATATTACAAAACTGACAGAAAATATTTTTGCGGATTTTTCAGAGTCCGTTTACTTACCGTATCACATACCTCCTCTTTTTTCACGATTTTGGAGTGTTCCGTAAGGTTTCCTTTATGTGTTCTTCCGGTGTCATAGTTTGGATAATATTGCTTTCAACATTAATGGGTGTACGTGAGATATAATGTTTTATTCTTTGCCCATTGACAACCTTCGGGTTAGTACCCTCGGCATTATTTATTTTTGATGGCTCCAGATCAATAAACCTCCTCGATAACATAGGGTCCTCCCCATTTGGGGAGGAGTTTTCCTGCAAAGAATCTGAAACGAGAGTTGTACAAAAGAACATATTCTCCAACTTTAAACTCACGCTTTTGGATTCTTTTATCATGCCATCTTTTAACTTTTTCTTTAAATAACTTGGCATTTTCAAAAGCTTGGGTTCTCCATTCATCTAATAAGCTAATATCAAATAACCTCTTTTCACCGGCAAGTTTGAAATCATAGTTAAGTTCTTTAATTGCCCAATAAGCTTTATGTTCTAACTCAAGAGGTAAATGACAAGCCTTCCCATAAACCATTTTATAAGGAGACATACACATAGGATTTTTATATGCTATTCTATAAGCCCAAAGTGCATCATATAATTTCTTAGACCAATTATTTCGGGACCTATTGACAGTTTTTTGTAATATCAACTTTATTTCTCTATTGCTAAGTTCAACTTGACCACTAGACTGAGGATGATAGGGGGATGCAATTCTATGGTTAACATCATACTTAGCAAGCGTTTTACGGAAAGCACCATGAATAAAGTGTGAACCACCATCAGTCATTAAATATGTAGGGACTCTAAACCTTGGGAAAATGACTTCCTTAAGCATTTTAATCGAGGTATTGTGATCAGCACTACTAGTTGGAATAGCTTCTACCCACTTAGTGACATAATCAACGACAACCAAAATATGAGTATACCCATTAGAGGAAGGAAAAGGTCCGTGGTAATCAAATCCCCAAACATCAAATGGTTCAACAGCAAGTGAATAATTCATAGGCATTTCTTGACGCTTACCAATATTTCCAATTCTTTGACATTCATCACAAGATAAAACAAACTTGCGGGCATCCTTGAAGAGAGTAGTCCAATAAAAACCAAATTGCAATACCTTGTGAGCAGTTCTATCTCCCGCATGATGCCCTCCATAAGTTTTGGAGTGACATTTCCATAGGATTTGTCCCTGTTCATGCTCTGGTACAAAACGTCTAATAATACCCATCTACTCCTTCTTTATAAAGATGTGGGTCATCCCAAAAGTAATGTCTTAAATCATAGAAGAATTCTTTCTTTTGTTGGTAAGTGAAACTAGGTGGTATGTATTTAGCAACAATGTAATTAGCATAGTCAGCAAACCAAGGAGTGTTATGAGAAACATTTATTGCAGCTAATTGTTCATCAGGAAAACTATCGTTAATAGGTTGTGGGTCATCAAGAATATTCTGTAACCTAGACAAGTTATCAGCCACGGGGTTGTCAGCTCCTTTTCTATCCGTGATATGTAAGTCAAATTCTTGTAGCAAAAGAACCCACCTAATGAGTCTAGGTTTAGCATCTTTCTTTTCCATAAGATATTTTATAGCAGCATGATCGGTGTGAACAATCACTTAAGAATCAACAATGTAAGATCTAAATTTATCACAAGGAAACACCACTCCTAAAAATTCTTTCTCAGTAGTAGCATAATTTCGTTGGGCACTGTCCAGAGTTTTACTAGCATAATGAATAACATTTAATTTCTTATCAACTCTTTGTCCTAGAACAGCACCAATAGCATAATCACTAGCATCACACATAATTTCAAAAGGCAAGTTCCAATCAGGTGGTTAAACAATAGGTGCACAAATTAAGGCTTTCTTAAGTGTTTCAAAGGCTTCTACACAATCATCATCAAAAACAAATGGAACATCCTTTTGTAAAAGATTTGTAAGAGGCCTATAAATTTTAGAGAAGTCTTTAATGAATCTCCTATAGAAACCAGCATGACCGAGGAAACTACGAATACCTTTGATATCTTTAGGACATGGCATTTTCTCAATTGCGTCAACATTAGCTTTGTCCACCTCAATACCTCATTCAGAAATTTTATGTCCCAAGACAATACCTTCATTAACTATAAAGTGGCACTTCCCCCAATTCAAGACAAGATTAGTTTGCTCGCATCTCTGCAAAACTCGATCAAGGTTGCTTAAGCAATCATCAAAAGAAGTTCCGTAAACAGAAAAATCATCCATGAAAACCTCAACAATCTTTTCACAAAAATCAGAGAATATAGCAGTCATACATCTTTGAAAGGTAGCAGGTGCATTGCATAAACCAAAAGGCATACGTCTATAAGCATAAGTTCCAAAAGGGCAAGTAAAGGTGGTTTTCTCTTGATCAGGTTGTGAGACAGGTATTTGAGCAAAACCAGAATATCCATCAAGGAAACAAAAATGTGTGTGCTTTGATAGTCTTTCTAGCATTTGATCAACAAAAGGTAGAGGGTAATGATCTTTTCTAGTTTCTTTATTTAATTTTCTAAAATCAATTACCATTCTGCAGCCAGTAACAATTCTTTGTGGAATAAGTTCATTTTTATCATTAGGAACAACAGTAATACCTCCCTTCTTAGGGTCACAATGAATGGGACTTACCCATCTACTATCAGCTATAGGATAGAGTATACCTGCTTCCAGAAGCTTCAATATTTCAGTTCTTACCACTTCTTTCATTTTAGGATTTAAACGTCGTTGGTGATCAACAACGGGTTTAGCATCAGGTTCCATATTAATTTTATGCTGACAGAGAGTGGGACTAATGCCCTTTAAATCATCAAGAGTATATCCAATAGCAGCTCGGTGCTTCTTCAGAACCTTCAATAATCTTTCTTCTTCATGTTCTGAAAGGTTAGCACTAATAATAACAGGATATATGTTTTTCTCATCAAGATAAGCACATTTCAAAGTGTCTGGTAATTCTTTTAATTCAAACACAGGATCACCTTTAGGTGGAGGAGGACCTCCTAGAGTTTCAATAGGTAAATTGTGTTTAAGCAGAGGACGTTGTTCAAAGAAAATTTTATCCATTTCATTTCTTTCATGCAGATGCATATCATTTTCATGGTCTAGCAAATATTATTCTAGTGGATCAGTTGGAGGCACGGCAATAGAAGCAAGACCAATTATTTCATCCTTACTAGACAATTCTTTTTATGATGTTTTCTACTAAACTTGGAAAAATTAAACTCATGAGACTCATCACCAAAACTAACACCGACAGTTTGTTTCTCACAATCTATTTTAGCATTGACAGTGTTCAAGAAAGGTCTACCCAAGATAATGGGACAAAAGTCATCTTGTGGGGAACCCAGAACAAGAAAATCAGTAGGATATTTTATCTTCCCACACAAGACTTCAACATCTCTAACAATCCCAAGTGGTGTGATGGTGTCTCTATTAGCAAGTTTAATAGTCACATCTATGTCTTCTATTTCAGCGGGTGCTATATCATTCATAATTTCTTGATATAAGGTAAAAGGAATAGCACTCACGCTAGCACCTATGTCACACAAACCATGATAACAGTGATCTCCTATTTTAACTGAGACAACAGGCATGCCAACAACAGGTCTATGTTTATCCTTTTCATCGGGTTTGGCAATTCTAGCAGCTTCGTCACAAAAGTAAATAACATGCCCATCTATATTTTCAACCAGGAGATCTTTAACCATAGCAACACTAGGCTCTACTTTGATTTGTTCAGCAGGTTTGGAAGTTCTAATGTAACTTTTGTTGGCCATAGTTGAAACTTTAGCATGTTCCTTTATCCTAACAGGGAAAGGTGGTTTTCAATATAAGCAGTAGGAACAACTGGATCAACATTATAAATGATAGTTTCATCTTGAGCTATTACCGGTTCTTTAATTTCTTCTTTAATAGGTGGGTGATATTTAAACCACTTCTCCTTAGGGAGATCAACATGAGTAGCAAAAGATTCACAAAAGGAGGCTACTATCTCAGAGTCAAGTCCATATTTAGTGCTAAACTTTTGAAAAGCATCAGTATACATAAAAGATTTAACACAATCATACTTAAGCTTAATACCTGACTCATTACCTTCATCGAGTTCCCAATCTTCAGAGTTGCATTTAATTCTTTCTAAAAGATCCCACTGGAATTCAATAGTCTTCTTCATAAAGGAACCAGTACAAGAAGTATCAAGCATGGATTGATCATCACGAGAAAGCCGAGCATAAAAATTCTGAATAATAATTTCTCTTGAGAGATCATGATTGGGGCATGAATATAACATTGAATTAAGCCTCCCCCAAGCTAGAGCAATACTTTCTCCTTCACGAGGCAAAAAATTATATATATAATTCCGATCACAAGGAACTAGATGCATAGGATAAATTTTTTGGTGAAATTCCAATCAATCGATTCCAATTCCAAGATCCAATATCATCGCATAGCCTATACCATGCCAATGCTTTTCCCTTCAAAGATAAAGGGAAAACCTTCTTCTTAGCTTCATCTCCAGGTAAACCTGCAAGCTTAAATAATCCACGAATTTCATCCACATATATCAAGTGCATATCAGGATGTTCGGTTCCGTCTCCTGCATAAGGATTAGCTAGCAGTTGTTCTATCATACCCGAAGGAATTTCATAACCAATATTTTCAGTAGGTACAGTAGGTTGAGGGGTAACTAATTGTGGTTCCGGTTGAGGTGAAGATACCCCGAACAAACCCCTCAAAGGATTGTTCTCCATAGTAACAAGTGACAATAAATTTCAGCACGTAGTAATAATTTTTCCTTACCGATTTCCACTTACCAAGAGTGCTTCACTCCCCGGCAATGGCGCCAGAAAAGAGCCTTGATGACCCACAAGTATAGGGGATCAATCGTAGACCTTTCGATAAGTAAGAGGTCGAACCCAGCGAGGAGCAGAAGGAAATGACAAGTAGTTTTCAGCAAGGTATTCTCTGCAAGCACTGAAATTATAAGTAATGAGTAGTTTGATAGCAAGATAATTTGTAACGAGCAAGTAACGGTAATGGTAAAAAAAGTGCAGCAAGGTAGCCCAATCCTTTTGAGGCAAAGGACAGGCCAAAACGGTCTCTTATGATAAGCAAAGCGTTCTTGAGGGTACACGGGAATTTCATCTAGTCACTTTCATCATGTTGGTTTGATTTGTGTTCGCTACTTTGATAATTTGATATGTGGGTGGACTGGTGCTTATGTGCTGTTCTTACTTGAACAAGCCTCCTACTTATGATTAACCCCCTCGCAAGCATCCGCAACTATGAGAAAAGTATTAAGAATAAATCTAACCATAGCATTAAACTTTTGGATCCAAATCAGTCCCTTACGGAATAGCGCATAAACTAGGGTTTAAGCTTCTGTCACTCTTGGAACCCATCATCAAATAACTACTCCACAATGCATTCCCTTAGGCCCAAATATGGTGAAGTGTCGTGTAGTCGACGTTCACATGACACCACTAAGGGAATCACAACATACGTACCATCAAAATATCGAACACATATCAAGTTCACATGATTACTTGCACCAAGATTTCTCCCGTGACCTCAAGAACAAAAGTAACTACTCACAAATGATAATCATGCTCAAGATCAGAGGGGTATTAAATAGCATAATGGATCTGAACATATAATCTTCCACCGAATAAACCATATAGTAATCAACTACAAGATGTAATCAACACTACTAGTCACCCACAAGCACCAATCTATAGTTCCTTTACAAAGATTGAACACAAGAGATGAACTAGGGTTTGAGAGGAGATGGTGTTGTTGAAGATGTTGATGAATATTGCCCTCCCCAAGATGGGAGAGTTGTTGGTGATGATGATGACGATGATTTCCCCCTCCGGGAGGGAAGTTCCCCCGGCGGAATCGCTCCACGGAGGGCAAAAGTGCTCCTGCCCAAGTCCGCCTCGAGACGGCGGCGCTTCGTCCCGAAAGTCCTCTCCTTATTTTTTTAGGTCAAAATTACTTATATACCAGAAGAGGGGCACCGGAGGTGGGCCGAGGAGGGCACAACCCACCAGGGCGCGCCTGGGCTCCCTGGCGTGCCCAGGTGGGTTGTGCCCACCTGGTGGGCCCCCTCTGGTACTTATTTGCTACAATAATTCTTATATATTCCATAAAAAATCTCCGTGAAGTTTCAGCTCATTTGGAGAAGTGCAGAATAGGTAGCCTGACGTAGCTTTTTCAAGTCCAGAATTCTAGCTGCCGGTTTTCTCCCTCTTTGTGTGAACCTTGCATATTATAAGAGAAAAGGCATTAGAATTACTCCAAAAAGCATTATTATACATAAAAACAATATAAATAACAGTACGAAAACATGATGTAAAATGGATGTATCAAGCAAGAACCGGAGCGACACAGAAGAACCAGGGCACACCCCTACCTGGAGCGCCAAAAGTCGGAATCGGGGCTCCGGGGACACAAGAAAGGTTCGAACTCTAGGGTGTCCTCGCAGTGCCTCGCTAAGCCCTGTCTTGCTGCTCACTAACTCACGGTGATGCTCTGGTGTGCTCGAGCGAGAGGAAAGATGAACTACAAACATGGCAGTTTACCCAGGTTCGGGCCAGCTTGCAGTGTAAAACCCTACTCCTGCTTTGTGGTTGGATTGCCTCGTAAGGGAGGATGAGTATGAGAGTACAGGGGAAGTGAGTAGTGTCGGTGCAATGAACATATGCATTCGTTACCCTGACTTATGCATCGGCGTGCAGCAAGACATACATGGAGTATCATGGCTTGACATAAGATAAGCCAGAGAAACCGCTCTTCGTGAGATTAAGGAGAGCATTAAGAAGACCAAGATGACAAGAGAACCCCCTAGGAAGGTTTCCTTTGCCGGGCAGATAAGCCCGACAGGGTCGAGACTACGACTAGGGGTCAAGCCAAAGATGCCCCAGGGAGGACCTCGGGGCCTGCCAAGACTCCAAGACATGAGCCCGGTAGGCTCCGTGCGAGCAGGCCTCCGCCAAGACGCCACCGCTCCACCTCATCGCACACAAGTCATTAATTGATGCGGTGCCAAGCCCCCAATTGGCTAGGTGGATCCTGTTGGGTACGTGGCAACCTGCTGGAGAAGAGATTAGCTTTATTGACACCCGTCCAGGTGGCGTGTCACGCTAATAAGGAGAGGATGGATAAGAGGCACGACAGGCTTGCCGGGCTTCAACATCAGCATGACACCTAGCAATGCATTTAATGCACTTTGTCCTAACTGCCAGAGTTAGGTATGATTACACTGTTAGCTATCCAATATGCTAAAATGACTGTTTTGCCACTGTGGTCACCCCTTAACCTATAAAAGGAGGCCCGAGGCAACCTAGCAAGGGGTTCGAAACCTTGATCCCCCAATGCTTATACGTGCGTAGCTGCTCCCCCGAGGCGTGCTTGCCGGGCTTGAGCACTCCGCGCCTTCGTGTTCCTCCAAATCAATCCACCACAGCAGGAGTAGGGTTTTACGCTGCAAAGCGGCATGAACCTGGGTAAAAGACAGCTGTCCACCATCGCGCTGCCCTGCTGTTTCTGCTCTTTGTGAGATGTGACCGTCCCCTTGCCGAACCACAAAGGGGCAGCCCTGCCCCATAGGTGATCATGATTCCACGCCGACATCTTTGTCGTGCCAGATGGGGGGACGTCACTTGTGCGAACCTGAAGCAACAGCCAGCGTGCGATCTTCATCACTTTCTGCATCTTCAATGGCTCCTAAGAAGAAAAGCGGTGCTGCGGCGCATCCTTCCACTTTGAAGGTTTCCTCGCCTGTGGCTGCGGGCGCGGCGGACGCCGCAGCTGTGACAGGCGGGGCAGGCGCTGCAGACGGTGTCACCAACACCCTTGCCATCACTGGAGCAGGGACCAGTGCTGCAGGGGCATCCCAGCTCCCTCAACCTTCTGGTCAGCATGCCCACGCCAGCGCAAGCCAAGGAGATGCCCAGCTTTCACTTCCTCGCCGCACCAGCGAGCGCGACCAGCGTGGCGTCGATGCCCGCTCCGGTGCTAGCCAAGATCCATTGGCTGCACCATCCAGAGGGGCGGCGACAGGACGCACGCTCCGTCCCACGCAGGGCGAACATGACAAGACCCCAAGCGGCGCTGTCGATCTTCCCCGACCGCGTCCGCATGGGAAGGGCCCAGCTGATCAAGATGCCGGCCATCAAGAATAGCTTCGGCCACGTCAAACCGCTTTGGTGATTGGACAGAGGCAGCAGGGGCACGACAATGTTCCTTATGGTTCGTCTAGGAGTCGAGTGGTGTCGCATTCCACTTCTCACACCATGCCAGAGACTGTGGACGAAGCAATGGCGAGAGCTCAGCAGTTGCTGAACTTCCCCCCAGCAGCAGACAAGATGGATGAATGGAGAGCTACCATTCAGAGCCTCATCGGTTTTGCTGAAGCCAACAAGTCACGGCGCGCGGAGCCTTCGTGATGCCCGCAGGCGACACCAGCAGCACCTGTTGGTGGCCAAGTTGAGAGAACTACACCTATGGTACAGTCCCCTCCATGGCAGCCCACCCAAGGGCAACCGCGGCGGGCTCAGTGAACCCAAGACGTCAATGATCCTGATGAAGCGTCAATGGCTTCATCCGACGCACGACTCCAGCAGGATCAATGCCAAGTGTTGAGAGACAGGAGGAAGTAAGACGCCCGCGTCACCATTGAGCGGCGTCGCGAGACGCGCCGTCAATCAAACAGGCGTAATCGACCAGATGTTGACAAACCGGCACCCAGCGTTGGCGGGTACTTGCCTTACGAGGTAGGGTGCCCCGCCTTCACTCGTGAGTTGTGGCAAGTCTGTTGGCCATCCTCTTGCACCTTCAAGCCTGACCTGCCGGAGAAGTATGATGGAAAACTGAATCCGATAGAGTTTCTGGGCATTTATATGATTGCCGTCCAAGCTGCCGGAGGAAGAGATGAGAAAGTGCTCGCCAACTACTTCCCATTAGCCCTCAAGCCTAATGTGAGGTCTTGGTTGATGCACTTGCCAGAAGATTCTATTTCTTCATGGGCAGACCTATGCAATGAGTTCGTTGGTGCTTTTACTGGCGGTCATCAAGAACCAGGATAGCCTAGTGACCTGCAGGCCCTCCTGCAGAAAGAAGGGGAAAACTTGCGCAAAAACCTACAGAGATTCAGTCGAGTGCACCGCAACATCCCTCAGATACACCCGGCAGGATAGTTGAGTGCGCGTTGGAATTATCTAGCTTTGCTTTGAAATTTGAAAGCACAACAACTATCTAAAGCAGGGCACTAGCGGAATTTATTGCAGAATGGACACCAACACCTGATGAAGAAATACTGGAGACATTTCTCCCCGGCAAGGAGGCCCCCAAGGAGTGGGTGATGTACTTTGATGGAGCTTTTTCTCTACAAGATGCCGAGGCTGGAGTGTTGCTTATCGCACCCACCGAAGAGCACATCAAGTATGTTGTCCAGATGCACTTACCCAAGGAAGAGGCAACCAATAACACAGCAGAATATGAAGGGCTACTTGCCGGCCTCCGGATTGCAATAGAATTGGGAATAAAGAAGTTGGTTATTCATGGTGATTCTCAGCTCATTGTGAAGCAGGTGAATAAGGATTACGAGACCCCACTGATGGAAGCATATATGGATGAAGTGAGAAAGTTTGAAGAGCACTTTGACGGATTACAAGTAGAGCATGTGCCTTGTGCAAAAAACAACATTGCTGATCACTTGTCAAAGTGCGCTGCTCAGAAGCTTCCTGTGGAACCAGGAACTTTTGTACTCCATCTGACTCAACCTTCAGTTTCCCCATCAATGTTGGCCAGAAAAAGAAGAAAACTCAACACCGGCACTCATTTCCCGGTAGAGCTCCTAGGAGCCGCTGGTGAGAAGGTTGGTGGAGGAAGCCCTATGCTAGTTCGCGAGTTGCATTCTCTAGCAGAGCCCCGAGCTCTTGCTATTGAGATGGGAGCTCCCATAGCAGAGGAGATGCCCTTGGTCCTTGTCGTCGAGCCACATGCTCCAGCGTGGGCACAACGTATAGTCCAATTCCCTCAAATAGGAGAACTTCCCGATGATCCATAAGAATCTGAGAAGATAGCCTGCCAATCGAGTATGTATCAGTTTGTGGATAATACTCTGTACACAAAGAGGCCAAATGTCGTAAGGCTGAAATGTATCAATCGGGAGGATGGACTAGAGGTTTTAGCAGATATACATGTGGGCGTATGTGGCTCACATATAGGATCAAGAGCACTTGTCGGGAAAGCCTTCCGGCAAGGATTCTACTGGCCCACTGCCCTCCGGGATGCGATTGAGCTCGTTACCAAGTGTGAAGCATGCTAGTTCCACTCCAAGAATATTCACCAACCTACTCAAGCCCTTCAAACCATCCCTTTATCCTGGCCTTTCGCGGTCTGGGGGCTCGACATCTTGGGCCCCTTTCCCCGTGCCATCGGGGGCTTTGTATTCTTGTACGTTGCAATCGACAAGTTTACAAAGTGGCCTGAGGTGGAGCCAGTGAGAAAGGTAACGGTGCAATCAGCTATCAAGTTCTTTAAAGGATTGGTGTGCCGCTTTGGGGTGCCCAACAGGGTGATCACCGACAATGCCACCCAATTCACAAGCCGCGCCTTCATGCAGTACATCCAGAGCCTTGGAAGCAAGGTTTCTTTCGCTTCTGTTGCCCACCCCAGGAGCAACGGACAAGCTGAAAGGATGAACGCTGAAGTGCTGCGAGGGCTCAAGACAAGAACTTTCGATAAACTGCGGAAATGCGGCAAGCGCTGGGTTGATGAGCTGCCGGTGGTTCTTTGGTCAATCAGGACGACACCAAATCGAGCTACTGGCTAGACTCCCTTCTCCCTGGTATATGGTGTAGAAGCAGTGCTCCCCACGGAACTCATTTACGGGTCACCTCGAGTACTTGCCTATGATGAAGTAGCGCAGGAGTAGCTACGGCATGACGATGCCATGCTCCTCGAGTAAGATCGTCTCTGAGCAGCTGTACGTGCTGCATGATACCAGCAAGCCCTGCACCTCTATCATAGCCGCAGGGTTCAGGCCCAGAGCCTCGAGGAAGGTGAACTTGTCCTTAGGTGTGTTCAGTCCGCCAAGGGTGCAAACAAGTTGACACTGAAGTGGGAAGGCCCTTACCGGGTAGTACATGTCACCAGACCTGGCGCAATCCGTCTGGAGACCGAAGATGGCATTCCTATGCAAAACTCATGGAATATTGAGCATCTTTGCAAGTTCTACCCGTAAGGCGCGGTTGTCGGGCCTTGCCCTGGCTGCCTGTTTTGTACAGGCATAGTCCCCAGGACTTGTAACCCTTTGTACAAAGCCAGGCGCAGACCCTGTCCATAGTTCAATAAAACAAAGCGCTCTTTTTTACAAAACTTACATGCATTCATATTTACTTAAGTATGATCTTATCATGATTATGATAGTTCTTAAGTAAGATGACTAACATACAGTAAAGAGCCATGTGTTATCCTCTTTTTCTCCCTCTTCTTTGATGACAACAGAAAAGTTTCATCACGATAGTTCCCGGGAAAGAGGATGAATGCAAGGCCATGCACTGATCCCCGACAACCTTTCTGTATCTGAAACGATAAGGAGGACAGCAAAAGAAGATGAGGACCCTTCGTTACATTCCATCATTCCATGTTGTAGCTTAGTATGAGGGACTTGTACGTAAGGAAACCTAGCTGCCTCTGCCATTCAAGCTCCTATTCTTGACTCAAGCTCACTTGATAAGTTTTAGTTGTAGCTACGTATGGGGGGAGGTTGGCTAGGGGTTGGCTGTCACACCCAATATGCAATCCTATCCGAGAGGAACTCAAAGGTCCCACCAAGGATAGAGCAACATATTGAAGACGCTTTTGCAAGGTGGATATCATTACATCGTACCACATACAACACAAATGGGGATACATACAAAGGCATACAATTGCCACATGAATACATCAAACATCATACAGAAGAGCAGCATCCGACTATGGATGAAATCAAACGAAAAACAAAACATGACATCCACCCTGCTAGCCCAGGCTACCGACCAGGAACCTGTCCCTCGATCGAAGAAGAAGAAGCAGAAGAAGAACTCCAAAACAAGCAAGCATCACTCTCACGTCATGTCATCGCATTACCTGTACCTGCATCTGTTGTTGTAGTAATCTGTGAGCCACAAGAACTCAGCAATCCATTACCATGGGTATCAAGACTAGCAAAGCTTAATGGGTATGGAATCGATAAGTGGTGAGGTTGCAGCAGCACTAAGCATTGTATGCTGGCTAAGTTACGAGTACAAGAGTAAGAAGAGTTACTACGCATAACGGTCGCAACTAGTAATGATCAATAAGTGATCCTGCACTACTTACAAGTCAAACATAACCCCACCGTGTTCTCTTCTCAAACTCACTCGAAAAGAGATGGTCACGGTTACACACGCGATTATTGTATTTTATTTCGGATCTAGTGTCAAGTTCTCTACAACCGGATATTATAAATTCCAATCTGCCACATAACACGCGGGCACAGCTTTCGAAAAGATTTAACCCTGAAGGGGTGTTCCAACCTGGCCCATCACAAGCCAACACAAGCTGCGGTGGAAATACCTCAACCTCAAGAAAACCCAATCAACCTCGAGACTGCCCGAAGTATCCTCGGAATCCCGGTGCACAAGACATTTCGACAATGGTAACACAAGTCCAGCAAGACCTCCCGACGTGTCGACAATCCCGATAGGAGCCGCGTATCTCGTTCTCAGGACACGGTGGATGAGCTAAGCGTACAGTAACTAACGTCCCGAGTTGCCCCAGGTAGCCCGCATGGTGCTCTAGTTTGGACTAGCACCAGCAGCACTGTCCCCCCTATATTATGTGGAATAACGAACCTCGGGTAGCGCTAACTCCCTATGCGTCAAATTTATTATCAGGTTTATTATTATGTTGGGCAAATGTTAAAACCAATGTCGGGCCTTGCTGGAAGCGATTATTGAAAGCGAACTGTCAAGAGGGTCCCATTCCCCTGAGCGCATTAGGAATGATAATCAAGGATCATAACACCAGCATTACGGAAACTAGGGCGGCATGAGTGGAACAAAACACCAGGCAAAAGGCCGAGCCTTCCACCCATTACCAAGGATATAGATGCATTAATTAAATAAGAGATATTGTGATATCCCATGATATCCATGTCCCAACATGGAACAACCTGCAACTGCACCTGCAACTGGCAACGCTATAAGAGGGGCTGAGCAAAGCAGTAACATAGCCAAACAAACGGTTTGCTGGGATGGTGGAAAAGGTTAGAGGCTTATCATGGCAATTTGGGAGGCTTGATAAACAAGTGGTAGGTAGTGCGACATAGCGATAGCATCGAGACAACTAGCAAAACAAAGATAGTAGTGGTATCCAGGGTAAAGATCATCTTGCCTGAAATCCCGCTAGGAAGAAGACCGAATCCATGAAGAGACGAACCAACTAGTCGAACGAATCCTCACAATCGCAACGAAACCAAAACTATCGAGAAGAAGCACAACCGAAAAGAAGCAAATAACATAGTAAACAAACAACACATGAACAAGGCATGATGTACAACCAAGTATGATGCAAGACAAGGTTAAATGTTGTTACTCATGGCAAGAGATGATGCATGAAAGAACCCCACATCAAAGCAAGTTTAAATGATGCCGGAAACTACACATAACAATTCCGGAAAGTCCCCATATGCAAATTTCAAATTTGGTACAGATCTGAACAAAACATTATGTTAAATTTGTTAAACAGCAAGTTAAAGTGCACCATGATGATCTACGTGTTTTTCTAGTCAAGTTACATATAAAGTTCATTTAATTCGGAGCTACGGTCTAGAAGATATGAGCCAAACAAGTTTAACATGGCATTGATGCAAATGCAAGCAAAACACAATCACAAACACTTCAAAACATGGATGCAACATGACATTATGAAATTAGATACAAATCCAAGCAAGTTTAATATAGGACATGATTAAAACAGAGCAACGGTTCAACACATACACACGTTTAAATAAAAATCTGTCCAAAACAGCAAATAGGCATATTGCAAGCATCAAATCAATATGATACATGAACTATATGGGCACAAACTTGATATGCACTTAAAGTAGATATAACATAATTCAATTCATCTTTAGGTTTCAAGTTCATAATCATCATGGTTAATTTACTATGCTCCATGCAAAATGCAATGTTCTGAAAAACTGGGCATATACATGAGTAGAGTTAATATGATGTCATGTTGGAGGCATGAAACAAATATGCTACAGTGCTAGAACATGGCATAAAAAGGCATAGCATTCTAGTACATATCATGGAGGTCAAAACACACAACATGGCGTATACATAGGAGCAACAGGTTCATGGGAACCATCAAAATAATATGCAACCATGAATTCAAAAATGTGGGAACACAAACATTAACATCTTGCTGCTGACTTGGGATGCACATAACAGCAAGCATAGCAATTTTAATATTTATGAAAAAGACATGGGCATGTAGTTTACATGTCATACTCCAACTTACTCCATCGGCACAACTACATATGATGCTTATATTAATTACTATGATTTTTATGAAATGAAACATGTTGTTAACAGATTGACAGATTTAGCATGATGGCAACATGAGACCAAGAAAGAGACATGCTACAACAAATTTACATGGAAACCAAGGGAATGGCATCAAAGTACACATAACATAGAGCAAATCACATGAAGGAACCAAATGCATATGAGCAATGAATCAATGGGAACCATCAAGCAAAGATAGCAAGTTTAAACAGTTTTCTGCACTTAACATCAGAATACACTTTTGCAACGACGATATCAACATGAAAAAGAGTTCTAATATGCATGCAAATGGCACCATCATGAAGAGCACAAAGAGTAGATCAATTTGCATATATAAATTATCTCCATAGGATAAACATGCACAAAGATGCCATCACTCAAAGATGCATATATGCTGTTGAAATCTGGGGACGGTGAAAATCAACCTTTGGCAAAAACGGGACAGGACGGTGCAACGAACGGGAAGGCCCCGTTTGGTTAGCGGGTTGGGCGAATCCGGGCGCCGAGGATGGACGAGGCCGTCCAGGCGCGGGGTGGCAGCAAGGTGGCCGGCGGCGGGATGCCGGGGACACGCGAGATGGCGGGCAGGGGCCGGGAGGCGCGGATCCGGGCGATCCCTGGCTGGATCTGGCCAAAGTCGCGACTGGGCGACGGGATCCGGTGAGGAGGCGAGCTCCGCCGGTGAGCATGGCGCAGCGGCGGATCTGGTGGAGGCGGGAACAACCGGTGAGGCGAGGTGGCGGCGACCTGCGCGGGAGAAGAGGCCGGCGAGGTTAGGGCTAGAGAGAGAGGGGGAAAGGCAGGGCGACGATGCTCATCTGCGGTGGTGGTGGGGTCGAGGTGAGGCTGGAGGTCGCCGGCAGGTGCGGCGGAGGCGCACGCCGGCGCGGCCACCGGGGCGAGGCGAGGCAGCGGAGGCGCGGGGCTGGCTCGGGCAGCGGGGCGTGGGGCGGGCCGGCGATGGGCTCCATGGGCCGCGGCGGCTAGGAGGCTGGTGGGGCGATGTGGTGCCTTGCGGTTGGCCAGGAGTGGCGGCGCAGGTGCCGGCTGACCGGTGGAGATGCGCCAAGTGGCGGTGGGGGAGCTGGTTGACACAGAATTGGAGGAGGAGAGAGGTTAGGGGTGGGTTTTGCCTGATTTGGTGGGCTAGGAGTGGCTTAAATAGGCAGGGGTCTAGGGTTAGGGCGGTTTGGGGGTGTTTCAGAGCCCTCCGATCGTGATCGTGCGGCTCCGACGAGAGGGGAGTTAGGTGGGCTGCAGGTGGGCTGGTTGTGGCAGTGTAGGAGGGCCCTTGGGCCGAGAAGAGAGAGAAGGAGAGTGGCCCGGCAACGGTTTCTGGATACCGAAAACATCCGACGAATAACCAGGCTATAGTACCGCTATAGTTATCCGTTGGGGCATCAAATGAACTCCGAATGCGACGAAATTTGGCAGGCGGTCTACCTACAATAAAACAAGACCACACGCCAACTTTTAACTCATTCCGAGAACCTTTTATCCCACTTATAAAATAATATTTTGGAGCTGCCGCAGGCGCGTGCGAGTGTGGTTGGACTCAGAGCGGATAATGGAGAGAACTGGGAGACCCGGCAACTACAAACGGATGCAAGTTTTGAAAAGAATGATGGCACGGGCGTCGATGCAATGCGAATGATGCGATGATGAATGCAACAAAAAAATGCAACACACGGCAACAACGAAAATAAATGATTGCAACTGAAGCGTCGGTCTCGGGGCGTCACATTGGCCTTCATTCGCGCTCACTAACCTGTTTTCGAGCTCATAAAACATGGTTTTCAGTAGCAGCAACACCGAAGGCCGGCAAAGATGTCTTGCTGGAAAACTTTGTTTACTAAGGAGTATTGAACGCTCGTCCTTCAGTATGTTTAAGTACATACACAAACATCCGGCAAGATCTTTTTTCCAGGTTTATGTGAACAAACAAGTACAAATCATATGAGAACTAAGCATGGATGAAGGATTACATAATTTTTATTAAAGTTTGGCAAGTGCCTACATCTTTTTTTGATATAAAAAAAGATAAGTGCCCTGTAATGCCTTTCTTGTCCCTCTCCTCCTAAGAGTTGCATTGAGAAGGAAAGAGGGCAAAAGGAGCGCCTGGGCAGAAGCCCAGCCTAACCCCGTCAGGACCAGCGGGATGCAGCCTGACAAGATCGGGAGGGCGCCTCCCCGGTAAGGAAGAAGAGGCCAGGGACGGAGAGAGCGGCTAGGCGATGCCCTGGTCACCCCCGCCAGGACCAGAGGAACGCGGCAAGGCGGGAACACCAGCAGGGAAGATGAATCTGGAGTCCATGAGGAAGCCTGCCGGGGTCCAGCTGGAGGTGGCGGTGACGTCCCAGCCAAGCACCCCTA
This sequence comes from Thinopyrum elongatum, assembly GCA_011799875.1. Lineage (NCBI taxonomy): Eukaryota > Viridiplantae > Streptophyta > Magnoliopsida > Poales > Poaceae > Thinopyrum > Thinopyrum elongatum. The sequence continues at coordinate 227,029,538 of CM022299.1, forward strand.
GCAAATCGCTCTACCGGGGTCCAGCTATAGATGATGGTGCCGCCAGCGCCTGGCTGACGTGACGATGCGTCTGGTGCTCAGCCGAAGTCCGAATCATCGTCTTCATCCTTGACGACCGGGGACTCGTCGCTGCCATCTTAACCGTCGGTGTCCTCTTCGTTGCTCTCGCTCGAGGAGGAGCTTTTGTCGTCGCTCGAGCTTTCTGCGCATAACCCTAAGAGAGCACCTGAATGCCCGAAGACCTTGATGAAGAGCAGATCAGCCTCCACCAGCTTGAAGCGGAGGACGTGCCCTTCCGCCAGATAATGGGCATAGCCGAAGGTTTTCCAACCACGCCTAAGAAACATGACATGTGGTGCGGGAAACTCGATGTCCGCCCACACGGTGCCATTGCAGCAGCCGCTCATGCGCAACCCCAACATGAGTGGCTGCTCGACCTCCATCACCTTGGTGAAGGGGCGAGGCAGCCGCAGACAACTGCGGGGAGGATTGTGCAGCTTGACGATGAACTCCAGTGCGGTGTCCCCCGTATGGCCTTCTGTCGGTGTTGGTGCAGCGGGCAATGGAGCAGCGGGTGCACCGCCTGGTCTGCCCCGGCCATGGGCGCTACGTCGACCAAGACCACGCCCCACGGCTTCACCTTGCGCACTAGACTCTGCCCCTGCCGCTGCAGTGGGAGCAGGAGCAAGATGCCAAGAAGAAGCCCTCGTCGCTACCGCTGGATCACGGACTCGGCCTCTTCCCCTCACCATGGTGGAAACAAAAGCAAGACGAAAAAGAAGAAGAGGAGGTGGATGAACATCGCCACCCCACGCATCACCCTTTTTATAACAGAGTGGAGGGGGAGGCTGGCTCTCCTCCGCGCTTGGGCAACCACCCCACTCCTCCAATCCAAGCCTCTGCACCCCCAATGGCGTCCTGATCCATCGGCCGCCCCACTACGCCAATCCAAGACACTGTGCATTCTGCTAACGGCACATGTTCCCACGCCCTGCGTGTCCAATACCAATCCCGCGCAATGCATGCAGCGCGCGTGGCGGAAACAGCAGGAGCAATAGGTGTGGTAAAGGTAAAATGGCAGTTACCCCCGGTTCCCGCGCGGACACCCTAATGGGCTCCCTTGGACATGCACACCCCTGGTTTACAACATGAACGGGGCGCGCCGTTCGAGTGATTAAGATGCCACAGAAACTTGGGAGCCAGACCAAGCCTAGGTTAATGAAGAAGCAAAGAAGATCTCAAAAAGAACCATACCAGCCCCGGCAAGGCCAACACGTACTCATGTGCATCTGTTGGGCCAACCCCAATGACGCCTTGAACACACATGTGGGCCAGGCCAGGGGGCTCCTATCGGTTCAATGAACATACGCATTCGTTGCCATGACTTATGCACTGGCGTGCAGCAAGACATACATGCAGTAGCATGGCTTGACATAAGATAAGCGAGAGAAACCGCTCTTCGTGAGATCAAGGAGAGCATTAAGAAGACCAAGGTGACAAGAGAACCCCCTAGGAAGGTTTCCTTTGCCGGGCAGACGAGCCCGATAGGGTCGAGACTACGACTAGGGGTAAAGCCAAAGATGCCCCAGGGAAAACCTCGGGGCCCGCCAAGACTCCAAGACATGAGCCCAACAGGCTCCATGCTAGCAGGCGTCGGCCAAGACGCCACCGCTCCACCTCATCGCACACAAGTCATTAATCGATGCAGTGTCGAGCTCTCAAGTGGCTAGGTGGATCCTATTGGGTATGTGGCAACCTGCTGGAGAAGAGATTAGCTTTATTGACACCCGTCCAGGTGGCGTGTCACGCTAATAAGGAGAGGATGGATAAGCGGCACGGCAGGCTTGCCAGGCTTCAACATCAACATGACACCTAGCAGTGCATTTAATGCACTTTGTCCTAACTGCCAGAGTTAGGTATGATTACACTGTTAGCTACCTAATCGTGCTAAAATGACTATTTTGCCACTGTGGTAGCCCCTTAACCTATAAAAGGAGGCCCGAGGCAACCTAGCAAGGGGTTCGAAACCTTGATCCCCCAACCCTTGTACGTGCGTAGCTTCTCCCCAGAGGCGTGCTTGCCAGGCTTGAGCAATCCGCGCCTTCGTGTTTCTCCAAATCAATCCACCACAGTAGGAGTAGGGTTTTACGCTGCAAAGAGGCCCAAACCTGGGTAAAAGAGAGCCGTCCACCGCCGCGTTGCCCTGCCATTTCTGCTCTTTGTGCGATGTGACCATCCCCTTGCCGAACCACAAAGGGGCAGCCCTGCCCCATAGGTGATCGTGCTTCCACGCCGACAAGCGACCTCAGGATAGCCCAATGATCCAATCAGGTCCCGATCCCTCCATCTACTTATATTGGCCTTGGTACTCTTCCCCGAAAAACACAAGGCGAGAAGGGTTGCCACAACGGCTAATTTGAAGGGGGGCATGACTACAGCTTATCCTGACTAAAGGTGGTCTTCGCCTACAAAAGCTTCCTGTCGTGACACGCTGGTGGGCTCGATGATGACCTCCGTCCTGACGAGCCTGCCATACTGGTCTTCTAGCACCAAAGTGGCAACCCTTGGGGATTGCTTCGGGAACTGGTGCGCTGGTTTACCATGCCTGTTGGCACCCGTCTGGCTCCTCATCCGCACCTGCTGGTGCCCCTCTGGCTCCGCTTGTCGCTACGCACATCACCCACATGAAGACGCAGGGCCGCACAGCTTCATTGCATGATCCTTGATACACACGCCTCCGCAAGGGGCCTCGGGAGGCAGCCTTGGGGAGTCACCTCCTGAGAGGGCCTCATGAGGCTCTCGATGACACCTGATGACGCACTCCTCGAGAGGCGAGGTCCTCGCGAGGGTCCTACTCACGAAGCCTTGTAGGTGGGCTAGCTTGGGCCTTCTGGTGGCACCACGCCCTGGGCCACAGGCCGACGGGCCTGGGTACCCCCAGTCCCATGGGCCCGACACCAACTAATTTCAAATTTGAAGGATCTAATTGAAACTCCAATGGTGCAACAGGTATGTTTTAAACCTATTTCTTTAACTGGTTTGCTGTTGTAACTTGCTCTATGTTGATATCAATTCTGATGTCATGCACATTACAAGTGATGTTAGTGTTGTGTAGTCCCACACTTATATTCTCTCTATGCTGCTTTGTCTTAAACAGATATGATTTGAAATGTGTCTCTATCTTCATTTGGCAACATAAACTAGAGTGATATTGTAACACCCCAGGACCGACGCTCCAGATGCCTTCCATTTATTCTCATTGTCGTTGTGTGTTTTATATTTCCTTGTTGCATTTCATCATGTCATCATGCGCATTGCATCTGCATGTTTTCATAAAACTTGTAGCCGTTCGTAGTTACTGCTTCTTCCTTGTCTCTGTTGACCTTCTCTCAGATCAACCAAACCGCTCTCTTCTCTCTTTTCTTTGATTCTAGCAAACCCCTTGTCTCTGTGGCCTTTTGTCAGACCCCTCGCGCGTGTCCGAAAACCTGCCTGGACCCGAACCGCTCAGTCATCACCGATGGGTCCTGATCAAAATCTAACATCCTCAAATATCTTCAGTTTCTTATTTGGATTTCTCTAACCTATATTTCTCGACCGTCCGTTTGCGATTGTAGGGACAAGATAGCGCCTACTCAGATCCACCTGCTATATAATCAGCCTAACCCTAGCCCTAGCTGTCACGTCCATCCAATCCTCCGCCGCCGCCACCCACTGTCTCCTCCATCTTCGGGATCTTGCCCGGTCCATTCGAGCCACCCGACCAGCCTCCTTCATCCTTGGGATCCCTCCCGACCTGTCTCCACCCAACCAGATCGCAGCAGCCATCCACCTGCCCAAAATCCTTTGATCCCCATCCATCCACTCGCAGCCCTCCTTGATCTAGATGGCCGAGGGCCTCCGCGTCCCTATCCGCGAGCGCCGACAGCCTCTAGCCTCCTCTGCTTCGTGCCACCGGAGCCCGGAGCCACTGCAGCCCCGAGCGCCTCACCTCTACACCCGCGCTGATGGCCTCCTCTACCCCGGGCTCTTCTCCCATGGCGCCCTCCTCCTCCTCCTCCTCCTCGAGGAGATGTTCCTCGCCTCGAGCACCAGCACTCCAAGGCCGGCCATATGTTGTTCGTCGTCGCCGGAGCTCCCCACCACCAGCAGGCAGCCGCACCTCGCCTCCGTCCCCTCCTTCCCTTTGCTTTCTCTCTCTCCCTCTCATCTCCCTACTTCCTCTCTCTCGCAGGGAACAGACGGGCACATGGAGCTCCATTGCCACCCGATGCTCAAGCCACCACCGGGAACCGCTCCTCCGCCTTGTGTCCGCCCAGATCGGGACCGTCCCGGCCTTCCCCACACCCCTTGATGCCCAGCGCCACCTCGCCCCCGCTTCGCAGTGAGCCGATGCCCCGCGTTGACCTGCTGCTCGTCCTCAAGGTCACCGGCGTGGGTCCCGCCAAGCCATCGCTGTTCCTTCTTTGGCCCTTTTCTTCCATCCTCGCCAGCAAGCAGCCACTTGCTGGAGCAAGACCTCCTCACCAAGCCGACCCTCTTCCCTCTTGTTCGTCTCGAGCACCAAGCCCCTGCACGCGCCCCTGCCTCGTGTTGACCAGCCTCGCCGCCGCATGGACCTCCTTCCCCGCTCACCAAATTCGGCCTGCCCGGCCTCCTTCCCACCAGCTGGACTGAAGCCCAAGTGGTAAGCCTCCAGTGCCCATGCTCCTGTTGGGCCAGCCAGATCCGGCCCATATTGTTTTTTTGGTGTTCTGCGATTTTGCTACTTATCGAGAGAATGCCAGATTTTCAGAAAACCCCCTAGAGTTCATGCATGTAATGTCTCACTAACCGTGCATCGGATTAAAATGATTTAAACATGTAAAATGCTTAGAATTTCATATATTTTCACATTTTCCAACTTTCATCCATGTTAAAATTGTTGTTTGCTAAATGACATGTTAAAATGGTTTATTTCATATCTAATTAACCGTAGCTCCGAATTAAATAAACTTTATATGTAATTGGTGTAGAAAAATGTGTAGGTTAACATGGTGCACTTTATTTTTCTGTTTAACAACATTAAAATTGTGTATAGGGCAGAACAGTACCAAATTCAAAAATTGCATATGAGGATTTTCCAGAATTGTTGTTTGTTGTTCCGGCCTCATTTAAACTTGCCTAGATAGGTAGTTTTATTATGCCTCATCTCTTGCCATGTTAACCAACATTTAATATTATTGGGTACATAAATAGGATAGAACTAAATAATTGTTGTGGAGTTTCGTCAATATGCAGCTCGTTGCATATTGAGCTCCACTTAATTGGTATTATTGTTTGTTGCACTTTTCCATGCCATGCCTCATTAAAATGGACATGCATCATACTTGCTTGAGCATCATGTCATGATTATGCTTGGTTGTTTACCATGTCATTTGCTTCTTTCCGGTTGTGCTCTTTCTCGATAGTTCTGGTTATGTTGCGAGTGTGAGGATTCGTTCGACTACGCGCGTTTGTCTACTTCATGGATTCGGTCTTCTTCCTAGCGGGAGTTCAGACAAGATGACCATTACCTTGGATATCACTACTATCTTTGCTTTGCTATTTGTCTTGATGCTATCGCTATGTTGCGCTACCTAACACTTGTTTGTCAAGCCTCCCAAATTGCCATGAAATAGCCTCTAACCTTTTCCATCATCTCAGCAAACCGTTGTTTGGCTATGTTACCGCTTTGCTCAGCCCCTCTTATAGCGTTGCTAGTTACAGGTGCAGTTGCTGGTTGTTCCATGTTGGGACATGGATATCATGGGATATCACAATATCTCTTATTTAATTAATGCATCTATATACTTGGTAAAGGGTGAAAGGCTCAGCCTTTTGTCTGGTGTTTTGTTCAACTCTTGCCGCCCTAGTTTCCGTCATACCGGTGTTATGTTCCTTGATTTGCGTTCCTTAGACGGTCGGGATTTATGCCGCCCCCCCTCGACAGTTCGCTTTGAATAAAACTCTTTCGGCAAGGCTCAACTTTGGTTTTACCATTTGCCTAATAATAACTAAAACTTGCATAGGGACCGGCTAGCACCCGAGGACTCTTAAACAACCCGGGCCAGTGCTCCTCATGCGTGTTGGTCCAAAACGGGCAGACTGCAGGGCCACCACGGGGCAACTCGAGGATTGGTTTTACTCGTAGGCTGACCTATCCGATCGTGGCCTGAGACAAGATACGGGCGGCTCCTATCGGGGTGTCGGCACGTCGGGAGGTCTTACTGGTTTTGTTTTACCATTGTCGAAATGTCTTGTGCACCGGGATTCCGAGCTTGATTGGGTTGTCTCGGGATTGAGGATTCTCCTCAGCAGATCATGGGAGTTTATGATGGACTAAGTTGGGACACCCCTGCAGGGTTTAATCTTTTAAAGAGTCGTGCCCACGGTTATGTGGCATATTGGAAATTTATAATATCCGGTTGTAGAGAACTTTACATTAAACCCGAATTAAAATACACCAACGCGTGTGTAACCGTGACTGTCTCTTTTCGAGTAAGGTCGAGAAGAGAACACGGTGGGGTTATGTTTGACTCGTAAGTAGTTCAGGATCACTTATTGATCATTACTAGTTTGCGCCCGTTATGTGTAGCTACTCTTCTTACTTTTGTACTCGTAAGTTAGCCACCATACAATGTTTATTGCTTGCTGCAACCTCACCACTTATCCATTCCATACCCATTAAGCTTTGCTAGTCTTGATACCCATGGTCATGGTATTGCTGAGTCCTCGTGGCTCACAGATTACTACAACAACAGGTGAAGGTACAGGTAATGCCATGATCTGACGTGAGAGTGATGCTTGCTTGTTTGGAGTTCTTCATCTGCTTCTTCTTCTTTGATCAAGGGATAGGTTCCGGGTCAGGAGCCTAGGATTAGCAGGGTGGATGTCGTTCTTCGTTTTTGTTTGATTTCATCCGTAGTCGGATCCTGCTCTTGTGTATGATGATTGCTATGTATTGATGTATTCATGTTGTAGCTTGTGGCGAGTGTAAGCCTATATCTTGTATTCTCATCTATTCAGTACATGGTATGTTGTAATGATATCCACCTTGCTATGCGCTTGAAATGTGGTTGTGCCCCAATCATGAGTTCATCACGTGATTGGGATAGAATCGCATCTTGGGCGCTACAGATATAGACAATACAGTGACCATAGTACATAGATATATGTTTGTTTCATGTTGTTATCCTGTACACCTTACTACTGAACTGGTTTACCAAAACGAGTTTCATATAAAACATGCTAAACCTGTGATGTGTCTGCTTGTTTCTCTTTTAGAATGCCGACAAAATATTGAAGAAGGGTACCCCATTATGCAATGGTAAAGGAAGTAATGCAGATAAGGTTCAAGATAGTGAGACATCCCTGTTTGTCTCCAAGAAAGCCGATAAAAACTATCTTCAAGATAGTGAGACAATCCCAAAGTCCTGTCTTGTTGTGCTGTTCGAGTTACTCGCCACTACTGCTGGCACAAGCTCTTCAAACTCGCTGCCTGAATCAGTTTGGCTTCTTGAGTCTCAACTACTGAAAGTGCATCTAATCCCCGGGAGGTTTTGGTAATTCATAACAACATATAGCTCATTGAACTAATATCCTTTCAAGTTGATTATTTCAGAAAGTTCAATGATTGGCATGAAATGGACTAGAGATGTGGACCCCTCAAAATGATAAGGACAAACATTGGCAAAAGCTCAAGACTCTACATTTCTATTTTAGTGATCCAAGATCACATTGAGTCCATAGGAAAAGCCAATACTATTAAAAGGGGGTGAGGTGTTGCTTAATGGTCTACTTGCTCAAAGTGCTTAGTGATATGCTCCAAAGCCCTCAACCACTTTCTCAATTCCAAATATGTCCTAAAACTAAAGTCAAACTCGGCCCCACCGATTTGATCAATCCGGCGCCACCGAGTTCCTTGACATAGCCATAGCCAGAAACCCTAATCAGTTCGGTCTCACCGATAGGGATCTCGGTCTCACCGAGATGGGATTGCAAACTCTCTGTTTCCCTTCGTAACGTTTCGGTCTCACCGAGATGAGCGATCAGTCCCATCGAGTTCGCAATGCAAACTCTCTGTTTCCCTTTCGTAACATTTCGGTCTCACCGAGATGAGCGATTGGTCCCATCGAGTTCGCCTGACCAACTCTCTGTTTGCTCATTGCTGAAATCGGTCTCACCGAGTTCATGCAATCAGTCACACCGAGATGAGGTTTTGCCCTAACCCTAGTGCATCGGTCCCACCGAGTTGATCATGTCGGTCCCACTGAAAAGCCTAACGTTCACATTTTGAACTGACTCGGTCTCACCGAGTTCACCTATTCGGTCTGACCGAGTTGGCTCAAATGTGTGTAACGGTTAGATTTTATGTGGAGGCTATATATACCCCTCCACCCTCCTCTCCATTTGTGAAAGAGCCATCAGAACGTGCCTACACTTCCACTACTCATTTTCTGAGAGAGAACCACCTACTCATGTGTTGAGACCAAGACATTCCAATCCTACCAAAAGAATCTTGATCTCTAGCCTTCCCCAAGTTGCTTTCCACTCAAATCATCTTTCCACCATAGCATAATCTATGAGAGAGAGTTGTGTTGGGGAGACTATCATTTGAAGCACAAGAGCAAGGAGTTCATCATCAACACACCGTTTATTACCTTTTGGAGAGTGGTGTCTCCTAGATTGGTTAGGTGTCACTTGGGAGCCTCCATCAAGATTGTGGAGTTGAACCAAGGAGTTTGTAAGGGTAAGGAGATCGCCTACTTTGTGAAGATCTACTCGAGTGAGGCAAGTCCTTCGTGGGCGATGGCCATGGTGGGATAGACAAGGTTGCTTCTTCATGGACCCTTCATGGGTGGAGCCCTCCGTGGACTCGCGCAACCGTTACCCTTCGTGGGTTGAAGTCTCCATCAACATGGATGTACGATAGCACCACCTATCGGAACCACGCCAAAAATCTTCGTGTCTACATTGCGTTTGCCTTCTCCAAACCCTTCCATTTACCTTCATATGCAATGTTTTACTTTCCGCTGCTACACCCTTAGAATTGCGTGTGTAGGTTGATTACTTGACTTGTGCTAAGTTGCTAAAATCTGCCAAGACTTAAAATTGGGAAAAGGCTAGATTTTTATTTGGTCAAGTACTCTAATCACCCCCCCTCTAGACCTACTTTCGATCCTACAAGTGGTATCAGAGCTTTGGTCTCCATTTGCCTTGATTTCCATAGCATTGGTGATCATAGCCTTGGTTTCACAACCTAGGAGAGTATGGCGTCTAGCGAGGGAAATTACCACCGTAGAGGTCCTTACTTTGATGGTACAAATTTTGCTAGTTGGAAGCATAAGATGAAAATGCATATACTTGGACATAACCCCACCGTTTGGGCTATTGTGTGTATTGGTTTGCAAGGTGAATTCTTCGAAGATGGAAGAGAACCGAATCGTGAAGTAACCGCAGAAGAATTGAAGATGTTGCAATACAACGCTCAAGCTTGCGATATTCTCTTCAACGGATTATGCCCCAAAGAATTCAACAAAATCAGTCGTCTTGAGAATGCAAAGGAAATTTGGGATACTTTGGTTGATATGCACAAAGGTACTGAGTCCGTCAAGGAATCCAAATTGGATGTGCTTCAAAGTCAACTTGACAAGTTCAAAATGAAGGATGGTGAAGGTGTCGCTGAAATGTACTCTAGGCTTGCTCTCATCACAAATGAGATTGCTGGCTTAGGAAGCGAAGAGATGACCGACAGATTCATCATTAAGAAGATCCTAAGAGCCTTGGATGGAAAGTATGATACCGTGTGCACATTGATCCAAAATGATGCCCAATTACAAAGATCTCAAGCCAATGGAAGTCATTGGTAGAATTGTTGCTCATGAGATGTCACTCAAGGATAAAGAAGAGCTTCACAACAAGTCTAGTGGTGCTTATAAAGCTTCATGAGATGTTCCCACATCATCAAGTGAGAAACAAGTCTTCAATTAAGAATTGAGCCTAATGGTGAAGAACTTCAACAAGTTCTACAAGAGTAGAAGCAAAGAGAGAAGTCACAAGTCAAGGTCCTACAATGACAAAAGATCTTCTAGTCGTGATCGCAATTGCTACAATTGTGAAAGACCCGGACATTACTCTAGTGAATGTACGGCTCCCTACAAAAGAAGAGAAGACTCACCTAAAAGGAGAAGCAAAAGACAGGAATCACCTCCAAGAGAGAGAAGGAGTAGAGATGATCCTTATGAACGAAGACCCTCTCGCAGAAGCAAGGATTCGGAAAGGAAGGACAAGTCATCAAAGGGCTACACAAGACGAAGACATCAAGGTCATGTTGGTGAATGGGTATCCGGTTCCGACTCCGAACACTACTCCGAGAGAAGTTATCACTCCGACCCCGAATATACTCAAGATGAAGGTGTTGCCGATCTTGCACTTGTGTCATCCAACTCCTACGACATATTTGATTCACCAAATGAAGGGATTGGAAGATGCTTCATGGCTAAAGGCCCCAAGGTATCACACCCCAAGTATGTTGATTTCAATAGTGATGAGGATGATTTGCTAGGTGATGATGATTTACTTGTTGACAATTCTAGTAATGAAAACTATGATGAAATTGCTATTAATCATGCTAATCAAGATGAAACGATTGACAATGATAAGAAGGAGATTGAGCGTCTAACTAAAGAACTAAACACTCTTAAGTTAGCTCATGAAACTACCTTAGAAGATCGTCAAGAGCTTTTAAAGACTCATGAGAAGCTACGCTTTGAAAAGCTCAATCTAGAGCAAGAGCATGGGTTCTTAAAGGCAATCAATGATGATCTTCGTAACAAAAGTTCTTCTTACATTGCCAAGTGTTTACTCTTGTCTACTACAATGCCACAAGTAAAATCTAGCAACAAGAGTAAGAAAGATTCTTCTTCTAGTAGTAACAATAATCATGTTAAATCCAATGTTGTCGCTTCTAGTAGTTCTCTTGATTCCACTAATGATTCTCTTAGCCAAGTTACACTTGAACAAGAAAATAACTTATTGAAGGGAATTATAGAGAAAGGTGTTTACAAGAGCCTTGCCAGAAGTAAGCAAGGAAGGCACCGGAAGAATCAAGGTGTTGGTTTTGAACGCAAGTTCAATGCCAATGGAGTTCAGTGGGAAGAAGATCAATACCCCAAGATGGAGTTTGTTCCTCAACAAGAGAAGTATGATCCCACTTCTTTCGAGGGAACACAAGCTCAAGATGATCTTCCACCACAAGGCCTCAAGCTAAAAGGCAAGGACAAGCTTCAAGAGGAGATTGATGCATTTGAAGAAGCTCCTAAGGCCTTGGTTAAGTGGGTTCCCAAGACTACATCAAGTTCTACTTCATCAAGTATGACTACAACTCCAAGGATTCCCATCAAGCTGATGTGGATCCCAAAGAAGAAGAACTAGATAGTTCTTGAGGGTGACTCCGCCAACATACTTCACTCTTATTCGTTTTGGCGAGGACAAGTGCAATCAACTTCCATATCTTGCACTAGTTCAAGGAGTCACAAACCCTCTTGTTGGTAAGACAAGGGACAAGGTAACTTAATGCTTTCATGGACATCATCATGTGTGTACTTCACTCTATGTCTATGGATATTCTTGCATGTTCCTTGTGGGACTAACCCGTGTAGGTATTGAAAGTGCAACTCACTCCAAAGGTTTGCTCCAAATGATCTACATCAACATTGAGCATCCACATCTTCAACATCTACACGAAGTCATCATCGACAAAACCCAAGGTTAGTTCATCCCTCTTAGGGGGGATATCACATCTAGGGGGAGCTTTACTCTAAGAGTTGAGCTAAAGCAACTCTAATGGTGTGAACACAACAATGCTTTATGTAAAAGTGGTAACCCCACTTGTGCTTAAACGATGAGTATGACCTATGATCAAATGTTCTCATTTGACTCCTAAGTCAATATACTCATATATAGATGACCTAGTCATCACCATATTGCTTGATAGATGCTAGAGTGTTTGTGCATGCTTTGCCACATATTTCATTTGCTATCTTATTGTGTGAGCATGTTGGTTGCATGTTTTTCCCCTTTCGAGGACATCCATTTGTTGTTTTGATTGATTGGCTTTTCTTTTTGCCAAATGGATGGACAAGAATGCCTAAGTACTCCCTCTAGCTATCTATGCTTTTCTCGTCTCAAATTCTATTCATGTTACATCACAAAGTTTGATCAAGTCACATTCGGACCCTCCGAGTGAGGAGCACTCAGAGCCACCGATTCGTCATAGACTTAACTTCCAAAACTTCTTAGTGCATTTCGGTCTGACCGATCCATCCCTGTCGGTCGTACCGAGTTCATTCAGTTGATCTAAGTTTTAACCTTGATGCAACCAATTTGAACCCTTCGGTCACACCGAGTTGCAGAAACCGCTTGCGATTCTGCATCTCGGTGCCATCGAGTCATTCCACTCAGTCACACCGACAGAGTCTGGATATATATACCCACGGGCTGAAATTCTGGAAATTTCTCCAAACGCTTCACCCGCGCCCGTCCAGCTCTGCCGACTCGAGGTCTCTGGATCGTCTCCTTGTCGCCAGCGACCTCCTGCCGCTGGTCTCTGCCGCCGTTGTCGCCGTGGCAGGTTCATCACCAAGTTAGGGTATGAACTTGACCCCCCCTGTGCAATCTTTAACTCCGATTCTTGCACTAAGAACAATGCCATGATTCTTGCCATGATTGAAACAGTTCCATCCAACCAAAACTTCCTCTAGATTAGTTTTGATCCAAAAACTTAGGGTTAGGTTTCCGCCGAACTCATCTCGGACCGACCGATTTGAAAGATTCGGTCTCACCGATTTGGCCCAGGCCATTGCACATGTACTACTTGGTCTAACCGAAATGTACAAATCGGTGTGACCGAGTTTACCTTCTTAGTGAAACCCTAGCATCTCGGAGTCACCAAACTATGTCTCGGTCTGACCGATTTCACATGTTTAGACTCTAAAGTTGCTTCGGTGTCACCGAGTTTATCATATCGGTAGCTCCGAAATGCTTTCTCCAGAAAACTACAATTAAGTTTTTGAATCATCCCTTTTGCCAAAACAGCTGTACTTTGTGATGCTCATCCACTCTATCACAACCTATCTATTCACAGGGTCTGCTTTCAGTGTCAGAGATGTCAGACCAGAGTGATAGCCAGAATAGGCCAGAGGAGCACCAGAATCTCAGTGAGGGCACTAGTCCCTCAAGCAGCTATGATGAGGGTAGCAGAAGCACCCCAAGCAATCTGCCTAAGGCTGCAACTAGGCAGAGGAAGAAGAGAACCTCAGACTCAGAAGATGAAGATTTTGTGGTAGATGAGGAGGTCACTTCCAAGAAGAAGGTAGTCAAGAAAGAGTATGTTGCTGCTGCTGCCATTAAGCCAGGAATGAAGAAGAAGGCTCCTGCTCAGAGGAAGCCCATGTCCAAAGTCAGAGCCTCAACTCAAACTGCAGCAAGTGGTGCCGAAAAGGGAGAAGAAGAGACTGCTAGAGGCAAGAAGAGAAAGGAAAGGGTCAAGAAGACCATGACCAGAGTAATTGGCAGATCATCAATGATGCAAGATGAAGATGAAGAAGATGCTGCACCAGCACCAAAATCTCAGAAACTTATGGGTCTTGCAATTAAGTCTGGGGCTACCTCATCCAAGCCCAAGACAGCTCCAAAGCAAACAGCACCCAAGAGAAGCACCAGGAACATCCCTGCTGCAGAGAAGAACAAGGCCCCAGTGCCTGAAATTCAGGGAGATGATGAGGCCCAAGTGCTCAGAAAGCTCAAGCCCAAGATACCTGATCATGATGACAACCATCCCATTGCTGAAAACATGGAATTGAGAAAAGATGCAGGTCTCAGACTATGGAGGCAAACAGATCCTTATGCAACAAGGAGAAGGACTGCCGTGGATTACAGGTTCCATACCAAGGAGCAGCAGGACTTCTATGAGACAATTCTCCTGGACAAGAAGCCCATAGTGAGTGATATGAGATGGGTTGACTGGAAGTTCATTGATGACAATGATGATCACTTTCCTGGAGTACATGAGAGCTTCAGACAGAATGATGTTGATAAGTTTGTTGGTCAGAAACTGACAAAATGGAATGATGAGATGGTGATGCAGTTCTATTCCACAGCTCATTTTTAACCAGATGGCAAGATAGTCTGGATGACTGAAGGTACAAGGTACCAATCTTCAATTGTTGAGTGGGCCAAGCTGGTCAATGCCCCTGAAGAGGCTGAGGATGATACAGATGTATATGCAAAGCCCAGGAAAGACCACAACTCCATGGCACACATGTACAAGGAGATACTAGATGATGCCTTGGAGACACACAGATTTGGCTAAGTTTACTATCTGTTGTCAGGGCTGCCAACCATCAACACTATATTGAGCCATACTTTGTTGCCCAAATCTGGAGATGACAGGATGATCAGAGGGCACTCAATCAACCTGCTGCATATGTTTGATGTGCCAGAAAAGTTCAAGGTGATGACCTTGATTGTTGAAACAATTAAGAGAACTACAGCAGATCAGAAGAGATCATGTGGCTATGCCCCACACATTCAGATGCTCATCAACTCCAAGATGGGCACAGGCACATATCTGTTAGATAGAGAGCACCTTCCCCTGAGGCCAGACTTTGAGGACAACGAGGTTGTCATGGATCCATCACATCCTACTTCTGTGGAGGCTCAGGAGAAGAGAGAAAAAGCAAAGACAGCACAAGCATCCAAGATGCCAGATGTATCAGCTGTGAACCTCAAGACCAAGCAGGACCAGCTCAGCTATCTGCTTGAAGCCACAGTAAGGATTGAGAAAGGACTAACCACCCTAACTCAAAACCAAGAAAGTCTTGAGAGAATCATTGAAACAAAGTTTTATGATCTAGACTTGAAGGTCACAGAGATTCAAACTACAGTTGAGCAACTCCAAGAAGAAGCGGAGGAGAGGAGAAGAGGATCTACCACAGAGGCATTTCATAGAGTGCCTAGAGCCAACAGGTCAGCAGCTGTGCCAGTCAGTGACACAAGAACCACCACTTCAGCAATTGCTGCCACTGCCCCAGTTGCCCCTCCAGCGGAAGACTTTGCAGATGCTGTCCTCTCCACGCCATCTTCACACACCAGAGCTCCCGGAGATCGTGCTTAGAGTGTCGTATAGTACTATGCATTTTCGAACTTTTTGGTAACTTGTTGCCAAAGGGGGAGAAAGTGCATAGATCATAGGCTTCGAGAGAGAGTGTGTGTTTTGTTTTATTTGCCTCTCTTGCTACTTGTTATTTGGTCATTTGTTTGCTACAATATTCATGCTTGTGTGTGAGATACTCTTATGATCATGTGATTGATCATATTATGCTTTAATATGTGTGCTTGAATGATGCTATCTTATTACTTGTGTATGATCAATCATATTTGTCTTGGTGATGAGTGCATGCTATTTATATTCTATCATTTTGAGCGCTCCACCAAGATGTATGTGACATGGAAGAGTAACCCATGATCCTAATCAATTGTGCATTTGCATTCAAAAGCAAATTTTAAATAATGCACAAATTTACGGGGAGCTCTTGCTTATCACATACTTCTCAAAGCGACGATGTATTTCATTCATATTATTATTTTTCGAAGCTTTGATCTATATGTTGTCATCAATTACCAAAAAGGGGGAGATTGAAAGCACAACTAATCCCCGGGTGGTTTTGGTAATTCATAACAACATATAGCTCATTGAACTAAAATCCTTTCAAGTTGATTATTTCATAAAGTTCAATGATTGGCATGGCATGGACTAGAGATGTGGACCCCTCAAAATGATAAGGCTTAACATTGGCAAAAGCTCAAGACTCTACATTTCTATTTTAGTGATCCAAGATCACATTGAGTCCATAGGAAAAGTCAATACTATTAAAAGGGGATGAGGTGTTGCTTAATGGTTTACTTGCTCAAAGTGCTTAGTGATATGCTCCAAAGCCCTCAACCACTTCCTCAATTCCAAATATGTCCTAAACCTATAGTCAAACTCGGCCCCACCGATTTGATCTATCCGGCGCCACCGAGTTCCTTGACATAGCCATAGCCAGAAACCCTAATCAGTTCGGTCTCACCGATAGGGATCTCGGTCTCACCGAGATGGGATTGCAAACTCTCTGTTTCCCTTCGTAACGTTTCGGTCTCACCGAGATGAGCGATTGGTCCCACCGAGTTTGCAATGCAAACTCTCTGTTTCCCTTTCGTAACATTTCGGTCTCACCGAGATGATCGATTGGTCCCACCGAGTTTGCCTGACCAACTCTCTGTTTGCTCATTGCTGAAATCGGTCTCACCGAGTTCATGCAATCGGTCACACCGAGATGAGGTTTTGCCCTAACCCTAGCGCATCGGTCCCACCGAGTTGATCATGTCGGTCCCACCGAAAAGCCTAACGTTCACATTTTGAACTGAATCGGTCTCACCGAGTTCACCTATTCGGTCTGACCGAGTTGGCTCAAATGTGTGTAACGGTTAGATTTTGTGTGGAGGCTATATATACCCCTCCACCCTCCTCTCCATTCGTGAGACAGCCATCAGAATGTGCCTACACTTCCACTACTCATTTTCTGAGAGAGAACCACCTACTCATGTGTTGAGACCAAGACATTCCAATCCTACCACAAGAATCTTGATCTCTAGCCTTCCCCAAGTTGCTTTCCACTCAAATCATCTTTCCACCACAGCCTAATCTGTGAGAGAGAGTTGAGTATTGGGGAGACTATCATTTGAAGCACAAGAGCAAGGAGTTCATCATCAACACACCGTTTATTACCTTTGGGAGAGTGGTGTCCCCTAGATTGGTTAGGTGTCACTTGGGAGCCTCCGTCAAGATTGTGGAGTTGAACCAAGGAGTTTGTAAGGGCAAGGAGATCGCCTACTTCATGAAGATCTACCCGAGTGAGGCAAGTCCTTCAAGGGCGATGGCCATGGTGGGATAGACAAGGTCGCTTCTTCATGGACCCTTCGTGGGTGGAGCCCTCCGTGGACTCGCGCAACCGTTACCCTTCGTGGGTTGATGTCTCCATCAACGTGGATGTATGATAGCACCACCTATCGGAACCACGCCAAAAATCTTCGTGTCTACATTGTGTTTGCCTTCTCCAAACCCTTCCCTTTACCTTCATATGCAATGTTTTACTTTCCGCTGCTACACTCTTAGAATTGCGTGTGTAGGTTGATTACTTGACTTTTGCTAAGTTGCTAAAATCTGCCAAGACTTAAAATTGGGAAAAGGCTAGATTTTTATTTGGTCAAGTAGTCTAATCACCCCCCCCCCCTTCTAGACCTAATTTTGATCCTACAACTACAATTTGAAATACATCGATCAGCTGTGCTGCGACAAGAAGCCGAAGGACTAAGGAAGTCCCTGCAGAATTTGGATGCATACTTTCTGGCGCAACAAGAGTTGGAGGATGTAAGCGCCAAACAAGAGAAAGCTAATAAGCTTGCTAAGCTTCTTGCCAGCATGGTTGGTACCTAGCATATTGTTTCTTAAGCTCTTCTGAAGTGGTTTCAGTTCTGGACTTGTTTTGTTGCAGCGTTTACTTGCACTAGTGGCCAACTTTGACGCCAAGTTTATGTAATATGCTTCTCTGTTCCCTATATTTGCACTGGTGGCAAACTTTGATGCCCAGTGGATGTAATCTGTGTAATCGCCATAATATCCTAGCGTTAGTTGCTTGCTTATTTATTATCTTATAGTTTTGTTCATTTGTTTGCTTGTAGTGCTGCAGTTCTTTTTTCTTCGTTTGCTAGTGGCCACAATAACAACCATGGCCCTCCTACGGGCCTTACGATCCATGGGCCTCCTACGGGCCTTATGATCCATGTGCCTCCAATGGGCCTTAAGATCCATGGGCCTCTTATGGGCTGTGGGACTCATGGGCCGTACTGATAGTGTGCCAAAGTCGGAACACGATATGGGCCATAAACGGGCCATAGTCAGAACTGTCTTTTTATGGGCTCAAACCATAATGGGCTGTTAATAGGCTGAAAGACAGCACAGGCTTAATTCTATCGACAGGCATAACGAGTCATTAATGGGCCATAATACATGACGGTATAAATAAGGCCCAAAGGTATAACGGGCCACAGATGGGCCGACTATAAGCACGGGCTGAATTTGGCCCATTAGCGGAACATGCCATTAATGGACCGTAAGTAATCGAGGGCCAGAAATGAGCCCAAGAATATATGGGCCTTAGAAGGCTGAAAGATAACACGGGCTAGAAACGGCCCAACTAAATCATGGGTCGTTAATGGGCCAGAATCACCACAGGTCATCAAAGGGCCAAGAGATACAAAAGGCCTCATATGGGCCCAAAGACGTCATGGGCCATACATGGACCGAAAGTGACAATCGGCTGGAATTAAATTTGGCGGCCCACATGAAGCTACTGGGCTGAAATCGGAAAGGCCATAACAGGCCGTGAGTTAACAGGCCGTAAATGGGCTATATGCGAACATGCCCTTAACAGGCTTTCCAAGGGCCGGCCAGCTAACTTTGACCAAGTCAAATGGGTCGGCCTTTTTAACCTATATGGGCCATTGTTGGGCCGTGCCACCTGTCGACGTACCATAGGCACGTGTCGTCCATTGGACGAATGACATCTGTCGCAACGCTGATCTAACACGTGGATCCACTGGCGAATGAGAAATTTACACATGGAATATCGCCATTGGTCCTGGCTGTGAACGGCTTATCGGACCCAAAACCGAACCCGATAACTTAACAGCAACCCATTATGGTGGAAGCAATGTGTTAGTTACCATTGACGAAAGCACTTCCATGACGCGGTAATTGTCGTCATGGAAGTGGACACTTCCGTGATGATGAAAGATCAAGAAGAGGGGTCTAGAGGGGGTGATTAGACCCTTAACAATCAAAAGTGGCAGTTTTTACAATTCTTCAAGTTAAGGTTGAGTTTAGTATATGTTAAAGGGCACCCAATACATTTCATACAAGCATAGCAAGAGTATAGGCAACGGAAAAGTAAAGCATGCAATTGCAAGAATGTAAAGGGGATGGGAAATGGAGTGTTCAAATGCAATGGAGGCGCGGAGATTTTTTGCGTGGTTCCGATAGGTGGTGCTACCATACATCCACATTGATGGAGACTTCAACCCACGAAGGTTAACGACTGCGCGAGTCCACGGAGGGCTCCACCCACGAAGGGTCCACGAAGAAGCAACCTTGTCTATCCCACCATGGCCATCGCCCACAAAGGACTTGCCTCACTCGGGTAGATCTTCACAAAGTAGGTGATCTCCTTTTCCTTACAAACTTCTTGGTTCATGTCCACATCATGTTGGAGGCTCCCAAGTGACACCTAACCAATCTAGGAGACACCACTCTCCAAAAGGTAATAGACGGTGTGATGATGATGAACTTCTTGGTCTTGTGCTTCAAATGATAGTCTCCCCAACACTCAACTCTCTCTCATAGATTTGTCTATGGTGGAAGAAGGATTTCAATGGAAAGCAACTTGGGGAAGGCTAGACATCAAGGTTCAAATGGTAGGAATGGAATCTCTTGATCTCAACACATGAGTAGGTGGTTCTCTCTCAGAAAATGAGTAGTGGAAGTGTAGGCACACTCTGATGGCTCTCTTACAAAGTAAGAAGGGGTGGAGGGGTATATATAGCCTCCACACGACATCCAATTGTTACACACTTTTGACTCAACTCAGTGGCACCGATCAGAAATCTCGGTGGCACCGACCTGTGTAAAAGATATGAATGTTGGAGATCTCGATGGGACCGACTGGAACAACTTGGATGGACCAATGTGCACTGGTTAGGGAAACCTCGTTTCAGACCAATTGCATCAACTCCGTAGGACCAAAGTGAAGCAATAAGGCAACAGAAAATTGGCAAGCCATCCCAGTGGCACCGATTGCAAAACTCGGTAGGACTGAAATAATTGTAACAGGTTCCAGAGAGTTAGCAAGGCCATCTCGGTGAGACCAAAATCCATATCGGTGGATTCGATTTGTTAGGGTTTGGCTGTGGCTGTGTCCAGATGAACTCAGTGGGTCTTGTCGGTGTATTAAACATGGGTGTTTTATACCCTGACTTATGCACAAACAAGTAGCAGCTCCCCCGCCAAATGCCAAATCGTGAAGCAGATTTCCAAGTCAAAGAAATAGCTCCTTGGAAAACCATGAAGTGCATCAAGAAGACCAAGAACAATACAAGCATCAAAGCAAAGCATTGGAAGCAACCTTCACCGGCAACATCGAGCCGGCAAGACGACGACCCAACAAGCCCCGTGGTGAGGAGACCCCCGCCAACTACGAGCGCTCCACCTCACAGCTAGCTGGTTGCTGATCGGTGAGGTGTCGAGCACGCAGGCAGCGAGGTGGAGTTCGCCGGCACGTGTCGGCATGCTGGAGAGAAGATTACCTTTATCGACACCTGTCCAAATGGCCTGTCACGCTAATAGGAGTTAGCTGGGAAATCGGTGCTATATCCTTGCCGGGGCTTCTCCTCCTCATGACACCTAGCGATGCATCAAATGCACTTTGTCCTAACTAGCAGAGTTAGGTATGATAGCACTGTTTGCTGTCTAATCATGATGTATTTACCTTTTTGCCACTGTGGTTCCCCCTTGAGCTATAAAAGGAGGGCCAGGGCAACCGAGACAAGGGTTCGAACCCATTCAAACCCCACGCACGTTTGCTCATGCAGCTGCCTTCTCCTAGCACCTTGCCGGGGGGAGCTCTCCGTGTACTCATGCTCCACATTCTCAATACACCAAAAGCAGGAGTAGGGTGTTACACCTCCAAGGTGGCCTGAAACTGGGTAAACGACCCTTGCGCTCTCTGCTATCCTAGTGTACCCATCACCGAGCAAGGGTACCCTCTGTACAACTACACGAGCAAGGAGGCCTTTGCCGGGAGGATCCACGATTCGACCAGTGGTGGTTGCTCCCCGAAGGTCATGTGGGGCCTTGGGAAAACCCCTTCCTGGTGGTCCCAAGGCCCGAGAGCCCTGCGAGTGTGACACCCCTGGCCGAAACGGCGGAGGGCGGTGGCAGCCCGTCTCCTCGGGCCGCCCGGCAACATTCCCCTTCATCGGAAGGCATCAGTAGCGTCACCTCGTGAGGGGGTGGGGCCACCATTACTGGCGCGACGGGCGACACGCAGAGCCCTAGGACGACGATCCCCGGGTCGGACGACCTCGGGAGGAGGATCCGGCTAGAGAGCGGCACCGGCGTACTGCCGAGGACGTTAAAGAAGAGGAAATGGGTGGCGATGGATGAGTAAGCACTTTGCCCTTTTTGCCCCTCACGCGGCAGGCATCCCTTAGCCTTCTCTTCCCGCGGGTCCTCTTCAGGCGAGAAGGTCAAGGAGCCCTCGAGCCGAGCGGCCGCCTACTCGCTGCGTGCCACGGTCGTGGGGTGCGGCGAGGGTGTGGTTCTACAAACCACTGCGATTCTGTCGGGTCTCAAGGAGGCCTCCCCGCTACACGCCGGAGGTGTGGGGCGCAGGGCAACTACGCACCCCTTGGTCCTCAAGGGTAGCCCTGCATGCGTGGGGGCGATGGTGGTTCTACGGAAGGAACCCCCGGTGAGCAGCTCCCCCGCCTCCCGTGTGCCCATCGTTAGGGCTAGCACCAAGCAGGCGAAGGCGAGGCCGTCAGCCGCTGTGCATGCTCATGCCAGCACCCAACACAGCCGAGGGCTGACAGCCACCTGTGGGAAGGCACCGAGCCTGCGGAGCGCGCCGCCCCGCCTAGGAGTGACGGAAGAGGTGCCAGCTAGCTTCCAGCCCCCGACGAGTGCGGGCGAGTCCTCTCGTACCGCGGCAGTGGGCGGGAGCGCAGGGCTCAGCCCTGGTCGGGCCTTAGCGCTTGCGAGAGAACAGGCCGCAGTCAGGCACGATCTCTTACAGAATGTGAAGGGCTCGCTGAGCTAGCTCGAGGTGGAGCTTCATGATGTCGACGCGCACCTCGCGGGCGAGCACCTGCACCTGGCACGCGGGTGGCACCAACTTGAAGTCGCCTTTAAGTTTAGCCATCTCCAGCACGAGTCCACCTGCTCGAAGGGCGAGGGGTCTGCCACTGCGGCGAAGGAATCCTGCGAGCGCACCCTCCAGGAGGCCGATGCGGCGGACCGGCGATGCGAGGCCATGGAGGCCCGTGAGCAGCAGCTTCTGGCTTCGAACGTCGTCTTGCAGCAGCAACTCCAGGCACGTAGAGATGCCCTCACCGCCCATGACGCAGGCTTGGTGTTGCGCGAGGCGGATCACCGGACCCTTGAGCAGGAGCTCGCCTTGACATCATCTGAGCAAAGCCTGGAGCGCGAGGGGTTCGAGGCGCTGGACCGCGATGTGACCGCAGCTCTGGCCTCGTACGCCCAACGCATGGAGAAGGCCAACGCCAACCTGGCGGCGAAGGAGAAGAGGATCCAGGAGGACGCTAACTCGAAGATCAAGCAGAACCGCAAGGCGCTTGCTAAAGACTACAGCGATAAGTTGACGCTGCAGGAGGGTTGCTTCAAGACATGGCGACAGGAGCTGCTGCACGAGATAGATGGCCTCAAGGAGGTGCTGACCGAGGCTGAAGGGTGGCGAAAGGCCACGCTAAAAGCCCAGACCACTGGCGAGCCTAAGCTGGCATCACTTCAGGAGCAGGTGGGAGGTGTCACGTCCCTTGTGGAGCGGGCGGCAGACGAAGCGAACCGAGCGTGGGGGCTGCAGCATACGCGCTCCGAGATGTTTCGGGACCTCCAGGTGAGGGCTCGCCGCGCTCGGGGCTCCATCTGCAAGGAGGACGTTTCCAGCCTACTCATGCCCAACGACGCTGGCTACATCGCCTTCTTCACCAAGGTTGTGGAGCGGCTCGAAGGAGGTGCAAAGAAGGTGGGCAAGCTCGTCGAAGAGGAAAGCTGTGACTTCCTCGCCCAAGCCTTGACGCGCGTCTTCAGCCACCTCTTCTGCTTTGACCCCGACTTCGATTTTGAGGCCGTGATAGCCCCCGTCCCTGAAGTGATTCGCGCCACCCTCGGGGAGTGGGTGGAGGACCACATGGATGCACTGAGCGCATGGTTCGCTCCTGACGGCCGCGAAGACCGACGCGAGGCCGAGGAACATGAAGATGATGGTGAACATGAAGATGACAGTGACGAGGGCAGCAACGTCGCATCTCCTTAGGTCGGCCCTCTCTCCTTTCCTGCCGATACCTGGTTATGACCCCGTGGGGGCGCGAGGAACATTTTGCTGGAATCCTTAATGATGTACCGAACAACATTTGAGTTCTCATGAGGCTTGTTTTTCCTTTGCGCCTGCTTTTGTGCTCTGTGTCGTTAGAACACAACCCCTGAGCAGGGCTCATCCATCGCTTGTATGCCCGGTCGCGATGCCTAGGCAAGGCTAGGAGGCGAGATCGCCGGGGCTAGCGAGCTCTCCTGAGGCAAAAAGTTTGGGGGGGGGGCAGCGAGTGCTTGTTAGCTCTCTCATGTGCGTCGCGCGAGGAAATTAGACACCAAGCCCTTGGTGGGGTGGTGCACGTGGGAACAGGCCCGCGGCCTAGAGCCTGGCTGCCTGGGCTCTTAACGTTGCTGGGACTGACCCCAGCGCAAGAACCATGACCAGCCCCCGCTTGCGTGAGGCTCATGAGAGAGGTTTCGGGCGCGCGTGGCCGACGAAAATGGTGAAATCCAGTAAAACGCCACAACGAAAACCCAATTCTTTTCTTAGAGAAGATGCAGACACGAGAGTCTTTATTTAGGGAAATTGCAAGCTTGTTTACAAACAAAAAAGGAAAATGGCTACCGCGTCCGGCACCTCATTGGTCTTCCCGCCAGCATGGAGCATGGAGCCTCCACTTGGGCGTGGGCATGATCGTTGTTCGATCGTTCCGCCAGCACGGAGCATGGGGATTCCACTTGGGCGTGGGCATGGTTGCGGTTCAACCATTCCGCCAACGCGGAGCATGGGGCTTCCACTTGGGCATAGGCATAGTTGCGGTTCAACCGTTCCGCCAGCACGGAGCATGCGGCTTCCACTTGGGCATGGGTGGGAACCCCGCAAGGCCGAGGGGCGGCGCACCGCGAGGCTCCGGGGAGTGTACAGCCCCACCTCATTCTTACGTGAGAGAGTCACGGGTAGAACTTGCGGAGGTCCTAGATGTTCCAGGCGTTCTACACCAGTACTCCATCCTCCGTCTCCAGGCATGCCACGCTTGGCCTGGAGACGTGGGCGACCCTGAAAGGGCCTTCCCACATGGGCGAGAGCTTGTGGAGGCCCTCCCTGGAGAGGATCCGCCGCAGGACGAGGTCCTCGACCTCAAGAGTGTGAGGACGGATGTTGCGGCTGTGGTAGCACCGCAGGGCCTGCTGGTACCTCGTGGCGCAAAGTGCGACCAGGAGGCGGACCTCCTCGAGTAGCACAAGATCAGCCTCCCGCAAGTCGTGCTGGCGCTCCTTGTCGAACGCCAGTACTAGCGGGGAACCATGCTTGAGCTCCGAGGGGAGTACCGCTTCGGCCCCATAGATGAGGAAGAAGGGGGTTTCGCCGGTCCAGCCAGCCCTTGCCACAGGGCTCAAGCTTCTTCTTGAAGCTCCTAGTCTTGAGGCCCTTGAGGACCTCGGCATTAGCATGCTCAGCCTGTCCGTTACTTCGCGTGTGCACCACCAAAGTGTAGCATATTTGCGTACCAAGGTTAGCGCAATATGACCTGAAGAGACTGCTTGTAAACTGGGAGCCGTTGTCGGTGATGATATGATTGGGGACGCCGAATCGGCTCACGAGGCCCTTGATGAACTTGAAGGCCAAGCTTGCTGGGATGGTGCACACCGGCTCCACTTGCACCCACTTGGTGAACTTGTCGATGGTGATGTAGACGTAATGGTAGCCACCAGCCGCCCGAGGGAATGGGCCCAGTATGTCAGTCGCCATATCGTGAAGGGCGATGAGAGTGGGATTGTCTGGAGCCCTTGGGCGGGCTGGTGGATTTGCTTGGTGTGGAACTGGCAGGCTTCGCAGGATTGGACCATCTCAGTAGTGTCAAGGAGCGTCGTAGGCCAGTAAAACCCGCTGCGGAACACCTTGCCCACGAGGGCGCACGAGGAGTGGTGCCTGCAATCTCCCCTATGGATGTCAGCTAGTAGCTCGCCCCCTTGCTCTTCTGAAATGCACTTGAACGAGACGTTATTGGTGCGCTTGCGGTACAGATCGCCGTCTCATAAGCAGTAGGCAGTGGCCTGCCGGGCCATGTGCTCTACTTCTGCATCCTCCTCCGGCAAGGTGCCATGGAGCAGGTAAGCCTCGAACTCCTCGAACCAACTTTTTGCCTGAGGTTCCAATGCCAATAGCAGGCGGGCTCTGGAGGTTGGGCCGTAGGCTGCACGCCCGTGGGTGGCGCGGGAGGGAGCTCCTCGAGGAGCAGCGTCGGGCCAACATCTGGGGGCGCAGCTGATGGCGTGAAAAGCCTCTCCTCGAAGATGCCAGGGCTTTGGGGCTCGCAGCGGGATGCTCGCTTGGCAATGTCGTCGGCTTCCTTGTTAATGCCGCGCGGGACGTGCTGTAATTCCAAACCCAAAAAATGCTTCTCGAGTTTACGTACCTCCTCTAGATACGCCACCATGTGCTCGTCTTTTGGCTTGTACTTTTTATTGGAGAAGTTGACAAGGAGCTGGGAATCGCCCTTGATGGTGAGGCGCTTGATGCCCAATCCGGCGGTGGCCTTGAGGCCAGTGACCACGCCCTCGTACTCCATAATGTTGTTGGAGACCTTCTCGCCAGGTTGGAAGCACAGCTGGACGACATAGTAAAGCTTGTGTTCGGTCGAGGAAACAAGGACGACCCCAGCCCCCGCGCCCCGCCTGGAGAAAGTGCCATCGAAGTGCATAACCCAACCGATGGGCGCCTCATCCCCGGGCGAGAGGGGTTGGTCCTCATGAGGCTCCCCGTCACAGGTATCCATCCATTCCGCCATGAAATCGGCAAGTGCCGCTCCCTTGATGACCCTGGTGGTACAGAACTCCAACTGGAAGGCCTGGAGCTCGATGTTCCACTCGGTGACTTGGCCGGCGGTGTTGGGGCTGCGCAACACCTTCTCCAGGGGGTACGCGGAAACAACCTTGATGGGGTGGCCTTGGAAATAATGGTGCAGCTTCCTGGAGGCGACGAGGAGTGCGAGGAGAAGCTTCTGCTGCATAGGGTTGCGCGCGCGTCCCTTAGCACCGTGCCGAGGAAGTACACAGGGTGCTCGACGAGGTGTGCGGTGTCAGTGATGACCTGCTCCTGAGGGGGGCGGGAGGGGCCCGAGATCCTCACGAAGCGAGGGAGGCAAGGGGAGCTCGGGGGCACCATCTTGGGGGAGCTCGGGGCACCGTCTTGGGCAAGCTCGGGGGTGCCGTCTTGTAGCGTTGCGGGCCCACGAGGCTCCACGGGCTCGCGGGGGCCATGGGGCCTTCCTTGGGTGCTAACGCACTCTTCTCGGACCGCCACGAGCGCGGCACTGGCCGTATGCGAGGTAGCCGCTAGGTAGAGAACCAGGGGCTCATGGAAGCGTGGCGCTACCATGATGGCCGGGCTCGTGAGGTACCTCTTGAGGTCTTCAAAGGCTGCATCCGCCTCCGCAGTCCATTCAAAGGAACATGTCCTCTTCATCAGCTTGAAGAATGGCAAGGCGCGCTCGTCGAGCTCAGAGATGAAATGCCCCAGCGAAGCCATGCACCCTGCCAGCTTCTGCATCTCCTTGAGGGTCTGGGGGCGCATTTTCTTATGGCCTTGCTCTTTTCGGGATTGGCCTCGATCCCTCGGTGGGGGACGAGGAAGCCAAGCAGCTTGCCGGAGGGAACTCCAAAGATGCACTTGCCAGATTAAGCTTTAAGCTGACCCTACGCAGATTGGCGAATGTTTCTTCCAAGTCTTTGATCAGCGTGCTGGCCTCGCGCGACTTGACCATGATGTCATCAACGTAGGCCTACTCGTTCCTCCCCAGGTGTGGCCCCATCATGATGTGCATTAACCACTGGAAGGTGGCGCTGGCACTCCTGAGGCAGAAGGGCATGCAGGTGTAGCAGTACACACCACACGGGGAGATGAAGGCCATTTTCTCGACATCCTCTGGTGCCATCTTGATCTGGTGGTAGCCCGAGAAAGCATCCAGAAAGCACAATAGGTTGCATTCAGCGGTGGAGTCCATGATCTAGTCGATGCGCCAGAGCGGAAACGGATCCTGGGGGCAAGCCTTGTTGAGGCTTGTGAAGTCAACGCACATGCGCTCCTTCCCGCCCTTTTTGGGGACGATGACCGGGTTGGCAAGCCACTTAGGGTGGCGTACCTCTTGTATGACCCCGGCTTCGTGCAACTTGCGTACCTCCTGGACGATAAATTCCTGCTTCTCCGGCGCTTGGTGCCGCGCCTTTTGCTTGACAAAGCGAGCATTGGGGCACACCGCCAGGTGGTGCTCGATCACCTTCCATGGGACGCCGGCCAAGTCAGACGCCTTCCAAGCGAACACATCCTTGTTTGCCCGGAGGAAAGTGATAAGCACATCCTCCTGTTCCGAGGGAAGGCCAGCATCGATGGTGAAGGTGGGGCCCGAGCCGCCGCCGTCGACAGGCGCCTTCTTTGTTTCGGCGCGGTCCTGGGAGATCAGTTTCTTTTTCCTCGCGGGCGCGGCCTCTAGGGCTTCCACCATGTCTTCGGCGCCAGGGCACGAAGCCACCGCAGCCCTGTAGGCACGTTTGAGGGATCGGACCGCTTCACTCTTGTCCCCAGCTACGGTAATGACACCGCCGCTGCCAGGCATCTTGACAACGTTGTAGCCCAGATGGGTTGCCGCCATGAACTTGGCGAGCGCAGGGTACTCCAGGATGGCATTGTACGGGAGGCCGGTGTGGGCCACGTCGAAGTCGATCAGCTTGGTGCCATAGTTGTCGCGGGTGCCGAAGGTGACGGGGAGGCGCACCTGCCCTAGGGGGTGGTGGAGCCGTCAATCACCCCTAAGAAGGGTCGCGTTGGTGCCAACTGATCCCAGGGTACCTGGAGCGTCTCGAAGGCCCCAATGGAGATCATGTTGAGGCCAGCACCCTCGTCGATGAGTGTCTTGGTGACCGCGAGGTTGCTGATGGTGGGGATGCACATCATGGGGAGCACGCTGGCGGCAACTGCGGACTTGGGGTGGTCATGGGAATCGAAGGTGATGGCACACACAGGCCGCGCACGCGGCCGCGCAATTTTGGGCCCGGGTCGCACGGCATTAGCTCCGTGAAAGAGTTGCTTGGAGTGGCGGTTGGACACAGGCGCCTGGGACCCACCGAGGATGCATGCGACTGCATGGGGCCCTTGGAGCGCGAAGCGAGTAGAAACTCGACCGCGGAGCTCGCCCAGGAAGAGGCCGAAGCCTGGGGAAGGCTGAGGAGCCAGGAGCGCGGGGCGCCCGCGAGAGCCAGGGGGAACCAGTTCGCCATTGGCTTGTCGCCACCACCCGCCGCCAAGATTCTCTGGGTATAGAGCCAAAGAAACTCCTCGGGGTCAGTCGCGCCATTGTAACACGAGGGCTATGCTGGCCTGAACCACGCCGGCCAATCCACTTGGCGCAGGCCATCGGTGAAAACCGGGTAGCCCACGACGCTCAAGAAAGCGGTGGGACAGGCGGCGACTGGTGCAGGCTTGGGGGGAGCGGCGACGGCTGCCGCCTCCAGCGTGCGTTGCCGGGGCGACACGGGTCGCCTGGTGCTCGGCGCGGGCACATCGAGCGTCGGCCATGGGGGTGTGGAGCAGGAATCGAAGCTAAGTGGAACTCAGGCACACCGCTACCTGGTGCACCAAATGTCGGAAACAGGGCTCCGGGGAACCAAGAAAAGGTTTGAACTCTGGGGTGTGCTCACAGAACTCCACTAAGCTCCGGCCCGCTGCCCGCAACCTCACAACGTTGCTTCAACGTGCCTGAGCTAAAGGAAAAGAACACGGACAAGGCAATTTACCCAGGTTTGGGCCACCATGAAGTGTAAGACCCTACTCCTGCTTTGTGTGGATTATCTCGTGAGGGAGGACGAAGGTGTGGGTACAAGTGGCCTCAGGCGTCTTCAGGAGCGTCTCTGGGCCTGAGGGGTGGATGAACTCGATCCCCTTCTAAGGTGGTGACCTAGCTATACTTATACTAGCCTTGGTCCTCTTCCCCCCAAAACTCTAGGCGGGAAGGGTTGCCACAACGGCCAAATTCGAATGTGGACAGCAGTACAACTTATCCTGACTAAAGGTGGTCTTCGCTTGCCAAAGCTTCCTACCATGACGCACTGATGGGCTCGGGGATGACCTCCATCCTGGCGAGCCCACCGTCATGATCTCCTAGCACCAAAGTAGCAACCTTTGGGGATTGCTTTGGGAACCGCTGTGCTGTCCTTGCTCCCTTAGCACGAAAGGGGAAAACATCCTTATCCGCGCCTGCTGGCGCCCTTCTGGCTCCACTCATCATGGCTCACATCACCCACGTGCAGTGCGAGGCGGGTTTGGCGAGCCTAAACATATCCGCCCCGCGAGGGGCCTCAGGAGGTAGCTTCGGGAGGCTGCCCTGTGTGAGTCCCTAGGGAGCTCTTGATGACCCTTGCTGAAGTTCCCCTCGCGAGGCGAAGGCCCTCGTGAGGGTCTTGCTCGTGAAGCCTTGAAGGCGGGCTACGCTAGGCCCATGTCATGCCCCGTGTCTGGGCCACAGGCCGCCGGGCCTGGGTACCCCCAGTCCCACAGGCCCGACAGTCGTTCCAGCCGCCCTCGCCAGGCTGGTTGTGCCAGCCCTGGCGGGGGTTGCCGTTGCGGTTGTCCCACCGGCCGCCACCACGGCCGCCTCCGTTTCCGGTGCCGTGGTCATTGCGGTCCAGTCGATGGCCAAAGCGCTCGTCGCGGAGGGACTTGAGCTCTTGGCAGTCTTTGGTGTTGTGGGTACGCACGTTGTGGTAGACGCAGAACGGGCGGTGGTCCTTCATGGGCTCGTCGTGGTTGCGGCCATGCTTCTACTCGGGTTCGGCTGCCAGCACGGCAGGCCCTTTGCACTTAACCTCCTTGCGCTTGGCCTTGCCGTTGTCAGGCGCCGCGTTAGGGTCATTATGGATGAACAGGCAGCCCTCTTCAGCCTTGGCGCACTTGTCGGCGATATTGAACAGATCTAGCATCGAGCTCAAACTATCATTGATGGCGAGCTTCTCGCACATCCTGATGTCCATGACGCCATTGGAGAATGCCAAGATGATGGCCTCATCCGAGGCGCACGGGATCTTGTGGCACACTTGGCTGAAGCGCCGAATGTACTAGCGAAGGGTCTCACCAGTGCGCTGCTTCATGTGCCGCAGGTTGTTGACGGTGAGGGCGTGGTCGTAGGTGCCCTTGAAGTTGGCGATGAACTGCTCATAGAGCTCGCTTCACGAAGAGATTGACTCCTTGGGCCGGTTCATGAGCTGGGAGCGCGCGCCGTCCTTGAGGGCCATGGGGAACCAGTTCGCCATGACCTTGTCATCGCCGTTCGCAGCCTCGATGCTCAGTGCATAGAGCTGGAGCAACACTGTGGGGTCGGGGATGCCATCGTAGCATGGGGGCCGCTCCAGCTTGAACTTGACGGGCCACACCTGATAGAGGTGAAGGTGTCCTGATGTTTTGATGAGATAGCTATCGTTTTCTGTGGGAGTCGACATTGACGATTCGACTACGAACGTGCGAAGATGTCGTGCCTTAGCAATCGCTAAACCAACTTCCGAGGGGTTATTGACCACGCCGGAGCATGATCAACCTGACCACGAGGGTCTATTTCCTGCAAGCAAACAAAGAACAAGCAAGAAACTGAGGTTGCAATCTGGATATTGCAAATATAAGATGAAAGCTTTATTGATCAATGTGGGGTTCTCTGACATCTTGGTCTGGTCGTTGAACAAAAAGGAAGTACATGAAGTTGCAGCTATGACAAACTTTTAATCTAAACAAAACCCAAAGTCTAAACGGTGCCCTAAGGGTTGTATATATGGAGGAAGAGGGGGGAATTTCATGGCCCTTGGAGGAGGGGTCCGAAACCAACCCTAACTCTTGTTTCCCCACACATACGGACTCTAAAAACAGCCTATACTTCTGTATTTCGAAATTACATGGGCCTGGCCCAATAATAAGGCGACCCAGCACCTATAATAGCCTCTGGACGAAATTTATGACATGGCATCTTGTATATTTCGTCCAAGGCTTAATGCACAAATTATGGTGGCTTCAAAGTCCTAAAATAATCACTTGTAACTTCGTTCTTGTTTCCCTTGCGCATGCCATCATCTCCATGCTTGATCTTGCTCCAATGTTTATCCTTCTTGTCCAAGCTAGGCCCTTCATTTGTAATCAAGACAAATGTATCCAATTTAGGCAGCATCATATTCTCATGAACATTTGAATCATTACTTTTAATTGACGTGCGCGAGCTCTAGTAATTGGTCCAGTATGTATAGCAACAGGGGTTGTGGGTGTAACAATGGTATTGATGTCCTCATCAACACCACCCTGCGCAGCACGCGAGTGAAGGCCATGCAGCCCACGCTGCTCAAGGGGACGCCGTGCACGAGGGCGGCTCGATTCTGGCGCCCAGCCGCCGCCACCTCTTGGATGATCAGGTCCTGGCGCTGGCGCTTCTTCTCGAGGAGCATGTGTGCATCGGTCGGTGCATTGTGGATGATCTGGCAGCTGGCTTCATCTAGGCCGACGGTGGCGCTCCGTGAGGCTGGTCACGCGGAGGCGCGTCATGCCGTGGTTCACCAAGGTCGCTGCGCAGGGGCGGCGATGGAGGCGCGCCGTGCGCCACGTCCCCAGCGTGAGATGGCAGAGGACGGAGCGAGTGGGGGGCGTCGGGGCCTCTCCAGCGGTGTTGACAAACTCGGTGACGCGGCCAAGCCAGGCATCGTAGCTGATGTCTGCCGAGCGGTAGTGGAGCAGCTCAAGCGCCATGAGCAGAGCGGCATGCACATTCGGCAGCCCATGGCGGCCGAGGGAGGAGGAGGCCGTGGCGGTGCGGTTGTCAGGCTGCACAGAAGGGTGCAAGGAGGAGTCCTGCTGCGCGTGGGCAGCTGCGCCCCAAGCGGAGTGGTGGCGACCGTCACGGCCCATAGGCGCCGTCTGGGCGACGTGAGCTGCCTGACGTTCGGCGCGCGCACAGCGAGCGTCAGCCATGGAGTTGGTGAAGCGGAAGTCTAAGCGGAGCGGAAGAGCAGCGGCGCACCCCTACCTGGTGTGCCGCATGTCAGGATCGGGGCTCCGGGGACCCCAAGAAGGTTCGAACTCTGGGTTGTGCTTGCTGCCTACCATCCTACTCTACTTCGCAACCTCGCAGCGATGCTCCGACGTGGTCAATCTAAGGAAGAAGAACAGTGGACACGGTAGTTTACCCAGGTTCGGGCCTCCTAGCGGTGTAAAACCCTACTCCTGCTTGGTTGGGATTGCTTGGGGAGATGGAGTACAAGTGCTCAGCTCTAGCTCTAGCTGCCAAATCAGTCTCCCTCCTCTTTTCTCTGCCTCTTCTACGGTGGCACCCTGCCCTCTTCTTATACTAGCCTTGTTCCTCTTCGCCCAAAAACACTTGGCGGGAAGGGTCGCCACAACGGCCTGTTGAAGGGGGACAGAGGCGCAACTTATCCTGACCAAAGGTGGTCTTCGCCTGCAAAAGCCTCCTGCCGTGATGCGTTGGTGGGCTTGATGATGACCTCTGCCCTGGCGCGCCCGTCGTCTTGATCTTCTTACATAGAACAAGTAACCTTTGGGGATTGCTTTGGGAACTGGCGCGCTGTCCTTGCTCCCTTAGCACAAAAGAGGAAAGCCTCCACATCCACGCCTGCTGGCACGGCCTCTGGCGCCGCTCGTCAATGCACGTGTCACCCACGTGAAGACACAATACCACGCGACTCGCCAAGTCATTCCTGACTCGTTCGCCTCTATGAGGGGCCTCGGGAGAACGCCTCGCGAGGGGGGCCTCGCGGGGCTGCTGATGATGCTTGCTGACGTGTGTCTCGCGAGGCAGGGCCTCTTAAGGGTCTTGCTCATGAAGTCCAATGGTGGGCCGCGTGTTGGGCACAGGCAGTGCACCGCGTGATGGGTCGCAGGAAGACGGGCCTAGGTACCCCAAGTCCCACGGGCCCGACAGTTGCTTCCAGTGCTTTGCCTTGATGCTTGTCTGGTTCTTGTTCCTTGGTCTTCTTGATGCGCTCCTTTGTTTCGAGCTGGCCTCCGGCAAGACCCCCTGCCGGGGATGCTGCCACTGTCCGGGGCACTAAGGGGCCCATTATGAGTGCACCGACAGGAGCCCCCAGGCATGGGCCATAAACGCATTCGAAGCGTCGTTGGGCTAGGCCCAAAAACATGCACGGACACACGTAGCGGAGACCAACTTTTGTGATCTTTTACTGCAATCTGTAATCATGACGGTTCCTATTGATGCATGTCCAATCCCGCATTAAATGCGGCAAGTGGGAACATGGCCCACTACTGTAACCTGCAGTGTTGCGCCTGTGAGAGGCGCAGCTGGGGAGAACAGCAAAGAGCCAGCCCCCTCGCGTCTTCCCCATAAAAAGGTAACCGTGAAGGGGCGTTGCTCATTCTCCCCTGTTCTTCCCTGCTTCATCCCCTTCTCCCCACCAGAACTGCTTCCGCTGCCACCACAGCCCTCATACCCACCCAATCCTCCCTTCCCCTTCCCGAGCCTGCAATAGCGCCCAGAAAGGCCGACACCAAGGAGAAGAAGAAGAAGGAACTGGAGAGGCGGCGGATGGAGAATGTGGTCTTCTCGCCGGCGTCCTTGACAGGCAACGCTCACTCGGGGTCAGGGCTCCACAAACCCAAACAAGGTTTGAACTCTGGGGCGTGTGCGAAGGATCTTGCCTAGCCACCGCTCACTACTAACCACCCCAAGGCTTGACTCCGACGAGTTCGTGTGAGCGAGAAGAAGAAGTGACACGGTGGTTTACCCAGGTTCGGGCTACCTTGTGGTGTAAAACCCTACTCCTGCTTTGTGGTGGATTGCCTCATGAGGAGGTTGAGGATGAACTACTACAGTGGATGAGCAGCCTCGGGTGAGCTCAATGGGCGAAGGATTGGATCGGATCCCTCTCCACGATGGAGACTAGCCTATCTTTATAGTGGCCTTGGTCCTCTTCCCTCATAGCTTAGGCGGGAAGGGATATCACAACAGCCAATTTGAAGGGGGACAGGAGTACACCCTATCCTGACTAAAGGTGGTCTTCGTCTACAAAGCCTCTAGTCGTGACGCTGTGGTGGGCTTGGCGATGACCTCCGTCCTGCCGAGCCAGTGGCCTTGGTCTTGTTGCACTAGAATGGAAACCTTTGGGGGATTCCTTGGGAACCCATGTACGTCCTTGCCTCCTTAGCACCAAAGAGGAAACTGTCTTCTCCTGCGCCCGCTGGCGCCCTCCTGGCCTCGGTCGTCATGGGTCACGTCACAGCACACCTCACAAGGTGGGATGCTTGCCTAGAGATATCCGCTCCTCGGGAGGCAGCCTGGGGAGACCGCTCCTTGGGAGGACTTGATGTCGTTCGCCTCGCGAGGCAGGGGCCTCGCGAGGGTCTTGTCTGTGGAGTCTTGTAGCTTGGCCGTACCGGGCCGTTGGTGGAGACACCCCCTCAATCGCAGGCAGACGGATCTGGGTAGCCCCGGTCCCAGAACACCGACAGTAGCCCCCGGGCCCATGGCGCGCCCGGCCTGGCTTCGAGGCGAAGGCAACGAAGGGAGGACGAAGCAATGCGGGCCAGGGTTGACGTGTGGTGCACGACG
Source organism: Thinopyrum elongatum (assembly GCA_011799875.1). Classification (NCBI taxonomy): domain Eukaryota; kingdom Viridiplantae; phylum Streptophyta; class Magnoliopsida; order Poales; family Poaceae; genus Thinopyrum; species Thinopyrum elongatum. Next base: position 227,064,368 of record CM022299.1, read on the forward strand.
GGACGCGGACGGACCCACTTCCCCATGTCACCTCGGCAACTGCCTAGACTGACAAAATCCTGGCGCGCGCCGCGGGGTCATCATTGCTCTGCCGCACTCCTGTCTTCCACCCTGTCCTTCTCAAGCAAGCTTGCACCTCGCCCGCCGGATCTTACGCCGCCTCGGACTCACCACATCGCCATGGCCCGCGGTAGGAAGAAAAGTGGGGTCGCGGCGACGGCAGACCGCCAAGAAGGACCTGAGCCCATCCTGGGTCGGTCCATCGTGCTCAATCGTGAAGGGTTGGACAAGATCTTACCCATGGTCCCAGCGGACTCCAACGAGTGGAAGGCGATGAAGGTATGGCCTGCCTCTCGGGCCTCCGCCGATTTGGAGGCCACCACCATCGCCCTTCACCTTGCTGACCTCTTCTCTGGCTTCGTGCCGCCATTCTCGAATTTCTTCAACGCCGTGCTTTTGCACTACCAGGTCCACGCGTTGCATTTTGACCCGGAGTCTATCATCCTCCTTTCTGCTTTTGTGTTCTTGTGCGAGGCCTTCGTGGGCATCGCCCCCTCAGTGGCGCTGCTCCGCAACTTCTTCTCTCTGTGGATGATCGCTGATACGTAGTGCTCCTGGTGCGTGGGGCTCCGTGCAGTGAGCACAGCGATGGACGAGGGCATCGACATGGAGATCCATCCGGACGTAGGTGGCTTCCGGAAGCAATGGGTGTACGTCGACGCAACCCAATACAGCCCCCTGCTCCAGGCTCCGTCGTCTCCAGCGAAGGCGAGCTCTGGGTGGGAGCACGACAGGCTCGCCGACCCGAGGCTCTCATGAGTCACGACAAGGATGGCCGACCTGAGGGCGGCAGGCGTGACGGTGATGATGGTGGTGAGGGAGTTTGTCCGACAGCGGATCGCCCCACTCCAGCGCCACTCCCGTCCAATGTGGGCCTTCTTCGGCCACGAGGACCCTATGAGGCTCCAAGTGGCCTCCCTGCCTTCCAGCATGATGCGCAGAATCATCCGCCTCCTGACTGGCGGGGAAGCCAGTGCGCTTCCTCAGGAAGGGCTCCCCCTTTATGACTACACAAGCGGGAGAGACTTCGCCAGGGGGATGCCTCGCTTTGATGAGTGGGGGTTGCCTCTCGAAGGCCTCGAGGCGCCTCGACACAATCCTGGTGGTGCCCTCCCCCGAGGGCAGCGAGGGCGAAGCGTCCCCTGCGACGACGGAGGAGCGCGCCGAACCACTTGCTGTGACCAAGCCTGCTCCCGCGGCTTCGAACGGTGGCAGCATTATCTCACCTGGGGGCGCGACCACTGCCACGAGCGCGTAGGGAAGCCAGCCGTGCCCCAGGGCACCATCCCCTGGGGTTCGCATCTCCTTGAGGAGGAAGCAGCTTGAGGGCGGCGCCGGCTCGCCTCTGTGGGCCTTGAAGAGAAGGAAGTGGGTCGCCACAGCTAAGTAAGTTCTCTGCTCCCGTTGATCCTTGTGTGGCAAGTCTTCGTGAGCTCCTGTTCCTCAGGTCTTCTCCGGGCGAAGAGTCGAGGGCGCTTCCGCTGCCGCCCCCCGAGGCTTCAGGGCGTGCGACAGCCGCGTGCTCCGCGAGTCTGGCGGATGAGGCCACGCGCGCTGGAGAGACCGCGCTTCCCCCGAGGCAATCCCTGGTGGGCCTCGGTCCTGCACCCCCGACGTCCTCCATCGGGGGCAGCATTAGGCTCGCGTGGGTGATACCACCGCCTATCCCACAATCTCTCACCGGCAGCCGGGTCTACGTGACCGATGGCCGGCACAGTATCTATCCCACGCAGGGCCACGTCCAGGGCCAAGGGAGCGGGCACGGGGCCGGCAGGCCCCGGATCGCCGCCGAGCGCGGCCGGACCTTCCCAGGCCGTTGCCACGGACTGGAGCGTGGGACGGAGCCTGGGCCGGGCATTGGAGTTCACACGCGACCGAGGCGCCACCCAGCATGGCCTTCTTCAGGAAGCGAGGGGCACGCTGGACCAGCTCGAATCGGAGCTTTGCAACATCGACTCGCGCCTCGAGGCTGAGCATCTGCACTTGGCACGCGGGTGGCGCCAGCTTGAAGTAGTCGTCAACTTGAGCCGCTTACAACACAAGGCCACTCGCTCGAAGGACGAGGAGTCCTCCGCTGCGGTGAAAGAGGCCTGCGACCGTGCCTTCGAGGAGGCCGAGGCCGCAGCCGGCGGCGCGAGGCCGCCGAAAAACGCGAGTGGGAGCTCTTGGACCCATCGATGCCCTGGAGCGGCGAGCTCAGGCGCACGGAGCCGCTGCGACTGCCCTGCAGAAGGGGCCGTCGGCCTACGAAGTGAGGCTCTGCGCACTTGAAGAGCATTGGAGCTGGCGGCGTCCAAACAAAACCTGGAGCACGAGCGGCTGGAGGTGATGGAGCGCCAAGTGACGGCCATCAAGGATTCACTGGCCTCTCGGGAGGCAAGGGTCCAGGAGGAGATCGACGAGGGGATCGCAGGAGCCCGCCGAGCCCTCTCCAAGGATCACCACCAGAAGCTGGAGCTTCAGGAGACCCACTTTCGCACGCGGCGTAGAGAGCTGATAGACGAGATTGACGGTCTCAAGAAGCAGCTGGCTGGGGCGGACAAGCGCTAGAAGGCCGCCCTCGATGCCAAAGCCACGGCCGAAGCCAAGCTGGCGTCCCTCTATCAGCAAGTGGGGGACGTCGCCTCCTTGGTGGAGCGGGCAATAGACGAGGCGAATCGGGCCCGGGGGTTGCAACGTACACGTTCTGTGATGTTCCAAGACCTCGAACAAAAGGCTAGCCGCGCCCTGAGCTCTATCTGCAAGGAGAGCATCTCCAGCCCACTCGTGCCTGACGACGCCAGCTACCTCACCTTTTTTAGCAAGATCATGAAGCGGCTTGAGGGGGGTGCGGAGAAGGTGCACAAGCTTGTTGAAGAAGAAAGCCGTGACCTCCTTGCGTAGGTGTCGACGCGTGTCTTCAGCCATCTCCTTCGCTCTGACCCCGATTTTGACTTCGAGGCCATGATCGCTCCCGTTCCTAGGGTAATCCGCGATGCCCTGGGGGAATGGGTGGAGGATCATGTGGATGACCTAATCGCTCGGTTAGCCCCCGACAGCCATGAAGATCAGCACGGGGCTGCCGACAGCAATGACAACGATGCGTCCCCTTAGGTCACCTTTCTTCTGTTTTACCTGCTGACATTTCAAGTAAGGCCCCACGGGGATGTAAAGGGTACTGGTGGAAACTCCTTAATGATGTATGGAACAATGCTGCACTCCCTTAGGCTGCTTTTCCTTTTCTGCTTATTCTGCGCTCACAGCCCCCGAGCGAGGGCTGATCGTCGCTGGTACGCCGGGTCACAATGCCTAGCCGAGGCCAGGAGATGAGCGCTCCTGAAGTCAGAGATCGAGGGTAACGCATGTCCATTGGCTCGCTCAAGAGCATCGCGTGAGGATTTGGACACCAGAGTCTTGGTGAGGTGTGCATAGGGGCAGACCCATGGCTGCCACGGCCTGGGCTCTCAATGCCGCTGGGGCTGGCCCGAGCGCAACACCGTGCCTAGCCACCGCTCGCGGGACGCTCGGGAGTGGGCATCAGGCAGCCGTTGCTGCTTTCGGCAAAACTCAAGAAAAGGAAACACCGCAAGAAAAAACAAACCCCCACCCTCCTCAGAGCAGATACACAAAAACTTCATATTTCATTCAGGGAAATCATGAAATGATTTTTCAAAAAAAAGGGGAAAAGCTGTCGTGTCCGGCGCCTACACTAGTCTTCCGACCAGTGTGGAGCATGGGGCCTCCACTTGTGCGTGGGCATAGTCGATGTTCGACCGTTCCGCCAGCACGGAGCATGGGGCTTCCACTTGGGCGTGGGTGGGAGCTCTAGCGGGGCCATGGAACGGCGCACCGGGAGACTCCGGGGCGTGTACAGCCCCACTCATTATTACATGAGAGTGTCATGGGTAGAACTTGTGGAGGTGTTGGATGTTCCAGGCGTTCTGCAGGGGGGCCCCGTCCTCCGTCTCCAGGCACGCAACGCCAGGACTGGAGACACGGGCAACCCTGAACGGGCCCTCCCACATGGGCGAGAGCTTGTGGAGACCCTCCCTGGAGAGGACCCACCTCAAGACGAGGTCTCCGACCTCGAGAGTCTGAGAGCGGATGTTGCGGCTGTGGTAGCGCCGCAGGGCCTGCTGGTACCTCGCAGTGCAAAGGGAGGCTCAGCGGCGGGCCTCCTCATCGAGCACAAGATCGGTTCCCCGCATGGCATCCTGGCGAGCCTCGTCGAATGCCAAGACCCACGGGGAACCATGCTTGATCTCAAGCGGAAGGACAGCCTCAGCCCTGTAGACGAGGAAGAACAGAGTTTCATCGGTGGGCTTAGTCGCGGTGGTGCGGATAGACCACAACATGGACTGCAGCTCATCCAGCCAACCCTTGCCGTAGGCCTCAAGCTTCTTCTTGAAGCTTCTGGCCTTGAGGCCCCTGAGGACCTTCGTGTTGGCGCGCTCGGCCTGGCCATTGCTCCGCGGGTGCGCCACCGAAGTGTAGCACATCTGCGTTCCAAGGTTAGCACAATATGACATGAAGAGGTTGCTTGTAAACTGGGAACCATTGTCGGTGATGATGTAGTTGGGGACGCCAAAACGGCTCACGAGGCCCTTGATGAACTTGACTGCTGAGCCTGCTGGGATGGTGCGCACAGGTTCCACCTCTGCCCACTTGGTAAATTTTTCGATGGCTACGTAGAGGTAACGGTAGCCGCCGGCCACCCGAGGGAATGGCCCCAGTATGTACAGCTCCCAGACCGCAAAGGGCCACGGGAGCGGGATTGTCTGGAGCCCCTGCGCCGGCTGGTGAATGTTCTTCCATTCCGCTTGGCGATGTTGTCCGCTTCCTTGTTCATGCCTCACGGGACGTGCTGCAACTCCAAGCCCAAGAATTGTTTTTCAATTTTACGTACCTCCTCCAGGTATGCCTCCATGTGCTCGTCCTTCGACTTGTATTCCTTGTTGGAGAAGTTGACGAGGAGCTGGGAATCGCCCATGATGGTGAGGTGCTTGACCCCCAGGGCGGCCGCGGCCTTGAGCCCAGTGATTAAGCCCTCGTACTCCACGATGTTGTTGGAGACCTTCTCGCCATGCTGGAAGCAAAGCTGGACGGTGTAGTAGAGCTTGTCTTTGGTTGGAGAAATGAGCATGACCCCTAATCCCGCACCTTGCCGCGCGAAGGCTCCGTCGAAGTGCATGACCCAGCCGTCGGGCGCCTCGTCACCCGGTGCAAGGGACTGGTCCTCGCGCAGCTCCTGGTTGCACGTATCCATCCATTCCGCCACGAAGTCAGTGAGCGCCGCTTCCTTGATGACCCTGGTCGTACTGAATTCTAGCTGGAAAGCCTGCAGCTCGATGTTCCACTCGACGACTCTGCTGGCAGCGTTGGGGCTGTGCAGCACCTTTTCTAGAGGGTATGTGGACACAACCTTAATGGGGTGGCCCTGGAAATAATGGTGCAACTTCCTTGAGGCAACCAGGAGCGCGAGGAGGATCTTCTGTTGCATAGGGTAGCGCGTGTGTGTCCCGCAGCACTGTGCTAACAAAGTACATGGGGTGCTCGACGAGGCGTGGGGCGTCGGCGGCGACCTGCTCTGCCTGGGGTGCATGGGGTCCAGGTGCCTCGTTAGGTGACCGAGGGGCAGAGCCCCCAGGGGCGCCGTCCTGCGGCAACGAGGGCTCGGGGGGCTTCATGATCTCGCGCAGGCCATCAGACCTCCCTCGGGTGCTGACGCATTCCTCCCGGACCACCACAAGCGCTGCGCCGGCCTAGTGCGGGGTGGCTGACAAGTAGAACACCAAGGGCTCCTGAGAGCGGGGATGCCACCATGATAGGCGGGCTCGTGAGGTACCTTTACAGGTCCTCGGAGGCTATCTCCGCTTCAGGGGTCCACTCGAAGGGCCCCTTTTTCTTCATCAACTTGAAGAACGGCAAAGGGTGCTCACCCAGCTTGGAGATGAAGCGCCCAAGGGATGTCACACACCCCGCCAGCTTCTGCATTTCCTTGAGGGTTTGAGGAGGGTGTATCCTTTCAATAGCCTTGACTTTCTTGGGGTTGGCTTCTATCCCTCGGTGCGAGACAAGAAAGCCAAGCAGCTTGCCGGATGGGACCCCGAAAACACACTTCTCAGGGTTAAGCCTCAGGTTCACTCTGCGCAGGTTGGCAAATGTTTCCTCGAGGTCCTCGACCAGGGTTTTTGCCGCATGTGACTTGACCACGATGTCGTCGACGTACGCCTCTGCGTTTCTCCCCAACTATGGCCCCAGCACGATGTGCATCAGGCGCTGGAATGTGGCGCCGATGCTTCTCAGCCCGAAGGGCATGCAGGTGTAGTAGTACACGCCACCCGGGGAGATGAAGGTCGTCTTCTCGACATCCTCCGCTGCCATCTTGATCTGGTGATAACCCAAGAATGCATCCAAAAAGCAAAACAGATCACACTCCGCGGTAGAATCCATGATCTGGTCAATGCGCGGGAGCGGGAAAGGACCTTGAGGACATGCCTTGATGAGGCTCGTGAAGTCGATGCACATGCGCTCCTGTCTGCCCTTCTTGGGGACGACCACTGGGTTGGCGAGCCACTCCGGATGCCGCACCTCTCATTTGACCCCTGCTTCATTTAGCTTGTGTACTTCTTGGACAATGAACGCCTGCTTTTCCTGTGCCTGACACCGCGCCTTCTGCTTTACTGGGCAAGCATTGGGGCACACTGCCAGGTGGTGCGCTATCACCCCCTCGGGAGGCTAACCAGATCAGATGCCTTCCATGCGAACACGTCCTTGTTCGACCGGAGGAAGCGGACGAGCGCATGCTCCTGTTCCGGGGGCAGGCCAGCGCCGATGGTGAAGGTGGGGCCCGAGTTGATGTCATCCATGGGCATCTTTTTCTTCTCAGCGCGATCCTGGGAGAACAGCTGCTTCCTCTTTGCGGGTGCGGCCTCCGGAGCCTCCGGGGTGCCTTCGACATCCGGGCGTGAGGCCGCCGTGGCCCTGTATGCGAGCTTGAGGGCTTTGATATGTCTCCAATGTATCTATAATTTTTTATTGTTCCATGCTATTATATTATCTATTCTGGATGTTTTATATACATTAATATGCTATTTTATATTATTTTTGGGACTAACTTATTAGCCTAGAGCCTAGTGCCGGTTTCTGTTTTTTCCTTGTTTTAGAGTTTTAGAAAAGGAATACCAAACGGAGTCCAAACAGAATAAAACTTCCGCAATGATTTTTCTTGGACCAGAAGACTCACGTAGGACTTGGAGAGAAAGGCAGAAGAGTCCTGAGGGCTCCACAAGCCCTCAGGGCGCGCCCTAGGGGGGCGCCCTCTGGCTTGTGGGTCCCACTGGAGTCCTCCAACCCTAATCTTTGGCCTATAAATTCAGAAATATTCCCAAACCACCAGAAGTGTCCACCAAAATACTTTTCTGCTGCCGTAACCTTCTGTACCCGTGAGATCCCATCTTGGGGCCTTTTCCGACATCCTGCCGGAGGGGATTCGATAAAGGAGGGCTTCTACATCAACTCTATTGCCCTTCCGATGAAGCGTGAGTAGTTTACTATCGGATTCAGGGCTCCGCAGACCCAAGAAAGGTTCGAACTCTGGGGCGTGTGCGAAGAACTCGACCTATCCAGCCAACCAACATGCCGCCCTACAGCCTAGCTCGATGAATCAAGGAAGAAGATGAACAGGGCAGTTTACCCAGGTTCGGGCCACCTTGCGGTGTAAGACCCTACTCCTGCTTTGTGGTGGATTTGCCTCACGAGGGGCTAAGGATGAACAAGTACAAGGGATGAACAACCTCATGAGGTCTGCTTTGGTGAGAGTGAGTCTACCTCGGGTCGGATCGGATCTCCCCCTCTCTATGGTGGTTGCTAGCCTATATATATAGTGGCCTCGGTCCTCTTCCCCCAAAACATAGGCGAGAAGCGATCCCACAGTGGCCAATTTGAAAGGGGACAAGTAGTACATCTTATCCTGATGAAAGGTGGTCTTTGCCTGCAAAGCTTCTGGTCGTGACACCGTAGTGGGCTCGGTGATGACATCCGTCCTACTGTCCTGGTGGTCCTAGTCTTGTTGCACTGGAATGGAAACCTTTGCCTGATTCCTCGAGAACCCACGCCTGCGCTTGCCTCCTTAGCACCAAAGGGAAAACTGTCTTCTGTGCGCCCGCTGGCGCCCGCCTGGCCTTGGTCGTCATGGCTTGCGTCACCGCAACCTCATGAGGTTGGGCACTTGCATAGGAATCTCCGCTCCTCAGGAGGCAGCCTGGGGAGGCCGCTACCTCAGGAGGTCTTGGTGTCGTCTGCCTCGCGAGGATTGGCCCCTCGCGAGAGTCTTGTCTTGATGGTCTTGTAGATGGGTCGTACCAGGCCGTCGATGGAGCCACGCCGTGGGCCGCAGGTAGGTAAGTATGGGTACCCTGGTTCCCAGAACGCTGACATTTACCATAGACCTACAGGTCCATAGCTAGTAGCTAGATGGCTTCTTCTCTCTCTTTGATACTCAATACCATGTTCTCCTCGTTGTTCTTGGAGATCTATCCGATGTAATATTCTTTTGCGGTGTGTTTGTCGAGATCCGATGAATTATGGATTTATGATCAGTTTATCTATGAATATTATTTGAATCTTCTCTGAATTCTTATATGCATGATTTGATATCTTTGTATTTCTCTTCGAATTATCGGTTTGGTTTGGCCAACTAGATTGGTTCTTCTTGCAATGGGAGAGGTGCTTAGTTTTGGGTTCAATCTGTGGTGTCCTCACCCAGTGACAAAGTAGGGGTAGCGAGGCACGTATTGTATTCTTGCCATCAAGGGTAAAAAGATGGGGTTTTCATCATATTGCTTGAGTTTATCCCTCTACATCATGTCATCTTACTTAAGGAGTTACTCCGTTCTTATGAACTTAATACTCTAGATGCATGCTGGATAGCGGTCGATGTGTGGAGTAATAGTAGTAGATGCAGAATCGTTTCAGTCTACTTGAGACAGATGTTATGCCTATATGCATAATCATTGCCTTGGATATCGTCATAACTTTGCGCTTTTCTATCTATTGCTCGACAGTAATTTGTTCACCCACCGTATTATTTGCCTTCAAATGAGAAGCCTCTAGTGAAACCTATGGCCCCCGGGTCTATTTTCCATCATATATTTTCAGATCTATAAACCAAAAAATCCAAAAATACCTTGCTGCAATTTATTTACTTTTATTTTGTTTTACGTTTTAGTAAGCTTTTATATCTATCTCTATCAGATCTCACCTTTGCAAGTGACCGTGAAGGAATTGACAACCCCTTTATCGCGTTGGGTGCAAGTGTTTGATTGTTTGTGCAGGTGCATAGATTGGAGACTTGCGTGTATCTCCTACTGGATTGATACCTTGGTTCTTAACTGGGGGAAATACTTATCTCTACTTTGCTGCATCACCCTTTCCTCTTCAAGGGAAAAACCAATGCAAGCTCAAGAAGTAGCAGGAAGAATTTCTGGCGCTGTTGCCGGGGAGATCTACATCAAGCCTACCAAGTACCCACCATAAACTCTCATCTCTTGCATTATATTATTTGCCATTTGCATCTCGTTTTCCTCTCCCCCACTTCTAAAACAATTTCAGAAAAACACAAAAAGATTTGTCTTTTTATTCGCCCTTCTTTCGTCCGGTCTTTTGTTTGCTTGAACTCATCATCATGAGTGACTTTGGTATGGATGAAACAGATGATGGCCTAACTCCTAAAATTGGATGAACAGGCAATCTGGATGCTAAAACTTTTGTTCTGGGGCAAGGGAATTTTATGGGAAAACAACATATACAAGAATTTTTCAATTGTGTAGGCAATTTGCCTCTCGATGACACTCCCATACTTAAAAGAACTAAAACTTATGCGGAAGCTATTTCAGCACTAGTTCTGAAATTTGAAAGTAGATTTATCTGTACTCATCCTACCTTGCAAAGTTTGTTGTATGAGTTACCCATTATAAAGGATCCTAAGGCTAAAAAGATAGCTACCCAAGTTATTAAGAATGAATTTGATCACATAGTACGGGAAGCTAGGGAAATTTTTGATCATTATGGTATGAGCCGTGAAAAAACAGTGATAGATGATATACTTTACAATAATGATTATACTTTGAGACATTTGTTTGGAAATAATCAAAAAAAATATGAAAACCTTAAAAAGAAAATTCCCGTTTTAGATATGATCCAACAAGTTTTCAACGATATTAATCAACAGTATTCTTGTATTGTAGCCGGAAATCAAAGGGGATACGTAGATGGGCAGCTTAATGATGCCAAAATTTCTATGGATAATGTGTTCCAAGTCATCTTTGCAAAACCTTCCGACGAGAACACATCTATGGGATTGCATACCAAAGATGACAATACCTAGATCTATGTTTTATGCCTAGCTAGGGGCGTTAAACAATAGCGCTTGTTGGGAGGCAACCCAATTTTATTTTTATGTTTTTTGTTTTTGGTTCTGTTTTTTAATAAATACACATTATTACCTCTGTAGTAATTGTGTTTTGGTGTTTTAATTAGTGTTTGAGCCAAGTAAGACCTTTGGGATGGCTTACGGTGATAGTTGATTTGATCTTGCTGAAAAACAGAAACTTTTGGGTCCAGTAACAGAATTGTTTAAACTCATTGGAGCGTGTAAAAACCCTGAATTTTTTACACAAGATTGATATACAAATTGCCTCTGTTTTCCTAAGTTTAAAGAATTTTGACTTAAATAAGTATGAGAACAATTCAGATCTTCGCAGACTATTCTGTTTTTGACAGATTCTGTTTTCTATGTGTTGTTTGCTTATTTTGATGAATCTATGGGTAGTATCGGGGGGTATGAACCATGAAGAAGTTGGAATACAGTAGATATTACACCAATATAAATAAATCATGAGTTCACAATAGTACCAAAAAGTGGTGATTTATTTTCTTATACTAACGGATCTCATGAGTTTTCAGTTGAGTTTTGTGTTGTGAAGATTTCAAGTTTTGGGTAAAGATTTGATGGACTATGGAATAAGGAGAGGCAAGAGCCTAAGCTTGGGGATGCCCAAGTCACCCCAAGGTAATATTCAAGGAAAACCAAGCATCTAATCTTGGGGATGCCCCGGATGGCATCCCCTCTTTCGTCTTCGTCTATCGGTAAATTTACTTGAGGCTATATTTTTATTCACCACATGATATGTGTTTTGCTTGGAGCATCTTGTATGATTTGAGTCTTTGCTTTTTAGTTTGCCACAATCATCCTTGCTGTATGCACCTTTTGAGAGGGACACGCATGAATCATGAATTTATTGGAATGCTCTATGTGCTTCACTTATATCTTTTGAGCTAGGCAATTTTGCTCTAGTGCTTCACTTATATCTTTTTAGAGCACGGCGGTGGCTTTATTTTATAGAAATTGTTGAACTCTCATGCTTCACTTATATTATTTTGAGAGTCTCTATAAACAGCATGGTAATTTTCTTAGGTTATGAATTTAGTCCTAATATGATGGGCATCCAAGAGGGTTATAATAAAAACTTTCATATAAAGAGCATTGAATACTATGAGAAGTTTGATTCCTTATGGTTGTTTTGAGATATAAAGATGGTGATATTAGAGTCATGCTAATGAGTAATTATGGATTGGTAGAAATACTTGTGTTAAAGTTTGTGATTCCCGTAGCATGCACGTATGGTGAACCGTTATGTGATGAAGTCGGAGCATGATTTATTTATTGATTGTCTTCCTTATGAGTTGCGGTCGGGGAATAGCGATGGTCTTTTCCTACCAATAAATCCCCCTAGGAGCATGCATGTAGTACTTTGTTTCGATAGCTAATAGACTTTTGCAATAAGTATGTGAGTTCTTCATGATTAATGTTGAGTCCATGGATTATACGCACTCTCACCCTTCCACCATTGCTAGCCTCTCTAGTACCGCGCAACTTTTGCCGGTGCACTACACCCACCATTTAGCCTTCCTCAAAACAGCCACCATACCTACCTATTATGGTATTTCCATAGCCATTCCGAGATATATTGCCATGCAACTTCCACCGTTTCGTTTATTATGACACGCTCCATCATTGTCATATTGCTTTGCATGATCATGTAGTTGACATAGTATTTGTGGCAAGGCCACCGTTCATATTTTTTATACATGTCTCTCTTGTCACTGCACATCCCGGTACACCGCCGGAGGCATTCATATAGAATCATATTTTTGTTCTAGTATCGAGTTGTAATTCTTGAGTTGTAAGTAAATAAAAGTGTGATGATCATCATTATTAGAGCATTGTCCCATGTGAGGAAAGGATGATGGAAGCTATGATTCCCTCACAAGTTGGGATGAGTCTCTAGACTTTACAAAAAAATAAAATAGGCAAAAGAATCCCAAACAATTTTTTTAAAAGAGAAAAGAAAAAAAAGATGAGAGAAAAGAGAGAAGGGACAATGCTACTATCCTTTTACCACACTTGTGCTTCAAAGTAGCACCATGATCTTCATGATAGAGAGTCTCCTATGTTGTCACTTTCATATACTAGTGGGAATTTTCATTATAGAACTTGTCTTGTATATTCCAATGATGGGCTTCCTCAAATTGCCCTAGGTCTTCGTGAGCAAGCGAGTTGGATGCACACCCACTTAATTTCTTTTTGAGCTTTCATAAACTTATAGCTCTAGTGCATCCGTTGCATGGCAATCCCTACTCACTCACATTGATATCTATTGATGGGCATCTCCGTAGCCAGTTGATACGCCTAGTTTATGTGAGACCATCTCCTTCTTTTTGTCTTCTCCACAACCACCATATTCTATTCCACCTATAGTGTTATATCCACGGCTCACGCTCATGTATTGCGTGAAAGTTGAAAAAGTTTGAGAACATCAAAAGTATGAAACAATTGCTTGGCTTGTCATCGGGGTTGTGCATGATTTAATACTTTGTGTGATGAAGATGGAGCATAGCCAGACTATGTGATTTTGTAGGGATAACTTTCTTTGGCCATGCTATTTTGAGAAGACATGATTGCTTTATTAGTATGCTTGAAGTATTATCGTTTTTATGTCAATATTAAACTTTTGTTTTGAATCTTATGGATCTGAATATTCATGCCACAATAAAGAAAATTACATGGATAAATATGTTAGGTAGCATTCCACATCAAAAATTCTGTTTTTATCATTTACCTACTCGAGGACGAGTAGGAATTAAGCTTGGGGATGCTTGATACGTCTCCAACGTATCTATAATTTTTTATTGTTCCATGCTATTATATTATCTGTTTTGGATGTTTTATATGCATTAATATGCTATTTTATATTATTTTTGGGACTAACTTATTAACCTAGAGCCCAGTGCTAGTTTCAGTTTTTTCCTTGTTTTTGAGTTTTACACAAATGGAATACCAAACGGAGTCCAAACGGAATAAAACTTTCGCGGTGATTTTTCTTGGACCAGAAGACACACGTAGGGCTTGGAGAGAAAGGCAGAAGAGTCTCGAGGGCTCCACAAGCCCTCAGGGCGCACCCTAGGGGGGCGCCCCCTACCTTGTGGGCCCCACGGGAGTCCTCCAACCCTAATCTTTGGCCTATAAATTTAGAAATATTCCCAAACCACTAGAAGCGTCCACCAAAATACTTTTTCGCCGCCGTAACCTTCTGTACCTATGAGATCCCATCTTGGGGCCTTTTCCGGCATCCAGTCGGAGGGGGATTTGATCATGGATGGCTTCTACATCAACTCTATTGCCCTTCCGATGAAGCGTGAGTAGTTTACCACAGACCTACGGGTCCATAGCTAGTAGCTCGATGGCTTCTTCTCTCTCTTTGATTCTCAATACCATGTTCTCCTCGTTGTTCTTGGAGATCTATCCGATGTAATATTCTTTTGCGGTGTGTTTGTCGAGATCTGATGAATTGTGGATTGATGATCAGTTTATCTATGAATATTATTTGAATCTTCTCCGAATTCTTATATGCATGATTTGATATCTTTGTATTTCTTTTCGAATTATCGGTTTGGTTTGGCCAACTAGATTGGTTCTTCTTGCAATGGGAGAGGTGCTTACTTTTGGGTTCAATCTTGCGGTGTCCTCACCCAATAACAAAGTAGGGGTAGCGAGGCACGTATTGTATTGTTGCCATCCAGGGTAAAAAGATGGGGTTTTCATCATATTGCTTGAGTTTATCCCTCTACGTCATGTCATCTTACTTAAGGCGTTACTATGTTCTTATGAAATTAATACTCTAGATGCATGCTGGATAGCGGTCGATGTGTGGAGTAATAGTAGTAGATACAGAATTGTTTCGGTCTACTTGACAGGGACGTGATGCCTATATGCACAATCATTGCCTTGGATATCGTCATAACTATGCGCTTTTCTATCAATTGCTCGACAGTAATTTGTTCACCCACCATATTATTTGCCTTCAAGAGAGAAGCCTCTAGTGAAACCTATGGCACCCGGGTCTATTTTCCATCATATATTTTCAGATCTATAAACCAAAAAACCCAAAAATACCTTGCTGCAATTTATTTACTTTTATTTTGTTTTACGTTTTAGTAAACTTTTATATCTATCTCTAGCAGATCTCACCTTTGCAAGTGACCATGAAGGGATTGACAACCCCTTTATCACGTTGGGTGCAAGTGTTTGATTGTTTGTGCAGGTGCATAGATTGGAGACTTGTGTGTATCTCCTAATGGATTGATACCTTGGTTCTTAACTGAGGGAAATACTTATCTCTACTTTGCTGCATCACCCTTTCCTCTTCAAGGGAAAAACCAACGCAAGCTCAAGAAGTAGCAAGCTTGAACCGCATCCTTCCTATCCCCGGTCACAGTGATGATGCTGCCGCTGTCTGGCATTTTTATGACGTTGTAGCCCGGATTGGTCACCGCCATGAACTTGGCGAGAGCAGGGTATCCCAAGATGGCGTTGTAAGGGAGGCCGACGTGGGCCACGTCGAAGTCGATCAGCTCGGTGCGGTAGTTTTCGCACTTGCCGAAGGGACAAGAAGGCGCACCTGTCCCAGAGGGGTGGCAGAGCCCTTTGTCACCCCTGAGAATGCCCTGGTGGGCAGGAGCTGGTCGTACGGCACTTGAAGCATCTCGAAGGTCTCCACAGAAAGGACGTTGAGGCCGGTGCCACCGTCGATGAGGGTCTTGGTGACCGCGATGTTGCTGATGGTGGGCGTGCACAGCATGGGGAGCGCATCGGCAGCTGTCGTAGATTCGGGGTGATCCCTGGAGTCAAAGGTGATGACGACCTTGCGCCGCGGGCGGCTTCGCGAGGCCTCAGGCTGAGGCCGAGCGGTGTTCGCCCGGCGGAAGAGCTGCTTGGCGTGGCGACCAAATGCGGGCGCTTGTGACCCGCGGAGGGTGCATGCGACCATGTGGGGCCCTAGAACCGCGAAGCGTGTGACGAACCGACTGCGGAGCTCTTCCCAAGAGGACACCGAGCCCTCCGAGAGGCCACAAAGCCAAGAACGTGAAACTTCCGTGAGGGCTAGAGGGAGCAAGTTTGCCATGGCTTTATCGCTGCCACCCGCCGCCAGGATGCTCTGGGCATACAGCTGGAGGAACTCCTCTGGGTCAGCCGTGCCGTCATAGCGGGGGGGCAACACTGGCCTGAACCTGTCCGGCCATTGCACTCGGCGCAGGTCAGGAGTGAAGGCTGGGCAACCCGTGGCGTTCCCAGGAATGGTGAATCCAGCGGCGGGGCAAACAACGTCGGCCATGGAGGTGACGAGGCGAGGAGGAGCGAAGCGGAAGGGAGAACTTCGACATGCTCCTACCTGGAGCACCAAATGTCGGGATCGGGGCTACGCAGACCCAAAGAAGGTTCGAACTCTAGGGCGTGTGCGAAGGATCTTGCCTAGCCACCGCTCACTACTCACCACCCCACGGCTTGACTCCGACGAGTTCGTGCGAGTGAGAAGAAGAAGTGACATGGTGGTTTACCCAGGTTCGGGCCACCTTGCAGTGTAAAACCCTACTCCTACTTTGTGGTGGATTGCCTCACGGGGAGGATGAGGATGAACTAGTACAATGGATGAGCTGCCTCGGGCGAGCTCAATGGGTGAAGGATTGGATCGGATCCCTCTCCACGATGAAGACTGGCCTATCTTTATAGTGGCCTTGGTCCTCTTCCCTCATAGCTTAGGGGTGAAGGGATACCACAACGGCCAATTTGAAGGGGGACAGGAGTACACCCTATCCTGACTAAAGGTGGTCTTCGCCTACAAAGCCTCTGGTCGTGACGCTGTGGTGGGCTCGGTGATGACCTCCGTCCTGCCGAGCCAGCGGCCTTGGTCTTGTTGCACCAGAATGGAAACCTTTGGGGGATTCCTTGGGAACCCGCGTACGTCCTTGCCTCCTTAGCACCAAAGAGGAAACTGTATTCTCCTGTGCCCGCTGGTGCCCTCCTAGCCTTGGTCGTCATGGGTCACGTCACCGCGCGCCTCGCAAGGTGGGACGCTTGCTTAGAGATATCCGCTCCTCGGGAGGCAGCCTCGGGAGACCGCTCCTCGGGAGGACTTGATGTCGTTCGCCTCACGAGGCGGGGGCCTCACGAGGATCTTGTCCGTGGAGTCTTGTAGCTGGGCCGTACCGGCCCGTTGATGGAGACACGCGTTGTGCCGCAGGCAGACGAGTCTGGGTACCCTCGGTCCTAGAATACCGACACGCTTTGATTGAGAGCTACACGTATACGTGAAGGAGGGAGACAGCGGACCACAAAGCCCCCAAGGTCCTTCCCTACGGCCCCAAGGTTCCCGCGGATTCTTATCCATTCTTCTGCGCATACTTCTAATGCGGCTTGTAGCCTCCATTCTCGAATTTTTTCTACGAGATGATGTCTACCTTTGGGTTCCTACTGCTAGATTTCACCCCCAACGCAATGACAGGCATGGCGGTTTTCGCTCATTTTTGCGAGAACTTTGTCGGAGTTGCCCCCAATGTGGATCTGTTCTGCCATTTCTTCGTCCCCAGATTGAGGACAAATCACTGTTTGGGAGCGTGACATGGATTCCGAGGGGGAAGAAAGACCAAAGAGATTATCTCCCCGAGAAGCTTCATGGTAAATGGGACGAGTGGAGGGGAAACTGGTGTTGGATCCAGGAGAAAGATTTCCCCGCGTTCTGCTTGCAGCGGACAGAAAGGATCAAACGCGGCAACGACTGGAAGAAGTTCGGCACCACTGAAAAGAAGCTCTGCACGATGCTGAATAGAATCGCTCGCCTGAAGAGCGTCAGTCTAACCATCGAGATGGTGGGAGATGACTTCCTCCAGCGCCGGATTGCTCCATTGCAGCAGAGGAACAGGCCTGCTTGGGAGTACCAAAATGTCGCCGACAAGATGCGGTTATACCCCTGGCATAGCAACAACTTGACGGTAATAGGGCATGTCTGGCTTTGCCAGCAGCTTTTCCGGAAAGCTGGGACGTTCCACTTGCCGGCCAAAGTTGTGGTGCTACACATCAATTCCGCGAGGAGTGCCATCTTGGTGTGGATGCCTGAGTGTACCGCCAAAGGGGTCAAAGGAGTCTGGAAATTTCCCAAGCTGGAGGATGAGATGGAATGGGCCTCTAATTTGATAGAGGTTGCCTCCCGGAAGGAGACAGATCTGGTCCGAGCCACCACAGAGGAGGAGCAGGCATACATTGCCTGCAAGGTTGCGGAGGCCTGGAGGATGGAAGCTGAGGAAGCTACGGGCACCGAGAGCGGCGCTGAGGATGATGACGACGAACAGGAAGAGCAAGAGGATGATGATGATGATGATGATGATGATGATGATGATGATGAACTTCCCGAGGAGAAACAGGAGGAGCTTGGCGGAGGTGACGTTGCTGGGCTGAGACTACTGGGAAGCCTGAAGAGGAAGAGTTAGATTAAGAAGGCCCTTAAGCTCCCGAGCCAAAATGCCGTCTTTGAAGCAGGGCTAGCCAAGAGTCAGTGGCCACCTCCCCGCCACGAACTGCTTCTGCGGTGAAGAAGACCACCACCAAAACCAGACACTAGGAAGTGATACGCCGGCAACCCACCTGGCATTCCAAATCCAAGCCTTCATCATCCAAGCAAGAACTTGTCGAGGAAGAGGTGGTCCCTCAGCCAACAAGCTCGCCCCCACCAGCCATCAAGGGGGCTAGGGAGACTCCCCCACCTCCTCTGTACGACACGAATGCCCTCCTCGAATCCGAAGAAGAGTAAGTGGATTCTCGTCTCTTTTCAATCAAGCCTTGACTTGTTCAACTATTGTTCTATTTCGACTCCTCTTGTCTTTCAGGGATGAAGAACCACTCGCACAGCAGGCGAAGCGGGGCAAGCATTCGGAGGAGCATAGCCTTTTAGCGGGCGCAGGGCAGGGGACATCAGTGGCAAGTGCCATGGTTGCCAGCCCCCAGCCTAGTCCTCCGCACCAGGTCGTGCCACTAGCACAGCCATCCAGCACCAACACTGAAGTTCCCCTTCCTAAATCCGATAAGGGGATGGGAGAGGTCCGCCAAGAGGAGGAACGCCAAAGGGTGGATCCCGTCATCGGTCCCTATCAACCATCTTCCCAGGAAATGCGTCTCTGACAAGGGCCTCCACCGATGAACTCCAAAGGGTGGATCCCGTCATGGGTCCCCGTCAACCATTCCGACAACGGGGGTTGTCGAGGGCAGCGCGCCGGCAACACAAGTTGCCGGGGGGAAGCGGTGCTCCCCCGCAACAAGTACCAATGGGTATTCCTTTCGTCCTTGCGCATTTCTACGGAATTTTATCTTTCTTGTCTTCGACTGGCAGACTGAATCTTATTCCTGTTCTCACTTTTTGCTCTGGTCCTCAGCTCCAACTTCTCCCAAGGAAGGTGAGGTCCTTGTGGAGGTGGCGCATATCACGAAGGCTGCTGCCAAGGAAGCCACCAAGATCGCCGCCACGGAAGATGTTGAGCAGGTTGTTGGAGACGTCCAGGAAGCCCCCCGAAGAACCAGAGGGGTCCCACGGTAATAGGCCTGATCCCGCCAGGATGGAAGTGGATGAGACACCCACCGCCAACATAGCACCAGCACCCGCCAACCAACCAACAACAACAGCAACTTCTCAGGTCCCGCCAAGCAGCACGGTGATGGGCACTTCTCAGCATGGATCGGAGCCCCCAGTTCATATGGTACTACGGGGCCAAATTTTGACGAAGAGGTTGCTCAGATCCTGCTTCCCTTGGCTCAGAGGTCTGCAGATGCTGATGATATCACCAATGAAGCCGAGGATTTTGCTTTCCTGAAGGACATGGCTATCGGGTTCAAGGGCGTCCAAGAAAGGTACGGTAAGAGGTGGAAACAAGTCCAAGAAGAGCGAGGACTTGGTTGACCAGCAATTGAAGGAGAAGGCGGAAGAGCTGCGTAGATGGTACAATGATCGATCCCGCGAGCTCAGAAAGCAAGAGGAAAAACTCGCTGCCGCCAAAGAGGAGGCGGCCACCCGTGACGGCAAGTTGACAGAGCGCGAGATGCTGCTCAATGCCAAAGAGAAAGACCTTGCTGCCCGGGAGCAGACTATTGCCGCCACTCTCTGCGGCAAAGATGAATAAATTGAAGAGCTTGTGAAGCGATGGACCCAGAAGCTGGAGGACGACCACAAGAAGGCCATCGAGGTCCAGGACTTGGAATATGCCGCTAAGCTTAAAGAAGTCGCTGATGAAGCTGTAGCAGTCGCTACCGTCAAAGCATATCTGGAGGCCCAGGCGGGCAAGTTAAGGGAAGAACTCTCTGGCAGCGGCAAGGAGATCGAGGCCCTCAAGGCCGAAGCGCAGAAAACAACCCTCAATCTAGGGGAGCTGCAGACACAGCTTTCGTCCAAGGGCCAAGAGCTAGCCGCTGTCAACGACACGGTTCAGGACTTTAAATCCAAACTTGCCGGCCTAGAGGGGAACCTCGAATACCCTAAAGAGCGGGAGAGAATCTTGGCGGAGAAGCTTGATGCCGAAGAAATCCTCCGGAAGGATGTTGATAACAAGCACGAGGAGCTGCAGAAGATGCATTCCCTTTGGACGGGGAGCCTGGTTGACATAGCAGAGCGCCTTACTTCCCAGCTGGCTGACATGGATATGAGGAGCTGGAGTTTCACCGCCAACAAGCATGAAGTAGCAAGTGCCAGGTTGGCCAAGTTCTTCGACGGCCTTATCGAGGCGTTGAAGACGTATCACGAAGAAGAAAGAAGCGCTTCCTTCGCTAATGAATCCTGGCATTCGCACGCAGTGTCCTTTATGTAGTGCTGCTCAACCTTGCTCACCGCAACCCTGGACTCGACATCTCCAAGATCTTCAAAAGGTTGCCGGAGAATACGGGTGTCACTGTTGCCGACAATATTGCTGCTCCTCTTGCCGACAAGGTCCTCAAGGTACCCAGAATCCAAGGTGACCGCCAAGACTAGGCCCGTCATCATACCCTTGTTTCGAAAAATACATTTGATCTTATGTTAGACCCGTGCTACTCTTGTGTTGTAATATGACTTTAAGTAAGCGTATGGATGTATGCTATCCCCTTGTTTCACATTTTCTTGTCTTTGTATAATTGGGTAACCTACGCATGCCGGAAGCCTGCCGGGGAAAATTTTAGCCGCGAGCGCTTTGGGGACGGATCCCTAGCAGCCTGCTGGTAGTATTGCCACCGGTAAATTTTCCTTCGATGTTTTCAACGCAGCCACTTAAATTGTTGAGCGGACTCGAAACAAATAAGGGGGCGAATGATCACGGCAAGGTTCCTTCGCGTGCAGGTTTCTTATACAAACACAAGATTTAAACAAGGGAAATCGCAGAAAGTAGTAAAGGAATTTTAAGTTGAAAATTTTCCAACTTAGCTTTCTTTGCTGCGCTTCTTGTTGTATGGAATGAACACCAACGTCATCAATCAGTCGAGTGGATTCCTTCCCCATCTTCCCTGGGAAACTTGCACGCGAGGGACCCCTTTATCCCTTGATGAATATAAAGGAGATAAAAGAGTGGGTTTGGAAACCTTCACAGTTTGTTAGTGATCTTATTCCAATGGAGGTACATTCGCGATATTACAAGCTTATATATATATATATATATATATATATATATATATATATATATATATATATATATATATAGGGCTGGACTATTCTGTTACTAGTAACAGAATATTATTCAGAAAATGCCAACGAAGGCCGAGCTCCAGTGAGCTCGTTTTCAATTTTTATTTTTTCGGAGCGTGAAAAATTCCAAATTTATTTTGTGGACACACATGCACATGTATACTACGTATATGCAAAAATCCACAGCATTATACGTTTACATGTGGCGTACAGAAAAAGACAAATACACATTTTTAAATGGGCCTTTTATTTTTGTTATTGGGTCGAAAATTTGTTATTTTTGTACAGCCTACAAATCACAACATTTTTTGACGAAATTTAACACGCTCTTGCGGAATACATATATGTTTCCATGGATTTTTTTTTTCAGATTTTTTTTAAACTTCTAAATACGCTTTTTGATTTTTTTCAAAATACCGAGCTAACTGGAGCTCGGCCTCCAGAAATCCGCACTCAATATTATTGTGTTACTCTCGCCCCTATATAGAGGTCGGTCCTTTTTTCCGAATAGGTATCATTATTATTAAGAAAGGAAAAAAGGACATTATCTCTCCCGTGTGGCTGCTCCGCCTCCACTTCCTCTCCCTGGCTCCGGCCGCCACCCCGCTCCCCACCTTCTCCCCTGGCTCCGGCCGCCGCTCCGCGCCCCACCTTCTTCCCTGGCTCCGGCCACCGCTCCGCGCCTCACCTTCTCCCTAGCTCCGGCCGTTGTCCTGCGCCCGACCTTCCTCCTGGTTCCGGCCACCGCCCCGCGCCCCACCTTCCCCCCCGGCTCCGGCCGCCACCCTGTGCCCCACCTTCTCCCATGGCAGTGGTTGCTGCCCCTCCCCCACCATCTCATGCCCCCTGGGCCGCGCACCATCCTCAGCGCGTCGGCCGCAGCATCCCCAGCGCGCCAACCTCCAGTTCTCCACCTGCCCCATCGTGACGTCACCCACTCTTCTTCCTCCTGGATTCTCCTAGCCATGGCGAGCGCCTCCTCCCTACTCCAAGCTCGCTCCAGACTACGCAGAGCCACCAACCCCCGCTGCCTCCCATGCAGTACAACCCCGCCCATGTATGAGGTGTTCGCACATGAACACGTCACCGTGTACCTCCAACGCCGAGGGTGATGCACCGCAGCTCACGTCGAAGGAGACCCGTCCGGAAGCGCGGTACGCAAGCAATCCGGCGGGCGCTTTTGTAGACCCGAAACCCCACATGCCCGGGAGGGACCCCGTCTGGGCACGTGGAGGCTATGGGCTGCCCTAGGTCGACCTGACCGCCCCTAGAGCCTCGTGGATTCGCAGCCCTCCATTGCTGAAGAACGACGAAGAACGAGAAGAAAGATACAAGGGTAGGGGATAGATGAACACGAAAAAGTAGTAGATGTGTTTGTTCGATTGTGTGTTGTTCAATCGGCCGTCACCCCTTAGGTATATAAAAGGCGGCTGGACTTCCCGTGCAAGAAAAAGGCTTGGATTCACGTCCAAAACTCTAGTCAAATTCGGATTGGTTTTGTTCGAACTTTCCAAAACTGTTCGGTTTAAAACTAGCTGCACCTTGCGGGTCTTTTTTGAGGTGGTAAACGACCTCAGATGGAAATGAGCCCAAAAGCAATCTTGACCGTTTCAACGAGACGAACAACTTTCATGTTGAACGTTTTTTGATCAGAGGTCACCTTGAGGGTCAAATCGCTCGCGCAAAATAGGCTATTATTCGCGCTACCCATCAGACAAGGTGTCTCGTGGGGCGCGCCATATTTTGCTCCTGACAGGGCTGCATTCCGATGACTCTAACTTTTGCATACGAACTTGGATTGGGACAATTTTTATATCAAAATCAACCGTTTCAACGAGACGCATAACTTTCATGTTGAAACTTTTCCATTTGAGGCCATATTAATTGGGTTTCAAGCCATTCTTTAATCTGGTGTCAACATGAGCATCTCCGAACTTGTCATAACTTTTGCATCCGAGCTCCGTTTTAGAACACCTTCATATCCATCTTGATCTTCTAGAAGAAAGCCATCCCATGGTGACTTCCAAAAAGTGTGTTCGCACATGAACACGTCACCGTGTACCTCCAACGCCGAGGGTGATGCACCGCAGCTCACGTCGAAGGAGACCCGTCCGGAAGCGCGGTACGCGAGCAATCCGGCGGGCGCATTTGTATACCCGAAACCCCACACGCCCGGGAGGGACCCCGTTTGGGCACATGGAAGCTATGGGCTGCCCTAGGTCGACCTGACCGCCCCTAGAGCCTCGCGGATTCGCAGCCCTCCATTGCTGAAGAACGACGAAGAACGAGAAGAAAGATACAAGGGTAGGGGATAGATGAACACGAAAAAGTAGTAGATGTGTTTGTTCGATTGTGTGTTGTTCAATCGGCCGTCACCCCTTAGGTATATAAAATGCGGCTGGACTTCCCGTGCAAGAAAAAGGCTTGGATTCACGTCCAAAACCCTAGTCAAATTCGGATTGGTTTTGTCCGAACTTTCCAAAATTGTTCGGTTTAAAACTAGCTGCACCTTGTGGGTCTTTTTTGAGGTGGTAAACGACCTCAGATGGAAATGAGCCCTAAAGCAATCTTGACCGTTTCGATGAGACTAACAACTTTCATGTTGAACGTTTTTTGATCAGAGGTTATCTTGAGGGTCAAATCGCTCACGCAAAATAGGCTATTATTCGCGCTACCCATCAGACAAGGTGTCTGGTGAGGCGCGCCATATTTTGCTCCTGACAGGGCTGCATTCCGATGGCTCTAACTTTTGCATACGAACTCGGATTGGGATGATTTTTATATCAAAATCAACCGTTTTGACGAGATGCATAACTTTCATGTTGAAACTTTTTCCATTTGAGGCCATATTAATTGGGTTTCATGCCATTCTTTAATCTGGTGTCAACATGAGCATCTTCGAACTTGTCATAACTTTTGCATCCGAGCTCCGTTTTAGAACACCTTCATATCCATCTTGATCTTCTAGAAGAAAGCCATCCCATGGTGACTTCCAATCATAAGTTTGAATTAATCTTGACATGGCTTAAAGCAACTTTTACGATTTTGCCACTTTTGAGCGTCAACACATGCCCCCCTGTTTTTCGGCAAAGCTAGCGTGCCGAAAAATAACTTGTACCATGTTTGTTCTAAGGACGATGTCAACACTCCATCGGCCATTTATATGTGCTTAGGGCGATAATTGTGTATCGGCCATGTCTTTTCTTAGGCGATATTTATATATCAGCCGTTATTTGTTTGAACCCTTGATTGCAAACTTGGGTGAAACCTTCTCAACTTTATTAACAATCTGATGATAAGGTTCCATATATATGTATCTCAAAGCCATCTTCTGAACCATATTATTCACCCTTTCGCTAGGATTTTGTAGATAATCAAGAATGAACGTCCTACAATCCTTGCTTCGCCTGCATAAAAGTTTCATTAGTGGCCGAGGTGGTGAGCTCCAATTCGGCCTTACCTATGTTGGCAAGAATAAGCAACGGCTATCGATAGATGTGCAATACACCATGACCGACATGGTAGCCGGATGCTTGCTATGCCAACTCTCTCCAATTGTCATGTCTAGATATATGAAGAATATTAAAACAACCCAAGGTAAATTTTGCATCTAGACATACCCCAAGATAAACTATAAGTGATTCGTCAAAACATTGATAACCCTTGGATATTTATTGCACTACTCATAAGGAATGACCGAAAGCCTCAATATGTATAGCACCTATAGCAAGTAAAAGATCCTAACCGAATAACAATTCATATTCGGCTTTGATTATTGTGCAATAAATATTTTAAGAGGCATACGAGGCTTGTTTTGGTCTCCAATTGAACAAAGAACGATGTTAGGATACTACACCGGCCATGCTTTGACATATTCTTAGGGCGATAGATAAATATCGGCCATTACCATGAGGTCCATGTAGAATTCACCCACCAAAGTTTGTATAGCGGAAATAAACAAATAAAATAGCAATAAAATATTTCAGCCCCTTTGTATTAGCAACAAAAATGTAACTAACCAAATATATAGTGATTTGGTAATACCCTGTCATGATATAGAAAATTATGTTGCATCCATGGATCAAAATAAGTCCATGGAGGGTAACTGATCATACCTAGGGATGAATTCCATGGCAAAGGCATCAATGGCATGGTTGAAGAAAATGGATGATGTGCTAACCGAAGATTTTGATGTTGTGATGCACACCTTCGGCTTAATTGTTTGTTGTTTCCATCCTTCTCTTTCTTCACTTTTATTGTACTTGTTGCAATAGAAGCATGCACATTATTTTTGTTTTGATTGATCCTCTTGGGAACCCATGCCATGTTCCTCTGTCTCAGCTCTTGTGCACTAAGATTTTGTAATTCCTTCTTTTGCCAATACGATAAGCCGAGCGGGCATCTCGGCTGTGATTCTGTTTTGACCAATGGCAATTCCTTTTTGGCCTTGTGCACCCTCAACTTCTTTTCTTCAGATTTGGCACTTTTATTTTTAACAATTGATTGCTCCACTTCTTTGCCTTTTGTAGCCAATGTCAACACTTTAATTGGCTCTTTGTTATTTGAGATCAAATCTGAAGTAGCACGCTTACGACCATCTTTCTTGACCCGGTATACTTGCTTGACCACCTCTTTCTTCGTCCATGGGGTCCGGACTGATTCCTTATGATTGAAACGGTCTTTAACATGTGATTGTTCAAATGTTGATCTTCTCGGAGCTACATAAGATTGGTGAGATGGTCTAAAATAAGATGGAGAATGTGCCCTTGTATCATACCTGTCCCATGCTGGATATGAATCTATATGAGCATAGGGAGGCATCCACGGCATTGGCATTGGCGGCCCAAAATAAGGATATGAATATGTTGCATTAAAATTCTCACTTTGCCAATACCGATCCTCATATTTGCGCCTTGGGGGTGATCTTGGTTTCTTTGCATGATTTGGCCGATAAGTATTCTTCTCTTCACTCTTCTTTTGATATTTATCCAACAGTTCAGCGAAGGTGATTTTTGATCTCTTACACTTGCGCTTATTTCGGCCTTTGTTTTCTTTTGGTTTGCTTTCATCAATCATTGGATTTGCTTGCTGCCCCCCAATCCTTGGCGTCTCCATTGTAGCTTCGATGGAATTCTCGCCCTCAAGATTATGTTCATTATGCTCTTCAACAACTTCTTTACTTGAAAGCTTGGTCCCATCACCTGCAGTTTTTACCTTCTCTTTAAATGGATCGGCTTGAAGCAGCCGATGCAAAAACTTTCTGCCATTGAGACCAATCGGAATAGACTGGTCATCTCTTGGTGTCTCAACAAATTTCAATCGTCCTCTATCAATGGCCGATTTAACTATTTGACGAAACATGTTGCAATCCTCAAAATTATGCTTGGACGAATCATGCAACTTACAATACATTCGTCCCTGGACAGATGGCTCAACATGGTGATCAAGAATTCTAATATAATTATTTCTCAACAACAAATCAAAGATTTGATCACACATGTTTGAATTGAAGGTAATTTTTTTATTTTCTAGCCGATCTTGCTGTGAAAACGGCTTTGGAGTTAAGCGAACGAATGGTTCAGATTTTGTATCACCCCATTTGGCTATGATTTTTATTTTGCATTCTTTTACCGATGTCATTGGATAAGATATTATACTAGCATCGGTTTTTTGAAAAGAATCTAACCTTGGCTTTATGTTTGTGAAACAAAAATAGTTAGAACATGCATGCCTCAATTGAGACCAAGAGTAAGCCAAGTATGAAACAAGCAAAGCTACCCATGTACATACGAACTTTAAATAAAGCAACGGGGAAAGCTTTGGCTGCAACAATAAGTCATTATCGGTCTTTATAAATGGCGCAATGGGTTGACCGATATGTTCCATAATGATTTTATTGCTAACAAGTAAATTACCCTCCTTCATTTGTCTTTCAAAATTACTTATGAGGATTTTTCTAATGGGACATTTACATCTGTGCCCCTAACTCGAACCCACTACTCAGATTTGCCCCTAATTTTGAAGCATGCTCAAATTTGCCCCTCCGCCGTTAAGTCAGTACTCAGAAATGCCCTTCCGTATAGTACTGTAGCACTTTTCCGTCCAATACTGTAGCACTTTCCGTCTGCTACAGTACACATGGGACTCTGACGGTCAAAGGCCTTTGACTGGACGGAAGGGCATTTCTGAGTAGTGACTTAACGGCAGAGGGGCAAATTTGAGCATGCTTTGAAATTAGGGGCAAATCTGAGTAGGTGGTTCGAGTTAGGGGTAGAAATGCAAATGGCCCTTTTCTAATAGATGCATCAACAATAAAGTTTTGACCAAATCTGAAAATAGGTAAATTATTTGCAAGCCATACCTCTTCAAATATGTTGGGAGAGCATGATGGTGGTGCGACTTGAAGAACATCTTGCTCCGTCTTTGGCTGGCTCCCCAACGCGTTATCATCATCTTTTTCTTGATTCCGTGCATCATTACTTTGAAGATCCTTGTCAGCCGAACTTTGTTCGTCTACTTGCTCTTGTCCATTAGGCTTGTCAATTTCTACGGCACGGAACTCATAGGGCAGGAAGTAGGTTCCATTAACTTCAGAAAAATCAAGCACCGCTGTTTTCCTATGCTTGCCATGCCCTTTCTCAGTGATGTTTGCCTCTTTGGATTTGATGGATTCGAAATATATACTACTTGATTCGGCTTTTTCAACCGAAGTACTTTTAGTTTTCGAATCATCATTCTTTCCATTGGTTATATCAATTGGCAAGGCTTCTTTCCTTTGAGCCAATTCCCTCTCAATTCTCTCTTGGCGAAGTACTTGCACCCTATCGCGCAAAGCTTTAACTCCCCTCTCAATTTCAGCCCGCTCTAGATCAGTTTCCCCCCAATGCTTTTAGGATCTTTCGGCAATGAACTGTTAGTGTTGCCGAAATTTTGCAACTGTGTAGGGGGTGTATAATATGCTGTGGTACTAGGTGGAGGTGTATGCACTGGTGTATAACAATATGCTCTCTCGCCAATTCTATCAATTGATGAAGTTTCATCTTCTTGCAAAACTCTAGCCTTTATTGCAGCATAATCAGGAAACAACCCCTTTTCATATTGTTCAAGGCAAAGAGCACTAATCCTCTTGTTTTGTGCCAAGCTCTTTTTTAACGCAGCCACAACCGCTTCTGGAAGGGATTGCTCCACAATACTTTCAGATTCTTTCGGCAATGATTCATGAGTGTTGCCGAAATTCTCGAATTGCGTAGAGCATGCATTATATGCTACAGTATTAGATGACGGCACGTGTGTTCCTGTAAAATTTTCACTTATTCGGCTATGGTCATGAAGGTGCGGGGCCGAATTATGAACATCTACAGTTGCATATGGTGCTAAAAAATTATTAACATGAGGTGTAGCATATGATGGTTGAGAGTAACTGGATGAATAGCTAGTAGTAGCATGGCCAATTCTCCGATCCATCGGCAAGGTTGGATTCACATATTGCAAATTAGTTGCCGATGAATAAAAGGGTGAAACACTTTCTTGTATGCTATTGGAAACTTTAACATGAGGTGTTTCAAATTGATTGCCTAAACCCATCATGTTGTTCATCGGCATATAAATTTGTGGGGTTGCCGATCGATGAGAGTTAGGATACATATGTTGTTTGTTGCTAAAATCATAAGAATTTGAAGCATGAAGATTATTTTGCATCGGCCCTTGCACGTAATTAGATGCATGATTGATAAAACTAGGGCTAGCCGATACATTATGCTCATTAGGCGATCTAGCAACAACATATGAATTATTTGCATCTACATAGGGGAATTGAGTGTTCATATTACCTTTGTAGATTGCAAACCCTAGATGACGATCTCTTCGTAGCAAGAACGGGCTGGAGACCGTTCAAAGCTTCATCCCCAGCGGAGTCGCCAAAAAGTGTGTTCGCACATGAACACGTCACCATGTACCTCCAACGCCGAGGGTGATGCACCGCAGCTCACGTCGAAGGAGATCCGTCCGGAAGCGCGGTATGCAAGCAATCCGGCGGGTGCTTTTCTAGACCCGAAACCCCACACGCTCGGGAAGGACCCCATCTGGGCACGTGGAGGCTATGGGCTGCCCTAGGTCGACCTGACCGCCCCTAGAGCCTCGCGGATTCGCAGCCCTCCATTGCTGAAGAACGACGAAGAACGAGAAGAAAGATACAAGGGTAGGGGATAGATGAACACGAAAAAGTAGTAGATATGTTTGTTCGATTGTGTGTTGTTCAATCGGCCGTCACCCCTTAGGTATATAAAAGGCGTCTGGACTTCCCGTGCAAGAAAAAGGTTTGGATTCACGTCCAAAACCCTAGTCAAATTCGGATTGGTTTTATCCGAACTTTCCAAAACTGTTCGGTTTAAAACTAGCTGCACCTTGCGGGTCTTTTTTGAGGTGGTAAACGACCTCAGATGGAAATGAGCCCAAAAGCAATCTTGACCGTTTCGACGTGACGAACAACTTTCATGTTGAACGTTTTTTGATCAGAGGTCATCTTGAGGGTCAAATCGATCACGCAAAATAGACTATTATTCGCGCTACCCATCAGACAAGGTGTCTCGTGGGGCGCGCCATATTTTGCTCCTGACAGAGCTGCATTCCGATGGCTCTAACTTTTGCATACGAACTCGGATTGGAATGATTTTTATATCAAAATCAACCGTTTCAACGAGACGCATAACTTTCATGTGAAACTTTTTCCATCTGAGGCCATATTAATTGGGTTTCAAGCCATTCTTTAATCTGGTGTCAACATGAGCACCTCCGAACTTGTCATAACTTTTGCATCCGAGCTCCGTTTTAGAACACCTTCATATCCATCTTAATCTTCTAGAAGAAAGCCATCCCATGGTGACTTCCAAAAAGTGTGTTCACACATGAACACATCACCGTATACCTCCAACGCCGAGGGTGATGCACCGCAGCTCACGTCGAAGGAGACCCGTCCGGAAGCGCGGTACGCAAGCAATCCGGCGGGCGCTTTTGTAGACCCGAAACCCCACACGCCCGGGAGGGACCCCGTCTGGGCACGTGGAGGCTATGGGCTGCCCTAGGTCGACCTGACCGCCCCTAGAGCCTCGCGGATTCGCAGCCCTCCATTGCTGAAGAACGACGAAGAACGAGAAGAAAGATACAAGGGTAGGAGATAGATGAACACGAAAAAGTAGTAGATGTGTTTGTTCGATTGTGTGTTGTTCAATCGGCCGTCACCCCTTAGGTATATAAAAGGCGGCTGGACTTCCCGTGCAAGAAAAAGGCTTGGATTCACGTCCAAAACCCTAGTCAAATTCGGATTGGTTTTGTCCGAACTTTCCAAAACTGTTCGGTTTAAAACTAGCTGCACCTTGCGGGTCTTTTTTGAGGTGGTAAACGACCTCAGATGGAAATGAGCCCAAAAGCAATCTTGACCGTTTCGACGAGAAGAAAAAATTTCATGTTGAACATTTTTTATCAGAGGTCATCTTGAGGGTTAAATTGTTCGCGCAAAATAGGCTATTATTCGCGCTACCCGTTAGACAAGGTGTCGGGTGGGGCGCGCCATATTTTGCTCCTGACAGGGCTGCATTCCGATGGCTCTAACTTTTGCATACGAACTCGGATTAGGATGATTTTTATATAAAAATCAACCGCTTCGACGAGACGCATAACTTTCATGTTGAAACTTTTTCCATTTGAGGCCGTATTAATTGGGTTTCAAGCCATTCTTTAATCTGGTGTCAACATGAGCATCTATGAACTTGTCATAACTTTTGCATCCGAGCTCCGATTTAGAACACCTTCATATCCATCTTGATCTTCTAGAAGAAAGCCATCCCATGGTGACTTCCAATCATAAGTTTGAATTAATCTTGACATAGCTTAAAGCAACTTTTACGATTGTGCCACTTTTGAGCGTCAACACGAGGTTCAAAGACCTTGTAGAGAGAAGGAAAGGAGATGTTAAGGTCGGCAGCTTCCTCGTCGCCATCCTGGTATGGTGCGTGTCCTGTATTCATCATCTCCATTGATTTTACTAAGTACTGGCAACATAACCTCCGCCTGCACATTTTTTCGGAAGTTCTAGAATTGCTAGAGCTTCAGTCCAACTATGTTGCTTCTGCGATTATTCGTACACAGAAAAACACACTGATCATTGTTTTGTTCTCTGAACCTAAACGCATTTGTTCTTTAAGCTTAGATGCATTTATTCTCTGAACTTAAATAGGTTGGTTCTCTGAACATAAGTGTGTGCGTTCCGTGTGTATTGAAGCATTACATATATTCAGTTGTATTGTTGGATTGGATGATCGTAGTGACTGTTGAGCTTACTTTTCGGTGCAGGTCGTGGCTTTTCTGTGACACGCCTCCCACTGCTTCTCCTCGCTGGACTAGTCGACCTGCAAGAGATCAAATCAAACAAAAAGTACTCAAGGTGGACTTAAGCTGAACTAGTGACGGTCTTAGAAACTGCATGTTTGAAACTGGTCAAGGTTCTTGAAAGCGAAAAAGTTCGAACCTTGTAAACGACAGAAAGATTGTTTTCCATTTGTTTCACTTACTGGAGCGCTTTGCTAATGGGTACGATTAAGTATAACATAAATGAATGAAAAGAGATGTTTCGTCCAACTAATTAGTTTTCTCTGTATTTTCAGTTCCGTGTACTGTCTGATCAATTCTACCGTAGCTCCGAACAGCAGGAGAAAAATAAAGCAAGTTCAAGTAAAATCTCAAATAAAAATTCAGTTCAAGTTGAAGCCCAGGAGTATACCCATATGGAGCGGACATGACAGTCGATCTTGTTGACGATTCTCAATAAATAGATGGTGAAGTTGGCAAACGGCTGAATCTGATGGTGCCTACCCCTGTAAGTTCACTTGTCATTGAGCGATTTGCTGAAGATTAATCATTTTCAGAAATTCAAAGGTTTATGGTGCTAATACCCATTTCTTTCAGAAAAATTAACAGTTACAAGTATCTGCATTTTGTCGAAAGTTCTTCGGTATAGCCCCCTCTCCATCAAAGTAGAAGAGTACGTGTTGATTTTCTCTCCCTTGTTCTGATTGATATCATATAGAAGCTGCTACAGATGAATGAATATGGTGCAGTTGTTCCATTCATTATTTGGGCAGCAGCCTTGTTTAAATCCTCCTTTGGCTTGGCTGGAACACGAGTTTCAATAAACAAAAGGAAAACAAAATGCAGGTGTTCATCGCATGTGTCCGTTCAATAAGGGCTTCGGTGACGGTCCGCTGCTGGTCGCCGCCTCACCGTGGTTAAGTTTGGCGTAGTCGCATGTGTCGCTTGCTGTTCTGGCCAGTCTCCAGGTACATAGCGTTGTTCCTATTCATGCCTGTGTATGTAGTGCTGCTCTGTTAAATTACTTGTTCATCTTGTTTGTTCCAACCACGCTGGATGCCTAGTACTAGTAGCTTGCACTAGCCTCTACATGAGCATCTCAAGCCGTTGTTAATAGATGTGAGTAGTACTGATTGTTTCGCTTGAGTTGGCGTCTCAGATTATACTGGAGCATGTGTTTTCACAGATAGTTCAGGTTCCATATTGCCAAAAGTTCGAACATAGTGAGATGGATGGGAAACTACGAGACAGAGATGATATTGGACAAAGCAAAATTAGTAAAAGAAAGAAAACGCTAGAAGTTCAACTAGGGTAACTTAAAAAGTTCATGAAAAATAAATATAAAAGTTCAGAGAAGAGGGTCGGAAAAGATTTGGGAAAAGACACACACAAAAAAACATGGAAAAGGTCAGTTCAAAAATACTTGCCATAATTAGTTAAGAGTTTATTTGGACTGGTTAGCAATCCAGTAACTAGAAAAAGGATACATCAGTTCAAATATACTTGCCATAAGTAGTTAAGAGTTTATTTGTTGTGGTTAAATAAATCAAGCTAATTTTTTGCAGTTCTCGGGTTAGAAGAAGGTTTCAGTTCACTTTGCTGAAGTTCATCTAGAATCTTGGAATGCGATGTGGTCTGTGGCAAGGTACGCACAGAATGATATCTACCTCGATGAGTATAATGTGTTTTCTCACTTCCAGGCCTGGGAATGTTTTTTCATTTGACATACTTCAAATATTTTGTGGGTAAGTAAACCAATCATGTTTTTGTTGTTCGGTGGGAAATCATAATAAGTTCTAAGGAAATAAATATAGAAGTTCATATTTCAAAACAAATGAAGTATTTGGAAAGTAAAATGAAGTATTTCAAAGTACAGAACTTTTTAGGTTTCGTTGCAAATTTGTAATGTTACCGTACATGAACTTGTGCATGCTAATTGGTGGTTGTTGTGTGTGTGCAAGGTACATCCAACGACAACGAGCTGGCGGCAAGTGTACTTATGAGCAGCGGGACGGTGGCATGGAGCAGTTGAGTAGGTGTGCGTGGTGAGCAGCTACCGAACTGATTCTGACACTGCAATATTAGTCCCACACAGCCTCTCAACACCCCCCTGCTTGAACCTTCGTGGCCTAGGCCGTTCACTGCCTCGACACGAGGCCGCTCGACGATGCAGCGCTCAAGCCGTTCACCCTTACCACCACAAGCCATTCACCTCCGCCACACAAGGCCGTGCGACGACGCAGCGATCAGACCGTTCACCTCTGCCACAGGAGGCCGATGCAAACGCTAAGGAGTTGTGTTCTTTTTTAGTACATGTTTTGTGTGCTTTTTAGTACACCTACTTAATGATTCTATGTCCAATTTCCCCTGTTTACGTGTTCTTCCTATAGCACAACAGGTGTTGTGTGTTATGCCTTAATAAGCATTTGAGAAAACCTTGTATGGATCAAAACTAGCATATGTTCTGTTCTATTCTTGTAAATGAAGCTCCACTTCTGTTTTGTTTGAAGTTACTTGGCTTAAAAATTAGTATATGTTCTACTGTAAAAACATATATAAAATGTCTTGATGCATGCTAGCAGAAATCTAAAAAATACACTCAGTTCAGTTCCTATATTTTATTTCAGTTCAATTTAAAAGTATTTGCAACTGTTCAGACTCGAGTTTACAACAGAATTTTTTTGGAAGTTTAGAGAGGGAAAAATACTTGTTAGATTCATTTAAAAAGTGTCGTATAGTTCAACTTTTATATATAATCAATTCATAATGAAATGAGAGAAGTCCAGAATATCATCGCAAAACAATGTTGATTTCAAAAGAAAACACAAAACATTTTTGTTTTATTAAAAATATCATTCAGTTCAACGATATAAACTATGCAAGTTCGGACATGATGATACCATTGAAAAGTTGTGAGGAAAATTATACCGAAAATATAGAGTAAAGTCTAGTATGTGAAAACACGCTCACTACAAAACCATATAGACATCCGTTCAAGTACTCTTTTTTCGGAACCATTCAAAAGTACTGTGAAAAATACCTCAGTACAAACACACAAATAGATCAGTACGAGTACTCTGTTTTTCGACAGGAAAAACAACACGATGGGTCTCACCGTATTTAAAATTAATATTCAACGGTTGCGAATTTGAGAAAATGTTCAACTTGACTAAGTTTCGCATTTTCGATATCTTTCCAACGGTATATTATTTGCCCCATTTCGACAAACTTTAAAAAAATCACGTTCAAAATCAAATTTGCCGTATTCGAATTTGAGTTTAAACCGTAAGGAATTAGAAAAATATTTCTATACGAAAAAGTTGCGCATTTTCCATAGCTTTCCAACGCCGTATCATTTGCGTCAATCCGACAAACCGTTTGCAAAAAAGGGGAAAATACGTTTCGCCCAGAATTTCACCGTTTTTCAAATTACTTTTAAATCGTATAGAATTTGAAAAAACATTATACATATGGAAGATGCGGATTTTCACAAGCTTTCCAATGCCATCTCATTTGCTCAATTACGACAAACTGTTTGAAAATTAACTCCAAAATACGATTCACGTTTTCGGTTTTTACAAAAATGGTTTGTTCAAAACTGCTCTTAAACCATAATTTTTTTTTGCAAAAAAAAATTATATGATTGTAATGTAGATGTCAAGAGCTTTCCAAAGATATATTACACGCCCTGTTTTGACAAAAAAATTGCAAAAAATTTGAACTAAAGAAGACGATTTTCAACGGAAATGAAAGCATCAGTTCAACCGCTCGAATTCATGAGTTCAACCGCTCGAATTCATTAGTTCAACAATAGTAACAGAATAATATTCTGTTACGCGAAACAGAATAGCCCAGATGTATATATACATATATATATATATGTGTGTGTGTGTGTGTGTGTGTGTGTATATATATAGTCGTAACTACACGTGGGTGTTAGCAAGATCATTTGTGTGTCGCTTTGCGAGTTTTCATTCATTGTCCGAAACGGGAAAAAAAATCAAACAGTTCGGCCGCAGGGTGCGGCCAGAGGCATAGGCCTTGTTGGTATTTGAACTACAAGAAATGCATATGGAGTCCATTGTGTCACCGTGGCGTGCTCTCACGATCGCATGGAAAAAAATTGGTAAAGTTTGGCACTTTTGGTGCTCGCACCTTCCATACCGGAGCATCTCACAAGAAGGATCATAGTTTCCAAAATGAGACGCGGCACTTCGTACTCCAAATGGTCAGTGACTACATCGTTCCGTCTCGGGAAAAAAATTATGGTAAACAATCACGGATATACCCTTGGTTTGATTTTCTGGCCCATTTCAGGTCTCGTCTGCTATATTTAAGTCATTTTTTTGCACTTACCTTGCATTTAGTGCATATATATAAAGTCAAAACCCTACTACATCTACATGTGGGTGTTAGTTAGCAAAGAAGGTGTACAAATCATTTGTGCGTCGCTTTGCGAGTTTTCATCCATTTGTCCGAGAAGCGGGGAGAAGTTTCAAACATTTCAGCCGCGAGGTGCGGCCACCGGCGTAGGCCTAGTTGGTATTCTAATTACAGGAAATTCAGATGCAGTCCGGACATCATCAAAATCGGTTTGTGCCCATGGCGTGCTCTCTCACAACCCCGTGGAAAAAAATTGGTAAAGTTTGGCACAAGTTTTGATGATCGCTCCTTCCAAACCGGAGCATCTCACAAGAAGGATCATGGTTTCCAAAAGGAGATGCGGCACTTCGGACTCCAAATCGTCGGTGACTACATCGTTCCGCCTAGAAAAAAAATTCATGATCAATAATCACGGATATACCCTTGGTTTGATTTTCTGGCCCATTTTAGGTCTCGTCTGCTATATTTAAGTCATTTTTTGCACTTACCTTGCATTTAGTGCATATAAAGTCAAAACCCTACTACAACTACATGTGGGTGTTAGTTAGACTAGTCACAATGGGTAGTAACTTAGACTAGTAACATTTATATGTTACTAGCTAGTCTATGTTACCACCTCTATAGTGGGGAGTAACATATGTGTGGTGTCATGCAACACTTCATTTATTAGGTTGTAGACTCATCTTGTCTTGGTATATGTGATGTTACAGTAACTAGCTATGTTACCACGTGCCCCTATTTCCTCATTAATTACTCGCCACATCATCTATTTTCCCTAGAGATGTGTGATGTTACCACCTATATTACTCCCACTGTGGGGAGTCTTAGCAAAGAAGGTGTACAAATCATTTGTGCATCGCTTTGCGAGTTTTCATCCGTTTGTCCGAGAAGCGGGGAGAAGTTTCAAACATTTCGGCCGTGAGGTGCGGTCACCGGCGTAGGCCTAGTTGGTATTTTAATTACAGGAAATTCAGATGGAGTCCGGACATCATCAAAATCGGTGTGTGCCCGTGGCGTGCTCTCACGACCCCGTGGAAAATTTTTGGTAAAGTTTGGCACAAGTTTTGATGATCACTCCTTTCAAACCGGAGCATCTCACAAGAAGGATCATGGTTTTCAAAGGAGACGTGTCAATTCAAACTCCAGTGCCCGGTGACTTTATCGTTTGGCCTCATAAAAATTTCCACGGTACACAATCACCATTATACCACGGGTTTGATTTTCTGGCGCATTTCAGGTATCGTTAGCTATATTTAAGACATTTTCTGAATTTAACGTGCATTTTGTGCATATAAATAAAATTACAACCAGAACTGCATTTGCTGTCGAAAGAGATGAGGATTGCCGTTCGATCTGGGAGCATCCAATGGTGTAGACGTACGATCCGTGGGTTTGGGTTCTGGCCAATCAGAACGCACGACTCATATCGCGCGTGCGGTTTGGTCGACACACGGCTTTCATGAACGATTCGTGTGCTATACGCAAACCAGATTGCATATCTTCTGTTCATACATACTGGAGTGAGATCAATTGAGTGTGCTACCTCTATGGTATAATAATAATAATAATAATAATAATAATAAACAGTTCATATTCATTGCATGAGCTAACAGCATATTAAGGTCAACATATTAACGGTTCTTACATCAATAGAAAACCGGGCATAACTCACAAATTCAGTAGATGCGACACTTCTAAATTGAACGAATTAAGTTGCAGGGTAGGCATAAAAACTAGTCTTACGTCTTAGTTCCCATGTACATGGGGGAACTGGGATCATTACATTGACCCCGAATGAACTTGGGCTTTCTAATGATTTTACGCTTCTCTGTTAGACGGGTGCGTGATCCCTTGGCTGGCAACTCAGCAAATTCATCGTACTCGTCCTCATATCCTTGAGACCCAGTACCATCCTCTTCCCATGCATCACTACATGGCGGTTCTTATGCAAGGGGTCTTCCGCATAGAAAATCTGGGTAGCATCGCTGGCAAGAATGAACGGGTCCGCGTGATATGCCATCGTTGTCCTGTTAACACAGGTCTTCCTGTAATCATCAACCTTTACCTGACCAAGAGGGATCCATGTGCACCTGAATAATGCCACCTTAACTTTCACATAGTTAAGCTCCCAAATCTCTTTGATGGTTCCATAGTATACCCTTTTATCAGCTTCATTTACAGTCATGCATTCTATTCGAACAGAGCTATTCTGATATGAGGTCTTCTTATCACGTTCCTCAGTGTAGAACATGTAGCCATTTATGTCATATTCTTGGTACGTCAACACCGTAGGTGATGGCTTTTGTGCCAACCACGTAGCAATGTCATCGATGGATCCTTGTGCCAAATGATTCTTCAGCCATCCGACGTAGTTCTTAGTGTGCTCCTTCATCTCCACATCTGATGGATACACCATTGGTAAGAAGCTTTGGCGTATCTCCGCCGAGTGTTCTTCGGCATAAGCGCTGAG
This sequence comes from Thinopyrum elongatum, assembly GCA_011799875.1. NCBI lineage: Eukaryota > Viridiplantae > Streptophyta > Magnoliopsida > Poales > Poaceae > Thinopyrum > Thinopyrum elongatum. The sequence continues at coordinate 227,102,711 of CM022299.1, forward strand.
AACTGGGCTGTTAAGCAGTACCGTCAAATGGGCTTTCTCTACCAATTCTCCGGGTGCAGCCTTTTGCTTGCCAGCAAGGACCGGCTTACCTTTCAGCCTTCCCTCGTGGCGAGAGAGGCGCAAACCTATAGGTCTTTGTTTCATGTATTTGGTGCAAAACTCAACCACCTCCTCCGCGGTATAACCTTGTAGGATGCTTGCCTCTGGATGGTTTCGGTTTCGACAATAGCGCTTCAGTATTCCCATGAACCGCTCGAAGGGATACATGTTGCAAAGAAACACAGGACCAGAATACTTTATCTCATCGACAAGGTGCACAGTGAGATGGACCATGACATCAAAGAATGATGGTGGGAAAAACATCTCTAGGTTGGACAATATTCTTGCAATAACCTCTTGCATATGATCCAACTCTTCAGGATCTACAACTTTCTGCCATAGTTGGTTGAAGAAATCACAGAGCTCAATGAGTGTGTTTCTTGTATCTTTGTCCATCAGATTCCTGATGGCCACCGGGAGGATTTGTGTCAACATTGCGTGGCAATCATGTGACTTCATGTGTCCAAACTTCATTTTACCTGAGCTCACATCCACGAGACTTCTGATGTTTGTGGAGTAGGAAGAGGGTGTCTTAACTGACAACAAATAGGTGAAGAACTCTGTTGCTTCTTTTGTACTAAAATTGTAACTCTGGCGAGCATTGATGAGTTTGTTATCATCTTCTGCTTCACTCTTGCATTTTGATTGATCAGCAAGCATATCGAGCCGTGCACCGTCATCATCCTGTGTTTTACCTTTATCTTGAGCTGAGTACCAAGGATGCTTTCACATAGGTTCTTCTCTACGTGCATGACGTCGATGCAGTGACGTACACGTAGAATCTCCCAGTAAGGTAATTTCCAGAACACCGATTTCTTCTTAAACACTTGACCCTTGGGTGTTTGTTTCACTGTCAAAGCATGCTTCTTGCCAAGCACAACATTAATTTGTTTATCCATGTTGTGGTCCACCTCCCCAGCATAGGGTCTTGGGCCCACATCTACCTCTGCCGTACCATCAAATTCAACTTTCATCTTTCGGTATGGGTGATTTCTCCGTAAGAACCTACGATGACGCAAATACACGGTTTTGCGCGAGTTGGGAAGAAATCTGCTAGCTGTCCTATCCATGCATGTGACACACCCTACATCTCCCTTTGTTTTCTGCCCCGATGTGTTGCCTAATGCCGGCATATCTTGAATGGTGTGCAGCAGCATCGCATGTAGATCGAAAATCTCCTTTCTGTAAGCATCATAACATTTTATAGGAGGCGCATCTTCCCACACTGTCAGCAGTTCTTCTACCAGTAGCTGAAAGTAAATGTCGATGTCATTTCCAGGTTGCTTCGGGCCTTGGATAATCATTGACATCATAATGTATTATTTCTTCAAACACAACCAAGGAGCTAGGTTATATATGCACAGAAGCACCGGCCATGTGTTGTGATTGGTGCTCATATCGCCAAAAGGATTCATCCCGTCAGTACACTCCCCGAGCCTTATACTTCTAGGATCCTTGGCAAAGTCTTCAAACTTGTTGTCGATTAATTCCCACTAAGCCCCATCTTTCGGGTGCCTCATATATTTATCCGCAATTCGCTCATCATGATGCCACCGCAACCTCTTTGCCTCTCTAGGATTTGAAAACAAATGCCTCAACATTGGAATTAAAGGCAAGTACCAAACAACCTTGAACGAGATTCCTGTCTTGGATCTCGTCGTCCAATTTGTACTTGTCCTTTGGACTCCTGCGCTTGTATCGTGCATGCTTGAATATGGGACATGCACGAAAATCTTTGTACTCACCACGGTACAATATACAATCATTCACACAAGCATGTATCTTCTGTACTTCAAGTTCCAATGGGCAAACAATTTTCTTCGCTTCGTTCGTGCTTCTGGGGAGCACATTATCTTCTAGAAAAATTTCTTTCAAAAGACCTAACAACTCTGTGAAGCCCTTGTTTGATAGACTATTTGCTGCTTTAAATCTGAGAAGCGCCAGTGTGGCACTCAACTTGGAATATTTCTTTTTGCTTAGGTGGGAAGGGATTCCACAACAGCCAATTTGAAAGGGGATAAGAGGTACATCTTATCCTGACAAAAGGTGATCTTCGCCTGCAAAGCTTCTGGCCATGACGCAGTGGTAGGCTCGGTGATGACATCCGTCCTGCCGAGCTCCTGGTCTTGGTCTCGTTGCACCAGAATGGAAACCTTTGGGGGATCCCTTGGAAACCCATGCTGGTCCTTGCCTCCCTAGCACCAAAGGGGAAACTGTCCTCCTCTGCACCCGCTGGTGCCCGCCTGGCCTTGGTCGTCATGGCTCACGTCATCGTGAGCCTCGCGAGGCAGGGTACCTGCATAGAGATCTCCGCTCCTTGGGAGGCAGGCTCGGGAAGCTGCCCCTCGGGAGGTCTTGGTGTCGTTCACCTCGCGAGGCCGGGGGGGGCTTGCGAGGGTGTTGCTCACAGAGTCTTGTAACTAGGCCATACCGGGTCATCAAAGGGGCCACGCGCTGGGCTGTAGGCAGGCAAGTCTGGGTACCCCCGATCCCAGAACGCCGACAGTAGCCCCCAGGCCTAAGGCGCGCTCGTCCTGGCTTCGAAGAGAAGGCAAGAAGCGAAGGGTGAAATGATGCGGGCCCCAATCGCCTGCGGGCCAGGCTTGACGCGTGGCGCATGACGGGACGCGGACGCCTCCACTTCCCCACATCGCCTCGGCAACTGCCCAGACTGACAAAAGCCTGGCGTGCGCCACGGGGCCATCATTGCCCTCCTTCACCTTGCTTCTGATCCCCTTCTGAGACAGGAGCTCCTCGAGATCCAATTGCATCGCCATCCTTCTCTCCGTTCCCCCGCCACCAAGGATTTCTCAGATGGCGCCTGCCAGGAAATCGAAACATGCAGCTCAGGCCACGACCGCCTCGTCTCTCCCGTCGGCGCTTGCAGTTTCCACCGTTGGTAAGGAGGAGGATCTCGGCCCCGTGCTCCCGCTGACGGCGGGGGACACGAACAAGTGGGGAGAGACCCTGGTCTGGGCCGGCTCTGCAGAGTGGAGCACCCTGGCGAAGATAGTTGATACGTCTCCAACGTATCTAAATTTTTTTATTGTTCCATGCTATTATATTATCTGTTTTGGATGTTTTATATGCATTAATATGCTATTTTATATTATTTTTGGGACTAACTTATTAACCTAGAGTCCAGTGCCAGTTTCTGTTTTTTCCTTGTTTTTGAGTTTTACAGAAAAGGAATACCAAACGGAGTCCAAACGGAATAAAACTTTCGTGATGATTTTTCTTGGACCAGAAGACACACGTAGGACTTGGAGATGAAGGCAGAAGAGTCTCGAGGGATCCACAAGCCCTCAGGGCGTGCCCAAGGGGGGGCGCCCCCTGGCTTGTGGACCCCACGGGAGTCCTCCAACCCTAATCTTTGGCCTATAAATTCAGAAATATTCCCAAACCACCAGAGGCATCCACCAAAATACTTTTCCACTGTCGTAACCTTTTGTACCCGTGAGATCCCATCTTGGGGCCTTTTCCGACATCCTGCCGAAGGGGGATTCGATCACGGAGGGCTTCTACATCAACACTATTGCCCTTCCGATGAAGCGTGAGTAGTTTACCACAGACCTGCGGGTCCATAGCTAGTAGCTAGATGGCTTCTTCTCTCTCTTTGATCCTCAATACCATGTTCTCCTCGTTGTTCTTGGAGATCTATCCGATGTAATATTCTTTTGCGGTGTGTTTGTCGAGATCCGATGAATTGTGGATTTATGATCAGTTTATCTATGAATATTATTTGAATCTTCTCTGAATTCTTATATGCATGATTTGATATCTTTGTATTTCTCTTCGAATTATCGGTTTGGTTTGGCCAACTAGATTGGTTCTTCTTGCAATGGGAGAGGTGCTTAATTTTGGGTTCAATCTTGCGGTGTCCTCACCCAGTGACAAAGTAGGGGTAGCGAGGCACGTATTGTATTCTTGCCATCAAGGGTAAAAAGATGGGGTTTTCATCATATTGCTTGAGTTTATCCCTCTACATCATGCCATCTTACTTAAGGCGTTACTCCGTTCTTATGAACTTAATACTCTAGATGCATGCTGGATAGCGGTCGATGTGTGGAGTAATAGTAGTAGATGCAGAATCGTTTCAGTCTACTTGACAAGGACGTGATGCCTATATTCATAATCATTGCCTTGGATATCATCATAACTTTGCGCTTTTCTATCAATTGCTCGACAGTAATTTGTTCACCCACCGTATTATTTGCCTTCAAGAGAGAAGTCTCTAGTGAAACCTATGGCCCCCGGGTCTATTTTCCATCATATATTTTTAGATCTATAAACCAAAAAATCCAAAAATACCTTGCTGAAATTTATTTACTTTTATTTTGTTTTATGTTTTAGTAAGCTTTTATATCTATCTCTATCAGATCTCACCTTTGCAAGTGACCGTGAAGGGATTGACAACCCCTTTATCACGTTGGGTGCAAGTGTTTGATTGTTTGTACAGGTGCATAGATTGGAGACTTGCGTGTATCTCCTACTGGATTGATACCTTGGTTCTTAACTGGGGGAAATACTTATATCTACTTTGCTGCATCACCCTCTCCTCTTCAAGGGAAAAAACAACGCAAGCTCAAGAAGTAGCAGGAAGAATTTCTGGCGCCGTTGCCGGGGAGATCTACATCAAGCCTACCAAGTACCCACCATAAACTCTCATCTCTTGCATTACATTATTTGCATTTTGCCTCTCGTTTTCCTCTCTCCCACTTCTAAAATGATTTCAGAAAAACACAAGAAGATTTGCCTTTTTATTCGCCCTTTTTCCGTTCGTCTTTTTTGTTTGCTTTTCGTTTGCTCGTATGTTAGATTGCTTGTTTACCCATATGGCTCAACCCAAGAGCTTTGATCCTTACTATAGGAAATTGGAAGAGATTGAAAATAATGCTAAAAGCTTCATGTCCCTACAATTTGATCATAATAGTTTCTTTAGAAACGAACTTAAGGAGCAAAAAATGATGATGGAGTATATTAATAAATAGCTCAATGATGTTTCTAAGGAATTTTATGGTCTTAAATCTCAATTTGCTCATCTTGAAAATTTAGTAGGCCAAATTTCCGATAAACAAACTACTTTGGTAAATAAGATGGCCGCTAAACCGGAATCTTGTGAAAATAATGATGAAGATCTTAAAGTGATTGGTGTGACTCCTATTGAATCTTTGTTTTCTAATATAAAACTTGATAAAGATGGGACTGGAGATGAGTCAACTTTAGCTAGAAGGCGTCCCAATGATTCGGAGTTTTTAGATCTTAATGCAAAAATTGATAAAAGTGGGATTGGAAAGGTCAAAACTTTAAGTAGCGATGAACCCACTCTTTTGGATTTCAAGGATTTTAATTATGATAATTGTTCTTTGATAGATTGTATTTCCTTGTTGCAATCCATGTTGAATTCTCCTCATGCTTATAATCAAATTAAAGCTTTTACTAAACATATCGTTGATGCTATGATGAAATCTTTTGAAGAAAAACTTGAGTTGGAAGTTTCTATCCCTAGAAAGCTTTATGATGAGTGGGAACCTACTATTAAGATTAAAATTAAAGATTATGAGTGTCATGCTTTGTGTGATTTGGGTGCTAGCGTTTCCACGATTCCAAAAACTTTATGTGATGTGCTAGGGTTTCGTGAATTTGATGATTGTTCTTTAAATTTGCATCTCACGGATTCCACTATTAAGAAACCTATGGGAAGAATTAATGATGTTCTTATTGTTGCAAATAGTAATTATGTGCCCGTAGATTTCATTGTGCTTGATATAGATTGCAATCCTACATGTCCTATTATTCTTGGAAGACCTTTCCTTCGAACGATTGGTGCAATTATTGATATGAAAGAAGGAAACATTAGATTTCAATTTCCGTTAAGGAAGGGCATGCAACACTTCCGAAGAAATAAAATTAAGTTGCCATATGAATCCATTATGAGAGCTACTTATGGATTGCATACCAAAGATGACAATACCTAGATCTATGTTTTATGCCTAGCTAGGGGCGTTAAACAATAGCGCTTGTTGGGAGGCAACCCAATTTTATTTCTACGTTTTTTGTTTTTGGTTCTGTTTTTCAATAAATACACATTATTATCTCTGTAGTAATTGTGTTTTGGTGTTTTAACTAGTGTTTGAGCCAAGTAAGACCTTTGGGATGGCTTACGGTGATAGTTGATTTGATCTTGCTGAAAAATAGAAACTTTTGCGTCTAGTTATAGAATTGTTTAATTTCACTGGAGCACATAAAAACCCCGAATTTTTTACACAAGATTGATATACAAAATGCCTCCGTTTTCCTAAATATTCAGAAGTTTAGGAGTTACATAAGTATGAGAACAATTAAGATCTTGGTAGACTGTTCTGTTTTTGACAGATTCTATTTTCTATGTGTTGTTTGCTTATTTTGATGAATCTATGGGTAGTATCGGGGGGTATGAACCATGCAGAAGTTGGAATACAGTAGATATTACACCAATATAATAAATAATGATTTCACAACAGTACCAAAAAGTGGTGATTTATTTTCTTATACTAACGGATCTCATGAGTTTTCTGCTGAGTTTTGTGTTGTGAAGTTTTCAAGTTTTGGGTAAAGATTTGATGGACTATGGAATAAGGAATGGCAAGAGCCTAAGCTTGGGGATGCCCAAGGCACCCCAAGGTAATATTCAAGTACAACCAAGCATCTAAGCTTGGGTATGCCCCGGATGGCATCCCCTCTTTCGTCTTCGTCTATCGGTAAATTTACTTGAGGCTATATTTTTATTCACCACATGATATGTGTTTTGCTTGGAGCGTCTTGTATGATATGAGTCTTTCCTTTTTAGTTTGCCACAATCATCCTTGCTGTACACACCTTTTGAAAGGGACACGCATGAATCGTGAATTTATTAGAATACTCTATGTGCTTCACTTATATCTTTTGAGCTAGGCAATTTTGCTCTAGTGCTTCACTTATATCTTTTCAGAGCACGGCGGTGGATTTATTTTATAGAAATTGTTGAACTCTCATGCTTCACTTATATTATTTTGATATTCTCTCTAAACAGCATGGTAATTTGCATAGGTTATGAATTTAGTCCTAATATGATGGGCATCCAAGAGGGATATAATAAAAACTTCCATACAAATAGCATTGAATACTATGAGAAGTTTGATTCCTTATGATTGTTTTGAGATATAAAGATGGTGATATTAGAGTCATGCTAGTGAGTAATTGTGGATTGGTAGAAATACTTGTGTTAAAGTTTGTGATTCCCGTAGCATGCACGTATGGTGAACCGTTATGTGATGAAGTCGGAGCATGATTTATTTATTTATTGTCTTCCTTATGAGTGGCGGTCGGGGAGCGATGGCCTTTTCCTACCAATCTATCCCCCTAGGAGCATGAGTGTAGTACTTTGTTTCGATAGCTAATAAACTTTTGCAATAAGTATGTGAGTTCTTTATGACTAATGTTGAGTCCATGGATGATACGCACTCTCACCCTTCCACCATTGCTATCCTCTCTAGTACCGCGCAACTTTCGCCGGTGCACTACACCCACCATATACCCTTCCTAAAAACAGCCACCATACCTACCTATTGTGGCATTTCCATAGCCATTCCGAGATATATTGCCATGCAACTTCCACCATTCCGTTTATTATGACACGCTTCGTCATTGTCATATTGCTTTGCATGATCATGTAGTTGACATAGTATTTGTGGCAAGGCCACCGTTCATATTTTTTATGCATGTCTCTCTTGATCATTGCACATCCCGGTACACCGCTGGAGGCATTCATATAGAGTCATATTTTTATTCTAAGTATCGAGTTGTAATTCTTGAGTTGTAAGTAAATAAAAGTGTGATTATTATCATTAGAGCATTGTCCCATGTGAGGAAAGGATGATGGAAGCTATGATTCCCTCAGAAGTTGGGATGAGTCTCTGGACTTTACAAAAATAAAAGAGGCCAAAAGAAGCCCAAACAAAAAAATGAGAGAAAAGAGAGAAGGGGCAATGCTACTATCCTTTTACCACACTTGTGCTTCAAAGTAGCACCATGATCTTCATGATAGAGAGTCTCCCATGTTGTCACTTTCATATACTAGTGGGAATTTTTCATTATAGAACTTGGCTTGTATATTCCAATGATGGGATTCCTCAAATTGCCCTAGGTCTTCATGAGCAAGCGAGTTGGATGCACACCCACTTAGTTTCTTTTTTATCTTTCATAAACTTATAGCTCTAGTGCATCCGTTGCATGGCAATCCCTACTCACTCACATTGATATCTATTGATGGGCATCTCCATAGCCCATTGATATGCCTAGTTGATGTGAGACTATCTCCTTCTTTTTGTCTTCTCCACAACCACCATATTCTATTCCACCTATAGTGCTCTATCATTGGCTCACGCTCATGTATTGCGTGAAAATTGAAAATGTTTGAGAACATCAAAAGTATGAAACAATTGCTTGGCTTGTCATCGGGGTTGTGCATGATTTAATACTTTGTGTGATGTAGATGGAGCATAGCCAGACTATATGATTTTGTAGGGATAACTTTCTTTGGCCATGTTATTTTGAGAAGACATGATTGCTTTATTAGTATGCTTGAAGTATTATTGTTTTATGTCAATATTAAACTTTTGTTTTGAATCTTATGGATCTGAATATTCATGCCACAATAAATAAAATTACATGGATAAATATGTTAGGTAGCATTCCACATCAAAAATTCTGTTTTTATCATTTACCTACTCGAGAACGAGAAGGAATTAAGCTTGGGGATGCTTGATACGTCTCCAACGTATCTATAATTTTTTATTGATCCATGCTATTATATTATCTGTTTTGGATGTTTTATATGCATTAATATGCTATTTTATATTATTTTTGTGACTAACTTATTAACCTAGAGCCTAGTGCCAATTTCTGTTTTTTCCTTGTTTTTCAGTTTTACAGAAAAGGAATAACAAACGGAGTCCAAACGGAATAAAACTTTCGCGATGATTTTTCTTGGACCAGAAGTCACACGTAGGACTTGGAGAGGAAGGCAGAAGAGTCTCGAGGGCTCCACAAGCCCTCAGGGCGCGCCTTGTGGGGCGCCCCTGGCTTGTGGACCCCACGGGAATCATCCAACCATAATCTTTGGCCTATAAATTTAGAAATATTCCCAAACCACCAGAGGCATCCACCAAAATACTTTTCCGCCGCCGTAACCTTCTGTACCCGTGAGATCCCATCTTGGGGCCTTTTCCGACATCCTGCCGGAGGGGGATTCGATCACGGAGGGCTTCTACATCAACTCTATTGCCTTTTCGATGAAGCGTGAGTAGTTTACCACAGACCTACGGGTCCATAGCTAGTAGCTAGGTGGCTTCTTCTCTCTCTTTGATCCTCAATACCATGTTCTCCTTGTTGTTCTTGGAGATCTGTTCGATGTAATATTCTTTTGCGGTGTGTTTGTTGAGATCCAATGAATTGTGGATTTATGATCAGTTTATCTATGAATATTATTTGAATCTTCTATGGATTCTTATATGCATGATTTGATATCTTTGTATTTCTCTTCGAATTATCGGTTTGGTTTGGCCAACTAGATTGGTTCTTCTTGCAATGGGAGAGGTGCTTAGTTTTAGGTTCAATCTTGTGGTGTCCTCACCCAGTGACAAAGTAGGGGTAGCGAGGCACGTATTGTATTCTTGCCATCAAGGGTAAAAAGATGGGGTTTTCATCATATTGCTTGAGTCTATCCCTCTACATCATGTCATCTTACTTAAGGCGTTACTCCGTTCTTATGAACTTAATACTCTAGATGCACGCTGGATAGCAGTCGATGTGTGGAGTAATAGTAGTAGATGCAGAATCGTTTCGGTCTACTTGACACGGACGTGATGCCTATATTCATAATCATTGCCTTGGATATCATCATAACTTTGCGCTTTTCTATCAATTGCTCGACAATAATTTTTTCACCCACCATATTATTTGCCTTCAAGAGAGAAGCCTCTGGTGAGATCTATAAACCAAAAAACCCAAAAATACCTTGCTGCAATTTATTTACTTTTCTTTTGTTTTACGTTTTAGTAAGCTCTATCTCAATCAGATCTCACCTTTGCAAGTGACCGTGAAGGGATTGACAACCCCTTTATCGCGTTTTGTGCAAGTGTTTGATTGTTTATGCAGGTGCATAGATTGGAGACTTGTGTGTATCTCCTACTGGATTGATACCTTGGTTCTTAACTGAGGGAAATACTTATCTCTACTTTGCTGCATCACCCTTTCCTCTTCAAGGGAAAAACCAACGCAAGCTCAAGAAGTAGCAACAGTCTACTCCTTCTTCCTCCATAGCATCTTCTCAGGGCTTGTCCCACCCTTCTCGGATTTCTTTTGCACTATCCTTAGGCACTACAAGATCCATGCCCTCCATCTCTAGCCTAACTCCATTCTCCTCTTCTCCACCTTCACCTTCTACTGCGAGGCCTTCATGGGCGTGAGGCCTTCAGTGGCCCTCTTCTGCCACCATTTTCGCTAGCGATTCCACAACCGGGAGGAGCGGTCTGCGTGCATCTCCTTTGTCGTAGTCCAGAAGGGGAATTTGCTTCTGAAGGCCGGGAAGAAGGTGGAAGCATTCCGGCATCACTGGGTCTTTGTGGACGTCCAGGGCTCCAATCCGCTCCTCGAGCCCCCGACGGAGCTGCCCGAGCGGATCCTGGAGTGGGGTTCCGTGAAGCTCACCGACCCGCGGGCGCAGCCCGTCCTGGAGAGAATAGCCGCAGACATGGAGGCCAAGCTGCTGATGGGGCCGATGACCATGAAGGAGTTCCTGACGCAGCGCCTGGCGCCGCTCCAGTCGCACTCGAAGCCCCTGTGGGAGTACCAGGGCGCGAGGGACGACATAAGGCCGCGCCCCGCCGGCCTGACATTTGAGGAGCTGGACATGCCCTCGCTGGCCCTGCTCGGCGGTGATCCGGGGGACGTCCCTGAGGCCTAGGCCCCCTTGTACCGCTGCGACAACAAGGAGGACCTGGTCGCCGCCATGCCCACCTTCAAAGAGCTGGGGCTCGAGCCGTCTGACCACCCAAATTCCCCCGTGCCGGTGTCCTCCGGCGACAACGGCAACGAAGAGGACTCAGAGGGGACTGACGACGATGACCTGGAGGAGGTGTCCCGCCCGTCGCAACGCAAGCTTCTCCGCAATCTTGAGGATGACGATGATGCCGACGACCTTCCGGCCGCAGACTCCCCGCGCTTCATCAGGGTCCCTAGGCGGCCGGAGCCCGCTCCCTGGACGACGCGAGCATCTGGCCGGGCGGTCTCAGGCAGAGGCACGGTAGATCCCTCTTCGGTGGCCTCCCCACGCCTTAGCGGGCGGCCAAGGAGTTAGGCCCGTCCTCAACAGGCACCCAGTCAAAGGACGGGGTGGCCTATGCCAGGGTGGACACAGCCTCTTCGGCCATGGCCCCTCCAAGCGGCGATGCCGCGGTGGGGCCCGTCGATGGCTGCTCCGACAGCCCCCAGGACGCGACCAAGGCCACGCCGGAGAATAGCGGGGGCGCCTCGGCCTCCGCCAAAGAGGAGAAGAAGAGAAAGTGGGCCGCGCCAGATGAGTAAGTGACCTTCCCTGCTTTCCGACCGGGCGCTGGTCGCGCGTGTGTTCATATTATTCCCCTCTTGATGACCAGAAGTGGTGACGCGGCGAAGAAGAAGAAGATGGGAGTCGTGTCAAAGGGACCCCTCGCCCTGAAGGTGCCATCGGCACTCGGTCATGGCCTTAGCAGGCGTGGAGGCGCACCACATCGGCCTGGCGCAACCCTTGGGCGCGCAGGCATGCCGCCCGCGCCAGGGCACGCGAGTGTGCCGCCTGCTCCTGGTGCCCTGCCGGCGCCGCTTGGGGGGCCTGTCGTAGAGGCCTCGGTGATCCAGCCCGCCGCGCCGCTCGTCTCGGCCACGACACCTCCAGCCTCGGGGAAATGGGCGGCGGCCTCAGTCCTTCGTGCCACTCCAGCCCCCGCTTCCGGGTGTGATGATACTCAGCTCGCGACGCAGCCTCAGGAGGCTCCGGCGGCCGCGACCAGGGCGGTTGACACAGTGACCCCCAGTGGCGCGGCGCAAGGGCTAGCCGCGAAGGGCGGTGCAGAGCCCCCCGCTGTCTAAACCCCGATCCTAAATCACACCGATCTAGCATGTAACACATCATATCACTTTGCAGCCTCATGCACGGTATTCCCACGGCTCCAGCCTTACCTTGGCCGGGACCGTTTGCGCCTTTTGGCTCATGTATATGATTGTGTCGCTAGCATCCATATGACAGAGAACCCGGGTCGACAAGGTTAGTCGTGAACCAAGGTGGCACAGTCGTACAGGGACAGGCATACGTAACCCAACAATGAACGTGTCGGTCATCAACGTATGAACCCAAGTCGTAGCAAGCTACAAGGACTTAAAGGAACAACGCGTGACATTTCCCCGAAGGGACAGACACAGGAACAAAGAAGGATACATGCCGGCCAAACCCAGTGTTCCGGAGCAGTAGCGAACTACTATGGCTCAGTGGAAGCACCAGGGAGCATTTCCCCATAAGAAAGGCTACCAAAGGCAAACAATTAAGTGTCGAACCCCACACATAGCAATACATATTACACGTACGCATAACATGCAAGTATGTGTTGTACAACATGGCATCACAACATAACTTAACAACTCATAGATAGACAAAGGCTCAGAAGAGCCAACATAACATTTATTACAAGTAGTGGGTCTCATGACCCAACATACAGAGCGTACAAGCAACGGAAGCATAACATGTTTGAGTACAAACAACTACAAATGAAAAAGGCTGAGAAGCCTGACTATCTACAAGACCCTCCCAAGGGTACAAGATCATAGCTGAGGTAACAAGCTACTCGTCGAAGTCCATGCGGAACTACTAGTGAGACCGAAGTCTCCTCTGCAAAAACATAAATTAAGCAACGTGAGTACAAAGGTACTCAGCAAGACTTACATCACAATTAACTACATATGCATCAGTATCGAAAAGGGGATGGTGAGTTTAACTGCAGCAAGCCAGCTTTGACCCAGTGGCTATCCTGAACTACGACTACCAGTAATTTCTTTGAGGCGAGAAAGCGCACACGAGTCCACTAACCACCACAACAATACACCACTATGGGTTCTCTCCCGTCTCCTACGAGAAGGCCATCCATAGCACTCACGCTTATCTTGCATATTTTAGAGTATCCACTTGAGTTGTCTATGACCATATAAGTCTCCAAGTAGTCCATATCCACGGACGCGGCTATTCGAATAGATCATTACCCTGCAGGGGTGTACTTCTTCACACACGCTCCCACCACTTACTACCATATACAGGTCATGTATCTCAGCAACCTTCAAGCGGAAGCCTAGCGAGGGTGTCGGCCACAACCTGACTAACCAGGCAAGACTCTAGTCCAAGTTTATCGCCTATCTCAGGCTGAACCCGCAAGGGAAGTCTGGCCGAATTTTCCATCACGGCCCCAAACGATGTGTGCAGGGTTCCCAAGCCCACCTTACCGGATGGATCTACGCTTGGTACACCGTGCCATGGTGCCTAGTCTATCCCAAGACCACCTGGCCGGGTGCCACTTGGTAGACAAATAGCATGACCTACAAACACCAGAAACTAGTTGCAACTCCTGGACAGAGATCAGGGCGGTTAATAAGTTGAGACAGGTCATTCGTTTCGAGCCCAATGTGTGGTAGTAGCTGTCTTGGATAACATACACAGGACTCAGTTCTTAAGGACGGTCTCAATGTGGCAACCCACCATGTACTCCTACATGGCCTCTCATCGCTATCTTTACTAAATCATGTTCACACACTTAGCCCTCATCAATAGAACACCATCGGTTCATTTCAATCCATCACCAGATGAACCAGACCTGACACAACCCTAAGCATAGCAGGTACAACAGACATAGCACAGTAAAAATCACAGCAGGGGCTCAAGCAACTCCTAACCATGCTAGTAAGGTTTTACTATTTACTGTGGCAAAGACAGGTCATGCAGAGGAAGTGGGTTCAACTACCGCAACAAGTAATAGTTGAAACATTGTTGTCTGAATGCAGTAAAAGAGAGGAGGAGCGAGAGAGTGGGATTGTATCAGAATGCTCAAGGTGGTTTGCTTGCCTGGAATATCAACACAGTAGCACTGCTCCACGGATAGGTAGTCGGTGCCACTCGGAGAGGCAAAACCTATCGAGAAGGACAGTACCGAAGACAATCAATACACAACATATGTACCAAAATGATGCATGATCATGACATGTCAAGAATGCTATGATTTGCACTAATGCATCTAGCAACAATTTAAATGAAGTCCATATGATCCAAGGGTTCATATGCAAACTCCATATTAAGCATTTAAAATGCCATTATCATGTTTTCACTTATACAGTAGGTATAAGTTGGTTTTTCACGCATGAAAATGGTACAGATGGGTAGATTGAATTTTTTTGATAATTTTTCATATATAAATTATTTCAATCTGAGCTACGGTTGAATTTCTATGATTTTTTTGAAGTTTAAACCATTTTCTGGAATTTTTTGGATTATTTTTAATCTAGAAAATCATTAACTGTGTCAGCATGACAACAGTGTGATGTCAGCGAGTCAACTGGTTGGCCCGACTCAAACCTGACTAGTGGGACCCACTAGTCGGTGACTCTGTTAGTTAACAGTGTTAATTAGTGTTAGTTTAACCCTAAACCGTAATTAGTCAGGCGCCTGGCCCACATGTCATTGACTCACTGGGAGTGAAAACTGGTCAAACTGACCGACGATTAGCCGCCGGCGTGGCTGAATGCGGCGGAGCGCGTCAGAAATGTCGCTCTGGCGACCATTTGGATGGCGGAGGCCATGGGCGAGGAGCTGGGCATGCACTGCATCCAGTGGTGCGAGTAACTAGACGCGGAGATGCCGGAAACATCACCGGTGTTGACTCTTGTGGCTGCCGGAGCTCGGCCATGTTCGGGTAGGGTGTTGTGGTGCCTAACAAGTGAAACGGGGGTGCGGTTGGGATCCTAGCGATGCCCTGAGCACATCTGGGTGCTCGGACGTGGGTGGTTCAAGCCCTAAGCGCGGCGGCGACATGGATGGCGGCGGAGGAGCTTCGGGCATGGTGGCGCTAGCGCTAGAGGACATGCGGGGCGACGGGGACATAGGTGAAACGAAGTGGGGCTCACCCTGGTTCCAGCAGAGGCGACGGCGAGGCCGGGGACGCGCTATGGCCGACGAATCGACGGAGACGGGCGTCGGTGCCGAGGCTTAAAGACGATGCTGATGGCAGTGCTATGAAGTCTCCCGGCTAGCATGGCTCGTCGAGGATGAATAAGACGTCGTGGCGGAGCTCTGAGACACGGTGGCGGTCGAGGGACAGCCGGTGGCTGCGGTGGCGGTGAGCAGTGGCGATGGACGCGTTTGGGTCCGAGGTGGAGAGCGAGCGAGGAGGCAGGGAATGGGGACGAGAGTGAGAGAGCGGGGCTTGGGGACGTGCGTGGCGTCCTCAGCCAGCTCCAGGCAGTCAGCGGCAAGCAAGAGGTGGCGTGCGGTGGTCATGCGCGCGTCGGGCACGCGCTGTGCATCCGACTGGCGGGAGGAAGAAGACCTCCCTGCCCCTGGTGGGCTGGGCTGGCCAGATGGGCTGCCAGGTGAGCGCCGGGTAAGTCCTCTCCCTCTCTGGTTTTCTCTATTTTGTTTTCTTTTTCTATTTCTTCTGTCTGATTTAATTTAGTTTTTAAACCAAATCATTTTTGTAGCTTCTGAAAATAGTTATGGGGTTAGATATGAAATATCCAGAACCACATAAAAAGTTCCAGAATTATTGGACGTATATTTAATACATAACAAATATAAATCCAGTGCAAATAATTATTAGATTAACTCAAATGCCCAAAATAAATATTTCTGACCTTCCAAAAATATTGGTTTGAATTTTACTTCTTGCCAATATTTTCAGAGATAAACAGGAACATTTTCTTGCACTTGTTTGAAGCAGTTTTTATCTTTATCAATTTCAAGATGATTTCTGAGGCTTTCAGCTATCCCCATTCCCAATTCAAGTGAAATTTAAACATGATGCACACAATAAGGGCTAGCCTAGGTCATACCAGAATAGGGATGTGACAACTCGCCCTCACTCAAAAGAATCTTGTCCCGAGATTCAGGAGTCGGTGGGAAGAGGGTGGGGTACTCTAGTCGAAGACGCTCTTCTTGCTCCCAAGTAGCTTCTCTCTCAGAATGATGAGACCACTGAACCTTGAGAAACTTGATGTTCTGACGTCGAGTGACATGCTCTGCTTGATCAAGAATGCGAATAGGGTACTCTCGATATGAGAGGTTATCTTGGAGATCAAGGGTCTCGTGGTCCACTCCATGGATGGGATCCGAGAAGCAATGCCTAAGTTGAGAGATGTGGCATACATCATGGACTCGAGAAAGATGTGGGCGTAGTTCCAACTGGTAGGCAACCTCTCCTCATTTAGCGAGAATGTGAAAAGGAACAATGTAACAATGAGCCAACTTTCCCTTGATACCAAAACGATGGGTACCGTTCAAAGGTGTAACCCGAAGGTAAGCCTTGGCACCAACTTCATAAGCCACTTCCTTATGATGACGGTCATACTGGCTCTTTTGACGAGACTGACCTGTTTTCAAATTCTCACGAATGATGCGAACTTGCTCTTCTGCTTCCTGGATCATATCCAGTCCAAAGAATTGTCTTTCCCCGGTTTCTGACCAGTTCAAAGGTGTTTGACATCTTCGTCCATAAAGAATCTCGAAGGGGGCTTTCTTGAGACTGGATTGGTGGCTATTGTTATAAGCAAACTCGGCGGAAGGAAGGCACTTCTCCCAATCCATACCGAATGAGATATAGCAAGATCTAAGCATGTCTTCAAGAATCTGGTTGACCCTTTCCACCTGACCACTCGACTGAGGGTGGAAAGCCGTACTGAAGGAAAGATGGGTTCCCATGGCAGTCTGGAAAGTCTCCCAGAAATGAGAAGTGAAAAGACTACAACAGTCAAAATTGATCTCTAGTGGGACACCATGAAGTGACACTATTCGAGAAATATATAAGTCAGCAAGATGACTAGCAGTGATACTCTCTCAAACAGGTAGGAAGTGAGCCACTTTGTAAAGATGATCAATGACTACGAAGATAGCATTATTCCGTTTCTTGGTCCTGGGAAAGCTAGTGATGAAATCCATACCAACTTTATCCCATATCCACTTAGGAATAGCTAAAGGCTGAAGTCTGCTAGTAGGCCTCTGATGCTCTGCCTTAACGCGACGACAAACATCGCAGTTGGCGATGAACTGAGCAATTTCTCTCTTCATCCTAGTCCACCAAAACCTCTGGCGTAGGTCCTGATACATCTTAGTACTACCGGGATGAATCATGAGAGGGGATTCATGAGCCTCCTTAAGGATCAGCCGCCTCAGGTTCTGTACTTTGGGAACCACCAAGCGGTTCTCAAAGTAAACGGCACCTTGCTCATCCATAGAGAAACATTCAGCAACTCCTTTCTTGATGTTTCTCCTGATGCGGGAAATTCCCTCATCACGCCTCTGGGCGGTCTTGATTTGATCCTCAAGAATAGGTTTCGCCACCAAAGTAGAAACAGAACCATGAGGAACAATGTGAAGGTTAAGCTTACAGAAATCCTCATGAAGAAGTGGTTGACCTTGTAACAACATAAGATTGTTACAATAGGATTTACAACTTAGCGCATCGGCCATGACATTGGCCTTGCCTGGTGTGTAAGAAATTCCTAAGTTGTAATCTGTAATCAACTCTAACCAACGTCTCTGCCTGAGATTCTGATCCGTTTGGGTGAAGTTATACTTGAGACTCTGGTGAGCAGTGTAAATCTCGCAACGGTTACCAAGAAGGTAATGTCGCCATGTCTTAAGTGCATAGACTACGGCTGCAAGCTCTAGATCATGTGTAGGATAATTATCCTCATGTGGATGCAACTATCAAGATGCATAGGAAATCACATGGCGATCCTGCAGAAGAATGCAACCTAGTCCCTGTCGCGAGTCGTCACAATAGATAATAAAGTCCTTGGAGAAGTCCGGTGGCACAAGTATGGGAGCAGAGGTCAGTCATCTTTTCAGCTCCTGAAAACTGTGCTCACAATGTGGGGACCACTCAAACTTTTTTATCTTTCTTGTGGAGTTCAGTAAGAGGCTTCGCAACCTTGGAGAAGTTCTCAACGAAGCGGCGACAATAGCTCGCAAAACCAAGAGAACTCCTAACTTGCTTAACCGATTGAGGTTGAGTTCAATCAAGGACGGCCTGAACTCTCTCGGGATTGGCAGCAATGCCCTTACCAGAGATCACGTGGCCTAGATAGGTCACTTCTAGCAACCAAAATTCACATTTGGAGAACTTGGCATAAAGGCGGTGCTCTCTGAGTTTTTCTAACACTAGTCTAAGATGCTCGGCATGTTCTTCCTCGTTCTTTGAGTAAATAAGAATATCATCGAGGTAAACCACGACAAACTTATCTAAGTACTCCATGAAGATCGAGTTCATCAAGCGAGAGAATGTGGCTGGAGCATTGGTTAGACAGAAGGACATGACGGTGTACTCGTACTGGCCATAACGAATGACAAAAGATATCTTAGGAATGTACCCATTTCTGATCTTGATTTGGTGGTAGCCTAACCTCAAATCCATTTTAGAAAAGACTGAGGATCCAGCGAGCTGATCATACAGGTTGTTGATCCTGGGGAGAGGATACTTGTTCTTTATCGTGACCAAATTAACGGGACGATAATCTACAACCATTCTATCCGTACCATCCTTCTTCTTGACGAAGAGGACAGGACAAGCCCAAAGAGAAGAACAAGGACGGATGAAACCCTTTTGCAAGGACTCATCAAGTTGTTTCTTAAGCTCAGCTAGTTCTAAGGGTGCCATCTTATAGGGTCTCCTAGAAATTGGGGCGGTGCCTGGAATAAGATCTATGACAAAATCTACATCTCTGTCAGGTGGAATGCCTGGCAGTTCCTCTAGAAAGACATCTGGAAAGTCACGGACTACCGGGATATCTTCAAGGTCTGGGAGATTCCTGGCATTAAGAGAACAGAGCTGACGCTTTGCAACTCTAGTGGAAACAGTGACAATCTTGGCAGAGGGGTGTGTAAGTTGAACATACCTAGTGCAACAATCAATCTTGGCATGATGAGCTTTCATCTAGTCCATACTCAAAATGATGTTAATGTCTGAAGACTTGAGAGCTATCAGTGATGCAAGGAATACAAGTCTGTCAACAAGGATTTCATTACCATAGCTTATCCTAGAAGTTTGCCATTTGGATCCAGGAGTTTGAATGAGTAGTGGGGATGGCATATCACAAAATGACATGTCGTGCAAGCGGGCATAGCTTTCGGAAATGAAAGAGTGAGATGCTCCAGTATCGAAAAGAACCGATGTTGGATGATAATTGACAAGGAGCGTACCAAGAACGACATTAGGATCATCTTGAGCTTCATTAGCTGAGACGTGATGCACATGTCCATGTTCGGTGGGAGCTGGCTTGACATGGAACATCTTGGCTGATGGCTTACCACAGCCAACAGACTTCCCAGACTGGGTGGAGCAATACTGGTCTGAGTGCAATTACGAGCAAGGTGGCCTGGCTTGCCGCACTTGTAACAAATCGTGGAGGTAGGACATGGACCCGCATTGACAAGCGGTCCACCAGTAGGCCTGGGTGGAGCATACAGCTGAATTGGGTGAGGCGCCACATAAGATGGCCTCGGTGCATAACCAGATGGAAGAGCGGAGTTCAGAACCCAAATCCGGCGCTTCTGAGAGCTAGAGCCGGAGGAAGAACCCAAATAATAGGTGTGCTTATGCGACTCCTCGTAAGTGAGCTGAGCTGTCTCTGCATTAATGGCCTCGTTCACAAGAGCCTGGAAGGTATCACAATGGTGTAAATGGAGATCATGGCGCAACTTAGGGTTGAGGCCCTTCCGGAATCTAGTCTGCTTCTTGGCGTCCGTGGACACCTCCTCCATAGCATAACGGGCGAGGTTCTCAAACTCTCTACTGTAAGCATCAACAACCATCTTACCCTAGGTGAAACTACAGAGCTCCTCTCTCTTGCGGTCAATGAGAGCCTGAGGAATGTGATGCTCGCGGAAAGCCTCAGTGAAATCTATCCAGGTAGGAATCTGGCCAACTGGAAGCATAGCCTCATAGTTCTGCCACCAAAGACTGGCAGGACCCTCCAGATGATATGTAGTATAGGTGGTCACCTTCAGCTACGTTCGCGGAATGCATCTTATGAGTGATGCTACGGAGCCAGTCATCTGCATCGAGTGGCTCAATGGAATGATTGAAGGTGGGTGGGTACAAGCTGATGAAATCATGAATGGTCACTGACTCATTGCACTGATGTGTGGTGTTCTCCTCAATGCGTGCCAACAAGCGGTTAGTCTCACGCTTGTTCGTCTCAATCTCTAACAAGAACTTTGCCAACAAATATTGGTCGGGAGGATCCTCATCCCTACCATCTCCGTGGTTCCGGCTACGAGCAACAGAACCTCGGGTAACCGGCGACATCCTGAAGAACAAAACCAAGGAAAAACAAGGATGGACTTAGCATCAACATAAGGATGCAGAATGTAGCACTAGGGAATTAGTATCTCTCGAATTCCTAGGATAATTTTGGCAGCATAACGACGGTACAATGCTCAAAATGAGACATCCTACAAATGATGGGGTAGTACCATACTGGACATCATCACTCAAGGTTCTGTGATAGTACTAAACAAACTACATAGGAAGTACTCGAAAACTGGAATATGACTCTAATCAACCATTCCTATGAGTCTACGGAATAGTAAGTCGTGATCCTAATAGACAGAAGAGAAAGCCAAGTTCCTTAACCCCGTGGGAAAGATAGGATGACTCAAATCATAAGGACATAAGGTATAAGGAGTAAAAAGAGCCTTACGTTCCCTTCCACAATCAATTCCCCTTTATAACTAAAGAATTTCTAGAGTCAACTTCGACCAGTTTGGCTTGGTAATCTTACAGTCAGTCAGGCTCTGATACCAAAGCTGTCGGGGCCCTGATCCTAAATCACACCGATCTAGCATGTAACACATCATATCACTTTGCGGCCTCACGCATGATATTCCCACGGCTCCAGCCTTACCTTGGCCGGGACCATTTGCGCCTTTTGGCTCACGTATATGATTGTATCGCTAGCATCCATATGACAGAGAACCCGGGTCGACATGGTTAGTCGTGAACCAAGGTGGCACAGTCGTACATGGATAGGCATACGTAACCCAGCAATGAACGTGTCGGTCATCAATGTATGAACCCAAGTCGTAGCAAGCTACAAGGACTTAAAGGAACAACGCATGACATTTCCCCCAAGGGACAGACGCAGGAACAAAGAAGGATACATGTCGGCCAATCCCAGTGTTCCGGAGCAGTAGCGAACTACTATGGCTTAGTGGAAGCACCAGGGAGTATTTCCCCATAAGAAAGGCTACCAAAGGCAAACAACTAAGTGTCGAACCCCACACAGAGCAATACACATTACACGTACGCATAACATGCAATTATGCGCTGTACAACATGGCATCACAACATAACTCAACAACTCATAGATGGATAAAGGCTCAGAAGAGCCAACATAGCATTTATTACAAGTAGCAGGTCTCATAACCCAACATACAGAGCATACAAGCAACGAAAGCATAACATGTCTGAGTACAGACAACTACAAATGAAAAAGGCTGAGAATCCTAACTATCTACAAGACCCTCCCAAGGGTACAAGATCGTAGCTTAGGTAACAAGCTACTCGTCGAAGTCCATGCGGAACTACTAGTGAGACCAAAGTCTCCTCTGCAAAAACATAAATTAAGCAACGTGAGTACAAAGGTACTCAGCAAGACTTACATCAGAATTAACTACATATGCATCAATATCAAAATGGGGTGGTGGAGTTTGACTGCAGCAAGCCAGCTTTGACTCAGTGGCTATCCTGAACTACGACTACCAGTAATTTCTTTGAGGCGAGAAAGTGCACACGAGTCCACTAACCACCACAACAATACACCACTATGGGTTCTCTCCTGTCTCCTACGAGAAGGCCATCCATAGCACTCATGCTTATCTTGCGTATTTTAGAGTATCCAGTTGAGTTGTCTATGACCATATAAGTCTCCAAGTAGTCCACATCCACGGATGCCGCTATTCTAATAGATCATTACCCTGCAGGGGTGTACATCTTCACACATGCTCCCACCACTTACCGCCATATACATGTCATGTATCTCGGCAACCTTCAAGCGGAAGCCTAGTGAGGTTGTCGGCCACAACCTGACTAACCACGCAAGATTCTAGTCCAGGTTTATCGCCTATCTGAGGTTGAACTCCCAAGGGAAGTTCGGCCGAAGTTTCCATCACGGCCCCAAATGGTGTGTGCAGGGTTCCCAATCCCACCTCGTCGGATGGATCTACGCTTGGTACACCATGCCACGGTGCCTAGTCTATCCCAAGTCCACCTGGCTGGGTGCCACTTGGTAGACAAATAGCACGACCAACAAACACCAGAAACTAGTTGCAACTCCTCGACAGAGATCGGGGCGGTTAATAAGTTGAGACGGGTCATTGGTTTCGAGCCCAATGTGTGGTAGTAGCTGTCTTGGATAACATACACAGGACACAGTTCTTAAGGACGGTCTAAATGAGACAACCCACCATGTACTCCTACATGGCTTCTCATCGCTTCCTTTACTAAATTGTGTTCACACACTTAGCCCTCATCAGCAGAACACCATCGGTTCACTCCAATCTATCACCAGATGAACCAGACCTGACACAACTCTAAGCATAGCAGGCACAACAAACATAGCATGGTAAAGATCACAGCAGGGGCTCAAGCAACTCCTAACCATGCTAGTAAGGTTTTACTATTTACTGTGGCAAAGACAGGTCATGCAGAGGAAGTGGGTTCAACTACCGCAACAAGTAACAGTTAAAACGATGTTGTCTGAATGCAGTAAAAGAGAGCAGGAGCGAGAGAGTGGGATTGTATCGGAATGCTCAAGGGGGTTTGCTTGCCTGGAATATGAACACACTAGCACTGCTCCATGGATAGGTAGTCGATGCCACTCGGAGATGCAAAACCTATCAAGAAGGACAGTATCGAAGACAATCAATACACAACATATGCAACAAAATGATGCATGATCATGAGATGTCAAGAATTCTATGATTTGCACTAATGCATCTAGCAACAATTTAAATGAAGTCCATATGATCCAAGGGTTCATATGCAAACTCCATATTAAGCATTTAAAATGCCATTATCATGTTTTCACTTATACAGTAGGTATAAGTTGGTTTGTCAAGCATGAAAATGGTACAGATGGATAGATTGAATTTTTCTGATAATTCTTCATATATAAATTATTTCAATCTGAGCTACGGTTGAATTTCTATGATTTTTTGAAGTTTCAACCATTTTCTGGAAATTTTTGGATTATTATTAATCCAAAAAATAATTAATTACGTCAGCATGACAACAGCGTGACATCAGCGAGTCAACTAGTCGGCCCGACTCAAACCTTACCACTGGGGCCCACTGGTTAGTGACTCTGTTAGTTAACAGTGTTAATTAGTGTTCGTTTAACCCTAAACCGTAATTAGTCAGGGGCCTGGCCCACATGTAAGTGACTCACTGGGAGTCAAAACTGGTCAAACTGACCGGCGGTTAGCCGCCGGCGTGGCCGAACGCGGCGGAGCGCATCGGAAACGTCGCTCCAGCGATCATTTGGATGGCGAAGGCCATCGGCGAGGAGCTGGGCATGCGCTGCATCCAGTGGTGTTCGACATCGACTCTTCTAGCTTCCGGAGCTCGACCATGTTCGGGCAGGGTGCTGCGGTGCCTAACAAGCGAAACGGGGGTGCGGTTGGGATCCTGGCGATGCCCTGAGCACATCTGGGTGCTCGAACACGGGTGGTTCAGCCCTAAGCGCGGCGGCGACATGGATGGCGGCGGGGGAGCTTCGGGCATGGCGGCGCTAGCGATAGAGGACGTGTGGGGCGACGGGGACAGAGGCAAAACGAAGAGGGGCTCACCCCGGTTCCAGCAGAGGCGACGGCGAGGCCGGGGACGCGCTATGGCCGACGAATCGATCGATTCGGGCGCTGGTGCCTAGGCTTGAAGACGATGCCGATGGCGGTGCTGTGAAGTCTCCTGGCTCGTGTGGCTCATCGACGATGAAGAAGATGTCATGGCGGAGCTCTCAGACACTGTGGCGGTCGAGGGACAGTCGGTGGCTGCAGTGGCGGTGAGCGGTGGCGACGGACGCGTTCGGGTCCGAGGTGGAGAGCGAGCGAGGAGGCAGGAAATGGGGACGAGAGTGAGAGGGTGGGGCTTGGGGACGTGCGTGGCATCCTCAGCCAGCTCCAGGCGGTCGGCGACAAGCAAGAGGTGGCATGCGGTGGCCGTGCGCGCGTCGGGCACGCACTGTGCATCCGACTGGCGAGAGGAAGAAGACCTCCCTGCCCCTGATGGGCTGGGCTGGCCAGATGGGCTGCAAGGTGAGCGCCAGGTAAGTCCTCTCCCTCTGTGGTTTTCTCTATTTTGTTTTCTTTTTCTATTTCTTCTGTCTATTTTAATTAAGTTTTAAACCAAATCATTTTTGTAGCTTCTGAAAATAATTATGGGGTTAGATATGAAATATCCAGAACCACATAAAAAGTTCCAGAATTATTGGACGTATATTTAATATATAACAAATATAAATCCAATGCAAATAATTATTAGATTAACTCAAATGCCCAAAATAAATATTTCTGACCTTCCAAAAATATTGGTTTGAATTTTACTTCTTGCCAATATTTTTAGAGATAAACATGAACATTTTCTTGGACTTGTTTGAAGCAGTTTTTATCTTGGTCAATTTCAAGATGATTTCTGAGGCTTTCAGCTATCCCCATTCCCAATTCAAGTGAAATTTAAACATGATGCACACAATAAGGGCTAGCCTAGGTCATACTAGACTAGGGATGTGACTACTCGCCCCCACTCAAAAGAATCTTGTCTCGAGATTAAGGAGTCGGCGGGAAGAGAGTGGGGTACTCCAGTCGAAGACGATCTTCTCGCTCCCAAGTAGCTTCTCTATCGGAATGATGAGACCACTGAACCTTGAGAAACTTGATGTTCTGACGTCGAGTGACACGCTCTACTTGATCAAGAATGCAAACAGCGTACTCTCATATGTTAGGTTATCTTGGAGATCAAGCGTTTCGTGGTCCACACCACGGATGGGATCCGAGAAGCAACGCCTGAGTTGAGAGATGTGGAAGACATCATGGACTCGAGAAAGATGTGGGGGTAGTTCCAACTGGTAGGCAACCTCTCCTCATTTAGCGAGAATGTGAAAAGGACCAATGTAACAAGGAGCCAATTTGCCCTTGATACCAAAACTATGGGTACCCTTCAAAGGTGTAACCTGAAGGTAAGCCTTGTCACCAACTTCATAAGCCACTTCCTTATGACGACGGTCATACTGGCTCTTTTGACGAGACTGGGCTGTTTCCAAATTCTCATGAATGATGCGAACTTGCTCTTCTGCTTCCTGGATCATATCCGGTCCAAAGAATTGTCTTTCCCCAGTTTCTGACCAGTTCAAAGGTGTTCGACATCTTCGTCCATAAAGAATCTCGAAGGGGGCTTTCTTGAGACTGGATTGGTGGCTATTGTTATAAGCAAACTCGGCAAAAGGAAGGCACTTCTCCCAATCCATACCGAATGAGATAACGCAAGCTCTAAGCATGTCTTCGAGAATCTGGTTGACCCTTTCCACCTGACCACTCGACTGAAGGTGGAAAGCCATACTGAAGGAAAGATGGGTTCCCATGGCAGTCTGGAAAGTCTCCCAGAAATGAGAAGTGAAAAGACTACCACGGTTAGAATTGATCTCTAGTGGGACACCATGAAGTGGCACTATTCGAGAAATATATAAGTCAGCAAGCTGACTAGCAGTGATACTCTGTCGAACAGGTAGGAAGTGAGCCACTTTGGAAAGACGATCAATGACTACGAAGATAGTATTATTCCCTTTCTTGGTCCTAGGAAAGCCGGTGATGAAATCCATACCAACTTTATCCCATTTCCAATTAGGAATAGCTAAAGGCTGAAGGGTGCCAGTAGGCCTCTAATGCTCTACCTTAACGCGACGACTAACATCGCAGTTGGCGATGAACTAAGCAATTTCTCTCTTCATCCTAGTCCACTAGAACCTCTGGCGTAGGTTCTGATACATCTTAGTACTACCGGGATGAATCGTGAGAGGGGATTCATGAGCCTCCTTAAGGATCAGCCACCTCAGGTTCCGTACTTTGGGAACCACCAAGCGGTTCTCAAAGTAAACGACACCTTGATCATCCATAGAGAAACATCTAGCAACTCCTTTCTTGATGTTTCTCCTGATGCGGGAAACCCCCTCATCATGCCTCTAGGCGGTCTTGATTTGATCCTCAAGAGTAGGTTTCGCCACCAAAGTAGAAAGAGAACCATGAGGAACAATGTGAATGTTAAGCTTACAGAATTCCTCATGAAGAAGTGGTTGACCTTGTAACAACATAAGATTGTTACAATAGGATTTATGACTTAGCGCATCGGCCATGACATTGGCCTTGCCCGGGGTGAAAGAAATTCCTAAGTTGTAATCTATAATCAACTCTAACCAACGTCTCTGCCTGAGATTCAGATCCGTTTGGGTGAAGATATACTTGAGACTCTGGTGATCAGTGTAAATCTCCCAATAGTTACCAAGAAGGTAATGTCGCCATGTCTTAAGTGCATAGACTACGGCTGCAAGCTCTAGATCATGTGTAGGATAATTATCCTCATGTGGATGCAACTATCGAGATGCATAGGCAATCACATGGTGATCCTGCATAAGAATGCAACCTAGTCCCTGTCGCGAGGCATCGCAATAGATAATAAAGTCCTTCGAGAAGTTCGGTGGCACAAGTATGGGAGCAGAGTCCATGCGTCTTTTCAGCTCCTGAAAACTGTGCTCGCACTGTGGGGACCACTCAAACTTTTTTATCTTTCTTGAGGAGTTCAGTAAGAGGCTTTGCATCCTTGGAGAAGTTCTCAACGAAGCGGCAACAATAGCTCGCTAAACCAAGAAAACTCCTAACTTGCTTAACCGATTCAGGAGGAGTCCAATCAAGGACGACCTGAAATCTCTCGGGATTGACAGCAATGCCCTTACCAGAGATCATGTGGCCTAGATAGGTCACTTCTGGCAACCAAAATTCACATTTGGAGAACTTGGCATAAAGGCGGTGCTCTCTGAGTTTTTCTAACACTAGTTTGAGATGCTCGGCATGTTCTTCCTCATTCTTTGAGTAAATAAGAATATCATTGAGGTAAACCATGACAAACTTATCTAAGTACTCCATGAAGATCGAGTTCATCAAGCGAGAGAATGTGGCTGGAGCATTGGTTAGACCAAAGGACATGACGGTGTACTCGTACTGGCCATAACGAGTGACAAAATCCATCTTAGGAATGTCCCCGTTCCTGATCTTGATTTGGTGGTAGCCTAACCGCAAATCCATCTTAGAAAAGACTGAGGATCCCGCGAGCTGATCATACAGGTCGTTGATCCTGGGGAGCGGATACTTGTTCTTTATCATGACCAAATTAACGGGACGATAATCTACAACCATTCGATCCGTACCATCCTTCTTCTTGACAAAGAGGATGGGACAAGCCCAACAAGAACTAGGACGGATGAAACCCTTTTGCAAGGACTCATCTAGTTGTTTCTTAAGCTCAGCTAGTTCTAAGGGTGCCATCTTATAGGGTCTCCTAGAAATTGGGGCGGTGCCTGGAATAAGATCTATGACAAACTCTACATCTCTGTCAGGTGGAATGCCTGGCAGTTCCTCTAGAAAGACATCCGGAAAGTCACGGACTACCGGGATATCTTCAAGGTCTGGGAGAGGGCAGACATTGAGAGAACAGAGCTGATGCTTTGCAACTCTGGTGGAAACAGTGACTATCTTGCTAGAGGGGTGTGTAAGTTGAACAGACCTAGTCTAACAATCAATCTTGGCATGATGAGCTTTCATCCAGTACATACCCAAAATGATGTTAATTTATGTAGACTTGAGAGCTATCACCGATGCAAGGAATACAAGTCTGTCAACAAGGATTTCATTACCATAGCTTATCCTAGAAGTTTGCCATTTGGATCCAGGAGTTTGAATGAGTAGTGGGGAGGGCATATCACAAAATGACATGTCGTGCAAGCGGGCATAGCTTTCGGAAATGAAAGAGTGAGATGCTCCAGTATCGAAAAGAACCGATGATGGATTACAATTGACAAGGAGCATACCAAGAATGACATTAGGATCATCTTGAGCTTCATCAACTGAGACGTGATGCACACGTCCACGATCGGTGGGAGCTAGCTTGACATGGAGCATCTTGGCTGATGGCTTACCACAGCTAACAGACTTCCCAGACTCGGGTGGAACAATACTGGTCTGAGTGCAATTACGAGCAATGTGGCCTGGCTCGCCGCACTTGTAACAAATTGTGGAGGTAGGACGTGGACCCGCATTGACAAGCGGTCCACAAGTAGGCCTGGGAGGAGCATAAAACTGAACTGGGTGAGTGATACATCCATTTTGCATGATGCTTTTATATCAATATTTATTGCATTATGGGCTGTTATTACACATTATGGCACAATACTTATGCCTTTTCTCTCTAATTTTACAAGGTTTACATGAAGAGGGAGAATGATGGCAGCTGGAATTCTGGGCTGGAAAAGGAGCAAATATTAGAGACCTGTTCTATACAACTCCAAAAGTCCTGAAACTTCATGGAGAGTCATTTTGGATTTAATAAAAAATATTGGGTGAAGAAAGTACCAGAGGGGGGCCACCTGCCATCCACAAGGGTGAAGGGTGCGCCCTACCCCCTGGGCGCGCCCCCCGTCATTGTGGGCCACCTGGCAGGCCCCCGATGCCCATCTTCCGCTATATGGTGTCTTTTGCCCTGGAAAAAATAAGGAGGAAGCTTTCGGGATGAAGCGTCGCCGTCTCGAGGTGGAACCTGGGCAGAATCAATCTAGGGCTCCGGCGGAGCTGTTCTGCCGGGGAAACATCCCTCCGGGAGGGGGAAATCATCGCCATCGTCATCACCATCGATCCTCTCATCGAGAGGGGGTCAATCTCCATCAACATCTTCACCAGCACCATCTCCTCTCAAACCCTAGTTCATCTCTTGTACCCGATCTTTGTCTCAAAACCTCAGATTGGTACCTGTGGGTTGCTAGTAGTGTTGATTACTCCTTGTAATTGATACTAGTTGGTTTATTCGGTGGAAGATAATTTGTTCAGATCCTTAATGATAATTAATACCCCTCTGATTATGAACATGAATATGCTTTGTGAGTAGTTACGTTTGTTCCTGAGGACATGGGAGAAGTCTTGTTATAAGTAATCATGTGAATTTGGTATTCGTTCGATATTTTGATGAGATGTATGTTGTCTCTCCTCTAGTGGCGTTATGTGAACGTTGACTACATGACACTTCACCATGATTTGGGCCTAGGGGAAGGCATTGGGAAGTAATAAGTAGATGATGGGTTGCTAGAGTGACAGAAGCTTAAACCCTAGTTTATGTGGTACTTCGTGAGGGGCTGATTTGGATCCATATGTTTCATGCTATAGTTAGATTTATCTTAATTCTTCTTTCGTAGTTGCGGATGTTTGCGAGAGGGGTTAATCATAAGTGGGAGGCTTGTCCAAGGAAGGGCAGCACCCAAGCACCGGTCCACCCACATATCAAATTATCAAAGTAACGAACGCGAATCATATGAGCATGATGAAAACTAACTTGACAACAATTCCCATGTGTCCTCGGGAGCGCTTTGCTTTATACAAGAGTTCATCCAGGCTTGTCCTTTGCTACAAAAAGGATTGGGCCACCTTGCTGCACCTTGTTTACTTTTGTTACTTATTACCCATTATGAATTGTCTTATCACACAACTATCTGTTACTGATAATTTCAGTGCTTGTAGAGAATACCTTGCTGAAAACCGCTTGTCATTTCCTTCTGCTCCTCGTTGGGTTTGACACTCTTACTTATCGAAAGGACTACGATAGATCCCCTATACTTGTGGGTCATCAAGACTCTTTTCTGGCGCCGTTGCCGGGGAGTGAAGCGCCTTTGGTGAGTGGAATTTGGTAAGGAAACATTTATATAGTGTGCTGAAATTTACTGCCACTTGTTACTATGGAAAGTAATCCTTTGAGGGGATTGTTCGGGGTATCTTCACCCCGACCAGAATAGCAAAGAGTTGCCCCTCAACCTACTGCACCTACTAAAAATATTTATTATGAAATTCCTTCGGGTATGATAGAGAAACTGCTAGCTCATCCTTACACAGGAGATGGAACATTACATCCTGATATGCATCTAATCTATGTGGATGAAGTTTGTGGATTATTTAATCTTGCAGGTTTGCCCGAGGATGAAGTCAAGAAGAAGGTCTTCCCTTTATCTTTGAAGGAGAAGGCATTGACATGGTATAGTCTATGTGATGATATTGGATCATGGAACTACAACCGATTGAAATTGGAATTTCATTAGAAGTTTTATCCTATGCATCTGGTTCATCGTGATCCGAATTATATATATAATTTTTGGCCTCGTGAAGGAGAAAGTATCGCTCAAGATTGGGGGAGGCTTAAGTCAATGTTATATTCATGCCCCAATCATGAGCTCCCAAGAGAAATTATTATTCAAAAAATTTATGCTCGGCTTTCTCATAATGATCGATCCATGCTCGATACTTCTTGTACTAGTTCTTTTATGAAGAAGACTATTGAATTCAAATGGGATTTATTGTAAATAATTAAACACAACTCTTAAGATTGGGAACTCGACGAAGGTAAGGAGTCAGGTATAAACCTTAAGTTTGATTGTGTTAAATCTTTTATGGATACCGATGCTTTTCGTGATTTCAACACTAAATATGGACTTGACTCTGAGATAGTAGCTTCTTTCTGTGAATCTTTTGCTACTCATGTTGATCTCCCTAAGGAGAAGTGGTTTAAATATCATCCTCCCATTGAAGTTAAAGTAGTAGAACCTATTAAAGTTGAAGAAGAAATGGTTACTTATAATGTTGATCCTATTGTTCCTACTGCTTATATGTAACATCCCAAATTTTCAATTTGGAATGTTATGCATTAGATCATCATTGCATATCATATTTTATTTCATTTTGGCTTGATCCTAGAAATTCTACGCAACTCAAGGACCCACGGAGAGAGTTGGGAATTTCGTTATTTTCATATTTGAGTTTACTCGAATTTTGAAAAAAGAGGATAGTTTGATTTTAATTATTTTCTCTTCGAATATTTCTTTTATAAAAAAAATAAAAGAGAGAGGATAAAATGACTTCCTCAAAATAAATAAATATTGGAGATTTAATATTAAAATCAAATAAGAATTTTATTCGGAATTTTATCGCTATTTTATTTGAATTAGGAAAAATATGCATTTTTCAAAATTGCATTAGAGTCCCAAATAAATGTTCACCTTGTCCGGTAGATTTTTAGAGGACGGGGAAAATTTATTTCAGGATTTTTGGAGTCCGTTTAGTATTTCTTTTCTTCGATTTTTTGCGCGGAATTATTTAAAAAAAAACTTCGAACCGACTGGGCCGAAGCCCAGCCGGCCCAGCAGGCTGCCGCCTCCTTCCCCGCGCGGGAGTCCGCCCCGCCGCCGCCGGCCGTGTCCGTGGCGGACACGCCTCCCGAGGCCGACGCCCCCTCCCCCAAGCCACCCCGCCCCCGGCCCTCTTAAATAGTCGCCGCCCCGACCCCCCTGGAGCCCCAAGCCGCCGCCGCCGCCTGCCCTCGCCGAGCCGCCCCGCCTCCCGAGCGCCGCCGCCGCTGCAGCCCCGCCGCCCGCCGCCGCTTGCCGCGCCGCCTCGCGCGCTCGCCGTCGCCCGCAGCGCACCGCCCGACCCCGCCGCCGGAAGCCCCACCGGAGCCGCCGCTCGTCGGATCCGCCGCCGCCGGTCTTTTCCGGCTAAACCGTATAAACCGTTCGGTTTTTTTTTGAAACCCTAGATGCGTTTTTTTCGGTTCGTTCGGTTTTCCGTCGGTTTAATTATTCAGCGGATGTTCGTCCGTACGTTTGTTTTAACGAACGCTGTTCACCCGTTAGTCACAGACAGCGAACGTTCGTTCGTTAGCCTGTTCGTCAGTTTTTCTTTTTCTCGGGTTTTTTGCGATTATTTTCGATCGCGATTTCTGATCCGATTTTCGTTTTCGTTTATCTTTTCGCTCGTTTATCGGAATCAGGCGATTCAAGCGCCTAGAGTTTCGTCTCGAAGCCCTCTTTCTGTTTAATCAACTTAAAAAAGTTTTTGCCACTGTAAAATTTGACTTTAGTCCAGATTAGTAATCGAAGCTTGTTTCTTTCGTAGTTTGAGTTTTGTTGCTTCGTTTGATTTGATTCTTTTTGCAAACCGGAGTTCTTAAGTTGAACTTTCTGGTTAGATCTCTTATTTGAGTTTTACCCGTGCTTCTAGTTGAGTGCTTATTGTATGCTTGTTTGTTTGCAATAGAGTACCCGGAGTGCGAAGCGTGCTACGACGAGTCTCTAGGATTTGCAGATCGTCAGCAAGGCAAGTAACACTTTGATCATACTTTTCTATACCCAGTTTTTATGCATTAGTTCAACCCCTCAAACATTGCATGAGTAGGATCTGATTAACATGTGGGTATTGGGAAGTAGATGATGAGGTAGAACCTATTGCCCTTTTTAATATCAAACCCTTGGGAGTTACCTCTACGCTATGCTTATATTGCCATGCTATGCTCGTAGACGTGGATTGGGTTTGAGAGTATCCATGACAGATGTGAGATTGTTAATTAATGGTTAACTTAAGGTGGCTACTTAAATACACATCTGGGTGGATTGGTTGCAGGCACCTGGGGATATACCAGTGTTGTCTTTTTGGTTCGCCACCCAGGCTCAAAGGGATCATAAGATTATTCATGCTAGAAACTTCCGTGTGCAGCCACAAGCTATTATGGGCTCTAGCATAGTTGAGTATGTTGCATGACCTCTTTCAGTGGTAGGCTAGCAGATGTAGGGGAAAGTAGGTGTAACTGTCTACCCAGAGTAAAGAGTAAATGCTTCTGAAAGACTGTGTCTCGGTCATCCATTTCTCAAACACCATGTAGTGCAAGAAATCCAACGAAGGAGATCGAGTCTTGTGGGGAAAAGTGCACAAACCTCTACAGAGTGTACAAACTAATCATGGTTAGCCGTGTCCCCGGTTATGGACATCTTGAGTATCTGGTACTTGAATTATTGATTTGATCTCATCACTCTAAATTAATTTGTTGGGTTTAATGATTACTTTTAAATGAGATTGAGAGGGGGATTTACCTTCTCAATGTTTCAACTACAATGATAGTTAAATAAAATATATTCCTTTGTTGTAGGGAAAAATTGGCTTTTCGCAAAACATATTAACCATACAGCCTCCACCAGCCATATATGCATGTAGTGATAGCATTTATTCTGTTCATTGCTCTATTGTGTTAATTTGCCAGCATATTCCATGTGCTGACCCGTTTCGGGCTGCAACATATCATGTTGCAGACTTTTCAGACGAAGAGTAAGGTGCGCTAGGTCGTTGTCGTGCACTCAGCTATGCCGTTGGTGTTGATGGACTCACTTTATCTTCCAAGCCTTCCGCTGTTATCTTATTTAGATGGCCTTACGCCATATTTATTGTAATAAGTTCTCTTTTGAGACATTCGATGTAATAAGTGTGTGATTGCACTCTGTTATAAAACCTTCGAGTACTGTGTGTGTCAGCATTACCGATCCAGGGATGACACTTATGCACAGAGACTTCGATCCATTCGGGTCGGGTCGCTACATTATATTGAGAAACCACCTTTTCCTGTTAGAATAAAGGATCATGCTAAAGCTTCAACTGTGGTTCATAAGAGTTATACTAGAACACCTACACCCCCTGAGCAAATTAAAGTTGAACCTAGTATTGCTATGGTTAAAGATCTCTTGGTTGATAATATTGATGGGCATGTTATTTATTTCTGTGATGAAGCTGCTAGAATTGCTAAACCCGATAGTAAAGATAAACATAGACCCGTTGTTGGCATGCCTGTTGTTTCAGTTAAAATAGGAGATCATTGTTATCATGGCTTATGTGATATGGGTGCTAGTGTGAGTGCAATTCCTTTTTCCTTATATAAAGAAATTATGAATGATATTGCACCTGCTGAGATAGAAGATATTGATGTTACTATTAAGCTTGCCAATAGAGATACTATTTCACCAATTGGGATTGTTAGAGATGTTGAAGCCTTGTGTGGGAAAATAAAATACCCTACTGATTTTCTTGTTCTTGCTTCCCCACAAGATGACTTTTGTCCCATTATATTTGGTAGACCTTTCTTGAATACTGTTAATGCTAAGATAGATTGCGAGAAAGATATTGTTACTGTCGGTTTAGGGGATATGTCTCATGATTTTAATTTCTCTAAATTTCATAGACAACCCCATGATAAAGAATTGCCTAGTAAGGATGAAATTATTGGTCTTGATTCTATTGTCGTGCCTCCTACTGATCCCTTAGAACAATATTTGCTAGACCATGAGAATGATATGTTTATGAATGAAAGAAGGGAAATAGATGAGATATTCTTTAATCAAGGGCCTATTTTGAAACACAATTTGCCTGTTGAAATCCTTGGGGATCCTCCTCCACCCAAGGGTGATCCCGTGTTTGAGCTTAAACAATTACCGGATACTTTGAAATATGCTTATCTCGATGAAAAGAAGATATATCCTGTTATTATTAGTGCTAACCTTTCAGAGCATGAAGAAAAGAAATTATTGAAAACTCTATAGAAGCACCGTGCCGCTATTGGATATACTCTTGATGATCTTAAGGGCATTAGTCCCACTCTATGTCAGCACAAAATTAATTTGGAGAATGATGCTAAACCAGTTGTTGATCACCAATGACGGTTAAATCCTAAGATGAAAGCAGTGGTAAGAAATGAAATACTAAAGCTTATGGAGGCAGGTATAATTTATACTATTGCTGATAGTAAGTGGGTAAGTCCTGTTCATTCTGTCCCTAAGAAGGGAGGTATTAATGTTGTTCCTAATGATAAGAATGAATTGATCCCACAAAGAATTGTTACAGGTTATAGAATGGTAATTGATTTTTGCAAATTAAATAAAGCTACAAGAAAAGATCATTACCCTCTACCTTTTATTGATCAAATGCTAGAAAGATTATCCAAACATACACATTTTTGCTTTCTAGATGGTTATTCTGGTTTTTCTCAAATACCTGTGTCAAAAGATGATCAGGAAAAGACCACTTTTACTTGCCCTTTCGGTACCTTTGCTTATAGACGTATGCCTTTTAGTTTATGCAATGCACCTGCTACCTTTCAAAGATGTATGACTGCTATATTCTCTGATTTTTGTGAAAAGATTGTTGAGGTTTTCAAGGATGATTTCTCCGTTTACGAAACTTCTTTTGATGATTGCTTAAGCAACCTTGATCGAGTTTTGTAGAGATGTGAAGAAACTAAACTTGTCTTGAATTGGGAGACGTGCCACTTTATGGTTAATGAAGGTATTGTCTTGGGGCATAAAATTTCTGAAAGAGGTATTGAAGTTGATAAAGCTAAAGTAGATGCTATTGAAAAGATGTCATGTCCTAAAGATATCAAAGGTATAAGAAGTTTCCTTGGCCATGCTGGTTTCTATAGGAGGTTTATTAAAGACTTCTCTAAAATTTCTAGGCCTCTCACCAATCTCTTGCAAAAAGATGTTCCTTTTGTTTTTGATGATGATTGTGTAGAAGCATTTGAAATACTTAAGAAAGCCTTGATTTCAGCACCTATTGTTCAACCACCTGATTGGAATTTTCCCTTTGAAATTATGTGTGATGCTAGTGATTATGCTGTTGGTGCTGTTCTAGGGCAAAGAGTTGATAAGAAATTAAATGTTATTCATTATGCTAGTAAAACTCTAGACAGTGCCCAGAGAAATTATGCTACTACTGAAAAAGAATTTTTAGCAGTTGTTTTTGCTTGTGATAAGTTCAGATCCTATATTGTTGATTCCAAAGTAACTGTTCACACTGATCATGCTGCTATTAAATATCTTATGGAAAAGAAAGATGCTAAACCTAGACTTATTAGATGGGTTTTCTTGCTACAAGAATTTGATTTGCATATTATTGATAGAAAGGGAGCTGAGAACCCCGTTACAGACAACTTGTCTAGGTTAGAAAATGTTCTTGATGACCCACTGCCTATTGATGATAGCTTTCCTCAAGAACACTTAGCTGTCATAAATGCTGCTCGTAATACTCCATGGTATGCTGATTATGCTAATTACATTGTTGCTAAATTTATACCACCTAGTTTCACATACCAGCAAAAGAAAAAGTTTTTCTATGATTTAATACATTACTTTTGGGATGACCCACACCTTTATAAAGAAGGAGTAGATGGTGTTATTATATGTTGTATACTTGAGCATGAACAGGAACAGATCCTACGCAAGTGCCACTCCAACTCCTACGGAGGACACCACGCTGGAGATAGAACTGCACATAAGGTATTGCAATTTGGTTTTTATTGGCCTACTCTCTTCAAGGATGCTCGTAAGTTTGTCTTGTCTTGTGATGAATGCCAGAGAATTGGTAATATTAGTAGACATCAGGAAATGCCTATGAATTATTCACTTGTTATTGAACCATTCGATGTTTGGGGCTTTGATTATATGGGACCTTTTCCTTCCTCTAATGGGTATACACATATTTTAGTTGATGTTGATTACGTTACTAAGTGGGTAGAAGCTATTCCAACTAGTAGTGCTGATCATAACACTTCTATTAAGATGCTTAAAGAAGTTATTTTTTCGAGGTTTGGAGTCCCTAGATATTTGATGACTGATGGTGGTTCACATTTTATTCATGGTGCTTTCCGTAAATTGCTTGCTAAGTATGATGTTAACCATAGAATTGCATCTCCATATCATCCTCAGTCTAGTGGTCAAGTAGAATTGAGCAATAGAGAGATTAAATTGATTTTGCAAAAGACTGTCAATAGATCTAGAAAGAATTGGTCTAAGAAACTTGATGATGCATTATGGGCTTATAGAACTGCTTATAAAAACCCTATGGGTATGTCTCCATATAAAATGGTTTATGGAAAGGCTTGTCACTTACCTCTTGAACTAGAACATAAAGCTTATTGGGCAATTAAAGAGCTCAACTATGATTTCAAACTTGCCGGTGAGAAGAGGTTATTTGACATAAGCTCGCTTGATGAATGGAGAACCCAAGCCTATGAGAATGCCAAGTTGTTTAAACAAAAAGTTAAAAGATGGCATGAAAAAAGGATACAAAAGGGTGAGTTTAATATAGGTGATCATGTTTTGCTATACAACTCTCGTTTAAGATTTTTTGCAGGAAAGCTTCTCTCTAAATGGGAAGGTCCTTACATTATCGAGGAGGTCTATCGTTCCGGTGCCATAAAAATCAACAACGCCGAAGGCACAAATCCGAAGGTGGTAAACGGTCAAAGAATCAAACATTATATCTCAGGTACTCCCATAAATGTAGAGACTAATATAATTGATACCGTAACACCAGAGGAGTACATAAGGAACGCTTTCCAGAACGTTTCAGACTCCAAAAAGGAATAGGTATGTGGTACGGTAAGTAAATCGACTCCAAAACATTTCCAATGATAATTTTTCTCCGTTTTGGAATATTTAAAAAATTAGGAAAATTAAAATTAGTCTGAAAGAGACACGAGGTGACCACAAGGGTGGAGGGCGCGCCCCCCGACCTTGTGGCCACCTCGTGTGCCCTCCGGACTCCGTTTTCTTGCACAATACTTCTTTTGGTCGGTAAAAATTCATTATATAATCTCCCGAAGGTTTTGACCACCGTACTGCAACAATATCTTCTGTTCTTGTTTCAAGCTATTTTCTGCCAGAGTTTTCAAGACCAGGCATCATGTCGTCCCCCTCCTCCAACAACGCAGGCGACGATACTTGGCTGATGAAGATAGAGATGAAGAGAGAAGAACTTATGGAAACTAACAAGGACGATAAGAACAAGAAGGCTGAGGGAGATCAAGTTCCGGCAGCAGAAGAAGAAGACATCCTTCAACCCTACTACAATCAGCTTACCCCTACTGAAATTGAAGCTTTCAAGATTATTGAATTAGTTCTTGTGCAAAATAAATATCACACTCATGAAAATATTCTGTTGCAAGAGTACATCACCGCACTCAAGGGCATTATTCGTAAACTGGAGCATCTCTTACGCTCGATGTGTGGCACTACTTCATCAACAACTCCATCATCACCACCTCCGAAGAAAGAGACATAAATACATGTGTATGGGCACTCCCCTTGGCAACTGCCAAGCTTGGGGGAGGTGCCCCGGTATCATATCACACTATCACACCTTTACTTTTATCATTTTTCTTAGTTCGATCCTTTTAGTTATATCTTGATATAGTAGAATAAAGTTTCAGTATGATCTAGCTTTGAGTTTTGTTTTGATATTTATCTATGTAATTGAGTCCTTGAGTTATATATAATAAAGAGTAGTTTTGAGTTGAGGGCTTTACTTTCTTGCTATGATCTTGAGGGAGTAAAAATAAGAGAAAGAAATAAAAGGAAATAAAAAGATCATATATTGATCTTATGGAGAGTAATGACTTCACATATAAAGAGTATGATGAATAAAATTTGGTGGGAGTTGACAAACATAGTTTTGGTCATTGTTGCAATTAATAGGAAGTAATAAAGAAAGAGAGGCTTCACATATAAATATACTATCTTGGACATCTTTTGTAATTGTGAGCACTCATTAAAATATGACATGCTAAAAAGTTGATGTTGGACAAGGAAGACAACATAATGGGTTATGTTTTCTTATATCCGAATAGAAGTTATATTGTCATGGATCCTCCAACATGTTGAGCTTGCCTTTCCCTCTCATGCTAGCCAAATTCTTTGCACCAAGTAGAGATACTACTTGTGCTTCCAAACATCCCTAAACCCAGTTTTGCCATGAGAGTCCACCATACCTACCTATGGATTGAGTAAGATCCTTCAAGTAAGTTGTCATCGATGCAAGCAATAAAAATTGCTCTCTAAATATGTATGATCTATTAGTGTGAAGAAAATAAGCTTTTTACGAACTTATGATATGGAAGAAATAAAAGCGACGGACAGCATAATAAAGTTCTTTATCACAAGCGGCAATATAAAGTGACGTTCTTTTGCATTAAGATTTTGTGCATCCAACCATAAAAGCGCATGACAACCTCTGCTTCCCTCTGCGAAGGGCCTATCTTTTTACTTTTATCTTCTACCCTTATACAAGAGTCATGGTGGTCTTCACCTTTCCTTTTTTTTACACTTTTTCCTTTTGGCAAGCACTATGTGTTGGAGAAAGATCTAGATATATATATATATATATATATATATATATATATATATATATATCCACTCGGATGTAGGTTATCATAAAGTATTATTGTTGACATTACCCTTGAGGTAAAAGGTTGGGAGGCGAAACTATAAGCCCCTATCTTTCTCTGTGTCCGATGGAAGCTTTGAACCCATAAGTATCGCGTGAGTGTTAGCAATTGCGAAAGACTAAATGATAGTTGAGTATGTGGACTTGCTGAAAAGCTCTTATATTGACTCTTTCCGATGTTATGATAAATTGCAATTGCTTCAATGACTGAGTTCATAGTTTTAGTTTTCAATGGAGTTTTTGATTCATACTTTACCTTGTGAACGAATTGTTACTTTAGCATAAGAAATTATATTACAATATATGTTGTTGTTCTAAAGATGATCATGATGCCCTCATGTCCGTATTTTATTTTATCGACACCTCTATCTCTAAACATGTGGACATATTTTTTGATATCGGCTTTCGCTTGAGGACAAGCGAGGTCTAAGCTTGGGGGAGTTGATACGTCCATTTTGCATCATGCTTTTATATCAATATTTAATGCATTATGGGCTGTTATTACACATTATGGCACAATACTTATGCCTTTTCTCTCTTATTTTACAAGGTTTACATGAAGAGGGAGAATGTCGGCAGCTGGAATTCTGGGCTGGAAAAGGAGCAAATATTATAGACCTATTATGCACAACTCCAAAAGTCCTGAAACTTCACGGAGAGTCATTTTGGATTTAATAAAAAATATTTGGCAAAGAAAGTACCAGAGGGGGGCCACCTGCCATCCACAAGGGTGGAGGGCGCACCCCCCGTCCTTGTGGGCCACCTGGCAGGCCCCCGATGCCCATCTTCTGCTATATGGTGTGTTTTGACCTGGAAAAAAGAAAGAGGAAGCTTTCGGGATGAAGTGCCACCGTCTCGAGGCAGAACCTGGGCAAAACCAATCTAGGGCTCCGGCGGAGCTGTTCTGCCGAGGAAACATCCCTCCAGGAGGGGGAAATCATCGCCATCGTCATCACCATCGATCCTCTCATTGAGAGGGGGTCAATCTCCATCAACATCTTCACCAGCACCATCTCCTCTCAAACCCTAGTTCATCTCTTGTACCCGATCTTTGTCTCAAAAGCTCAGATTGGTACCTGTGGGTTGCTAGTAGTGTTGATTACTCCTTGTAGTTGATGCTAGTTGGTTTATTCAGTGGAAGTGAAAGTACATGTAGTCCCCATGTGTGGTTTTGGTAATTAAATGACAATCCTTATGGACTAATGTTTACATTGAGATATACATTTGAAGGTTAGTCCCATTAGAAAATGATTGAAGAATATTGGAAGACAACTCCTTTGAAGCAACAATTACATCGAGATGATCAAAATGGAGTTCATTGGAGCATCTGAAGGATTACATGCTTAGAGCTATGGTTTGAGCCATAATGGATCATGATCTTGAGAGAATGATTAAAGAGAAGAATTTTACATATGGCTTGAAGATAGGATCATGATGGGCTCATATGTTGAGTCATGGATGATTATGTCTTGAAGCAAGTAATTCATGTGAAGAATTTGTTGTGCCTCTCAAGAGATTGTGATGGAGCATGAAGAAGAACAAATGATGACCAATATGTTATTCATGGATAAACTCTATATGGTCATATGATAATTGAGATATTGGTAATCTTGTCTTGAAGAAATGAAGCATAGTGAAGAATTCAATATGTCCTTCAAGACGTCAAGATTAAACATGGAGTAGAGATATCGGTTGACCAAGATGAAGCTCGAAGATTGAAGTGCAAATAATGTACCACACATGATCTTGTGGTATGGTAAGAAAGTGTCAATTGCACTTTGTGTACTAACCCATACTATGTCTTGTTTATGTTTATGAGGGTTAGGTTATTCTCATGGGCTCGCATCGAGAGAAAGATTCCAAGTGTCCATGAGAGGATGACATCAAGTGTTCATGATCATGGCTGACAAGGGCAAGTTCAAGATAATCATCCTGAAGGATTACATGCTTGAAGCTTGTGGATGATCACATGATGGACAAGTGAAGATGAATACAAAGCAAAGCTTCCCGCATTGTGTATGGGGGAGCTACTTGAAGACTTCACCAATGTCTTGCCTTCAACTTGATCCAAGAAGAAACATCAAGATCAAGCTCAAGTGAAAGGCTCGAGTCAAAGGTAGTTCCTTTGGCGTTAGTGTTGTGGAGTGATGACCACCGAAGAAACATATACACTCAAGTATGGATTCTCGATAGCTATGTAGTGTAGCTCTTTTATGATTCTTGAGTTATAGGGATCCCGCACTATTAAGAGGGGATCAAAGGGGTTAGTGATAGATTTGCTCAAGTCAACATCTTCTATTTCTACCTCCTCACATCATATTCCAACATAGGCATATTTCACTCCTATCCAATACAAATACAAATGCCTATACATCTACCAAAGAAAATCCAAAGCCAAATAGGTTCCCAAATACATGATAAAACCTTTGCATAATTTGCATCCTCCTTTTTTGTTGATCTTGGGTGGTTCTCTATGTGAGGACCTGGGCTTTTTCCCTAGCTTCAAAACGAGCCCAAGATCATCAAAATCGGAGTCCGGATGTGAAAGTTATGCATGGTTCAGTTTTGGGGTTCCTGCTGTTTTTCTATTGGCCGGACATCCGGGACTTGGCCGGATGTCCGGGCTTCCGGGTCGCCCCGAATATCCGGGATCATTCGGATATCCGGCCGTAGATGTCCAGAAACTGTGTTGATTTGCTGGTTGTGTCCGCCGGATGTCCAGCCCTTGGCCAGATGTCCGGGGCCTGAAAGTTGGCCGGATGTCCGGGCCTTCCCCGGACATCCGGGCCCCCAGTTTTTCTACTACGCCTGTGTACTTTGTGTGGTTTCTCTTCATCCGCCGGATGTCCGGCCCGTCTCAGCCTTTTACACTAAAACGGCTAGATTTCTTGGCTTGCTATATATACCCCTCTACCAATCCGGTAGAGGGTTGACCACCACATTCAAAATATCCCAAGAACACCTAGTGGCTCCCTCTCACTTCTCCTACACCAAATCTTAGATCCCGGAGAGATTCGTGAGAGTTCTTGAGAGATTTTCCAATCAAGTGATAGATCCACTCCCTCTCCCTCTCTTGACCAAAGGAATTCTTGATTTGAGCAAGTCTTGAGCATTTCCCCCTTGATCTTGTTACTCTTGGAGGTTGGAGACTCCTAGGCGGTAGGAGTGCTCCGGTGAGGAATCAACTTGTGATTTGTCCCCCAGAAAGTTTGTGAAGGTTTGGAGGCCGCCTCAAGGTCTACCACTAGTGGTTGGGAATCCCCTTCATGGTGATATCTCAAGGAGAATAGGGTGAGCCTTCGTGGTGTTGGTGTGCCTTCGTGGTAACACCCATCCCTCCAACGGTGACTAGCTTCCCTCCAAGGAAGTGAACATCGGGATACATCCTCGTCTCCGTGACTTTGGTTATCCCTAACCCTAACTCCTTACTTGTTGTTTACTTTGGTCTCTTGACCTTGCATTCACTATATCTTGTTGTCCTCATTATATTGTGTTGGTTATCATATCATAGAGATTATTTAGGCCAACACTTTGTAGTCCGCAATTCATACTTGCTACTATTGATATATCTTGTGCTTAGTGTGAATTGCTAGCTTGTAACATTCATTTCCATATCTTGTGACATAACTTGTGTAAGCTTGTAGTGCTTACTTGAGTTTGCTTGTATCATTCAATTCCATATATTGTGATACAATTTGTGTAAGCTTGTATTGCTTACTTGTGGTTGTGTGTATTATTCATTTCCATATCTTGTGATATACATTGAGTAAGTTTGTGTAACTTACTTGTGCTTACTCATATCCTCATTGTTCTCATCTTGTTTATCCTAAGTTGTTGGTGCACTTAGTGAGCTTAGTATATTTAGGATTTGTTCTTGAAAAGTATCCGCTTAGTTTATTTCCGCATTAGGATATAGCCAAATCCGTAAAAGATGTTAAATCGCCTATTCACCCCCCCCCCCCCTCTAGGCGACATCGTGGTCCTTTCAGGAAGATCATTTCTTCAGATCCTTAATGATAATTAATACTCCTCTGATTATGAACATGAATATGCTTTGTGAGTAGTTACGTTTGTTCCTGAGGACATGGGAGAAGTCTT
Source organism: Thinopyrum elongatum (assembly GCA_011799875.1). Classification (NCBI taxonomy): domain Eukaryota; kingdom Viridiplantae; phylum Streptophyta; class Magnoliopsida; order Poales; family Poaceae; genus Thinopyrum; species Thinopyrum elongatum. Next base: position 227,146,608 of record CM022299.1, read on the forward strand.
GTTATAAGTAATCATGTGAATTTGGTATTCGTTCGATATTTTGATGAGATGTATGTTGTCTCTCCTCTAGTGGTGTTATGTGAACATCGACTACATGACACTTCACCATGATTTGGGCCTAGGGGAAGGCATTGGGAAGTAGTAAGTAGATGATGGGTTGCTAGAGTGACAGAAGCTTAAACCCTAGTATATGCGTTGCTTCGTAAGGGGCTGATTTGGATCCATATGTTTCATGCTATGGTTAGATTTATCTTAATTCTTCTTTCGTAGTTGCGGATGCTTGCGAGAGGGGTTAATCATAAGTGGGAGGCTTGTCCAAGGAAGGGCAGCACCCAAGCACCGGTCCACCCACATATCAAATTATCAAAGTAACGAACGTGAATCATATGAGCATGATGAAAACTAACTTGACAACAATTCCCATGTGTCCTCGGGAGCGCTTTGCTTTATATAAGAGTTCATCCAGGCTTGTCCTTTGCTACAAAAAGGATTGGGCCACCTTGCTGCACCTTGTTTACTTTTGTTACTTATTACCCGTTATGAATTATCTTATCACACAACTATCTGTTACCGATAATTTCAGTGCTTGCAGAGAATACCTTGCTGAAAACCGCTTGTCATTGCCTTCTGCTCCTCGTTGGGTTCGACACTCTTACTTATCGAAAGGACTACGATAGATCCCCTATACTTTTGGGTCATCAGTGAGGTGCCACATAAGATGGCCTCAGTGCATAACCAGGTGGAAGAGCGGAGTTCTAAACCCAAATCCGGCGCTTCTGATAGCTAGAGCCAGAGGAAGAATCCAAATCACGGGTGTGCTTATGAGACTCCTTGTAAGTGAGCTGAGTTGTCTCTGCATTAATGGCCTTGTTCACAAGAGCCTGGAAGGTATCACAATGGTTTAAATGGAGATCACAGTGCAACTTAGGGTTGAGGCCCTTCTGGAACCTAGTCTGCTTCTTGGCGTCCGTGGACACCTCCTCCATAGCATAACGGGCGAGGTTCTCAAACTCTCTACTGTAAGCATCAACATCCATCTTACCCTGGGTGAAACTATAGAACTCCTCTCTCTTGCGGTCAATGAGAGCCTGAGGAATGTGATGCTCGTGGAAAGCCTCAGTGAAATCTATCCAGGTAGGAATCTGGCCAACTGGAAGCATAGCCTCATAGTTCTACCACCAAAGACTGGCAGGACCCTCCAGATGATATGTAGTATAGGTGACTTGTCACCTTCAACTACGTTCGCGGAACGCAGATTATGAGTGATGCTACGGAGCCAGTCATCTACATCGAGTGGCTCAATGGAACGATGGAAGGTGGGTGGGTGCAAGCTGATGAAATCATGAATGGTCACTGACTCATTGCGCTGATGTGTGGTGTTCTCCTCAATGCATGCCAACGAGCGGTTAGTCTCACGCTTGTTCCTCTCAATCTCTAACAAGAACTCTGCCAACAAAGATTGGTCAGGAGGATCCTCATCCCTACCATCTCCGTGGTTCCGGCTATGAGCAACAGAACCTCGGGTAACCAGCGACATCCTGAAGAACAAAACCAAGGAAAAACAAGGATGCACTCAGCATCAACATAAGGATGCAGAATGTAGCACTAGGGAATTAGTATCTCTCGAATTCCTAGAATAATTTCAACAGCATAACGACAGTAAAATGCTCAAAATGAGACATCCTGCAAACGATGGGGTAGTACCATACTCGACATCATCACTCAAGGTTCTGTGATAGTACTAAACAAACTACATAGGAAGTACTCGAAAGCTGGAATATGACTCTGATCAACCATTCCTATGAGTCTACGGAATAGTAACTCGTGATCCTGATAGACAGAAGAGAAAGCCTAGTTCCTAAACCCCGTGGGAAAGATAGGATGACTCAGATCATAAGGACATAAGGTATAAGGAGTAAAAGAGCCTTACGTTCCCTTCCACAATCAATTCCCCTATATAACTAAAGAATTTCTAGACTCAACTTCGACCAGCTTGGCTTGGTAATCCTACAGTCAGTCAGGCTCTGATACCACAGCTGTCGGGGCCCCGATCCTAAATCACACCGATCTAGCATGTAACACATCATATCACTTTGCGGCCTCACGCGCGGTATTCCCATGGCTGCCGCCTTACCTTGGCCGGGACCGTTTGCGCCTTTTACCTCACGTATATGATTGTGTCGCTAGCATCCATACGACAGAGAACCCGGGTCGACATGGTTAGTCATGAACCAAGGTGGCATAGTCGTACAGGGACAGGCATATGTAACCCAGCAATGAACATGCCGGTCATCAACGTATGAACCCAAGTCGTAGCAAGCTACAAGGACTTAAAGGAACAATGCGTGACATTTCCCTGAAGGGACAGACACAGGAACAAAGATGGATACATACCGCCAATCCAAGCGTTCCGGAGCAGTAGCGAACTACTATGGCTCAGTGGAAGCACCAGGGAGCATTTCCCCATAAGAAAGGCTACCAAAGGCAAACAACTAAGTGTCGAACCCCACAGATAGCAATACACATTACACGTACGCATAACATGCAAGTATGTGCTGTACAACATGGCATCACAACATAACTCAACAACTCATAGATAGATAAAGGCTTAGAAGAGCCAACATAGCATTTATTACAAGCAGCGGGTCTCATGACCCAACATACAGAGCATACAAGCAATGGAAGCATAACATGTCTGAGTACAGACAACTACAAATGAAAAAGGCTAAGAAGCCTGACTATCTACAAGACCCTCCCAAGGGTACAAGATCATAGCTGAGGTAACAAGCTACTCGTCGAAGTCCATGCGGAACTACTAGTGAGACCGAAGTCTCCTCTGCAAAAACATAAATTAAGCAACGTGAGTACAAAGGTACTCAGCAAGACTTACATCAGAATTAACTACATATGCATAAGTATCAAAAGGGGGTGGTGGAGTTTAACTGCAGCAAGCCAGCTTTGACTCAGTGGCTATCCTGAACTACGACTACCAGTAATTTCTTGGGGTGAGAAAGCGCACACGAGTCCACTAACCACCACAACAATACACCCCTATGGGTTCTCTCCCGTCTCCTACAAGAAGGCCATCCATAGCAGTCACGCTTATCTTGCGTATTTTAGAGTATCCACTTGAGTTGTCTATGACCATATAAGTCTCTAAGTAGTCCATATCCGTGGACGTGGCTATTCGAATAGATCATTACCCTGTAGGGGTGTACTTCTTCACACACGCTCCCACCACTTACCACCATATACACGTCATGTATCTCGGCAACCTTCAAGCGGAAGCCTAGCGAGGGTGTCGGCCACAACCTGACTAACCACACAAGACTCTAGTCCATGTTTATCGCCTATCTAAGGCTGAACCCGCAAGGGAAGTCTGACCGAAGTTTCATCACGGCCCCAAATGATGTGCGCAGGGTTCCCAAGCCCACCTCGCCGGATGGATCTATGCTTGGTACACCGTGCCACTGTGCCTAGTATGTCCCAAGACCACCTGGTCGGGTGCCACTTCGTAGACAAATAGTGTCGGCATTCTCGGAACCAGGGTACCCAGACTTGCCTGCCTGCGGTCCACGGCGTGGCTCCATCAACGGCCTGGAACGGCCCAGCAGCAAGGACTTCAAGACAAGACCCTCGTGAGGGCCCTGGCCTCGCGAGAAGGGCGACACCAAGACCTCCAAGGGAGTTGCATCCCCAGGCTGCCTCCCGAGGAGCGGAGATTTCTATGCAGGTACCCAGCCTCCCAAGGCTACGATGACGTGAGCCGTGACGACCAAGGCCAGGCGGGCACCAGCGGGCACAGAGGAGGCAGTTTCCCTTTCCGTGCTAAGGGAGCAAGGACAGGCATGGGTTCCCGAGGAATCCCCCAAAGCTTTCTGTTTCAGTGCTACAAGAGCAAGACCATGGGCTCGGCAGGACGGATGTCATCACTGTCGGCGTACGGCACCTATGGGATCACGTAGATCCCTTTTTCGGTTCGGCAGGGAGAGAGGTATGCACAAAGAGCAGATCCAACGATCAACGCAAGGGGATTTTTACCCAGGTTCGGGCCACTGAGAAGCGTAATACCCTACTCCTGCTTTAGTTTATTGTGGGTGATTAAGCCCAAGCTTCAGGAGCGCTTGCAATGAACAGTATGTTCGAGCAGCAGTTACGCATGCAGAATGGGCTCGAGAGTCCTCCGCTGTAGCTACGCCTTGGGCCTCCTTTTATATGTCCAAGGGGTCACCAACAGTGGCGTACAGTACATGCAAGAGGTGTAAAGTTGCTACAGTGTTTACATGCTTATCTCTGACGATTTAGTACAAACGCATTTAATGCCCCGTTTAGGTGTCCCTTACTTTCTTGGGGACAGAAAAAGGGCCCGTCCCATCAGCACCGCTTAAGCTCGGCCACCACTAGTGCCATGACACGCATCCAGGAGGACAAAACCCAAATGACAGGCTGGCTGCTGCACTGGAGCGGTGGCAGGGTGGCGGAATCTTGCTGGGGTGTGAGCCTTGTCGGGTCTTCGCAAGCCATCCCGGCAAAGACCTTGCCGGGGATCCGGCCTCTGGACTTATGTCTTCTAGTCACCGGTTTGAACGCCTTCTTGATAATCTTACACTTGTTTCCAGCTGTCCCCCGGCAAGCCTTGCCGCTGGTATGGCTACAACCATCTGTGCACAAGTATAGGGTACTAAAGGACCCAAACTTTAGTACACCGACAATCACCGAGCCTACCACTGCGTCACGACAGAAGCTTTGCTGGAGAAGACCACCTTTCGTCAGAATAAGATGTACTACTTGTCTCCTTTCGAATTGGCGACTGTGGGATCCCTTCCCGCCTAAGTTTTGAGGGAAGAGGACCGAGGCCACTATAAAGATAGGTTAGCCACCACCATAGAAGGGGACGGAGCCCGGATCGATTCCACCCTCACCACTTGAGCCCTCGCGAGGTCGCCCAAACCACTGTACTAGTTCATCCACAACCTCTTTGTGAGGCCAATCCACCACAACGCCGGAGTAGGGTTTTACACCGCAAGGTGGCCCAAACCTGGGTAAACTACCGTGTTCATCCTCTTCCCCGCTCGCACGAATCTTATGAGGCTAGGCTGTAGGGTGATGAGCTAGAGGCCGGAGAGGTTGAGATCTTCGCACACGCCCCAGAGTTTGAACCTTCTTAGGTCTGCGGAGCCCTGGATCCGACATTTGGCGCGCCAGGTAGGGGCGTGTCGAAGTCCTTCTTCTGCCTCCGCTCCGTCGCTCCCATGGCCGACGCACGCCGGGTTCACGCCGAGCGCCGGGCCGCTCGCGTTGCCCAGACGGCACCCATGGGCAATGGCGCTCCTCGCCACTCTGCCTCCCTCGCGGCTAACGCCGCCACTGACCCTGCTGCTCGCGAGTAGCAAGACTCCTCGCTGCCACCCTCCATGCGGTGAGATGGCCGCACCGCCACTCCGTCGCCCACTCCCGCCATGGCATCGTCCTCCCACATTCGCCGCGGGCCGGCGAACACGCAGGCTGCGGTGCTCATGGCGCGCGAACTGCTGTGCTACCGCCCCGCCAACGACCGCTACGACGACTGGCTCGAGCGCATTGCCGAGCTCGTCAATGCTGTCGGTGAATCCCCTGCACTATCCTGCTCGCTCCTTCCCCCGCCATCCCAGGCGAGCGACGTGGTTCACGGCGTGCCTCCTCCTCCTCCTCTGCGCGGCGCCGACCCCGAGCCTAGGCGCGATGCGCCTGTTGACATCACTTTTTGGCACGGCATAAAAGGCAAAAAAGATGGCTTCAAGTGAAAGGGTTTTTAGCATGAAAAGTTTCACGTCGCCGAGTGAAACAACTTTGATGTTTAGGTTATCATCATCCGACCTCATCTTAGGGGCCGAAACTGTACTCCGAGTGGCAGAATTTAGTGTTCTGAATATTTTTTGGCCGATTACACCTGCAAGATGACCTCGGATGAAGGAACAATCCACATGAATTGTCTTCGTCTCGTCGAGACAATTGATTTTCATATATAAATCATCTCAATCCGAGCTCGTATGCAAAAGTTAGAGACAATACACTCCAGACTGACCCTGAGCAGAAAAATGGCTCGAGGTACCACACACATGTCTGATGGGTCGCGCGAGCAATTCGGCCCTCAAGATGGCCTTGAATCGAAAAACCTTCAACATGAAAAAGTTTCATCTCGTTGCGCCGATTGATTTTCATATATAAATCGTCTCAATCCGAGCCAGTATGCGACTTGGAGAGGAAAAACAATATCAGGCTGTGTTTTCAGTTGGGGATTCCGAGTGAAAAGCTTATCATCCGAGTGAAAGCTTGCCGATCGAGTAAAAGATTACCGTCCGATTGAAAATATAATCATCCGAGTGAAAGATTGTCCTCCAGGTGAAAACTCTGTCATCCGAGTGAAAGCTTGCCGTTCGGGTAAAGGATTGTCGTCCGAGTGCAAATATTACAGATCCGAATGAAATATTGTCATCCGAGTGAAAGCTTGCCGTTCGGGTGAAAGATTGCCGTCCGAGTGAAGAAGTCTAGTTGGGCGATCCAAGTGAAAGACTCTAATATCCGAGTGGAGAGATTCAGATCCGAGTGCTCCGACCAGAAGCTGAAGATGTGCCCGAAAGGTTATCTGGATTGGCTCGGATGAAAAAGTGTTCAACACGGAAGTTGTGCGTATCATTGAAATGGTAAATTTTGGTTTTGGGGTCATCATCATTGAAACGGTAAATTTTGGTTTTGGGGTCATCATCATCTGAGATAGTATATGGCCTGCAACGTCGCTACAAGACTCGGATAGTCCAATCAGCTACATGACCGAGTCCGACAGGAGGTTAAAGATGGTCCCGTGGAGTATTTAAGATGGCCTTGTTTGGAAAAGTGATCAACAAGAGAGTTGTTCATCTCGTCGAGACTCACAAATTTGATGTTTGGGCCATATTAATGGGAGGTCATATGCAAACTCGACGGCCCGCGCAAGGAGGAAGATAGAAGTTTGGGCCAGATTCAGACTAAATCCGAGTTGGACTGGAACTAGGACTCTAGGACATGAATTAATGTAATTTTAAATGTAAGGAAAGCCTAGATGAATCCTTTGCTTGTACGGGAAGTCCAGCCACCTCTTATATATGTTGGGGGTGACGGCCGATTGAACAAAATACAATCGAACAAATCAATATACTACTTTTTCATCTACATTTTATCCCTCCATTGTTTTTCTCTCTCGTTCTTCGTTGTTCCTCGAGTTTGAGAGCTGCGAATCCTGAGGCTCTAGGGGCGAGCGAATCAACCTAGGGCAGCCCATAGCCGCCGCACTCTCTGACGGGGTCCCTCCCGGGCGTGTGGGGTTTCGGGTCTGCAAAAGCGCCCGCCGACTGTCTTGCGTATAGCGCTGTCGGTCGGGTCTCCTTCGACGTGGGCTGCGGTGCATCACCCCCGGAGTCGAGGGTACACGCGATGTGTTCATGTGTCAACACACTTTTTGGCGACTCCGCTGGGGACTGAAGGTCAATCATCATCATCCATCATGTCCGATCTTCCCAAGCCATCTGAGGTAGACGCCGATAACATCATTAAGCCCAGTCTTTATGAGATATCAGCTAATCATTGCCAAATCTATGAGGAGTACAAGAAGGCGCGTGAAGAGAAGGATTTGCAGGAGTTCCTTGCAAAATTCAAGAAGGATCGCCAAGGCAACATCACTCCGATTGAAGAAATCAAGTTCCCTCCTCTTCAAGTCGAGTAGGTTAAACCCTCTGTGAGTACTACCTTTTAACCTGAGAAGTGGGCTTAGATTGAGAGTCATATTGCTGATGGTAACAATTTGGTCTATCAAACATTCATAGAAAATACTAATGCTCGGAAGAATATATCTCAATCATCTAGTGGTAATGGTGGTGTAGGTGCTAGTGTGCAAAACCCTAATCTGGCTTTACCTATTTCATCGGCGCCTCCCATGCCGATGACTTATTATCCTACCCAAACAAATCAGATTGTGGCTGCACCCATTAATCCTATTATGAGCATGTCAAGTTCGGTGGCAATGCCGAACCAAACCCTACCTACAGGTACAACCACTCGGCCACTACCGAACTATGGTTTGGCATACATGCCACAGTTCCTACCTACAGCTAGTAGTTCTACTCCTCCTATGCCACTGCAACAAGCTTCATCGTCTACTATAGACGATGCCCTAGCTAATTTTAGAGAGGAGATGGCTAAGATGCTTCGAGAAAATTTTGGAGTTGAGTTACATCGGAATCGAATTTACCAAAAACCGTATCCCGAGTACTTTGATGCCATCCAGTGCCCTCCGGGATATAAAATTCCAGATTTTGTTAAGTTTAATGGAGAAGGCACGAAAACCACATGGGAGCATGTTAGTAAATATTTAGCACAATTGGGTGAGGCAGGCTCGCTAAATGAATTGAAAGTGCGTTTGTTTCCTTTATCATTAACTGGTATTGCATTTTCATGGTTTTCTTCTTTACCACATGGTTCCATTCGGGTTTGGTCACAGCTAGAGCAAAAATTTCATGATCACTTTTATAGCAGTGACAATGAACTCAATTTGTCACATCTAACATAAGTTAAACAGAAGCATGATGAATCGGTCTCCGATTACGTCAAGAGATTCAGAGAAACAAAAAATCGGTGTTATAGTTTGGTGATAACCGAGAGAGACTTGGCAGACCTAGTGCTTAGTGGTTTGAGAACTCCCATTAGAGAAAAGCTAGAAGGCTATGAGTTCTTAAATATCAACCAAGTCTTACAAAGGGCTTTGGCTCAGGAAAGTTGAAGCAAAGATCTCAAAGAAGTGCATAGATATAAAGCCGACCGTCCAAAGATGAACATGGTTGAATATGATAGTGATCACTCGGACGATGAGGGTGATATTTATGCTACTGGATTTGTTTGGCCATCTAAGGCCAAACCCTTTACTTGCAATGATCTAAAACCAATTCATAAGAATCGTGATGAAGAGATGAAGTTTACTTTTAACATTGCCAAGTGTGATAAAATATTTGATACTTTGCTGCAAGCTAAAATTATTAGAATATCTCATACTTTACCGACGTTTGAAGAGCTAAAACGGTGCGCTTATTGCAAGTATCATAATTCTTTTTCTCATACTACTAACGATTGCAATGTTTTTCGACGACAGATACAATCGGCCATTAATGACGGATGATTGAATTTTTCTGAGATGCAAGTTGATAAACAGCCCTTTCCAATGAATACCATGGATTCGAAAGGGAAGAAGCTGCTCATTCAGCCGGAGGTAGCCGAATCTGCTAATAAAGCTAATGTCATTGTTGGTGAGCCCAGGAAAGACAAGGCGGGTGACAAGGTCTTGGGGAGACAGGTTGTGCTTGATAAGCAACCCAATGGCAAGGAGGTAATCAAAATCACCATCAAGAATCCTGCACTCGGGGGGCAAGCACGGGTGCAACAAGACACTCGAGTTACATTTGTTAAGCCCAAGAGTCATGAAATTGGCAAGTGGAAGATGAACAAAGCTAAAGTGCAGCGCAAACGAATCAAGCCATCTTTTGACATGTTGATGTCCAAGTACGCCAACCAGTCGGCCGGTTCTAGCTCTAATCAGCCATCTCACCTGAAGCGACCAAGGTCACCACTAGCTAATATGTTCAGTCGGTATGTAAAACCGACTGGACCAATGGCGCCGTTTCCAGAAGAACAACAATCTGTTTGGGACCAACTTGATTACTCACATAAGGGTCGACTGAACATTGGTGATTATCAGTCGGCTGGTCAAAATATACGACCAAGTGGAAATTATCCAAGTGTGAGAATGCACCCAGGTGGAAGCCCTCCGAGTGAAAAAATGTGGCTGGGTAGATTCCATCTGAGTGAGTTCCATCCAAGTGGATTCCATCCGAGTGACATCCATCCGAGTGGATTCCATCCGAGTAAAAAGGTGTGCCCGAGTGGAAATTTCATGCATCTGGAAAGTCAAAAAGGATGGCGTGTTAAGTCACCAAGTGTTGCAGCAGTCGAGTCAGGAAAAGGAAAGGAAAAAATCAATGCCGACTCACTTATCTTGGGAACCAAAACATTCCCCATACAGCAGCCGATTGTTCATAACAAACCGACTGAGCCGATACTTGCTATCGCGCCAAAGCACTCGGCTAATGACCATGAAGCAAGCACCAGCCAAGTGAAGCTAAGAGATCCTAAATACACTCATCCAAAGTGGTGTCCTTCAGGGCTAACAAAAACACAGAAGAGGAAACTGCAGAGGTTAAGGAGTCAAGAGATGGCAGAGCTAGAGGTCGAGAAGCAAAGTGACAAGTTATTCAATGACACTCGGCCCATGGTACCTACAAAACAAGTGTGGAGGCCTAAACAAATACAAGATGCAGTCGCTTCTACACCTATCACTGCAGCACCTACACCACCAAAAGAGGATGATGCAATCATTGCATCGTCTACGTTACCTATTGCTTCCTCTTCACTCGAACAGATTTCAGAATCGGTGGATACACTAGGGGAAGAGGATGATATGTTGGACTATGAGTCTACACCGGTTCATGAAGGTATGGATATCAATATGGTGTATTACTTACCCGCTGAATTTCGTGCTGTAGATGAAGAAGGGAAGTGGCTCAGCTGGATTTTGGCCCTAAAAATGCAATATTCGAGAAGCCAAAAGAACCAGTAACGCATCTGAAACCATTGTATCTCAGAGGACATATTAATGGGTCACCGCTCACTCGGATGCTTGTTGATGGTGGTGCTGTGGTAAATCTTATGCCTTATTTGGTCTTCAAGAAATTGGGTTTGCCCGATGAAGAGTTGATAAAGATGAATATGGTGCTTAATGGATTTGAAGGCAAAGAAAAAACTGAGGCCAAAGGTGTGATGTATGTGGAACTTACAATCGGAAGCAAAACTTTGGCTACTGTGTTCTTTGTCGCGGAGGAGCAAGGTAACTACAATGTCATACTAGGCCGTGATTGGGTTCATGCAAACCAGTGCGTGCCATCCACTATGCACTAGTTTTTGATCCAGTGGGTTGATGATGAAGTGGAAGTCATTCATGCGGATAACTCGGCCAGTGTTGCTTTGGCTGATGCATCGGTGGATTGGCAACACCCCAATGCTAATTGCTTGATGGGGCATGACTTCTCAGAGTTTGATTTTCTCAGCGTGACAAAGAATGGTTTCGTGCCTGTCTCTTTAAAGTTGACTGAGTGCAATCAGCTCCAAGGTATGATATGTTTAAATGGATTCTAATTCCGAGTGGTTACGAAAACGTCTTGCAAAATATCGGTCCAGTGAGAATGATATGTATGAGTCTATAGAGGAGTTGGATGACATGGATAAACTCGGACAAGGTTTTACATCGGCCGATCCATTGGAAGAAATAGATATTGGGGATGGTTCAGTCACTCGGCCGACATTTGTAAACAAAAATTTGAAAGCCGATTGTAAAGCTAAGTTAATCGAGCTATTGAAAGAATATGTTTGTTGCTTTGCATGGGAATATCATGAGATGCCAGGTTTAAGACGAGATCTAGTAGAACATCGGTTACCTGTAAAGGTCGGTTTTAGACCTTGCAAACAATTGGCCAGGAAATTCAATCCAAAAACATATGACCGGTTCAAGGAAGAGATCGGTCGCTTGCTTAAAGCTAATTTTATTAGACCCCACAGGTATGCCGAGTGGATTTGTAACATTGTCCCAGTGGAGAAGAAAGGATCCGGCAAGTTGAGGGTGTGCATTGATTTCAGAGATTTGAATAGGGCTACACCCAAAGATGAGTATCCTATGCCAATAGCCAATATGCTTATTAATGATGCCTCTGGACATAAGGTTATTAGCTTTCTTGATGGTAACGCCAGGTATAACCAAATTTTTATGGCCGAAGAGGACATGTCCAAAACGGCTTTTCGATGCCCTGGTTTCCTTGGTTTATTCGAGTGGACAGTGATGACATTCGGATTAAAAAATGCTGGAGCCACATATCAAAGGGCTATGAATTTGATTTTTCATGATTTACTCAGCATCATACTTGAAGTCTATATTGATGATATTGTTGTCAAATCAGACGCTTTTGAATCTCATTTGGCTGATTTAAGTTTAGCTTTTGAAAGAATGAAAAAGTATGGACTCAAGATGCATCCTTTGAAGTGTGCATTCGGCGTGTCGGCTGGCAAGTTTTTGGGTTTCATTATTCATGAAGATGGCATAGAGATTGATCCCAAAAAGATAGAGGCCAGACAGAAAGTGGAGGCTCCAACATGCAAGAGATATATGCAAAAGTTCCTTGGCAAGGTCAATTATTTGAGAAGGTTCATAGCTAATCTGTCAGGGAAAGTTGATGCCACTACTGCAGGATACTGCTAACGCGACACTACGATCAGAGACCCTTCGACGAAACTATGTGCGATGCAATAATCGCAAACGGTGATGTAAAAAAATCATCAAAAAAGATGCAAAACGCTTGCGATGATGAATGAATCAAACATGGTTCAGATTTTAGTTGCGTGTGTGATGCAGGGCATACGGTTCAGTTCAATGAACTATTTGTGATGAGGCAGAAGAACATAAACGGGCAGCCAGATGAAGGTGTGTGCGATATACGGCATACGGTTCACTCGGATGAACTGTTTGTGATTAGGCGGCACAAAAGAAATGGTCAGCCAGATCAAGGTGTGTGCGATAGAGGGCAAACAATTCACTCGAATGAACTGTTTGCGTTGAGCCAAGATAACAGAAATGATTCAATATAACAAGATGTGTGTGATACGCGGCAAACAGGTCTGTAATCAGAAATGTGTGCGAAGACCGATAATAACACAGACGATTGCTGCTAATAAGACGTGTTTGTTGTGCGTTATATATACACACACACACTTATAAGGACATGGTTGCATAACCAAATTAAACATCCAATTACATAGGTGGCTACTACACACATGACATTTGCACACACCAAAGTAAACTATTACATGCATAATTACATAGGTGGCTACTACACACATGACATTTCCACACACCAAAGTCAACTATTTATTACATGCATAATTAAGTAGGATAAATGATCATCTGATCATCATCTACTTCTTGTGACGCTTGCCGCTACTTCTCTGCTTGTGGCTCGATCCGGCCTCGTTGATCTCGGTAACGAGGCACTTCCTCATGTCAACGATCCGCATGTTCATCTCATAGCATGTGTACACGCTCTTGGCCGCGAACCTGAGGTGAGGTTCATCCAGTTGCCACATCCAAGCCGCGTGCCAGGATACGGGACATGTTCTGTTGGCATCCTGCTTCATCTTTTTGTAGTATGGGTCGATGATGGCCGAGGCGAGTTCAACCAGGGAGTCCTTCGTGCTGCCCCAGGCCCTATAGTGCTCACGGATTTTGACAAGGTTCTTGCAGGCCAAGCCCGTAACCCTGAGCGCTTTTACATCGTCGGTGGTTTCCACCATAGCGAACTTGTAGTCGGTGCTGTTGACAAACCTGGCGAAACGGTCGCAAGGTTCTATGGCCATGCAGTAGTGGTAGATGAGGACATGATGGCGCACGCACAACTGGGCGACGGCAACCTTCTGATGTATGTTGGGACGACCACCGGTGTACTGTAGGTCGATGCCGACCACCTTGTACTTGTCTCGAGCAAGCAACTGCTCAACGGTGTTGACGTAGTTGTCCACCACGGCCGGGTCGATGGTGTACACCACCGAGAGATCCATCTCCCTCGCGTGGGTCTCCACTTTATGCTCGCCGAACTCCATTGAAGAGCCGCTAGACATCCCCTCTCTATGTGTCGTCGTGGGTGTGCTTGTTGTGTTGTCGGGCGCGATCGAAAGGTTGAAGAGACTAAGGTTATAATAGCCGCGGGAATTAAAGGGGAAGCCGGACGGCCTGGAATATCGGCACGCCCAGATGGCAGTTCTAATTTGCAACATGTAACTCCATCGTGTCGCACGTAACTGCATCACGTGGCAACGCGCCCGACGCAACCACATGCATATGGGGCCCCCGACGTGATCGTGCGCAGGCCCAACCGCTGGCAGAGCGCATGCGGAGGGACGCGAGCAGAGCGCTCCGCGGTCGCCTCAACGGCGAGGAACCATATATATACATATAGCAGTTGAACACTCAAGGAAAAGCTGTCCACAAGCCGAGCGCGCCGCGGCGCCTAACGGCGAGCACAGCGCGCTGCAGTGCCTAACGGTGAGCAGAGCTTGCCGAGGGACGCGAGCAGAGGCTGGCACAACGATACGTGGAAAATAAGACGAACTGTGCGAGCGATGTCGGAGACATCAAGCACAAATCAGATTAGAGTTGCGTGTGCGATACGTGGCATACAGTTGATCCATCCGAGCTGTTTGTGATGGAATAAGTCGTGTGTGTTGTGGGCAAACGCTTGCTGGTATATAACCGTTTGGATTGATGAATTCATCGCCGACGGGTTACCTAGTGTGGTCTGTGTGCGATGTGATATGCTCTGTCTGCAGAACATCTATGCTCTGTGTACAGAAGAACAACATATATATACTTGTAACAGGACATTATTGCAAGACCAATTTAAACATCCAATTACGTTATATAACAAATACCATAAATATTGCAAGGTTCAAATTCCAGCATTACAATGCCCAAATTCAAACATTACAAACCTCATCATTTCTGCAAAGGGATCAGCCGTTGACAAGTCATGTATGGGTTTGACACAATGACTTCTAATTACTCTGTCATCTGCTCTTCCAATACAAAGTTTAGCTTTTTTGGAGCCTCTTCCATTCTGCAGTAGCTGCCGGCTCTGATCAACAAACCATTCATCTTTCCTAATTAAATGCGTGTTCAACCTCAGTACCATCAGCACCCTTGCTCTGGCAAGAAAGAACCTGGCGAATGTAATCTCCGGTAAGGTCCCTCGGTAGGAGTTCAAAGAAATATTTGAGAGATGCAGATCCAGGCATTCGATGTGATTGTCGTTATAAACATTATCCACCTATGGGCCTATTATTATCTGCAAAAGAAGAGAACGTGTTAGTGCCTACATGCAGTTTTGAACACTACTACACGCCTATTTGGTTTGCAGGATTTGTAAAATGCACCAACGTGCCATCTTCGGTCTAACATGATTAACATGGGCATTTGATTCCAATCTAGAAAAATGTAGCCTTCTTCACAAGAGGTTGGATTGGATGAAAAATTCCCTAAGAAAACTAGTATAGATGAATCCAAAGGAGAAATGCTTATGGATTGTAACCATATGAATCAAGCAACCAATATGGGGTGGGGGTGTATGTCCTAAAATCCTCCAAAATTCCTTCAGAAATCGCAGTACATTGTCATTGTAAACTTGGGAAAAGGTGCAAAAAATTGAACTCCCTTATGGTTAACATTTAACAGGAAAGGAACATCACCTCGATATACAGCTTCTTCAGGCACGGAAAGCATCTCAGGAAACTGACAACTTGGTCCAGGTTGGGGCCGACAGATTCTAGTGCCAAGACCTTCACTGTGCCCAGAATCTGGGTGAAGCTTTGCTGGATGACAGACGAACATACATCTTCAAAACTAGAAATAATGTTGATATCAAGAAGGAGAGGTATAAGGCGACTGTTGTACCTAAAAGTAGTAGTCTTTGACAGACGAGTAGCCCACCACTGTCAATTTCGGCGCAGAAATGACATTGATTCTTGTTGGACCTTGTTGATCAACTACAAGTAATCTCTCAAGTGAAGGTGCGTCCTCAATGACCATATTGTGGTCCACCTTTTGTGATCTCTCGTTGCAGCACCAGCAACACACATAAATAGTCCGGAGAGTCCTGGAGGTGACGTGGAAGCTACTCGACCAATTCATCGCCTGAAGACGAAGGAACTCGAGTGCAGTACAGCCGCGGAGCAGTCGCCCCATGTCATCCTTTGGGATGTAGACGGCGATGAGCTTGAGGTGCTTCAGTCGTGGTAGAAAAAGAGCAGGCGCGTCATTAAGGGGGGAATGTCAGTTCATGAACTTGGCGAGGCGCAGCGTGGGCGCGAAGCGGAGCGCGGACGTTGGCAGCGAGTGCATATGCCCATCATTAAAACTGAGCTCCTCGAGCTGATCTAGGGCAGGGGATCGAAACCACTCATCAAGCTTGGCTCGGTCCTTGCCATTGGAATGGAACTTGCCCGTGATAAGGCCTCCGATTGGGCCATGGTGACTGCCGAGGATCTGGGAGAATGCATCCAAGCTTTTGCGATAGCCATGGCAGAGCTCGTGCGCGTCCAGGAGGTCGAGAGGGGTGGAGAGCCATAGGGGGCGCCACCGTCGGGAAAGGGTGGTTGTCCTTGCCCCATATTTGATTGGGAGGAGGGATATGATGACTGTCAACATATCATCGGGGAGGCTACTGATGAAGTCTAGGCCTGCTGGAGTCGCTTGCGGTTCTTTCTTGACCCGCCTCTGCTTGTTGGCAGCCTCGTTCTCCATCTCGTCGGTGGTGATGGAAACCTCTATCTCCATATTCACGCCGTGCTCCGGTGCTTTAGCAGCCCCGGCGTCGCCGCTCCCTCCGATGGGGCACTTCGGCGGCATCCTCATACACTGACAGCTTTGAGGACTGAGAGCGGCATCGAGGATGCGGGCAGAGAGAGAGGATTGTGTGTGTGGTGAGGATGGGGGGTGCCGACTTTGAGGACTGAGAGCGGCCTCAAAGATGCGGGCGGAGAGAGAGGATTGTGTGTGTGGCGAGGATGGGGGTGCCGGCTTTGAGGACTGAGAGCGGCGTCGAGGATGCGGGCGGAGAGAGAGGATAGTGTGTGTGGCGAGGATGGGGGTGCCGGCTTTGAGGACTGAGAGCGGCGTCGAGGAAGCGGGCGGAGAGAGAGGATTGTGTGTGTGGCGAGGATGGGGGGGTGCGGCCGCTCGGGCGCGCAATTAATACAGACCAGTGGGAGCGAGGCGGGCGGCGGTCAAAGGCTGTCTCGCTTCCCGGTGAGCCTATGAGGCGGACTTCTGGCATTCCTATACCATCATTTCACGGAGCGAGGCGAGCGCGCCATTAATATGGAGCAGTGGGAGTGAGGTGGGTGGCGGTCAAAGGGCTGGCTCGCCTCCCGGTGAGCCTACGCGGCGGACTGTTGGCACACCTACCATCATTTCACACAGCTACTAGCACGCCCCGCACGGTGAGTGCGTAGCGAACAAGCGCATGCCTCGGCCTCCCAGTCTGCCTACTAGCATGTGTCTCGTCAACTCACGCATGCTCGTACGGCAGACGGGACGTGTGCGCGGCACGTATTACATTGATTTTTCCTTTTTGATGATTAATTCTGCCGCTTTATTGCTTAAGCGAAGCATGACACTTACATTGTTGGTCTAACGCCCACGGTTCGAATAAAGAGTTCGTTTGCGATATTGGTTGATAATTATTTATAATTTCCTGTATGTAAGAAGATTATATCAAAACTTATCTAAAATCTGGGAAAAAAAATATCACAGTCTATTGGTGTCCATATGACACCATGATAAGTTTCATGAATTTCAATTTAGTTTTGGATTTATTGGATTTTAAAATCAAGATTCTAGATGTTAGAAATTTCTTGCATGGGGACTAAACATGCACCCAGGGACACGTACACATATGATTTTGCAATCCATTTTCATGCACTATCACGGGTCTCATGTAGATCAGATTTGATTTTGCACATTTAAATCCCTGGGAAATCAATCAATGTATAAAAAATGAACAGATGTTATCTATTTTTTTTAATTTTCAACAGTAAACTCCTTTGGTCGCATGTTCACTGCAGAAAAAGTTTGACATGCATCTTTGGGCCACATACACGCGATGGTCCTAGGACACTCACTCGCGTGGGCCCGCGAGGTCGCCGTCCAGCACTATGACATGCGATGAGAGAGGTTAATTTAACCAACAAGGATGGTCATTTTTTGGTTTTTGTTATACGTACGGTAGGAGTATATATATATAGTACGCATTGAAGAGGGTGGCCGGGGGCAATACTACGCGTCATATAGGACACTTACTCGCGTGCGATGCTTCCATCCGTGGGCCCGCGAGGTTGTCCTCCATCACTTTGACCCAGCAAGGAGGTTTCTTTTTGGGTTGTGTTGCGGTAGGAGTATATAGTACGCGTCGAAGAGGGGAGGAGGGGGCCGGGGCAGCACATATATACTACACACACGTAATGAATCGATCTCGCTCCGTCTGGGGACTTTTCGGTTTTTGAGGCAAGTGCCACAAAGAAGTTGTGCATATTGGGTATTAAAAACATCACCAACACATTGGGCCACGTGTAGATGATGGTTGTCACTCATTCGCTTGCGACTCTTCCCTCCATGGGCCCACGAGGTCATCGTCCATCTAATATATGACACAACAAGAAAGGTAATTTGATGAACAAGGAGGATTATTTTTGGGTTGTGTTACGGTACGTACGTAGGAGTATATATTACGCGTCGAAGAGGGGAGGGGGCAACATATATATAGTACGTGTCATGAACCTCGGTTCGTGTGTGGGGGACTTAAAGGTTTCCGAGGCAGGTGCCACATCAAAGTTCTGCATATATATTAGGTATTCAAACATCACAACCACACATCTCCATACATATGTGTTTGGCCCACAAGCAAGCGATGGCGGTTGTCCTCTAGCTCTCACTCACGGGGTTATCGGCGAGATGCTTCATCCATCTCTGTGTGCCCGCTTGGTCAATCACTTCGACCGACAGCGATAGAGGTTAATTTGACTTATAATTAGGAGGGGATTAAATTTTGGTTCGTCTTATACGGTTCGGTACATGCAACTATACTTCGCGCGCATGTGTACGCACGAATCCCTCCCACCGGGTCGAAGTGGTGGGGGGGGGGACGGAGCACGCGACGCATCATGAACCAGATCTGTGTGGGGACTGTGCATTTTTTGACGCATGCATGCACCACATCAAAATGTTGTGCTTTTGGTATTCAAACATATATGCATGCATCACGCATGTCCATACATATGTTTGGGGCACATACATGCAGTGGTTGTCTTTGAACACTCTCCCTCGCTTGGTTATCATCGACGGCCTATATATTCGTGGGCCCGCGTGGACGTCTCCATCACTTCGACCAACAACGCGAGAGAGCTTACCAGGGTGGATTCTTCTTCTCTTGGTTCGAGTTACCGTATAGTCGTACGTCGATCATGGTGAGATTCGAGACCTAAGTTTGAGGGCTCGCATACACATGAATCAAAGTTGTGCATTGGGTATATTCAAACACCACATGACACTTCATACATATGTTTGGGCCACATGCACGCAGTGGTTGTCTTCAGGCACTCCCTCGCGTGGTTATCGGCGATAAGCTAGCCTATTTTGTGGGGCCGCGTGTGGAACGTCAATGCATGACTTTGACCCAACAAACAAGAGAGGTTATACGACCAAGGTGGTGATTCTTCTTGGTCAGTCTTACAATACGCCTTGGTGAGATGCCCCCTCCCACCGACTCAAAGTGTGTGTGGGGGGGGGGGCACACACAATACTACTTCCTACAAGATGAACCTCCGTGGGGTTGGGGATGCCCGGTTAATTTGCGATGCACATGTGCCACATCAAATTTGTGATTTGGTTATTTAAATATCATAGCACATCGTTTTCACACACACAAATGTACACACACACACACACACACATCGGGCCACCCGCAGGTGTGGTTGGTAAGTGGTGTCACCCATCTAACGCCAGAAGAACACATCTATGGGCCCGCACACGGTCCACATTTGATCGGAAGCAAAGGGGGGAGGGGGTTGATGTACTTTTTTCGGTTTTGTGTTACGGTACGGTGAGATGTCAGACCTAGCTATTTGGGGGCATGTGTTCATAGCTAGGATTCCCCTCCCGGCAACACGAAGTGTGTGTGTTTGGGGGGGGGCTAGCAATAATAACGTGCGCTTTGTGCGACAGGTACCACATCAAAGTTGTGCATTGGGTATTTGAACATCAAACCACCCTTTTCATACATATATTTGGTCCACATGCAAGTGTGTTCGTGTTCTGACCCTTTCCCGCGTTTTTTGGCCAAATTTATAAACAGCAGACGAGTCGAACGCAGCAACCGTCTGCGATCGGGTATGAAACAGACATGGTTCCCTAGGACTACCCGTGTGCTGCGCCCCTGCCCCTGTCACCCACATGATCACAGTATGGGCTCCACGAGGCTTCCCTCCCCCTCTCGAAAATATCTACTCCCTCGCAATCTCGAAAATATCTACCGCGTCCGCGTAGATGGTTTTTCTGTTTGATAGCACACGATTAGTATGTCTGGACCGTGTGCGATGTCTGTTACTCCCGATCTGCTTCAATCAGTAGATCCAAATTTTTAGTAGCCCCGGCATTTTACTCCCGCCCCGCTCTGCTTCAATCCCTTGATCCAAATTTTTGGTAGCCCCGCCATTTTACTCCCGCCTAGTAAAATTTTCAGTACCCGCAGCATTTCCTCAAACACCACCTTGGACCCCCTCCACACACACACCCCAAATCCTCCGCTCACCCCAAATCCCCCGCTCACACACATACACACCACCCCTCCCTTGCTCCAAACCTAGCTAGGTCACCGTCGGCGCCGCCGCCCCCGCGCCGCCTCCATCCTCAACCTCTGTCGGTCTGCCCGTGCAATTTACCCACCGATATACATACCCTCGCTGCCCTGAGTTTCTTAGATGATGCCTGCGAAATGCCCCCTTTCCCAGAGATCCCCATCCCCACCCCCCTCCACCACTCCAGAGCATCATAGCCTAAGCCCGGCTACGCTTCCCGGGGAGCTCGAGGAGCGAATGGCCCAAAAGAGCTTTACCGTGGCCTCTTCGCCAGACATTGGCGAGGTGGCCGCCGAGGAAGCTGACGACGATGATTAGACCTGGATTAAGCCTTTCAATCAACGGGCTAGAGTATTCTGGCATGTCGCGGACACCGGCTACGACATCAAGGTCATTGACACCGATGGCTTGACGCGGGTTATGTCACAGGTTAAGTTGCCCACCCCCAACTCTTCGGGTTCGACAGCCGTCGATCTCATCGATGGTCCTGCCGCTGATCTCCTACGGCTCGTTATGAACAATTTGCCATCCTTCATCGCCATGGAGCCCCTTTTATCATTTCTGAAGGACACATTCTGCGACGCTGGCCTGGGATCCTCAGCTGGCAAGTCAGACCTCATCGACGGCGACCACGAGGAGGGAGCCAATCTGTGACAAGTGAGGAAACCCATGATTTGTTTTCTCGAACCCCTTTTGTAGTAAGAACCTGTCCAGTATTTGTTGCTATATTAGGTTGTTTGCATTACGCCTTGTTTATTTCTACGGTTTATGGTTGTTCGGTTGTTTGTAGTTAGCATATGTCCAGTTTCAATTGCCATCTTTGGTTGTTCGTAGTATGCCTTGTTTATTTCAGCTATTAACAGTGTGATGTTCTATATGTGCTAGTATGAACTATGCAGTTCAATTTCATCAATACCAAATTTAACAATAGCTCTATGAATGACTATATTTGGTTGCTGTTAAGCATGTTGTACTCCCTCCGAATCTTTTTAGTTTGCATATAAGATTTGTCTAAAGTCAGGCCTCTTAAAGTTTGACCAACTTTATAGAACAAAATACCAACATTCACAATATGAAATAAATATCAGTACATGTGTCATGACTTAAATTTTCATATTGTATAACTTTAGCATGCTAGATGTTGATATTTTTTCATATAAATAAGGTCAAACTTTATGAAGTTTGACTTCAGACAATTCTTATATGCAGAGTAAAAAGGACCGGAGGGAGTATTAAACACGCCTTTTCATTTGATTTAACAATGGCACTGTTTGGATACTCTAACTTAGCTAGAGGTTAGAGTTAGTTTCTAGCTCATGACAGTTAAAAGGGAGAGAGAGAGATTGGTGGAATAGTTGATTGTATTGCTTGAGCCTCGTGGGCATATATATAGGAGTACATGGTCATCTTGGAGTACAAGTCAAGGTAGAATAAATCCTACGCTATCCTACGTTTCCTAAATAACAATGATACTCAACAATGACTAACCCTAAACTAACTCTAGCCAAAGAGGTGTTTGGATGGCAGTGTTAGATTGACAATAAATGCACTAGGAGGACTAGCCCCAATCAGCACCTCTTGGGTGGGATAGTTGTTTTGGGTGGGTTTGACGCAACTAGCTCAAACTAGCCCTCATGTTTGGATACTTTAGGGCTATTTGAGCCCAAACTAACTCTAACTAACTCTAACCCATGGATCCAAACAGGGCCAATAACTAGCGTACTTAGACCTGCACAATACAAGTTTGAATGACTACGTTTGCTTGTTTTTAAATATTAGGCCTGTTGTTAATAACACACCTTTCCACTTCTTGTTTTTAAATATTAGGTTTTTAACAATTTGGTCTTGCACATGTAGGTCCTGCTGTCAGAGGTTTTGACCCACTGTTTGACCCTTTTTGCATATGTGGAAATGAGTTGTCCATTAATATCAGTCAAGTCAAGACACTCAGAAAGATTGTTACGATAAAGAAATTAGCGACAAAAAACAACAAGATCTTTGTCTGCACAATGAAGAAGACATCAGTTCACTACGAGATGGTACTAACTGTTATACCTTATCTTTTTAATTCCTTTGCGCCATTTCAAATCTGGAGAAGATATTTATGCATATCCTTTTTTCAGTCCTTTCCAAAATAGTTCACTGATGATTACCTCTCAAACCACCTGTATGGTCAGGAGGCGAGGAAGGTTTTCATACAACACCCATGGTTCAATATTGAAGTGTTCCTGAAGAGGACGAAGGATGGACGGTTAATCATCCACAGGCACTGGCCTAAAGTTGCAAAGACCTTCAACATCAATGAAGGCTCAATATTCGCCTTCCGCTTCAGCAGTTTTCCAGATGAGATGCATCTGTCTATGTATCGTCTATGATGCTAATTTCGAAAGGTTCTAGATGTTGCATGTGAAACTTGGTGCTGGTGCAACTGTGTAATGGGGTAGCTGAGTGCTGAAGCTATATGATGTTGTACTCTGATGTATTTCAATTATGAAATCATGCTTCCTTAATATGGAAATGAAATATATTGTGTGCTTAATATGAAATGTCAATTAGATTAATAAATGGATTATTAATAATAGGGCAATTAGCCTGCTAATGGCCAATTAGCCTGCTATATGGGTTTTTCTATTGCAAACGGTTATTGAGAGAACATCGTGGGCGATGACCTCAGGCAACGCACATAGTTTCTAGGAATAAACCGTATTGGATCAATGAACAATAACACACGACATCCTCTTGAAAACAGTTTGCGTTAGGCCACCTTGCGCAAACGTTTACCACATAAAAACTGTGTGTGATGGACAGCCTTTGCCACACAGTTTCTTCTACGCACCGTGTGTGATGCATTCAATAACGCAAATGATAAAATTGTTAACATCGTGTGCAATGGCAATGCTATCACAAACAATTTAATGGGGAAAATTGTGTGTGATGTACCTGCAAACGGAAACGTTTTCCTTGGAGCGACTGTGTGGGATGTATATACGAACGGAAACGTTTAGCGGGGACTAACTGTGTGGGATGTACTTATGACCGGAAACAATTTCACCTGTATAATTGTATTTTTTAGCACTACTGTACGTATAACCGTATTTGATTGCTCGCCGATCGCACACGACCTCATTTTGCCGAGCGTGTGTGCTAGGAGGGCATATCCCCGACGGTTTCTGGGCCGTGTGGGAAGGACACCCTATCGCAGTCACTCACTAGGCGACGGTTCAGAACGCCTTCGTGGAAAGGGGTTAAAAAACCATTTGTATAGCACCTCGCTGTACCAGTGTGCGTTTACTCCTATCCTTCGGTTAAAGAATGATGTTGATTTTACTTGGGGGGCAAAACAGCAAGAAGCATTTGATATGATCAAGAATTATTTGTGTACTCATCCGGTGATGAAAGCACCCAAGCATAGGGAGCCTTTCAAGCTTTACATTGCAGCAGAGGAAGGTGTTATTGGTGTTGTTTTAACTCAAGAAACCGAAGGAAAAGAGCATGCTATTACATATTTGAGTAGGCGCTTATTGGACGACGAGACAAGGTATACATTTATTGAAAAATTATGTCTATGCTTATATTATGCTTGCACAAAATTGAGACATTACCTAGTGCCGAGTGCTTGCATAGTGGCTTGTCAGACCGATGTCATTAAGTACATGTTACATAGACCAATTCTTAGTGGTAGAATTGGCAAGTGGGCTTAAGCTTTAATTGAATATGATTTGGCCTATGAATCTCTAAAGTCCATGAAAGGCCAAATCATTGCTAATTTTATTGTTGAACATCGGGTTGATGAGAAGCATAATGTTGATATAAACCTTGTCTCATTAGTACCGTGGAGATTATATTTTGATGGTTCAGTTTGTAGCAATGGCCAAGGTGTTGGTATTGTTTACATATCTCCTCATGGTGCTGTTTTTGAAGCCTTGTGCCATTTAGAATATTTTTGCACAAATAATCAAGCCTAATACGAAGCATTGTTATTCGGCCTAGAGATGTTGCTTGCTATAGGTGTTACACATATTGAGGCTTTTGGTGATTCGTTACTAATAGTGCAACAAATATCCAAAGTCTTTCAATGTTTGGACGAACAAAACTCGTTGTCCGCGCCGGGGGTGGCAGCCGAGCCAGTGGGACGCGCGGGGCGATGCTCGCCACACATGGCCCGTGCTTCTTGCAGCTTGCGAATATCCTGGCTGATGAACTCCCGCGCTCCTGGCGGCTGGCGTTGTGCTCCTTGCTCGTGGGGGGCACGCGTTGAGGCAAGCCTCCAAGTGGTGCCCGAGCACCTCCCTTGTCGCGCTGGTCAGGTCAGATGCTCTCCAAACAGAAGCCCCCGAGCCTAACCCGAGGGAGGCACCGGGCGCGCCTTCCTATGCGAGGGGAAGGCATGCCCCAGTGATGGGGACGGAGACCTGGGCGTCGCCACCAGCCAGCTGCTTGTTCGCCTCATGCCGGCCCTTGGGGAGGAGTTATTTCTTCTTCGCGGGGGTCACTTCAAGGGGGCCGACGACATTCTCGCCATCAGAGTTGTCTGCCGCACCGGCGTGGTAAGTGTGCTCGAGGGAGCAGACCGCGTTCTTCTCACCACAAGCGATGGTGATGACGCCACTACAGCCAGGCATCTTGAGGACGTTGTAGCCGTGGTGGGTTACTGCCATGAACTTGGCGAGCGCGGGGTACCCCAGGATGGCATTGTATGGGAGGATGATGTGGGCCACGTCAAAGTCGATCAGCTCGGTGTGGTAGTTGTCGTGGGTGTTGATGGTGACCGGGAGGCGCACCTGCCCCAAGGGAGTGGTCGACCCATCCGTCACTCTGGAGAAGGGCCTGGTGGGCATGAGCTGGTCATAGGGCACCTGGAGCGTCTCAAAGGTCACGATGGAGATCATGTTGAGGCCAGCCCCACCATCGATGAGGGTCTTAGTGACCGAGACGTTGCTAATGGTGGGGGTGCACAACATGGGAAGTGCGCCAGTGGTGGCCGAGCACCTGAGGTGATCCTTGGAGTCGAAAGTGATGGCGTACTGCGACCACTTGAGGGGTCTCACTGCTTCAAGCCTCAGGAGGGCAACATTCACCTCGCGAGAGAACTGCTTGAAGAGGCGGTTGGACGCGGGAGCATGAGCTCCACCGAGGATGCAGGCTATCGCGCAAGGCTCCTGGTAGCCCCCAGCCCCCTCATCTTGCTGGTTGTTGTCGTTCCTTCTGGGGGCGGTGGCAATGGCGGAAGGGCTGTGTTATCCTGAGGACGGGCCTCACAAGGCAGGTCACGCCAGGCGCCGTTGTGAGGCTGATCATGCCAGGCACCATCGCGAGGTTGGTCACGCTAGGCCTGGCGCTGATTGTCATTGCGGTTGTCCCATCTGCCACCGCCGTGGCCGCCTCCATGACCTGCGCCACGGTTGGGGCGGCGACCCAAGCGCTCGTCATGAACCGCCCTGAGCTCCTGGCAGTCGTTGGTGTTGTGGGTGCACATGTCATGGTAGACGCAGAACAGGCGGTTGCTCCCCTCGGGCTCGTCGCGGTCGCAGCTGCGCTTCTGCTTGGGCTTGGCTGCCAACAAAGCAGGGCCCTTGCGCTGACCTCCTTGCCCTTGGCCTTGCTGTAGTCGTACGCCGCGTTGGGGTTGTTGTGGAGGAAGAGGCGGCCCTCTTCGGCCTTGGCACACTTGTCAGCAAGGGTGAACAGCTCTAGCGTCGTGCTTAGGTTGTTGTGGATGGCGAGCTTCTCGCACATGCGGATGTCCTTGACTCCGTTGGTGAACACCATGATGATGGCCTCGTTCGAGGCGCGCGGAATCTTGTGACGCACCTGGCTGAAGCGTTGAATGTACTGGCGGAGTGTCTTGTCGGGGCGCTGCTTCACCCACCGCAGGTCGTTCAGGGTGAGGGCGCGGTCGTAGGTGCCCTTGAAGTTGGCAACGAATAGCTCGCACAGCTCGCCCCATGAAGAGATGGACTCCTCGGGCAGGTTCATGAACCAGGAGCGCGCGCCATCCTTGAGGGCCATGGGGAACCAGTTGGCCATGACCTTGTCGGGACCATTCGCGGCCTCGATGCTCAGCGCGTAGAGCTGGAGAAATTTCATAGGGTCGGGGGTGCCGTCGTAGTGCGGGGGCAGGTCCGACTTGAACTTGCCAGGCCAAACCACCCGACACAGCTCGTGAGTGAAGGTCCGGCGGCCCACGTTGCACGCGGGGGCCCCGTGTGCCAGGGCGGGGCGGTTTTGGCACCCCGCCGCCGCGACCTCTTGGATGGCTCGGTCTTGGCATTACTGACACTGCTCGAGGAGCACGCACGCGTCCGACGGTGCGCGGCGGATGATCTGGCAGCTAGCCTCGTCCCGGGCTGATGCGGGCGTTCCATGAGGTGGCTCGCGGGGCCGCGCTTCGCGCTGGGGCTCAACGATGTCGCCACGCAGGGGAGGCGATGGAGGCGCGCCATGCGCTATGTCGCCCCCATGAAACGGCAGAGGGCAGAGCGAGTGAGAGGGCGCTGGAGCCTCGCCCGCAGCATTGATGAGCTCGGTGATGCGGCCAAGCCAGGTGTCATAGCCCTCGTTGGCCGGGCCATAGCATGGCAGTTCCCACGCCATGAGCAGGGAAGCCTGTGCACTCCCCGGCCCGCGGCGAGCATGAGAGGATGAAGCCATGGCTGGGGTGAGCGTAGGAGTGGCGGTACGGTCGTCCTGCGGCACAGAGGGGTGCAGAGAGGAGTCCTGCTACTCGTGTGTGGCTGGGCCAGTGGCAGCGGCCGCGGCGGCGGCAGAGTGGTGCGGCCATCACGCCCCGCGGGCGCGGTCTGGGCGACACGTGCCGCCCGACACTCAGCACGAACACAGCGGGCGTCGGCCATGGAGTTGGTGTAGCCGAAACCGGAGCGGAGCGGGGGAAGAGAGGCAGCCCCCCTACCTGGAACGCCAAATGTCGAAATCGGGGCTCTGCGTATGCAAGGAAAGTTTGAACTCAGGGGCGTGCTCGCTGCTCCTCACCTCGCCCTGTCAGCTGCACACAACACCACGGCCAAGCTCTCCCGAGATCCCAGCGCAAAGGAAGGACAAAGAACATGGCCGTTTACCCAGCTTCGGGCCACCTTGCGGTGTAAAACCCTACTCCTGCTTTGTGGTTGGATTGCCTCACGAGGGAGGATGATTGTGAGTACAAGTCGCCTCAGGAGGCTTTAGGAGCGGCTTCGGGCTTGAGGGGTGGATGAACTTGATCCGATCCCCTGCTAAGGTGGTAGTCTAGCTCTACTTATACTGGCCCGGTCCTCTTCCCCCAAAACACTCGGCGGGAAGGGTTGCCACAACGGCCAATTTTGAATGGGAACAAGAGTACATCTTACCCTGACAAAAGGTGGTCTCCGCCTACCAAAGCTTCTGGCCATGATGTGCAGGTGGGCTCGGCGATGACCTCTATCTTGACAAATATGTCATCCTGGTCTCATTGCATCGAAGAGGTAACCTTTGGGGCCGCCACGGGAACCCGCGCGCTAGCCTTGTTCCTTTAGCACCAAAGAGGAAAGCCTCACAATCTACGCCCGCTCGCACGGGTCCTGGCGACGCTCGTCGTGGCTTGCATCATCCACATGCCGCGCGAGGCATGGCTTGGCGACCTCGGTGTATCCGCCCGTGATGGAGCCTCGGGAGACGACTTCAGGGGGCTGCCCCAAGAGAGGGCCTCATGAGGTCCTTGGCGATGCACCCCTCGCGAGGCGAAGATCCTCGCGAGGGTCCTCCTTGAGGAGCCTTGGAGATGGGCCATATTGGGCCTCCACCACGCGCTGCGCACTGGGCCGCAAGCAGACGGGCCTGGGTACCCCCAGTCCCAGTCCCGACAAGATCATATCATACACTTTGCTAACTCTAACAAATGACCTAGGTATGAACTATATAGGTGTCTGGAGGTGAGGGGCGAGTGGAAGGGCAAAACAGGAAGTCCACAGCCAGCTAGCCAGAGAGCCCGTGCGCACGGGGTAAGTGAAGCCCGTAGGCACGGTACACGCCCAGGCGCACGGTGAGCAGCGGAAAGAGTAAAGCATGCAAGTGCAAGAATGTAAAGGGATGGGATTGGAGTGTGCAAATGCAATGGAGACGGGGAGAATTTTTGGCGTGGTTCCGATTGGTGGTGCTATCGTACATACACATTGATGGAGACTTCAACCCACAAAGGGTAACGGTTGCGCGAGTCCATGGAGGGCTCCACCCACGAAGGGTCCATGAAGAAGCAACCTTGTCTATCCCACCATGGCCATCGCCCATGAAGGACTTGCCTGATGTCTACTACGCAACTTTATTCTTGTAGACTTGTGTTGGGCCTCCAAGCGCAGAGTTTTGTAGGACAGTAGCAATTTTTCCTCAAGTGGATGACCTAAGGTTTATCAATCCGTGGGAGGCGAAGGATGAAGATGGTCTCTCTCAAACAACCCTGCAACCAAATACAAGAAATCTCTTGTGTCCCCAACACACCCAATACAATGGCAAATTGTATAGGTGCACTAGTTCGGCAAAGAGATGGTGATAAAAGTGTAGTAATGATAGTAGATATTGATTTTTGTAATAGGAACAATAAAAAACAGCAAGGTAGCAATTGATAAAATGGAGCACAAACGGTATTGCAATGCTTGAAAATGAGGCCTAGGGTCCGTACTTTCGCTAGTGCAATCTCTCAACAATGCTAATATAATTGGATCATATAACCATCCCTCAAAGTGGGATGAAGAATCACTCCAAAGTTCTTATCTAGCGGAGAACATAAGAAGAAATTGTAGCTATTCTTTCCGATCGATCTATCCAAGAGTTCGTACTAAAATAATACCAAGTTATTCTTTCTGATCGATCTATCAAGAGTTCGTACTAGAATACCACCAAAGCAAATTCAGATTCATAACACTCAATCCAACACAAAGAACCTCAAAGAGTGCCCCAAGATTTCTACCGGATAAAGTAGGACGAAAACATGCATCAACCCCTATGCATAGATTACCCCAATGTCACCTCGGGAATCCGCGAGTTGAGTGCCAAAACATATATCAAGTGAATCAATATAATACCCCATTGTCACCACGAGTATTCATATGCAAGACATATATCAAGTGCTCTCGAATCCATAAAAATATTCAATCCGATAAGAACGAAATCTCAAAGGGAAAACTCAATTCACAACAAGATAGAGAGGGGAAAACACCATATGATCCAACTATATTAACAAAGCCCGCGATACATCAAGATCGTGACATCTCAAGAACACGAGAGAGAGAGAGATTAAACACATAGCTATTAGTACAAACCTTCAGCCCCGAGGGTGGACTACTCCCTCCTCATCATGGTGGCCGCCGGGATGATGAAGATGGCCACCAGTGATGATTTCCCCCTCCGGCAGGGTGCCGGAACGGGGTCTAGATTGGTTTTTCATGGCTACAATGGATTGCGGTGGCGGAACTTCTGATCTAGGGTTACCCCGAGGGTTTTTGGAATATTTGGCAATTTATAGGGCGAAGAGGCGGTGCGGGAGGCCACTGAGGTGGGCACAACCCACCGGGGCGCGCCTGGGGGCCCAGGCGCGCCTCGGTGGGTTGTGCCCCCCTCGGGGCACCCCCCCCCAGGTGCTGCTCTGGCCCATTGGATGTCTTCCGGTCCATAAAAAATCCACAAAAAGTTTCACGGTGTTTGGACTCCGTTTGATATTGATTTCCTGCGATGTAAAAAACAAGCAAAAACAGCAACTGGCACTGGGCACTGCGTCAATAGGTTAGTCCCAAAAAAATGATATAAAGTTGCTATAAAATGATTGTAAAACATCCAAGAATGATAATATAACAGCATGAATACTTCATAAATTATAGATACGTTGGAGACGTATCAGCATCCCCAAGCTTAATTCCTACTCGTCCTCGAGTAGGTAAATGATAAAAGAAATAATTTATGAAGTGTGAATGCTAGCAAAGTGCACAAGTTTGATCAATGAAAATTTCAATCACTTTTCCTAGCATCATAACAGCAATTCTTTCTTATAAAACTTCTCATGTTAAAGTAGTAACCAATTCACATGTTAACGTTCAAACAATGAATTCTCTTGAAACTCAACAACCTATGTTCTCAGTCACCAAACAATTGCAATTCAACTTATTCAACAGAGTCTAAGTAAGAGCTCCACATACTTAACCATCATATAGTCTTCTATGATTGCTAACACTCACTGCATACACATGAGCAAAACGTTTCAACCGGACACATAGAAAGATAGGGGCTTATAATTTCGCCTCCCAACGTATTCACCTCAAGGGTGATGTCAACAATAATAACTCATGCCACCCATATCCAACTGGACATATGTGCCTAGATCTTTCCTCACCACATGATGCTTGCCAAAGGAGAAAAATAAAAAGGAATAGAGAGAAAAACTTTGACTCTTGCAAAAAAGTAAATACATAAAAGTAAAAGATAGGCCCTTCGCAGAGGGAAGCAGAGGTTGCCATGCGCTTATTTGTTTGTATGCTCAACCCCTTAGTGCAAAAGCACGTCACGTTATATTGGCCCTTGTGATGGCAACCTTTATTATGCAGTCTGTCACTTTTATTTCTTTACCATCACAAGTTCGTACAACGCTCAATTTTCTCTTACACTAAATGATCTTACACTTTTAGAAGCAATTTTTATTGCCTTATTGCACCGATGACAACTTACTTGAAGGATCTTACTCAATCCATAGGTAGGTATGGTGGACTCTTGAAAATAAGATTTGGGTTTAAGGGTTTTTGGATGCACAAGTAGTATCTCAACTTGGTGCGGAATTTTTGGCTAGCAAAGATGGGGGGGCAAGCACCACATGTTGAAGGATCTATGACAATATAACTTCTATGTGAATATGAACAAACATAAATCATAACGTTGTCTTCCTTGTCCAACGTCAACAATTTTGGCATATAATATTTTGATGGGGGGTCACAATCACAAAAGATTTCCAAGATAGTTTATTTGCATGTGAAAGTTCTCTTCCTTCTATTAATCATTCATGAATTGCTTGTATGACCAATATTGTGATTGTCAAGCTTCAAAAGATTTCACTTTCTAAACCCAATGTGAATCTACCACTAGGCATGATATGAACATATAATTTCAACTTCATGATATTCAATTCATTCAAAAATTTACTCATAGGATATAAGTGAAGCACAAGAGTGAATGACAAACTACTCCAAAAAGATATAAGTGAAGATCAAGCGAGTAGTTGAGTAAAGGGGTAGCTAAGTGAGAACTCTTTCTTATTTAAAAACTTTCAGATCTAAGTATTTTATTAAAACAGCAAGCAAAACAAAATAAAATGAAATTCTAAGAATGGCACACATCATGTGAAGAAGCAAAAACTTAGGCTCAACCGAGGCTAACCGATAATTGTTGATGAAGAAAGGTGGGATGCCTACCGGTGCATCCCCAAGCTTAGATGCTTGAGACTTCTTGGATTATTAACTTGGGATGCCTTGGGCATCCCCATGCTTGAGCTTTTGTGTCTCCTTAATTCCTTTTATATCACGGTTTCCCTAAATCTTAAAAACTTCATCCACACAAAACTCAACAAGAACTTGTGAGATAAGTTAGTATAAATCAATGCAAAACCTTATCATTATCTACTGTATCAAATCACAAAAATTATTATTCAACATTGCATACTAAATGCCTCTGCATATTTAATACTCCTATCCTCAAATAGAATCATTAAACAAGCAAACATATGCAAACATAACAGCAATCTGCCAAAACAGTACAGTCTGTAAAGAATGCAAGAGTATCAATACTTATTTAAATCCAAAAATTATGAAAATTTACCACACTGTAGAGAATTTGTCAGATCTTACTGTGCAAAAAGTTTCAACATTTTATCACATTCTGAATTTTCTCAGGAATTTTTTTAACATCGATAAACTTTCTGTTTTGAAGCAGCAACTCATATACTTGCAAAATAAGCATGGTAAAGGCTATCCTTGACATTTTTTTTGAAAAGAAAGATGCAAAACATTATTATAAATAACAGCAAGCAAATCCTAACAAGAAAATGATGCTCCAAGCAAAACACATATCATGTGACGAATAAAAATGTAGCTCCAAGTGAGGTTACCGATAATGTTGGAAACGAAAGAGGGGATGCCTTCCGGGGCATCCCCAAGCTTAGTTGCTGGGATATTCCTTGAATATTACCTTGGGGTGCCTTGGGCATCCCCAAGCTTAGGGTCTTGTCACTCCTTATTCTCCTCATATCGACATCTCACCCAAAACTTGAAAACTTCAATCACACAAAACTTAACGGAACTTCGTGAGATAGGTTAGTATGATAAAGAGCAAACCATTTCACTTTGGTGCTGTCAAAGATAAGATTCATAATTGTTTCCACACAATGCCTACTGTATCATATCATTTCCACAATTTATATTGAGCAATATAAGCCATAGAAACTAGAAAACAAGCAAACTATGCATTGAAAACAGAATCTGTCAAAAACAGAGCAGTACGTAAAGATCTGAATTAAGGTCATACTTCTATAATTCAAACAATTCTGAAAAATTAGGAAAATGTAGAAAATTTGTATACCCATCAATTGTAAAAAATTCAGAATTTTTCCAAGTTACAGTCAAAGAGAGGAATTTCTGCACTTGACGCAAAAGTTTCTGTTTTGCACAGAATCAAGTCAACTATCATCCACACTATCCCAAAGGCTTTACTTGGCACTTTATTGAAACAAAAGCTATAAAACAAGATCACTACAGTAGCCTAACCATGTGAACACACAAAAGCAGTAAGGGTAAATGTTGGGTTGTCTCCCAACAAGCGCTTTTCTTTAATGCCTTTTTAGCTAGGCATGATGATTTTAATGATGCTCACATAAAAGATAAGAATTGAAACACAAAGAGAGCATCATGAAGCATATGACTAGCACATTTAAGTCTAACCCACTTCCTATGCATAGGGATTTTGTGAGCAAACAACTTATGGGAACAAGAATCAACTAGCATAGGAAGGCAAAACAAGTGCAACTTCAAAACTTTCAACATAAAGAGAGGAAACTTGATATTATTGCAATATGTAAAAGCATATGTTCCCCTCTCATAATAATTTTCAGTAGCATCATGAATGAATTCAACAATATAACTATCACATAAATCATTCTTTTCATGATCCACAAGCATAGAAAATTTATTACTCTCCACATAAGCAAATTTATTCTCATGAATAGTAGTGGGAGCAAACTCAACAAAATAACTATCATGGGATTCTTGATTGGCATAATCAAATTGAACATTAAAATTATGATGACAAGTTTCATGGTTATCATTATTCTTTATAGCACACATGTCATCACCATAATCATCATAGATAGCAACTTTGTTGTCATAATCAATTGAAACCTCTTCCAAAATAGTGGATTCATCACTAAATAAAGTCATGACCTCTCCAAATCCACTTTCATCAATATAATCATCATAAATAGGAGGCATGCTACCATTATAAAAAATTTGCACATCAAAACTTGGGGGACTAAAAATATCATCTTCATCAAACATAGCATCCCCAAGCTTGTAGCTTTGCATATCATTAGCATCATGGATATTCAAAGAATTCATACCAACAACATTGCAATCATGCTCATCATTGAAAGATTTTTTGTCAAACATTTTATAGAATTCTTCTTCTATCAATTGAGCACAATTTTCCTTTCCATCATTTTCACGAAAAACATTATAGAGGTGAATAATATGATGCAACCTCAATTCCATTTTTTTTTTGTAGTTTTCTTTTTATAAACCAAACTAGTGATAAAACAAGAAACTAAAAGATTCGATTGCAAGATCTAAAGATATACCTTCAAGCACTCACCTCCCCGGCAACGGCGCCAGAAAAGAGCTTGATGTCTACTAGGCAACTTTATTCTTGTAGACTCGTGTTGGGCCTCCAAGCGCAGAGTTTTGTAGGACAGTAGCAATTTTCCCTCAAGTGGATGACCTAAGGTTTATCAATCCGTGGGAGGCGTAGGATGAAGATGGTCTCTCTCAAACAACCCTGCAACCAAATACAAGAAATCTCTTGTGTCCCCAACACACCCAATACAATGGCAAATTGTATAGGTGCACTAGTTCGGCGAAGAGATGGTGATAAAAGTGTAGTAATGATAGTAGATATTGATTTTTGTAATAGGAACAATAAAAAACAGCAAGGTAGCAATTGATAAACCGGTGCACAAACGGTATTGCAATGCTTGAAAATGAGGCCTAGGGTCCATACTTTCACTAGTGCAATCTCTCAACAATGCTAATATAATTGGATCATATAACCATCCCTCAAAGTGGGATGAAGAATCACTCCAAAGTTCTTATCTAGTGGAGAACATTAGAAGAAATTGTTTGTAGCTATTCTTTCCAATCGATCTATCCAAGAGTTCGTACTAAAATAATACCAAGTTATTCTTTCTGATCGATCTATCAAGAGTTCGTACTAGAATAACACCAAAGCAAATTCAGATTCATAATACTCAATCCAACACAAAGAACCTCAAAGAGTGCCCCAAGATTTCTACCGGAGAAAGTAGGATGAAAACATGCATCAACCCCTATGCATAGATTACCCCAATGTCACCTCGGGAATCCGCGAGTTGAGTGCCAAAACATATATCAAGTGAATCAATATAATACCCCATTGTCACCACGAGTATTCATATGCAAGACATATATCAAGTGCTCTAGAATCCATAAAAATATTCAATCCGATAAGAACGAAATCTCAAAGGGAAAACTCAATTCACAACAAGATAGAGAGGGGGAAACACCATATGATCCAACTATATTAACAAAGCCCGTGATACATCAAGATCGTGACATCTCAAGAACACGAGAGAGAAGAGAGATTAAACACATAGCTATTGGTACAAACCCTCAACCTCGAGGGTGGACTACTCCCTCCTCATCATGGTGGCCGCCGGGATGATGAAGATGGCCACCAGTGATGATTTCCCCCTCCGGCAGGGTGCCGGAACGGGGTCTAGATTGGTTTTTCGTGGCTACAAAGGATTGCGGTGGCGGAACTTTTGATCTAGGGTTACCCCGAGGGTTTTTGGAATATTTGGCAATTTATAGGGCGAAGAGGCGGTTCGGGAGGCCACCGAGGTGGGCACACCCCACCGGGGCGCGCCTGGGGGCCCAGGCGCACCCTGGTGGGTTGTTCCCCCCTCGGGGCACCCCCCCCCCCCCAGGTGTTGCTCTGGCCCATTGGATGTCTTCTGGTCCATAAAAAATCCACAAAAAGTTTCGCGGTGTTTGGACTCCGTTTGATATTGATTTCCTGCGATGTAAAAAACAAGCAAAAACAGCAACTGGCACTGGGCACTGGGTCAATAGGTTAGTCCCAAAAAAATGTTATAAAGTTGCTATAAAATGATTGTAAAACATCCAAGAATGATAATATAATAGCATGAATACTTCATAAATTATAGATACGTTGGAGACCTATCATTGCCTCACTCAGGTAGATCTTCATGAGGTAGGTGATATCCTTGCCCTTACAAACTTCTTGGTTCAACTCCACATCATGTCAGAGGCTCCCAAGCGACACTTAGCCAATCTAGGAGACACCACTCTCCAAAAGGTAATAGACGGTGTGTTGATGATGAACTCCTTGCTCTTGTGCTTCAAATGATAGTCTCCCCAACACTCAACTCTCTCTCATAGATTTGGCTATGGTAGAAGAGGGATTTGAGTGGAAAGCAACTTGGGGAAGGCTAGAAATCAAGGTTCAAATGGTAGGAATGGAATCTCTTGATCTCAACACATGAGTAGTGGTTCTCTCTCAGAAAATGAATGGTGGAAGT
This sequence comes from Thinopyrum elongatum, assembly GCA_011799875.1. NCBI lineage: Eukaryota > Viridiplantae > Streptophyta > Magnoliopsida > Poales > Poaceae > Thinopyrum > Thinopyrum elongatum. The sequence continues at coordinate 227,183,023 of CM022299.1, forward strand.
GTAGGCACGTTTCGATGGCTCTCTCACATAGTAAGAGGGCGGTGGAGGGGTATATAAATCCTCCACACAAAATCCAACCATTACACATTTTTGACCCATCTCGGTGGCACTGATTAGAAATCTCAGTGGCACCGATCTGTGTAAAAAGATGAACGTTAGGAATATCAGTGGGACCGACTGGAACAACTCGAAGGGACCGATGTGCAATGGCTTAGGGCAAACCTTGTCTCGGTGGCACCGATTGCATCATCTCGGTGGGACCGAAGTGAAGCAATAAGGCAACAGAGAGTTGGTCAAGCCATCTCGGTGGGACCGATTGCAATTCTCGGTGGGACAGAAACAATTGCAATAAGCAACAGAGAGCTGGCAAGGCCATCTCGGTGAGACCGAGATCCATATCGGTGGATCCGAATTGTTAGTGTTTGGCAGTGGCTAAGTCCAGACGAACTCAGTGGCTCCGGGTAGGAAATATCGGTGGGGCCGAGTTGGAATGTAGGGTTTGGACATATTTGGATGGAGAAAGTGGTTGAGGTTTTTTTAGCAATATCACTAAGCACTTGAGCAACAAGATCATTAAGCAACACCTCATCCCCTTTTAATAGTATTGGCTTTCCTATGGACTCAATGTGACCTTGGATCACTTAACAAAAAATGAAGAGTCTTGAGCTTTTTGCCAATCCTTTTTCTTAGCATTTTGAAGGGGTTCCGCATCCTCTTGTCCTTGCCACGACACTGTTGAACTTATCTGAAATATACTAGATAAAACTATTAGTCCAACAAAAGATATGTTGTCATTAATTACCAAAATCACCAAGGGAGCACTTGTGCTTTCAGTTGTAGGGTGGAACCCTAGTTCATGATCTTTTCACTCTTGGAGGGAGAAAAGTGGAAGAACAACAAGAGGAATCACTCAAACAAAACCCAAATCACACATCCGCTAGAATATTATACATGAGATCCACAAGTATAACATGAACAATCAAGGGAAAATAACACAAAGGTAAGGTTCTTCTCAAATCCAAAAGAGACGGGGTCTTGATGATAGTCTTCTCCAAGAGGAGGTCTTGATATCCACTTGGGATCTTCTCCTAATAGGTCTTGATCTGCAAGAGGAGTGGTAGATGAGCAAAGCTCTCTATAGATCATATCATACACTTTGTTAACTCTAACAAATGACCTAGGTACAAACTATATAGGTGTTTGGAGGTGAGGGACGAGTGGAGGGGCAAAACAGGAAGTCCACAGCCAGCTCGCCGGAGAGCCCGTGCACACGGGGTAAGTGAAGCCCGTAGGCACGGTACACGCCCGTGTGCACAGGGTGCCCAGCCGCTACAACGGAGAGGCCCGTGGGCACAGGTCCCTGGAGGCCCGTGCACACGGGTGTCCAGAAACTCTATGGATAGGTCGTGCGCATGGGATCCAAGAGGACCGTGCGCGCGGGGTTGCCTCGGCGTGCTTTCTTCTTTCCGCTGCTTGCCCCCGTCTTCCTTGCGATCTTCTCGTCCTTCTTCTTGGACTTGGTGAGGCTCCTTAGCTCCATGGTTGGAGTTATCCTCGTACCTAATGATACACAATGTCTGTCGGATTCAGGGCTCCGTTGACCCAAGAAAGGTTCGAACTCTGGGGCGTGTGCGAAGAACTCGACCTCTCCAGCCAACCGATTCATCGCTCTCACGGCCTAGTTTGATGAACAGGAAAGGAAGGAGACGCGGCAGTTTACCCAGGTTCGGGCCACCTTGCGGTGTAAGACCCTACTCCTGCTTTTGGGTGGATTAGCCTCGCGAGGGGCTGAGGATGAACTAGTACAGAGGAAGAACAACCTCATGAGGTCTGTTCTTGTGTGGGTTTTCAGCTGAGGATTCGATCTCCCTTTCCTACGTTGGTGGCTAACCTATATATAGTGGCCTTGGTCCTCTTCCTCCAAATTGTAGGCGGGAAGGGATCCCACAACGGCCAATTTTGAAGGGGGACAAGTAGTACATCTTATCCTGACGAAAGGTGGTCTTCGCCTGCAAAGCTTCTGGTCGTGACGTCGTGGTGGGCTCAGCGATGACATCCGTCCTGCCGTCCTGGCGGTCTTGGTCTCATTGCACAGGAATGGAAACCTTTGGGTGATTCCTCGGGACTCCGCGCCTGCACTTGCCTCCTTAGCACAAAAGAGGAAACCTACTACGCTGCGCCCGCTGGCGCCCGCCTGGCCTTGGTTGTCATGGCTTGTGTCACCCGAACCTCATGAGATGGGTGCTTGCATAGGAATCTCCGCTCCTCAGGAGCCAGCCTAGGGAGGCCGCTCCCTCCGGAGGTCTTGGCGTCATCTGCCTCGCGAGGCTTGGCCCCTCGCGAGGGTCTTGTCTTGCTGATGCTGAAGAAGGGCCGTACCAGGCCATCGATGGAGCCACGCCATGGGCCGCAGGCAGGCAAGCCGGGGTACCCTGGTTCCCAGAACGCAGGTAGTAGCCCCCGGGCCCAAGGCGCGCTCGGACTTGGCTTCGGGGTGAAGCCAAAGGGCAAGGGCGAAGCGCCGCGGGCCCCAATCGCCTGCGGACCGAGTTGACGCGTGGCGCCTGACGGGACGTGGGCGTCTCCACTTCCCCATGCTGCCTCGGCAACTGCCCATGCTGACAAAAAGACTGGCACCTACCGTCGAGCCTTCATTGCCTGCCGCGCCTGTCCTCTGCTCCTCTTCTTCCTTGCGAGCTAGCACCTCCTTCTCCAGATCCCGCACCAGCACTAATCCTCTTCTGCCGTCATGGCTCCTAGGTCGAAGAGAGGAGGGAAAGTCCGCGCTCCCGCGGAGCCCTCGCCGGGGTTGGATCCCGCGTTGGACCGGTCCACGGTGATCAACCAGGAGGGGTTGGACAAGGTCCGGCGGGCCCTCGCCGCTGATTCCAATGAGTGGAAGGCGGCGACGGTCTGGCCTGCCTCCCGGGCCTTGGCCGACATGGGGGCCACCGAGATCCCCATCTATCTTCACGCCCTTCTGGCCGGCTTGGTCCCCCCTTTTTCTGATTTCTTCAACGCCGTGCTCTCGCACTATCAGATCCAAGCGCTGCATTTGGACCCAGGGCCCATCGTCCTCCTTGGTGCTTTTGCCTTCCTGTGCGAGGCCCTTGTGGGCATCGCCCCATCCGTGGCCCTGTTCCGCCATTTCTTCTCACTCCACCTGGTCGATGGCGGACAGCGCTCGGGGTGCGTGGTGTTCCAGGCGGTGGCGGCGACAGCCGGCTCCGGCATCGACTTCACACTCCGTCCGGATGCAAAGGGGTTCCGGAAGCAGTGGGTGTACATGGAAGCCTCCGTGCGCAGCCCCCTGCTCCTTCTCCCACGGGCGCCGGCGGAGCCGAGCTCTGGCTGGGGACATGCGAAGCTCGTCGACCGATGGCTCGCGCACGTCTAGTCCAGGCTTGCCAAGCTGAAGGAGGCAGGGGTGACGGTGTCGATGGTGGTGAGGGAGTTCGTCCGGCGGCGCATCGCCCCGCTCCAGCGCCATTCTCGCCCAATGTGGGCCTTTACTGGCCCCAATGACCCCATGAGGCTTCAGGTGCCCTCGCTTCCTTCTAAGACGCTGTGCACGGTGCTCCAGCTCCTGACGGGTGACCCAGCGCCTGCCGCACTCCTGGCCGAGGAGTGCCTCTTGTACAACTGCTCGAACAGGGAGGCCTTCATAGAGAAGATGGCCCGTTTCGACGAGTGGGGGCTGTGCCCTGAGGGTCTTGAGGGGCCCCGTGAGAACCCCGTCCTGGTGGCTCCCGTGCCTGTCGATCCTGTGGCGCACGCCCCAGAGGTGGTCGCAGGGGGGCGAGCGCTGTCGAGCGCTCCTGAGGCGGTAGCTGGAGGACAGGCGCCACCAAGTGCTCCTGAGGCGGCCGCTGGAGGGCAGGAACCACCAAGTGCTCCTGAGGTGACGGTCCACACCCCCATAGGCAGAGCCGGGGGAACCCTGCCCCTGAATGCGGCTGCCGCCCTCACTGTGAGGGGCAATGTACCAGCCTTCGGCATACCCCTTCTCAATCTTGGGGTACTCCGCAAGAGAAAGGGGCTCGGGAGCTGCTGCAGCGGCGCCCCACGGGCCCTGAAACAAAGGAAGTGGATAGCTGTGGATGAGTAAGTACCTTGTCCTCCTGGATTTTTGTGCGCCGCATTCTTTTCTAACTTTTGCTCCTCAGGATCCCTTTGGCCGCGGCGGTGAGGCCGCCCGGGGTGCGACCTCCGGAAGCCTCTGGTTTGCCTGCGACTCCAGACCTCCCGGGCCGAGCAACCGCGCGGGAGGTGGTGCCGGTCCATGAGCTGCGGCTACTGCTGGAAGGCCATGGGCCTGCTCTCCCAGTGCCCTTCCCCCAGGGCCACCTCTGGGGTACAAGGGGCGTGCCAAGGGCTCCTCCGTTGATTCTTGACGGCGGTTGGGCGATCCCCGCAGCGGCTTCATCTTCGAGCGGCGGGGCCAGGCCACGCAGCACCTCTACCGGGGTCCGGGGAGCGGCCGAAGGAGCTCCGGCCACCAGCCCCCTGCCGGAGACGGGTGGGTCGTCCCGCGCCTCTTCGACAGTCCAGGGCACGGAAGAAGGGCTCGGCCGCACGCTGGAGCTCGCTCGAGGATGCAGCGCCGTCCGTCATGACCTTCTCTAGGAAGCCACGAGTGCGCTGGGTTGGCTTAGGGGGAGCTTGCCGATGTTAACGCACGCCTCGAGGCGGAGGGCCTCCGCCTGGCGCGCGAGTGGCATCAACTGAAGGTCGCCAATAACCTCGGGCACCTGTAGCATGAGCATGCCCGCACGGAGGCTGAGGAATCTCTTGTGGCCTCTCGTGAGGCTTGCGCCCATGCTCGGGAGGAGGCCAAGGCCGCAGACCATCGTCGTGACGCGGCCGAGGAGTGAGAGAGGGAGCTCCGAGCCTCGAACCCCGCCCTTGAGTGGCAAGTCCAGGCACGCAGAGCCGCCCTGGCGGCATCGCCAGGCGTGTCCCCTACTGATGAGAAGGGAGTCCAGCCGCGCGAGGATGCGCTGGCGCTCGAGGCCTTGGATCATAGCCTGGAGCGCGAGTGGTTGGAGGTGAGGGAGCGCCAAGTAGCCATGGCCTAGGACACCCTTGCCTCTCGGGAGGTGAGAATTCAGCTGGAGGTTGACCAAAAGGTGGCGGGGATCCGCAAAGCCCTCATCAAAGAATACCGCCGAAAGCTGGGGCTCCAGGAGACTCGCTTCAAACAGTGGCAGGTCGAGCTGCAGGGCAAGGCTGATGCCCTCAAGGTGGAGCTGGCCGCGGCGGAGCGGTGCGGGAAGGCTGCCGAAGAAGCCCGGGTCGCCGCTGAAGCCGAGCTGTCCTCGCTCCAGCAGCAGGTCGTGGGTGTCACGTGCCTTGTGGAGAGGGCTACGGATGACGCGAGCCGCCGCCAAACGCTGCAGTGCGAGCGCTTCTTGATGCTCGAGGACCTCAGGGTCAGGGCCAATTGGGCCTTGGACACCATCTGCGAGGAGAGCGTCGTTTGCCCGTACGAAGCTGATGATGTCAGCTACCTCCGCTTCTTCACCCAAGTCATGACCTGCCTCGAAGGCAAGGCCGCGAGGGCGCGCCAGCTCATCGAAGGGAAGAGTCGAGATTTCCTTGGGCGCGCGTTCTCGCGCGTCTTCAGCTACCTCCTCAGCCTCAATCTGGATTTTGACTTCAACGCCGCCATAGCCCCCGTGCCCAGGGTAACCCAGGGCGACCTGGCGAGTTGGGTGGATGACCATGTGGACGACCTGATACAGGAATTCGCCCGTGCCGACGATATGACTGCACTCATGACCGAAGAGGGCAGAGCTGATGGTGATGACGATGATGGCGACGCCGGCGATAGCGCATCCCACTAGGTTTGTAATTCCCTGCTTTTCCTGCACAGATTTCAGGCACGGCCCCATGAGGCGTGAAAGCATTTTTTGGAGGGGGCTCCCCTGTAATGTATGAAACAATGATGTGCCCTCTAGGTTAATTTTGAACGTGCCGTCGTGAGCCAAAGGGCTCCCGACTAAAGTAGTTGACGCGACTTATCTTTTGTGTTCGCGGCCTTGGATGGGTTCTTGTATCGCAGAGGCGTATCTCTCCTGAGGCGAGCCCTTCGGGGGCTCGTGAGAGCTTAAGGCCCCCTGGCGCGCCTGCTGGCTTGCTTGAGGGCGCCGCGCAAGGAGTCGAGCGCCAAAGCTTTGGCAAGGTGTGCGCACAGGCGGGCCTGCGGCAGTTACATCCTTGGCCCCAAGGGGGCCTTGACACTGCCCAGGCTAGCCCAGATGCGCACACCACACCCAGCCCCCGCTCACGGGGCACTCGCAAAGGGAGTAGCAGACAGGAGCCAGGCCTCCAACATAAATCAAAGAGCAAAGAACACTGCGAATCAAAAAATCCCCCCCCCCTTTTCTTTTAATAGGTGCGCGAAACTCCAAATTTCATTCCAAAGGCAGCAAATTGGGTTACAAAAGAGAGCAAAGAAGGCAGCCACGTCCGGCGCCTACACTAGTCTTCTCACCAGCGCGGAGCTCAGTGCTTCCATTGGGCGTGGGCATAGTCATTGGGGGACAGTGTTGACTGCCAGCGCAGAGCATGGTGCTTCCACTTGGACGTGGGTGGGAGCCCCGTGAGGCCCGAGGGCGGCGCTCAGGAGACTCCGGGGTGTGTACAGCCCCACTCATTATTACGTGAGAGTGTCACGAGCAGAGATCTTCACGGGCGCATGGCCTTGGTCATGGCGAGTTGAGGAACACTCCCCGCCCCCTAGACAGGAACCCCGCTCCGCGCATCCCCCGGCCACCGTTGGGGCATTCGGAAACCAGGACAGGACCAAGGGGCAAGGGGCCACGCGAGCGGTGGTGAGGGGGCTGTGGGCCTCCTCCAGGGGAGAGGGCTCACCGGCGCCTTCCCCAGGAGAAGACCCGCTTTTTGCTTGCACCCACCAGGGTGGGGGCGGCGCCGCTCGCCCCGCAGCGCGGGGGAATCCTTCGCGTCGAGCTCCCGCCGCGTGCGGGGCGCGCCCCTTGTTCGGCCTCCGGGCGTGTCCTGCTAGCCCGAGGTGAGGCCAACCCCCGGAGGTGCACCGTCTTGACACAATCGACCTGCGATCCATGGTTAGCGCGGCATATCCCAATGGTGTTGATCATAACTGACTGTTGTTGCCGCGGGAGGCATCCTCGGGGCGCCGGGCCGGCTCGTAAAGGACCCCGGTCACGGGCGACCTTGGCGACTCCATTGTCCGAGCCGATGAGGGGAGTGCGCACGGGCTTCCCCTGTGCCCGTACAACAAACCCATTGGCGGCGGTATGGGGGCGCCGGGGGCCGTCGTCCTGAGGCCAGCCCCCAGACCCCCGGTTCTGCTGCCCATCATCCTTAGTGCCTGGTCGTGTTGATCAGGCGGCGGCCCTTCTGTGTGGCTCCAGGAGGGGTTGCCTACCCCGGCCGTGCCCCGGGGAAACGCACCTTGGGTCAGGTCAGCGGCGCCTCACACTAGACCCCTGCCGCGAGGTCCTCCGTGCTCTCCTCGGAACGGCGAGCGGACGGCGCGGGGGTGGGTGCAAGCTCTCGATGGCGTCGCGACGTGGGCGTGATGCAAAAAGGTGTTGCGCCCTCGCAGGCGACATCGAGCAGCTCGGCAACTCGACCAAGCAAAGCATCGTCCCCGCTTTCCGCCAACCTGCATCGCAGTAACTTGCGCGCCACGAGGAGCGTAGCACGCATGTTCGCCTGCTCTCGGCGAGTGCGCAGGGATGATGCCACGGCGTAACCAGAACACCGCGCGGTGACGCGAGTGCGGCGCCGCACAGGGGGGTGGAAGTAGCTCGGGCCGCCGACGGTTGATTGCTCCATTGGTCGCCATGGTCGCGGGGAGAGTGGGGCACCGAGCTCCGTGGCCGGCAGGCGCCGCCTGAGCGGCTCTGGCAGCCCAATGTTTGGCGTAAGCTCGGTGACCTTCCTCCATGAAGGCGGCGGGGGCGGAAACGGGGCAAAGGTCGGAGAAGAGCCTCGACACGCCCCTACCTGGCGCGCCAAATGTCGGATTCTGGGCTCCGCTGACCCAAGAAAGGTTCAAACTCTGGGGCGTGTGCGAAGAACTCGACCTCTCCAGCCAACGGATTCGTCACTCTCACGGCCTAGTTTGATGAACAGGAAAGGAAGGAGACGCGGCAGTTTACCCAGGTTCGGGCCACCTTGCGGTGTAAGACCCTACTCCTGCTTTGGGGTGGATTAGCCTCGCAAGGGGCTGAGGATGAACTAGTACAGAGGAAGAAAAACCTCACGAGGTCTGTTCTTGTGTGGGTTTTCAGCTGAGGATTCGATCTCCCTTTCCTACGGTGGTGGCTAACCTATATATAGTGGCCTTGGTCCTCTTCCTCCAAATTGTAGGCGGGAAGGGATCCGACAACGGCCAATTTTGAAGGGGGACAAGTAGTACATCTTATCCTGATGAAAGGTGGTCTTCGCATGCAAAGCTTCTGGTCGTGACGTCGTGGTGGGCTCGGCGATGACATCTGTCCTGCCGTCCTGGCGGTCTTGGTCTCGTTGCACGGGAATGGAAACCTTTGGGTGATTCCTCGGGACTCCGCGCCTGCGCTTGCCTCCTTAGCACAAAAGAGGAAACCTGCTACGCTGTGCCCACTGGCGCCCGCCTGGCCTTGGTCGTCATGGCTTGCGTCACCTGAACCTCATGAGATGGGTGCTTGCATAGGAATCTCCGCTCCTCAGGAGCCAGCTTAGGGAGGCCGCTCCCTCCGGAGGTCTTGGCGTCATCCGCCTCGCGAGGCTTGGCCCCTCGCGAGGGTCTTGTCTTGCCGATGCTGAAGAAGGGTCGTACCAGGCCATCGATGGAGCCACGCCGTGGGCCGCAGGCAGGCAAGTCTGGGTACCATGGTTCCCAGAACGCCGACAATGTCCCATGGTGAGGCAACATCCAAGTTCCATCCATATTCATGCCAAGCTCGAAGAGGAGTGAGTTCACCTCATTTTCGATGGCACATTGATACGTCCATTTTGCATCATGCTTTTATTTTGATATTTATTGCATTATGGGATGTTATTACACATTATGGTACAATACTTATGCCTTTTCTCTCTTATTTTACAAGGTTTACATCAAGAGGGAGAATGCTGGCAGCTGGAATTCTGGACCGAAAAGGAGCAAATCTGAGAGACCTATTCTGCACAACTCCAAAAGTCATAAAAATTTACGGAGAATTACTTTGGAATGTATAAAAAATATTGGGCGAAGAAAATACCATAGGGGACCCACCAGGTGGCCACAAGCCTGGGGGCGCCCCCCTAGGGCTTGTGGGCCCCCTGGCAGGTCTCCGGTTCCCATCTTCTGCTATATGGAGAGTTTTGACCTAGAAAAAATCATAAGGAAGCTTTCGGGATGAAGCGCCACCGTCTCGAGGCGGAACCTGGGCCGAAGCAATCTAGGGCTCCGGCGGAGCTGTTCTGCCGGGGAAACTTCCCTCCCGGAGTGGGAAATCGAAGCCATCATCATCACCAACGATCCTCTCATCGAGAGGGGGTCAATCTCCATCAACATCTTCACCAGCACCATCTCCTCTCAAACCCTAGTTCATCTCTTGTATCCGATCTTTGTCCCAAAACCTCAGATTGGTACCTGTGGGTTGCTAGTAGTGTTGATTACTCCTTGTAATTGATGCTAGTTGGTTTATTCGGTGGAAGATCATATGTTCAGATCCTTAATGATATTTATTACCCCTCTGATTATGAACATGAATATTCTTTGTGAGTAGTTACGTTTGTTCCTGAGGACATGGGAGAAGTCTTGTTATAAGTAATCATGTGAATTTGGTATTCGTTCGATATTTTGATGAGATGTATGTTGTCTTTCCTTTAGTGGTGTTATGTGAACGTCGACTACATGACACTTCACCATGATTTGGGCCTAGGGGAAGGCATTGGGAAGTAATAAGTAGATGATGGGTTGCTAGAGTGACAGAATCTTAAACCCTAGTTTATGCGTTGCTTCGTAAGGGGCTGATTTGGATCCATATGTTTCATGCTATGGTTAGATTTATGTTAATTCTTCTTTCATAGTTGCGGATGCTTGCGAGAGTGGTTAATCATAAGTGGGAGGCTTGTCCAAGTAAGGATAGCACCCAAGCACCGGTCCACCCACATATCAAATTATCAAAGTAACGAACGCGAATCATATGAGCATGATGAAAACTAACTTGACAATAATTCCCATGTGTCCTCGGGAGCGATTTGCTTCATATAAGAGTTTGTCCAGGCTTGTCCTTTACTACAAAAAGGATTGGGCCACCTTGCGGCACTTTAGTTACACTTGTTACTTGTTACCCGTTACGAATTATCTTATCACAAAACTATCTGTTACCGATAATTTCAGTGCTTGCAGAGAATACCTTGCTGAAAACCGCTTGTCATTTCCTTCTGCTCCTCATTGGGTTCAACACTCTTAATTACCGAAAGGACTATGATAGATCCCCTATACTTGTGGGTCATCAAGACTCTTTTCTGGCGCCGTTGCCGGGGAGTGAAGTGCCTTTGGTAAGTGGAATTTGGTAAGGAAACATTTATATAGTGTGCTGAAATTTACTGTCACTTGTTACTATGGAAAATCATCCTTTGAGGGGTTTGTTCAGGGTATCTTCACCCCGACCGGAAGAGCAATGAGTTGCCCCTCAACCTACTGAACCCACTGAAAATATTTATTATGAAATTCCCTCGGGTATGATAGAGAAACTGCTAGCCAATCCTTATGCAGCAGATGGAACATTACATCCTGATATGCATCTAATCTATGTGGATGAAGTTTGAGGATTATTTAAGCTTGCAGGTTTGGCCGAGGATGAAGTCAAGAAGAAGGTCTTCCCTTTATCTTTGAAGGAGAAGGCATTGACATGGTATAGGCTATGCAATGATATTGGGACTTGGAACTACAACCGATTGAAATTGGAATTTCATCAGAAGTTTTATCCTATGCATCTAGTTCATCATGATCGGAATTATATTTATAATTTTTGGCCTCATGAAGGCGAAAGTATTACTCAAGCTTGGGGGAGGCCTAAGTCAATGTTATATTCATGCCCCAATCGTGAGCTCACAAGAGAAATTATTATTCAAATTTTTTATGCTCGGCTTTCTCGTAATGATCAATCCATGCTCGATACTTCTTGTACTGGTTCTTTTATGAAGAAGACTATTGAATTCAAATGGGATTTATTGGAAAGAATTAAATGCAACTCTGAAGATTGGGAACTCGATGAAGGTAAGGAGTCAGGTATAAACCTCAAGTTTGATTATGTTAAATATTTATGGATACCGATGCTTTTCATGAATTTAGCACTAAATATGGACTTGACTCTGAGATAGTAGCTTCTTTCTGTGAATCATTTGCTACTCATGTTGATCTCCCTAAGGAGAAGTGGTTTAAATATCATCCTCCCATTGAAGTGAAAATAGTAGAACCTATTAAAGCTGAAGAGGAAACTATTACTTATAATGTTGATCCTATTGTTCCTACTGCTTATATTGAGAAACCACCTTTCCCTGTTAGAATAAAGGAACATGCTAAAGCTTAAGCTATGGTTCGTAAGAGTTATACTAGAACACCTACAACCCCTGAACAAATTAAAGTTGAATCTAGTATTGTTGTGGTTAAAGATCTCTTGGTCGATAATATTGATGGGCATGTTATTTACTTCTGTGATGAAGCTGCTAGAATTGCTAAACCCGATGATAAAGATAAACATAGACCTGTTGTTGGCATGCATGTTGCTTCTGTTAAAATAGAAGATCATTGTTATCATGGCTTATGTGATTTGGGTGCTAGTGTGAGTGCAATTCCCTTTACTTTATATCAAGAAATTATGAATGATATTGCACCTGCTGAAATAGAAGATATTGATCTTACTATTAAGCTTGCTAATAGAGATACTATATCACCAATTGGGATTGTTAGAGATGTTGAAGTCTTGTATGGGAAAATAAAATACCCTATTGATTTTCTAGTTCTTGGTTCCCCACAAGATGATTTTTGTCCCATTATATTTGGTAGACCTTTCTTGAACACTGTTAATGCCAAAATAGATTGTGAGAAAGAAACTGTTACTGTAAGTTTTGGGGATGTGTCCCATGAGTTTAACTTCTCCAAACTTTGTAGACAACCCCATGAAGAAGAATTACCTAGTAAAGATGAAATTATTGGTCTTGCTTCTATTGTTGTGCCCCCTACTGATCCTTTAGAACAATATTTGCTAGACCATGAAAATGATATGTTTATGAATGAAAGAAGGGAACTAGATGAGATTTTCTTTAAATAGATGCCTGTTTTGAAACACAATTTGCCTGTTGAAACTCTTGGAGATCATTTACCACCCAAGAGTGATCCTGTGTTCGATCTTAAACAATTACCTGATACTCTGAAATATGCTTATCTTGATGAGAAAAAGATATATCCTATTATTATTAGTGCTAATCTTTCAGAGCATGAAGAAAAGAAATTATTGAAAACTCTGAAGAAGCACCGTGCCGCTATTGGATATACTCTTGATGATCTTAAGGGCATTAGTCCCACTCTATGTCAGCACAAAATTAATATGGAGCCTTATGCTAAACCAGTTGTTGATCATCAACGACGGTTGAATCCTAAGATGAAGCAAGTGGTAAGAAATGAAATACTAAAGCTTCTGTAAGCAGGTATAATTTATCCAATTGCTGATAGTAGATGGGTAAGTCCTGTTCATTGTGTCCCTAAGAAGGGAGGTATTACTGGTGTTCCTAATGATAAGAATGGATTGATTCCACAAAGAATTGTCACAGGTTATAGACTGGTAATTGATTTTAGAAAATTAAACAAAGCTACTAGGAAAGATCATTACCCTCTGCTTTTATTGATCAAATGCTAGAAAGACTGTCCAAAGATACACACTTTTGCTTTCTAGATGGTTTTTCTGGTTTTTCTCAAATACCTATGTCACAAGAGGATCAAGAAAAAGCTACTTTTACTTTCCCTTTCAGTACCTTTGCTTACAGATGTATGCCTTTTGGTTTATGCAATGCACCTGCTACCTTTCAAAGATATATGACTGCTATATTCTCTGACTTTTGTCAAAAGATTGTTGAGGTTTTCATGGATGATTTCTCCGTTTACGGAACTTCTTTTGATGATTGCTTAAGCAACCTTGACCGAGTTTTGCAGAGATGTGAAGAAACTAATCTTGTCTTGAATTGGGAGAAGTGCGACTTTATGGTTAATGAAGGTATTGTCTTGGGGCATAAAATTTCTGAAAGAGGTATTGAAGTTGATAAAGCTAAAGTTGATGCTATTGAAAAAATGTCGTGTCCTAAAGATATCAAAGGTATAAGAAGTTTCCTTGGTCATGCTGGTTTCTATAGGAGGTTTATTAAAGACTTCTCTAGAATTTCTAGGCCTCTTACTAATCTTTTGCAAAAAGATGTTCCATTTGTTTTTTATGATGATTGTGTAGAAGCATTCGAAATTCTTAAGAAAGCCTTGATTTCTGCACCTATTGTTCAACCACCTGATTGGAACCTACCCTTTGAAATTATGTGTGATGCTATTGATTATGACATTGGTGCTGTTCTAGGACAAAGAGTTGATAAGAAATTAAATGTTATTCATTATGCTAGTAAAACTCTAGACAATGCTCAAAGAAATTATGCTACCACTGAAAAAGAATTTTTAGCAGTTGTCTTTGCTTGTGATAAGTTCAGATCTTATACTGTTGATTCCAAAGTAACTGTTCACACCGATCATGCTGTTATTAAATACCTTATGGAAAAGAAAGATGCTAAACCTAGACTTATTAGATGGGTTCTCTTGTTGCAAGAATTTGATTTGCATATTATTGATAGAAAGGGAGCTGAGAACCCCGTAGCAGACAACTTGTCTAGGTTAGAAAATATTCTTGATGACCCACTACCTATTGATGATAGCTTTCCTGATGAACAATTAGCTGTCATAAATGCTTCTCGCAATGCTCCTTGGTATGCTGATTATGCCAATTATATTGTTGCTAAATTTATACAACCTAGCTTCACTTACCAACAAAAGAAAAAGTTTTTCTATGATTTAAGACATTACTTTTGGGATGACCCACACCTTTATAAAGAAGGAGTAGATGGTGTTATTAGACGGTGTGTACCTGAGCATGAACAGGAACAGATCCTATGCAAGTGTCACTCCGAGGCCTGTGGAGGACACCATGCTGGAGATAGAACTGCACACAAGGTATTACAATCCGGTTTTTATTGGCCTACTCTCTTCAAAGATGCTCGTAAGTATGTCTTGTCTTGTGATGAATGTCAAAGAAGTGGTAATATTAGTAGACATCAGGAAATGCCTATGAATTATTCACTTGTTATTGAACCATTCGATGTTTGGGGCTTTGATTATATGGGACCTTTTCCTTCCTCTAATGGGTATACACATATTTTGGTTGTTGTTGATTATGTTACTAAGTGGGTAGAAGCTATTCCAACTAGTAGTGTTGATCATAACACTTCCATTAAAATGCTTAAAGAAGTTATTTTCCCAAGATTTGGAGTCCCTAGATATTTAATGACTGATGGTGGTTCACACTTTATTCATGGTGCTTTCCGTAAATTGCTTGCTAAATATGATGGCAACCATAGAATTGCATCTCCTTATCATCCTTAGTCTAGTGGTCAAGTAGAATTGAGTAACCGAGAAATAAAATTGATCCTACAAAAGACAGTTAATAGATCTAGAAAGAATTGGTCTAAGAAACTTGATGATGCATTATGGGCTTATAGAACTGCTTATAAAAACCCTATGGGTATGTCTCCATATAAAATGGTTTATGGAAAAGCATGTCACTTACCGCTTGAACTAGAACATAAAGCTTATTGGGCAGTTAAAGAGCTCAATTATGATTTCAAACTTGCCGATGAAAAGAGGTTATTTGATATTAGCTCACTTGATGAATGGAGAACCCAAGCTTATGAGAATGCCAAGTTGTTTAAAGAAAAGGTTAAAAGGTGGCATGACAAGAGGATACAAAAGCGTGAACTTAATGTAGGTGACATTGTCTTGCTATACAACTCTCGGTTAAGATTTTTTGCAGGAAAACTTCTCTCTAAATGGGAAGGTCCTTATATTATCGAGGAGGTCTACTGTTCTGGTGCCATCAAGATCAAAAACGCTAAAGGCACCAAACCGAAGGTTGTAAATGGGCAAAGAATCAAACATTATATCTCAGGTACTCCCATAAATGTTGAGACCAATATTATTAATACCATAACACCGGAGGAGTACATAAGGGATATCTACCAGAACATTTCAGACTCCGAAAAGGAATAGGTATGTGGTACGGTAAGTGAACCGACTCCAAAACTTTTCCAATGGCAATTTTACTCTGTTTTGGAATATTTAAAAAATTAGGAAAATAAAAAGCAGTCCGAAAAGTGCACGAGGAGGCGACAAGCCCTGGGGGCGCGCCCTACCCCCTGGGCGCGCCTCCCTAGCTTGTGGCCACCTCGTGTGCCCTCCGGACTCTGTTTTCTTGTGGAACACTCCTTTTGGTCCGTAAAAATTCATTATTTAGTCTCCCGAAGGTTTTGACCACCGTACCATGGAAGAATCCTCTGTTCTTGTTTCGTGATGTTTTGCTTGGCAGATCTGAAAATATGTCGTCCCAAGATTAAGAGGGAGAGAGCTATGTAGCTGATTATATCGCAAACCCAAGGGTTTATGCGGATGTGGAGCATTGCGGTTGGACCACGGAGGAAGAAGAAGACTACGATCCTAAGAGAAAGGAAGAGACAAGCTCAGATGAAGAGGAAGTCCCACTACCCCAACCTGGGGACATGCACGTGGAGTTCAAAAAGTCAAGTCTCCCTAATGAAGCAAAGAAACCTAAGATCGAGTTTATTCCTTTTTGTCATTTGCAGGAGAATAAGCAAGAACTATGCAAAAAGATATT
Organism: Thinopyrum elongatum; assembly: GCA_011799875.1. Taxonomy (NCBI): domain Eukaryota; kingdom Viridiplantae; phylum Streptophyta; class Magnoliopsida; order Poales; family Poaceae; genus Thinopyrum; species Thinopyrum elongatum. The sequence continues at coordinate 227,198,964 of CM022299.1, forward strand.
AATACTAGAGCAGGAGATTGATGACCTAAAGGAGGAAAATTCCATCCTCAAGCATAAGCTGAGGAGAAAGGACAAGCCTATAACATCAACAACTCCATCATCACCACCTCCGAAGAAAGAGACCTAAATACATGGGTATGGGCACTCCCCTTGGCAACTGCCAAGCTTGGGGGAGGTACCCCGGTATCGTATCACCATCACATCTTTACCTTTATCATTTTTTCTTAATTCGATCCTTTTGGTTATATCTCGGTTTAGTAGAATAAAGTTTTAGTTTGATCTAGCTTTGAGTTTTGCTTTATGCTCCCTCTATGTAATCGAGTCCGAGAGTTATAATATAAATAGTAGTTTCGAGTTGAGGGCTTTTCTTTCTTGCTATGATCATGAGAAAAAGAAATAAAGAATAAAAGAAATAAAAAGATTATATAATGATCTTATGGGAAGTGGCGACTTCACATATAAGTATGTCGCATGAAATTTGTTGGGAGTTGACAAACATAATTTTGGTCATTGTTGCAATTAATAGGAAGTAATAAAGAAAGAGAGGTCTCACATATAAATACACTATCTTGGACATCTTTTGTGATTGTGAGCACTCATTAAAATATTATATGCTAAAAGGTTGATATTGGACAAGGAAGACAACATAATGGGTTATGATTCTTTATATCCGAATAGAAGTTATATTGTCATGGATCCTCCAACATTTTGAGCTTGCTTCTCACCCCTTGCTAGCCAAATCTTTTGCACCAAGTATAGATACTACTTGTGCATCCAAACATCCCTTAACCCAGTTTTGCCATGAGAGTCCACAATCCTACCTATGGATTGAGTAAGATCCTTCAAGTAAGTTGTCATCGGTGCAAGCAATAAAAATTGCTCTCTAGATATGTATGATCTATTAGTGTGAGGAAAATAAGCTTTATACGAACTTGTGATATAGAAGAAATAAAAGCAAAAGACTGCATAATAAAGTTCTTTATCACAAGCGGCAATATAAAGTGATGTTCTTTCGCATTAAGATTTTGTGCATCAAACCATAAAAGCGCATGACAACCTCTACTTCCCTTCGCGAAGGGCCTATCTTTTACTTTTATCTTCTACCCTTATACAAGAGTCATGGTGATCTTCACCTTTCCTTTTTACACTTTTCTCTTTTGGCAAGCACTTTATGTTGGGGGAGATCCAGATGTAGATATTCATAGACTATTATTGTTGACATTACCCTTGAGGTAAAAAGTTGGGAGGTGAAATCATAAGCCCCTATCTTTCTCTGTGTCCGATTGAAACTTTGATCTCATAAGTATCACGTGAGTGCTAGCAATTATGAAAGACTAAATGATAGTTGAGTATGTGAACTTGCTGAAAAGCTCTTACATTGACTCTTTCCTACGTTATGATAAATTGCAATTGCTCCAATGACTGAGTTAATAGTTTGTTAGTTTCCAATAAAGTTTTTGTTCCATACTTTACCTTGTGAATGAATTGTTACTTTGGCATACGAAATTATATGACAAACTATGTTGCTGTTTTAAAGATGATCATGATGCCTTCATATCCGTATTTTATTTTATCGACACCTCTATCTCTAAACATGTGGACATGATTATCGATTTCGGCTTCCGCTTGAGGATAAGCGATGTCTAAGCTTGGGGGAGTTGATACGTCCATTTTGCATCATGCTTTTCTATTGATATTTATTGCATTATGGGCTATTATTACACATTATGGTACAATACTTATGCATTTTCTCTCTTATTTTACAAGTTTACATGAAGAGGGAGAATGCTGGCAGCTGGAATTCTGGACCGAAAAGGAGCAAATCTGAGAGACCTATTCTGCACAACTCCAAAAGTCTTGAAAAGTTACGGAGAATTATTTTGGAATATATATAAAATATTGGGCGAAGAAAATACCAGAGCGGACCCATCAGGTGGCCACAAGCCTGGGGGCACGCCCTACCCCCTAGGCACGCCCCTAGGGCTTGTGGGCCCTCTGGCAGGTCTTCGGTTCCCATCTTCTGCTATATGGAGGGTTTATACCTGGAAAAATCATAAGGAAGCATTCGGGGCGTAGCGCCGCCATCTCGAGGCGGAACCTGGGCAGAAGCAATCTAGGGCTCCGGCGGAGCTGTTCTGCCGGGGTAACTTCCCTCCCGGAGGGGGAAATCGAAGCCATCATCATCACCAACGATCCTCTCATCGAGAGGGGGTCAATCTCCATCAACATCTTCACCAGCACCATCTCCTCTCAAACCCTAGTTCATCTCTTGTATCCGATCTTTGTCTCAAAACCTCAGATTGGTACCTGTGGGTTGCTAGTAGTGTTGATTACTCCTTGTAGTTGATGCTAGTTGGTTTATTCGGTGGAAGGTCATATGTTCAGATCCTTAATGATATTTATTACCCCTCTGATTATGAACATGAATATGCTTTGTGAGTAGTTATGTTTGTTCCTGAGGACATAAGTCTTGTTATAAGTAATCATGTGAATTTGGTATTTGTTCGATATTTTGATGAGATGTATGTTGTCGTTCCTCTAGTGGTGTTATGTGAACGTCGACTACATGACACTTCACCATGATTTGGGCCTAGGGTAAGTCATTGGGAAGTAATAAGTAGATGATGGGTGCTACTTCTTGAGCTTGCGTTCATTTTTCCCTTGAAGAGGAAAGGGTGATGCAGCAAAGTAGAGATAAGTATTTCCCTCAGTTTGAGAACAAAGGTATCAATCCAGTAGGAGACAACGCACAAATCACCGAATACCTGCGCAAACAATCAAACAACTTGCACCCAACGCGATAAAGGGGTTGTCAATCCTTTCATGGTTATTTGCAAAAGTGAGATCTGATAGAGATAGATAAACGATAAAGTAAATATTTTTGGTATTTTTGTTTTATAGATCGGAAAGTAAAAGATTGCAAAATAGTAGATCGAAAACTTGTATGATGAAAAATGGAAGATCGGAAACTTATATGATGGAAAATAGACCCGGGGGCCATAGGTTTCACTAGAGGCTTCTCTCAAGATAGAAAATAATACGGTGGGTGAACAAATTACTGCCGAGCAATTGATAGAAAAGCGCAAAGTTATGACGATATCTAAGGCAATGATCATGAATATAGGCATCACGTCCGTGTCAAGTAGACCGAAACGATTCTGCATCTACTACTATTACTCCGCACATCGACCGCTATCCAGCATGCATCTAGAGTATTAAGTTCATAAAGAACGGAGTAATGCATTAAGTAAGATGACATGATGTAGAGGAATTAACTCAAGCAATATGATGAAAACCCCATCTTTTTATCCTCGATGGCAACAATACAATACGTGCCTTGCTGCCCCTACTGTCATTGGGAAAGGACACCGCAAGATTGAACCCAAAGCTAAGCACTTCTCCCATTGCAAGAAAAACCAATCTAGTTGGCCAAACCAAACCGATAGTTCGAAGAGAATTACAAAGATATCAAATCATGCATATAAGAATTCAGAGAAGATTCAAATAATATTCATAGATAAGCTGATCATAAATCCACAATTCATCGGATCTCGACAAACACACCGCAAAAAAGTATTACATCGAATAGATCTCCAAGAACATCGAGGAGAACATGGTATTGAGAATCAAAGAGAGAGAAGAAGCCATCTAGTTGCTAGCTATGGACCCGTAGGTCTGTGGTAAACTACTCACGCTTCATCAGAAGGGCAATGGTGTTGATGTAGAAGCCCTCCGTGATCGAATCCCCCTCCGGCAGGGTGCCGAAAAAGGTCCCTAGATGGGATCTCATGGGTATAGAAGGTTGCGGCGGTGGAAAAGTGTTTTCGTGGATGCCTCTGTTGGTTTGGGGATATTTGGGAATATATAGGCGAAAGAATTAGGTCAGGAGGTGCACGAGGGGCCCACAAGGGTGGGGGCGCGCCCTACCCCCCTAGGCATGCCCTTCGTCCTTGTGGCCGCCTCGTGGCTCCTCCGACTTCATCTCCAAGTCTCCTGGTTTCCTTCTGGTCCAAGAAAAATCATCGCAAAAGTTTTATTCCGTTTGGGCTCCGTTTGGTATTCCTTTTCTGCGAAACTCAAAAACAAGGGAAAAACAGAAACTGGCACTAGGCTCTAGGTTAATAGGTTAGCCCCAAAAATAATATAAAATAGCATATTAATGCCTATAAAACATCCAAAACAGATAATATAATAGCATGGAACAATCAAAAATTATAGATACGTTGGAGACGTATCAAGCATCTCCAAGCTTAATTCCTGCTCGTCCTCGAGTAGGTAAATGATAAAAACAGAATTTTTGATGTGGAATGCTACCTAACATATTTGTCCATGTAATTTTCTTTATTGTGGCATGAATGTTCAGATCCGTAAGATTCAAAACAAAAGTTTAATATTGACATAAAAACAATAATACTTCAAGCATACTAACAGGGCAATTATGTCTTCTCAAAATAACATGGCCAAAGAAAGCTTATCCCTACAAAATCATATAGTTTGGCTATGCTCCACCTTCATCACACAAAATATTCAAATCATGCACAACCCCGATGACAAGCCAAGCAATTGTTTCATACTTTTGATGTTCTCAAACTTTTTCAACTTTCACGCCATACATGAGCGTGAGCCATGGACATAACACTATGGGTGGAATAGAAGGTGGTTGTGGAGAAGACAAAAAGAGGGAGATAGTCTCACATCAACTAGGCGTATCAATGGGATATGGAGATGCCCATCAATAGATATCAATGTGAGTGAGTAGGGATTGCCATGCAACGGATGCACTAGAGCTATAAGTTTATGAAAGCTCAAAAAGAAACTAAGTGGGTGTGCATCCAATTTGCTTGCTCACGAAGACCTAGGGCAATTTGAGGAAGCCCATCATTGGAATATACAAGCCAAGTTCTATAATGAAAAATTCCCACTAGTAAATGAAAGTGACAACATAGGAGACTCTCTATCATGAAGATCACGGTGCTACTTTGAAGCACAAGTGTGGTAAAAGGATAGTAACATTGCCCCTTCTCTCTTTTCTCTCTTTTTTTTGGGCCTTCTCTCTTTTTTTGCCTCTTTTTTTCGTCCGAAGTCTCATCCCGACTTTTGGGGGAATCATAGTCTCCATCATCCTTTCCTCACATGGGACAATGCTCTAATAATAAAGATCATCACACTTTTATTTACTTACAACTCAAGAATTACAACTCGATTCTTAGAACATAATATGACTCTATATGAATGCCTCTGGCGGTGTACCGGGATGTGCAATGAATCAAGGTGACATTTATGAAAGAATTATGAACGGTGGCTTTGCCACAAATACGATGTCAACTACATGATCATGCAAAGCAATATGACAATGATGGCGCGTGTCATAATAAACGGAATGGTGGAAAGTTGCATGGCAATATATCTCAGAATGGCTATGGAAATGCCATAATAGGTAGGTATGGTGGCTGTTTTGAGGAAGGTATATGGTGGGTGTATGGTACCGGCGAAAGTTGCGCGGCACTAGAGAGGCTTGCAATGGTGGAAGGATGAGAGTGCGTATAATCCATGGACTCAATATTAGTCATAAAGAACTCACATACTTATTGCAAAAATCTATTAGTTATCGAAACAAAGTACTATGCACATGCTCCTAGGGGGATAGATTGGTAGGAAAAGACCATCGCTCGTCCCCGACCGCCACTCATAAGGAAGACAATCAATAAATAAATCATGCTCCGACTTCATCACATAATGGTTCACCATACGTGCATGCTACGGGAATCACAAACCTTAACACAAGTATTTCTCAAATCCACAATTACCCACTAGCATGACTCTAATATCACCATCTTTATACCTCAAAACAATCATAAGGAATCAAACTTCTTATAGTATTCAATGCACTTTATATGAAAGTTTTTATTATATCCCTCTTGGATGCCTATCATATTAGGACTAAATTTATAACCAAAGCAAATTACCATGCTGTTTAAAGACTCTCAAAATAATATAAGTGAAGCATGAGAGTTCAACAATTTCTATAAAATAAAGCCACCATCGTGCTCTAAAAAGATATAAGTGAAGCACTAGAGCAAAATTGCCTAGCTCAAAAGATATAAGTGAAGCACATAGAGTATTCTAATAAATCACGATTCATGTGTGTCCCTCTCAAAAGGTGTGTACAGAAAGGATGATTGTGGCAAACTAAAAATCAAAGACTCAAATCATAAAAGACGCTCCAAGCAAAACACATATCATGTGGTGAATAAAAAGATAGCCTCAAGTAAATTACCGATAGACGAAGACGAAAGAGGGGATGCCTTCCGGGGCATCCCCAAGCTTAGGCTCTTGGTTGTCCTTGAATATTACCTTGGGGTGCCTTCGGAATCCCCAAGCTTAGGCTCTTGCCACTCCTTATTCCATAGTCCATCAAATCCTTACCCAAAAACTTGAAAACTTCACAACACAAAACTCAACAGAAAATCTCATAAGCTCCGTTAGTATAAGAAAATAAATCACCACTTTAGTACTGTTGTGAACTCATTATTTATTTATATTTGTGTAATATCTACTGTATTCCAACTTTTCCATGGTTCATACCCCCCCGATACTACCCATAGATTCATCAAAATAAGCAAACAACACAAAGAAAACAGAATCTGTCAAAAACAGAACAGTCTGCGAAGATCCGAATTGTTCTAATACTTATGTAACTCCAAAAATACTGAAAAATTAGGAAAACAGAGGCAATTTATATATCAATCTCGTATAAAACATTCAGGATTCTTCAGCTCTCCAGTGAATTATTAAAATTCTGGGACTGGATGAAAAAGTTTATGTTTTTCAGCAAGATCAAATCAACTATCACCGTAAGCCATCCCAAAGGTCTTACTTGGCACAAACACTAATTAAAACACAAAACCACATCTAACCAGAGGCTAGATGAATTACTTATTGCAAAACAGAACCAAAAAAGCAAAAACAAAAATAAAATTGGGTTGCCTCCCAACAAGCGCTATTGTTTAACGCCCTTAGCTAGGCATAAAAACACGAATAGATCTAGGTATTGTCATCTGTGGTATGCAATCCATAAGTAGCTGTCATAATAGATTCATATGGCAATTAATTTTGTTTCTAGGAAAGTACTCCATGCCCTTCCTTAATGGAAATTGAAATCTAATGTTTCCTTCTTTCATATCAAAAATTGCACCAATCGTTCTAAGGAAAGGTCTACCAAGAATAATATGACATGTCGGATTGCAATCTATATCAAGAACAATGAAATCTACGGGCACATAATTCCTATTTGCAACAATAAGAACATCATTAATCCTTCCTATAGGTTTCTTAATAGTGGAATCCGCGAGATGCAAATTTAAAGAACAATCGTCAAATTCACGAAAACCTAACACATCACATAAAGTTTTTGGAATCGTGGAAACACTAGCACCCAAATCACACAAAGCATAACACTCATAATATTTAATCTTAATCTTAATAGTGGGTTCCCACTCATCATAAAGTTTTCTAGGGATAGAAACTTCCAATTTAAGCTTTTCTTCAAAAGATTGCATCATAGCATCAATGATATGTTTAGTAAAAGCTTTGTTTTGATTGTAAGCATGAGGAGAATTCAACATGGATTGCAACAAGGAAATACAATCTATTAAAGAACAATTATCATAATTAAATTCCTTGAAATCCAAAAGAGTGGGTTCATTGCTACTTAAAGTTTTAACCTCTCCAATCCCACTTTTATCAATTTTTGCATCAAGATCTAAAAACTCTGAATCATTGGGACGCCTTTTAACTAAAGTTGACTCATCTCCAGTCCCATCTTTATAAAGATTTATATTGGAAAACAAAGATTCAATAGGAGTCACATCAATCACTTTAAGATCTTCATCATTATTTAAAGCTTCCGGTTTAGAGGCCATCTTATTTACTAAGGTAGCTTGTTTATCAAAAATTTGGCCTACTAAATTTTCAAGATGAGCAAACTGAGATTTCAAACCATAAAATTCCTTAGACATATCATCGAGCTCTTTATTCATGTACTCCATAAAACTTTTCTGCTCTTTAAGCTTGTTTCTAAAGAAACTATTATGCCCAAATTGTAAAGACATGAAGCTCCTAACATTATTTTCAATTTCTTCCAACCGCCTAAGGTGAGGATCAACGTTCTTTGGTTGGGCCATAAAAGCAAGTTGAATCACTCGGGTACACAAAAGCAAACGAAGAAGACGAACGGAAGAGGGGCAAAGAAAAGGCAAAGAGAGGGGCGAAGAAAAAGGCAAAGAGAGGGGCGAAGAAAAAGGCAAATCTTTTCGAAAATTGTTTTAGAAGTGGGGGAGAGGAAAATGAGAGGCAAATGGCGAATAATGTAATGCAAGAGATGAGAGTTTATGATGGGTACTTGGTATGTCTTGACTTGGCGTAGATCTCCCTGGCAACGGCGCCAGAAATTCTTCCTGCTAATTCTTGAGCTTGTGTTGGTTTTTCCCTTGAAGAGGAAAGGGTGATGCAGCAGAGTAGAGATAAGTATTTCCCTCAGTTTGAGAACCAAGGTATCAATCCAGTAGGAGACAATGCACAAATCACCGAATACCTGCACAAACAATCAAACAACTTGCACCCAACGCGATAAAGGGGTTGTCAATCCCTTCACGGTTATTTGCAAAAGTGAGACCTGATAGAGATAGATAAACGATAAAGTAAATATTTTTGGTATTTTTGTTTTATAGATCAGAAAGTAAAAGATTACAAAATAGTAGATCAGAAACTTGTATGATGAAAAATAGAAGATCAGAAACTTATATGATGGAAAATAGACCCGGGGGCCATAGGCTTCACTAGAGGCTTCTCTCAAGATAGAAAATAATACGGTGGGTGAACAAATTATGGCTGAGCAATTGATAGAAAAGCGCAAAGTTATGACGATATCAAAGGCAATGATCATGAATATAGGCATCACGTCCGTGTCAAGTAGACTGAAATGATTCTGCATCTACTACTATTACTCCACACATCGACCGCTATCCAGCATGCATCTAGAGTATTAAGTTCATAAAGAATGGAGTAATGCATTAAGTAAGATGACATGATGTAGAGGAATTAACTCAAGCAATATGATGAAAACCCCATCTTTTTATCCTCGATGGCAACAATACAATATGTGCCTTGCTGCCCCTACTGTCACTGGGAAAGGACACCGCAAGATTGAACCCAAAGCTAAGCACTTCTCCCATTGCAAGAAAAACCAATCTAGTTGGCCAAACCAAACCGATAGTTCGAAGAGAATTACAAAGATATCAAATCATGCATATAAGAATTCAGAGAAGATTCAAATAATATTCATAGATAAGCTGATCATAAATCCACAATTCATCGGATCTCGGCAAACACACCGCAAAAAAGTATTACATCGAATAGATCTCCAAGAACATCGAGGAGAACATGGTATTGAGAATCAAAGAGAGAGAATAAGCCATCTAGCTACTAGCTATGGACCCGTAGGTCTGTGGTAAACTACTCATGCTTCATCAAAAGGGCAATGGTGTTGATGTAGAAGCCCTCCGTGATCAAATCCCCCTCCGGCAGGGTGCCGGAAAAGGTCCCTAGATGGGATCTCACGGGTACAGAAGGTTGCGGCGGTGGAAAAGTGTTTTCGTGGATGCCTCTGTTGGTTTGGGGATATTTGGGAATATATAGGCGAAAGAATTAGGTCAGGAGGTGCACGAGGGGCCCACAAGGGTGGGGGGTGCGCCCTACCCCCCTGGGCGTGCCCTCCGTCCTTGTGGCCGCCTCGTGACTCCTCCGACTTCATCTCCCAGTCTCCTGGTTTCCTTCTGGTCCAAGAAAAATCATCGCGAAAGTTTTATTCCGTTTAGCAACATGATCTCGAATGAAATGATGATGAACTTCAATATGCTTAGTTCAAGAATGTTGCATGGGATTGTGAGCAATCTTAATAGCACTTTCATTGTCACAAAGCAATGGAACATGTTTTACATGTATCCCATAATCCTTAAGGGTCTGAGTCATCCAAAGTAATTGAGCACAACATGATCCGGCGGCAATGTATTCCGCTTCGGTAGTGGATAAGGATACCGAGTTTTGTTTCTTGGAGGACCAAGACACAAGGGATCTACCAAGAAATTGACAAGTACCCGAAGTGGACTTTCTATCAACCTTGTCACCGGCATAGTCCGAATCGGAGTAGCCAACAAGATCAAAAGAGGACCTCTTAGGATACCAAATGCCAAAGTTTGGTGTATGAATTAAGTATCTCACTATCCTTTTCATAGCCTTAAGATGACATTCTTTAGGGGCCGCTTGATATCATGCACACATGCACACACTTAGCATAATATCGGGACGGGAGGCACATAGATATAACAATGAACCTATCATAGAGCGGTAAACCTTTTGGTCAACCAGTTTGCCATCCTTAGTCAAGTCAAGATGTCCACTAGTAGGCTTGGGTGTTTTCATACCTTTGCTTTCTTGCATGTTGAACTTCTTGAAAAGGTCCTTGGTATACTTTGTTTGAGAAACAAAGGTACCTTCCTTAGTTTGATTGATTTGCAAACCAAGAAAGAATTTGAGTTCACTCATCATAGACATCTCAAACTTCTCCGACATTAGCCTTCCAAACTTTTCACTAAAATGAGGGTTAGTCAAACCAAATATGATATCATCCACATAAATTTGGCACACAAATAATTCACCATTAACCCTTTTAGTAAAAAGTGTAGAATCAATCTTCCCAATTTCAAAGCCTTTTTCCATAAGAAACTTGGTCAAGCATTTATACGATGTTCTAGGAGCTTGTTTAAGACCATAAAGAGCTTTGTGAAGTAAGTAGACATGATTAGGTTTCTTAGGATTAACAAAGCCGGGCGGTTGTTTAACATAAACTTCCTCCTCAATTTCACCATTTAGAAAAGCACTTTTAATGTCCATTTGGTATAAAGTGATATCATGGTGATTAGCATAAGCAAGTAAGATGTGTATGGACTCAAGTCTAGCAACAGGGGCATAAGTCTCACCATAGTCCATACCTTCAACTTGAGTGTAGCCTTGAGTGACAAGACGGACCTTGTTGCGTACAACTTGTCCATCCTCATCTTGCTTATTCCGAAACACCCACTTGGTTCCAATGACATTGTGGTTGTTGTCCGGCTTTTCAACCAATGTCCACACTTGGTTCCTCTCAAAATTGTGTAGCTCTTCATGCATAGCGTTCACCCTATTCGGATCCTCAAGAGCTTCTTCAACCTTCATAGGTTCAATACTAGAAATGAATGAGTAATGTTCACAAAAGTTAGCCAAACAAGTTTTAGAGCGAGTAATTCTCCTGGTTTGAATATCATCAAAGATTTGTTCGACGGAATGATCTCTTGTGACTCTTGCTCTAACTCGTGAGAGCTTTTGTTTGGGTTGGGGTGGAACATCCTCTTCATTGTCTTCTTCTTCTTCTTGTCCTTCATCATTGTTGTTGGCGTTGTCGTTCTCTTGTGGAGGTGGAGAGGGAGGTCGATGTGGTTCATCTTGTTGTACTTCCTCATTTCCTTCGTCTTGACGTGTTCCACTTGTGGATGCCTCCAAGTCAACTTGTGGTTCACCTTGGTGTGAAGTTGAGGCTTGCACTTGAACGGACGAGTTGCTCTCCTTCACCTCCTTTGGGCGAATCTTGCCAATAGACAAATCTTGAATTGCTTTCGAAGGATCTTTGTCTCCTACATCAATGGCAATTGCTCTACTTGCGAGCCGTTAGATTCATCAAACTTCACATCTACTGTCTCTTCAACCTTTCGAGTGAAATTGTTGTAGACACGGTAAGTGTGAGAGCTTGAGCCATAACCGAGTAGGAAACCTTCATGAGATTTAGGGGCAAATTTTGAGCGACGATGCTTATCAAGAATGTAACACTTTGAGCCAAACACTCGAAAGTATCCAACTTGGGGTTTGTTACCGGTGAGAAGCTCATATGCCGTCTTGCCGAGAAGCTTGTGAAGATATAGTCGATTCGTAGCATGACAAGCTGTCTCAACCGCTTCCGCCCAAAAGTGTCTTCGCGTCTTGTACTCATCAAGCACCGTTCTTGCCATCTCAATAAGTGTCTGGTTCTTCCTCTCAACAACTCCATTTTGTTGAGGTGTGTACGTAGCCGAGAACTCATGTGAAATCCCTTCTTCGTCAAGAAAGGTATCCACATTTGCGTTCTTGAACTTCGTTCCGTTATCACTTCGAACCTTCTTGATCTTCACTTCAAATTGGTTTTGGGCCTTCCTAGTGAAGTTCTGGAAGATCTTTTGGATCTGTGATTTATCATCAAGAAAGAACACCCACGTAAATCTTGAAAAATCATCAACAATGACCAAACCGAACGAGTTACCACCGAGACTCTTGTAGGCATTGGGACCAAAAAGATCCATATGAAGTAGCTCAAGTGGTCTTCTTGTGGTCATGATGTTCTTCACGGGATGACTTCCTCCAACTTGTTTTCCTGCTTGACAAGCACTGCAAAGTCTATCCTTGTCAAATATAACATCTTTAACGCCAAGGATATGATCACCTTTAATAAGCTTATCAAGATTTCGCATACCCACGTGACCTAATCTTCTATGCCACAACCAACCTTTAGAAGATTTAGCAATTAAGCAAGTACGAGGTTGAGCTCTCTTAGTGAAATCAACAATATATAGATCACCTCTACGAATACCGGTAAAGACCATATTATGATTATCTCTTCAAAACACTTGGCAATCTATTTCAGTAAATAGAACATTGAAACCGAAGTCAGCTAGTCTAGATACGGAAAGTAGATTATAACCAAGAGATTCAACGAGCATGACATTTTGGATAGAGCTATCATGGGAGATGGCCACCTTACCAAGCCAACTACCTTACCCTTTGAGTTATCACCAAAAGTGACATACTTTCAGGGACCGTCGTTTTCAGCAAGCTCACGAAACATGTCCTTGTCTCCGGTCATATGATCCATACATCCACTATCAAGAACTCATTCCTTTCCTCTGGCCATGTAACCACGAAGGTTAGCCATAAGACCAAAGTGTCTCGTTGACTCATCAAGATCAAAGTCACTATCATCATCCTCATCATAATATCCATGCTCAACATCATCATGTGAATGATCATCACCTAGAGAGAGTAATTCGTTAGATGTATGACCAATACAATGTGCATGTTTATGAATTCTAATGACTTGTGAAATGATGCTACTAATGACTCCAACATCTCCTTTGGCACGCATAAGGTCACGGAGCTCAAATAGACAATCATCAAATTTAGGATCACTAGGATTCATTTTATGATAAGCGATGGACTTTTGAAGAATCTCAGCTAGATTTTTCAAGGAATAGTTTGGAAAATGCTCCTCAAGATATTTCCATATAGTATAAGCACATTCAAATGTAGGCAAGCATACAAGCAAATTCCTAGGCAATCCTCTCATGATAAGATCAATAGTTCTAAGATTGCGGGTCATGTCAAGATACTCATCGGGGGTAGGATGCAAAGGATCAATAGGGGGCATGTAAGGGCTAGTAATATACTTGTTCAAATTGTATTCATTGAAAATCTCAAGCATATCATTCTTCCAAGAGCTATAGAACTCTCCGTCAAGCATAGGCACTCTACGTCTAATACTCCCAATCGTAGACTCATCCATATTCCTTGAATGGTGATTAAACCAAAGCAATGGAGACCAATGCTCTGATACCAATTGAAAGGATCGAGAAGAGGGGTCTAGAGGGGGGTGATTAGACCCTCAATAAGTAAAAGTTGCAATTTTTAAGTTCTTCAAGTTGAGGTGGAGTTTTAACACAAGTTTAAGCATTCACAATACATTTCAAGCAAGCATGGCAAGAGTATGAGCAGCGGAAAGAGTAAAGCATGCTAATTGCAAGAAAGTAAAGGGATGGGATTGGAGTGTGCAAACGCAATGAAGACATGGAGATTTTTGGCGTGGTTTCGATAGGTGGTGCTATCGTACATCCACGTTGATGGAGACTTCAACCCACGAAGGGTAACGGTTGCACGAGAACACGGAGGGCTCCACCCACGAAGGGTCCATGAAGAAGCAACCTTGTCTATCCCACCATGGCCATCGCCCACTAAGGACTTGCCTCACTTGGGTAGATCTTCACGAAGTAGGCGATCTCCTTGCCCTTACAAACTTCTTGGCTCAACTCCACAATCTTGTCGGAGGCTCCCAAGCGACACCTAACCAATCTAGGAGACACCACTCTCCAAAAGGTAATAGATGTTGTGTTGATGATGAACTCCTTGCTCTTGTGCTTCAAATGATAGTCTCCCCAACACTCAACTCTCTCTCAAAGATTTGGATATGGTGAAAGGATGATTTGAGTGGAAAGCAACTTGGGGAAGGCTAGAAATCAAGATTCTTGAGGTTGGATTGGAATATCTTGATCTCAACACATGAGTAGGTGGTTCTCTCTCAGAAAATGTAGGCTGGAAGTGTAGGCATGTTCTGATGGCTCTCTCACATATGGAGAAGGGGGTGGAGGGGTATACATAGCCTCCACACAAAATCCAACTGTTACACACATTTGACCCAACTCGGTCAGACCGAACAGAAGAACTCGGTGAGACTGATTTAGTTCAAAATGTGAACGTTAGGAATCTCAGTGGGGCCGACTGAAACAACTCGGTGGGACCGATGTGCTAGGGCTAGGGCAAAACCTCATCTCGGTGAAGGCGATTGCTTGAACTCGGTGAGACCGATTTCAGCAAAGAGCAAACAGAGAGTTGGTCAAGCAAACTCGGTGGGACCGATTGCACATTTCGGTAAGACCAAAATAATTGCAACAGGCAACAGAGAGTTTGCAGGGCCATATCAGTGAGACCGAGATCCGTATCGATGTGACCGAGGAGTTAGGGTTTCTGGCAGTGGCTATGTCAAATGAACTCGGTGGCGCTGGATAGATCATTTCGGTGGGGCCGAGTTTGACTTTGAGTTTTGGACATATTTGGAAATGAGAAAGTGGTTGAGGGTTTTGGAGCAATATCACTAAGCACTTTGAGAAAGTAGACCATTAAGCAACACCTCATCCCCTTTTAATAGTATTGGCTTTCCTATGGACTAAATGTGATCTTGGATCACTAAAATATAAGATGAAGCACTACTGCAGGATGCTGCTAACGCGACACTACGATCAGAGACCCTTTGACGAAACTGTGTGCGATGCATTAATCACAAATGGTGATGTAAAAAAACCATCAAAAAAGATGCAAAACATTTGCGATGGCGGATACATCGAACACGGTTCAAATTTTAGTTACATGTGTGATGTGGGGCATACGGTTCAGTTCAATGAACTGTTTGTCATGAGGCAGAAGAACAGAAATGGGCAGCCAGATGCAGGCGTGTGCGATATACGACATACAGTTCAGTCAGATTAACTGTTTGTGATGAGGCGGAACAACAAAAATGGGCAGCCAGATGAAGGTGTGTGTGATATACGGCATACAGTTCACTTAGATGAACTGTTTGTGATTAGGCAACACAACAGAGACGGTCAGCCAGATCAAGGTGTGTGCGATATACGGCAAACAGGTTGCTAATTAGAAATGTGTGCGAAGACCCATAATAACATTGACAATTTCTGCTAATAAGTCGTGTGTGTTGTGGGCAAACGTTTGCTGGTATACGATTGTCAGCGATTGATGAATTCATCACCGACGGGTTTCCTAGTATGGTACGTGTGCGTTGTCATTGCATACAGAACAATAATATATGTACTTATAAGGACTTGATTCCATAACCAAATTGAACATCCAATAACATAGGTGGCTAGTAGACACATGACCTTTGCACACACCAAAGTATGTTCAAAAATGCCTAGAAAACTCAAACAATGCATAAAAAAGAAAAACAAACGCTGAATAATTTCATATTTTTTAGGACGACACTCCTATAGTTGCATGTTGCCTCTGAAAATAAATCAAGGCGGGAAGAAACAGCGTATGTCACTTCGCACACATATAGGTGACAAGTTCCCTCTCGGAACCATGAGGCTTCTTGAGAGAAGCTCCGGTTTGTAAGAAGTTTATACCAAAACTTGTCCCAAATTGGACTATTTTTTTACCACAGCATGTTGGTGCCATGTCATAACACCATGTGATGTTTCATGATTTTGAGGCGAGTTTTGGATTTACAGTAATTTTAAAACCAGGTTTCTCAACGTTTACTATCGAGTCGGCACCGCCCTGGATAGGCTTTTTCCTCGTGGGTCCCAAATGTCATAATCCAAATCTGCCACTACCATGTAGCTTCTACTATTAAGAATTACATCCCATTTGGTGTGCTAGCTGAAAATAAGTTTGGTTGGTGCAGGCGGGCGCTAAGAACTTGCGGGTTCTGTAATGAACAAAGATCAAAGCCCAGTATGAAAGAAAACATGGGTCAAACCCTAGTTGAAAAGGGCAACAATGTCTAACTCCAGCTTACAAAAGGTACAAAAGCATGAGGATTAATTGTTCATCAGGTTTACACATAACCCGGATTGAACAGGGCAATAACATCTAACTCGACCAAAGTTTTTGGCAGTCACAATCAAATGGATCGGTCTAATCCATAAAATCAAGATCCCGGTACAAAAGATCTACTGGTCCATGATGATGACAAGTTGTTGTAAATATAAGCCGAGCACGATCAGAAGCCCTTAAGTCCACCTGAAACTTCTTTTTATGTTGTTCAACATACAGTTCCGTGAGAAATTTCTTGTTGAAAAACTTAATCCTCAGGTTCAATAGTGGCCTCGCATTCCTCATGAAGAATGTGACAAAGTCAATGTTTAGATGGTTGAGTGCATATCCTTCCACCGTTATTGTCTTCAAACGAATGTCATGAGATCTGAGAAAATCCTTGTGCTTCCTCTGCCATCGATTGGTTAGACCTTTTTCTCGAAGTCCTAGTACCTAAATAGACATGAAGATTGAAAACAGTTAATGTCTAAAATAGAGTATGTCGAAGGAGCGACAGCTGAATGGTTAATTCTAGTACATTATATAAGGGCTTTCAATGTGTGTGAAATCATCACCTTTATATACAACTTCTCCACACATGGAAAGCATCGCAGCAAGCCAATAGTGGTGTTCAGATCAAGACACCCTATATAAATATATAAGGTTTTGACAGAATCCAGCACCCTTGATACACCATCTATGGACAAGCTCTTCATTCAGCATAGAACATAATATTAGCACCGAAAGTGTACTCCAAGATGATATTTAACTTATGCGCATAAATGAAAAATGCAGATTACTAAAGTGTACATGGATACAGTACCGTGAACAAGTGTGGAGCCAACCACCAACTTGTAACCTTCAAACGGATGAGGAAATACACCCAAGGTCTCCAGTTTAGGCGCAGAGACCACAGTTATTTGCGAAGGTTTATAACAACAATCAAGGAGCAACCTTTGAAGTGAAGGGGCATCTTCAATGATGAGCTCATGTCCTTCAAAATGAATTCCAATGCTTACAAGGTGAGGCGACTTTATTTTGAGACAAGGGATATGGATTCCTAGTCCAAAAACAAGCACCAAACGCTCCAGTGCAGGGCAGCTAGAGTGGATGATGCTGTGAAGTGAGGCCACCAACAGATCAACCAACACAAGCGCAAAAATTTTCAGCAGTGGGAGTCAAAGCATTTGTACTAGATTGTCTGCTAGATGGCACCGAGTCAAGGTGGCGGTGTGGAGAGAGGAGGAAAACTATGAGATGGGCATCGGTGGTGAGGGCACAGATGCAGCTCTTGGTGGTAACCTATCGCTGTAGTAATGGTAGAACTCAAGCTGCTGGAGTTTATCGAATTGACGGGATGTCAGCCAGGTGGCAACCGTGCAGGGTATGTCCAGCAGGTAGCATGCCGGGATGCAGATGCGTTGAACGGATCCCTGGTGGGAGGAGATGATGGCTCCGGGGAGTTCAGAATCATCATCGACAGATAGCTGACGACAGTCAAGATTAAGAGGCGTGGCCTGCCACTGAGTGTGCCACCGAGATGCGAGGACTTGTGTGCGGCAGCCATCCTTGGTGGGGAGAAGGGAGATGATCTCCCCAAGGATGTCATCCGAGAGATTGCTGATGCGGTCCACCGGAGATTCTACTGGTTCCTCAGGTCCAGGGGGCGTGGCCGCTTCTGGCCGCGCAGCCGGGTCCAAGATCTACATCCGGCGGCGGCACTGGCCGGAGCCTCATCTGTGTACATACCAATCTGAAAGAAAAAAATGGCAGAAACATACATGTAGGACATTCAAAATCAATTCTCAAGATCTAGAAGAAAAAAGGCACAAACATATATGTAGGACATTCAAAATCAGTTCTCAAGATCTGGCCATGAATTATTAGCACGCAAGCTAACCCTAGTCGGATTATTAGCAAAAATCATTTGTACAGAACAAACAATTAATCACTAACTCTATACGGATAACATTCAAACAATCAATACACTACATGCATCTAACGGATCTTAATTACTCTAATTTCATGGACTGAGAGAACATAACCATAGGATTTGTATTCCAAAAAAATTAGAGAGGGGGGGAGTAACCAGAGAAAACACATGATGCCGCACAAATGGGTATATAGATGACTAACCGGTTTTCCATCGGAGTCGCGGTCGTTGCCGGAGTTGCTGTTGACCTCCGGCTCCGGCTGGGGGGCACGACGGCGCCGAGGAAGTCAAGGTCGTGCTGCTGCCCGCGTGAGACCTCGTCGGCGGCGACAGCAACCTCTGTGCCCATCTTCACGCAATGCGCGGGTGCTTCACCAGCCCCAGCGTCGCCACTCCCTCCGATGGTGCGCTTCGGCGGCATCCTCATACACTCCAGAGTCCAAACGTTGGTGACCACTGTGGACCGGGGGTGCGGCCGCCTATTATGGCCGGTGGCTCGGGCGAGCAATTAATACGGACCAGTGGGAGCGAGGCGAGCGGCGGTCAAAGGCTGTCTCGCCTCCCGGTGAGCCTGCGCGATGGACTTCTGCCATTCCTACCATCATTTCACACAGCTACTCGCACGCCTCCCGGTGACACTATGCAGCGAAAATACCTCCCGTCAATAGACACACCTGCACGCACGACTCCCGGTCTGCCTGCGCAGCGGACTGCTCGCATGCGTCCCGTCAACTCATGCTTGCTCGCACGGCACATGGGGCGCATGGCAGCACGTATATTTTTTGGTTTATTGATGATTCATTCTGCCGCTTTACTGCTTAACCAAAGCATGGCACGGTCTAACGCACACGGTCCGAATAAATAATCCGTATGAGATATTGGTTGCCAGTTATTAACAATCTCCCGTTTGTAAGAAGATTATATCAAAACGTGTCTCAAATTTGACGAAAAAATACAATATCACAGTCTACTGGTGTCCATATATGACACCCCGATAAGTTTCATGAATTTCAACTAAGTTTTGGATTTACTGAATTTTAAAAATCTATATTCTCAATGTTTTGAAATATCTTGCATGGGGAAACATGCACCCAGGGACACATATGATTTTGCAATCCATTTTGGTGCACATGTAGCTCAAATTTGATTTTTGCACATTAAATCCCTAGGAAATCAATCAATGTATAAAAACGGTCGAATGATGTCTTTTTTTTTATTTTAACATGACACTCCTTTGGTCACATGTTCACTGCAGAAAAAGTTTGACATGCCTCAGAGTGGCTGTGGTGGTGCGGGATGTGTGTGTCTGTGTGTGGGGGGTGGGGGGGAGGGGTCCGGCAGTACACTACGAGTCGTGAACCTCCGTGTGGGATTATTGATCATTTTGTGAGTCATATATGCCACATCAAAGTCGTGAATTGGTTATTTAAAGCATTACACAACCCTTTCATACATACATGTTCGGGCCACATGCATGCATTGGTGGTCCTCTCGGACACTCTCCCTCGTGTGGTTATCAGCGACATGCCCATTCGTTAGCCCGCAAAGGTTTTCAGTTTCCACCGACAATGAGAGGCATTTGACCAAAAGGTGGATTCATCTTGGCATGTGTGTGGTGTGGATCATGGTGAGATTCCATATCAAAGTTCGAGCACGTGCGTACACACCCTCCCACTGGCTTGAAGTAAAGGGGCTACGCATCGTGGTGTAGTGCGTTTCCGGTTTGCGAAGCATGTGCCATGTCAAAGTTGTGCATTGGGTATTCAAACATCACATAACACATGGGCACATGCACGTGGTGGTTTTGTCCTATGACACTCACTCGTGTGTGATTCTCTCTGTGGGCCCATGAGGTCATCGTCGACCAGTTGAACGTACAACGAGAGAGAGGTTAATTTGACCAACAAGGATGGTTCTTTCTTGGTTTGTGTTACGTATATGCATGGTAGGAGTATGTACATGTCAAAGAGGGGGCAACATGAATACTCTATATCTATGCGTGTCATAACCTCACTCCATGTGGGGACTTTCCGGTTCCCGAGGCAGGTGCCACATCAAAGTTATACGTTATATTGGTATTCAAACATCACGCAATACCATGCAGGTGGTGGTTGCCCTATAGGAACTCACTCGCGTGTGGCACTTCCATCCGTGGGCATGCGAGGTTGTCCTCCATCACTTTGACCCAACGAGACAGAGGTTAATTTGACCATCAAGGAATGATTCTTTTTTGGTTTGTACCATACAGTAGAAGTACATATATACCACGCGTCGAATGGGGGCGTACATATAGCACATACCACGCATCATGAACCTCGCGCTCTTTGTGGGGACTTTTTGGTTTCCTATATATGTGGTGCCACATCAAAGTTGTGCATTGCGTATTGAAACATCACACAAACACCTCTTTGGGCCACATGCAGACGGTGGTACGTAGTCCTATATAGGATGATCACTCGCGTGCGACGTATGCTTCGCTTCTGTGCTGGGCCCGCGAGTTCGTCGTCCATCACTTTGACCCAGCGAGAGAGAGGTACGTTTGACGAACAAGGAGGATTAATTCTTTTAGGGTTGTGTTACTAGGTGTATAGTACGCGTCGAAGGGGGGTGACCAACATATATATATACTAGGTGTCACATGAACCTCACTCTGTGTGGGGACTTTGCGGTTTTTGAGGCAAATGCCACATCAAAGTTGTGCATTAGGTATTCAAAACATCACAACCACACACCTCTCCATATATATGTTCTGGCACACGTGCAAGCGCGATGGTTGTTGTCCTATATATGGCACTCACTCACGCGGTTATCGGCGATGCTTCCATCTGTCGGCCCGCTTGGTCCATCACTTTCACCGACAGCGAGAGAGGTTAACTAATTTGACTTAGGAGGGGATTAATTTTTTGTTTGTCTCATGATATAGATCATGATGTGAGATTACATATATATAATAGCGCATGTGTACACATGAATCCATCCCGCTGGATCGAAGGGGGGGGGCGAGCACACGACACGTCATGAACGACCTCTTGCTCTGTGTGGGGACCTCTGCGATTTTCAACGCATGCACCACATCAATGTTGCGCATTGGGTCGGGTATTCAACACATATGCATATGCATCACACACCTCCATAAATATGTTCGGGACACACACATGCAATGGTTGTCTTTGGACACACTCTCACTCACTTGGTTATGGGCGGCAAGCCTATATATATATTCATGGGCCCGCGTGGACGTCCATCATTTCGACCAACAACGAGAAAGGTTACCAGGGTGGATTCTTCTTCTTTGCTTCGAGTTACCGTATAGTAGGTCGACCATTCCAAGCCTAATTAAGGTTGAGCGCACGCTACGTGTCGTGAACCCTCGCTCAGTGTGGGGATTTTACGGTTCCAAAGCATGGTGCCACATCAAATTTGCGCATTGGGTATTCAAACACCACACACACCACTTCCATATACATACTTGGGCCACATGCACAGAGTGGGTTTGTCTTCATACAGTACTCCCTCGCGAGGTTATCGGCGACAAGCTAGCCCATTTTGCGGGGCCGTGTGGACGTCCATCACTTTGACCAACAACGAGCGGGAGAGGTTGTACGACCAAGTTGGATTCTGCTTGGTCCGTGTTACAGTACGTCTTGGTGATATGCCCTCCCCCCGACGTGTGTGTGTGGGGGGGGCTACTTCGCACTACCTGCAACCTCCGTGGGGTCGGGGAAGTCCATTTAATTTGCGAGGCACACGTGCCACATCAAAGTTGTGAATGGTAGTTAAATATCACACCACACCCTTTTCATACATACAGTAGGGCCACCCGCATGTGGTTCGTATGTGGTCTCACCCATCTCGCGCCACAAGCACACATTTGTGGGTCGGCACACGGTCCACCTTTGTCGGGAAGCGAAAGGGGAAGTCTGACCATATATATATGATGGACTCCTATAGGTTTTGTGTTACGGTAGGGTGAGATTTCAGATCTAGCTATTTGGGGGCATGCATTCGTAGCTAGGATTCCCTTACCGCCGACACGAAGTGGGGTTCGTAGGGGGTGGCTGACTAGCAATACTGTGCTTTTGTGTGACAGGTGCCACATCAAAGTTGTGCATTGGGTATTCGAACATCAAACCACCCTTTTCATACATATATTTGGTCCACATGCATGTGTGTTCGTGTTCTGACCCTCTTCCACGTTATTCTTTTTGCCAAATTTATAAACAGCACACGAGTTGGATGTAGAAACCGTCTGCAATTGGGTACGCAACAGACACGGTTCGGTCAGACTACCCGTGTGCCATGCCCGTGCCCTGTAGTCACTCACATCAGCACAGTAGATTGGGCTTCACGAGGCTTGCCTCCCAGTCTCGAAAATATCTACTGCCTCGTAATCTCGAAAATATCTACCGCCTGGAAGGTTTTAATGCTTGATAGCACACGATTAGTATGTGCGGACCGTGTGCGATGTCTGTTACTCCCGCTCTGCTTCAATCCCTTGATTCAAATTTTCAGTAGCCCCGGCATTTTACTCCCGCCTCTGCATCCCTCGCAATCTCAAAAATATCTGCTCGCCCTCGATTCAAATTTTCAGTAGCCCCGCCTTGTTACTCCCGCCTCTGCATCCCTCGCAATCTCAAAAATATCTGCTCGCCCTTGATTCAAATTTTTAGTTGCCCCAGCAATTTACTCCCGCCTCTACATCCCTCGCAATCTCAAAAATATCTGCTCGCCCTTGATCCAAATTTTCAGTAGCCCGGCATTTTACTCCCGCCTAGTAAAATTTTCAGTTGCCGCAGTATTTCCTCAAACACCACCTTGCCCTCCCCCCCCCCACACACACCACACACTCCCCAAAACCTCCGCTCACACAGACACACACCACCCCTCCCTCGCTCGAAACCATTGGTAGGTCGCCGCCATCGCCGCCGCCGCCTCCATCCTCAACCTCTGCCTGTGTGCCGGGGAGCTCGAGAAGCCAATGGCCAAAAAGTGGTTTATCGCAGCCTCTTCGCCCGACGCCGGCGAGGTGGCCGCCAAGGTGTCCCCGTCGTCCTCGTGGGCTCTTTATCGATCCGCCGTCGCCGGTCGCCCGATCCGCCCGCCGCCACATCCCTACACCGGTTCGATTACTTCCCCATCCTCCCTCGGGCCCGGCCACCGACGAGCTCCTACCTCAGGGTCCGGAAGCGGCGGTGGGGGACGTGGGTCGCCGAGATTATGGATCGGGAGACCCACACCCGCTGGTGGCTCGGTAGCTTCCACACGGCCGAGCTCACGGCCATGGAGTACGACCGCTGGCAGGTCTGCTACCACGGCGCGGCGGCTAGGCTCAATTTCCCCTTCGGTACACGTCCGGTCGACCTCGTTCCGCCGAAGCCAGGGGTGGTGACTCGGCTATGGCGCGGGAGGACCGCGAGGCATGGGAGCGCCTCGAGGCCGAGGTCGCCGACGAGACCTACATGCAAGAGCTCCGCCGGCAGCACTCGGAGCTCGTGGAGGCGGAGCGGGTGATCTTTGCCGGCGCGGAGGGCGGCGAGGTTATCGTGCTCTCCTCTGATGACGAGGTCGAAGGCGGCGAGGACGGCGGCATGGAGGGCGTCGAGGTGGGTGGCGAGGACGAGGAGATCGATGTCGACGAGTGGAGGAGTGTCTTCCCCAACGACCCCGACGACGGCACCGGCCCGGACCCGGCTCGCGGCACACCGTACCTGACGAGGAAGGATTGGCTCGACCTCCACTTCGACCAAAAATTGGTTTAGCTTAGTTTAAATTTATGTTTTATGTTCGGTTATGCAAAACTATCTATGTTTATGTTTGAATGCATGCTACTTTCGGTTGAACCTGCTTTGAACTTGATCAAATTGAAGTTTACAATGTTAAGTTTAGGGGATCGACTAGAAATGGCCAAAAACTGATGGCGTATATATATATATATCCACTAAGGGTTTTAGTCCATTAACTTTTAAAGGATCGACTAGAGATGGCCTTATGCCTTGTTTATTTCAGTTCTTCACAATGTGATGCTCTATATGTGCAACTATTTGCCGTGCAGTTCAATTTCATCAATAACAGTTTCAACAATAACACTATGAATTACGATATTTGGTTGCTGTTAAGGATGTTGCAGTTAACATGCCTTTTCGTTTTTTAACAATAACTAGTGTAATTTAGACCTGCACAATACCAGTTTGAATGACTATTTGCTTGTTTTTAAATGTTATGCCTGATGCAGTTAACACACCTTTCCACTTCTTATTTTGCTTAACTAGCGTGCTTAAACCTGCACACTGAAGCTATCATTTATAGATTATGTTGTCTACCATGGATATATTTGGTTGATGTTTAGCTTGTTGTGCTTAACATGCCTTTATATGTACTCATACAGGACAATATTGAGAACAGTGATGTTTTCCATCGAGGTTAGTTTCATCGCATTGCTTATATGTGCTCACTATTCAGGATATCGGTAGCTGGTACCATATAGCCTGGGGGCTGATAAAGGATTAATCATCGAGCCGGACATTTCACTAAATATATCTGTAACCCATTTATCAGTAGGTTAATTAGGGCCATATTTAATATATCTGAGGCTACATAGCAACATGCATTGTACTGAATGACTAAATATGCAATCCCAGGCTACATAGCAACAAGGAAGAGTGTTACCTTAATGTTCTGATGATGTCTAGATATACATGTAATAAAATCTTATATAATGGGATGGAGGGAGTGTTGTGCTACATGATAACCCACAAGTATAGGGGATCGCAATAGTTTCCGAGGGTAGAGTATTGAACCCAAATTTATTGAAACGACACAAGGGGAGCCAAAGAATATTTGCAAGTATTAGCAGCTGAGTTGTCAATTCAACCACACCTGGAGATTAATTATCTGCAGCAAAATGATCAGTAGCAAAGTAGTATGATAGTTTTGATAGTAGTAGCAGCAGCAATAGTAACGATAACAGTGATAGCAGTGATTTTGTAGCAAGTGCGATAGTAACAGCAGCAGTAGTAACTTAGCAAAAACAATATGTAGGAAAATCGTAGGCATTGGATCGGCAATTTGTTGGATGATATTCATCATGTGACAGTCATAACCTAGGGCGATACGGCACTAGCTCCAGTTCATAAATATAATGTAGGCATGTATTTTGTAAATAGTCATACGTGCTTATGGAAAGAACTTGCATGACATCTTTGGTCCTACCCTCCCGTGGCAGCGGGGTCCATATTGGAAACTAAGGGATATTAAGGCCTCCTTTTAATAGAGAACCAGAACAAAGCATTAACACACGGTGAATACATGAACTCCTCAAACTACGGTCATCACCGGGAGTGGTCCCGACTATTGTCACTCCGGGGTTGCCGGATCATAACACGTAGTAGGTGACTATAACTTGCAAGATCGGATCTAGAACATGGATATAATGGTGATAACATAAATGGTTCAGATCTGAAATCATGGCACCCGGGCCCAAAGTGACAAGCATTAAGCATGGCAAAGTCATAGCAACATCAATCTCAGAACATAATGGATACTAGGGATCAAGCCCTAACAAAACTAACTCGATACATGATGAATCTCATCCAACTCCTCACCGACCAGCGAGCCTACGAAGGAATTACTCACTCCCGGTGGGGAGCATCATGGAATTGGTGATGGAGAAGGGTTGGTGATGACGAAGATCAAAGATCCCCCTCTTCGGAGCCCCAAACGGACTCCAGATCTGGCCTCCCGATGAAGAACAGGAGGTGGCGGCGGCTCCATCTCGCGAAACGTGATAATTCTTTCTCCCTGATTTTTTTCTGGAAAAATAGGATTTTATAGCGTCGGTTTCAGGGTCTGCGGGGCCACCAGGTGGGGACAACCCACCTGGGCGCGCCTGGAGGGGGTGGCGCACCCTGGTGGGTTGTGCCCACCCAGGTGCCCCCTCCGGTGGTTCTTGGCTCCAGAAATTATCTTTTATTGTATAAAAATACTCGCAAAGTTTCGTTCCATTTTGAGAACTTTTATTTCTGCACAAAAACAACACCATGGTAGTTCTGCTGAAAACATCGTCAGTCCGGGTTAGTTTCATTCAAATCATGCAAATTAGAGTCCAAAACAAGAGGAAAAGTGTTAGGAAAAGTAGATACGATGGAGATGTATCAACTCCCCCAAGCTTAAACCTTTGCTTGTCCTCAAGCAATTCAGTTGATAAACTGAAAGTGAAAAAGAAAAACTTTTACGAACTCTTTTGCTCTTGTTTGCATAAATAAGCTTAAACAACACCCAGGTTTTCAGCAAAGATTATAACTAACCATGTCGACAATAACTCTTAAAAACTATATTAACTCATATCAATGACATAATCAACTAGCGAGCAATAATAAGATATCTCAAACAGCAACACATTGTCAAAACAACCATGATATAATATGACAATAGTGGTATCTCGCTAGCCCTTTCTGAGACCGCAAAACATAAATGCAGAGCACCTCCAAAGTTCAAGCAACGACTAAACATTGTAATTCATGGTAGGAAAGATCCAGTCATGATGCACCCAACATTAGCTACACACAATGCATAAGCATGACAGCAGTGCTCTTAGGTTCTGGCGCTTATTTGAGAGGGTGATGACACAACATAAAAGTAAATAGATAGTCCCTTCGTAGAGGGAAGCAGTGATTTGCAGAGGTGCCAGAGCTCAAGTTTTAAAATAGAGGTAAATGAAATTTTGAGAGATGCACCCTTCTTGTTTACTTCGCGACCATCAGTTATCAGTATCTTCCATGCTAAACACATTAGTGGTGGTTCCCAAGCGATAAAAGTAAAGATTTACTCCCCCTCCACCAACAGTCACACTCCACTGCTTGTCCGAAACAACGGGTGCCGTCCATACCAACAACAGTCCCGGGGGAGTTTTGTTTAATTATTTACATTTTGAGTTCGGGACTGGGAATCCCTATTCCCGCCCCTTTCTCATGCAATGGTGAGTGAATAAACACTCATCCTGAGAATAACCCGCTAAGCATGGAAGATACCGACTACCTCCTGTCACTCTATGAACAATCCAGGCACACAAAAAGGATATTTATTTGAAGTTTTTAGAGGTGGCACATGCAAATTTACTTAGGACGGCAGGGTAATACCGCATATAGGTAGGTATGGTGGACTCATCTGGAATAACTTGGGTTTCGGGTTTTTGATGCACAAGCAGAATTCCCACTTAGTACAGGCGAAGGCTAGCAAATAGGTTGAGAAGCGGCCAGCTAGAGAGCAACAACGGTCATGAACATGCATTATGCATAAGTAACATTGGATACTAGCATGAGTAGGATATGAACACCATGAACATAAATATCATAGAGGCTATGTTGGTTTTGATTCAACTACATGCATGAACTTGTGCCAAGTCAAGCCACTCGAACATTCAGAGGAGGATACCATATCATCATACTACATCACAATCATTTTAACGCAATGTCGACATCTAAGATAAATCATTATCCGCTCCTAGCTACTTATGCATGTCATGAGAAAATATAATCTCTAATTGTCATTGCAAACATGTTTGATCATAATAGGCTGAATCATGGATACTAGGTTAAACATATTTACAAAAACAGAACAAATCGAGTTCATACCCGTTTCTCTCTGCCACGGCCAGTTCATCGAATATCGTCATTATTGCCTTTCACTTGCATGACCGAACGATTTAAAAATAATAATAGTGCAAGAGTGCCGTAGACTAAGCTGGAAACTGCAAACATTTTATTCAAAAGGAGAAGACAAGGTAAAATGGACTCTTTGTCAGATCAACAATAATGCATATGAGAGCCACTCAACATTTTCATCGTGGTCTTCTCCTCGGTACGACTCGAAAGAAAAGAAAAAGAAATTCAGAGAAACACACTGAAATATTTTTGGAGTATTTGGTTTTCTGAAGGAAAGCAAATAAAAGGGAAAAACAAAAACGAGAAAACTACTTACACGGGAAAGCTCCCAACAAGCAAAAGAAGAACAAGGAAATCTTTTTGAGTTTTCTTTTTAGTACTACAACAATTTAAACTAGGAACAAAAATCAAAAAGAAGCAAGAAATATATTTTTGGATTTTCTCAAAGTTTTCCAAACACACAAGAAGAAAGCGAGAAAATAATTCTAACATGGATAATACAATGAGAAAGTGTGGACACCGACAACTGAAATGAAATGTGTGAACATGAATGTAATGTCGGTGGAAATACGTACTCCCCCAAGCTTAGGCTTTTGGCCTAACTTGGTAATCACCAGTCGTAGAAGCCATGGGGTCCTATGTTGAAGTGCTGAGGAGCGGGCACCTGTGGATCCCATTGCTGAGGTTCCTCCTCTGCTGCAGCCTGGTTGTTCCGGTAAGCAACAATGTCCTCAGGCATAATCTTGTATCCATGCTATTCGCATTCAGCTGCGATGAAGTCGGTGAGGCCGGCATTAGCAGCGTATTGTGCAAACTCCTGAAGGATTCCGGCCCCTTCCATGAACGGGCTATGCGGCCATTCGCACGGTCATAACTCCGCCAGTCTCCGGGTATGGAGATCACTGTCAGATGACTCCCCAATAACTCCCTTGGCGTTCTTCTTGGAAGCAAACTTCCTAAATATACTCATCTTTTTCCTATGAACAAAATTCTGAAATTTTTAGTCAACAATATTTTTCTCAACAAAACTTCACAAGATTGTAAGCAACTATTCATAGGGATGCATAGAGGCCATAGCAAGCATTCAAACTACTTAGAACTCTAAGTATTCAACATGCAAGCTCATCTACAGCAGCACCAAGAGTAGCTAATTATTCAAAGTATAAACTACTAAAGTAAAAACTAATTGGACACACGGAGGAGTCACATACCAAGCAACAATCCCCCGAGACAGTTTCGAAAATGGAGCTTCGAGCAAAGAGATCGAAATCCACGGGTTTGAGAGCAAGAACACGAGAGAAAGAGCAATGGTGAATTTTTTCTGGAGGTAGGTGGTGATGTGGGATGAAGAGATAAGTGAGGGGGCCCACGTGGGGACCACAACCCACCAGGGCGCGCCTGGGGGTCCTGGCGCGCCCAGGTGGGTTGTGCCCACCTGGTGCACCTCCCTCTGATATTATTCGCACCAAAAATTCTTAAATATTCAGAAAAAAATCGTATTAAATTTTCAGAGCATTCTGAGAACTTTTATTTCTCATTTTTTATTGCATGGAAAATTCAGAAAACAGACTAAGCATGGCATTTTATTTTATTTAACTAAGAAAAACAGAAGGTAAAAGTAAAGGACAGAAGGTAGTGCTCACTAAATTCATCAACTTCATACCTCTCAAAAATGATTCATTAATAAGGTTGATCAAGTCTTATTAACAACCACTTTCGATTAACATGAAACCGAAGAACTTTCGTAAATCACTAAGTTACCTCAACGGGGATATGAATGTCCCCAACAATAAGCATTTCATATTTCTTTTTAACAGTAGGTAGAGGTAGTTGAAAACTTCCAATAGTGATTGTCGAAGATTCGTCAATAACATTAATACCATTCACTTGGAATTGTTTCTTCGGAAAGTGCATCGTATGCTCATTACCATTGATATGAAAAGTGACCTTGCTTTTATTGCAATCAATAACAGCCCCTGCAGTATTCAAGAAGGGTCTACCAAGGATAATCGACATGTTGTCGTCCTCGGGCATCTCAAGTATAACAAAGTCAGTCAAAATAGTAACATTAGCAACAACAACGGGCACATCCTCACAAATACCGATAGGTATGGCAGTTGATTTGTCAGCCATTTGCAAAGATATTTCAGTAGGTGTGAGTTTATTCAAGTCAAGTCTTTTATATAAAGAGAAATGCATAACACTAACACCAGCTCCCAAATCACATAAAGCAGTTTTCACATAATTTCTTTTGATGGAGCAAGGTATAATTGGTATTCCCGGATCTCCAAGTTTTTTAGGTACTCCATCTTTAAAAGTATAATTAGCAAGCATGGTGGAGATTTCAGCTTCCGGTATTTTTCTCTTATTGGTGATGATGTCTTTCATGTACTTTGCATAAGGAGGCATTTTTAAGATATCAGTCAAGCGAGTACGCAAAAAGACCGGCCTCAGCATTTCAGCAAAGTGTTCAAATTCTTCATCATCTTTCTTTTTAGTTGACTTAGGTGGAAAGGGCATAGGTTTTTGAACCCATGGCTCTCTTTCCTTACCATGTTTTCTAGCAACAAAGTCTCTTTTATCATACCTTTTATTCTTAGGTTGTGGGTTATCAAGATCAACTGCTGGTTCTATCTCAACATCATTGTCTGGTTCTTTATTATTTGTTTGAGTTTCTTCATGAACCTCATCATTATCTTTTTCATTATCAGAAGGTGAGTGTTCACTACCAGATTGAGTTTCAACATCAGATATAGAAACTTCATTATCATTATTAGGAGGTTTTTCTACTTCAGGTTCACTAGAGGCATGCAAAGTCCTATCATTTTTCTTCTTCTTTTTCTTTTTAGAAGGACTACGTGCATCTGTGTCAACTCTTTGAGAGTCTTGTTCAATTCTTTTTGGGTGTCCCTCAGGATAAAGTGGTTCCTGAGTCATCCTACCCCCTCTAGTCATTACTCTAACAGCATGATCATTGATATTATTATTCATTTCATCTAACAATTCTCTTTGAGATTTAGCAACTTGTTCTAACTGAGTTTGAACCATAGAAGCATGCTTCCCTACACCTCTAACATCATTTGAGATTCTAAATAACAAGTCACTCAAGCGAGCTATCATATCAGAATTGTATTTCAATTGTTTCATAACATTTGCATTGAAGTGATCTTGCTTTCTAATGTAGTTTTCAAACTCATAAAGGCATTGGCTAGGGTGCATATTGTGAGGATTATCATTATCATTGAATTTTATTAAAGAATTTACCTCTACCACCTTAGGTGGTGGTGATGTATCAAGCCCGTGTATTTATTCAATAGGAGGTAAATTTTTTACATCCTCGGCTTTAATACCCTTTTCCTTCATAGATTTCTTTGCCTCTTGCATATCTTCAGGACTGAGATATAAAATACCCCTCTTCTTCAGAGTGGGTTTAGGCGGTGTTTCAGGACGAGTCCAATCATCATAATTTTTCAATATGTTATTCAATAATTCTTCAGCTTGCCCAATAGTTCGTTCCCTGAAAACACAACCAGCACAACTATCTAGGAAGTCCCTAGAAGCATCGGTTAGTCCATTATAGAAGATATCAAGTATTTCATTTTTCTTAAGAGGGTGATCAGGCAAAGCATTAAGCAATTGGAGAAGCCTCCCCCAAGCTTGTGGGAGACTCTCTTCTTCAATTTGCACAATGTTAAATATTTCCTGCAAGGCAGCTTGTTTCTTATGAGCAGGGAAATATTTTTCAGAGAAGTAATAAATCATATCCTGGGGACTACGCACACAACCAGGAGCAAGAGTATTGTACCAAGCTTTAGCATCACCCTTTAATGAGAACGGAAATAATTTTGAGGATATAGTAATAGCGAATTTTCTCCTCATGAGCAAAAAGGATGGCTATGTCATTCAACTTAGTAAGATGTGCCACAATAGTTTCAGTTTCATAACCATGGAAAGGATCAGATTCAACCAAAGTAATTAACTCTAGGTCGACAGAGAATTCATAATCCTTATCATCAATAAAGATAGGTGAAGTAGCAAACTTAGGATCATTTCATTCTAGCATTCAAAGATCTTTCTTTATACTTGCTTAATAATTTTTCTAGATCATCTCTATCCTTACAAGCAAGAATATCTCTAGTTGCCTCCTCACCCATAACATAACCTTCTGGTACCTTTGGCAATTCATATCTAGGAGGGCTAGTTCTAATAGGTGTTTCAAGGTTTTCAGTTTCAAGCTCATCATCAGTTTCAACAATATCATGTTGTCTTACTCTAGCAATTTGTTCATCAAGAAATTCACCTAGTGGCACATTATCATCAAGCAAGGTACTAGCATCATCATGAGTAGCATTCATAGCACAAGTAGCATCATCAATAACTTGTGACATATCAGAATTGATAGCATGTGGTGGTGTTGCAAGTCTACTTATAACAGAAGGTGAATCAAGTGCGGAGCTAGATGGCAGTTCCTTACCTCCCCTCGTCATAGAGGGAAAAATCTTAGTCTTAGCATCCTTCAGATTCTTCATAGTGATAATTTGATAATAATCCCAAGTGACTCAAAAAATATAGCTATGCTCCTCGGCAACGGCGCCAGAAAAAGTCTTGATAACCCACAAGTATAGGGGATCGCAATAGTTTTCGAGGGTAGAGTATCTAACCCAAATTTATTGATTCGACACAAGGGGAGCCAAAGAATATTTGCAAGTATTAGCAGCTGAGTTGTCAATTCAACCACACCTGGAAATTAATTATCTGCAGCAAAGTGATCAGTAGCAAAGTAGTATGATAGTTTTGATAGTAGTAGTAGCAGCAGCAATAGTAACGGTAACAGTGATAGCAGTGATTTTGTAGGAAGTGCAATAGTAACAGCAGTAGTAGTAACTTAGCAAAAGCAATATGTAGGAAAATCGTAGGCATTGGATCGGCAATTTGTTGGATGATATTCATCATGTGACAATCATAACCTAGGGCGATACGGCACTAGCTCCAGTTCATAAATATAATGTAGGCATGTATTCCGTAAATAGTCATACGTGCTTATGGAAAGAACTTGCATGACATCTTTTGTCCTATCCTCCCGTGGCAGCGGGGTCCATATTGGGAACTAAGGGATATTAAGGCCTCCTTTTAATAGAAAACCGGAACAAAGCATTAACACACGGTGAAACATGAACTCCTCAAACTACGGTCATCACCGGGAGTGGTCCCGACTATTGTCACTCCGGGGTTGCCGGATCATAACACGTAGTAGGTGACTATAACTTGCAAGATCGGATCTAGAACATGGATATAATGGTGATGACATAAACGGTTCAGATCTGAAATCATGGCACCCGGGCCCAAAGTGACAAGCATTAAGCATGGCAAAGTCATAGCAACATCAATCTCAGAACATAATGGATACTAGGTATCAAGCCCTAACAAAACTAACTCGATTACATGATGAATCTCATCCAACTCCTCACCGACCAGCGAGCCTACGAAGGAATTACTCACTCCCGGTGGGGAGCATCATGGAATTGGCGATGGAGAAGGGTTGGTGATGACGAAGATCGAAGATCCCCCTCTCCGGAGCCCCAAACGGACTCCAGATCTGGCCTCCCGATGAAGAACAGGAGGTGGCGGCGGCTACGTCTCGCGAAACGCGATAATTCTTTCTCCCTGATTTTTTTCTGGAAAAATAGGATTTTATAGCGTCGGTTTCAGGGTCTGTGGGGCCACCAGGTGGGGACAACCCACCTAGGCGCGCCTGGAGGGGGTGGCGCGCCCTGGTGGGTTGTGCCCACCCAGGTGCCCCCTCCGGTGGTTCTTGGCTCCAGAAATTATCTTTTATTGTATAAAAAATCCTCGCAAAGTTTCGTTCCATTCCGAGAACTTTATTTCTGCACAAAAACAACACCATGGTAGTTTTGCTGAAAACAGCGTCAGTCCGGGTTAGTTTCATTCAAATCATGCAAATTAGAGTCCAAAACAAGAGGAAAAGCGTTAGGAAAAGTAGATACGACGGAGACGTATCACTACATCATTTTGCAATTGTTGTTTACTCAAGATTACCTCTCAAACTACATGATTGGCGTCCGACAATCACAAGGGGTTGGACTAGAGTGGTGCGTGCCTTCTGCATCCAGGAGAGCACAATAGGGCCATTCCACTTCACCTTGTTCAGCAACCAGAATGTCTGTCGCCTCTTTCTTTACCATCTGTAATAGTACAAGTATAGAACCCTGGTTCATCATTCTTTATTTGGTGCTTATGTAATTCTTGAACATATGTACCTATGAATCGAATAATGCATTGGTTGTTTGAACCTGATGGATATGAATAAAGCTATAGCCTACTTTCAAGTTTAAATTAGGTACAATTTTAAATAGCAGCAATTAAATTAGGGTGAAATTACGGTCTACATGTCATTACGGCGCTCACGGTCTATAAAGCACAACGTGTGCGATATACATCATAATCCAACATGGTTCACGGAGAGGAAACATGTGTAACAATGCACACAGTTGCCGTTTGCAAAGCGTGTGTGATGTCAGACACTATCACAAACGGTGCGGAAAAACTAAATGTGTGTGATTGTCTACCTATCATACACGGTTTACAATCATGAACTGTTTGTGATGTGCCAGGCATCGTAAACGTAGAGCCAGTTTGGTACGTGCCTGGAATGTGCCTAGTTTTAGGTAAAACCACAGAACTCCGACTGCGATGGCAATGCGAGCACAAACGAGTAGCAAGGATGAAGCGTTTGGGATATTCGAGATATCAGAAACGGTTTTATAGGGACAACTGTATGCATCAAGGCTCCCTATCCCTGATGGTTTCTGGGTCGTATGGGAAGGACCCTCCTATCGCAGTCACTCACTAGGCGACGGTTCAAAACGCCGTCATGGAAAGGGTTTAAAAACCGTTTGTATGGCACCTCGTTGTACGAGTGAAGAGTCTTGAGCTTTTGCCAATATGTGTCCTTAGCATTTTGAAGGGGTTCCACATCCTCTTGTCCTTGCCATGCCATTGTTGAACTTGTCTGAAATACACTAGGTAGACGTATTAGTCCAACAAGAGATATGTTGACATTAATTACCAAAATCACCTAGGGAGCACTTGTGCTTTCATAATGTCAACATATCTCTTGTTGGACTAATAGTTTTATCTAGTATATTTCAGATAAGTTCAACAGTGGCATGGCAAGGACAAGAGGATGTGGAACCCCTTCAAAATGATAAGGACAAGGATTGGCAAAAGCTTAAGACTCTACATTTTTGTTTAAGTGATCCAAGATCACATTGAGTCATTAAGAAAGCTAATACTATTAAAAGGGGATGAGGTGTTGCTTATTGATCTTGTTGCTCAAGTTCTTAGTGATATTGCTCCAAAACCCTCAGCCAGTTTCTCTATCCAAATATGTCCAAAACCTAATTCCCAACTCAGGCCCACCGATATTTCCTATCTGGAGCCACCGAGTTCATCTTGACATAGCCACTGCCAAAACCCTAACAATTCGGTCCTACCGATATGGATATCGGTCTCACCGAGATGGCCTTGCCAACTCTCTGTTGCTTGTTGCAATTATTTCGGTCCCACCAAGATGTTGCAATCGGTCTCACCGAGATGGCTTGACTGATTCTCTGTTTCTCATTGCACTCACTTCAGTCCCATCGAGATGAAGTTTGCCCTAAGCCCTAGCACATCGCTCCCACCGAGTTGTTCCCGTCGGTCCCACTGAGATTCCTAACATACATATTTTTGTACGGATCGGTGCCACCGAGTTTTCTAATCGGTGCCACCGAGATGGGTCAAAAGTGTGTAACGGTTGGATTTTGTGTCGATGTTATATATACCCCTACACCCCCTTCTTCTCATAGGAGAGAGCCATCAGAACGTGCCTACACTTCCACCATTCATTTTCTTAGAGAGAACCACCTACTCATGTGTTGAGATCAAGAGATTCCATTCCTTCCATTTGAACCTTGATATCTAGCCTTCCACAAGTTGCTTTCCACTCAAAACCTTCTTCCACCATAGCCAAATCTGTGAGAGAGAGTTGAGTGTTGGGGAGACTATCATTTAAAGCACAAAGAGTAAGGAGTTCATCATCATAACATCGTCTATTAACTTTTGGAGAGTGGTGTCTCCTAGACTGGTTAGGTGTTGCTTGGGAGCCTCTGACATGATGTGGAGTTGAACCAAGAAGTTTGTAAGGGCAAGGAGATCACCTACTTCATGAAGATCTACCCGAGTGAGGCAAGTCCTTCGTGGGCAATGGCCATGGTGGGATAGACAAGGTTGCTTCTTCATGGACCCTTCATCGATGGAGCCCTCCGTGGACTCGCGCAACCATTACCCTTCGTGGGTTGAAGTCTCCATCAACGTGGATGTACGATAGCACCACCTATCGGAACCACGCAAAAAATCCTCTGCGTCTCCATTGCGTTTGCACACTCCAATCCCATCCCTTTACTTTCTTGCAAATTGCATGCTTTACCCTTTTCGCTGCCTATACTCCTATCATGCTTGCTTGAGATGTATTGGGTGCCCTTTAATATGTGCTAAAATCCACCTTAACTTGAAGAAATAAAAAACTGCCACTTTTACTTGTTAAGGGTCTAATCACTCCCCTTGTGACACCCCGAGACCGATGCTCCAGTTGCCTTCCATTTATTTTTGTTGTTGCGGTGTGATTCGCTTGGTTGTTTTATTCATCATCGCATCACTCGCATTGCATCGGCACTCGTGTCATTATTTTTCAAAACTTGCATTTGTCCGTAGTTGCCGGGTCTCCCAGTTCTCTCCGTTGTCCGTTCAGAGTCCAACCACACTCGCACGCACCCGCGGCACCTCCAAAATATTATTTTATAAGTGGGATAAAAATATTCTCGGAATGGGTTGAAAGTTGGCGTGTGGTCTTGTTATATTGTCGGTAGACCGCCTGCCAAATTTCATCGCATCGGAGTTCGTTTGATGCCCCAAGAGATAACCTATAGCGGCACTATAGCCGGTCAAACGTCGGACATTTTTGGTATCCGAAAACTATTGCCGGGCTGCACTTCTTCCCTCTCATGCTAGCCCAACCCCTCTGCACAGCCCACTAAGCCACCCTAACCCCCACCTTTGAGCCGGACCATCCGGTCCCAATCGGAGGGCCCTAAAACATCCCCTAACCCTCAAACCCTAGCCCCTTTTGCTATATATGGACACCCCTCATCCATTTCAGGCAACCCTAGCCTTCCCCTAGCTCCAGCCGCCACCCCCACCTCGCAATCCGCATCGAGCCCCTCCTCCATCGCCACTTGGCTATGCCACGAGTGGCCAATCGCCGCCTGTAGCCTCTCCCCAGCACGCCACATCGCCCCTGTCCTCCCCACCTCCACCATGGCCCGCCTGAGCCCGCGCATGGCCCGCGCGAGCCCATCAGGGCCCGTACTCCGCCACCTCTGCACCTTGTCCCAATCCAGGAGGAGAGGAGCTCCTCCCGATCCAGCGCGCCTCCGCCCCGGCACGGCCACCGCCCGACCTCGGCCTCGGCAGAGACTTGCCAGAGCAAGAGCTCCACCGGAATCACCATGCGTCGCCCCTTTTTCTCGTTTCCCTGGTGCCTTCTCCCTCTCATAATCTCTCTCTCTCCCGTTGTCTACAGGGAGCTGCCCCTCCATGGCCGCCATGGATCTCCATGTCCGGGCCGCCCCAAGCAGCCTCGTCGCCGAGAATGGATTCCCCACACCCGAATTTGTGCCTCCCCGCCATCTCCCCGCGTCGCCGGAGCCCGAGCGTCACTGAATGCCATGGCCTTCTTCAACCTCTGACCTGGACAGCCCCGTCCAGTCCCATCCCGGATCCTGCGAGCCAAACGAATCTGCTGAACCTCCCCGTCCCGATTTTTGCTGGGTACAAAAACGACCAAGTCTTTGCTGTAAACAACATCATGTTGCATTTTGTGACACTTGTATCTCGTAAATCGTACATCCTATGAGCATGATTTATATATGTAAAATCATATACTCTTTGTGCTCTTCAAGATAGCGGCTATTGCATTCATGTTAGGATTCATATTCATGTCTTAATCTTTGTTGCAAAACTGCATCCTGATGTTAACTGCTGAAACTATTAAAACTTGTCAACTTGCCATGATGGTTGCCACTAATCCATAAGTCATATGCATATGGTTCCTTCGTGTGAATTTCTCTATGTTATGTGTACTTTGATGACATGCCCCTGGTTGCCATGTAAACTTGCTATAGCATGTCTCTTTGATGCTCTCAAGTTGTCATCATACTAAATATGTCAACCTGTTAACAGCATGTTCCATTTTGCAAAAATCATAGTAATTAATCTATGCATCATATGGATTTGTGCCCATGGAGTAATTTGAATTATGCCATGTCAAGTACATGCCCATGTATTTTTCATAAATATTAAAATTGTTATGCTTGTTGTTATGTGTATCCCAAGTCAGCATCATGATGTTAATATTTGTGTTCCCAGATTTTCGAATTCATGGTTGCATATTTTTTTATGGTTCCCATGAACCTGTTACTCCTATGTATATGCCATGTTGTGCGTTTTGAGATCCATGATATGTAATAGCATGCTATGCCTTTTGATGTCATGTTTTAGCATTGTAGCATATTTGTTTCATGCATCCAACATGCCATCATATTAACTCTGCTCATGTATATGCCCAGCTTTTCATAATATTGCATTTTGCATGGATCATAGTAAATTAACCATGATGCTCATGATGTTTATGCTTGTGTGTTTACCGAGTTGTTTGCTTCTTTCTGGTTGTGCTTCTTCTCAATAGTTCCCGGTTTCATTGCGATTGTGAGGATTCGTTCAACTACGTTGGTTCGTCTACTTCATGGACTCGATTTTCTTCCGAGCGGGATTTCAGGCAAGATGACCATTACCCTGGATATCACTACTATCTTTGCTTTGCTAGTTGTCTCGATGATATCGCTATGTCGCACTACCTACCACTTGTTTGTCAAGCCTCCCAAATTGCCAAGATAAGCCTCTAACCTTTTCCACCATCCCAGCAAACCGTTGTTTGGCTATGTTACCACTTTGCTCAGCCCCTCTTATAGCGTTGCTAGTTGCAGGTGCATGATGTTTGCTTGAACTACGTCGGTATTTCCCCAAAGAGGAAGGGATGATGCAGCACAGCAATGGTAGGTATTTCCCTCAGTGATGAGACCAAGGTTATCGAACCAGTAGGAGGACCACGCAACACCACGTAAACAACCCCTGCACACAAAGAACAAATACTTGCAACCCGACGTAGAAGAGGGGTTGTCAATCCCTCATGGGCAAAAATATAGATAAAATTGTAGTGGATTGCATAAATAGATCTCGCGGGAATGCGAGATAAAATAAATAAATAAAAATTGCAGCAAGGTATTTTTGTATTTTTGGATTAATACATCTGAAAATAAAAGCAAATAAAAATAGATCGCGAAGGCAAATAGCAAATAGATCTGAAAATATATGATGAGAAAATAGACCCGGGGGCCGTAGGTTTCACTAGTGGCTTCTCTCGAGAAAAATAGCATACGGTGGGTAAACAAATTACTGTTGGGCAATTGATAGAACTTCAAATAATCATGACGATATCCAGGCAATGATCATTATATAGGCATCACGTCCAAGATTAGTAGACCGACTCCTGCCTGCATCTACTACTATTACTCCACACATCGACCGCTATCCAGCATGCATCTAGTGTATTAAGTTCATGGGAAAACGGAGTAATGTAATAAGAACGATGACATGATGTAGAGAAGATCTATTTATGTAGAAATAGACCCCATCTTGTTATCCTTAATAGCAACGATACATACGTGTCGGTTCCCCTTCTGTCACTGGGATCAAGCACCGTAAGATCGAACCCATCACAAAGCACCTCTTCCCATTGCAAGATAAATAGATCAAGTTGGCCAAACAAAACCCAAATATCGAAGAAGAAATACGAGGCTATAAGCAATCATGCATATAAGAGATCAAAGAAGACTCAAATAACTTTCATAGATAAAAACATAGATCTGGTCATAAACTCAAAGTTCATCGGATCCCAACAAACACACCGCAAAAAGAGTTACATCGTATGGATCTCCAAGAGACCATTGTATTGAGAATCAAACGAGAGAGAGAAAGCCATCTAGCTACTAACTATGAACCCGTAGGTCTACAATGAACTACTCACGCATCATCGGAGAGGCACCAATGAGGATGATGAACCCCTCCGTGATGGTGTCTAGATTGGATCTGGTGTTTTTGGAACTTGCGGTAGCTGGAATTGATTTTCGTCGACTCCCCTAGGGTTTCTGGAATATTGGGGTATTTATAGAGCAAAGAGGCGGTGTGGGAGGCCACCGAGGTGGGCACAACCCACCTGGGCGCGCCTGGGCCCCCATGCGCGCCCTGGTGGGTTGTGCTCCCCTCGGAGCACCCCTCTGGTACTTCTTTGGCCCAACAGGTGTCTTCTGGTCCATAAAAAATCCACAAAAAGTTTCGCTGCGTTTGGACTCCGTTTGGTGTTGATTTCCTGCGATGTAAAAAAACAAGCAGAAAACAGCAACTGCCACTTGGCACTATGTCAATAGGTTAGTACCAAAAAATGATATAAAATGATTGTAAAACATCCAAGAATAATAATATAACAGCATGGAACAATCAAAAATTATAGATACGTTGGAGACGTATCAGCATCCCCAAGCTTAATTCCTGCTCGTCCTCGAGTAGGTAAATGATAAAAACAGAATTTTTGATGTGGAATACTGCCTAACATGTTCATCACATATTCTTTTCTTTGTAGCATGGACATTTGGACTTTTATATGGTTCAAAGCAATAGTCTAGTTTTGACATGAGGACTTTAATACTCAAACATATCAACAAGCAACCATGTCTTTCAAAATATCAACACTAAAGCAAGTTATCCCTAGCCCATTATGCTCAATCATTGACATTCATGAAACACACTCGAATATTAGCTACACCCAATGCTCAAGTACGATCATAGTGCCCCTTAGTTGGTGCTTTATAAGAGAAGATGGAGACTCAAGTAAAAATAAAAATTGCATAAAGTAAAAGAAAGGCCCTTCACGGAGGGAAGTAGAGATTTGTAGAGGTGCCGGAGCTCAAAGCGAAAATTGAGAGATAAAAACATTTTGAGAGGCATACTTTTCCCACCAACGAAAATGACTTAGAGTTCCCTATACTTTCCATGCTAGATATATCATAGGCGGTTCCCAAACAGAAATTAAAGTTTATTCCTTTTTCCACCATACTTTCACTTTCCATGGCTAGCCGTATCCACGGGTGCCTTCCATACCAACACTTTCCAAGGAATTTATTATTTGACAACATAAAGTAAATTCATTTTTCATTTTGGGACTGGGCATCCCTAATACCTTTGCCGTACTCTCGTGCAATGACAAGTGAATAAACACTCATCGTGACAATAACACATCTAGCATGGAAAAATATCGGCCACCCCTCACCGCCTCGCGAGCGGTACGAGCACACAAAAGAGAAATTTATTTTGAAAATTAGAGATGGCACATACAAATTTGCTTAGAACGGCATGAAAATACCGCATATAGGTAGGTATAGTGGACTCATATGGCAAAACTGGTTTAAAGGGTTTTGGATGCACAAGTAGTGATCATACTTAGTGCAAAATGAAGGCTAGCAAAAAGATTGAGAAGCGTCCAACCAAGAAACAAAAAATCTCGTAAGCAAGCA
Source organism: Thinopyrum elongatum (assembly GCA_011799875.1). Classification (NCBI taxonomy): domain Eukaryota; kingdom Viridiplantae; phylum Streptophyta; class Magnoliopsida; order Poales; family Poaceae; genus Thinopyrum; species Thinopyrum elongatum. The sequence continues at coordinate 227,240,801 of CM022299.1, forward strand.
TTAAGCATAATTAACACCGAATAATGCACCACAAGTAGGATATAATTTCATTGCATAACTATTGACTTTTGTGCTTGCATAGGGAATCACAAACCTTAACACTAATATTCTTACTAAAGCATAATTACTCATCAACATGACTCACATATCATTATCATCATATCTCAAAACTATTACTAAGAATCAAGTTTATTTTGTCCAATGATCTTCATGAAAGTTTTTATTATATCCTCCTTGGATATCTATCACTTTGGAACTAATTTCATATGTTGCTTTTACTAAGCTCAAACAAATATAAGTGAAGAACATGAGCATAATATTTCTTTCTCTCAAATTAATCTAAGTGAAGCAAGAGAGAATTTCTTAAAAAAATTACTAACTCCCAAATAATTCTAAGTAAAGCATGAGAGCATTTCTTCAAAAATAACAAAGCACACCGTGCTAAAAAAGATATAAGTGAAGCACTAGAGCAATTCCATAGCTCATAAAAATTTAAGTGAAGCATAGGAGGAAGCATAGCATAATTTTTGGCTCTCCCAAAAAGGTGTGTCCAGCAAGGATTCAAGACTTAAAATAAAAAGCAAAACAAGCAAAGACTCATATCATACAAGATGCTCCAAGCAAAACTCATAATATGTGACGAATAAAAATATAGCTCCAAGTAAAATACCGATGGTCGTTAGAAGAAAGAGGGGATGCCACTCGGGGGCATCCCCAAGCTTAGTTGCTTGATACTTCTTGAATATTACCTTGGGGTGCCTCGGGCATCCCCAAGCTTAGCCTTTTGCTAATCCTTATTCCTTCATCCATCGTAATCTCATCCAAAACTTGAAAACTTCAATCACACAAAACTCAACAAAACCTTCGTGAGATCCGTTAGTATAAGAAAACCAATCTTTACTTAAGTACTGTAGAAAACCCATTCAAATTTTGTTCTTGCATTATATCTACTGTATTCTCACTTTTCTATGGCAAAATCTCTCCAAATAAAACCATAGATTCATCAAAATAAGCACACAATGCAAAGAAAACAGAATCTGTCAAAAACAGAATAGTCTGCAAAGATATGAATTGTTCTCATACTTCTGTAACTCCAAAAATTCTGAAAAATTAGGACAACAGAGGAAATTTGTATATAAATCTTGTGTAAACAATACAGAATTTTTCGTCTCTACTGTGAATTTTCAAAATTGTTTTACTAGACGCAAAAGTTTCTGTTTTCCAACAAGATCAAATCAACTATCACCCAAATCATCCCAAAGGCTTTGCTTGGCACAAACACTAACTTAAACCACAAAAACACATCTAAGAAGAGGCATAATTGGGTATTTTATTGAAAACAGCAAGAAAACCAAAAAGCAAAAAGATACAAGTTGGGTTGCCTCCCAACGAGCGCTATCGTTTTACGCCCCTAGCTAGGCATGATGCAAAGGATCTAAGTTTTGTCATCTTTGTTCTCCAACTCTTCAATCAAACACTTAGAATTCTTCAAGGATTTAGCATATAAATTCTCAATGACAATACTTCTAGGAACGAGATTGAAGAATTCATTCTTGCAAAAAGGGTCTCTAATCACTTCAATAAAATTGGGGTGGATACTAATCATCTTAAGATCTCCTTTATCATTACTAGAAGTTGCACCCTTGTTTTTAGTAACTTGAGTAGTCTTGCCAATTTTTACGGGAGTTTTGGCGGAAGCAAAAGCCAAACTTAGATTACTAAAGATTTCTCCCAGTTTATCAATCCGGGACGGGCTTTCTTTAATTCTTTCATGAATTACAGTCCCCTTTTCTTTTAACAACTTAAAAACATCTCCCGCTTTTGACCCAATTTTGGTAGCAAAATTATGCATCTTTTTATCCAAGTTTTCAATATGTTCCTCGGTAAGCATTTTCTTTTCGATAGCATCTAGTCTTTCCATAACATGCTCAAGAGTCAAAGTTGTTTCATTAATCATAAGTCGTGGTGAACCCACTAAATTTCCCATAGCATTAAAAGCATCAAGAGAGGGACACATCAAGAAATTTCCACCGGTAATCGTATCAAGGACGAATCTATACCAAGTGGTGATGCCCACATAAAAACAGCGAAGAAGAACAACGGTAGATTGCTTACGAATAGATCTATTATGAGCATTGCAAATCCTATACCAAGCATCTTTTAAATTCTCCCCTCCCCTTTGTTTAAAGTTAAGAACCTCGTTCTCGGGGGTGTACGCAATAGAGGAAGAACTATCCATAATGACAAAGAAAAGGTCAACAAGATTGCACACAAAAACAGATCTGATGAGAAAACGACGAGCGAAAAAGAGGGCAATAAAATGGCAAATTTTTGTGAAGTGGGGGAGAGAAAAACGAGAGGCAAATGGCAAATAATGTAAATTGCAAGGAGATGAGATTTGTGATTAGGAACCTGGTAGATGTTGATGATGTCCCCCCGGCAACGGCGCCAGAAATGGCTAGTGGCCGGGAGACTATCTTTGACTTGATCCTCCCCGGCAACGGTGCCAGAAATTCCTTTCGATGTTTGCTTGAACTACGTCGGTATTTCCCCAAAGAGGAAGGGATGATGCAGCACAGCAACGGTAGGTATTTCCCTCAGTGATGAGACCAAGGTTATCGAACGAGTAGGAGGACCACGCAACACCACGTAAACAACCCCTGCACACAAAGAACAAATACTTGCAACCCGACGTAGAAGAGGGGTTGTCAATCCCTCACAGGCAAAAAGATAGATAAAATTGTAGTGGATTGGATAAATAGATCTCGCGGGAACGCGAGATAAAATAAATAAATAAAAATTACAGCAAGGTATTTTTGTATTTTTGGATTAATAGATCTGAAAATAAAAGCAAATAAAAATAGATCGCGAAGGCAAATAGCAAATAGATCTGAAAATATATGATGAGAAAATAGACCCGGGGGTCGTAGGTTTCACTAGTGGCTTCTCTCGAGAAAAATAGCATACGGTGGGTAAACAAATTACTGTTGGGCAATTGATAGAACTTCAAATAATCATGATGATATCCAGGCAATGATCATTATATAGGCATCACGTCCAAGATTAGTAGACCGACTCCTGCCTGCATCTACTACTATTACTCCACACATCGACCGCTATCTAGCATGCATCTAGTGTATTAAGTTCATTGGAAAACAGAGTAATGCAATAAGAACGATGACATGATGTAGAGAAGATCTATTTATGTAGAAATAGACCCCATCTTGTTATTCTTAATAGCAATGATACATACGTGTCGGTTCCCCTTCTGTCACTGGGATCAAGCACCGTAAGATCGAACCCATCACAAAGCACCTCTTCCCATTGCAAGATAAATAGATCAAGTTGGCCAAACAAAACCCAAATATCAAAGAAGAAATACGAGGCTATAAGCAATCATGCATATAAGAGATCAAAGAAGACTCAAATAACTTTCATGGATAAAAACATAGATCTGATCATAAACTCAAAGTTCATCGGATCCCAACAAACACACCGCAAAAAGAGTTACATCATATGGATCTCCAAGAGACCATTGTATTGAGAATCAAATGAGAGAGAGAAAGCCATCTAGCTACTAACTACGGACCCATAGGTCTACAATGAACTACTCACGCATCATCGGAGAGGCACCAATGAGGATGATGAACCCCTCCGTGATGGTGTCTAGATTGGATCTGGTGTTTCTGGAACTTGCGGCGGCTGGAATTGATTTTCGTCGACTCCCCTAGGGTTTTTGGAATATTGGGGTATTTATAGAGCAAAGAGGCGGTGCGGGAGGCCACCGAGGTGGGCACAACCCACCTGGGCGCGCCTGGGCCCCCAGGCGCGCCCTGGTGGGTTGTGCTCCCCTCGGAGCACCCCTCTGGTACTTCTTTGGCCCAACATGTGTCTTCTGGTCCAGAAAAAATCCACAAAAAGTTTCGCTGCGTTCGGACTCCGTTTGGTATTGATTTCCTGCGATGTAAAAAAACAAGCAGAAAACAGCAACTGGCACTGGGCACTATGTCAATAGGTTAGTACCAAAAAATGATATAAATGATTATAAAATGATTGTAAAACATCCAAGAATGATAATATAACAGCATGGAACAATCAAAAATTATAGATACGTTGGAGACGTATCAGTGCAGTGCAGGTTGTTCCATGTTGGGACATGGATATCATGGTATATCACAATATCTCTTATTTAATTAATGCATCTATATACTTGGTAAAGGGTGGAAGGCTCGGCCTTTTGCCTGGTGTTTTGTTCCACTCTTGCCGCCCTAGTTTCCGTCATACCGGTGTTATGTTCATTGACGAGCGCTCCTAACACATGTGTGTGTATGGGAACCCCCTGACCAATCACTTAGGGAAGAACTCTACCAGCAAGGCCCAACTTTGGAATTTATAATGGACCACTTGGAGCACCCCTGTAGGGTTAAATCTTTTCGGAAGCCGTGCCTGCGGTTATGTGGCAGATGGGAAATTTATAATATCTGGTTGTAGAGAACTTGACACCAGATCCGAATTAAAACACACCAACCGCGTGCATAACCGTGACTGTCTCTTTTCGAGTGAGTTCGAGAAGAGAACACGGTGGGGTTATGTTTGATTCGTAAGTAGTTCAGGATCACTTATTGATCATTACTAGTTTGCGACCGTTATGCGTTGTTGCTCTTCTTACTCTTGTACTCGTAAGTTAGCCACCATACAATGCTTAGTGCTACTGCAACCTCACCACTTATCCATTCCATACCCATTAAGCTTTGCTAGTCTTGATACCCATGGTAACAGGATTGCTGAGTCCTCGTGGCTCACAGATTACTACAACAACAGATGCAAGTACAGGTAATGCGATGATATGACATGAGAGCGATGCTTGCTTGTGTTGGAGTTCTTCTGCTTCTTCTTCGATCGAGGGATAGGTTCCTGGTCGGCAGCCTGGGCTAGCAGGGTGGATGTCGTTCTTGTTTTTCATTTGATTTCATCCGTAGTCGGATGTTGCTCTTTTGGTATGATGTTTGATGTATTCATGCGGCAATTGTATGCCTTTATATGTATCCCCATTTGAGTTGTAAATGGTACGATGTAATGATATCCACCTTGCAAAAGCGTCTTCAATATGCGGCTCTATCCTTGGTGGGACCTTTGAGTTCCTCTCGGATAGGATCACATATTGGGCGTGACACCCCTCTAGACCCCTCTTCTCTATCCTTTCACTAGGCATGACACTTGAGTTGCCATGCGTGTCACCTCAGCGTCCTCCTTCTAGGAAGGACTCCTCGGCCACCAGTTGAACCTCTTCTTTGGAGGTTTATGAGAATAAACAAGGAGTCCAGGAAGGGCCAGGTCGTAGAGCAGGATGACGGTTATATAGAACCACTCCATGGACCACATCCTGGTATCCTCCTTGGGGGTACCAGGGAGATAGCCAGTCCCTGTGATCCGGCATACCTCGGCTCCTCCAACCTCCCGAATTTTTCTGTCCCGGGAACATGCGATTAAGCAGAAATATTTTTGCCACAACTCAAAGCGAGCCTCACAGTTGAGGAACATTTCGCAGAGGGCAACGAACCCTGAAATGTGCAGGATCGAATTGGGAGTTAGATGGTGGAGCTAAATCCCGTAGAACTCTAACAAACCCCTGAGGAAGGAGTGAATGGGGAAGCCAAGGCATCACCGTAGAAAGGGAACAAAACAAACCCGTTCCCCCGTGAGGTTTAGGATAATCTGCCATGAGCAGTTGACCATCTATGGACATTAAGTCAGGGAGGGTAGATGCAAGATCCGAGTCAAGGAGGTAACCTTGAGTGGCTAGGCGATCTAATTGCAGATGGGTGATGAAACAACCTCCCCAGTGTCGGTGCAACAAACCCTGGGTCCGTTGCCCAGACTGTGCACAGGCCTAAGATCAAGATTGTAACATCCAAGATCAGACCAAGCACAAGAGATCATCTCTTTGAAGAATTAGAGTGCAGATCAAGAAGACCAAGTCAAGACAAAGGAGCAAGACACCACTAAGGGAAAACCTCCCTTGTCGGGCATGCGAGCCTGGCAAGGTCAAGGTTGCCCCGGAAGCAAGCCTCAAGACCGTCCCGGCAGGCCTGCCGGGCCCTACGAAGGCAAAATACCCCGCCAAGACTCCACCGCACCACCTCACAGCGACGCAAGTCATCGATCGGTGCGGTGTCAAGCCCCAAAGTGACTAGGTGGCTGTTCTCTGCCACATGGCAGCCACTTCCTACAGAAATCACCTCCAAATGACACTCGTCCAGCGACGTGTCATGCGGACAGGAGGGAAGGTAGCCAAACAGCCCGGCAAGGCATGCCGGGCAGGCCATGATGTGACACTAAGCGGCGCATTTAATGCGCTCTGCCCTGTCTGCAGAGTTAGGTATGATAGCACTGTTTGCTATCTAATCAGTACACAATGACTTATTTGCCACTGTGGTGACCCCTTGATCTATAAAAGGAGGCCCATGGCAACCATAGAAAGGATTCGGACCCTCGTACACTCGTACGCACGTAGCTGCTCTCGCCCCGAGGCAACCCTGCCGGGCAAGAACGTTGTGTTTCCACCACAATCCACCATCAATCCACCAAAGCAGGAGTAGGGTTTTATGCCTCGCGGCGGCCCGAACCTAGGTAAAATCGCACGTGTGATCTCTGTCGTGCTGCACGATGTTCTCCGCTCTTTGTGCAATGTGCTCATCCCCCTTGCCGAACCACAAGGGGCTCATGGCCCCATAGGTGGCCGTGGTTTCCCACGACATCTTTGGCGCGCCAGGTAGGGGGAAGCGCTTGCGCGAACCCGAGAAGAGTACGTAGCGCGTCATCTTCTTCATCGTTCTCCTCATCGACGGCTCCATCGTCCATGGCGCCCAAAAAGAAACCTGTTGCCACCGCCCAGCCATCCTCCTCGAAGGCCCCGCCGCCAGTGACCATCGATGCCGCGGGGGCTACGGGGACGCCTGGGGATGTGGATGCTGCGGGGGATGTGGTCGACGCAGGCGGCGTCGTCACCACCTCCCCTGTGGCCGAAACAGGAGTAGGAGGCACCGGAGAAGGACAACACCAACAGCATCCCAGCGGTCACGCCCTACGAGGTACGGGTAGAGAGATCATTTCGTCTGCACCTCTCTGCCCGGCCGAAGGGCACAGCCACAGCGGTGGCACTCGCTCTGGGGCGAATCGCAATCCTCCGGCCGCCCCCGCTGTGGGTGCGACCGCAGGGCATGCACCGCCCCCGGAGCAAGCTGACCCAGCCGGTGCACTAAACGAAACCGCTGGTCCGCAAGTGCCTCCACCTCGTCACCACGCCATCCTGGCGACTGGCTCACGACGATGACAGCACGGCACAACCACTACCGGCACCATCAGGAGCCGGGCGACATTACGATATTCATCGACATCCATGCCAAGCGGGCCCAGCTGCTGTTGAGATTTCCGCCAGTAGCCGATCAGATGGATGAATGGAGAGCCACCATTCAGAGCCTGATTAGCTTTGCTGAGGCGGGAGGATCGCAGCGAGCTAGCCAGTCACGGCCTCCCCAGGCAACGACAACGGCCCCCGCTGCTGGCCATGCGGAAGGGGCCACACTCATGGTGTAGTCCCCTCCATGGGAGCCACGCAACCAAGAACCCGACAACGTCTTGATGGCTTCATCCGACCCTCAAGCGCGTCAAGGCCAATGGCGAGTCCTGGAGGACGGGCAAAGGGAAGGCGCGCATGTCACCATCGAGCGACGCCGCGACGCCCACCGCCAGTCCGACAGGCTTGATGGCCCCGACGTCGAGAGCCCGCACTCGCCAAAGGCGGGTACCTGCCTTTCGAGGCTGGGTGCCATGCCTTCACACGTGAGTTGCGGCAAGTCCGTTGGCCATCCACTCGCACGTTCAAGCCAGAGATACCAGAGAAGTATGACGGGAGACTGAACCCGGCAGAGTTCTTGAGCATCTACACCATCGCTGTTCAAGCTGTCGGAGGAAGAGATGAGAAGGTATTTGCCAACTACTTCCCTTTGGCACTCAAGCCAAATGTGAGGTCTTGGCTGATGCACCTGCCGAAGAACTCCATTTTGACCTGGGCCGACCAATGCCATGAGTTCGTTGGCGCCTTCACGGGCGGCCCAGCAACTTGCAGCTCCTTCCATAGAAAGAAGGAGAGACTCTGCGGAAGTACATGCAGAGATTCAACCGAGTCCACAGAAATATTCTAGACATCCACCCGGCAGCTGTGATAGCTGCGTTCCAGTCCAACATACGCAATCGTCGGATACGTTCCAAGATGAACGTTCGATTGCCCAAGACTGTGAAGGAGCTTTACACTCTGGTGGATAAGTGTGCTCGGGTAGAGGAGGGGAGGAGGCTCCCCGGAGAAGAGAATGGCATCGATGTCGACTCAGAGGATGATGACGAGGCCACCAGTCAGAAGAAGAAGAATAAGAAGCGCAATAAGAGGCGCAAGGATAAGGCAGTGATGACCGTTGAGGGATTGGGCATGCCTAGTACCGGCAAGAAGGCCAAGACTGAGGTACCCGGCAAGGAAGTTGCCGCGTGCAGTGATTGCTGGGAGGCCGCAGCTGCCGAGAAGGCTGGGAAAGGTGATGGCCCATACTGCAAGATTCATCGGACCAAGGGCCACAATCTCCAGGAGTGTCATCAGGTTGAGCAGCTCGTCAAGAAGCAGAGGGCTGAATATGAGAAGTGTGATAAGGAAAAGAGTCAGAATGGCGCTGGCGGGAAGGGTCGAGGCGGTGGAGCAAACCGCCCCGGCAAGGCTCCTCGGAATCAAGGAAAACCTGCCAGAGGCTGTGAGGAGGATTGCAATGATGAGAGTGATGGAGGGAATGAAGAGGAAACCAGCGAGCAGGTATTCTAGAAAGCTACTGACGCCCTGTGCATCGACGGGGGTGCATCTCTGCACTCCTCCCACCACCAACTTAAACAGTGGGCGCGTGAAGTCAATGTCGTGGAGCCAGCGGCAGATTCTCGGAGGCTGCTCAAGTGGTCCCGCACGCCCATCATTTTCGATGAAGAGGACCACCCTGACCGCACCACCGCGGTAGGGTGCTTGCCATTGTTGGTCTCACCAACAATACGCAACCTCAAAGTCACAAAGATGTTGGTTGACGGCGGGGCCGAGTTGAATCTGATTTCTCCAAAAGTCGTCAGCAAACTTCAGATAGCAGAGGAAGAGCTCAAGGTTACTGGTACGTTTCAAGGAATCAACCCCGGCAGGAGTCGTCCTAAGGGGAAGATCATGTTGCCAGTGACATTCGGGGGAGAGTTGAACTACCGGACTGAGAAGATCGTATTTGATGTGGTCGACCTCCCCCTGCCGTACAATGGAATCCTTGGTCGCCCAGCTCTGGCCAAATTCATGGCGGCATCCCACTATGCCTACAACACCTTGAAGATGCCAGGGCCGATGGGCGTCATTTCCATTCCGTCAGATAAGAAGGACGCAATCATTTGCGTGGACAAGATGTACCGGGAGGCAGTCACGGCAGAGGCCGCTGAAGCCGCTATTCCCGCCAAGGAAAGTAAAGGAAAGAAGAAAGCTAACAAGGACGCCAGCAAGGAATCCGGGAAGCGTACATCTTCGGAGTACGTTGCGCCTGCCGATGACTTGCCGGAGAGTTCCAATAGCAAGAGATCCAAGGCTGCTGCACCCACTGTGAAAAAGGTTCCGGCAGGGCTGGCTGGCGCTGATGGTACTTTCACTATCAGTGTGTAACACCCCTATGTAATTGCCACTGTGATCAGCTGCTAATAATGCCAAGTCAGATCATTTACAGTGCTTAAACAAAGTGGTTAATCAAAGCAAATCAACTCCATTTTGAAAATCAACTCAAATTCAAAAGTGAAATATGAAGTTGATCAAACACTGTTGGGAAAATGTTCATTAAATGGCAAATAATCCAGGAACATTTGTAAAAACCTCATCAATAAAGTTGGAGTTAGACAAATGACTCAAACAAGATGAAACAGCACCAAAACAGCAATATTAAATTCATTTAAAATCATTTCTAATTCAAATGGAATCCAAATCTGCCCAAAACAAATTTTTGGTGGAAGGGAATATTGCATTGTAATATTGGGGACAACTTTCATACTTTACAAAAATGCAAAAGTGCCCTAACTAAATCAAAACAGAAAAGAATAAAAGAAGAGGTAGCAGAGAAATAAGAAAAAGGAGAAAGTCCACTGTTGGCTGGGCCTAAGTGCACAGTGTGCAGGCCCAGTCCAACAGCAGCCCACCTAGCTCTCTCTCTCTCTCTCTCCATCGTCGTGTCGGCGCGCCTGTGGCTGCGCGCGCGCGCGCCGGCGAGCGCGCGACACGCCGACGCCACCGACAGCCGCCGACGCCGCGGGTGGATAAGGCCGAAGCCGAGCCATTCCCCCTGCCCTCCTCGACCACTCCTCCCCTCTTCCCTTGTTTTCCTCCCTCAGATCCCATCACGGCCGAGCGCCTCCGGCGCCGTGCTTCGCCGTTTGCCGTGGCCACCGTGGATCTCCCGCTCCGCCTCGATGTCGTAGACGCGCGCCGCCGACTGCCTCGTTGACTGGAGCCAGCAGCAGGAGCTGGGAGGCATCACAGCACTGGAATTCCTCCATCGCCATCTCCGGTCGCCGCCGTTCGTATTCGTTCCCGGCGACGCCACTGCAGCTCCTAACCTGTCGCCAGGCCACCGTGTGCCTCCGCTGTGAGCCCCCTTCCTTCTCCTTACCTCTGTTCGTCCCCGTGCGCGCGCTAGCTACTTATTCCCCGACGCCCGAACGCGCCGCCGCTCGCGCACGTCGCCGGCGTGTCTCCGGTGGGCTTTTGGTCAAGGGCAAATGCCCGTTGCATTCCCCGCTTCGAGTAGATGCCGTAGCCGCCTCGCGTTATCGGATTTGCACGCCACAGCCGTGTTTCCAACGAGACCCGAGTTCCGGCCACCGCCTCGAGCTCGTTTCCGGCGAGCTCAGGCCGTTTCAATCGCTTCCGCTGGTACCGTTCGACGCGGCGTCGTCTCCGCGTTCGAACGCAACCAGCCGCGACCATTTTGGTGGTCTGTGGACGATTTCCGCCGGCCACCCGTGTCTCTGCCGTGTTTTGGGCTCGCTGGCGTTCGGCCGCCGGTCGGCCGACGTGGCCAGGGTGGCCCCCGCCTATGAGCCACTGACCGTGGGGCCCCGTGAACCTTTTGACCCCGTTGACCTGAGTCAACGTGCTGACATGGCGGCGCCGTGTCACTGACACGCGGGCCCCACCGCTCAGTTAATTAGCTAAAATGTTTAATAAATAAAAACTAATTAATTAGACTAATGACCCGTTGACATGTGGGGTCCACCCCCTAATTAACCCTGTTAGTTTAATTAATTCACTGTTAGTCTAACAGAGACTGACATGTGGGTCCCACATGTCAGGATTGACTCTGGTCAGCGCCTGTTGACCGCTGACGTCACAGCGACATCATGCTGACATCATAATTCATTTTTGTAAATAAAAATAATTCCAGATAATCATTTAAACTTCGAAAATTAATAACTTTTAAACCGTAGCTCAGATCGAAAAAGTTAAAACATGAAAGTTGCTCAGAACGACGAGACGAGTCTAATCGTGCCGTCTGTTTCTTTGCCGGAACCCCCTACGTAGAAGAACTCGTAACCCCGGACCCGTATCCGACAGATGAATAGTGCACACACATCGGTAAATAAATCCCAGATTAATTCTAAAAATAACTAAAATGACTTAGATGCATATTTAGATAACCCTGCACTGCATCATAGCATCGCACGCACCGTATTGCATTTGTTTGCATTATGTTTACCTGTTTCTTCCCTCTCTTCTCTCTCGGTAGACCCCGACGTTGACATAGCCCCCGAGGCAGACGCAGCTCAGGAGTACGACTACGTCCCCGACGACACCACAGGCGACCTTGCCCTTGCCCCCGAGCAAACAGGCAAGCACCCCCATTTTGAGCATGCCTATATCGCCTATTCTCTTCTCTCTTATGCTTGCATTAGAACTGCTACTGCTACTGTTTTCCTATATCTTCTGCATAGCCTGATTATTGTAACCTGCCTTGCTACCTTTCTGGTTATCCAAGACTGATTAGTATAGGCTGGGTAGAGTCCCGACAGAGATCCCCACTTGATCCCGACTGCCCCGCTGGATGTCAGAAGACCCGATCATTGGGATTGAAGACCAGACCCTGGCACCGCACGTCACTTCCCCCTTTAGTTGCCGACACTGCTGGGTTACTGTCGAGTGCCGAGGGTGATACCTCGTCAGCACTTCTGATGTTAACCTTGTAGGTTAGTTAATCGGTCGTGGTAAGCGAGGGTGATTCCTCCTACATCACCCCCGATAACGACATCGTCGCGCAACACTTCAAGTGTGGACCTCGAGGGTGATTCCTCCTTCGTTCACCTTGACTATAACATCAGGTGGGATTCCATCGAGGGTGATTCCTCAGGATTCCCTTGGTGACAGACACACGGATACTGTTGATGTTTTGACTTGCACTAAACCATGTTACTAAAGACGGGTCGGCCCTGAAGGGTACCCGCGCGAGCTTTATGCGAGGTGATGTTTATTCGGGTGTACCTGAATGGTACCCGAGACTTGAACACGAGGCGTGGCCGGGCATTCCTCGCCCTTGCCGCAAGTCCTCGAGACGGGGCGATGGGGTCACATCGATCGTGAGTCTCTGCTCGTTTCCGCGCGCTCCTAAACCACTAAACGGTTTGGATATTTGATCCGAGGGGCCTCTGGCCTGATAGCACTAACCATCACGTGGGCATAGTATGGGCGTTCTGCGTCGTATACTTCAGCTGGAGCTTAATAGACGTCAGCGACTGAGCGGCGCACATCGAGTTGGACTGGGAACGCAACCGCACTTGTATAAGGGGTTGCTAGGTCTGCTCTCGGTGGCCCCGTAACATGCAGGAGTTCCCGGGGCGATGGCCCAAGACCCCTGGGGGCATAGGTTTAGTCCGGCGTGCTGACCTCTCTGTTAGGTATTCGGTCGGGTTGCAGCGTATCGTTTGGCCGATGGCGGGCATGACCCTGTAAAGTGTGTCCGGCTGGAGTTAAGTGAGCGTGGTGGGTAACTTGGTGCACCCCTGTAGGGAAGAAACTTCTATCGATAGCCTGTCCTACGGTAACGGACACTCGGAGTTGTATCCCGATCGGTACAACTAGAACATGTGATGAGAACTGGATAGTACGGCTCTGGGATTGCTTTCTCGCAGGGAGTCGAGAAAGGATCTCAGGTCGAGGTTGATGATACTACTACTACTTTACATTGTGTTCATCTGCTCTCTCCTAACGCTGCAAGACTGCTGGAGATGTTGAAGATGCTAGCCTTCGATAGGACTAGGCTTTCCCCCTCTATTCTGGCATTTCTGCAGCCCAGTCCACATATACAGCCATTCCTTTGACAATGTTGCATATGTAGTGTAGATCCTTGCTTGCTGAGTACTTCGGATGAGTACTCACGTTTGCTTTACTTTCTTTTCCCCCCATATCCAATTGATGCCACCAGACGACGGAGCCCCTGAGCCCAGTCGACGACCAGTACTACTACCCGCCTGGCGAGTACTACTACTACGAGGAGCCGACTGATGACCAGGAGTAGGATCGGAGGGTCCAGGGCAGGAGGCCTACGCCTTTCGATCGTAGCTTTTATTTTACCCCGCCTCTGTGAAGGCTTAGCTCTCTCTCTGTAATATATCTGTACTCAGATATCTAATGCATCCGCTGACGCTTGTATGCCATCGAGCTATGTATTCGAGCCCTCGAGGCCCTGGCTTGTAATATAAAGCTTGTATGACTTTATTTATGTTTTAGAGTTGTGTTGTGATATCTTCAAGTGAGTCCTTAGGCTTGATCGTGCGCATTTGCGTGTATGGTTAGTGCACGATTAAGCCGGGGTCGTCACAGGTTGGTATCAGAGTCGACTTCCTCTAGGAGTCCCCCTTTCCAACTCTTTGGCCGAAGTTGAGTCTAGTGGTCAAAAACTGTTTTACTAACTTGGCTGTGTGGCTTACGGGCCCACGTCGCCAACTGGGTGGTATTAGGATCTTTTACTCCTCGATCTTTACTCTGGGAACTCTGACTTCTCTTCTATTCGGGTTAAAAATTTACTAACACCGACACTTAGGATCTCGTAATTCCTATCCTCCCGGAGAGCTGGATTCAGTGCGATTTCCCTGCCTTTGATCTGATTAGTCTGATAATCATTTTCCTTTCCATTGTTTTGTTTAACCTTTCCTTCTGAGATCGGTTATATTTCTCATTGTCTTATGACAACCCTGAACTTCTCTGTTTCAGATGGATCGACTGTTTCCACCGTGGCCTACGACCCAGCTTGTGCTTCGCACTTGGGCTCGTGATGCCCCCGGGTTTCCAGCTGTTCTGATCGCCCTCCTGACTAGACTGGGTTACCGCTGGTATCCCGAGTACATGGTCTACGAGGTATACCGCGAGTTCAACCAGGAACAGTACTATGCTGATGTTCGTATCTATGATCAGCACAATGACTCGGACACCGAGCTACACCTTTTTCACGGAATAGGCGTGACGATTGAGATGGCAGTACATGATGCCACCTACTCTGCTGTCGCACGTCTCCGAGGAGAGCACAATGCTAGCTTGGATGATTCTATGTATCGATACATTCCGTATGCACCTGTTGGAGATGCTACTGGATACTACACAGCTATCTGTGCCCCGTACGAGTCTTGACGCTACGACCCGCAGATTCTGATTCAGTGCACTCAGGCTCTGGATCGCACTGTTCGGGCTCTTGCTGTCGAGTTGTTCGCCACTCGAGCACGCTACTACGAGGCTATGTCACAGTTGCTACCAGCTGTTCGTGCAGGGATACATCCGGAGTATATTCTTTACCCACGCAGGACCGAGATGCCGCCAGGTATTGATTGGCCTGCAGTGGGAGGTCACACGCCTGCACGTGGACCTCTTCTTACAGTTCGAGACTGGGTTCTGCATCAGAGTGCACATGGAGCACAGGATCCTGCCGCGATGAACATTCGTCGTCCGCACTTGCAGTTACCCCGTTTCAGTGGTTTTCTCCGACGCTGATGTAGCCTTTGCTATGTCACGTTGTGTACTTCCTTACCGCGTGCCTGCGTGCCGCCTAGTGTGTCTAGCTTTTCAATTTGCGCCGTTATGCTGCCCGATTGTAACCGACTGTGTATGGATCTGTATGTCTTAATGACTACTTTTAGCATCTATTGCACTCTTTCAATAATGTCGAGTTACATCATGTTTATTGTTAAACACTTGCATAAGCTATTGCTAAAATACCCCTGTTGAAATAGCAGGATGGCTGACAACAATCCGCCACCGCCGCCACCACCTGATTACATGGCAGCGATGATGCAACAATTTGAACTCAACCGCCAGTTTATGATGGGAATTATGCAGCAATTCCCTCGTCCTGATGCTAATCAGCAGCCACCATCCATCACCTTGCCAGAGTTTATGAGGCTCAGTCCATCGTTTTTCCGCAACACAGTCAACCCACTAGATGCAGATGACTGGCTGCGTGACATCTCCCATGAGATGGAGTCTGCTGGTGTCGCCCAGGCCAATTATGTCACTTTTGCGACTTATCTTCTGAAGGGTCCCGCTTCACAATGGTGGGCCACTCACCGATAGACCCTGCCACCTGGTACTGTCGTCACTTAGGCAGAATTCAAGATTGCTTTCCGTGCCCGCTACATTCCTCTAGCTGTCATAGCTAGGAAGAAGGCCGAGTTCCGTAGCCTTGTTCAAGGCAACAAGACTGTGGAAGTCTATCAGTGCGAGTTTCTTGACTTGTCTCGCTACGCTGAAGAGGACATTCCTACTGATGAACGAAGGCAAGAGAAGTTCCGTGAAGGACTGCATCATGATATACAGTTGGCCCTCCTTGTCCAAGACTTTCCTGATTTCGCCACCTTGGTGAATAAGGCTATTATGGTTGAAACTGGACTTAAGAAGCATAAAGAAGCATCCAGACGCACCCGAGAAGCGGGCTCATCTTCGGGCTCATCTTCCCAGAAGCGACGCATCTGGTTCCCTCAAGGCATGTTCCGTTCAGCAGCTCCTGCGAACATGCCCTCTTATGTTGCACCACGTCTGCCACCTCCACCACCGAGGCAGCCTCTGCCAGCTCCAGCACCTCGAGCTCCAGCACCTCATCCTGACAGCGGACTATGCTTCAAGTGTGGCAAGCCAGGTCACCGTGCTAGAGATTGTTCTCAGAATCAGAATCAACTGGCTCTTCCTTCTGCTGGCCGTGGAATTGGCCGTGGTATTCCTCAACAGCGCCACTATAATGCCAGACCTTCTTATGGTCGTGGGCAGAGCTACCACGTCAACATGTCTGAAGCTCCGGATCAACCAGACACTGTGATGGGTACACTTCTCGTTAATTCAGTACCAGCATCTGTTTTATTTGATTCAGGAGCATCGCATTCCTTCATGTCAGAACATTTTGCACGCATGCATGACATTAAATGCGAATACATGAACACACCCTTATTGGTACATACTCCCATGGGCGGTTGCCGAACCTTTGCGGTTAGCTATAATGTTCCCGTTGAAATCGAAGGGTTGGAGTTCAGTGCGTCTCCCATTATTCTGAAATCGTCCAAGATTGACCTTATTCTGGGAATGGATTGGTTGAAGGCCCATTACGCCTCAATCAATTGCGCCACCAAAGTTGTTCACCTCTTGCACCCCTCGAATGAGATAGTGAATTACCATGCTCATATCACTCAGAACGCTGAGGCTCAAATTTATGCCTTGAATGCATTGAATGCTTCTCCGCTTGATGGGATCGAAAACATTCCAGTGGTCTGTGACTTCCCGGATGTCTTTCCAGAAGAACTTCCAGGAATACCCCCTGCTAGAGCTGTCGAGTTCGTCATCGACTTGAAGCCTGGCACCACTCCTATTGCGAAGCGTCCCTACAAGATGCCTCCGCACCATCTTATTGAACTCAAGGAAGAAATTGATAAATCCTTAAGAAAGGGTTTCATTCACCCTAGTTCCTCCGCTTGGGGAGCGCCTTCTCTCTTCGTTAAGAAGAAGGATGGAACTAACCGTTTGGTTCAAGATTACCGTCCAATCAACCAGGTAACTATCCAGAATAAATATCCGCTTCCCCGGATCAACGATTTATATGATCAACTCGCAGGATCTTCGGTGTTTTCTAAACTTGACTTGAGGTTGGGTTATCACCAGATCCGTGTCCGCGAAGAGGATATTCCGAAGACTGCATTCGTTACCCGTTACGTCTCTTACGAGTACACCGTCATGTCGTTTGGCTTAACAAACGCTCCAGCTACCTTCTCCCGCTTAATGAATTACATATTCATGGATTACCTCGACAAATTCATCGTGGTATATCTGGATGATATTCTGGTTTATTCGAAGAACAAAGAAGAACATGCTGAGCACCTTCGTCTTGTTCTGGAGAGACTACGAGAGCACAAGTTATATGCCAAGTACTCTAAGTGCGAATTCTGGCTTTCTGAGGTAACCTACCTTGGACATGTCATCTCCAAGGATGGTATCGCAGTTAACCCGGAGCGAGTTCAGGCTATTCTTGACTGGACCCCTCCGAAGAATGTAAAGCAAGTCAGAAGTTTTCTCGGGCTTGCAAGTTATTGTCGCCGTTTCATCGAGAATTTCTCCAAGATTGCCAAGCCCCTGACTAATCTGCTCCACAAAGGCGTTAAGTTTGAGTGGACAGACAAATGTCAGGAAAGCTTCCAGACCCTCAAGGACAAGCTGACTTCTGCTCTGGTGCTTGCTCCTCCAGACTCCCGCAAAGATTTTGTGATCTTCTGCGACGCCTCTCGCCAAGGACTAGGTTGTGTCCTAATGCAAGAGCGAAGAGTAATTGCTTATGCTTCGCGACAATTGCGTCCACATGAAGAGAATTACCCAGTGCATGATCTTGAACTTGCTGCTGTGATTTATGCTTTGAAGCAGTGGCGTCATTACCTCCTTGGTAATCGGTGTGAGATTTACACCGATCATCAGAGCTTGAAGTACTTATTCACTCAACCGGAACTTAATCTTCGTCAGCAGCGTTGGTTGGAAACAATCACCGATTATGACTGTGGTATTTCCTACACTCCTGGCAAAGCTAATGTGATGGCTGATGCCTTGAGCCGCAAGTCATATTGTAGTAACCTCATGGTAAAGCAAGCTCAACCCCAGCTATATGAAGAATTGCGCAAGCTGAACCTTTGTATCATTCCGCAAGGTTCTCTTAATAACCTTGTGATACAACCAGATCTTGAGAAAGCTGTCAAGATTGCGCAAGCTAAAGATGCCGAAATTGGTCTAATGAAGAAAGAGCTTCACCTTGAAAAGTACAGGGATTTCTCGATTGCTGAAGATGGAACCTTGTACTTCCGAGACCGCATTGTAGTACCTCGCTTCGAGCTGATGACTGACAAAGTCATGAAGGAGGCCCATGATACACCGCTATCTATCCATCCGGGTAGTACCAAGATGTATCGAGATCTTCGTCAAACGTACTGGTGGTCTAGAATGAAGCAATATATTGCTCGTTATGTTGCCGAGTGTGACGTTTGTCGTCGCGTGAAGGCAGAACATTAGAAACCTGCTGTAATTCTGCAACCACTTCCTATTCCTCTGTGGAAGTGGGATAAAGTGCAAATGGACTTCATTACTGGTCTTCCCAAGTCTCAGAAGGGTCACGATGCTATTCTTGTCGTCATCGACCAACTCTCCAAGGCTGCACACTTTCTGCCAGTTAAGGAGACTATTACTGCTAGTCAGTTAGCAGAGCTATATATCTCCAGAATTGTTTCACTCCATGGTATTCCCAAGGAAATCAGTTCAGACCGTGGCAGCATTTTCACTGGCCATTTCTGGGAAAGTTTCCAGAAAGTAATGGGAACTCATATTACCTGGAGTTCAGCTTATTATCCACAATCCCAAGGCCAAGTTGAGCGCGTTAATCAAGTGCTTGAAGATATGCTTCGAGCTTGTGTTATATCCTTCGGTAAGAAATGGGAGGAATCTCTCCCGTATGCCGAGTTCTCTTATAACAACAGCTATCAAGCCAGCTTGAAAATGGCCCCCTTTGAGGTTCTTTATGGTCGTAAATGTCGAACCCCTCTGAATTGATCAGAAACTGGGGAACGACCTCTTGTTGGACCGGACATTATTCAGCATGCCGAAGAACAAGTCCGAATTGTCCGGGAGAATCTCAAAGCAGCTAAAGACCGTCAGAAGAGTAATTATGATCGTAAGCGATGGGGTGTGATCTATCAACCTGGTGATCAAGCTTATCTCTGTGTCACTCCAATGAAGGGCACCCATCGTTTCGGAATCAAGGGCAAGCTAGCTCCTCGCTATATTGGTCCTTTCCGCATCATGGCTAGACGTGGACAGGTGGCATATAAATTGGAGTTGCCACCGCAATTCTCCCATATTCATGATGTCTTCCACGTGTCGCAACTCCGTAAGTGCTTCAAGGAATCTCTGCACCGTGCAGTGGATCATGAGATGCTCGAGCTACAAGATGATTTTTCCTATAAGGAGCATCCGATCCGCATCCTCGATGAAGCTGAACATCGAACTCGTCAGAAGACGACCAAGTTTCTGAAAGTGCAGTGGTCGAATCACACTGAAGAAGAAGCCACTTGGGAACGCGAGGATCATCTTCGGGAAGAATATCCCGGACTCTTTCCTTCTACCTCCTAAATTCTTGGGACGAGAATTTCTTTTAGAGGAGGAGAACTTGTAACACCCCTATGTAATTGCCACTATGATCAGCTGCTAATAATGCCAAGTCACATCATTTGCAGTGCTTAAACAAAGTGGTTAATCAAAGCAAATCAACTCCATTTTGAAAATCAACTCAAATTCAAAAGTGAAATATGAAGTTGATCAAACACTGTTGGGAAAATGTTCATTAAATGGCAAATAATCCAGGAACATTTGTAAAACCCTCATCAATAAAGTTGGAGTTAGACAAATGACTCAAACAAGATGAAACAGCACCAAAACAGCAATATTAAATTCATTTAAAATCATTTCTAATTCAAATGGAATCCAAATCTGCCCAAAACAAATTTTTGGTGGAAGGGAATATTGCATTGTAATATTGGGGACAACTTTCATACTGTACAAAAATGCAAAAGTGCCCTAACTAAATCAAAACAGAAAAGAATAAAAGAAGAGGTAGCAGAGAAATAAGAAAAAGGAGAAAGTCCACTGTTGGCTGGGCCTAAGTGCACAGTGTGCAGGCCCAGTCCAACAGCAGCCCACCTAGCTCTCTCTCTCTCTCTCTCCATCGCCGTGTCGGCGCGCCAGTGGCTGCGCGCGCGCGCGCCGGCGAGCGCGCGACACGCCGACGCCACCGACAGCCGCCGACGCCGCGGGTGGATAAGGCCGAAGCCGAGCCATTCCCCCTGCCCTCCTCGACCACTCCTCCCCTCTTCCCTCGTTTTCCTCCCTCAGATCCCATCGCGGCCGAGCGCCTCCGGCGCCGTGCTTCGCCGTTTGCCGTGGCCACCGTGGATCTCCCGCTCCGCCTCGATGTCGTAGACGCGCGCCGCCGACTGCCTCGTTGACTGGAGCCAGCAGCAGGAGCTGGGAGGCATCACAGCGCCGGAATTCCTCCATCGCCATCTCCGGTCGCCGCCGTTCGTCTTCGTTCCCGGCGACGCCACTGCAGCTCCTAACCTGTCGCCAGGCCACCGTGTGCCTCCGCTGTGAGCCCCCTTCCTTCTCCTTACCTCTGTTCGTCCCCGTGCGCGTGCTAGCTGCTTATTCCCCGACGCCCGAACGCGCCGCCGCTCGCGCACATCGCCGGCGTGTCTCCGGTGGGCTTTTGGTCAAGGGCAAATGCCCGTTGCATTCCCCGCTTCGAGTAGATGCCGTAGCCGCCTCGTGTTATTGGATTTGCACGCCGCAGCCATGTTTCCAACGAGACCCGAGTTCCGTCCACCGCCTCGAGCTCGTTTCCGGCGAGCCCAGGCCGTTTCAATCGCTTCCGCTGGTACCGTTCGACGCGGCGTCGTCTCCGCGTTCGAACGCAACCAGCCGCGACCATTTTGGTGGTCTGTGGATGATTTCCGCCGGCCACCCGTGTCTCCGCCGTGTTTTGGGCTCGCCGGCGTTCGGCCGCCGGTCGGCCGACGTGGCCAGGGTGGCCCCCGCCTATGAGCCACTGACTATGGGGCCCCGCGAACCTTTTGACCCCGTTGACCTGAGTCAACGTGCTGACGTGGCGACGCCGTGTCACTGACACGCGGGCCGCACCGCTCAGTTAATTAGCTAAAATGTTTAATAAATAAAAACTAATTAATTAGACTAATGACCCACTGACATGTGGGGTCCACCCCCTAATTAACCCTGTTAGTTTAATTAATTCACTGTTAGTCTAACAGAGACTGACATGTGGGTCCCACATGTCAGGATTGACTCTGGTCAGCGCCTGTTGACCGCTGACGTCACAGCGACGTCATGCTGATGTCATAATTCATTTCTGTAAATAAAAATAATTCCAGATAATCATTTAAACTTCGAAAATTAATAACTTTTAAACCGTAGCTCAGATCGAAAAATTTAAAACATGAAAGTTGCTCAGAACGACGAGACGAGTCTGATCATGCCGTCTGTTTCTTTGCCGGAATCCCCTACGTAGAAGAACTCATAACCCCGGATCCGTATCCGGCAGATGAATAGTGCACACACATCGGTAAATAAATCCTAGATTAATTCTAAAAATAACTAAAATGACTTAGATGCATATTTAGATAACCCTGCACTGCATCATAGCATCGCACGCACCGTATTGCATTTGTTTGCATTATGTTTACCTGTTTCTTCCCCCTCTTCTCTCTCGGTAGACCCCGACGTTGACGTAGCCCCCGAGGCAGACGCAGCTCAGGAGTACGACTACGTCCCCGACGACACCACAGGCGACCTTGCACTTGCCCCCGAGCAAATAGGCAAGCACCCCCATTTTGAGCATGCCTATATCGCCTATTCTCTTCTCTCTTATGCTTGCATTAGAACTGCTACTGCTACTATTTACCTATATCTGCTGCATAGCCTGATTATTGTAACCTGCCTTGCTACCTTTTTGGTTATCCTAGACTGATTAGTATAGGCTGGGTAGAGTCCCGACAGAGACCCCCACTTGATCCCGACTGCCCCGCTGGATGTCAGAAGACCCGATCATCGGGATTGAAGACCAGACCCTGGCACCGCACGTCACTTCCCCCTTTAGTTGCCGACACTGCTGGGTTACCATCGAGTGCCGAGGGTGATACCTCGTCAGCACTTCTGATGTTAACCTTGTAGGTTAGTTAATCGGTCGTGGTAAGCGAGGGTGATTCCTCCTACATCACCCCCGATAACGACATCGTCGCGCAACACTTCAAGTGTGGACCTCGAGGGTGATTCCTCCTTCGTTCACCTTGACTATAACATCAGGTGGGATTCCATCGAGGGTGATTCCTCAGGATTCCCTTGGTGACAGACACACGGATATTGTTGATGTTTTGACTTGCACTAAACCATGTTACTAAAGACGGGTCGGCCCTGAAGGGTACCCACGCGAGCTTTATGCGAGGTGATGTTTATTCGGGTGTACCTGAATGGTACCCGAGACTTGAACACGAGGCGTGGTCGGGCATTCCTCGCCCTTGCCGCAAGTCCTCGAGACGGGGCGATGGGGTCACATCGATCGTGAGTCTCTGCTCGTTTCCGCGCGCTCCTAAACCACTAAACGGTTTGGATATTTGATCCGAGGGGCCTCTGGCCTGATAGCACTAACCATCACGTGGGCATAGTATGGGCGTTCTGCGTCGTATACTTCAGCCGGAGCTTAATAGATGTCAGCGACTGAGCGGCGCACATCGAGTTGGACTGGGAACGCAACCGCACTTGTATAAGGGGTTGCTAGGTCTGCTCTCGGTGGCCCCGTAACATGCAGGAGTTCCCGGGGCGATGTCCCAAGACCCCTGGGGGCATAGGTTTAGTCCGGCGTGCTGACCTCTCTGTTAGGTATTCGGTCGGGTTGCGGCGTATCGTTTGGCCGAGGGCGGGCATGACCCTGTAAAGTGTGTCCGGCCGGAGTTAAGCGAGCGTGGTGGGTAACTTGGTGCACCCCTGCAGGGAAGAAACTTCTATCGATAGCCTGTCCTACGGTAACGGACACTCGGAGTTGTATCCCGATCGGTACAACTAGAACATGTGATGAGAACTAGATAGTACGGCTCTGGGATTGCTTTCTCGCAGGGAGTCGAGAAAGGATCTCAGGCCGAGGTTGATGATACTACTACTACTTTACATTGTGTTCATCTGCTCTCTCCTAATGCTGCAAGACTGCTGGAGATGTTGAAGATGCTAGCCTTCGATAGGACTAGGTTTTCCCCCTCTATTCTGGCATTTCTGCAGCCCAGTCCACATATACAGCCATTCCTTTGACAATGTTGCATATGTAGTGTAGATCCTTGCTTGCTGAGTACTTCGGATGAGTACTCACGTTTGCTTTACTTTCTTTTCCCCCCATATCCAATTGATGCCACCAGACGACGGAGCCCCTGAGCCCAGTCGACGACCAGTACTACTACCCGCCTGGCGAGTACTACTACTACGAGGAGCCGACTGATGACCAGGAGTAGGATCGGAGGGTCCAGGGCAGGAGGCCTACGCCTTTCGATCGTAGCTTTTATTTTACCCCGCCTCTGTGAAGGCTTAGCTCTCTCTCTGTAATATATCTGTACTCAGATATCTAATGCATCCGCTGACGCTTGTATGCCATCGAGCTATGTATTCGAGCCCTCGAGGCCCTGGCTTGTAATATAAAGCTTGTATGACTTTATTTATGTTTTAGAGTTGTGTTGTGATATCTTCAAGTGAGTCCTTAGGCTTGATCGTGCGCATTTGCGTGTATGGTTAGTGCACGATTAAGCCGGGGTCGTCACACAGTGCCACCCTCGATGACAAATAGGAAAGCGCACTCGTTGCCTTCCTACGGGCGAATATCGATGTGTTTGCTTGGCAACCATCTGATATCCCCGGTGTTCCCAGGGAGGTAATCGAGCAACACCTTGCTATCTGCCCACATGCCTGACCCGTCAAGCAGAAGGTCCGAAAGCAAGCCTTGGAGCGGTAGCAGTTCATTGTCGAGGAGATCAAGAAACTTGAGGCAGCTGGTCTAGTCAGAGGAGTATTGCATCCAACATAGTTAGCGAATCCTGTGGTGGTACGCAAGGCCAACGGGAAATGGAGGCTGTGCATAGATTTTACGGATCTGAACAAGGCATGCCCAAAGGACCCATTTCCCTTATCGCGCATCGACCAGATTGTGGATTCCACCTCCGGGTGTGACCTGCTTTCCTTCCTGGATGCCTACTCTGGATATCATCAGATCTTTATGTCAAAGGAAGACGAAGAGAAGACTGTGTTCATCACCCCGTGTGGCACATACTGCTTCGTACGGATGCCTTTCGGGTTGAAGAGCGCCGGATCCACTTTCGCAAGGGCAGTCTAGATTGGTTTTGAGTCACAGTTGCACAGAAACATTGAAGCTTACATGGATGATATTGTGGTCAAGACCAAGGACAGATCAACCCTCATTCAGGATTTGGAAGAGACATTTGCTAATCTGCGCAAGATCAACTTGAAGCTAAACCCGGAGAAGTGTGTGTTTGGCGTTCCTTCCGGCAAGCTACTTGGCTTCTTTGTGTCCCACCGGGGGATAGAGGCCAACCCCGACAAGATCAAGGCTATCAAGTAGATTCAAGCACCCAAGACAGTTAAGGACGTGAGGCGTTTGACTGGATGTGTTGCCGCGCTTAGCAGATTCATTTCCAAGTTTGCCGAGCGTGCCTTGTCGTTCTTCAAAATCTTGAAGAAGGCAGGACCCGTGGAGTGGACCCCAGAGGCAGACGCTGCACTGCAAGATTTGAAGGCCTACCTTTCCTCTGTGCCCACTTTGGTCACTCCTAAACCATAAGAACTGTTGTTGCTATACTTGGCGGCAACTAATCAAGTGGTTAGCGCGGGCGCAGCGGGAAGTGGATGAAGCGGCAACCACAGCCAGTGTCCCCTCCGGGGAGGAAAGTGAGCATACCCCGGCAAGATCAGATGCAAATCAAGATAGAGAAGAGCAAGGCAGCGGAGGCAGCCCCAAGGATGCAGCAAAGAAGAAGGTGGTGCAACGCCCAGTGTACTTCATCAGCTCCCCGTTGCAGGGGGCTCGATCCAGGTACTATGGCGTGCAAAAGTTGATTTTTGGCCTTGTCATGGCCTCAAGGAAACTGCGCCACTACTTCTAA
The DNA here is from genome assembly GCA_011799875.1 of Thinopyrum elongatum. Taxonomy (NCBI): domain Eukaryota; kingdom Viridiplantae; phylum Streptophyta; class Magnoliopsida; order Poales; family Poaceae; genus Thinopyrum; species Thinopyrum elongatum. Next base: position 227,266,130 of record CM022299.1, read on the forward strand.
GCCCACGAGATCACGGTTGTCACCCGCTTCCCTTTGCAACGGATATTCCGAAAGGCTATCGGCAGGATAGTGGAGTGGGCCTTGGAGTTATCCAGCTTTGGTTTGAAGTTTGAGAGCACATCAACTATTCAGAGCAGAGCATTAGTAGAGTTTATTGCAGAATGGACGCCGACTCCTGATGAAGAAGTGTTGGAGACAGTTATTCCCGACAAGGAAGCGCCCCAAGAATGGATCATGTATTTCGACGGTGCCTTCTCCCTACAAGGTGCAGGGGTTGGCGTGCTTCTTGTTGCTCCCACTGGAGAACACCTGAAGTACGTCGTCCAGATGCATTTTTCCCGGGAGAAGGCTACCAACAATAATGCAGAGTACGAGGGGCTCCTTGCCGGGCTCAAGATTGCAATAGAACTAGGGATCAAGAAATTGATCATCCGCGGAGACTCGCAACTTGTGGTGAGACAAGTCAACAAGGATTACCAAAGTCCATTTATGGAGGCATACGTTGAGGAAGTGAGAAAGTTGGAGGAGCGCTTTGACAGATTGCAAACAGAGCACGTACCCCGTGCGGAAAATAGCATTGCTGATCATCTGTCGGAGTGTGTTGCGCAGAAGCTTCCTGTGGAACCAGGGACTTTTGTTCTCCATCTGACTCAGCCCTCCGTATCCCCGGCAACAATGGCTAGAAAGAGGAGGAAACTGGACTCCGGCAAGCCTCTCCCGGTAGAACCTTTCAAGGCTCCCGGTAGAGAACTTGTCAGGAACAACTCCCCTTCGGTCGCTGTGCTGCATCCTCCCGCCAGGCCACCGGTCCCCGCGGTCGAGGAATGCACTCCCACGAATGAGGAGGTGCCGCTAGTCCTCGTTGCCGAGCCTCAGGCTCCAACTTGAGCGCGGCACATAGTCCATTTCCTCCAAACTGGAGAACTTCCCGAAAAGCAAGAAGAAGCTGAAAGAGTAGCCCAGAGGGTCAGTATGTATCAGTTCGTTGACGACACACTGTACAGAAGGATGCCCAACAGTGTGAATTGAAGTGCATTTGCCGCGAAGGAGGAAAGGAACTACTGGCAGAGATACACAAGGGTATGTGCGGCTCACACATCGGATCGAGGGCTCTGGTAGGAAAAGCCTTCCGGCAAGGATTTTACTGGCCCATAGCCCTCCAAGATGCAGTTGAGTTGGTCACCAAATGTGAAGCCTGCCAGTTCCATTCCAAGAATATCCACCTGCCTGCCCAAGCTCTTTAGACAATCCCTTTATCATGGCCATTTTCGATCTGGGGGCTTGACATCTTGGGCCCCTTCCTTCGTGCTACCGGGGGCTTTGAATTCTTGTTCGTCGCCATCGACAAGTTTACAAAGTGGCCGGAAGTAGAGCCCGTGAGAAAGGTGTCTGCTCAGTCAGCTATCAAGTTCTTGAAAGGATTGGTGTGCCGCTTCGGAGTCCCTGCTCGAATAATCACCGACAACGGCACCCAATTCACGAGCCATGCCTTCATGCAGTACATTCATGCCCTCGGAAGCAAGATCTCATTCACCTCTGTTGCTCATCCAAGGAGCAACGGGCAAGCTGAGAGGGCGAACACTGAAGTATTGCAAGGACTCAAGACGAGAACATTTGATAAACTACAGAAGTGTGGCAGGCGGTGGATCGACGAGCTGCCGGTGGTCCTTTGGTCCCTCAGAATGACACCAAATCGAGCTACCGGATAGACTCCTTTCTTCCTAGTCTATGGGGCAGAAGCAGTTATCCCCACGGAACTCATTTACGGGTCACCTCGAGTACTTACCTACGATGAAGTAGCGCAGGAACAACACCGGCATGATGATGCTGTGCTACTCGAGGAGAACTGTCTCTGGGCTACTACGCGTGCTGCACGCTACCAGCAAGCCCTGCGTCGCTATCACAGCCACAGGGTTCATGCTCGGAGTTTTGAGGAAGGTGTCCTTGTCCTTAGGCGTGTTCAGTCCGCCAAGGGTACAAACAAGTTGACGCCGAAGTGGGAAGGCCCTTACCGGGTAGTACGAGTCACCAGACCTGGCGCAGTCCGTCTGGAGACCGGAGATGGCATTCAGTTGCAAAACTCATGGAACATTGAGCATCTCCGCAAGTTCTACCCGTAAGGCGCGGCTGTCGGGCCCTGCCTGGCAGCCACCCTTTTGTACAGGCCTTGCCTCTGTTGCATGTAACCCCTTGTACAAAGCCAGGCGCAGACCCTGATCAACAAAGAAATAAATGAAGCGTTGGGGGGGCCCCGACAAATTGCATGCATGCATAAGCATATCATGAGCATAGCATGTTCATATAGATAAGATCGCATGAGGCATCATTTTCATCTGCATCAAACTACAGGCTCCTGCCGTGGATTCGGTCCCAAAGAGGAGAAGAGAAGACAAGCCTACATTGCGATCCCCGGCAAGCCCAAACAGATAAGTTCTTTCTCTTATCCGTATGTGTTCTGTAAGTAAAAACTTGTGCATAAGAAAACCCCGCCACTTTCGAAACTTAGGTGCTCCCGTCCCTTGACTCAAACGCTGCTTCAGTCGGGGTGGTTGTAGTGGCCTTTGGCGAGAAAGTTTGGTGGGGGGCTGGTCCCTCTTTACAATTTGTGCCCGGCAAGCCTAGCTCCGCGACAGCAAACTAAGGGTACCGGTAGGATAGCCTGCCGGGAAAAACTTGTTTACTTGAATGTATAGAGGCATTCTACCTCTGCATGGACATGTTACATGCACAAGTGCCCGGCAAGGTTTATCTTTTTCATTAATATGCTGATCAACAACTACAGATCTTACAGAACACAAACATGGGTAAAAGAGATTACATAATTTGAACTAAAGTTTGGCAAGTGCCTACATATTTTAGATTGAAAAAGATAAGTACCCCGTAATGTCTTTGCTCCGTTTCCCCTCTTTGAAGCTACAGAAGGGAGACGAAGAAGACGGAGGGAAGGCCCGGCTGGGATTCGGTGCCTCCCCAGGATCAGGATGGCGCCACTCCCGGGCTGGGAGGAAGAAACCGGAGGGCAGGTGCGAATGGTGGCACTGCCAAAGGCCCAGCCAGTGATGATGGTGCTGCCGGCAAGCACGCCTCGTCGGAGCGGTCGTCCTCGCTCTTGACGCGTCGTGGGTTGCCGCCACTTTCGTCACCGCTGTCGCCTGAAGCTCCCACCACGACGGCCTGGGTGAACACCAGGCGCTCCGGGTGGCTCCACAGAGAGCATGGTCGTCTCCAACGACCCGGAGATAGAAGGTTGCCGCCCTTCGAAGAAGCATGCATTGGGACAAGGAGCCCGCCCGTGCGCCGGACAGGCAGTACCCTGAAAGGAGGGATCTGCCATTACCAATGACGAACCACTTCTACGGCCTCTCTCCGACATCACAAGGGAAGGGGGAATAGGCCACGTTTGACTACCACGCCTTGCGCCCATTGTGGGCTCCGGCGTGGTGTCGCTTGCGTCGCCCCTCACTAAGATTGAAGCCACGGGCGGTCCGGCGACGAGCACATCGGAGTCGCTACCTCCGGTGCTACCACCACACCGCCCGCACGCTCCCTGGAGGCCTGCACAAAGACAAGGGGGGGATCCTACCCCAGCAAAGGCGTGACCGCACCCTTCTCCTACTCCCCAAGCATCGACATGGGCATTCGACATCATCAACCCCAAGCTAGGGCCCGGGGCCTGCCCCTGGGCTCTCCTTTTAGGCATACCTCAGGAGAAAGCAGAAAGCGAAGGAGGAGGGGTGTGTGGATGAATACTCCTACTCCTCCCCCACCACTTCTTTTATAGGCAGGCTGAGGCTGGGAGCCGACCCCTCGGCAGGTAACCGCTGTCCTCCTCCACCAATCTGAGAAGACCGGGCCCCTACCTTGACGCTCTCCCGCACCACGCGCCTCCGTTACCTACCCCACTCAATGCATGCGGCATACGTGGCTAAGGATAAGGGCGTGGTGGGAAGAGTGAATTGGCAATTACTCGTCCATGCGTTAAAGTCATTCACGGGCCATTACAAAAGTGGCCCTACCAAAATTGGCGTTACGCGACGCCCGGGAGAACCGGAAACTGACCTGGACTCAGGTTAATGAAGAAGCAAAGAAGATCTCAAGAGACAAGCAACTGCTACCCTTTCGCCTGTGCACTGGTTAGGGCCTACCCCGACGACGCTCGGCAGCGCGTTCGGGCCAGGCCCGGGGGCTCCTATCGGTGTAACAAACCCTGGGTCCGTTGCCCAGACTGTGCACAGGCCTAAGATCAAGATTGCAACATCCAAGATCAGACCAAGCACAAGAGGTCAGCTCTTTTAAGAATCAGAGTGCAGATCAAGAAGACCGACCAAGTCAAGCCAAAGGAGCAAGACACCACTAAGGGAAAACCTCCCTTGCCGGGTAGGCGAGCCTGGCAAGGTCAAGGTTGCCCCGGAAGCAAGCCTCAAGACCGTCCCGGCAGGCCTGCCGGGCCCTACGAAGGCAAAATACCCCGCCAAGACTCCACCGCACCACCTCATGGCTACGCAAGTCATCGATCGGTGCGGTGTCAAGCCCCAAAGTGACTAGGTGGCTGTTCTCTGCCACATGGCAGCCACTTCCTACAGAAATCACCTCCAAATGACACCCGTCCAGTGACGTGTCATGCGGACAGGAGAGAAGATAGCCAAACAGCCCGGCAAGGCGTGCCGGGCAGGCCATGATGTGACACTAAGCGGCGCATTTAATGCGCTCTGCCCTGTCTGCAGAGTTAGGTATGATAGCACTGTTTGCTATCTAATCAGTACACAATGACTGATTTGCCACTATGGTGACCCCTTGATCTATAAAAGGAGGCCCATGGCAACCATAGAAAGGATTCGGACCCTCGTACGCTCGTAGCTGCTCTCGCCCCGAGGCAACCCTGCTGGGCAAGAACGTTGCGTTTCCACCACAGTCCACCATCAATCCACCAAAGCAGGAGTAGGGTTTTACGCCTCGCAGCAGCCCGAACCTGGGTAAAATTGCCCGTGTGATCTCTGCCGTGCTTCGCGACGTTCTCCGCTCTTTGTGCAATGTGCTCATCCCCCTTGCCAAACCACAAGGGGCTCATGGCCCCATAGGTGGTCGTGGTTTCCCACGACACCCAGTCATCTTTGAGTGGCTCGTGAGGACGCGCCGACGAACCTCAGGCGCTCGCCATTGCTAGGACGCTGGAGCTAGCTTGGGAGGGAAGATATCATGTTAAGGCAAGATGGGGAAATGATGGGGTAGCCAAGTTGATGTACCCCTAGCTGATTAAATACCCCTATAAACCGGTTGATGGGGGGGGGGGGGTTCAGTATCCAACTGTCAATCCACTTGTTTCCCAGTTGCAGGAGGATCGAGAAAATTATAAACAATGAAGGGGACCATGAGTGGTGGGTCCAGGGGCGGAACCCCGAGGTAAATCTTCGAATTACTTATAACAACTTCTTGGTATGAAGTATATATTTTGATGCTCAGACTGTTATAACGAGCACCAAGAACGTTTTGAAGACCTCGGATTTAAGACGCGAACAAATGAAAGAGATACTCGCTTGCCAAGCTGAAAACATCAAAAAAATAAGTCATTCCGAGGACGGGACTGCCCTCGACTTTGGAGACCAGTTCGGAAACTTGTATGCATTGCATTCAAACAACAAGACAAGCATGGTCAAACTAAAACATAAATGATGTCATAACCTCAACCCTAACCCTAACAAAACCACTAACCCTAGCCCTAGATCTTGCTACCCCAACAATTCTAGGCACACAATACATAGTCAAGCACAAACATAAACCTAAAATGCATCATATACATTGATTTCACCACAACAAGGGCAAGACCTAGGGTTTGTAAATATGTGGGAAATGCAACAAAAATAGATATTCCAACCAATCAAAAGAGGAGAGGGGGTGAGAGAGGTACCTTGAGTGATGAAAATGCTCCGGATCCACCGGACAAATCTCAAGCAATGGAGAGTGATCTAGTGGGTGCTTGGGTGGTGGAGAGAGGGGAAGGAGGTTGGGGGTGAATGGGTGGGTGGGGGGCACCTAACCACCCTAACCACTTATCCACTTCAGGACCCTTGGCGGTAGGGTGACACATCCTACGCAGGATCCTAGGCGGTAGGTCCCTTTTCCATGTCAGCGGCACTGACGACCGTTAACTCTCTGCCGTTACCCTACCGCCTGGGTGGCTGGTGGTAGGATGTGTTACGCTACCACAGGTAAGGATGGCGATTTTACCCATGAACATGGATATCCATGGATATCCGACCCGAATGGATAGGGTTTGGATATGCTTTTGTGTCCACGGGCGGCGCCCAAACCCCACCCGATTTCTCGTGGGTAGGGCATGGATATAATCTTGTACCCGTGGGTATACCCAAACCCGACCCAATAGTATGACTTAATGGGCAAAAATCTGCTATCCTACACCACAGTCACATGTCCCACTGTAATTTTACACTATGTTATCTAAAACATGTAAAAGAAATCACACAATCCCCGTCGTAACTTTTATCAGTTGACATTCAATCCCCTTTGTAACATACTCCAACGCCCCTTCCCTTATTTTCATCTCCTTCTTAAATGACTTGTCATTGTCATCTATTAGAAAAATACTAAATGTTGTTAGGTTGTTAGTGGACATTAATTTACCATAAGTGAAGCCTAGCCTGCCATGAGGTGAAGAATGGAAGAGCTTATGTTAATATTGTGTTATGTCTTATTTATATTTCTCGAGAGGACCCAATGGATATCCAGTGGATATGGATATCCACCGGGTTTGCACATGGACGCAATTTTTCACCCGTGGATTTTTTCATGGGCGGGCAAAGACTGTCTTCATGGATATGGATATGGATTTGATATTGTTCAACCCGATCCATTGCAATCCTTAACCACAGGAGCGCTTGGCGGTAAAAAAATGGTCAAATCTCGGTTTTTTTAAAGGTAAGATCAGATCCTGCTGCTTAGAGCATCTTCAACAGGCACGCGATTTTAGCAGCGCGTTGGAAAAATCACCCTTTTTGCGCGTGCGCAGCCGGAACGGGCGCTCCAGCAGACGCGCAAAACGGTATCGCGCGCCGCTTATTTCGTGCGCCTGCTCCCGCGCGCTGGACAGTCGAGCGCCCGCGACCAATTGCCGCCAACCTCTCTGGCCGCCCCGCCTTCGCCCCGCGTCGCCACCGACAAAATTCGACCGATGGAAGGCCGCTCCGACATCCCCCACCCCTCCCTACACCCGCGACCCCTCCGCCGTCGCCGCAAACCCTAGCGCGGGGTTGAGCTTCGGCTTCGCCGTCGGCGGCCCTCCTCGAACCACCGGTCTTGCGCGCGGCCTTTTCATGCCGCCACGGACAACCTCGCAGGGTGGCGTCACGCCGCCGCCCGCCGTGAAGCCACGGGCCCCCGTCTCCAAGCGACCGAATGCGGCGGCGGCGACGCCGGGGAAGGTGTCCAGGAAGAAGAAGAAGGTGGATGGCTCTTCTAGGCGGCCGAAGAAGAAGCTTGCAGGGCGTGCGGCCGCGCCTCCGCCGACCGAAGCGGCGGAGAGCTTGCAATTTGTTGCGCCGGCGGCCAATGCGCACAAGGTGTTTGATGAAATGCCCACAAGGTATGATTTCGTCCCCCTTTTTTTGTTGGTGTTTTTTACATAAATTTATACATATGGATAGCTTAGTTTTCTTCTACATACTTTGTAGTTTCAATGATGAGACGTATATGACAATTATGGGTGTTGGCTCCAACAATTCTCATTGGTCTAAAACCAATGAAGTGCATGAAGATGATCATGAGTTTGAGGTGGACGAGGATGGTGAGGGTATAGTTGATGCACCGAAAGGAAGAGCGGGCAACCACACCATGGAGGAAGACATCTTGCTATGCAATACATGGTTGCATGTGTCTATGGATGCCAACGTTGGAGGGGACCAAAGTAGAGATGCATATTGGATCCGGATGAAGGAGCACTTTGATTTACACAAACACGAGTGGAATTGACCGCACAAATAGATCTCTTCACTCCCGGTGGTCGACAATCAACAAAGATTGTCAAAGGTGGGCGACGACACTTAAGGTGGTTGACACGATAAACCCAAGTGGCACTAATGATAGAGATAGGGTAAGTGCCATTTCTTTATGTTCCTTCCATGTTCATGCTTTTTTGGTTTGAAATGCTAACTTGTTCTTTTGTTTGTAGCTCACTATTGCACAAAACTTATTTCAAGGAGAAGAGAAGAAGACCAAGAAAGGGAGACCATTCGTGTCTGCCCATTGCTACAATGTGTTGAAGGATGAAGAGGAATGGAAGCCCCGTGATGACCAAGAGGAGAGCAAGAAAAGCAAGGCAACTATTGATTTGGATGATGATGAGGAGGAGGAGGCATCAAGTGACGGCGGCAAGAGAAGCCCTACATCAAACTCCGTTGCCTACTCCAAGCCAAAAAGACCAAATGGAGACAAGAAAGATGCAAAAGAAAAGAAGAAGAGAGGAGATGATGATTTTAAGAATGCTATGGAAGCTATTGTGAAGGTAAGAAAGGAAGCGAACGAGGTGAGGATGATGGCAAGGAGCCAAGATGTGGCGGCCGAGGAGAGGAGGTTGGCGGCCGAGGAGAGGAGGGTGGCGGCCGAGGAGAGGAATGTGGCATTGGAGAAGAAATTGGCCATGGAGGAGCGATCTAGATTGTTGGAATGGGAGAAGTACTTGTTCTTCATGGACACATCTACCCTCGATGATAGGCAAAAGGAGTACGTCAATCTTTCCTGTGAAGAAGTCTTGGTCCAAAAAAGAGCCATGGCCATGGGAGACATGGGAGCTACCATGAAAGGCATGGGTGGCTTCGGAGCTACCATGGGAGGCATGGGAGCACCGGCGGGAGACATGGGTGGCTTCGGAGCTACCATGGGAGGCACGGGAGCACCGACGGGAGACATGTGTGGCTTCGGAGCTACCATGGGAGGCATGGGTTGCTTCAGAGCTACCATGTGAGGCATGGGAGACATTAGTTTTTGGTCTCTCATGGGAGGCATGAGAGCACCTCCGGATGACATGGGTGGATGCATGTCTTTCGGTGTGCCTCACATACCTTCGCATGATGCCGCTGGAGATCTTGCGAACACCATCCGAGCTCCCGATGACATGCGGCGCGCGGCAATGAAGAGGAGAAGGAAGAATCATCTTTCGAAGAGGACGAAGAATCAAAGGAAGAAAGATGACGATGATGATGTGGCATGATTGTTGATGTGCCATTTATTTGTGTGAACTTTTATGTGTCATGAACTTGGTTGGATGATTTTTGAACTATGCTATGTCGTTATTTTGCATATTTGTTTAATATTTGAAACACCATCGTATTGTCAAAATGGACATGTAAAATCTTATTTGCAAGCATCGGCTGCTCACGCGCGGTGTAAATTAGCGCGCCTGCTGAAACTGCTCGGGCGCGCCATATTTTATGGTGGCCGCTGGAGCCACCACCCTGCTACGCGCAAAAATCCACTGCTCCAAAAGTAAAAATGTTTTAGCTCGTCGCGCGGTTGCGTCTGATGGAGATGCTCTTAAGTTTCGCAAAAGTGTCAAAAACACTGCACCACGGCACCACGCGCGGGGCTGTACAACTGCAAGATCTGTAGCCATCGTACTTCTCATCCTACCGTCCATGGCTAGCCTGATACAACGCAAGTCCTCATCCTTCTTGGGTTCCCTGACCTGATCCAGATTCCCACCCGCACCGCCGCCGTCGCCGCCGCCGCCGCCGCAATGTCCTTCACTCAGCCTTTCCACCCCGACCCGGTCAGGCACCGACCTCACCCCTATAGCCACGATCCCCCTCCTCCCCACCGCCCCCGCCGCCGCGGCCGTGACCATGACGACGCGTACCACACCCATCCCCAATCGTACCCCCAGCCATGTCCCTATACCAACACTGCCCCCTACCACCCCCGCCACGATCCGCTCGCTCTCTCCCACCTCCAGGAACCTATCTTTCCGGCCCCCTCTCAACGGGCCCCGGGCCCGCCTCCGCCGAAGCGGGCTCGCCGCGCACCAGAGCCCCGGTGTGATCCGCCGGTCGCGGCCGTGCCACGCCTGTTGCCGACGAGACAGCCCGAGGATGGTGACGCCAGGGCGTTGCTGTCGCGAGAGGAGATCGAGCGAAGGTCACCTTCGTGGAAGGACGGCATCGACTCCGCTTTGGAGGCAAGGTTGCGCGCGTCCTACTGCGCCTACCTGCGCTGCCTCGGCTTCCGCCTTGGGCTGTAAACTCGCTGCTGGCTCTGCGGTTTTGTTGGTTTTGTTTGGTGATTTGTCTCCATGATTACTGATCGTAGTGCTTGTGTTTTTGTTTGTGTTTGTGTTGACATAGGCCGCAGACGACTGTTGCGACGGCAGTGGTGTATTGCCATCGGTTCTTTTTCCACAGATCCCATGCCTGCAACGACAGATTTGTTAGTTGCCTTCACCTCTTCTTTTACAGAAAATCTTGTCAGTAATGCTATTGCAACTTATGAGTTAAAAATTACCCCCTCCGTCCCATAATATAAAATCGTTTTGCAAGCATATTTCAATGAGATTGATTTGGATGTTCGTTTATCACTGGGAAGGACCTGCTATATTGTATAATAAGTTCTTCTTTTTAGTCCCTATTCCAACCAACACCACTCCTCTAATATGCAGATTGAGATAGTAGCTTTATCACCTACTAGGAAACATGCCCGTGCGTTGCAACGGGAGAAAAAAAAATTTCCATGTCCTTAGCTCATGCCTCATGGACTCATTGGTTGCAACACCATAAAAAATACTTGTTTTTACAATTACATATATTATTTGTATATACTTGTACACAATACATCATATAAGGGATATCGACAAATAGCACTACAAATATCCATCAGGTTTGATAAGGTGGTTTTGCAGGAGAATTATTAAATTTGATTATTATGGTTGTTAAAGAGATATTAGTTTAGAAATAATCCATATGTTGACATAAGCTAAATTCCAATATATTCACTTAGCTGATATCATTTCGAGAGTTGATTTAATTACACGTTACCTCAAACACACGGTGAGCAGTTCTAAGAGGCAATGAAACACTTGTGTTAAATTGCTGAACTCTCCACGTCCGATCGTGAATGTTTTGGGAAATTGCTCATGGTGGCGAAGATGTTGGCAAACCTTATGAACAGGAACTCAAGGTCTACAATGTCATCTCCCTCTCCGATTTCGCTTGATCTGTTCGTGGTCCCGGTCCGGGCACCACCTTATTTTTCTTGTTCCCTTGCTGATAAGATCGACGTGTTGAGCACTTTAACTAACAAATGATTCAGGTATTTTTCTAGAGCGTACATGCATCCGCAGCCGGCAGATCAAATCGATCCAGCTTGGTTCTCGTCGGTAGCTAGCTTCTAGTTATATGCACGTGTACGCGCCGCCGTTTTGTGCATTCTGCTGCCGGCCCTTGCCTCAGTATATTTAATCGGCCGGCTCTTGCATCGTTCCAGTGTAGCACTGTATCTCTCGTGGAGACTCTGCAACGTCTGTTCTTTTATCATCCAGCAGCCAGCTTCTGTATATGTGCTGGTTTTGCACGTATATAAATTAGTGTGATTGCCCTCAAGGAGTCGATGTGGTACTATTTTAGAACCAGCGAACCCTTTCAAGAAACAAATTCGTGCTAGCTCAACTGGCATTAGATTAATTAGACTCTGTGGCGGACGCGAGTTCGATACTGCGTACTCGCAGCTATTTTTTGCGTGCTTTCTTAGAGTCAGTGGGCCGGCTGAGTTGGGCCGCCGCTGCGGCAGACTGCCTCTGGATGGATGGCGAATTTCATCACGTTTACTTATTTTAACGAAACGATTACTTATACGATAGGAACGGGTAGAAGCTATTACGACGCAACAAGAAAATTATGACGGTGAACCCGACAGAAGCATTAGCCCTTTTATTAGTAGGTAAAGATATAATAAGAAAAATAAACATCATCTTTGCCATGTTGACTAATGATCATAATGCCATGTAATATAGAGTTAAGACAAAAATAATAATGAGAAAGATATCATAATACTACCCCATTTGGTGTCTCCTTTATCAAGTGATTGATTGATCCTCCCATGTCATTGCAAGTTCCATCTTGCAAAACACATCAAACGCTGGTCTAGTATTAGAGACTGAAGAAGACTACACAGGATGCTTGGGATGTACAGCACCAGGACCAGGCTGCCCTTCACTCTTACCCACGGACGATTGGTTACCGGTACCGGTTGTGGCGCTCCCAGATGCCATGCTATTGCTACCTAACAACAAGCAACACAGGCATTCAAAGAGCAGCACAACATGGGTAGCACCGTAGCAAACAGTAGCACACAGCAGCCAGCAGCTCAATTGAAGAAAATCAGAATAAAAGAGATGAGGTTGAGGAGAGGCTGTTGAGTTTGGGTAGTTGGGGTTACCTGCCGTCGGGAGGAGAGGCTGCTGGTGCTAGGGGTAGCGGTTGTCGATTGATTCCAGGCGGCGGCGGCGGCGGCTTCGATCCAGTAGGCGGCGGTGTGTTCACTGCTGCCTAGGAGGCTATGGGAAGCTCATTATACGGAGAGTGTGCGTGCGACTGCTGCAAGGTATTGGGCCGAGCCGTGTCCCAGACGTGTCACATAACGTGTCCCACCGTGTCCCTTTTTTTCTTTTTCTTTAAATTGAAAATTAGGGGATACTACGGGATGCACGTATCCGGCCGTATCTTGCCGTGTCTCTGTCCTGCCCATATCAGGACGGCCAAGCGCTAATTTTTGTCGTGTCCATGCTTCTTAGCCGGCAACCTGCTCAGCTGCAGCGCCGGAGATGCGGCGAGCGCCAATACCGCCATAGCAAGGTGTCACGACAATGCTGCAGTCGGTGGGCTACGAACCGGCGGCGGCGGTTGCTGCTTGGGGCGACCAGGAGGCGATGTGCTGGGAGGGGTGCTGCAAACCGCGGCCGGTTGAGCTGCAACCAGCCGAGGCGAGCGCTTGCAACGAAGATGCCCGCTGCTGCGAGACGTCGACATGCTGTGAAGGATACTGCAAATATGATGCTGGGAACGATGCGCGGGGATGCTAGGAACAGCGTGCGATATGTGCAAATGGCCTGCGAGGAGTGGACGATGGCGTGACGATGCATTCGGTGGGCTACGGAGCTGGGAGCGCTAGCCACCCGTGATGGAACCGGCGACGGCAGGTGCTGTTTGGGGCGACCAGGAGGCGATGTGCAGGGAGGGGTGCTGCAAACCGTGCCTGGTGGAGCTGCAACCAGCAGAGGCGAGCGCTTGCAACGAAGATGCCCGCTGCTGCAAGACGCCGACGTGCTGCGAAGGATACTGCAAATGTGATGCTGGGAACGATGCGCGGGGATGCTAGGAACAACGTGCGATATGTGCAAATGGCCTGCGACGAGTGGACGATGGCGTGATGATCCAACGGTGGCCCGCCATGGTAGGAACGGCGCGCGGAGATGCTGCAAAGGGCGTGCGCCGAGTTGCGACTAGCTCGCGGTACTGCGTGGCGGCCAATGCTGCGACCGTGGTGACCGCGTGCTGGAACCATTGGCGGCAGAGCTTCAACTGCCTGGCGGTTGTGCCGCACCGTGCTGGGGACTCCGGTGAGCGGTGAGCAGGGCTGCAACTGGTGGCTGGCGGTGCTACGTCCGGGTCGACGGGTGCTGCGACGAGTCTCGACGGCATCCACGACGACTGTGGCGATGGCTATCGGGGACACCTATGTGCCTTCGATGAACGAGGATGCTGAGCTAGAAACGCGTGGCGACGGGAGGCCAGAGATATGCGCGTCGCGTGGGGATTTTTTTCTCCGCCATTGACCTGAGCGGGCGAGAGAGATGAATCACGATCAAGCGGCTGGGGGTGGCCTAATCTAATGGAGCTCGTGGCGACCAATCAGCTCCCTGTGCCGGTCAACTGGCGGAGAGTGCTGCCCATGTTTTGATCATGTGTCTATTTCTTTAACTTGGCCCGCCTTTGCATTGCTTAGTTTGTTGACTGGTCAAAGCCCATCTGTTGTCTAGAATCTAAGCTATTCACTTGAATGACACAGTTATCTAAGAAGCGATATTTGTTGTGATTTTATCCTCGCCATAAGCGGATATGAGAAATTCAATATCATAATATTATCTTCTTTGAATTTGCAAGTTGGTTGCGACTGCGGCATTGTTTCTGGCGTCAAAGACAGAGGAAACAACATGCCTTTTGAATACTATTCTTAGGGCTTCATGTGAAGTTTCAGAAAACCAAGAATTCAACATCCTTCCTTACATGTCACGTGGTGTAAGTAGAATCAATAAATACTTTCTCAGTATACAATACAACTATGTTTAGTTTGTCCATGTTAATTTCAGTGTTCTTATCTGCTATGTGCTAGTGAATCAATGGTTGGTATTTCTTTTTCTGCAGCAAAACTGGTTTGAACTGTACCGAGAAAGTGTAATACAGGCGGAGCAGATGATACTGACAACACTTGATTTTGAACTTGAAGTGGCCCATCCATATACTTCACTTTCATCTGCTTTGAGCAGACTAGGACTTTCACATTCCGTTCTATTTAACGTTGCCCTGAGTCTGATTAATGAAGGGTAAGTATTTCACATCGCTGAACACATTAATTGATCTTTATTTGCTGACATCATTCATTTATTCAATTCTAATTATTAACAAAGTTCAGTGCATATTGTACACCATTCATATTATTGTGGATGCAAACATTGTCTAATTACCATGTGTACTGGTTGGATTTTGGCTTTTATTAATGTTGGACCAGGCTGGGTTCTTTAGATGTTGTCTTTTTAAACTGGTAGGATGCTCTGTGCATGTCATATGCGGGTTATAGCGGTACAATCATGAATACCTATTACAATCTGGCAAATGGACAGAAAACAAAAGAACAGCTGAACATATGAGAGGTTAAATGGAGGTTCTTATGAAGGTAAATGCTAGTCAGCCATTGCTTTATGGACCTATTAGGTAGCAAGTCTGGAATGAAGATACAACTGATCTTCTGCCAATGTGTATTAGTCAACTGATCTACATTTCACTACGAACTAACCTCATCTGGGAGCAATGTGTATTAGTCAGTTGATGTTCTACCAAAGCACAATAACTTGATCTGAATGGTGCCAGTGCAACACTTGTTCAAATTGTATCACCGAAATGATTAGACATTTCAGTGTTATTTTTTTATAAAGTGAGATCTAACATTTCCAAGTGTTAACCATTTCTTGTACTCTTCCTATCTGTCAGACAATTAGGATCAAAGGATGGCATCCACAACTAACACAAAAGACTATGGACTATCACTCATAGTTTTTTTTTGACCACAACTAACACAAAAGACTATATGGACTATCACTCATAGTTTGCTGTGTTGCAATGTCAACTTGATGTAATTGTTGTTAGTTGAAGTTTCCAAAACTTTATAAAGATTCATCCAGCAACTGTATATCTTTATCTTAATTTTCTCTTTTCCTATACTTCAAAGAAAAATAGGAGCTCAATTTAATGTAGATTGTTGATTCTATGTATATGCAACCTTTCTAAAACTATCCAAAAGCAATTATCCATTCTGTGCATGAAGGTTTATGCTATTGCAATGATAGTATAAATTGTTTGCATAACTAATGCAGAGGTCTGCCATATTCAAGCAATTGTATAGAATAACAATCTTCAAGGATAAATATTTTCATATTTCAGAAAAGAAGATAACCTTCTTGGAGGTAGATAATGTAGTTATGTGGGACTTCCAAAAGCATCGGTTCAAATTCCCCTGGCATTGGGTAAATATTGGCATATAGCCATGCTGTTCTGTGGAGATGAAATCTATGTGACATATGTGAGCATGAGTTAATTCCTTGTTTGAAAATCGTCCACTCTTTGCAAATTTGCATTGAGACTATGGCGTGCATTAATTCTAAATCCCTAAAAGCTCTGTAGAGGAAGCTGTTAGTGGTACCTTCGTATGGCGAGATCGACCCCATGCTATGCTAGATAGAAGGCCCAAGTCTTTACTTTCTAAGTATGTGAATGACATGTATGCCATTGCAAAAGTGTGGAAAGTGTGAGAACACCATCTCAAGACTTGGAATTCCAATCCACTATACAGTTGTGAACACAGTGCTGAAGAAGCATGTCAGGTGCTGTGAACATGCAATTTTGTTCCCACAAGAATGCTATGCTACTGGTAGCATGTCAGGTGTTGTGAACATGCAATTTTGTATCCACAAGAATGCTATGATACTGGTATCGTGGCGCAAACTTAAGTTTGTTAAACCATATTTGCATAGGACTAGTTCTGTTTTGCTGTCCTGAATACAGTTTTATTCTGCTAGCCCATTTGGTAGCCTTTGTAAATTGTTATACTTCCTCAAGTCGCTCTCTTTTGTCGCTTGATATTTCATGGGCTCTGGGATGGAACTTCCGTAACTATTTTCTATGGTAATATATCTCTACTACCTTAAAAGTACGTTATTCTGAAAGAATTTATTAGGACAAATTTACTCAAACTATGTCTCCATTCTGAATCTTTTAACATATTATTGTCCAAACATATAAATTGTTGAGTTGCACTTCCAATACGGACAGAAATTTGTTATCAGCGTGGTACCCGGTCATATTGCTATGGGTTTCCTTGGCCACATGTAAATGGAAATTTGATATGCAAATAACCTTCAGAGGTTAGTGGTGTGGTCGTACTAGGGCTCGTTTCAATTGTAGATGTATCTTCAGTTCATCATTGTTGGTTATAATGCTTCCTTGTAGTTCAAGTACATATCTGTAACAAAGAGTTTGAGATGTCGAATGACATTAAGCATCACTGAAAAATTATATGATATATTTGGTTTCTGTTCAAGTATGCATGCACATTTATGAGCAATATGATTTTGTCGTGTCAGCTCCAGTAAGGTTTCTGTTGGACTAGTCTGAACTCTCATGTGTGCAAGTGGATGCCATTCCATTCTGTGTGCTGTATGCAATTTTGTGTTACACTGTTAGAATTTCTGTAGCGGATTGGTGCGGTTATCATAAAAGTACATTTAACATCATTATGTGGTGTGATGTGATATTTGGGACAAATGAAAATGTGAACTCAAGGAAGGAAAGATTATGCATCTAACATCCAGACTCAATCTTTGTCCTAAACATTATCCTTCTCATTTTAACTGAAGTCACACTTCTCGCAGCCTCGCTTCACTGCAACTGTTGAACCTTGACTGTTAGACAATTCTTTAAGCTCGTAATGTTATTCTAACTTTATTGGCACCTTTTTCTGGGAATACAGTGACAACACAGTCCAATTTAAGAAAAGAAGCACACCTTTCACACTGAAACTTACTTGCCATTCTTTTGAGCTACTACAGATGTAGGCTCCCATGGCTGGTCCCTTGTTTTTTTATCACTGTCAATTTGTGTAGTATTATATATTTTGCACATTCAAGATGTGTGATTGTAACAGACATACTTGTTATATTTGTGATCAAGCAGTTGCTCCTCTTTGTATGCAACTTTGCTTATGCTTGTACATTTCTATTTAGGCTATAAAGTGGTCATGCTATGCTCGTTCCATCATTAGTGGATCCCTTGGAATTTCTGTTTATAGATGTCTCAGACTATCATTTCCTTCCTTTTTGCTTTACAAAAGGCAGCATATCACTGAAAAGCCCTATTGCGTCATTTTTCATTTATAAAGCGGTGGAAAATGTACATTGGTGCATATGTAATATGGTCCTTGAGAAGGTTAGCTTCATCTTTGGCAACAACGGCCATATATGGAAGCACAGGCTGCATGCTATTTAAAATCTTGCTTCATGATATTAGAGTTGGTACAAAAAAACCCTGAGATTTGGTTAGTAAACGAGAACAAGTCCAATGTTGCTGGGACATGCTATCTTCTCTGTTCCGTGCTTTGCAAATCTCATCTTGTCATGGTGAAATGACATTCACAATCCCTGGGTTGGCATATGCTGCTGGAGAATTATTTGGTCAAATAATTGTTGTATGCATCACAAGAGGCATGTGTAATTGCTAGAGTTCGGCAATAAGGCAATCCTGCAGATGGTTCTTCAATAATATTGTCACCTGAAGCATCTGTTAGTGGTAAGGACCTTGGTGTATGGCTTGTTTGTTTTTCTTTAATATGTTGCTATTTGGTTGGATCTTGACATTTCTTGTTGATATGACTTGTGTTGTCTAAAAAAAGGACCTTATTTTTCATTGACACGGTTCCACTAATCAATGGTTTGTCCAGCTCTCTTAATAGTGTTCATTTCTGTTTGTGTTATCCATCTATATTAATTATTTTTGTAATACAGGCTTCGGAGTTCTCTTTGGCTTCAGTTCAAACCTCATCATATTGCGGCTGGAGCTGCATTCCTTGCTGGAAAATTCCTCCGCTATGACATAACCTTTCACCAAAATTTCTGGCATGAGTTCAAAACGACACCACATATTGTCCAAGGTAACTTAGTGCTCTCTAGTTGCAGTGTGAGCATATTTTATCTTTGGATTGACAGCACTAATCTGTTGCAATTGTAGATGTTGTCCAACAGTTGAAGGAGCTACTTTAGAATGGTAGATTCCATATGCTTGCTTTTTATACCAACATATCCTTTTATATGGTTTAGCGGCCACTTTTATACAAATATCCTTTTATATGGCGGCAACATGTCTTGAACTACTGGACAGCATTCATAGTTTAAAAATATACTCAATTGTTTTTCATTTTATTTCTACGACTAAAGAGTGTTGCCATGTACAAAAAGGACAAAAGTTGTCATCTCTGTTATCATTTCCCTTTTTTGTAAAGTAGTGTGTGGACGTATGCAAGTTTTCTTTTTGAGCGTGATACATACTCCCTCCGTCTCAAAATAAGTGTCTTGAACTTGGTACAAATTTGTACTAGAGCTAGTACAAAGTTGAGACATTTATTTTGGGACAGAGGGAGTATTTAACGAGTTTCATCCGATGTATTTCCGAAACCAATTAACCACCCTTTGAGCAATTTGAAAGAAGTATTTTTAAGCTGGTTAGCCCAGTGAAAGCCGGAAGTGGTTGAACTCTGTATTTCATGAGAAAAATCATTAGTCCTTCAAAATTCTGTTAGATATTTTGAAGGTTTGTGCCTTTTTTAGTTCTGTAAAGCTACACTATATTATTTCCTAAATGGTAGACAGTGCGTGCACACGATTCCGGCTTTCCGTGCGGCCGTGCGTGGACTACGTTTCGCTGATGAGGGCCATCCAGCGGAAGAGCGCCCATGCAGAATACAGCATCTCTCATGCGCCGTTGTATGTTGTTGGTAAATATACATGGCGGAAACAAAGGCAATAAGAACATAATCACTTGCAGCCAATTCACGATAAACATTCTTCAAATAGTTTACACAAATTTTTGATTGTATTAGTTGCTTCTCTTCTTGGCTGCAGTTGGTTTTTGTGTTTAAATAGTTCACTTAACTTTTGGGTTGTAATTCGTCTTGACACAACGGGTCATCTAGCTCATAACTTTTCTATATGTGCCACCCATAACTTGCTTAACTTTCTGGTTGTAGTTGGTCTTTCTGTTAATGACGCAGTGGGTCCAGTTGATTATCTATCCCATCATGCAGCTGTCGGCTGTTACTTGGTACACACTCTAGGGTCGAGCAGCACGCCGAGCCATGTGCGCGCATACCTGGCTGGCGCGAGCGCAACACCCGTGGCCGCCCTTGTGATCGATTGGCCTGCCCCTCACAACACCCAGACGCACCGCGCGAGCGAAACAGCTAGGCGCTCGAGCAGGCCTAGCTATCGCGACCAACGCTGACAGGCGGATCCGAGGCAGCCACAACACATGCGGCAGCAGGCGCAACCGAGTCCAATTCGGTGACAGCTATCTCAAACAACAAAAAACTCTAGAACTTCACAGGGTCAGCCTCAGGGCCTTCATTCTTCACACCAAATCACGCCAAGTCAACTCAATCGTAAGTTTCGTAGGAATATTTCCCTTGTCTATCCCTTGGTGTAGTAAAGATCTTCCTACGAACTGCACGAGATAGGTCATTTTCCTTATCTACGTAAACTCTCTGTATAAAATGAGCAGGCAAAATGTTAGTACTGCCAGCGAATGGAGAAGCGGCGCACGAAATGTTAGCGCTTGTGCTCATCGACTACTTCATTCCGAAATGTTAGTGCTTGTGTTCGGAACATGGCTTCGACAACCAACCTCCCCACCACTAGTGTTCGGAACCCGTAGTCAGAGGGACGAAGCGGTTAGAATCGGGGCGGCAATAAGAGTTGGTCGGCGTGTGCGGGTTAGTGTTAGCCGACCTCCAACACGCGTGCTCGAACCCTGAATGTTGTCGGGCTGCGTCTCATGCTCCTTGCCTATGTTTTTTTTTGAGGGAATGCTCCTTGCCTATGTGAGAGGCCGTTACTGGGATCCACCGACGCCTTTGACGCACAAACCAAATGCAATAGGAAAATCGATTTTGCTCGCTGTGCGCCGTGGAGTTCGCCTAGTAACTGGGCCCTTGGCCCATCAATGCGCTCCGTGCGATACCCCTCGGAGCACACCTAGCCAAGAACATACCGAGGGGAGCTCCTATGTGACGCTGCTTGCGTCGAAGAGTCGAGGGTTCGCATAGGCGTAGCACACCTGGGCCGGCCCAAAATGGTTCTCGCGAGATGAAAAATGCGAAAACAGAAAGACGCTCCCGCTGGGATTCGAACCCACAGCTTCGCGGTGATGCGCGCGCTGCGCAAACCACAGCGGCAGACAAGCTCTTGTGATAAAATGTGCAGCGCAACCCTAGAAGAAACAAACGACATCGATAAAACTTAAAATTTTCAAAAAAATCCCAAAAACTAAAGTTTCACTGAGGGATCAAAACGATCACCTCCTGATAGGGAACCAGGTCGCTAGCCACTATAATTTCCTGGGAATTTGTGTATAAAATTGCAGCCCGGTGTATATGAACTGTAAGCTGCAGCCAATTTAAGCATTTTGGAAATTTCAAACATGATTTCTTTTGGAAAAAGTTAATATTTATTGAAACGAGAACATTTTCAAAATTGTCAACAAAATTTTAAAAACTCAAACATTTTATGAAAACACGAACATTATTTGGCATTCTCAGACAATTCCTTGCAAAAAAAAGGAAAGAAATTGCAAACGAGAACATTTTTCAAAATTAAGAACAATTTTGTAAAAAAATACAACCTTTTTTTGAAAAAAGGAACAAATATTGAAAAAAGGAACATTTCTCAAAATTACGATCAATTATTTCAAAACTAGAACATTTTTTAAAATTTGTAAACAATTTTTGAAAATAGGAACATTTTCTGAAGTTCTGAATAATTTTTAAATAACCTTCTGAACAATTTTTGAAAAACACAAACAAAATTTGAAACCACAAACATTTTTTGAAAAATTACGAAACAATTTTTGAAAGTCCTGCAAAAATGGAAACATGAACATTTTTTGAAAGTAGGAACATTTTTTGAAAGTAGGAACATTTTTTAAAGCAGGAACATTTTTTTGAAAGTAGGAACATTTTTTGTGATTCCGAACAATTTTTCAAAAAGTTGTGAAAATTTTGACGAAAAACGTACCAAACAAAATTTGAAAAATGATCATTTTTTGAAAATTGTGAACAATTTTTGAAATGAGAACAATCTTGAACTCCTGAAAAAATGGAGATTTTGAGAACAATTTTTGAAACACGAACATTTTTTAAAAATTGTAAACAATTGTTTATAGTGGGAACATTTTTTTCAAATTCTGAACATTTATTGAAAAGTACAAACAAAATTGAAAATCCTGGAAATTTTTCGGATTTACGAACAAAGCAGTAAAACACAATGATTTTTAAAAAATAAAAATAATAAATTTAAGAAAAAATAGAATTGAAAATGATAAAAAAAAGGAAAGTGAAAAAAACAAAATAGAAACAAAAGAAAAATAAACAGAAAACAGAAAAAGGAGAGAAAAGAAAAAAAAAGAAAAAAGGAAAAAAGGAAAACAAAAAAAACATAACAAGAAAAAAAACCCGGATCAGGAACCTTCTAGAAGTTTCCCAAAACCAGAAAAAACTGGCTGGGAACCTCTAGAAGGTTCCCAAAACCGGGCGCGTTGAAACAGTTAAACGGGCTGGCCCTGCTGGAACGATCCCTCCATCTCCCTGTGCGAAACCTCGACAGTTTGCCGCAAAGTGCGACGAATAGGAAATTCCCATACCGAGAACAGCCATAGTTGGCACAATATGCTCGTTTGTCTGCTACACTAAAAACAACGAAGAACATCACAACTGGTACATGGATCAAAATGATAAGGCAATAAGAACAAAATAGTATTGATTAAGGTAGGCGGAATGCGAGCGTACATAATTAGCAGAGGCAACTGCTCAGAAGAACCCAAAAAAACCATGATCCTGGCTCACTCCTCCTAGTCGATGGCACCTCATCGGCATCGGACTCCACGTCCCCTAGGCTAAACTCGTCGTCATCGTAATGCTCGAAGCAGTGGTGGTTTGAGAGTCCGCATTAGTGCTCCATCGCCGAAACCTGGATGGCCCACCGCAGCTCCTCCACCTCCTAAGCCACCAACAACTCCTCCGTCTGGCACTACCTGATGTCCGGCTCCTCCATCTCCAGCTCGTGCTCGTCGATCTCAGGGGGAAGGACGCAGTACATGGAGGGCGAGGGAAAGGAAAGCGCACGGTGAATGCTCAGAAGAGATGACGGTGGATGCCCCAGGAATGGTGTGGCGACGCCAACTTCCTGCCGGCTCGATGAAACCAGAAAGATCCGTTGGCTGGCTCCGGCATCCCGCCGACCTCGCTTACCTAGAACGCGTGGCGATGGCTGGGTCCCCAATTCGATGCCTCGCCCCCTGTGTGTGCATTGTGTCCGCCATGCGGCACAAAATACCACGGAACCGACATAGGAAAAAGATCCAAACACCCATGGATCCCTGGTCGGCACGCACCGACTCGTGCCGGGTCAGCCGGGCCCGTCTACCAGTGTATTCGTCCTTGTCCGAGAGGTCCGGTACTCCAACCGGGTACGCCTGTGTGTGGGACATGTCCGACTCAGCGCGCGCTGCACGCACGTACCCGGGCGGAGCCAACAAAACAACCCAAAACAACTTTGACAGCCGGGCCCCACACGCAAGCCGACGCTCCGAAAGCGACGCAGGACCCAGTTGGCGTGACCCCCACATGCCCGTACCTGGGTGGGGCCAATAAAGCAACCCAAAACAACTCCTCACGGGGTGACCGATGCCGACAATCGGCCCCACGCGAGAGCCGGTGCTGCGGACGCCATGCAGGCACCTGGCTCGCGCGAGCGAAACACCGCAGTAGATTGGCCCCGCGCGCGAGTCAGCACCGCAGGCGCGACGCATGCCCGGCTGGCGCGAGCGAGGCAAACCGCCTAGGGCCAAAGGCCGGCAACAGGTGGGTTCGCTTGGCCCGTCGCCCGCGAGCGCATCGAAAATCACCCATGACGATGGCCGTGAGCGCACCTGCGGTTCCACGACGGTATCCTGGATTAGGGGGTACGAACCTATATGACCCATAGTCCATGGGCCGAACTTACGACATGCAAGGACTCCGAAAGCTACGAATCCTGGCTTGATCAAGGTGGAAACCACCGAAGACTGACGTATACTTCAAGGACAACTCTAATAGTCGGCTGTTTATTCCTAGTTGGCAACCGACCATATGTAACCCTAGATACCCCCGATGACTATATAAGTGAGGGGTCTTGTCCGTAGAGACACAATTACGAGCCTTAGGGTTTATAACACAACATACGATCTCGAGGTAGATCATCTTGTACTCGATACTCCATCACATCAATAGAATCAAAGCAGGACGTAGGATTTTACTTCTTTGAGAGGGCCCGAACCTAGATAAACATTGTCTGCCTTGTCTCCTGTTACCCATCGTTCCCAGATCCACAGCGGGGCCCCCTACCTGAGATCAGCCGGTTTTAGTACCGACATTGATGGCCCATACAGGTCCCATTGTTGGGTTAAAAAGAATCGATGGCTCACCTTCAGATTGACAACAACATTGGCTGCAGTGACATCTTTGTCCTCGGCCAACTTTCCGCGTTCGACAACATCATTCTTCACGCCAACTCGATCGACCATCTTGAACGTGTCGAAAGCTTCACCCTGAACCAAGTCATTATGTTCGGGAGTTTGGAGTATACTGCCGACGCCCGCGGCGATCTCGCTCTCTCTGGCTGGAGGCCAGATCGGCTTGAGAACTCTTCGGGCACCACGGCCTTGACCCCGGAGCCGACCTCCGATCCAGGCCTCGCGCCGGATCTCACATCGGACCCAACTTCAAGTGTGGATCCGATCACTATCTGATTGGATCTTGACCTCGAGTCGAGTCTGACCTCGGAACCGGTTTCAAGCTCGGATCCGATCACTTCACCAGCAGAACAGGAGCTAGTCCTGGCTGGTCAAAGCTTCGAGGTTGCGTCAGGCGACCCACGGAGCATACTACAAGTTAGCTCGGCCTATAGTCAAGTCATGGACCTGGCAGATCTCTCGCACTTAAACGAGATGCTAGAACGAATCCAGAATCTCGCGTTTTCATCTTCGGTCTACGATCAAATCGGATGTAAAGCCGACGATAGGGAAATTTATGTCCCTCCCACCACCCACCTAGTCGCTACATTCGAAGATTTAACCGATGTACTGAACTATGCCTCCGAGGAGGCAACCGACATGGATGAAGATGTCGATGGCACATCAAGGGTTGCTTCACCCAGGGTCACATCCCACACTAGCAATTGGGCCGTGAGCTCTACCTATGATGTCCATATGGTAGACACCCCAAGGAGGACAAGGAAAAGAAAAAAGACTCCCCCAAGCACCGACGAACTCGAAGGCGATCCAGGAGCGCCGGTAGGGGCAGGCAGAGCCAAAATAATAATACAGATGCCACGGAAAATGGCACCACCCCGGATGACACTGAAGACCAGGGTGACGGTGATTATGCCACACCTGTCGGCGTTCTAGGAACGGGGGTCCCAGACTTGCTTGCCTGCGGCCCACGGCGTGGCTCCATCGACGGCCTGGTACGGCCTAGCTTCAGCGACAACAACTCAAGACCCTCGCGAGGGGCCAAGCCTCGCGAGGCGGACGACACCAAGACCCCCACGAGGAGCGGCCTCCTCAGGCTGGCTCCTGAGGAGCGGAGAGTTCTATGCAAGCCTCACCTCATGAGGTCCGGATGATGTGAGCCATGATGACCAAGGCCAGGCGGGCGCCAGCGGGCGCAGTGTACCAGTTTCCTCTTTGGTGCTAAAGAGGCAAGCGCAGGCGCGGAGTCCCGAGGAATCAGCCAAAGGTTTCCATTCCTGTGCAACGAGACCAAGAACGCCAGGACGGCAGGACGGAGGTCATCACCGAGCCCACCACGGCGTCACGACCAGAGGCTTTTGCAGGCGAAGACTACTTTTGTCAGGATAGCATGTACTAGTTGTCTCCCTTCGAATTTGGCCGTTGTGGGATCCCTTCCCGCCTTTCATTTGGGAAGAGGACCAAGGCCACTATAAATAGGACTTAGCCACCACTGTAGAGGGGGGTCGGACCCCCGGACGGATCATTCAGATCACCCTCACTCCACCAGCTCACTCGAGCTCAAGAACACCTCTCCTCCTGAGGCTGTTCGCCACTGTACTAGTTCATCCTCAGCCCCTCGAGGCCAATCCACCACAAAGCAGGAGTAGGATTTTACACCGCAAAGTGGCCCGAACCTGGGTAAACTGCTGTGTCCCTTTTCCTTATAGTTCGTCGAGCTAGGCTGTGAGATTAGCGAGTAGGCAGACTGGGGAGGACGAGTTCTTCGCACGCACCCTAGAGTTTGAACCTCTCAAGGGTTTGCGGAACCCGAAATCCGACAACACCTGGCCGGCTTAACCGCCCTATAGGGATGTCCGATAATGAGAACCCCGAAGATCCCGATGACGGGGAAGATAGTAACTATCTCTCTGAATCCGAAGAGGAGATCCGCATCGGACCCAAGGATTTCATCGTCCCAAAGGACCCATACGAGCAAGAAATGTTTCAACGGTGGCTCATTGCAACCGCCCGAAGCATGAAAAAACAACGGAAGCAGCTTAAAGCTGATCAAGACACACTTAATGATAAGCGGATAGAGATCCTCGCAGCTGAACAGGACTTTGAGTTACAACATGAAGAACAAGTTAAATCCTACCCATGACAGCGTTTACTTCCAGCATTCGATGACGAAGTCGCGGAAACATGCCATTCAAGCACGTTCTAGCTGATCAACCTGACTGTCCTCATTGGGACAGGACATGCCAACGGGAGAAAATAGAAATCCCCTCACAATACCTCACTGTGAAGGCAAGGACCCAGTCGAATACCCTAAGCCATATGATTTGCGAAGGAAATTAACCGCAAATCTTGCCCCGACGAGATCTATATACGGATCAAGAGGATACGCGCCTGCTGGACAGATCGCCTATGAGGTCTGGCAGGACAGGCATGGGAGGGCTCGGGAGCAGGCGCATGATTGGATGCCAATGGATATCTGGCACGACGCGGCTCATTTTTGAGGGCCTACGCACCCAATATGTTTCATAGATGAGGTCATGGAGCATTAGTTTCGTGAAGGGTTTAAACCCGTCAATATTGAACAATACGATGGAACGACTAACCCGGCTATGTGGATTGAATACTTCCTCCTCCACATTCATATGGCTCGAGGAGATGATCCCACGCCATCAAGTACCTACCGCTGAAACTTAAAGGACCGGCAAGGCATTGGCTCAATAGGTTGCCCAAAAACTCTATTGGAAGCTGGGAGCAGCTCGATGACGCCTTTAGGGCGAACTTCCAGGGTACATATGTTCGGTCGCCGGATGCCGATGACCTTAGCCACATCATTCAGCAGCTTGGCGAGCTAGCTAGGAAATTCTGGAATCGGTTCTTAACCAAAAAGAACCAGATAGACGACTGTCCTGATGTAGAGGCAATCATGGCTTTCCGGCATAGTATCCGGGACAAGTGGCTCATGCGACAGCTCGAACAGGATAAGCCGAGAACCATGGCAGCCCTTACATCTTTGATGACCCGATTCTGCGCAGGCGAGGATAGCTGGCTGGCTCGTAGCACTCATAGCAATGAGGTCGGCACCTCGGAAGTGCGTGATGGAAACGGGAGGCCTAGGCGCAACAAGAACGACAAGCACCTTCACAAAAACAGTGGCAGTGATGCCGACGGCGCAACCGTCAACACCGATTTAGTAATCTGAGGACCGGCCAGAAAAAGAAGCCCTTTAAGGGGAACAAGAACGGTCCTACTGCACTTGATAAAATCCTTGAAAAGACTTGCCAGATTCATGACACTTCGGACAAACCTGCCAATCACACTAACCAGAACTGCTGGGTTATCAAGCAAGCTAGAAAGATCGCAGTCAAAGGTCAAGGCAAGAGCCAGTCTCGTAGCAAGGACGAGGATGAACCTCAGAGGCCCAATAATGGAGGCCAGAAGCAGTTCCCTCCTGACATAAAGGATATGAATATGATCTATGTCACTGACATTCCTAAAAAGGAGAGAAAACAAGCACTTCAGGACATTTATGCCTTAGAGCCTATAGCCCCGAAGTACAATCCGTGGTCGGCTTGCCCGACCACCTTTGATAAATGAGACCATACGACCAATATCCCTTATGGAGGATTGGCAGCTCTGGTCCTCGACCCCATCGTAGATGGCTTTCACCTAACACATGTCCTTATGGACGGTGGCAGCAACCTAAACCTAATATATGCTGTCATGGTCAGGAAAATGGGCATTGATCCATCAAGGATTAAACCCAACAATACCACTTTCAAGGGTGTAATACCAGGTGTTGAGGCGCAATGCTCCGGGACCATCACATTGGAAGTATTCTTCGGCTCTCCCGAGAACTTCCGAAGCAAGGACTTGATCTTCGATATCGTTCCCTTTCGCAGTGGTTATATGTCGGCGTTCTGGGATTGGGGGTACCCAGACTTGCCTGCCTGCGGCCCAGCACGCGGACTCATCGATGGCCCGGTGCGGCCCAACTGCAGGACCCCTAGGACAAGACCCTTGCGAGGGCCCCGGCCTCGCGAGGCGAGCGACGCCAAGACCTCCAGAGGAGCAGCTCCCCGAGCCTGCCTCCCGAGGAGCGGAGAACTCTATGCAAGCCTCCCGCCTCATGAGGCCGCGATGACGTGAGCCATGACGACCAAGGCCAGGCGGGCGCCAGCGGGCACAGAGGGGACATTTTCCTCTTCGGTGCTAAGGGAGCAAGGACAGGCGCAGGTTCCCGAGGAAGGCCCCAAAGCTTTCCAATCTGGTGCAACGAGACCAAGACCACGAGCTCGGCAGGACGGATGTCATCACCGAGCCCACCGCTGCGTCATGGCCAGAAGCTTTACAGGAGAAGAGCACCTTTCGTCAGGATAAGATGTACTTCCTGTCCCCTTTCAAAATTGTCCACTATGGGATCCATTCCCGCCTAAACTATGTGGGAAGAGGACCAAGGCCACTATAAATATGGGCTAGCCACCACCGTAGAAAGGGATCCGATCCCGGGACCGATCCATCCTCACCACCTGAGCCCTCACGAGGCCACTCGACCATTGTACTAGTTCATCCTCAACCTCCTCGTGAGGCCAATCCACCAAAAGCAGGAGTAGGGTTTTACACCGCAAGGTGGCCCGAACCTGGGTAAATCTCTGTGTTCATCCCTTCTCTACGATCATGCGCATTCGGTGAGATCAAGCCCTGGGTATGGCGAGCTGAGCGTGGTTGTGAAGCGAGATCCTTCGTTCACGTCCCAGGGTTCGAACCTTCTTGGGTATGCGGAGCCTTGATTCCGACATTTGGCGCGCCAGGTAGGGGCGTGTCGAAGCTTCGCCTCTTAATCGACCATGCTCCGCCCACGCTTCGTTGTTCCCATGGCGGACGCCGTCTCGCAGGCTTGGCCGCCCGATGCCTATGGGAGCGCCACGGGCTGCCCGACCTTCACCCCCGGCCTGCGCCGGGTGCGGTGGCCAGTGAGGTTTAGGCCAACGCTGCCCCCGCAATACGACAGCTCGGCGGACCCCGAGGAGTTCCTCCAGCTATACGCGCAAGCCATCCAAGCAGTGGGTGGCAACTACAAGGCCATGGCGAACTGGCTCCCCTGGCCCCCACGGAGGCCCCTCAATCTTGGCTCCGCGGCCTCCCAGATGCCTCGATCTCCTCTTGGGAGGAGCTCCGCGATCGGTTCGTCTCGCGCTTCGTGGCACCGGCGCCCCACACGGTCGCTTGCATCATCGGCGGGTCGCAGGCACCTGCTTCTGGCTGCCACGTCAAGCAGTTTTTCCGTCAGGCAAGCACTACTCGACCGCAGCATGAGGCCTCGCGGGGCCACGCAAGGCCTGAGGCCGACATCACCTTCGACCTCAGGGATCATCCCAAGACTGCGGTCGCTGCTGGTGCACTCCCCATGCTGTGCACACCCACCATCAGCAATGCCGCGGTCACCAAGACCCTCATCGACGACGGCGCCGGCCTCAACGTCCTCTCCGTGGAAGCCTTCGACATGCTCCAGGTGCCTTACGACCAGCTCGCACCCACCAAGCCCTTCTCGGGGGTGACTAAGGCTTCCGCCACCCCCTTGGGGCAGGCAGGTGCGCCTCCCCGTCACCTTCGGCAAGCGCGACAATTACCGCACCGAGCTGATCGACTTCGACGTGGCCCGCATCAGCCTCTCGTACAACGCCATCCTGGGGTACCTGGCCCTCGCTAAATTCATGGCAGCGACATATCCGGGTTACAACGTCATCAAGATGCCAGGCAGTAGCGACGTCATCACGGTGGCCGGAGACACAAAGGATGCGGTCCGGGCCCTCAAGCTCGCCTACAAGGCCGCAGCGACCTCCTGCCCCAACGTCGGGGTACCCCGGAGGCTCTGGAACCCGCACCCGCCAAGAAAAAAACAACTGTTCTCTCAGGACCGGGACGAGACGAAGCAGGTGCCTATCGACAGTGGGGGCTCAGGCCCCACCTTCACCATAGGCGTCGGCCTTCCCCCAGAACAGGAGGAGACGCTGATTGGCTTCCTCCGAGCAAACAAGGACGTATTTGCGTGGGAAGCGTCCGACTTGGTTGGTGTCCCGAGGGAGGTGATTGAGCACCACTTGGTGGTATGCCCCAGTGCTCGCCCGGTGAAGCAAAATGCGCGACGTCAAGCACAAGAGAAGCGAGTGTTCATCGTCCAAGAGGTCTACAAATTGCAAGAAGACGGTGTTATTCGAGAGGTACGGCACCCGGATTGGCTGGCCAACCCTATGGTTGTCCCCCAAAAGGGGAAGAAGGAGCGCATGTGCGTCGACTTCACGAGTCTCAACAAGGCTAGCCCTCAGGACCCCTTCCTGCTCCCGCGCATTGACCAGATCATGGACTCCACCACCGAGTGCGATCTGTTGTGCTTTTTGGATGCTTTCTCAGGATATCATCAAATTAAGATGGCGATAGAGGACGTCGAGAAGACAGTCTTCATTTCCCCATGTGGCATGTACTGCTACACCTGCATGCCCTTCGGGCTGCAGAACACCGGTGCAACCTTCCAACGGCTGATGTGCATCGCGCTAGGGCTGCAGCTGGGGAGAAATGCGAAGGCGTATGTCGACAACATCGTGGTCAAGTCACGGGAGGCAAGGACCCTAATCGAGGACCTGGAGGAGACGTTCGCCAACCTGCGCCAAGTGAACCTGAGGCTCAACCCAGAAAAGTGCGTGTTCGGGGTCCTGTCCGGCTAGCTGCTAGGCTTCCTTGTGTCACATCGGGGGATCGAGGCTAACCCCGAAAAGATCAAGGCAATTTAAAAGATGCGCCTGCCTCAGACCCTCAAAGAGATGCAAAAGCTCGCGGGCTGTGTGACCTCCCTGGGGCGCTTCATCTCCAAGCTCGGCGAGCGTGCCCTCCCTTTCTTCAAGGTGATGAAGAGGAAGGGCCCTTTCGAGTGGACTCCAGAAGCTGAGGCAGCCTTCGAGGACCTCAAGAGATACCTCACAAGCCCACCTGTTATGGTGGCGCCTTGTCCTTGCGAGCCCCTGGTGCTCTACTTGGCGGCCACCCCCCACTCGGCCAGCGTAGCGCTCGTGGCAGTCCGGGAGGAGCGCGCCAGCGCATGCGCGAGGCAAGGTGACCCGCAAGGGGCCGCGCAACGTTCGCCACCACAGGACAACGCCCTTGAGGCCCTCGTCACTTCACCAGCCAATGGGGCTCCCGATTCCCTCGCACCTCATGCGAAGAAGGGCGACGTCGACACCTCACCCCTCATCGAGCACCCAGTGTACTTCATCAGCACCGTGCTGCGGGATGCGCGCGTGCTACCCTATGCAGCATAAGCTCCTGCTCGCACTCCTCGTCACCTCAAGGAAGCTGCACCATTATTTCCAGGGCCACCCCATCAAGGTCGTCTCTGCATACCCCCTAGAGAAGGTGCTGTGCAGCCCCAACGCTGCTGGGAGGGTTGCAGAGTGGAACATCGAGTTGCAAGCCTTCCAGCTAGAGTTTAGCACAACCAGGGTCATCAAGGGTGCGGCCCTCGCCGATTTCGTGGCGGAGTGTACGGATGCTCCCGACCTGGGGCTGGGCGAGGGCCAGTCCCTCGCTCCTGGCGACGAGGCACCTGATGGCTGGGTCATGCACTTCGACGGTGCCTTTGCGCAGCAGGGCGTGGGGGCTGGAGTCGTACTCATCTCACCGACCAAGGACAAGCTCTACTATGCCGTGCAGCTTTGCTTCCAGCATGGCAAGAAGGTCTCCAACAACATCGCGGAATATGAGGGCTTGATCATCGGCCTCAGGGCCGCGGCCGCTCTGGGGGTGAAGCGCCTCACTATCAAGGGTGATTCCCAGCTCCTCGTCAACTCTTCCAACAAGGAGTACAAACCGAAGGACGAGCACATGGAGTCATACCTGGAGAGGCTCTTCAAGCCATCGGCGGCGCCCCCGGCCATAGGCCTGACGTTGCTCCGGGAAGAGCCGCCACCGGCCCCGTCCGCGGGCGCCCCAGCCTGTGGCCCGACCACGGGAGCCTGCCTACTCCTGGCGGTGGAACCTCAGGCAGGCTGCTGGACCAAGGAGTTCAAGGCATACTTACTCCGCGGCGCCTTACAAGAGAAGGAGGAGGACGCAGAACGCGTGGCTCGCCAGGCCACTGCTTATTGCTTGCAGGACGGTGAGCTGTACCACAGATGCCCCAACGACGTCTTGCTGCGGTGCATATCCGAGGAGCAGGGGCGCGAGCTGTTGGCCGACATCCACGGCGGAGATTGTGGACACCACTCCTCATCGCGCACCCTCGTGGGAAAGGTGTTCCGTAGTGGGTTCTACTGGCCTACGGCGCTACACGACGCCACCTAGCTGGTACGATCCTGCGTGGCCTGCCAGTTCCACGCCAAGCAGATTCATCAGCCTGTGCAAGGTCTCTAGACCATCCCGCTCTCGTGGCCCTTCACGGTCTGGGGGCTGGATATCCAGGGCCCGTTTCCTCGGGCGGCCGGCGGTTACCGCTACCTTTACGTCGCCATCGACAAGTTCACCAAGTGGGTAGAGGTGGAGCTCGTGCGCACCATCCCCACCGGTTCGGCTGTCAAGTTCATCAAGGGCCTCGTGAGCCGGTTCGGTGTCCCCAACCGTATCATTACCGATAATGGCTCCCTATTCACAAGCAACCTCTTCAGGACATATTGTGCTAACCTTGGAACGCAGATATGCTATGCTTTGGTGGCGCACCCACGAAGCAACGGCCAGGCAGAGCGCGCCAACGCGGAGGTCCTGAGGGGCCTCAAGACAAGGAGCTTCAAGAAGAAGCTTGAGGCCTGCGACAGGGGTTGGCTCGGTGAGCTTCAGTCCGTGTTGTAGTCCGTCCGCACCACTGCGACTAAGTCCACCGGCGGGACCCCGTTCTTCCTTGTCTACGGGGCTGAGGCGGTCCTCCTGCATGAGGTCAAGCATCGCTCCCCGCGGGTCTTGGCATTCGACGAAGCGCGTCAGGATGCCTCGTGGGGAACATATCTCGTGCTCGGGGAGGAGGCCCGTCACCAAGCCTCACTCCGCGCCGCGAGGTACCAGCAGGCGCCGCGGCGCTACCATTGCCGCAGCATCCGCCCCCGGACTCTCGAAGTCGGAGACCTCTTCCTGAGACGGGTCCTCTCCAGGGAGGGCCTCCACAAGCTCTCGCCCATGTGGGAGGGCCCGTTTAGGGTAGCCCGCATCTCCAGGCCCGGTGCCGCACGCCTGGAGACGGAGGACGGGGTCCCCATCTAGAATGCTTGGAACATCCAGCATCTCCGCAAGTTCTACTCGTGACACTCTCACGTAATAATGAGTGGGGCTGTACACGCCCCGGAATCTCCCGCTGCGCCGCCCCATGGCCTCACGGGAGCTCCCACCCATGCCCAAGTGGAAGCCCCATGCTCCGCGCTGGCGGACGACACGGTCGAACAGCAACTATGCCCACGCCAAGTGGAGGCCCCATGCTCCGCGCTGGTGGGAAGACTAGTATAGGCACCGGACGCGGCTTTTTCTTTCGCTAGCTCTTGTATCCAATTTGCCACTTCTTGGAATGAAGTTTGAAGTTCTCGCATATTTATTCAAAAAGGGGTGGGGATTTTTCTCCTTGCAGTGTTTTCCTTCTTGAATCTCGTTTTTTAAGGAGGTGGCGGTTGCCCGTTGCTCCCTCCCGCGCGTCCCGTGAGCGGGGGCTGGGCACGGTGTTTATGCTTGGGCCAGCCCCGGCGGCATTGAAGGCCCATGCCACAATGGCCGCGGGTCCACCCGCATGCACACCTTGCCAAGACCTTGGCGTCAGAATCCTCGCGCGATGCTCTCGAGCGAGCCAACATGCACATATTGCCTTCGGCCCCTGGCCTCAGGAGTGCTCATCTCCTGGCCTTGCCGGGCATCGCGACCCGGCAAACCAGCGATGATCGACCCTCGCTCGGGGACTCTAGACGCAAGATGGGCGCCAAGGAAGGGTGGCTGAAGAAAAAGCAGCCACGGTCCGGCTCAATATTATGGAATCCTACGTCAAGTGCTTTTTACATCTCCGCGAGGTCCGATGCCTGGCGGAGGCGTCTCCGGAGGCCCTGAAACCTCGCGAGCTCCCCAGGGGCCTCGCAAGCCACGATCCCCTCAAGACCTCGGAGCGATCCGGTCCGTAAGGAGGTAGCATCCTCGAGACCCCAGGGGCGTACTTAGGATCAAGGCTCCGGAGGAGTGCGCCCCCACGACGAAGGAACCCGCCAAGGGCCACGAGCGCACCAAGTTAAGTTATCCTAATCGTGCTAGGCAGGAACCTTTCAATTAGTAACAATATACATGCTAGAATATGCGCGGGAAACACTGATATAAAGGTGCAAGCTCCGCAGTTCATTACACGCCCTCGTGGGGCTCTTCATGACTGTTGATTCAGGAACCAAAAACAAACAAACAAAAGGAGTGGCCTCCCGAGGGCCGCTGTTCCTGAAGCCCGGCTCCGGCACCGTCCACGCTCAGTCGGAGTCCTCCTCCTCCTTGACGGGGGCACGACAACGTGGCGGCTCGGCATCCTCCTTGGCAGGGGCACGGCGGCGTGGTGTCTCGCCGTCCTCCTTGGTCCGGGCGTGGCGACGTGGCAGCTCGTCATAGTCGTCGTCACTCAAGCTCCCCCCGGGGGAGGCGCCGCTACTGCCAGAGGTGTCACGGCCGTCGCCAAGGGCAAGTTAACCGCCATCGCGATGGCCATCGTCGTCGGAGAGGTGGTCGCTGTCGCTGCCGTCGCACTCTGGGCAGCACCCCAAGCGCCTGCCGTCTCCCCCGAAGACCTTGATGAAGAGCGTCACCGTCCCGTCATACTTGAAGTGGAGGGTACGCCTCCCCTGCAAGCCGCGGGCGCGGGCAAATGTCTGCCACCCGCGGTTCAGGTACACATAGCCCGCGGGGGTAACCTCAACCTCTACCCACAAGGCCTTGTTGCAGCAGCCGTCGGGCTGCAGCCATAGGCCAACGGGTCCTCCGGCTGGCAACTCCTCCGCGAAGAAGCACGGGAGCTGGATCCAGGTGCCTACCGGCCTCTCCACCCACACCACGAACTCTCGGGCCACATCGGCCGAGCGGGATCGCGGGCGCGATGGCCGGGCGGCCATCGTGAGCCTTCCCCCTCGACCCCGGCCCCACGGCTTCCGCAGCCGCTTCCGTGGGAGGGACCCTTCCCACGGCCACCGGGGGCAATGCGGACCCCCATGGGAATGCGCTCGCGCCCCTGGGGAACCGCCGCCGGTGTTGCGGTGGACTTGCGGGGACGGCCACGCCCCCTCTTGAGCGGCGGCGACCCTGGTCGCTCCTTGGGGGACTTCCCCTTTTCGGCGGCAGAGAACCTCCTCACTGGTGCCATGGTTGTCGAGGCGGCGATTTGGAGTGGGGAAGCAAGAAGATGAAGATGGGCTGGGGGCTGCCCACCTCGCCCTCTTATAGGCGATCAGAGGCTAACCGACGCCCCTTCGCATTCCGAGCAATGATGGCTCTGTAGCATGCGTCAGGCCTTTGTTAGCTAGGGCGGTTGCCGAGGTGACGTGGGGAAGTGGAGGCGTCCGCGCCCCATCATGCGCCACGCGTCGAGCCTGTCCCGCAGGCGGTTGGGGCCCGCGACCCTTCGCCCTTCGCTCCTTGCCTTCGCCTCGAAGCCAGACCGAGAGCGCCTTGGGCCCGGGTGCTACTGTCAGCGTTCTAGGATCGGGGGTACCCAGACTTGCCTTCCTGCGGCCCAACACGCGGACTCATCGACGGCCTGGTGCGGCCTAGCTGTAGGACCCCCAAGAGAAGACTGTCGCGAGGGCCCCGGCCTCGCGAGGCGAGCGACACCAAGAGCTCCAGAGGAGCAGCTCCCCGTGCCTGCCTCCCGAGGAGCGGAGAACTCTATGCAAGCCTCCCACCTTATGAGGCCGCGATGACGTGAGCCATGACGACCAAGGCCAAGCGGGCACTGAGGGGACAGTTTCCTCTTTGGTGCTAAGGGAGCAAGGACAGGCGCAGGTTCCCGAGGAAGGCCCCAAAGCTTTCCATTCCGATGCAACGAGACCAAGACCACGAGCTCGGCACGACGGATGTCATCGCTGAGCCCACCGCTGCGTCATGGCCAGAAGCTTTACAGGCGAAGACCACCTTTCGTTAGGATAAGATGTACTTCCTGTCCCCTTTCAAAATTAGCCAATGTGGGATCCCTTCCCGCCTAAGCTATGAGGGAATAGGACCAAGGCCACTATAAATATGGGCTAGCCACCACCGTAGAAAGGGATCCGATCCCGGGACCGATCCATCCTCACCACCCGAGCCCTCACGAGGCCACTCGACCATTGTACTAGTTCATCCTCAACCTCCTCATGAGGTCAATCCACAAAAAGCAGGAGTAGGGTTTTACACCGCAAGGTGGCCCGAACCTGGGTAAATCTCTATGTTCATTCCTTCTCTACGATCACGCGCATTCGGTGAGATCAAGCCCTGGGTATGGCGAGTTGAGCGTGGTTGTGAAGCGAGATCCTTCGTTCACGCCCCAGAGTTTGAACCTTCTTGGGTCTTCGGAGCCCTAATTCTGACATTATCACACACTCCTCGGGCGAACTGCATTCGCTCGATTCAATGCCGTCCCGCATTATGCATATCTAAAGCTCAAAATGGCAGGACCAAAGGGTGTTATTACAATTAATGGTAACACCGAACGCTCCCTCTGTATAGAGGAGCAAACCGCGGCTTTCGCTACCGAGGTCCAAGCAGCCGAGGAAGCATCTAGGACTCTCATTGAGTCATGTGCACATGGATCGTCAAAGCGCATCTGAGGTGTTCCCTTGACCTCCCGACAGTTACATCGTAACCCCAAATAGGGGTACGCGCTCTATGGCTCTCCCTGCTTAGATGGGGATTATGTACCTAGAGTACATAACTTTGTAGTTCATTCCATGGGGGGTCGTGGAGCATAAACAAGAGGGCACACTGTTCGGGTTAACCAAACAGTGGCCCAACTACACCTCGGATATCTTTTCGGCACTATCAAAGGCCCACCAGGAACAATATTACAACATCATTAAGCTGTTACTCTGCGGTTACTTAATAAAACTTCTTCAAAGGATCTGCCACTCGAATGCATCAACCATAGTCATGGCGACATAACACACATCATTGATGAACATTGGAATTGACAAGGAAGAGCTGGTGAACAACAAGGAGGTGAAGACGTGCATCAGGGCCAAACTAGGATGCTAAACCCAATTACAGATGCCCTGTGTAAACCTTCCCTCCTTTATATTTTTATGTATCTTTTAAAGTTTCTTCGATAGCTCAGCATGTATGGTTCGACCTTATAAATCAAAGAAAAGACCTTTTGCGATCGTTGTGCATTCATTTGCATTATACAATTTTATTTTTCTCCTTTTGAGCCAAAGATAACTATCGCGATACAATGTCTTTCAAACTAATCGGTTTTCAACCCGGGGGCTCGGATTTAGACTGTGCCCACTAACATAAATGTACTCGGCATCTTAGATATTGCATTATATGTCGAATCATGTCTTTGGTCAATAGTTGGGTTGTCCAATTCCTGTGCTTACCCCTTACATTTCCGCATTGTTCGGCTAAGGGTGTAAAGGGAGAACCACTACGATTGTACTTCCAACTCAATTGGTTAAGTACCTCAGTGGAGAAAGTTGAAAACTGATTTTCATGATAAGCGTAAGCTAGTCGGCGATCCAATGACAGTGTCAAACTAAAAATCGATAGAGGTTATTCCGTGTTAAATGAAGGGTTCTTATCAAATGAACAAATGTGTTAATGGCTTAACCTCGGCACGCCCGGACACTCCAAACACCGGGGCTAGTCACTTGCCCCCACAGTCAAGCTCCTATGACTAAGTGAAAGTTATAAAGCCACATAGTCTGATTACATAGTTTCTATTAACACAAACCGCCTCCTGGCACCGAGACGTCGGCTAAGGGTTGACGTGTTATTGATACGTTCATTTTGCATCATGTTTTCCTACTGTTATTTATAGTGATTTTGATAAATATTGTACTTTGTGGTACCATTCTAATGCCTTTTCTTTCTTAATTTGCAAGATTTATATGAAGAGGGAGATTGCCGGCAACTGGATTCTGGACCTGAAAAAGCTATGTTAGAGATACCTATTTTGCACATCTCCAAATGAGCTGAAATTTCACGGAGCATTATTTTGGAATAAAGAAAAAATACTGGAAGAAAGAAATACCAGAGGGGGCCGCCCAGGTGCCCACGAGGCACCAGGGCGCGCCTACCCCCTAGGCGCCCCCTGGTAGCTCGTGGGGCCACTGGCCAGCCTCCGGTGCCCATCTTCTGGTATATAAGCCCAGTTGCCCTAGAAAAAAATAAAGAGAGGACTTTCGAGATGGAGTGCCGGCGTCTCGAGGCGGAACCTGGGCAGGATCACTTTTTCTCTCCGGCAAAGTGATTCCGCCGGGGAAACTTCCCTCCGGGAGGGGGAAATCAAAGCCATCATCATCACCAACAACCCTATCATCGTGGGAGGATCAATCTTCATCAACATCTTCACCAGCACCATCTCATCTCAAACCCTAGTTCATCTCTTGTATTCAATCTTTGTCTCAAAACCTTAGATTGGTACCTGGGGGTTGGTAGTAGTGTGGATTACATATTGTAGTTGATGCTAGTTGGTTTATTTGGTGGAAGATTATATGTTCAGATCCTTAATGATATTCAATACCCCTCTGATCTTGAATATGAATATGATTTGTGAGTAGTTACTTTTGTTCTTGAGGACATGGGAGAAGTCTTGTCATAAGTAATCATGTGAATTTGGTATTCGTTCGATATTTTGATGATATGTATGTTGTTGCTTCCTTTAGTGGTGTCATGTGAACATCGACTACATGCCACTTCACCATCTTTGGTCCTAAGGGAAGGCATTGTGGAGTAGTTATTAGATGATGGGTTGCTAGATTGACAGAAGCTTAAACCATAGTTTATGCGCTATTCTGTAAGGGGCTAATTTGGATCCATATGTTTCATACTATGGTTAGATTTATCTTAATTATCCTTTCGTAGTTGCGGATGGTTGCGAGAGGGGGTAATCATAAGTGGGAGGTGCCACTTCTTGAGCTTGCGTTGGTTTTTCCCTTGAAGAGGAAAGGGTGATGCAGCAGAGTAGAGATAAGTATTTCCCTCAGTTTGAGAACCAAGGTATCAATCCAGTAGGAGGTACAAGCAAGTCTCCAATCTATGCACCTGCACAAACAATCAAACACTTGCACCCAACGCGATAAAGGGGTTGTCAATCCCTTCACGGTCACTTGCAAGGATGAGATCTGATAGAGATAGATATAAAAGATTACTAAAACGTAAAACAAATAAATTGCAGCAATGTATTTTTGGTTTTTTGGTTTATAGATCTGAAAATATATGATGGAAAATAGACCCGAGGGCCATAGGTCTCACTAGAGGATTCTCTCTTGAAGATAGCATATGGTGGGTGAACAAATTACTGTTGAGCAATTGATAGAAAAGCGCAAAGTTATGACGATATCTAAGGCAATGATCATGAATATAGGCATCACGTCCGTGACAAGTAGACCGAAACGATTCTGCGTCTACTACTATTACTCCACACATCGACCGACTCTTGCCTTCAACTAGAGTATTAAGTTCATAAGAACAGAGCAACGCTTTAAGTAAGATGACATGATGTAGAGGGATAAACTCAAGCAATATGATGAAAACCCCATCTTTTATCCTTGATGGCAACAATACAATATGTGCCTCGCTACCCTTTCTGTCACTGGGTGAGGACACCACAAGATTGAACCCAAAAC
Source organism: Thinopyrum elongatum (assembly GCA_011799875.1). Taxonomy (NCBI): domain Eukaryota; kingdom Viridiplantae; phylum Streptophyta; class Magnoliopsida; order Poales; family Poaceae; genus Thinopyrum; species Thinopyrum elongatum. The sequence goes on from CM022299.1 coordinate 227,306,028, forward strand.
TAAGCACCTCTCCCATTGCAAGAAAAACCAATCTAGTTGGCCAAACCAAACCGATAGTTCGAAGAGAAATACAAAGATATCTTAATCATGCATAAAAGAGTTCAGAGAAGACTCAAATAATATTCATAGATAATCTGATCATAAATCCACAATTCATCGGATCTTCAACAAACATACTGCAAAAAAAGTATTACATCAAATAGATCTCCAAGAACATCGAGGAGAACATTGTATTGAAGATCAAAGAGAGAGAAGAAGCCATCTAGCTAATAGCTATGGACCCGTAGGTCTATGGTAAACTACTCACGCATCATCAGAAGGGTAACAAGGTTGATGTAGAGGCCCTCCGTGATCGAATCCCCCTCCGGCAGATCGCCGAAAAAGGCCCCAAGATGGGATCTCATGGGAACAGAGGCTTGCGGCAGCGGAAAAGTATTTTGGTGGATGCTTCTGGTGGTTTGGGAATATTTGGGAATTTATAGTGCAAGAATTAGGGTTAGCGACCCCCGAGGGGCCCACAAGCCCTCAGGGTGCCCCCCCTGGGGCGCGCCTGGCAGGCTTGTGGCCTCCTCGGCCATCTTCTGCCTTCCTCTCCAAGCTCCGTGGATGTCTTCTGGACCAACAAAATCATCATAAAGTTTTATTCCGTTTGGACTCCGTTTGATATTCCTTTTCTGTAAAACTCAAAAACAAGGAAAAAACAGAAACTGGCACTGGTATCTAGGTTAATATGTTAGTCCCAAAAATAATTTAAAATAGCATATTAATGCATATAAATCATCCAAAACAAATAATATAATAGCATGGAACAATAAAAAATTATAGATACGTTGGAAACGTATCAGGGGGCTTGTTCAAGTAAGAACAACACCCAAGCACTGGTCCACCCACATATCAAATTATCAAAGTAACGAACGTGAATCAGACAAACATGATGAAAGTGACTAGATGAAATTCCCGTGTGTCCTCAAGAACACTTTGCTTATTATAAGAGACCGTTCCGTCCTGTCCTTTGCTACAAAAAGGATTGGGCTACCTTGCTGCACCTTTGTTACCGTTACTACTTATTGCTCGTTACAAAATACCTTGCTATCAAACTATCTATTACCCACAATTTCAGTGCTTGCAGAAAATACCTTGCTGAAAACCGCTTGTCATTTCCTTCTCCTCCTCGTTGGGTTCGACACTCTTACTTATCTAAAGGACTACGATTGGTCCCCTATACTTGTGGGTCATCAAGACTCTTTTTTGGCGTCGTTGCCGGGAAGTGAAGCACCTTTGGTGAGTGGAATTTGGTAAGGAAACATTTATATTACGTGCCGAATTTACTGTCACTTTTTACTATGGAAAATAATCCTTTGAGGGGTTTGTTCGGGGTATCTTCACCTCGATCGGAAGCACAAAGAGTAGCTCCTAAACCTACTGCACCTACTGAAAATATTTATTATGAGATTCCTTTGGGTATGTGATGACCCACAAGTATAGGGGATCAATCATAGTCCTTTCGATAAGTAAGAGTTCGAACCCAACAAGGAGCAGAAGGAAATGACAAGCGGTTTTCAGCAAGGTATTTTCTGCAAGCACTGAAATTGTTGGTAACAGATAGTTTGGTAACAAGAAAATTTGTAACAAGTGACAAGTAGTAAGAGTAAAAATAAGTGCAGAAAGGTAGCCCAATCCTTTTTGTTGCAAAGGACAGGCCGGAACAATCTCTTATAATAAGTAAAATGTTCTCGAGGACATACGGGAAATCATCTAGTCATTTTCATCATGTTTGTTTGATTCGCGTTCGCTACTTTAATAATTTGATATGTGGGTGGACAGGTGCTTAGGTGCTGTTCTTACTTGGACAAGCCTCCCACTTATGATTAACCCCTCTCGCAAGCATCCGCAACTACGAAAAAATAATTAAGATGGAATCTAACCATAGCATTAAACATATGGGTCCAAATCAGCCCCTTACAGAATAGCGCACAAACTAGGGTTTAAGCTTTCTGTCACTCTAGCAACCCATCATCTAATAACTACTCCACAATGCATTCCCTTAGGCCCAAAGATGGTGATGTGTCATGTAGTCGACGTTCACATAACACCACTAGGGGAATCAAAACATACATATCATCAAAATATCAAACGAATATCAAATTCACATGATTACTTATGACAAGACTTCTCCCATGTCCTCAAGAACAAAAGCAACTACTCATAAATCATATTCGTGCTGAAGATCAGAGGGATATTAAATAGCATAATGGATGTGAACATATAATCTTCCACCAAATAAACCTACTAGCATCAACTAAAAGATGTAATCAACACTACTAGTCACCCGCAGGTACCAATCTGAGGATTTGATACAAAGATTGAACACAAGAGATGAACTAGGGCATTAGATGAGATGGTGCTGGTGAAGATGTTGGTGAAGATTGATCCTACCATGATGAGAGGGTTGTTGGTGATGACAATGGCTTCGATTTCCTCCTCCTGGAGGGAAGTATTCCCGGCGGAATCGCTCCGCCGGAGAGCCAAAGTGCTCCTGCCCAAGTTCCACTTCGAGACGGTGGTGCTCCATCCCGAAAGTCCCCCTCTTATTTTTTCTAGGGCAAATGGGATTATATACTAGAAGATGGGCACCGAAGGCTGGCCAGGGGCCCCACTACCCACCAGGGCGCGCTAGGGGGGTAGGCGCGCCGTGGTGCCTAGTGGGCACCTGGGTGGCCCCCCTTTGGTATTTATTTTCTCCAATAATTTTTATATATTCGAAAATAAATCTTCGTGAAATTTCAGCTCATTTGGAGATGTGCAGAATAGGTATCTCTGACGTAGCTTTTTTAGGTCCAGAATTCCACCTGTCGGCATTCCCCCTCTTCATGTAAACCTTGCATACTAAGAGAGAAAAGGCATTAGAATTTCTTCATAAAGTGTTATATTGATTAAAACACTATAAATAGCAGTAGGAAAACATGATGCAATATGGACGTATCAACTCCCCCAAGCTTAGACCTCGCTTGCCCTCAAGCTAAAGCCGATATCGATAATCATGTCCACATGTTTAGAGAGAGAGGTGTCGATAAAAACAAAATACAGACATAGTAGCATCATGAACATTATTATAACAGTAATATTTATTATCATAAAACTTCTCATGCGCAAGTAAGAATTCATCACAACATCGAAGTATAAGGAATAAACTTTCTTGAAAACTAACAAACTATGTTCTTAGTCAACAATGCAATTGCAATTCATCATCTTTTCATGAAGGGTCTCATGTCGGAGATTTTGGTTTAGCAAGTCCACATACTCAACCATCATTTAGTATTCTATGATTGCTTACACTCACACCATATATATGGAGCAAAAAGTTTCAGCCAGACACATAGAAAGATAGGGGCTTATAACTTCGCCTCCCAACCTATTCACCTCAAATGTGATGTCAACAATAATAACTCATGATCACTCATATTCCATTGGATATATGTGCCTAGATCTTTCCCCACCACATGATGCTTGCAAAAGAGAAAAATAAAAGGGAATAGAGGAGAACACTATTGACTCTTGCATACAAACTAAATACATAAAAGTAAAAGATAGGCCCTTCATAGAGGGAAGCAGAGGTTGTCATGGGCTTTTTATTTTTGGATGCGCAAGCTCTTAATACAAAGGAATGTCACATTATATTGCCCCTTATGATAGAAAACTTTATTATGCAGTCCGTCACTTTTATTTCTTTGCCATCACAAGTTCGTACAACGCTTATTTTCCCTTACACTAAAAGATCATACATATTTAGAAGGAATTTTTATTGCCTTATACACTGATGACAACTTACTTCAAGGATCTTATTCAATCCATAGGTAAGTATAGTGGACTCTTTATAAAATGAAACTGGGTTTAAGGGTTTTTGGATGCACAAGTAGTATCTCTACGTGGTGCAGATTTTTTGCTAGCAAAGATATTGGGCAAGCACCACATGTTAGAGGATCTATGAGAATATAACTTCTATGTGAATATTTACAAACATAAATCATTACGTTGTCTTCCTTGTCCAACGTCAACAATTTGGCATAAAATACTTAATGGGGGCTCACAATCATAAAAGATGTCCAAGATAGTATATTTGCCTGTGAATCTTCTCTTCCCTCAATAATTTTTCATGAATTGCATCATTGACCAATGCTATGTTTATCAACTTTCAATAAATTTTACCACTTATACTCTTCCTTATGTAATGTCATTACTTTCCATAAGATTAGCATATGATCTTTTTCATTATTTTCATTATTTTGAGTGAAATATAAAAGTAAAGAAGCAAAAAATCAAACTATTCTTTATTATATAACTCTCCCTCGATTACATAGATAGATCACGAAACTAGCACTTGAAAATAGATCATACTAAACTTTTATTCAACTAAATCACAAAATAGCTAAGGATCGAACTAAAAACTGGTAAAGATAATAAAAGTGATGGTGATACGATACCGAGGCACCTCCCCCAAGCTTGGAACAAGCCAAAGGGAGTGCCCAGACCAGTGTACTCAAGTTTCCTTCTTTGGTGATGGTGGTGGTGATGAAGTGGTGGTCTTTTCCTTCAGAATACTCATGAGTGCCTCCCTCAAACTTTTGAATTTCCCGGAGAGCTTGACGAACTAACTCAGTATCCCTCTCCACCTCAGCCATAATATGTTTATTCTCCGGTCCCCAAGAGTTTGTTCGTGCATCACTTTGTCTTGGACGAGATATGTCCCAATTGGATGGTATGTGCATACGAGGAGTGTTTTCAATCCCATAGTGGTGAATCAAATTATGAAAATTGTTTTGATGTAACTTGGGTAAAGGCCTCCTTGGAGGGAGTCCTCCTTGCCCTCAAGCTCGCCTACAAGGCCGCGGCGACCTCCTGCCCCAACGTCGGGGCACCCCGGAGGCTCTGGAGCCCGCACCCGCAAAGAAAAAAACAATTGTTCTCTTAGGACCGGGACGAGACGAAGCAGGTGCCTATCGACAGTGGGGGCTCAGGCCCCACCTTCACCATAGGCGTCGGCCTTCCCCCAGAACAGGAGGAGACGCTGATTGGCTTCCTCCAGGCAAACAAGGACGTATTTGCGTGGGAAGCGTCCGACTTGGTTGGTGTCCCGAGGGAGGTGATTGAGCACCACTTGGTGGTATGCCCCAGTGCGCTCCCGGTGAAGCAAAATGCGTGACGTCAAGCACAAGAGAAGCGAGCGTTTATCGTCCAAGAGGTCTGCAAGTTGCAAGAAGACGGTGTTATTCGAGAGGTACGACACCCGGATTGGCTGGCCAACCCTATGGTTGTCCCCCAAAAGGGAGAGAAGGAGCGCATGTGCGTCGACTTCACGAGCCTCAACAAGGCTAGCCCTCAGGACCACTTCCTGCTCCCGCGCATTGACCAGATCATGGAGTCCACCGCCGAGTGCGATCTGTTGTGCTTTTTGGATGCTTTCTCAGGATATCATCAAATCAAGATGGCGACAGAGGACATCGAGAAGACAGTCTTCATTTCCCCATGTGGCATGTACTGCTACACCTGCATGCCCTTCGGGCTGCAGAACACCGGTGCAACCTTCCAGCGGCTGATGTGCATCGCGCTAGGGCCGCAGCTGGGGAGAAATGCGAAGGCGTATGTCGACGACATCGTGGTCAAGTCATGGGAGGCAAGGACCCTAATCGAGGACCTGGAGGAGACGTTCGCCAACCTGCGCCAAGTGAACCTGAGGCTCAACCCAGAAAAGTGCGTGTTCGGGGTCCCGTCCGGCTAGCTGCTGGGCTTCCTTGTGTCACATCAGGGGATCGAGGCTAACCCCGAAAAGATCAAGCCAATTTAAAAGATGTGCCCGCCTCAGACCCTCAAAGAGATGCAAAAGCTCGCGGGCTGTGTGACCTCCCTGGGGCGCTTCATCTCCAAGCTCGGCGAGCGTGCCCTCCCTTTCTTCAAGGTGATGAAGAGGAAGGGCCCTTTCGAGTGGACTCCAGAAGCTGAGGCAGCCTTTGAGGACCTCAAGAGATACCTCACAAGCCCACCTGTTATGGTGGCGCCTTGTCCTCGCGAGCCCCTGGTGCTCTACTTGGCGGCCACCCCCCACTCGGCCAGCGTAACGCTCGTGGCGGTCCGGGAGGAGCGCGCCAGCGCATGCGCGAGGCAACGCGACCCGCAAGGGGCCGCGCAACGTTCGCCACCACAGGACAGCGCCCTTGAGGCCCTCGTCACTTCACCAGCCAATGGGGCTCCCGAGTCCCTCGCACCCCATGCGAAGAAGGGTGACGTCGACACCTCACCCCTCGTCGAGCACCCAGTGTACTTCATCAGCACCGTGTTGCGGGATGCGCGCGTGCTACCCTATGCAGCGTAAGCTCCTGCTCGCACTCCTCGTCACCTCAAGGAAGCTGCACCATTATTTCCAGGGCCACCCCATCAAGGTTGTCTCTGCATACCCCCTAGAGAAGGTGCTGTGCAGCCCCAACACTGCTGGGAGGGTTGCAGAGTGGAACATCGAGCTGCAAGCCTTCCAGCTGGAGTTTAGCACAACCAGGGTCATCAAGGGTGCGGCCCTCGCCGATTTCGTGGCGGAGTGTACGGACGCTCCCGACCCGGGGCTGGGCGAGGGCTAGTCCCTCGCGCCTGGCGACGAGGCACCTGATGGCTGGGTCATGCACTTCGACGGTGCCTTTGCGCAGCAGGGCACGGGGGTTGGAGTCGTACTCATCTCACCGACCAAGGACAAGCTCTACTATGCCGTGCAGCTTTGCTTCCAGCATGGCAAGAAGGTCTCCAACAACATCGCGTAATATGAGGGCTTGATCACCGGCCTCAGGGCCGCGGCCGCTCTGGGGGTGAAGCGCCTCACTATCAAGGGTGATTCCCAGCTCCTCGTCAACTCTTCCAACAAGGAGTACAAACCAAAGGACGAGCACATGGAGTCATACCTGGAGAGGCTCTTCAAGCCATCGGCGGCGCCCCCGGCCACAGGCCTGACGCTGCTCCGGGAAGAGCCGCCACCGGCCCCGTCCGCGGGCGCCCCAGCCTGTGGCCCGACCACGGGAGCCCGCCTACTCCTGGCAGTGGAACCTCAGGCAGGCTGCTGGACTAAGGATTTCAAGGCATACTTACTCCGCGGCGCCTTACAAGAGAAGGAGGAGGACACAGAACGCGTGGCTCGCCAGGCCACTACTTATTGCTTGCAGGACGGTGAGCTGTACCACAGATGCCCCAACGACATCTTGCTGTGGTGCATATCCGAGGAGCAGGGGCGCGAGATGTTGGCCGACATCCACGGTGGAGGTTGTGGACACCACTCCTCATCGCGCACCCTCGTGGGAAAGGTGTTCCGTAGTGGGTTCTACTGGCCTACGGCGCTACACGACGCCACCTAGCTGGTACGATCCTGTGAGGCCTGCCAGTTCCACACCAAGCAGATTCATCAGCCTGTGCAAGGTCTCCAAACCATCCCGCTCTCGTGGCCCTTCACGGTCTGGGGGCTGGATATCCTTGGCCCGTTTCCTCGGGCGGCCGGCGGTTACCGCTACCTTTACGTCGCCATCGACAAGTTCACCAAGTGGGTAGAGGTGGAGCTCGTGTGCACCATCCCCACTGGTTCGGCCGTCAAGTTCATCAAGGGCCTCGTGAGCCGGTTCGGTGTCCCCAATCGTATCATTACCGATAATGGCTCCCAATTCACAAGCAACCTCTTCAGGACATATTGTGCTAACCTTGGAACGCAGATATGCTATGCTTCGGTGGCGCACCCACGGAACAACGGCCAGGCAGAGCGCGCCAACGCGGAGGTCCTGAGGGGCCTCAAGACAAGGAGCTTCAAGAAGAAGCTTGAGACCTGCGACAGGGGTTGGCTCGGTGAGCTTCAGTCCGTGTTGTGGTCCATCTGCACCATTGCGACTAAGCCCACCGGCGAGACCCCGTTCTTCCTCGTCTACGGGGCTGAGGCGGTCCTCCTGCATGGGGTCAAGCATCGCTCCCCGCGAGTCTTGGCATTCGACGAAGCGCGTCAGGATGCCTCGTGGGGAACATATCTCGTGCTCGGGGAGGAGGCCCATCGCCAAGCCTCACTCCGCGCCGCGAGGTACCAGCAGGCGCTGCGGCGCTACCATTGCTGCAGCATCCGCCCCCGGACTCTCGAAGTCGGAGACCTCATCCTGAGACGGGTCCTCTCTAGGGAGGGCCTCCACAAGCTCTCGCCCATGTGGGAGGGCCCGTTCAGGGTAGCCCGCATCTCCAGGCCTGGCGCCGCACGCCTGGAGACGGAGGACGGGGTCCCCATCTAGAATGCTTGGAACATCCAGTATCTCCGCAAGTTCTACCCGTGACACTCTCATGTAATAATGAGTGGGGCTGTACACGCCCTGGAATCTCCCGCTGCGCCGCCCCATGGCCTCACGGGAACTCCCGCCCATGCCCAAGTGGAAGCCCCATGCTCCGCGCTGGCGGACGACACGGTCGAACAGCAACTATGCCCACGCCAAGTGGAGGCCCCATGCTCCGCGCTGGTGGGAAGACTAGTATAGGCACCAGACGCGGCTTTTTCTTTCGCTCGCTCTTGTATCCAATTTGCCACTTCTTGGAATGAAGTTTGAAGTTCTCGCATATTTATTCAAAAAGGGGTGGGGATTTTTCTCCTTGCAGTGTTTTCCTTCTTGAATCTCGTTTTTTAAGGAGGTGGCGGTTGCCCGTTGCTCCCTCCCGTGCGTCCCGTGAGTGGGGGCTGGGCACGGTGTTTATGCTTGGGCCAGCCCCGGCGGCATTGAAGGCCCAGGCCACAACGGCCGCGGGTCCGCCCGCATGCACACCTTGCCAAGACCTTGGCGTCAGAATCCTCGCGCGACGCTCTCGAGCGAGCCAACATGCACATATTGCCTTCGGCCCCTGGCCTCAGGAGCACTCATCTCCTGGCCTTGCCGGGCATCGCGACCCGGCAAACCAGCGATGATCGACCCTCGCTCGGGGACTCTAGACGCAAGATGGGCGCCAAGGAAGGGTGGCTGAAGAAAAAGCAGCCACGGTCCGGCTAAATATTAAGGAATCCTACGTCAAGTGCTTTTTACATCTCCGCGAGGTCCGATGCGTGGCGGAGGCGTCTCCGGAGGCCCTGAAACCTCGCGAGCTCCCCAGGGGCCTTGCAAGCCACGATCCCCTCAAGACCCCGGAGCGATCCGGTCCGTAAGGAGGTAGCATCCTCGAGACCCCAGGGGCGTACTTAGGATCAAGGCTCCGGAGGAGTGCGCCCCCACGACGAAGGAACCCGCCAAGGGCCACGAGCGCACCAAGTTAAGTTATCCTAATCATGCCAGGCAGGAACCTTTCAATTAGTAACAATATACATGCTAGAATATGCGCGGGAAACACTGATATAAAGGTGCAAGCTCCGCAGTTCAATACACGCCCCCGTGGGGCTCTTCATGACTGTTGATTCTGGAACAAAAAAAACAAACAAAAGGAGTGGCCTCCCGAGGGCCGCTGTTCCTGAAGCTCGGCTTCGGCACCGTCCACGCTCAGTCGGAGTCCTCCTCCTCCTTGACGGGGGCACGACAACGTGGCGGCTCGGCATCCTCCTTGGCAGGGGCACGGCGGCGTGGTGGCTCGCCGTCCTCCTTGGTCCGAGCGTGGCGACGTGGCAGCTCGTCATAGTCATCGTCACTCGAGCTCCCCTCGGGGGAGGCGCCACTACTGCCGGAGGTGTCACGGCCGTCGCCAAGGGCAAGTTAACCACCGTCGCGATGGCCATCGTCGTCGGAGAGGTGGTCGCTGTCGCTGCCGTCGCCCTCTGGGCAGCACCCCAAGCGCCTGCCGCCTCCCCCAAAGACCTTGATGAAGAGCGTCACCGTCCCGTCATACTTGAAGTGGAGGGTACGCCTCCCCTGCAAGCCGCGGGCGCGGGCGAATGTCTGCCACCCACGGTTCAGGTACACATAGCCCACGGGGGTAACCTCAACCTCTACCCACAAGGCCTTGTTGCAGCAGCCGTCGGGCTGCAGCTATAGGCCAACGGGTCCTCCGGCTGGCAACTCCTCCGCGAAGAAGCACGGGAGCTGGATCCAGGTGCCTGCCAGCCTCTCCACCCACACCACGAACTCTCGGGCCACATCGGCCAAGTGGGATCGCGGGCGCGATGGCCGGGCGGCCACCGTGAGCCTTCCCCCTCGACCCCGGCCCCATGGCTTCCGCAGCCGCTTCCGTGGGAGGGACCCTTCCCACGGCCACCGGGGGCAATGCGGACCCCCATGGGAATGCGCTCGCGCCCCTGGGGAACCGTCGCCGGTGTTGCGGTGGACTTGCGGGGACGGCCACGCCCCCTCTTGAGCGGCGGCGACCCTGGTCGCTCCTTGGGGGACTTCCCCTTTTCGGCGGCAGAGAACCTCCTCACTGGCGCCATGGCTGTCGAGGCGGCGATTTGGAGTGGGGAAGCAAGAAGATGAAGATGGGCTGGGGGCTGCCCACCTCGCCCTCTTATAGGCGATCAGAGGCTAACCGACGCCCCTTCGCATTCCGAGCAATGATGGCTCTGTAGCATGCGTCAGGCCTTTGTTAGCCAGGGCGGTTGCCGAGGCGACGTGGGGAAGTGGAGGCGTCCGCGCCCCGTCATGCGCCACGCGTCGAGCCTGTCCCGCAGGCGGTTGGGGCCCGCGACCCTTCGCCCTTCGCTCCTTGCCTTCGCCTCGAAGCCAGACCGAGAGCGCCTTGGGCCCGGGTGCTACTGTCGGCGTTCTAGGATCGGGGGTACCCAGACTTGCCTTCCTGCGGCCCAACACGCGGACTCATCGACGGCCTGGTGCGGCCTAGCTGTAGGACCCCCAAGAGAAGACCGTCGCGAGGGCCCCAGCCTCGCGAGGCGAGCGACACCAAGAGCTCTAGAGGAGCAGCTCCCCGTGCCTGCCTCCCGAGGAGCGGAGAACTCTATGCAAGCCTCCCACCTCATGAGGCCGCGATGACATGAGCCATGACGACCAAGGCCAAGCGGGCACTGAGGGGACAGTTTCCTCTTTGGTGCTAAGGGAGCAAGGACAGGCGCAGGTTCCCGAGGAAGGCCCCAAAGCTTTCCATTCCGATGCAACGAGACCAAGACCACGAGCTCGGCACGACGGATGTCATCGCTGAGCCCACCGCTGCGTCATGGCCAGAAGCTTTACAGGCGAAGACCACCTTTCGTTAGGATAAGATGTACTTCCTGTCCCCTTTCAAAATTAGCCAATGTGGGATCCCTTCCCGCCTAAGCTATGAGGGAATAGGACCAAGGCCACTATAAATATGGGCTAGCCACCACCGTAGAAAGGGATCCGATCCCGGGACCGATCCATCCTCACCACCCGAGCCCTCACGAGGCCACTCGACCATTGTACTAGTTCATCCTCAACCTCCTCATGAGGCCAATCCACCAAAAGCAGGAGTAGGGTTTTACACCGCAAGGTGGCCCGAACTTGGGTAAATCTCTATGTTCATTCCTTCTCTACGATCACGCGCATTCGGTGAGATCAAGCCCTGGGTATGGCGAGTTGAGCGTGGTTGTGAAGCGAGATCCTTCGTTCACACCCCAGAGTTCGAACCTTCTTGGGTCTCCGGAGCCCTAATTCTGACATTATCACACACTCCTCGGGCGAACTGCATTTGCTCGATTCAATGCCGTCCCGCATTATGCATATCTAAAGCTCAAAACGGAAGGACCAAAGGGTGTTATTACAGTTAATGGTAACACCGAACACTCCCTCTGTATAGAGGAGCAAACCGTGGCTTTCGCTGCCAAGGTCCAAGCAGCCGAGGAAGCATCTAGGACTCTCATTGAGTCATGTGCACATGGATCGTCAAAGCGCATCCGAGGTGTTCCCTTGACCTCCCGACAGTTACATCGTAACCCCAAATAGGGGTACGTGCTCTACGGCTCTCCCTGCTTAGATGGGGATTATGTACCTAGAGTACATAACTTTGTAGTTCATTCCATGGGGGGTCGTGGAGCATAAACAAGAGGGCACACTGTTCGGGTTAACCAAACAGTGGCCCAACTACACCTCGGATATCTTTTCGGCACTATCAAAGGCCCACCAGGAACAATATTACAACATCATTAAGCTGTTACTCTGCGGTTACTTAATAAAACTTCTTCAAAGGATCTGCCACTCGAATGCATCAACCATAGTCATGGCGACATAACACACATCATTGATGAACATTGGAATTGACAAGGAAGAGCTGGTGAACAACAAGGAGGTGAAGACGTGCATCAGGGCCAAACTAGGATGCTAAACCCAATTACAGATGCCCTGTGTAAACCTTCCCTCCTTTATATTTTTATGTATCTTTTAAAGTTTCTTTGATAGCTCAGCATGTATGGTTTGACCTTATAAATCAAAGAAAAGACCTTTTGCGATCGTTGTGCATTCATTTGCATTATACAATTTTATTTTTCTCCTTTTGAGCCAAAGATAACTATCACGATACAATGTCTTTCAAACTAATCGGTTTTCAACCCGGGGGCTCGGATTTAGACTGTGCCCACTAACATAAATGTACTCGGCGTCTTAGATATTGCATTATATGTCAAATCATGTCTTTGGTCAATAGTTGGGTTGTCCAACTCCTGTGCTTACCCCTTACATTTCCGCATTGTTCGGCTAAGGGTGTAAAGGGAGAACCACTGCGATTGTACTTCCAACTCAATTGGTTAAGTACCTCAGTGGAGAAAGTTGAAAACTGATTGTCATGATAAGCGTAAGCTAGTCGGCGATCCAATGACAGTGTCAAACTAAAAATCGATAGAGGTTATTCCGTGTTAAATGAAGGGTTCTTATCAAATGAACAAAAGTGTTAATGGCTTAACCTCGGCATGCCCGGACACTCCAAACACCGGGGCTAGTCACTTGCCCCCACAGTCAAGCTCCTATGACTAAGTGAAAGTTATAAAGCCACATAGTCTGATTACATAGTTTCTATTAACACAAACCGCCTCCTGGCACCGAGACGTCGGCTAAGGGTTGACGTGTTATTGATACGTTCATTTTGCATCATGTCTTCCTACTGTTATTTATAGTGATTTTGATAAATATTGTACTTTGTGGTACCATTCTAATGCCTTTTCTTTCTTAATTTGCAAGATTTATATGAAGAGGGAGATTGCCGGCAACTGGATTCTGGACCTGAAAAAGCTATGTCAGAGATACCTATTTTGCACATCTCCAAATGAGCTGAAATTTCACGAAGCATTATTTTGGAATAAAGAAAAAATGCTGGAAGAAAGAAATACCAGAGGGGGCCGCCCAGGTGCCCACGAGGCACCAGGGCGCGCCTACCCCCTAGGCTCCCCCTGGTAGCTCGTGGGGCCACTGGCCAGCCTCCGGTGCCCATCTTCTGGTATATAAGCCCAGTTGCCCTAGAAAAAAAATAAAGAGAGGACTTTCGAGACGGAGCGCCGGCGTCTCGAGGCGGAACCTGGGCAGGATCACTTTTTCTCTCCGGCAAAGTGATTCCGCCGGGGAAACTTCCCTCCGGGAGGGGGAAATCAAAGCCATCATCATCACCAACAACCCTATCATCGTGGGAGGATCAATCTTCATCAACATCTTCACCAGCACCATCTCATCTCAAACCCTAGTTCATCTCTTGTATTCAATCTTTGTCTCAAAACCTTTGATTGGTACCTGGGGGTTGGTAGTAGTGTGGATTACATATTGTAGTTGATGCTAGTTGGTTTATTTGGTGGAAGATTATATGTTCAGATCCTTAATGATATTCAATACCCCTCTGATCTTGAATATGAATATGATTTGTGAGTAGTTACTTTTGTTCTTGAGGACATGGGAGAAGTCTTGTCATAAGTAATCATGTGAATTTGGTATTCGTTCGATATTTTGATGATATGTATGTTGTTGCTTCCTTTAGTGGTGTCATGTGAACATCGACTACATGCCACTTCACCATCTTTGGTCCTAAGGGAAGGCATTGTGGAGTAGTTATTAGATGATGGGTTGCTAGATTGACAGAAGCTTAAACCATAGTTTATGCGCTATTCTGTAAGGGGCTAATTTGGATCCATATGTTTCATACTATGGTTAGATTTATCTTAATTATCCTTTCGTAGTTGCGGATGGTTGCGAGAGGGGGTAATCATAAGTGGGAGGTGCCACTTCTTGAGCTTGCGTTGGTTTTTCCCTTGAAGAGGAAAGGGTGATGCAGCAGAGTAGAGATAAGTATTTCCCTCAGTTTGAGAACCAAGGTATCAATCCAGTAGGAGGTACAAGCAAGTCTCCAATCTATGCACCTGCACAAACAATCAAACACTTGCACCCAACGCGATAAAGGGGTTGTCAATCCCTTCACGGTCACTTGCAAGGATGAGATCTGATAGAGATAGATATAAAAGATTACTAAAACGTAAAACAAATAAATTGCAGCAATGTATTTTTGGTTTTTTGGTTTATAGATCTGAAAATATATGATGGAAAATAGACCCGAGGGCCATAGGTCTCACTAGAGGATTCTCTCTTGAAGATAGCATATGGTGGGTGAACAAATTACTGTTGAGCAATTGATAGAAAAGCGCAAAGTTATGACGATATCTAAGGCAATGATCATGAATATAGGCATCACGTCCGTGACAAGTAGACCGAAACGATTCTGCGTCTACTACCATTACTCCACACATCGACCGACTCTTGCCTTCAACTAGAGTATTAAGTTCATAAGAACAGAGCAACGCTTTAAGTAAGATGACATGATGTAGAGGGATAAACTCAAGCAATATGATGAAAACCCCATCTTTTATCCTTGATGGCAACAATACAATATGTGCCTCGCTACCCTTTCTGTCACTGGGTGAGGACACCACAAGATTGAACCCAAAACTAAGCACCTCTCCCATTGCAAGAAAAACCAATCTAGTTGGCCAAACCAAACCGATAGTTCGAAGAGAAATACAAAGATATCTTAATCATGCATAAAAGAGTTCAGAGAAGACTCAAATAATATTCATAGATAATCTGATCATAAATCCACAATTCATCGGATCTTCAACAAACATACTGCAAAAAAAGTATTACATCAAATAGATCTCCAAGAACATCGAGGAGAACATTGTATTGAAGATCAAAGAGAGAGAAGAAGCCATCTAGCTAATAGCTATGGACCCGTAGGTCTATGGTAAACTACTCACGCATCATCAGAAGGGTAACAAGGTTGATGTAGAGGCCCTCCGTGATCGAATCCCCCTCCGGCAGATCGCCGAAAAAGGCCCCAAGATGGGATCTCATGGGAACAGAGGCTTGCGGCAGCGGAAAAGTATTTTGGTGGATGCTTCTGGTGGTTTGGGAATATTTGGGAATTTATAGTGCAAGAATTAGGGTTAGCGACCCCCGAGGGGCCCACAAGCCCTCAGGGTGCCCCCCCTGGGGCGCGCCTGGCAGGCTTGTGGCCTCCTCGGCCATCTTCTGCCTTCCTCTCCAAGCTCCGTGGATGTCTTCTGGACCAACAAAATCATCATAAAGTTTTATTCCGTTTGGACTCCGTTGGATATTCCTTTTCTGTAAAACTCAAAAACAAGGAAAAAACAGAAACTGGCACTGGTATCTAGGTTAATATGTTAGTCCCAAAAATAATTTAAAATAGCATATTAATGCATATAAATCATCCAAAACAAATAATATAATAGCATGGAACAATAAAAAATTATAGATACGTTGGAAACGTATCAGGGGGCTTGTTCAAGTAAGAACAACACCCAAGCACTGGTCCACCCACATATCAAATTATCAAAGTAACGAACGTGAATCAGACAAACATGATGAAAGTGACTAGATGAAATTCCCGTGTGTCCTCAAGAACACTTTGCTTATTATAAGAGACCGTTCCGTCCTGTCCTTTGCTACAAAAAGGATTGGGCTACCTTGCTGCACCTTTGTTACCGTTACTACTTATTGCTCGTTACAAAATACCTTGCTATCAAACTATCTGTTACCCACAATTTCAGTGCTTGCAGAAAATACCTTGCTGAAAACCGCTTGTCATTTCCTTCTCCTCCTCGTTGGGTTCGACACTCTTACTTATCTAAAGGACTACGATTGGTCCCCTATACTTGTGGGTCATCAAGACTCTTTTTTGGCGTCGTTGCCGGGGAGTGAAGCACCTTTGGTGAGTGGAATTTGGTAAGGAAACATTTATATTACGTGCCGAATTTACTGTCACTTTTTACTATGGAAAATAATCCTTTGAGGGGTTTGTTCGGGGTATCTTCACCTCGATCGGAAGCACAAAGAGTAGCTCCTAAACCTACTGCACCTACTGAAAATATTTATTATGAGATTCCTTCGGGTATGTGATGACCCACAAGTATAGGGGATCAATCATAGTCCTTTCGATAAGTAAGAGTTCGAACCCAACAAGGAGCAGAAGGAAATGACAAGCGGTTTTCAGCAAGGTATTTTCTGCAAGCACAGAAATTGTCGGTAACAGATAGTTTGGTAACAAGAAAATTTGTAACAAGTGACAAGTAGTAAGAGTAACAATAAGTGCAGAAAGGTAGCCCAATCCTTTTTGTTGCAAAGGACAGGCCGGAACAATCTCTTATAATAAGTAAAATGTTCTCGAGGACACACGGGAAATCATCTAGTCATTTTCATCATGTTTGTTTGATTCGCGTTCGCTACTTTAATAATTTGATATGTGGGTGGACAGGTGCTGTTCTTACTTGGACAAGCCTCCCACTTATGATTAACCCCTCTCGCAAGCATCCGCAACTACGAAAAAATAATTAAGATGAAATCTAACCATAGCATTAAACATATGGGTCCAAATCAGCCCCTTACAGAATAGCGCACAAACTAGGGTTTAAGCTTTCTGTCACTCTAGCAACCCATCATCTAATAACTACTCCACAATGCATTCCCTTAGGCCCAAAGATGGTGATGTGTCATGTAGTCGATGTTCACATAACACCACTAGGGGAATCAAAACATACATATCATCAAAATATCAAACGAATATCAAATTCACATGATTCCTTATGACAAGACTTCTCCCATGTCCTCAAGAACAAAAGCAACTACTCATAAATCATATTCATGCTGAAGATCAGAGGGATATTAAATAGCATAATGGATATGAACATATAATCTTCCACCAAATAAACCTACTAGCATCAACTAAAAGATGTAATCAACACTACTAGTCACCCGCAGGTACCAATCTGAGGATTTGATACAAAGATTGAACACAAGAGATGAACTAGGGCATTAGATGAGATGGTGCTGGTGAAGATGTTGGTGAAGATTGATCCTCCCATGATGAGAGGGTTGTTGGTGATGACAATGGCTTCGATTTCCTCCTCCCGGAGGGAAGTATTCCCGGCGGAATCGCTCCGCCGGAGAGCCAAAGTGCTCCTGCCCAAGTTCCACTTCGAGACGGTGGTGCTCCATCCCGAAAGTCCCCCTCTTATTTTTTCTAGGGCAAATGGGATTATATACTAGAAGATGGGCACCGGAGGCTAGCCAGGGGCCCCACTACCCACCAGGGCACGCTAGGGGGGTAGGCGCGCCGTGGTGCCTAGTGGGCGCCTGGGTGGCCCCCCTTTGGTATTTATTTTCTCCAATAATTTTTATATATTCGAAAATAAATCTTCATGAAATTTCAGCTCATTTGGAGATGTGCAGAATAGGTATCTCTGACGTAGCTTTTTTAGGTCCAGAATTCCAGCTGTCGGCAATCCCCCTCTTCATGTAAACCTTGCATACTAAGAGAGAAAAGGCATTAGAATTTCTTCATAAAGTGTTATATTGATTAAAACACTATAAACAGCAGTAGGAAAACATGATGCAATATGGACGTATCAACTCCCCCAAGCTTAGACCTCGCTTGCCCTCAAGCTAAAGCCGATATCGATAATCATGTCCACATGTTTAGAGAGAGAGGTGTCGATAAAAACAAAATACGAACATAGTAGCATCATGAACATTATTATAACAGTAATATTTATTATCATAAAACTTCTCATGCGCAAGTAAGAATTCATCACAACATCGAAGTATAAGGAATAAACTTTCTTGAAAACTAACAAACTATGTTCTTAGTCAACATTGCAATTGCAATTCATCATCTTTTCATGAAGGGTCTCATGTCGGAGATTTTGGTTTAGCAAGTCCACATACTCAACCATCATTTAGTATTATATGATTGCTTACACTCACACCATATATATGGAGCGAAAAGTTTCAGCCAGACACATAGAAAGATAGGGGCTTATAACTTCGCCTCCCAACCTATTCACCTCAAGTGTGATGTCAACAATAATAACTCATGATCACTCATATCCCACTGGATATATGTGCCTAGATCTTTCCCCACCACATGATGCTTGCAAAAGAGAAAAATAAAAGGGAATAGAGGAGAACACTATTGACTCTTGCATACATAAAAGTAAAAGATAGGCCCTTCATAGAGGGAAGCAGAGGTTGTCATGGGCTTTTTATTTTTGGATGCGCAAGCTCTTAATACAAAGGAACGTCACATTATATTGCCCCTTATGATAGAAAACTTTATTATGCAGTCCGCCACTTTTATTTCTTTGCCATCACAAGTTCGTACAACGCTTATTTTCCCTTACACTAAAAGATCATACATATTTAGAAGGAATTTTTATTGCCTTATACACTGATGACAACTTACTTCAAGGATCTTATTCAATCCATAGGTAAGTATAGTGGACTCTTTATAAAATGAAACTGGGTTTAAGGGTTTTTGGATGCACAAGTAGTATCTCTACGTGGTGCAGATTTTTTGCTAGCAAAGATATTGGGCAAGCACCACATGTTAGAGGATCTATGAGAATATAACTTCTATGTGAATATTTACAAACATAAATCATTACGTTGTCTTCCTTGTCCAACGTCAACAATTTGGCATAAAATACTTAATGGGGGCTCACAATCATAAAAGATGTCCAAGATAGTATATTTGCCTGTGAATCTTCTCTTCCCTCAATAATTTTTCATGAATTGCATCATTGACCAATGCTATGTTTATCAACTTTCAATAAATTTTACCACTTATACTCTTCCTTATGTAATGTCATTACTTTCCATAAGATTAGCATATGATCTTTTTCATTATTTTCATTATTTTGAGTGAAATATAAAGGTAAAGAAGCAAAAAATCAAACTATTCTTTATTATATAACTCTCCCTCGATTACATAGATAGATCACGAAACTAGCACTTGAAAATAGATCATACTAAACTTTTATTCAACTAAATCACAAAATAGCTAAGGATCGAACTAAAAACTGGTAAAGATAATAAAAGTGATGGTGATACGATACCGAGGCACCTCCCCCAAGCTTGGAACAAGCCAAAGGGAGTGCCCATACCAGTGTACTCAAGTTTCCTTCTTTGGTGATGGTGGTGGTGATGAAGTGGTGGTCTTTTCCTTCAGAATACTCATGAGTGCCTCCCTCAAACTTTTGAATTTCCTGGAGAGCTTGACGAACTAACTCAGTATCCCTCTCCACCTCAGCCATAATATGTTTATTCTCCGGTCCCCAAGAGTTTGTTCGTGCATCACTTTGTCTTGGACGAGATATGTCCCAATTGGATGGTATGTGCATACGAGGAGTGTTTTCAATCCCATAGTGGTGAATCAAATTATGAAAATTGTTTTGATGTAACTTGGGTAAAGGCCTCCTTGGAGGGAGTCCTCCTTGCACTTCATGACTCCCTTGATCATTCATTGACCTCATCATGGCTTGATGTGGGTTAGGAGTAGTGGAGATGCCAGCCAGCGTGCCCCTCTCGGAAGCCGAAGGGTGGACTCCAAGCGAGTTTCCTTCATCTTCTTCCATGGCAGCCTCCTCGGCCCCCTCTTTCCTTAGTTCCATCTGTAGCAACCAAGCATCATCTTCCCCGTTGTTGGACGTGGAAGAAGACATGATGCCTGGCTTGATAGGTCTGATCGAAAAATAGCACGAAACAAGAACAGATGATATTTCTGCGATACGGTGGTCAAAACGTCCTGGAGTATATATAAAGAATTTTTATCTTGTGAAACAAGTACTCCAGAAGAAAATGGAGTCGGGAAGGCTCACGAGGGGCCCACTACCTACCAGGCGCACCAGGGGGGTAGGCGCGCCCTGGTGCCTAGTGGGCACCTGGGTGGCCCCCTTCGATGTTTCTTATTTTTGTATTTTCTAACATTCCAAAACTGAAAGAAAATATTTTTATGGAATTCTTGGAGTCAGTTTACTTACCGTATCACGTATCTCTTCCTTTTCAAGGTTTTGGAGTGTTCTGGAAGGTCTCTTTTATGTATTCCTCCGATGTCATAGTTTGGATAATGTTGGTTTCAACGTTAATAGGCATAACTGAGATATAATGCTTAATTCATTGCCCATTGACCACCTTCGGATTAGTGCCTTCAGCATTACTGATCTTAGTCGCTCCGGAATGATAAACTTATTCAATGATGTATGGTCCTTCCCATTTAGAGAGAAGTTTTCCTGCAAAAAATCTAAAACGAGAATTGTACAATAGAACATATGCACCTACATTGAATTCCCTCTTTTGGATTCTTTTGTCATGCCATCTTTTAAATTTTTCTTTAAATAACTTGGCATTTTCATAAGCTTGGGTTCTCCATTCATCCAACGAGCTAATATCAAATAACCTCTTCTCTCCGGCAAGTTTAAAATCATAATTGAGTTCTTTAATTGCCAATATGCTTTATGTTCTAACTCAAGAGGTAAATGATATGCTTTTCCATAAACCATTTTGTATGGAGACATACCCATAGGATTTTTATAAACAGTTCTATAGGCCCATAATGCATCATCTAATTTCTTAGACCAATTCTTTCGAGATCTATTGACAGTCTTTTGCAAAATTAACTTTATTTCTCTATTGCTCAGTTCAACTTGGACACTAGACCGAGGGTGATAAGGAGATGCAATTCTATGGTTAACATCATATTTAGCAAGCAGTTTATGGAAAGCACCATGAATAAAGTGTGAACCATCATCAGTCATTAAATATCTAGGGACTCCAAACCTCGGGAAAATAACTTCTTTAAGCATTTTAATGGAAGTGTTATGATCAGCACTGCTAGTTGGAATAGCTTCTATTCACTTAGTAACATAATCACCAACAACCAAAATATGTGTATACCCATTAGAGGAAGGAAAAGGTCCCATATAATCAAATCCCCAAACATCGAATGGTTCAATAACAAGTGAATAGTTCATAGGCATTTCTTGAAGTCTACCAATATTACCAGTTCTTTGACATTCATCACAAGATAAGACAAACTCACGAGCATCCTTGAAAAGAGTAGGCCAATAAAAACCAGATTGTAATACCTTGTGTGCAGTTCTGTCTCCCGCATGGTGTCCTCCGTAAGCCTCGGAGTGACACTTCCATAGGATTTGTTCCTGTTCATGCTCAGGTATACAACGCCTAATAATACCATCTACTCCTTTATAAAGGTGTGGTTCATCCCAAAAGTAATGCCTTAAATCACAGAACTTTTTCTTTTGTTGGTATGTGAAACTAGGTGGTATAAATTTAGCAACAATGTAATTAGCATAGTCTACATACCAAGGATTATTGCGAGAAGCATTTATGACAGCTAGTTGTTCATCAGGGAAACTATCATCAATAGTTAATGGGTCATCAAGGATATTTTCTAACCTAGACAAGTTATCTGCTACTAGATTTTCAGCTCCTTTTCTATCAGTAATATGCAAGTCAAACTCTTGTAGCAAAAGAACCCACCTAATGATTCTAGGTTTAGCATCTTTCTTTTCCATAAGGTATTTAATAGCAGCATGATCAGTGTGAACAATTACTATAGAATCAACTATGTAAGATCTGAATTTACCACAAGCAAACACAACTGCTAGAAATTCTTTCTCAGTAGTAGCATAATTCCTTTGAGCATTGTCTAGAGTTTTACTAGCATAATGGATAACATTTAATTTCTTATCAACTCTTTGTCCTAAAATGACACCAACAACATAATCACTAGCATCACACATAATTTCAAAAGGCAAGTTCCAATCAGGTGGTTGAACAATAGGTGCAGAGGTCAAGGATTTCTTAAGTGTTTCAAAGGCTTCTACACAATCATCATAAAAAACAAATGGAAAATCCTTTTGCAAGAGATTAGTAAGAGGCCTAGAAATTTTAGAGAAGTCTTTAATAAACCTCCTATAGAAACCAACATGACCAAGGAAACTTCTTATACCTTTGATATCTTTAGGACATGTCATTTTCTCAATTACATCAACTTTAGCTTTGTCTCACCTCGTTCAGAAATTTTATGCCCCAAGACAATACTTTCGTTTACCATAAAGTGACACTTCTCCCAATTCAAGACAAGATTAGTTTTTTCACACCTCTGCAAAACTCGATCAAGGTTGCTTAAGCAATCATCAAAAGAAGTTCCGTAAATGGAAAAATCATCCATGAAAACCTCAACAATCTTTTCACAAAAATTAGAGAATATAGCAGTCATACATCTTTGAAAGGTAGCAGGTGCATTGCATAAACCAAAAGGCATACGTCTGTAAGCATAAGTTCCAAAAGGGCAAGTAAAGGTGGGTTTCTCTTGATCGGATTGTGATACAGGTATTTGAGAGAAACCAGATTATCCATCAAGGAAGCAAAAGTGTGTGTGCTTAGATAGTCTTTCTAACATTTGATCAATAAAAGGGAAGGGGTAATGATCTTTTCTAGTAGCTTTGCTTAATTTTCTAAAATCAATTACCATCCTATAACTAGTTACAATTCTTTGTGGAATAAGTTCATTTTTATCATTAGGAACAACAGTAATGCTTCCTTTCTTAGGAACACAATGAACGGGACTTACCCATGTACTATCAGTTGTAGGATAAATTATACTTGCTTCCAAAAGCTTTAATATTTCAGTTCTTACCACTTCCTTCATCTTAGGATTTAATCGTTGCTGATGATCAACAAATGGTTTGGCATCAGGTTCCATATTAATCTTGTGCTGACATAGAGTGGGACTAATGCCCTTAAGATCATCAAGAGTATATCCATAGCAGCATGGTGCTTCCTCAGAGTTTTAAGTAATCTCTTCTCTTCATGCTCTGTAAGGTTAGCACTAATAATAACAAGATTATCTTCTTTTCATCAAGATGAGCATATTTCAGTGTATCAAGCAATTGTTTTAATTCAAACACAGGATCACCTTTAGGTGGAGGAGGACCTCCTAGAGTTTCAACAAGCAAATTGTGTTTAAGAATAGGTGGTTGATCAAAGAACATCTTATCTATTTCATTTCTTTCATGCAAGTGCATATCATTCTCATAATCCAACAAATATTGTTCTAACGGATCAGTTGGAGGTACGGCAATAGAAGCAAGACCAATTATTTCATCCTTACTAGGCAATACTTTATCATGAGGTTGCCTACGAAACTTAGAGAAATTAAACTCATGAGATACATCACCAAAGTTAACACTGACAGTTTCTTTAGCGCAGTCAATCTTAGCATTAATAGTGTTCAAGAAAGGTCTACCAAATATTATGGGACAAAAATTATCTTGTGGAGAACTAAGGACTAGAAAATCAGTAGGGCACTTTATTTTTCCACAGAAGACTTCAACATCCCTAACAATCCCAATCGGTGAAATAGTATCACTATTAGCAAGCTTAATAGTAACATCAATATCTTCTATTTCAGTAGGTTAAATATCATTCATAATTTCTTGATATAAAGTAAACGAGATAGCACTAACACTAGCACACAAATAACATAACCCATGATAACAATGATCTCCTATTTTAACAGAGACAACAGGCATGCCAACAACAGGCTTATTCTTATCTTTATCATCGGGTTTAGCAATTCTAGTAGCTTCATCGTAGAAATAAATAACATGCTCATCAATATTATCAACCAAGAGATCTTTAACCATAGCAACATTAGGCTCAACTTTAATTTGTTCAGAGGGTCTAGGTGCTCTAATATTACTTTTGTTAACCACGATTGAAACCTTAACATGCTCCTTTATCCTAACATGGAAAGGTGGTTTTTCAATGTAAGCAGTGGGCACAACTGGGTTAACAATATAAATGATAGTTTCATCTTTAACCATAACTGGCTCCTCAATCTTTTGTTTAATAGGGGGATGATATTTAAACCATTTCTCCTTAGGGAGATCAACATGAGTAGCAAATGATTCACAAAAAGACGTACTATCTTAGACCCAAGTCCATATTTAGTGCTAAACTTGTGAAAAGCATCGGTATCCATAAAAGATTTAACACAATCAAACTTAAGTGTTATACCTAACTCATTACCTTTATCGAGTTCGCAAACTTCAGAGTTGCATTTAATCTTTCCAGAAGATCCCATCTGAATTCAATATTTTTCTTCATACAAGAGCGAGTAGAAGAAGAATCGAGCATGGTTTGATTATCATGAGAAAGCCAAGCATAAAAATTCTGTAAGATAATTTCTTTTGAGAGCTCATGATTGGGGCATGTATACATCATATAATTAAGCCTCCCCCAAGATTGAGCGATACTTTCTCCTTCACGAGGCCAAAAATTATATATATAATTCCGATCACGATGAACTAGATGCATGGGATAAAACTTTTGATGAAATTCCAACTTCAATCGATTCCAATCCGAAGCTCCAATATCATCACACAGCCTATACCATGTCAATGCCTTTCCCCCCAAAGATAAAGGGAATACCTTCTTCTTAACTTCATCTCTGGGTAAACCTGCAAGCTTAAATAATCCGCAAACTTCATCCACAGAGATTAGGTGCATATCAGGATGTAATGTTCCATCTCCTGCATAAGGATTAGCTAGTAGTTTCTCTATCATACCCGAAGGAATCTCATAGTAAATATTTTCAGTAGGTGCAGTGGTTTGAGGAGCAACTCTTTGTGCTTCTGGTCGAGGTGAAGATACCCCGAACAAGCCCCTCAAAGGATTATTTTCCATAGTAACAAGTAATGGTAAATTTCAGCACGTAATATAATTTTTTTCCTTACCAAATTTCACTCACCAAAAGCACTTCACTCCTCGGCAACAGCGCCAGAAAAGAGCCTTGATGACCCAAAAGTCTAGGGGATCAACCATAGTCCTTTCGATAAGTAAGAGCGTCGAACCCAACGAGGAGTAGAAGGAAATGACAAGCGGTTTTCATCAAGGTATTTTCGACAAGCACTGAAATTGTCGGTAACAGATAGTTTGGTAACAAGATAATTTGTAACAAGTGACAAGTAGGATGAGTAAAAATAAGTGTAGAAAGGTAGGCCAATCCTTTTTGTTGCAAAGGACAGCCTGGAACAATCTCTTATAATAAGTAAAACGTTCTCGAGGACACATGGGAATTACATCTAGTCACTTTCATCATGTTTGTTTGATTCGCGTTCGCTACTTTGATAATTTGATATGTGGGTGGTCTGGTGCTTAGGTGATGTTCTTACTTGAACAAGCCTCCCACTTATGATTAACCCCTCTCGCAAGCATCCGCAACTATGAAAGAAGAATTAAGATTAAATCTAACCATAGCATTAAACATATGGATCCAAATCAGCCCCTTACGGAATAGCGCATAAACTAGGGTTTAAGCTTCTGTCACTCTAGCAACCCATCATCTAATAACTACTCCACAATGCATTACCTTAGGCCCAAAGATGTTGAAGTGTCATGTAGTCGACGTTCACATAACACCACTAAGGGAATCACAACATACATATCATCAAAATATCGAACGAATACCAAATTCACATGATTACTTATGACAAGACTTCTCCCATGTCCTCAAGAACAAAAGCAACTACTCACAAATCATATTGATGCTCAAGATCAGAGGGATATTAAATAGCATAATGGATCTGAATAGATAATGTTCCACCAAATAAACTAACTAGCATCAACTACAAGATGTAATCAACACTACTAGTCACCCACAGGTACCAACCTAAGGATTTGATACAAAGATTGAACACAAGAGATGAACTTGGGTTTTAGATGAGATGGTGCTGGTGAAGATGTTGATGAAGATTGATCATCCCATGATGAGAGGGTTGTTGGTGATTGATATGTCTCCATCATATCTACTTTTCCAAACTCTTTTGCCCTTGTTTTGGACTCTAATTTGCATGATTTGAATGGAACTAACCCGGACTCACGCTGTTTTTAGCAGAATTGCCATGGTGTTATTTTTGTGCAGAAATCAAAGTTCTCAGATTGACCTAAAAATTTATGGAGAATATTTTTGGAATATATAAAAAATACTGGCGCAAGAATTAACCAGAGGGGGTCCACCCAGAGGCCACCTAGGGCGCGCCTACCGGGCTTGTGGGCCCCCTGGACCTCCTCCGACCTCAACTCCAACTCTATATAACCCTATTCGGGGAGAAAAAATCAGGGAGAAGGATTCATTGTGTTTTACGATATGGAGCCGCCGCCGCCTCCTGTTCTTCATCAGGAGGGCTGATCTGGAGTCCGTTCGGGGCTCCGGAGAGGGGGATTCGTCGCCATCATCATCATCAACCTTCCTCCATCACCAATTTCGTGATGCTCACCACCGGGAGTGAGTAATTCCATCGTAGGCTTGCTGGACGGTGATGGGTTGGATTAGATTTATCATGTAATCGAGTTAGTTTTGTTAGGGTTTGATCCCTAGTATCCACTATGTTTTGAGATTGATGTTGCTATGACTTTGCTATGCTTAATGCTTGTCACTAGGGCCCGAGTGCCATGATTTCAGATCTGAACCTATTACATTTTCATGAATATATGTGAGTTCTTGATCCTATCTTGCAAGTTGTAGACACCTATTACGAGTTATGATCCGCATACCCCAAGGTGACAATAATTGGGATTCTTTCTAGTGATTACCGTAGTTTGAGGAGTTCATGTATTCACTAAGTGCTAATGCTTTGGTCCGGTTCTCTACTAAAAGGAGGCCTTAATATCCCTTAGTTTCCATTAGGACCCCGCTACCACCGGAGGGTAGGACAAAAGATGTCATGCAAGTTCTTTTCTATAAGCACGTATGACTATATACGGAATACATGCCTACATTATGTTGATGAATTGGAGCTAGTTCTGTGTCACCCTAGGTTATGACTGCTACATGATGAATATTATCCAACACAATTATCATTGCCGATCCGATGCCTACGAGACTTTCACATATAGATCTTTGCTAAGTTACTTTCATTGCTACTGCCATTACAATCACTACAAAACTGCTACTGTTACTTTTGCCACCGTTACTGTTACTTCCATACTACTTTGCTACTAAATACTTTGCTGCAGATATTAAGTCTTTTAGGTGTGGTTGAATTGACAACTCAGCTGCTAATACTCGTGGATATTCTTTGGCTCCCCTTGTGTCGAATCAATAAATTTGGGTTGAATACTCTACCCTCGAAAACTGTTGCGATCCCCTATACTTGTGGGTTATCAAGACCTTTTTCTGGCGCCGTTGCCGGGGAGCATAACTCTATTCTCTGAGTCACTTGGGATTTATATCTATTGATCACTATGAAGAATCTGAAAGATACCAAAACCAAGATTTTTCCCTCTAGGACGAGGGGAGGTAAGGAACTGCCATCTAGCTCCGCACTTGATTCACCCTCTGTTTTGAGTAAGCTTACGACACCTACACCTGCTATTGATTCTGATATGTCGCAAGTAATTGATGATGCTACTTCTGCTATGCATGATGCTTATGATGATACTACGACTTTGCTTGATAATACTGTGCCACTGGGTGAATTTCTTGATGAACAACTTGCTAGAGCTAAAGATATTGAGAATGCTGAAACTGATGATATCTCTGAAACTGATAAATTTATTGAAACTGAACACTTTGAAACACACATTAGACCTAACTCTCCTAGATATGAATTGCCTGATATACTTGAGGGTTATGTTATGGATGTAGAGGTAGCTAGGGACTTTCTTGCTTGTAAGGATAGAAATGATCTTAAGAAATTACTATGCAAGTGGAAAGAAAAATCTTTGAATGCTAGAATGCAATATGATCCTTAGTTTGCTACTTCACCTATCTTTGTTATTGAT
The DNA here is from genome assembly GCA_011799875.1 of Thinopyrum elongatum. Classification (NCBI taxonomy): domain Eukaryota; kingdom Viridiplantae; phylum Streptophyta; class Magnoliopsida; order Poales; family Poaceae; genus Thinopyrum; species Thinopyrum elongatum. Next base: position 227,334,101 of record CM022299.1, read on the forward strand.
AAGGATTATGAATTCTCTGTCAATCCTGAGTTAATTACTTTGGTTGAATCTGATCCTTTCCATGGTTATGAATCTGAAACTGTTGTGGCACATCTTACTAAATTGAATGATATAGCCACCCTATTTGCTCATGAGGAAAAAATTTGCTATTACTATATTCTTAAGTTGTTTCCTTTCTTATTAAAGGGTGATGCTAAGCTATGGTTTAATTCTCTTGCTCCTGGTTGTGTGCGTAGTCCCCAGGATATGATTTATTACTTCTCTGAAAAATATTTTCCGGCTCATAAGAAACAAGATGCTTTACAGGAAATATTTAACTTTGTGCAAGTCAAGGAAGAGAGTCTCCCACAAGCTTGGGGGAGGCTTCTCCAGTTACTTAATGCTTTGCCTGATCATCCTCTCAAGAAAAATAAAATACTTGATATCTTTTATAATGGACTAACCGATGCTTCTAGGGACCACGTAGATAGTTGTGCTGGTTGTGTTTTCAGGGAATGAACTGTTGAACAAGCTAAAGTACTATTGAATAATATATTGAGTAATGATAATGATTGGAATCTTCCCGAACCACCTCCTAAGCCAACTCCGAAGAAAAGAGGTATTCTATTTCTCAGTCCTGAAGATATGCAAGAGGCAAAGAAATCTATGAAATAAAAAGGTATTAAAGCTGAAGATGTTAAGAATTTACCACCTATTGAAGACATACATGGCCTTAATAACCCGACACAGGTAGTAGAGGTAAATTCTCTCTATAGATTTGATGAAGGTGATATTCCTTATAATAAGCCCGCTAGTCAATGCTTGGATGAATTTGATAACTTCATTGTTAAACAAGAAAACTTCAATGCTTATGTTAGTAGACAATTGAAATGTAATGCTTATATGCTTGACTGCTTGGGTGACTATATGTGTAGAACTATTAATGATCTCAAGATTATTAGTAAACATGCTTCCATGGTAAAAACTCAAGTAGAACAAGTTCTCAAGGCACAACATGATTTGTTGAATGAGATGAATAATAAGAACAATGATAATGCTGTTAGAGTTATGACCAGAGGTGGTAAAATGACTCAGGAACCTTTGTATCCTGAAGGCCATCCTAAGAGAGTAGAATAAGAATCTCAGAGAATTAATACTGATGCACCTAGTCCTTCTAGAAATAAAAAGAATAATGATAGGACTTTGCATGCTTCTAGTGAACCTGCTGTAGACACACCTGAAAATCCAAATGATATTTCTATTTCTGATGCTGAGACACAATCAGGTGATGAACATGAACCTAGTAATAATGTCAATGATGATGTTCATGATGATGCTCAACCTAGTAATGATAATGATGTGGAGATAGAACCTGCTGTTGATCTTGATAACCCACAACCGAAGAATAAAAGATATGATAAGAGAGACTTCATTGCTAGGAAACTGTAACACCCCCAGTGGTTAACTACAGTAATCACCCTTTTGATTATGCCATGTCATCATGTTTAACAGTGCATGATCATCATTTGCACCATAATGCATTTCAACTCCTAAGTCAAATTCAAAATTTAAATGAAAGTGAAATTTAAAAGCTGTTCAGATCCAGAAACAAAAATGTACATCATGTTGCAAATAATCCAGAGGCTAATATAAAATTAGCAGCAGTGTTAACTAAAATATTTAAGTGGCTCGAACAACAAGAAACAGCAGCAACATAGCACTATTCAACCCCTTTTCAATTAAATAAAATCCAAACCAAAAAGATATGGACACCAAGCTATTTTATTGCAGTGGCATACAATGCACTGTGATTTATGGGCTAGGTCTCATATTTTACAAAACTCTAATGGGGGCCACACTTTTTGCAAAACAGAAATAATAAAACAAAACAGAAAATTAAAAAAAATAGAAAACCCCGGCCAACTGGGCCAACTGGCCCAGCTGGCCCGCCCGCGCTCGCCCTGGCCTATATGGCCTCGCCCGCACCAAACCCTAACCCCGTTTCCCCCTCACTCTCGTCCCTCTTCCCCCCCCGATTCCGTCGCCGCCGCCGCTCGCGGACCGCGCCGGAGCCGCTCCCGTCGCCACCACGCCGCGCCGTCCCCGCCATCACCCGTCGCCCCTTCACCTCGCCGGCCGTCCCCTACCGCCTCCCCGAGTCGCTTCATCGCGCCTCGCCGAACCCGATCCCCTGCTCGCCGGTGAGGCCCGGCCTCCCCTTTTCCCCTTCCCCGTCGCTCGTCCCGGCCAGTGGCCGCTCGCGCTAGCGCACGCCCGCGCTCCCACCTTCCCTCGCCGCGCACTGCAGTTGCGGCTGCTCCGCCGTGCCCGCACCCCGCCGCCGCGCTCACCACGCGCGCTCGCCTTCCCCTGGCCACGCCCGCGCCGTGCACGCATGCACGCGCTCGCCCACGCGACCCCGCCACCACCGCCACCGTTTCAGCTCGCGCGCGCCGCCGCGCGCCTCGCCTTCGCCCCACCGGCCCCGCGGCGCACCACCCTGTCGTCCCGCGCGCCACCGCGCCCACACCCACGCTCGCCTCCCCCTCTACCTGCTGCTGCGGCTCTGGCCGGCCAGCCACGCCGTGGCCGTGGCCTTGCCGCCGCATCGGCCGGCGCCCCGCGCGCGCGCCCGTGCCCGCGGTGGCCCGGACTTGTCCGCCCCTCCCCAAGGAGTGCGCAGCGGACATGTCCGCTGGCCTCTGTGCCACTGACCAGAGGGGCCCACGCCCATGTTAATTAAAAATATATATATATATATATATATGTGATAAAAATAAATAATAATAATAACTAAATAAAAATAAGAATAATTAGTTAATTAAATGATTAATTAACTTAATTAATCCTGATTAGATTAATCTAGTCACTAATTAAACTAATTAATCTGTTTTAGTTAATCTCAGTCAATGACAGTGGGACCCACGTGTCAGCTTGACCAGTCAACGGTCAGAGTTGACTGCTGATGTCATGCTGACATCAGCAAACACTATTCTGGATAATGTTGCATTTAATTAATTAAAATAAATTCCAGAAATTAATAAAAGCTTTAGAAAATCATATAAAATAATCCGTAACTCAGATCGAAAAACTTTGTACATGAAAGTTGCTCAGAACGACGAGACGAATCCGAATACGCAGTCCGTTTGTCCGCCACACGTCTCTAACTATCAGAACATGCAACCGTTCCCCTCCGGTCATCTGTCTGACAAATGTCCGGAACCGGGAAAACATTCCCGGATGGATTCCTCCTTCCTTAGTGACGTGCAACCATATGTTAGGACACACCCGGCACTGCGTATTATCATGTCGTACTTTGTGTTGCTCAAGTTTGCTCTATATTTATACTGTTTCCTCCCCCTCTTCTCTCTCGGTAGACCCTGACACCGACGTCGTCCCCGAGATCGACGCAACTCAGGAGCCCGACGCCACCGTTGACAATCCCTCTCTCTCTTGCCAGAGCAACCAGGCAAGCCCCCCCTTTGATCATCCCGATATCGCCCATTCTATATTCTCATGCTTGCATTAGAATTTGCTACTGTTACTGTTTGCTCCTATTCTGATGCATAGCCTGTTTATTGTAACCTGCCATTGATACCTTACCTGCTTATCCTAAACTGCTTAGTATAGGCTGGGTAGAGACCCACTAGAGGACCCCACTTTGATCCTTGTTGCCCCGCTGGATTATCAGAAGACCCGATCAACGGGATTGAAGACCTGTGACTTTACTGCTGAACCTTGATAGAGACGGGTCGGCCCCGAAGGGGGACCCGAGGAAGTTACTTTTACTACAGGACTGAAGGGACAGGCGGTACCACCCAGTAGAGGTGGACCTGAGTTCCCGACAGTCTTTTACGAGACGGGTTGACCTGGATGGTGCCCGAGTGATGAATACGAGGTGCGGCCGGGCATTCTTAGCCCTTGCCGCAAGTCCTCGAGACGGGGCGACGGGGTCACATCTTTCGTGAGTCTCTGCTCGTTTTCCGCAAGCCCCTAGGCCACATACGATTTGGATATTTGATTCGAGCAGGCCTCTGGTCTGATAGCACTAACCATCACATGGGCATAGTATGGGCGTTCTGCATCGTATGCATCAGCCGAAAGCTCTGTCAGACGTCCAGTTCAGCAGTGCGGCATGGAGTGATTGGCGCCATTGCGGTGGTGCTTGGATCTGGGCCATGTGCGCAACGACCCGGAGGGCGAGGGGCGATGGCCAAGACCCCCTTGCGCTTAGGATGTAGACCGGCGGGGACCTCTCTGCTGAGCCGTAGGTAGGGTTGCGATGTGTTGTTTGGCCGAGGCCGGGCATGACCCAGGAAAGTGTGTCCGGCCGGAGTTAAGCGAGCGTGATGGGTAAGTTGGTGCACCCCTGCAGGGAAGAACATTACTATCGATAGCCGGTCCTACGGTAAAGGACACTCGGAGTTGTATCCCGATCGATACAACTAGAACTGGATACCTATGATGAGACCGTATACTATGGCTCTGGGATTGCTTCTCGCAGGGAGTCGAGAAGGGATCTCAGGACGAGGTTTGATGACTGTATGGCTCTGGGATTGCTTTCTCGCAGGGAGTCGAGAAAGGATCTCTGGGTGAGGTTGATAGTATTACTACTATATTATACTATGTTTGTTCTACTCTCTCCTATTGCTGCAAGACCGCTGAAGATGCTAGTCTTCGATAGGACTAGGCCTTCTCACTATTCTGGCATTTCTGCAGCCCAGTCCACATATACAGCCTCCCTTTGATAATGTTGCATATGTAGTGTAGATCCTTGCTTGCCGAGTACTTCAGAGTACTCACGGTTGCTTTTCTTTCCTTTTCCCCCATATCAGTTCGTCGTGACCAGATGACGGAGTCGCTGAGACAGCTACCCCCGCCGACGATCGCTACTACTACCCCGAGGATGGATTCTTCTACGAGCTTGCCGACGACCAGGAGTAGGTTCGGAGGGTCCCAGGCAGGAGGCCTGCGCCTTTCGATCGTAGTGTTTTATTTTGCCCCGCCTTCCTAAAGGCCTTTCTGTTTCTCTTTCATATCTGTACTCAGATAACTGATGCTTCCGCTGACGCTTGTATGCCATCGAGCTATGTATTCGAGCCCTCGAGGCCCTGGCTTGTAATATAAAGCTTGTATGACTTTATTTATGTTTTAGAGTTGTGTTGTGATATCTTCCCGTGAGTCCTTAGGCTTGATCGTGTGCATTTGCGTGTATGATTAGTGCACGATTAAGCCGGGGGCGTCACAGAAACATGGTAAAGAAAGAGAACCGTAGGTTCAGAAACCCATGCCCTTTCCTCCTAAACCATCCAAGAAAAAGGATGATGAGGACTTTGAGCGCTTTGTTGAAATGCTTAGACCTGTCTTTTTGCGTATGCGTTTGACTGATATTCTGAAAATGTCTCCTTATGCTAAGTATATGAAAGATATTGTTACTAATAAAAGAAAGATACCGAAAGCTGAAATTTTTACCATGCTTGCTAATTATACATTTAAGGGTGGAATACCAAAGAAACTAGGAGATCCAGGAATACCAACTATACCATGCTCCATTAAAAGAAACTATGTTAAAACTGCTCTATGTGATTTAGGAGCCGGTGTTAGTGTTATGCCTTTCTCTTTATATCGTAGACTTGAATTGAATAAGTTGTCACCAACTGAAATCTCTTTGCAAATGGTCGATAAATCAACTGCTATACCCATCGGTATTTGTGAGGATGTGCCTGTCGTAGTTGCAAATGTTGCTATTTTAACAAACTTTGTTATTCTTGATATACCTGAGGACGACAGTATGTCGATCATCATTGGTAGACCCTTTTTGAATACTGGAGGGGCTGTTATTGATTGCAACAAGGGCAATGTCACTTTTCATGTTAATGGTAATGAGCATATGGTACACTTTCCGAAGAAACAACCTCAAGTGAATAGTATCAATTCTATTGGAAAAATTTCAACAATTACTACTGGAGGTTTTGAATTTCCACTTCCTACTGTCAAAAAGAAATATGATATTCTTATTGTTGGGGACATTCATATCCCCGTTGAGGTAACTTAGTGTTATACGAAGGTTCTTTGGTTTCATGTCATTCGGAAGAAGTTTGTTAATAAGACTTGATCAACCTTGTTAATGGATTCATTTTGACAGGCATGAGATGGATGAATTTAGTAAACGCAACTCTCTGTAACCACTCTCTACTTTCTATTATTTAGAGTAAATAAAGCAAACACAGTATTATTTGTCTATTTTCTGAATTATTTGTGCAATAAAAAATGACCAGAAAATAAAAGTTCTCCAAATGCCCTGAAAATTTAGTGTGATTTTTTCTAGAATATTTAAGAATTTTTGGCACTGAAAACACCTCAGGGAGGTGCACCAGTGGGCCACAAGCCCACAGGACGCGCCCACCACCTAGGCGCTCCTACAGGGCTTGTGGGTCCCATGTAGGCCCCTCTCACTTATTCCAGCACCAATCCACTTCGTTTTCCTCCAGAAAAATCCCACCATTGCTCAAACCCGTGTCCTTGCTCATTTTGCTGCCATTTTCGATCTCCTTGCTCGGAACTCCGTTTCCGAAACTGTTTCGGGGGATTGTTCTTCGGTATGTGACTCCTCCAATGGTCCAATTAGTTTTTGTTCTAGTGCTTTATATATTGCAAATTTTTGTTGCTGTGGTGACCTTGTTCTTGAGCTTGCATGTCAAATTTATATGGTCCAAAGTAGTTTTGTTGCATGATATAGTTGTTATCAATCTAGTTGAGTTTGGTTCACTTTTATTTTGAGTCACTAAAAAATTTCAGAAATTTTTCAGAGAAAGAAAATGTTCAGGAAAGTGTTCCAAGGTTTCAAGGATGAGTTCTATGCATACGTGCATAACGTCGAGCTGACGAATTTCATGTCAGATAAGTGTCCTCAGTACTACAACCTTACTGATTCCTTTGTGAGGAGATTTAAGTATTCTGTCCAGCGCAATATGCATTCTGTTTTATTTCATATTTATGATAAATCATTTACTATGGACCTAGAAGATTTTAATGATGCATGCAAAATTCCACAATGGGGCATTTGTACCGAACCCCGTAAATCTGATTGTTCTGAGTTCCTTGCTAGCATTACTATAGGAGAAACCAGAACCATAACAAAAGCTACCATAGGGAGCATTCACTTTCCTGCTTTACTTTACTTTGCTCTCTTCATAGGTAGATGCATTAATGGTAAACATGATCAGAGCTACCTTTGCGCCTCCGATCTCATTGTTCTTAAGAGTGTAGTAATGAATGATAAACGATTTAATTTACGGGCTAGCATTGCACGTTGATTGCATAATAATGCTCAAGATGGAGATTTCTTTGGTGGAATTTATGCCACTCGTTTAGCTCAGTATCTTGGGGTTCCAATTAAAGAAAATGATGCTCCTTTACCACCTGCTTACCTTGATTATGATGCTATGGAACGTTACCAGTTTCTTGAGAGGGACGAGTTGCCTTTTCAGTACAGACTAATCTTTGACAGACAGTGCGCTGTCCATATTACCCTTCCTGCTTCAGCTTTCTTTGACTCTTAGGTAAAACGAAGATACTTTATAACCAGAGAGGATGCGGCCGAGTACGAGAGAGCGAGGGAGACCTCTTGCCTCCATGAGGCAGCTCGCCAGGCAGTGGCATCTACAATCGAGTACAACCCCAACTACAACCCTAGATTTTACCATGGCTAGCCGTGGTCATAGACCAACTTAGGCCAAAAGCCTAAGCTTGGAGGAGTACGTATTTATCACCTACATTACATTCATGTTCGCACACTCATTTCAGTTGTCGGTGTTCATACTTTTCCAGTGTATCATCCATGTTAGTTTATTTTTCTCGCTTTCTTCTTGTGTGTTTGAAAAACTTTGAGAAAATCCAAAAAAATTAGTTCTCGCTTCTTTCTAGTTTTCTTTCTAGTTTATTTAGTAGTAGTATTAGAAGAAAACCCAAAAAGATTTCTCGTTCTTCTTTTGCTTGTTGGGAGCTTTCCCGTGTAAATATTTTTTGTCGTTTTCGTTTTACTTTCTTCAGAAAAACAAAAACTCCAAAAAAAATATTCAGTGTGTTTCTTTGAAATTATTTTCTTTTCTTTGGGTTGTAAGGAGAAGACCAAGATGAAAATGTTGAGTGGCTCTCATATGCATTATTGTTGATCTAACAAAGAGCCCATATTACCTTGTCTTCTCCTTTGAATAAATGTTTGCAGATTCCAGCTTAGTCCAATGCACGTGCACTCTTATTATTATTCACACCGTTCGGTCATGCAAGTGAAAGGCAATAATGACGATATATGATGGAATGATTGAGATGGAGAAAATCTTGTACGAACTTGACCTATTTTGTTTTTGTAAATATGATTAGCTCATCGTTCCTGATTCAGCCTATTATGAATGAAACATGTTTGCAATGACAATTAGAGATTATAGTTTCTCATGCCATGTTTAATTAGCTAGGAGTGGATAATGGTTTGTCTTGTGTGCCAACATGCAATTTAAAATGGTTATGATGTAGTATGATAGGATGGTATCCTCCCTTCAATGATTTAAGTGGCTTGACTTGGCACATGTTCGCGCATGTAGTTGAATCAAAATCAACATAGCCTCCACGATATTTATGTTCATGGTGATTTATATCCTACTCATGCTTGCATTCAATGTTGGTTAATCTCAATGCATGTTTATGACCGTTGTCGCTCTCTAGTTGGTCGCTCCTCAATCTTTTGCTAGCCTTCACTTGTACTAAGCGGAAATACTGCTTGTGCATCCACTTCCTTAAACCCAAAGTTATTCCATATGAGTCCACCATACCAGCTATATGCGGTATTTACCTGCCGTTCCAAGTAAATTTGCTTGTGCCAAACTCTAAACCTTCAAATAATAATCTATTTTGTATGCCCGAATCGCTCATGTAGCGACTGGGTGCTGTCAGTATCTTCCATGCTAGGTGGGTTGTTCTCACGATGAGTGTTTATTCACTTGTCATTCACGAGAAAGTGGCTGGTAATCGGGATGCCTAGTTCCATGCTCGAAATCAAATCAAAATATAGTCATAAAATAAAAGTCCCCCAGGACTGTTGTTGGTATGGACGGTACCCATGGATTCGGCTAGCCGTGGAGTGTGATTGGTGGAGGGGGAGTAAAAGTTTACCATTCTGTTTGGGAACCGCCTATAATGTATCTAGCATGGAAGATAGTGAGATCTCTTGGTTGTTATGTTGACAATGAAAGCATGCCGCTCAAAATTATATTTATCTCTGTTTTAAAAGCTCCGAGCTCTAGCACCTCTGCAAATCCCTGCTTCCCTCTACGAAGGGCCTATCTATTTACTTTTATTGTTGAGTCATCATCTTCTTATAAAAAGCACCAGCTGGAGAGCATCACTGTCATTTGTATGCTTTGTTATTAATTGATGTTGAGTATGAGTGTGACTGGATCTCTTTTGCCATGAATTATAATGTCTAGCCAATCCTTGATCTTCAGGGGTGCTCTGCATTTATGTTTTGCAGTCTCAGAAAGGGCTAGTGAGATACCATTTTGTTATATTATATCATGATTGTTTTGAAAAAGTGTTGTCATCCGGGATTTATTATTATTGCTCGCTAGTTGATTATGCCATTGATATGAGTAAATGTGAGACCTAAATGTTATTGTGAATGTGGTTAGTTCATAATCTTTGCTAAAAACCTGAATACTGGCTATACATATTTGCAACAACAAGATCAAACAGAGTTTGTAAAAGTTTTTCTTTGTCACTTTCAGTTTCTCAACTGAATTGCTTGAGGACAAGCAATGGGTTAAGCTTGGGGGAGTTGATACGTCTCCATCGTATCTACTTTTCCAAACTCTTTTGCCCTTGTTTTGGACTCTAATTTGCATGATTTGGATGGAACTAACCCGGACTGACGCTGTTTTCAGCAGAATTGCCATGGTGTTATTTTTGTGCAGAAATCAAAGTTCTCGGATAGACCTGAAAATTTACGGAGAATATTTTTGGAATATATAAAAAATACTGGCGTAAGATTTAACCAGAGGGGGTCCACCCAGAGGCCACAAGCCTGGGGGGCGCGCCTACAGGGCTTGTGGGCCCCCTGGACCTCCTCCGACCTCAACTCCAACTCTATATATCCCTATTCGGGGAGAAACAAATCAGAGAGAAGGATTCATCGCGTTTTACGATACGGAGCCACCGCCGCCTCCTGTTCTTCATCGGGAGGGCTGATCTGGAGTCCGTTCGGGGCTCCGGAGAGGGGGATTCGTCGCCATCATCATCATCAACCTTCCTCCATCACCAATTTCATGATGCTCACCACCAGGAGTGAGTAATTCCATCGTAGGCTTGCTGGACGGTGATGGGTTGGATTAGATTTATCATGTAATCGAGTTAGTTTAGCTAGGGTTTGATCCCTAGTACCCTCTATGTTCTGAGATTGATGTTGCTATGACTTTGCTATGCTTAATGCTTGTCACTAGGGCCCGAGTGCCATGATTTCAGATCTGAACCTATTATGTTTTCATGAATATATGTGTGTTCTTGATCCTATCTTGCAATTTGTAGACACCTATTACGAGTTATGATCCGCATACCCCAAGGTGACAATAATTGGGATTCTTTCCGGTGATTTCCGTAGTTTGAGGAGTTCATGTATTCACTAAGTGCTAATGCTTTGGTCTGGTTCTCTATTAAAAGGAGGCCTTAATATCCCTTAGTTTCCATTAGGACCCCGCTGCCACCGGAGGGTAGGACAAAAGATGTCATGCAAGTTCTTTTCCATAAGCACGTATGACTATATACGGAATACATGCCTACATTATATTGATGAATTGGAGCTAGTTCTGTGTCACCCTAGGTTATGACTGCTACATGATGAATATTATCCAACACAATTATCATTGCCGATCCGATGCCTACGAGATTTTCACATATTGATCTTTGCTAAGTTACTTTCATTGCTACTGCCGTTACAATCACTACAAAACTGCTACTATTACTTTTGCCACCGTTATTGTTACTTCCATACTACTTTGCTACTAAATACTTTGCTGCAGATATTAAGTCTTTCAGGTGTGGTTGAATTTACAACTCAGCTGCTAATACTCGTGAATATTCTTTGTCCTCCCTTGTGTCAAATCAATAAATTTGGGTTGAATACTCTACCCTCGAAAACTGTTGCGATCCCCTATACTTGTGGGTTATCAATGATGACGATGGCTTCGATTTCCCCCTCCTAGAGGGAAGTATACCCTGCGGAATCGCTCCACCGGAGAGCAAAAGTGCTCCTTCCCAATTTCCGCCCTGAGACAGCAGCGCTTCGTCCCGAAAGTCCACCTCTTATTTTTCTAGGGAAAATAGGCTTATATAATAGAAGATGGGCATCGGAGGCTGGCCAGGGGCCCCACTACCCACCAGGACGCGCCGGGGGGGGGGGGAGGGGTAGGCGCGCCCTAGTGCCTAGTGGGCACCTGGGTGGCCCCCTTTGGTAATTCTTTTCTCCAATAATTTTTATATATTCCAAAATAAATCTCCATGAAAATTTAGCTCATTTGGAGATGTGCAGAATAGGTATCTCTGACGTAGTTTTTTCAGGTCCAGGATTCCAGCTGCCGGCAATCCCCCTCTTCATGTAAACCTTGCATATTAAGAGAGAAAAGGCATTAGAGTTGCTTCATAAAGTGTTATATTGATTAAAACACTATAAATAACAGTAGGAAAACATGATGCAATATGGACATATTAGTATGATAGAGAAATTGCTAGCTAATCCTTATGCAGGAGATGGAACAATACATCCTGATATGCACCTAATCTATGTGGATGAAGTTTGTGGATTATTTAAGCTTGCAGGTCTACCTGGAGATGAAGTTAAGAAGAAGCTTTTCCCTTTATCTTTGAAGGGAAAGTCATTGAAATGGTATAGGCTATGTGATGATATTGGAACATGGGATTGGAAACGATTGTGATTGGAATTTCATGAAAAAAATTATCCTATGCATCTGGTTCATCGTGATCAGAATTATATATATAATTTTTGGCCTCGTGAAGTTGAAAGTATCGCTCAAGCTTGGTGGAGGCTTAAGTACATGATGAACACATGCCCCAATCATGAGCTCTCAAGAGAAATTATCTTACAAAATTTTTATGCTCGACTTTCTCATGATGATCAAACCATGCTCGATTCTTATTCTACTAGTTCCTTGATGAAGAAAACTATTGAATTCAGATGGGATCTTCTGGAAAGAATTAAACGTAACTCTGAAGATTGGGAACTCGACAAAGGTAAAGAGTCATGTATAATACTTAAGTTTGATTGTGTTAAATCTTTTATGGATACCGATGCTTTTCATAAGTTTAGCACTAAATATGGCCTCGACTCTGAGATAGTAGCTTCCTTTTGTGAATCATTTTCTACCCATGTTGATCTTCCTAAGGAGAAGTGGTTTAAATATCATCCACCTATTAAAGAAAAGATCGAGGAACCTGTTATAGTTAAAGAAGAAACTATCATTTACAATGTTGATCCAGTTGTGCCTACCGCTTATATTGAGAAACCACCTTTTCCTGTTAGGATAAAGGAACATGCTAAAGTTTCAACTATGGTTAACAAAAGTAATATTAGAGCACCTAGACCCTTTGAACAAATTAAAGTTGAACCTAATGTTGCTATGGTTAAAGATCTCTTGGTCGATAATATTGGGCATGTTATTTATTTCCGCGATGAAGCTACTAGAATTGCCAAACCTGATCCTAAAGATAAGAATAAGCAAGTTGTTGGCATGCCTGTTGTCTCAGTTAAAATAGGAGATCATTGTTACCATGGCTTATGTGATTTGGGTGCTAGTGTGAGTGCCATACCATTTACCTTATATCAAGAAATTATGAGTGATATTGCACCTGTTGAGAAAGAAGACCTAGATGTTACTATTAAACTTGCGAATAGAGATACTATTTCACCGCTTGGGACTGTTAGTGATGTTGAAGTCTTGTGTGGAAAAATAAAATACCTTACTGATTTCCTAGTTCTTGGTTCTCCACAAGATGACTTTTGTCCCATTATATTTGGTAGACCTTTCTTGAACACCGTTAATGCCAAGATTGATTGCAATAGAGAAACTGTTAGTGTTAACTTTGGTGATATATCTCACGAGTTTAATTTCTCTTAGTTCCATAGACAACCTCATGATAAAGAATTGCCTAGTAAGGATGAAATTATTGGACTTGCTTCTATTGCCGCACCTCCTACTGATCCGTTAGAACAATATTTGCTAGACCATGAGAATGATATGCACATGAATGAAAGAAATGAAACAGATAAGATGTTCTTCGATCAACCACCTATCCTGAAACACAATTTACATGTTGAAACTTTGGGAGGTCCTCCTCCACCTAAGGGTGATCATGTGTTTGAATTGAAACAATTGCCTGATACATTGAAATATGCTTATCTTGATGAAAATAAAATATATCCTACTATTATTAGTGCTAATCTTTAAGAGCATGAAGAAAAGAGATTACTTAAAACTCTCAGGAAGCATCATACCGCTATTGGATATACTCTTGATGATCTTAAGGCCATTACTCCCACTCTATGTCAGCACAAGATTAATATGGAGCCTGATGCTAAACCAGTTGTAGATCATCAATGACAATTAAATCCGAAGATGAAGGATGTGGTAAGAACTGAAATATTAAAACTTATAGAAGCATGTATAACCTATCCTATAGCTGATAGTAGATGGGTAAGTCCTATTCATTGTGTCCCTAAGAAAGGAGGCATTACCATTGTTCCTAATGATAAAAATGAACTAATCCCACAAAGAATTGTAACTAGTTATAGGATGGTAATTGATTTTAGGAAATTAAACAAAGCTACTAGAAAAGATCATTACCCCTTGCCTTTTATAGATCAAATGTTAGAAAGACTATTTAAGCACACACACTTTTGCTTTCTTGATGGATATTCTGGTTTCTCTCCAATACCTATGTCACAAGAAGATCAAGAGAAAACTACTTTTACTTGCCCTTTTGGAACTTATGCTGCTATTAAAGTAATTGTTCACACAGATCATGCTGCTATTAAATATCTTATGGAAAAGAAAGATGATAAACCTAGACTCATTAAGTGGGTTCTATTGCTACAAGAATTTGATTTGCATACTACTGACAGGAAGGGAGCTGAGAATCCCAAAGTTGATAACTTGTCTAGGTTGGAAAATACTCTTAATGACCCACTACCTATTGATGATTTTCCTGATGAACAACTAGCTGTTATAAATGCTACTCGTAATACTCCTTGGTATGTAGACTATGCTAATTACATCGTTGCTAAATTTATACCAGCTAGTTTCACATACCAACAAAAGAAAAAGTTCTTCTTTGATTTAAGACATTACTTCTGGGATAATCCACATCTTTATAAATAAGGAGTAGATTGTATTATTAGACGTTGTATACCTAAGCATGAATAGGAACTAATCCTACGAAAGTGTCATTCCGAAGCTTATGGTGGACACCACGCTGGAGATAGAACCGCACATAGGGTATCACAATCTGGTTTTTATTGGCCTACTCTCTTCAAGGATGATCGTAAGTTTGTCTTAGCTTGTGATGAATGTCAAAGAATTGGTAATATTGGTAGACGTCAGGAAATGCCTATGAATTACTCACTTGTTATTGAACCATTTGATGTTTGGGAATTTGATTATATGTGACCTTTTCCTTCCTCTAATGGGTATACACATATTCTAGTTGCTGTTGATTACATTACTAAGTGGGTAGAAGCTATTCCAACTAGCAGTGTTGATAATAACTTCCATTAAAATGCTTAAAGAAGTTATTTTCCCGAGGTTTGGAGTCCCTAGATATTTAATGACTAATGGTGGTTCACACTTTATTCATGGTGCTTTTCGTAAACTGCTTGCTAAATATGATGTTAAACATAGAATTGCATCTCCTTATCACCCTCAGTCTAGTGGCCAAGTTGAACTAAGCAATAGAGAAATAAAGTTAATTTTGCAAAAGACTGTCAGTAGGTTTCGAAAGAATTGGTCTAAGAAATTAGATGATGCATTATGGGCCTATAGAACTGCTTATAAAAATCCTATGGGTATGTCTCCATACAAAATGTTTATGGAAAAGCATGCCATTTACCTCTTGAGTTAGAACATAAAGCATATTGGCAATTAAAGAACTCAATTATGATTTTAAACTTGCCAGAGAAAAGAGGTTATTTGATATTAGCTCGTTGGATGAACGGAGAACTGAAGCTTATGAAAATGCCAAGTTGTTTAAAGAAAAAGTTAAAACATGGCATGACAAAAGAATCCAAAAGCGGGAATTCAAAGTAGGTGAGTATGTTCTATTGTACAATTCTTGTTTTAGATTTTTTTTGCAGGAAAACTTCTCCCTAAATGGGAAGGACCATACATCATTGAATAAGTTTATCGTTCCGGAGCGATTAAGATCAGTAACGCTGAAGGCACTAATCCAAAGGTGGTCAATGGACAAAAAATTAAGCACTACTAGTAAACATGCCCATGCATTGCAATGGGAAAACACAACATCTAAGGTGTGAAAACAAATATGATAGAGTCAGAAGAACCCTCAGAACAACCCCACGACCCGAATGTATTGCACTATCTATGGCTTTTGATCAATAAAGCTTGGTTTTACCCCTAAAAAAAGAACCCTCGGGAATTCTCGAGCCGAATCTTGGCAAGCCTATCTTTCAACATGGCATTATCTTGAGATTTCCTTGTGCTTTGCTACAGAATCAAAATAACTATATTGAAAACTTCAGAACTTGTAAAAGCATCTGCAGTCGCGAGTAGCTAATACAGCCCCTCAAACATCCGCGGATGCGCCTCGGCTCGTCCGTGGAACATGACTGGTCACCTCTCATTTTGATGTCTCTACTGTCGGGACTCTGGGACTTGGGGTACCCAGGACCGTCTGCCTGTGGCCCATGTCGGCGTACGACACCTATGGGATCCTAAAGGACCCCTTTACGGTTCGGCAGGGAGAGAGATATGCACAAAGAGCAGAACCAACGATCGATGCGGGGCGATTTTACCCAGGTTCGGGCCACTAATTAGCGTAAAACCCTACTCCTGCCTTGTTTTATTATGAGTGTTCTTGAGCCCAGGCTCCAGGAGCGCTTGCAATGAATAGTACGTTCAAAGAGCGGCTACACATGCAGAATGGGCCAGAAGATCCTCCTCCTGTAGCAGTTGCCTTGGGCCTCCTTTTATATGCTCAAAGGGGTCACCACAGTGGCAAAATGTATATACATTGAGGTGTAAAGTAGCTACAGGGTTATCATACCTAACCACTGACGGATTAGGACGAATGCATTTAATGCACCGTGAGGTGTCCGTTTAGGTGTCCTCACTTTCTTGGGGATGGAAAAAGGGGCCATCCCATCAGCATCGCTTAAGCTCTCCTCCACTGGCGCGTTGCCACGCATCCAGAGAAGGACCCAGAATGCCAGGCTGGTTGCTGTGCCGAAGTGGTGGCATAGTGGCAGAATCTTGCCGGGCGCCGAATCTTGCCGGGCCCAAATCTTGCCGGGCCCAAATCTTGCCGGGTTTCGTGAGCCACCCCGGCAAGATCTTGCCGGGGGCCTAGTCTTCGGTCTTCAGATCTTATTAACTCCTGATCCTTTGATTCTCGGTCTGAGTGTCCCCTTGACAATCTTGCACTAATCTCCAATTACTCCCCCGGCAAGCCTGCCGCGGGCTTGGCTACGACTGCCCGTGCACAAGTATGGGGTACTAAAGTCCCAATACTTAGTACACCGACAGGAGCCCCCGGGCCTAGGCCATACACGAATGCGAGGTGTTGTTGGGTTAGGCCCAAACATTGCACGGGCACGTGTGGCAGGGGATTAACTGCTTGTGATGATTTCGCTTACTGCATCCCCCCACTACGCGCATTGAATGCACGACGTGGGGCGCGTGCGCTGAACGGCCACGGATGCAGCGTGCTTGTAGAGGCGTATTCACATTGGGCAATAAAAAAGGCGACCTCGCTCCTTCCCCATAAAAAGGAAACTGCAGAGGCGCTGCCTATTTACCCCCTCTTTCTTCTTCTCAATCTGAAATCCGCCATTGCCTTCCTTCTCTCGAGCCCAGAGCAAAGCTTTCCCTCATCCGCTCATCGCCTCCACACCCGCTCCATCCTCGGCTTCCGCCCCTGCAGTCGCCATGCCGCCCAAGACCAGCAAAGGCAAGGGCAAGGAGATGGAAGCCGATGTCCCGGAGAGCGAGCTGGTGAAGATGCGGAAGAAGTACATCGTCTTCGCCCCGTCGCTTGATGCGAAAGCTGTGAAGAGCCGGTACCAGTGTATGTGGGCGAGGGAGACGCAAGCTCACCCCGCCACTCGCGTGATTCCAGGTTCCTGTTCCAAGAGCGGTCCTGACAGATATCACTTCTTCGTTGCTTATTTCTATTATGGACTCTGTCCTCCTTTCTCCGATTTCTTCAACGATATCATGTACACATACGGCTTCCACCTTCTTGATTTCACGCCGAACGCCGTAATGTGCATGTCTGTCTTTGCTCACCTTTGTGAAATTTTTGCCGGAGTGGTTCCCAATACTGCCCTCTTCCGCCATTACTTTATTCCCTGTATCCAAAAGGGGGAGGCCCTTTTCGGTTCTATCGCCTGGATTCCAAGGGCTTGGAACAAGGAAATATACCCAGAAGGGGTTTACCGCGAGAAGTGGGATGAATGGCGGTCTGAGTGGTGCTGGATCAAGGAAGCAGATCCCCATCCGTTCTGTTTGCCTCGACGGCAGAAGGTGGTCCGTGGCAGTGATTGGAGCAACCTTGCCGCGGAGGACGAGAGGCTCACAATCGCCACCACCAGGATCCTTCGCCTGAAAGCTGCCGGGCTTACAATGGAGATGATCGGCTTCGATTTCCTCCGTCACCGCATCGCCCCCCTACAGAGCAGGGGAAGACCAGCTTGGGAGTATCGGAACGCAGCGGACATCATGAGACTGCGCCCCGGATTGAACAACAATTTGACTGCTATGCAGCTTGGCGCTCTCCGTCAAAGGCTATTCCAGCGCGACAACAAGCATCGGTTGCCGGCAAGAATTGTCCCCCTGTGCAACAACTCTGCCCTGGGGTCGATTATCGCCACCATGCCACTGTTCAATGCCCACGGTCTTGACGCGACTTGGGTCGAGCCATCCGAGGAAGAGGCACAAAAGTTCTTTGATAACTTGACGGAGAGAGTAGTCCGGGAAGAAGCAGACCTCATCCGAGCCACCACCGACGAAGAAGTGGCATACATCGCCACTAGGGCGGAGGAGGCGAATCTTGCCGCGGAGGCTGGTAGCGTTGGCTTCACAGAATGGGAAACTAGTGACGCAGAGGTAGTGGTGGAAGAAAAACCTGCCGGGGAGGATAAGGTTGCCGGGGAATAGAGCAGCACAGCCGCTGAGAGCTCGTCCGACGAAGACGCGGCTGAAGAAGAACCGCAAGAAGAGCTCCCAGCCCCGAAGAAGACAAAGCGTGTTCTTCGAAAGGCTGCATCTGGCATCCCGGCAAGCCAACCTTCTTCGAGCAGCGAGGCTCCCAGCAAGAAGGCGGCCGGCAAGGCTACGCCGCGGCAAGGAGTTCGACAGCAACATGCGCGGCGCGCGAGACCCACTCCAGCGGCAACTGCTGAGGTGGCAGGGGCGTCTTGCACGACCGCACCGGAGGCTGAAGTGGCGGAATCACGCCAACCCCCTGCGCCTACTACAACCAAGCGACCCAGGACCCCTCCTCGGCCTCCCCACACAGACACTGCAACGGAGGTCGATTTCGACATCTCCGGCTTCAGTCCGGAGCGAGAAGAGGAAGAGTAAGTTTCTTGTCATTGCCTTTATCTTCCAAATTCTGGATCAATCTTATTGACTTGCTTGTTTTGTCTCTGCAGTGATGCAGAAACCTTGGCGGAAAGGATGGCGAAGAGGGCAAAGACTTCCACGGGCGATGAACCCCCAGCAGGCTTCACAAGCGCGCCAAAAACTATTACCATTAGCCCGGAGCTTAGCCCTCGACGCAGCCCCCAGCACAGCCCCTAGCGTGAGTTCATTACTCTTTTTCCGTTGGCGAATGCTGAGGCTTCTATCCTTGCCGCTAATATCTTTGGGCTTGCAGGAGAAGGACGGCAACAAGGGGAGTTATCGGGAGATACCCTCGTCGTGCCACCTCCGTCAACCACGCCACTCACAAGCACATCCCCGGCAAGAGATCACACCGACGAGCTTATCTTGGTTGAGGAGGAGCCGACAACCATGGGTACTGGCATCCTACCCCCGGCAACCGAGGTTGCCAGGAGGGGCGAGGCCACCTCTCAACAGCTCGATGCAGGTAACCAATTGCCTCAGAGCACTTGCTATTCTTTCCTTTATCTCTCTTTCTTTTGTCTTCTTGAACTTCAATCTTGATCTCATTCTGTTTCTCTCCTTTGTCCTTTAGAATTCCCTGTGATGGAACACATGGACATCGACGCTCACATCGAGGAGACCGCCAGGGATGTTGCCGCCAGAGCCGACAAAATCACTGCCAGCGAGGCCGTCATGGATGCCACCGTCGAGGCCGGCGGTGCCTTTGCCGATGAGGCCGCCAAGACTGCACAGGAGGGACCCGCCAAGGAATCTGCTGAAGAGGACCGCAAGGAGGTTGGTGACCGTACTGATGGCATTCCTACCGCAGGAGCGCCTGGCACTACGCCGGCCACGGAGCCCCCAGCTACTGGTGAGGTGGTTGCTGAGGATCAACTGTCAACATCCGAAGTCCCCTCATCAAGCAAATATCTCAAAGTTGGCGAGAACCTGTTTGTCAACTTGCCGGGGACGGCAAGCATTGGGGCACTGACCGAAGGGGAAACTTTTGATGAAGAAATCCTCACTGCTGCTGGGCTCGAGATCGTCAACGAACCAAGTGTCAGCAGCAGCAAATCTGAGGAAGATCAACTCCTTCAGGCCATGGGCGATAACTTCCGCAAGCGCCAAGCACTCCACCGTGCCCAAAAAGAGAAGGTAGATTCCAGAGCTGCTGTTGTTGAAGTGGCTGAAACAGATTTCCAAAAGCGCGTTGAGCAAACGCAAATCTGGTATGCCGAGGCCTATCAAGAGCAGACTGTCAATCGGGAACAAGTGAGCCAAAGCTGGACGGAGCTCCTCTTGAAGCAATCTGACATGGAGAAGGCTCAAGAGGAAGCTACGCAAAGAATTGCTGCCGAAGATGCCCTTCTGACGGAGCGTCGCATTGCGCTTGATGCTCACGAGGAAGACCTTGCCGCACGTGAGCAGGCGCTCGCCGCCAAGCTTCGCAGCAAAGATGAAGAAATCGAGAAGCTTGTTGCACGGCGGACCCAGGAGCTGGAGCAGAAGCACAAGGAGGCGCTCGAAGCTCTAACTGTAGATCATGCCGGCAAGCTCAAGGAGGCCGTTGATGCTGCCGAGGCTACAGAGGCCGCCAAGAATGAGCTGAGCGACAAAGTGAAGATACTGGAAGTGGATCTTGAAGAACACGGCTAGAAGCTCTCGACGCTCAAAGGTGACAGGGAAAAAACCCTCCACACCCTGGCGGAGATGCAAGTTGCCATGTCCGACAAGACCAAGCAGCTCTCTTCAGCTAATGACGCTATTGCCGATCTGAGGCTGAAATTGACCACGCTGGAGAAGTCACTTGAGGACAGCAGGGCCCGCGAGAAGGCCCTGAGCAAGGATCTCCAAGACGAGAAGAACCTGCTCAAGAGCGCCGCCGCCGCCCAAGTTGACTACGAAAAGGGGGTGGAAATCTGGACTAAACACCTCGTCAACGCTGCGGAGAAGCTCACAGCACAACTGTCAACCATGGGCCTGTCAAACTTCAAGTATTCCTCCGAAGAAAGAATATCCTTGAGCGCCAGGTTGACCATGTTCTTCGAAAGCATCATTGATGCTATGAAGCTGCTTCAGTCTAACCGAGTGACCCAACTGGCCAACGAATCCTGCCAGCTTTGCCGGGCCGTCCTCCGCAAGGTACTCATCAAGGTGGTGCATAATAATCCTGGTATCGACCTCACCAATGTGCTCGGCCGCCTCTTCTTGCCGTCGCCATTCCATGCCGAAGACAATTAAGTCTTAAGTTAGAACTGCGGCAACTTATTAATGTAATATAACTTGCTTATGTTTGGATACATGCATGCTATTTCCCTTGTCTGATTCCTTTATGTATGGAGTTCACCCTACGCTTACTGAAAAACTTGCCGGCGCGCAACCTGCCGCGAGCGCTGGGTGTGGGACTTCAGCAGCCTGCTGGAGGTGCAGGGGCCGGCAAAGCACCTTGGCGTTCTCAGTGCAGCCACTTAAATTGTTGAGCGGACTCGAAACAAAATAAGGGCGCAACCGATTACGACAAGGGTTCCTTCACGTGCAGGTTTTCCATACAAAAGTCAAAATCGTCTAAGGAAAATAACTTTAAAAAGAAACTTGCTCTAAGTTTTAGAACTTAGCTTTCTGTCGCTATTCTTCCTCCGGTAAGGTGCCAATTCTGAATGTCGCCAACTGGTATTCATATCTTCCTTCCCCCCCGGGCAAACATGCATGCGAGGAATCCTTCTGTCTTTTGAGAAAAAGAAAGAAGAGAAAATAAAGATATGGAACCTTGGCGGTTCGTTAGAACTTACCAGGAACAAGTGTCATACAACATCTTAGACAAACATGCATATATATATGAACATGGAAATCGATAAGGAAATGCACAACACTTAAACTTATTCATCTGGGCTCAGGGTCTACGCCTGGCTTTGTACAAAGGATTACATGCCTTGCCGGCAAGACTTGTACAAAAAAGGTGGTTGCCGGGGGCCCCTGGCAAGCGCGCCTTATGGGTAGAACTTGCGAAGATGTTCGATATTCTAGGAGTTGCTCACTGGAACACCATCTTCGGTCTCCAGGCGGACAGCGCCGGGCCTGGTGACTCGTACTACCTGATAATGGCCTTCCCACTTCGGCGTCAACTTGTTTGAATTCTTGGCGGACTGAATCCGTCGAAGAACAAGGTCGCCTTCCTCAAGGCTTCAGGCATGAACTTTGCGGCTATGGTAGCGGCGCAAAGCTTGCTGGTAGCGTGCAGCTCGCACAGCAGCCTGAAGACGATTCTCCTCAAGGAGCACAGCGTCATCTTGCCGCAGTTGCTCTTGCTCAAGCTCATCATAAGCGAGCACTCGAGGTGGTCCGTATATGAGTTCCGTGGGGAGAACTGCTTCCGCTCCGTAGACCAGAGCGAAGGGTGTCTTGCCGGTGGCTCGATTTGGTGTCGTTCTGATTGACCAAAGAACTGCCGGCAACTCATCAATCCAGCGTCTTCCGCACTTTCTCAGCCTGTCAAAGGTTCTGGTCTTGAGACTGCGCAGCACTTCAGCATTAGCCCTCTCCACTTGGCCGTTGCTTCTCGGGTGAGCAACAGAGGCAAAACAAATTTTGCCTCCAAGGTCTTGGACGTACTGCATGAAGGTGCGACTTGTGAATTGCGTGCCGTTGTCGGTGATGATCCTGTTGGGCACACTGAAATGACAAACTATCCCTTTAAAGAACTTGACGGCTGATTGTGCTGTCACCTTCCTCACTGCTTCCACCTCCGGCCACTTTGTGAACTTGTCGATCGCAACGTACAAGTACTCAAAGCCCCCGGTAGCACGGGGAAAAGGGCCCAGTATGTCGAGCCCCCAAACTGAAAATGGCCAGGAGAGAGGAATTGTCTGAAGAGCTTGAGCTTGCTGATGTGATTTCTTCGAATGAAACTGGCACGCTTCACACTTGGTTACTAGTGCAGTTGCATCCTGGAGAGCGGTGGGCCAAAAGAAACCTTGCCGGAATGCTTTCCCGACAAGTGCCCTTGATCCTATGTGAGAGCCACATACGCCTCCATGTATCTCTGCCAACAGCTCTAGTCCATCCTCCCGAGGAATACACTTCAATTTCACACCGTTTGGTCTCTTTCTGTACAGGACGTCATCGACGAACTTGTACATAACAGACCGACGGGCTACTTTTTCCGCCTCTTCCTGTTCCTCAGGGAGTTCTCCTGTCTGAAGGAAATGGACAATGTGCTGCACCCATGCTGGAGCCTGGGGCTCGACAGCTAGGACTAAAGGCATCTCCTCCACCAGGGGAACATTTGTCTCGACAGCGAAAGCATGAGGTTCCGCCGGAGCCTGTCGTTCCCTGACAGGCTTGTCGTTGATCCCGGCAAGTTCCTTGCCGGCGGCTCTAGGGAGCTCTGCCGGAAAGTACTGTCCAGAATTCAACTTTCTTCTCTTTTCTTGCCGCATTGATGGCGCCACAGATGGTTGAGTCAAATGGAGCACAAAAGTTCCTGGTTCCACAGGCAACTTGAGGGCAGCGCGCTTTGACAAGTCGTCAGCAATACTGTTTTCGGCACGAGGAATGTGCTTCATTTGCAGACCGTCAAAGCGCTCTTCCATTTTTCTCACTTCATCCACATAAGCTTGCATCAATGGACTCTGATAATTCTTATTAACTTGCCTGACAACAAGCTGTGAATCGCCTCTGATTACGAGCTTCTTGATACCAAGGTCTGCCGCGATCCTGAGACCGGCAAGCAGGCCCTCGTACTCTGCAGTGTTGTTTGCCAAACTCTCCCAGGGAAAATGCATCTGGATTACATACTTGAGGTGCTCTCCGGTAGGTGCGACAAGCAGCATGCCAGCATCGGCGCCTTGCAGCGAAAAAGCCCCGTCAAAGTACATAACCCATTCTTGATCAATTTCCTTGCCGGGGAGAGTCATTTCTCAAACCTCTTCGTCTGGCATTGGGGTCCATTCTGCAATGAACTCTGCATTGTCAAAGTGCTTTCAAACTTGAGACCAAAGATCGACAACTCCAACGCCCACTCCACGACCCTGCCGGTTGCTTCTGGATTTCGCAAAATCCGTTGCAACGGAAAGCGAGTGACGACGGTAATTTCATGTGCTTGAAAATAATGGCGCAGCTTCCTCGAGGCCATAAGGAGGCCGAAGAGCAACTTCTGCACGCCAGAATATCTTGACCTAGCCCCTTGCAAAAGAGAGCTAACAAAATAAACTGGGCGCTGCACCACCTTTTTCTTTTGCACTGGTTCTTCTGACTGCGCAGATCCTATCTTGCCAGGATCAACCCTTGCCGGGGAAGATCCTGCCGCGTCGCTTGGCGGTCCTGCCGCTAGTGTTGCCTCCTCATCAGCTTCTCTCTGCGCCACTAACGCAGCACTAACCACTTGATTAGTCGCTGCCAGATATAGCAGCAACGGCTCTCGTGGTTTAGGCGCGACTAGTGTCGATGGATAAGAAAGGTATTTCTTCAAATCTTGCAGCACAGCCTCCGCTTCCGGAGTCCATTTCATTGGTCCTGCCTTCTTCAAAATTTTGAAAAAGGGCAGGGTGCGCTCTGCAGATTTGGAAATAAACCTGCTTAAGGCAGCAACACAGCTGGCAAGACGACGTACATCCTTGACGCGTCTTGGCGCTTCAATCTGCTCAATAGCTTTGATCTTGTCGGGGTTCGCTTCGATCCCCCGTTGAGATACAAAGAATCCGAGAAGCTTGCCGGAAGGAACACCAAGCACGCACTTCTCAGGAGTGAGCTTTAAGTTGATCTTGCACAGATTTGCAAATGTTTCTTCTAGATCTTGTATGAGCGTCGCCTTGTCCTTGGTTTTGACCACTATGTCATCCATGTATGCCTCCATATTTCTATGGAGCTGAGGCTCAAAACCAATTTGGACCGCTCTCGCAAATGTAGAACCAGCACTTTTCAACCCGAAAGGCATTCGTATAAAACAATACGTACCACATGGGGTGATAAATGCGGTGTTTTCTTCGTCTTCTTTTGCCATGAAGATCTGGTGATACCCTGAGTAGGCATCAAGGAAGGATAGTAGATCACAACCAGCAGTGGAGTCCACAATCTGGTCGATGCGCGGCAAGGGAAAAGGATCTTTTGGACAGGCTTTATTGATGTCTGTATAATCAATACATAGCCTCCATTTCCCATTCGCCTTGCGCACTACAACCGGATTTGCCAACCAAGTTGGGTGAAGCACTCCTCTGACCAATCCTGCAGCTTCCAGCTTCCTGATTTCTTCGGCGATAAATTCTTGCCGCTCCAAGGCTTGCTTCCTGACCCTCTGCTTGACGGGCCACGCGTGAGGACAGACAGCAAGGTGGTGCTCAATTACCTCCCTGGGAACACCGGGGATGTTAGACGGTTGCCATGCAAACACGTCGGCATTCGCCCGCAGGAAGGCAATGAGCGCGCTTTCCTATTTGTCATCTAGGGCGGAACTTATGGTGAAAGTTCCTCCCGTTCCGTCCTCCCTGACGGGCACCTTCTTGGTCTCTGGTGGAGCAGCCTTGGATTTATTGTTCTTGCCGGTGGAACTCTCTGGTGCGTCCTCAACGGAAGCGCAGCACTCCTCGGAGGCGCGCTTGCCGAAGTTCGTGCCAAGATTCTTGCTGGTTTTCTTCTTCCCCTCGGGAGTTCCAGCGGCAGGAGCAGATGCCTTGACGGCAGGTGCTGCAACTGCTTCCCGGTAGAGTTGGTCGGCACAGATGAGTGCATCCTTCTTGTCGGAGTGGACAGTGATGACACTCAACGGCCCAGGCATCTTCAACACATTATACGCGTAGTGTGATGCCGCCATAAACTTAGCCATCGCGGGGCGGCCAAGGATCCCATTGTATGACATAGGAATCTTGGCGACATCAAACACCACCTTCTCTGTCCTGTAGTTGAGCTCTCTACCAAATGTCACTGGTAGCGTAATCTTGCCTTTTGGCTGGGTCCTTCCTGGATTGACCCCTTGAAACATGCCCGTTTCCTCGAGATCTTCATCAGGAATTTGGAGCCTCTTGAGCACATCCGGCGAGATTAGGTTCAGTCCGGCCCCACCATCAACTAGCATTTTCGTCACCTTGAGGTTGCGGATTGTCGGTGAGACCAACAATGGCAAGCACCCGACCGCGGTTGTGCGATCAGGGTGATCCTCGGCGTCGAAAATGATAGGCGTGTTGGACCACTTCAGGGGCTTACATGCATCGAACGATGGCTCTGTTGCATTAACTTCTCGCACCCACTGTTTAAGTCGACGATGGGAAGAATGCAACGAGGCGCCTCCGTCGATACACATGGCCTCTGTAGCTTTCTGAAATTCTTGCTCACTGGACTCATCATCTTCCCCATCATCATCATCACCCTCTTCTTTGTCACAGCCTTGAGCGGGCCTCTCCCTCTGTTGCTTGGCCTTGTCGCGGTGACCCCATCGGCCACCGCGCTTCTTGCCGGACCCCTCTGCACTGTCTTGGGCCTTCTCCTTGTCCCGCTTTTCATATTCAGCTCTCTGCTTCTCGACAAGCTGCTCAACTTGCCGGCAGTTTCGGAGATCATGGCCCTTGGTGCGATGGATCTTGCAATACTGCTTGCCAGAGCTTTTCGACTTGTCGGCAGCCGCCAAGGCCTGGCAGGATGCGCACCTGGCAAGTTCCTTGCCGGGGTCGTCAACCTTGGCCTTCTTGGCGGTGCCGGGGCTGCCGGATTCCTCGATAGCAAGCACGGCCTTGCCTCTGCGCTTCTTGTTCCGCCGCCGGCCTTTCCTTGACGGGGTTGCAGCGTCTTCATCTTCTAATTCACCCCCTGCGCCAATAGCCTCGCCAGGGAGTTTCCTCCCTTCTTCAGCTCGAGCGCACTTGTCGGCCAAAGCGTAAAGCTCGGCAATACTCCTGACTTTGTTCATTGCCAGCTCTTCCCGCATTTTGCGGTTACGCATGTTCTGATGAAACGCGCTAACGACAGCGGTAGGGTGAACGTCAGGAATATTGTACTGCACCTGGCTAAATCTCTGGATAAACTTGCGCAGGGATTCGCCCTCCTTCTGAGGTATGATATGCAAATCACTCTCTTGGCCAGGAGCTTGGTGGCCTCCAACAAAGGCGCCAACAAACTGATGGCACAGATCTGACCAAGAAGAAATAGAATTCTCCAGCAGATGCATCAACCACGACCTGACGTAGGGTTTGAGCACCAACGGGAAGTAGTTGGCAAGTATCTTGTCGTCTCGGCCCCCGACAGCCTGCACCGCAATGGTGTAGATGCTCAAGAACTTCGAGGGGTGAGTCTTGCCGTCATATTTCTCCGGGACCTCTGGCTTGAAGGTTCGGGAATTGGGCCACTGGACTTGCCGCAGCTCACGGGTAAGCGCTGGAGTACCTACCTCGTAAGGCAAGTCGCCTGCGTCCCCTGGCGCAGGCTCATCGACAGTGGGCCCTGCGCGCTTATCAGATTGATAGCGCGCTTCCCGTCGCCGCTCGATGGTGGTTCGAGCGTCCTCTTTGCTTCGTTCTTGGAGAACTTGACGCTGGTCGCAGCGCATCCGTGGATCGGACGATGCCATGGAATCATCGTCACGGCCATCAGTCCGCCGGGTTGTCGACCGCCACTGGTGTCGTGGAGGGGAGTGCACCGTGGTTGCACCACCGCCTGTTTTCTCCACATCGGCTCGCGCCGGATCGATGGACCGCCGTTGTGAGGGCCCTGCCTCCTGTGGCCCATCTTTGTTGGCGAAGCCAATGAGGCTCTGGATAGTAGCTCGCCATTGCTCCATCTTCTCCGGAGCAGGACGGAAATCGAGGAGCAGCTGCGCACATGCCAAAGCTTCCGCTGGCGTAGGCGGCGGCGACAGGTGCGAGGTACGTGAGGTGCTCTGACTCCTAACAATGTTAGAAGGAGCACCGTCACGATCACGCGACCGCGCGCCACTTCCGCCAGCAGTTTGGCGTGCATGCTGGGCCTGCGCACCTTGGGATCGATGCGCAGAAGTCTTTTCATGGGGACGCCCTGAACCACCAGCACTATGACGTTGCTCAACGTACACGACCTGGGAAGG
Source organism: Thinopyrum elongatum (assembly GCA_011799875.1). NCBI lineage: Eukaryota > Viridiplantae > Streptophyta > Magnoliopsida > Poales > Poaceae > Thinopyrum > Thinopyrum elongatum. The sequence continues at coordinate 227,362,022 of CM022299.1, forward strand.
CCGCGATGCTTGCGTTGGCGCGGGAGCCCTAGAAGGTGTTCTTCGATCTCTGGAGTTCGTTGCGCCGCCCGTAGGCAACACAGCTCCATCTCTGGATCCAGCGGCATGTGGGTTGCCGCTGCCGCTGCGAACGACGCCGCTCATCTGGCTTGGATCATCGGAACGTCGTGGAGGCTCTAAACCTCTTCCTTCTGCATCCGCACCATCACCCGTACGCGAGGGCACAGGCAAAACGGACGTGGATGGTTGCGCCGTTGCGGCGCTCTTCTTCTTGGGTGGCATGATGATGAATATGATGAAGAAACTAAGGCGCCGATCACTGGATCAGGTTTGCGCAACCTCGTTCCCCCTACCTGGCGCGCCAAAGATGTCGGCGTACGACACCTATGGGATCCTAAAGGACCCCTTTACGGTTTGGCAGGGAGAGATATATGCACAAAGAGCAGAACCAACGATCAACGCATGGCGATTTTACCCAGGTTCGGGCCGCTAATCAGCGTAAAACCCTACTCCTGCCTTGTTTTATTATGAGTGTTCTTGAGCCCAGGCTCCAGGAGCGCTTGCATTGAACAGTACGTTCAAAGAGCGGCTACGCATGCAGAATGGGCCAGAAGATCCTCCTCCTATAGCAGTTGCCTTGGGCCTCCTTTTATATGCTCAAAGGGGTCACCACAGTGGCAAAATGTACATACATTGAGGTGTAAAGTAGCTACAGGGTTATCATACCTAACCACTGATGGATTAGGTCGAATGCATTTAATGCACCGTGAGGTGTCCGTTTAGGTGTCCTCACTTTCTTGGGGATGGAAAAAGGGCCATCCCATCAGCACCGCTTAAGCTCTCCTCCACTGGCGCGTTGCCACGCATCCAGAGAAGGACCCAGAATGCCAGGCTGGTTGCTGTGCCGAAGTGGTGGCATAGTGGCAGAATCTTGCCGGGCGCCGAATCTTGCCGGGCCCAAATCTTGCCTGGTTTCGTGAGCCACCCCTACAAGATCTTGCTGGGGGCCTGGTCTTCAGTCTTCAGATCTTATTAACTCCTGATCCGTTGATTCTTGGTCTGAGTGTCCCCTTGACAATCTTGCACTATTCTCCAATTACTCCCCCGGCAAGCCTTGCTGCGGGCTTGGCTACGACTGCCCGTGCACAAGTATGGGGTACTAAAGTCCCAATACTTAGTACACCGACACCCAGGGCGCAACGCGTGGTGGAGGCCCAATACGACCCATCTCCAAGGCTCCTCAAGGAGGATCCTCGCAAGGATCTTCACGTCGCCATGGATGTGACGAGGCCCTTTCTTGGGGCAGCCCCCTGAAGTCGTCTCCCGAGGCCCCCTCGCGGGCGGATACGCTGAGGTCGCCAAGCCATGCCTCACGCGGCACGTGGATGACGCGAGCCACGACGAGAATCGACAGGACCCGTGCCAGCGGGCGCGGATGGTGAGGCTTTCCTATTTGGTGCTAAAGGAAGAAGGCCAGCGCACGGTGATATGACACCGTCTCCGGGGGAGGGGGTGTATAAGGAGTGGTCCGATCTTCACGGCGTAGGATCGATAAATGGCAGGGGATAACTAGCTGCAATAAGCCAGAAAACAGAAAATAAGAGATTATGACCCGACGAGGAGGAGGCTCACCGAAGCTTGCAATCCGAACATTCGCTGATCCACAACCCACAATACTACCCCACACAACCACGCTCAAGTCATAGAGCACGGGATAGGTGCAATCCGCAAGGGAAACCACGAACTCTAACCCACACAACATGATCTAGTCGTGGAGCACGAATTAGGAGCAATTTCTCAAGGAATCACAAGAATAAGGATAACAAGATCTCTCCAATCTCAGGAGGAGTCTATGTCTTTGGTCTTTGATAGAAATGGCAAAAGTCCCCAACGAAGGGAAGAGCTAGCCTACTTATAATCGGGACAACCCCCCCTGGATAGGTGTGAAAATAAACTAGCTTTGGGAACCAGCTTAGGTGTGAAAGAGAACCAGCTTTGGTTTGACTAAATGGCTTAGAGACTTAATGAGGTAGCTTCTGGAAAACTCTCATTGGAGGTGGTTGGCAGTTCCCGACCAAACATTGTTCACTGGGGTCGAACAATGTTTCCTTCAGCAGCAAACTCGAGTTCTGGGAACCTTTCGCAAGTTGGGATATCCAAACTCATGCAAAACATTGTTTCGTCAAAATCGGAACAATGTTTCTTCAGCAGACAACTCATTTCTTCATGAATTCCTTAACTTTGTTTCTTCGCCATAAAACATTGTTTTGCGCGGACTGAAATGTGTTTGGCCTTCTTCGATATCGCACCTGAGTTCAACCAACAACAAAGGGGGTGAAGGTACAACCATGTTTTCAAGGTCAAATGATAGACTTAAGTTAGCATTCACCTGATCATGTATTTGCATTGCGCGACTTCTTGTGATTGGACCGTTGATGGTTGGTGGTGTATTGCCCATGGTTGGGATGTCCTCATCATCCTTCCCCTCTTGAGAAGGAGTCGTCCTCGACTCTAAAGGCCCAAAGTATGGGGAAAGATCGGAGACATTGAAGGTTGGGCTAACACCATATTCTTCTGGAAGATCGATCTTATAAGCATTGTCGTTGATCCTCTCGAGCACCGCAAATGGTCCATCACCACGTGGCTGCAACTTGCACTTGCGTTGCTCAGGAAAATGGTCCTTCTGAAGGTGTACCCATACGAAATCGCCTTGCTTGAACACCAGCTTCATCCTGGTCTTATTTACCCGCTTCGTATATTGTTCAGTCATTTTCTCAATGTTCTCCTTTGCCTGGGCATGAAGTTTCTTGACGAAATTAGCACGCTTACTTGCATCAAGGCTGGTTCGTTCCTGCATTGGCAAAGGAAAAAGATCGATGGGAGCAATAGGTTTGAATCCATAAACAAGTTCAAATGGGCAAAATTTAGTGGTCGAATGTACTGCCCTGTTATACGCGAACTCCACATGAGGTAGGCACTCTTCCCACATCTTCAAATTCTTCTTGAGGACTGCTCATAGCATCATGGACAACGTTCGGTTGACAACTTCAGTCTGTCCTTTAGTTTGTGGGTGGCATGTCGTGGAAAATAGGAGCTTGGTGCCAAGTTTTCCCCACAAGGTCTTCCAAAAGTAGCTCAGAAATTTGGTGTTACGGTCTGACACAATCATGCGTGGTACTCCATGTAGCCGCACAACTTCCCTGAAAAACAGATCAGCAATGTGTGAAGCATCATCGCTCTTATGACATGGGATAAAATGTGCCATTTTGCTAAAACGATCAACTACCACAAACATCGAGTCACTCCCCCTCTTAGTCCGTGGTAAACCAAGAACAAAATCAATAGAAATATCTTCCCATGGAGTATTCGGAATAGATAGAGGAGTATAGAAACCATGAGGATTCAAGCGGGACTTAGCTTTGTGACAAATCTCGCATCTCATCACGTAGCGTTCCACGTCACGTCTCATTCGTGGCCAAAAGAAGTGATCAATGAGTACACTTTCAGTTTTCTTGGCTCCAAAATGTCCCATGAGACCACCAGCGTGAGCCTCCTGCAAGAGCAACAAACGAACAGAACAATCTGGGATGCACAATTTGTTAGCTCGAAATAGAAATCCATCATGCAAGTGAAACTTCTCCCATCCCTTTCCCTTGTTACACTTCAAAAATGGTTCATCAAAGTATGAGTCGTTAGCATACAATTCTTTGATGCTTTCTAAACCAAGTATTTTAACATCAAGTTGGGAAAGTAAAATGTGACGCCTAGACAATGCGTCGGCAACAACGTTATCCTTCCCTTTCTTGTACTTGACAATATAAGGAAAAGACTCTATGAACTCACTCCATTTTGCATGTCTATGGTTCAGTTTGAGTTTACCCTTTAGATGTTTTGAAGATTCATGGTCAGAATGTATTGCAAACTCTTTTGGCCACAAGTAATGCTGCCATGTTTCCAGAGATCGAACAAGTGCATACAATTCTTTGTCATAGACGGAATAATTAAGAGTTGGACCATTAAGCTTCTCACTAAAGTAGGCAATGGGTTTACCTTCTTGCATTAGAACTCCACCAATGCCAACACCACTTGCATCACATTCAATCTCAAATGTCTTACCAAAATCAGGAAGTGAAAGCAATGGGGCAGATGTCAATCTCATCTTCAGTTCTTGGAAGGACTTGTCTTGGGCATCACCCCATTGGAATGGAGAGTCTTTCTTCAGTAATTCATTCATGGGTGCAGCAATGGTGCTGAAATCCTTCACGAACCGGTGGTAGAAACCTGCAAGTCCGAGGAAGCTACGTACTTGGCTCACATTTTGTGGAGGCATCCACTCACGAATAGCCTTGATCTTCTCTTCATCGACCTCCACACCTTTTGCTGAAACAACAAAGCCAAGAAACACAACCTTGTTTGTGCAAATGTGCACTTTTCTACGTTAGCATACAACTTTTCCTCCCGTAGGACAGCAAGCACACATTTTATATGTCCAACATGATCCTCCAAAGTTTTGCTATAAATCAATATGTCATCAAAGTAAACCACTACAAACTTGCCAATGAAGGATCTAAGCACATGATTCATCAATCTCATGAAAGTACTAGGTGCATTTGTTAATCCAAAAGGCATAACCAACCATTCATACAAACCAAATTTTGTCTTAAATGCAGTTTTTCATTCGTCACCCTCTTTCATTCTTATTTGGTGGTAACCACTTCGCAAATCAATTTTGGAAAATATGGTGGAGCCACAAAGTTCATCAAGCATGTCATCGAGCCTAGGAATAGGGTGCCGATATCTCACAGTTATGTTGTTAATGGATCTACAATCAGTGCACATGCGCATGGTACCATCTTTCTTTGGAACTAAAAGTATGGGAACATCACAAGGAGAAAGACTTTCCCTTACATACCCTCTGTTAAGAAGATCTTCTACTTGCCTATGAATTTCCTTCGTCTCCTCTGGGTTTGCTCAGTACGGTGGTCGGTTTGGTAGTGGGGCGCCCGGAACCAAGTCGATTTGGTGCTCAATGCCCCGCTTCAGTGGCAAACCAGGTGGTACCTCCTTGGGAAACACATCCTCATACTCCTGCAAAAGATCAAAAACAACACTAGGAAGAGTTGAGGGTAAATCGTTAGCAGCCAATAAAGTTTCCTTGTACACTAGTACAAAGAATGGAGTATTAGGTTCTCTCAATTCCTGTATATCCCTTTTCCTAGCCATCATAACTAATCCCTGTTTTTCCTGGGGCTTGGTCATATTTGGCTGTGGAGCTTTTGGCTGTGGAAACACTCCCTCACTATGTTGGTGGCTCACTCGTTGTGTATGATCACTCTCTCCCTTTTTCTTTCCTTTTGTTTTCATCTCATCAAGATAGACTTCCTCGGGTGTCATGGGCAGCCAAGTGAACTTTTCTCCTTTATGGACAAAACTTAAGCGATTCGCACACCCGCTGATTTGCACATCAAGGTCATGCAACCACGGTCGTCCAAGAAGCAAGTGACAAGCGTCATCGGCACCACATCACACTCAACATCATCTTGATATGTCCCAACTGAAATTGGTATTTGCACGCTGCTAATCACCTTAATTGCGCCACAATCATTCAACCATTGCATGCGGTATGGGTGTGGGTGACGTTTTGTTTGCAATTGAAGCTTCTCGACCATCTCCGTGCTTGCAATATTGTTGCAGCTGCCACTATCAACAATCACTCGACATATCTTTGAGTTGATAAGGCAATGGGTGTGGAAAAGATTATGCCGCTGCCCCTTTTCCTCCTCCACAACCTGCGCGTTAAGTGAACAACATACAACCAACGCTTCTCCATCAAGTTCCTCATGAGATAAAATAGTTCCTCCTACTTCCCAACCTTGCTCCTCTTCCACTTCATCATTGCCACCTTCGGGGTCACTTTCAGACTCCCATTCACCTTGTTCATTGATGATCATAGTTCTTTTGCTTGGACATTCCGAAGAAATATGACCTCTTCCTTTGCACTTGTGGCATTGAATGTCGCTGCTGCGTGTAGAACTGTTTTCTGGAGGTGGAGCAGATGATACTCCTACTGTAGCTGATGACCGCTTATCTTGATTGCGAATAGCAGGTGAGGAAGCCGTCGAGGCATGTGGGTGCCTAGGTGGTGCACCCTCAAACTGAGAACCATATGGCTATTGTGATCGCTGCCAAGAATGGGTGGTGGTGCGGCCTTGGAAAGCACGAGTACAACCATTACGCAGATTCTTCTTCTCAACTCGTATAGCTTGATGAACCACATCTTGTAGTGTATCATAAGGAAACATCTCCACAAAATCGGATATTTCATCATTCAGCCCATGTAAAAATCTCGCCATCTTCGCCTCATCACTTTCACTGGTTCTTGTCCGAATTAGTAGCACCTCCATCTCTTTATATTACTCCTCAACAGTGCGGGAACCTTGAGTGAGCCCCTGCAATCTCTTGTACAGTTGCCTCTCATAGTATGATGGAACAAAACGGCGCCTCATGACTTGCTTCATCATAGTCCAGCTGCGGATATAATTATTGCCCGATATTAATCGATCATCTTGCAGCTGATTCCACCATGTAAGAGCATAACCAGAGAACTCCATAACAGCAAGATAAACCCTTTTGGCTTCAGAAAAACCATGGATGCGAAAGATTTGATCACACTTCTCCTCCCACTCAATATATGCATCCGGATCCTCTTTTCCCGTGAATGATGGCACATGTAGCTTCATGCTTGCTTGGTTGTCACGGTCATCTTGATCTCGGTGGTCATAATGATGACCATTGCGACCAAAAACAGCACCACGGCGAGGCAGGGAATAGGGTTCATAGTCCCCCATGCCTTCATCTTCGTCACCATGCTCAGAGAGATCTTTAAAGGAGATGTCATCACCATCATGTGCAGCTCATCGCCGGCGATTAGCAGCAAACCCGCGGGGGTCATGGCCTCGCCCGCGAGCTTCTCCTCCATGCAGCCCACCCTCACGGGGGCAGCAAATTCGCCACGCCTCCGTTCAGCCCCAGCAGGAGGGGCGCCGTGGGCAGCAGCTCCTGCCGCTCTTGCACGACCATCATGGTGATTCTCGTTTCCTTGGCGTTGTCGGTTGTCAGCGGCCAGCGAGACAGCGGGGCTGTGTTGATGTTGATCCCCATTACCCGCGATAGGAAGACGGCCTCCAAACATCCTTCGCATAGCTGTAATTATACTCTCCTCAATCATGTCACCAAGTGATGCGCGAGTTTTTGGGAGATCATCATCCACATGTTGATGTCCATGTACACTCGAGTTGGATCCTGTCATGTTAACTCTTGGAAACAAGTGGCAAAAGAAAAATATATGTGGAAAAACACTCAGCTCACCTTCTTGCTTACCCAAATTCTAATGATTCCTTGGCAGTTGTGCGGTGGTAGAAAATCAGGAGTGGACGGGCGAATGAAAGGAAAGGAAGCTGACGGTTTCTAGGTGGATCTGGGTGGGGTAAAAAGGGAGGGCTAGTGCTGAGATCCAATCGATGCAAACCAAATAAACAAGAAAAATTTGTAGATCCTTGCACCACGTTTGAGCTGCAACACTTGCCACTACAACTTCTGAAATTTCTCACCCAACTGAAAATGATTGCACACTTGCTCAACACTTTCTCTTCTCTTTTTTTTTGTTCTTTTTTCCCTCTCTTTTTTTCACTCTTTTTTCCCTCTTTTTTTACAGCACAAGAGATCCAACAAGACTCAAAGAAAACATCAGCAACTTTGGATAGAACTTGGTGCAAACACAAAGAGGAAAGCTAACAACTAGATCTCAGCAAACAAGGGCTTGGATTTTTTTGTGGCTTTTTGGCTTTGGGCTCTAGGACGGGGAAAAACCAAACTAAAAAGGATAGATCTAGCTAAAAGGATACAGATCCTACCGTGTAAACCTTGCTCTGACAACCAGATGATATGATATCATCTCCGGGGGAGGGGGTGTACAAGGGGTGGTCCGATCTTCACGGCGTAGGATCGATAAATGGCAGGGGATAACTAGCTGCAAGCAGCCGGAAAACAGAAAATAAGAGATTATGACCCAACGAGGAGGAGGCTCACCGAAGCTTGCAATCTGAACATTCGCCGATCCACAACCCGCAATACTACCCCACACAACCACGCTCAAGTCATGGAGCACGGGATAGGTGCAATCCGCAAGGGAGACCACGAACTCTAACCCACACAAGACGATCTAGTCGGGGAGCACGAATTAGGAGCAATTTCTCAAGGAATCACGGGAATAAGGATAACAAGATCTCTCCAATCTTAGGAGGAGTCTATGTCTTTGGTCTTTGATAGAAATGGCAAAATTCCCCAACGAAGGGAAGAGCTAGCCTATTTATAATCGGGACAACCCCCCTGGATAGGTGTGAAATTAAACTAGCTTTGGGAACCAGCTTAGGTGTGAAAGAGAACCAGCTTTGGTTTGACTAAATGGCTTAGAGACTTAATGAGGTAGCTTCTGGAAAACTCTCGTTGGATGTGGTTGGCAGTTCCCGACCAAACATTGTTCACTGGGGTCGAACAATATTTCCTTCAGCAGCAAACTCGAGTTCTGGGAACCTTTCGCAAGTCGGGATATCCAAACTCGTGCAAAACATTGTTTAGACCGAATCGGAACAATGTTTCTTCAGCAGACAACTCATTTCTTCATGAATTCCTTAACTTTGTTTCTTCGCCATAAAACATTGTTTTGAGCGGACTGAAATGACTTTGGTCTTCTTCGATATCGCACCTGAGTTCAACCAACAACAAAGGGGGTGAAGGTACAACCATGTTTTCAAGGTCAAATGATAGACTTAAGTTAGCGTTCACCTGATCATGTATTTGCATTGCATGACTTCTTGTGATTGGACCATTGATGGTTGGTGGTGTGGTGCCCATGGTTGGGATGTCCTCATCACACGTGTTCCCGAGGCAGCCCCAAAGGTTACCTCTTCGGTACAACAAGCCCAGGACGGCGGACTCATCAAGATGGAGGTCATCGCCAAGCCCACCTGCGTGTCATGGCCAGAAGCTTTGGTAGGTGGAGACCACCTTTTGTCAGGATAAGATGTACTCCTGTTCCCCTTAAAAATTGGCCGTTGTGGCAACCCTTCCCGCCAAGTGTTTTGGGGGAAGAGGACCGGGCCAGTATAAGTAGAGCTAGACCACCACCTTAGCAGGGAATCGGATCAAGTTCATCCACCCCTCATGCCAGGAGCCGCTCCTAAAGCCTCCCAAGGCGACTTGTACTCACAATCATCCTCCCTCGCGAGGCAATCCAACCACAAAGCAGGAGTAGGGTTTTACACCGCAAGGTGGCCCGAACCTAGGTAAACTGCCGTGTTCTTTGTCCTTCCTTTGCGCTGGGGTCTCAGGAGAGCTTGGCCGTGGTGTTGTGTGCAGCTGACAGGGCAAGGTAAGGAGCAGCGAGCACGCCCCTGAGTTCGAACTTTCCTTGGGTACGCGGAGCCCCGATTCTGACATTTGGCGCGCCAGGTAGGGGGCCTGCCTCTCTTCTCCCGCTCCGCTCCGGTTTTGGCTACACCAACTCCATGGCCGACGCCCATCGTGTTCACGCTGAGCGCCGGGCGGCACGTGTCGCCCTCACCCGCGGGGCGCGACGGCCGCCACCACTCCGGCGGCGCCGTGGCCGCCGTCACTGACCCAGCCACGCACGAGCAGCATGACTCCTCTCTGCACCCCTCTGTGTCACGGGACGGCAGCACTGCCATTCCTTTGCTCACCCCGGCTACGGCTTCGTCCTCTCAGGCTTGCCACGGGCCGGTGAGTGCATAGGCTGCCCTGCTCATGGCGCGGGAGCTGCTACCTTACCCCCCGGCCAACGAGGGTGACGACGACTGGCTGGGCCGTGTCGCTGAGTTCGTCGACATCGCATGAGGTGGCCGGGAGCCCTCCCGCTCCCCACTTGTTCCACCGCCTCCACCGCGACTTTGTCCTTGCCCTTGCTGTGTTTGTGCGACCATGCGGGGCCTTCCCAACGAATCCCGCGACGGCGGGATTGGGCGCCCGCTCCTCCTCCTCCCCCAGCCCAGGAAGTGCTTCTCTAGGCCCAAATCGAAACCGGCCGCAACGACTGCGGCGCCGGCCCTGGAGGCGGCCGCGGCGGCGGCAGGAGGGGCAACCACTACGCCGTACAGCGCCAGGCCTTGTGAGGCCCGGCCTTGTGAGGCCCGGCCTCAAGACAGGGCGGCCCTTCCACCGCTACCACCGCCCGCCAGGAGGCGCGACAATGACTAGCAGGGCTCGGGGGATGGGGGCTATCAGGAGCCTCACGCGATAGCTTGCATCATCGGCGGGTCTCAGCCGCCCGCGTCTAGCTGCCACTCCATGTAGCTCTTTCTAGGGGCCAGCGCGGCGCGGCCCAAGCCGGGGATTCCACAGCCTCGAGCGCGGCCGGAGTGCGCCATCACCTTCGACTCCCAGGACCACCCCAAGTTGGCAGCCGCCACTGGTGTGCTCCCCATGATGTGCACCCCCACCATCAGCAACGTCGCAGTCACCAAAACCCTTATCGATGGTGGAGCAGGCCTCCACGTGATCTCCATCGAGACCTTTGAGATGCTCCAAGTGCCTTGGGATCAGCTGGCGCCGACGCGGCCTTTTTCTGCAGTGACGGACAGCTCCACCACCCCCTGCGGCAGGTGCGCCTCCCCGTTACCTTCGGCACCCGCAACAACTACCGTACCGAGCTGATCGATTTTGATGTGGCCCGCATCAGCTTCCCGTACAACGCCATCCTGGGATACCCCGTGCTCGCCAAGTTCATGGCGGCGACTCATCCGGGCTACAACATCGTCAAGATGTCAGGCAGCGGCGGTGTCATCACCATAGCCGGGGACAAGGGGGATGCGATCCAAGCCCTCAAGCTCACCTACAGGGCCGCGGCGGCTTCGTGTCCTGGCACTGAGGACACGCCGGAAACCCTAGAGGCCACGCCTGCGAGGAAGAAGCAGTTATTCTCCCAGGACCGCGCTAAGACAAAGAAAGTGCCGGTCAACGCCGGCACTTGGGCCCCACCTTCACCATCGGCACCGGCTTTCCCCTGGAGCAGGAAGGGACGCTCATCGCTTTCCTCTGGGCGAACAAGGATGTGTTCTCTCAGAAGGCGACTGACCTGGCCAGTGTCCCGAGGGAAGTAATCGAGCACCACCTCGCGGTGTGCCCCAACGCTCGCCCGGTCAAGCAAAAGGCGCGGTGTCAAGCACCAGAGAAGCATGCATTCATTGTCCAAGAGGTGCAAAAGCTGCACAAGGCCGGGGTCGTACGAGAGGTACATCACCCAGAGTGGCCCGCCAACCCAGTCGTCATTCCCAAGAAGGGCAGGAAGGAGCGCATGTGCGTTGACTTCACAAGCCTCAACAAGGCTTGCCCTCAGGATCCATTCCCGCTTGCGCGCATTGACTAGATCATGGACTCCACCGCTAAATGCGACCCTTTGTGCTTCCTGGATGCTTTCTCCGGCTACCACCAGATCAAGATGACAACAGAAAATGTCGAGAAAACGTCCTTCATCTCCTTGTGCGGCGTGTACTGCTACACCTGCATGCCCTTTGGACCGAGGAGCGCCGGCGCCACCTTCCAGCGGTTGATGCACATCACGCTAGGGCTGCAGCTGGGGAGGAACACGGAGGTCTACATTGACGACATCGTGGTCAAGTCACGCGAGGCCAGAACGCTGATCGAAGACTTGGAAGAAACATTCGCCAACCTGCGCAGGGTGAGCTTGAAGCTTAATCCTGATAAGTGTGTCTTCGGAGTCCCCTTCGGCAAGCTGCTCGGCTTCCTCGTCTCCCACCGAGGGATCGAGGCCAATCCCGAAAAAATCAAGGCCATTGAAAGAATGTGCCCCCCTCAGATCCTCAAGGAGATGCAGAAACTGGCGGGATGCGTGACTCCCTGGGGCGCTTCATCTCGAAGCTCGGCGAGCGTGCCTTGCTGTTCTTCAAGCTGATGAAGAGGAAGGGTTCCTTTGAATGGACCCCGAAGGCGGATGTAGCCTTTGAAGACCTCAAGAGGTACCTCAAGAGCCTGCCCATCATGGTGTCACCACGCTTCCGCGAGCCCTTGGTGCTCTACCTGGCGGCTACTCCGTATTCGGCTAGTGCCACGCTCGTAGCGGTCCGGGAGGAGCGCGTCAGCACCCAGGGGAGGCCCCACGGCCCTCGCGAGCCCACGGGGCCTCATGAGCCCTCGATGCTACAAGACGGCGCTCCTGAGCTCCCCGCACCTCCTTCGCCTGGTGAAGATCGTGGGCGTCTCGCATCCCCCCAGGAGCGGGCCATCACCGACACCCCGCACGTCATCGAGCACCACATGTACTTCGTCAGCACGGTGCTGAGGGACGCGCACACACGCTATCCTATGCAGCAAGAGCTCCTCCTCGTGCTCTTGGTCGTCTCCAGGAAGTTGAGCCACTACTTCCAAGGCTACCCCATCAAGGTTGTATCTGCGTACCCACTGGAGAAGGTGTTGTGCAGCTCCAATGCCGCCGTGTTAGTGCAACAAACATTTGCATTTGTTGACCAGACCCATACACAGGCGTGATGACAATCATATATCCAGTACCAATGAGTAACACAAAACCAAGCCAAAGTAGGCCGCTCTTCATGAGACCAAGGAGCAGATCAAGAAGACCAAGCCAACATACAAGTCAAGATTCCAAGAGGAGTGTCCCCTGCCGGCCAGGCGAGGCCGGCAAGGTCGACACCACAAGCAAGAGCAAAGGCAAACCCCCGCTAGCTGCGCCTCCGGGGCGACCGGGGACCGAAGCACACACCCCTCCAAGGTAGCCCGGCAAGCCTTGCCCTCGGCAGGCGCAGGCCAGCTACCACCACTCCACCGCATTAAGACGCCAGTCACCTGTCGACGCGGTGTCGAGCCTCCAAGTGATTAAGTGGCTTCCACTAAGCACGTGGGAGCTCAATGATAAGCAGATCACACCCATTTGACACCCGTCCAGAGGCGTGTCAAAGATGATAAGCTGAAGATTGTTAAGCGGCACGGCAGGCTTGCCGGGTTTCACCCTCAGCACGACACCTAGCAGTGCATTTAATGCACTTTGTCCTAACTGCCAGAGTTAGGTATGATAGCACTGTTAGTTATCTAATCATGAGATAATGTCTATTTTGCCATTGTGGTTACCCCTTGGGCTATAAAAGGAGGTCCAAGGCAACATACATAGGGATTCAGACCCCCTCACACTTGTACGCGCGTAGCAGCTCTCCCCGAGGCCACCTTGCCGGGTTTGAGCACTGCGTGCTGTTGTGATTATTCCATCCAATCCACCAAAGCAGGAGTAGGGTTTTACGCTTACCAGCGACCTGAACCTGGGTAAAAATGACCAGAGCCCCATCGTCGTGCTACCTCAGGGCTTCCGCTCTTTGTGCAACATGATCTCCCCCTTGCCGAACCACAAGGGGCTCATGGCCCCATAGGTGATCGTGTGCACCCATGACATCTTTGGCGCGCCAGGTAGGCGGTTTCGCTTGCGCGAACCCGAAGTTGTGAACATCGCATCAACCTTCATCATCGTCTTCTTCATCATCATCTTCTTCGTCCATGGCGCCCAAGAAGAAACCCGACGCGACCACGCACCCTTCCACTTCGAAGGCCCCCTCACACGCGGCTGCGGACACCATCGGCGCCACGGCGGCGTTGGGTGAGGCGGGTGCCACTGGCGACACAATCGGCGTAGGCCGCGCCACCGTTGTGTCCTCTGCGACCGAAGCTGGAGCAGGAAACACCGGGGATGGGCAGCATCAACATCGTTCTGACAAGCTTGGCCCGGAAGCTGCGGGTGGAAGGGACGACCAGTCTCCACCTCCCCGCTACACTGGCGGATGCAGTCGCAACAGCGACACCCGCTCAGGCGCGAGCCACGATTCTCCAGTTCCGCTCGCTACGGGCGCTGCTTCGAAGCGCACGCCTTGCCCAGAGTGAGACGGGCAAGGCGGGGCGCCGAACAGGGCCGTCGACCCCCAGACACGCCCCACTCACCATCAGACTGTCTTGGCGATCGGTAGACGATGGCAAGAACGCGGTGATGCTCCAGCTGCTTCTACCAGGAGTAGACCGACATCGCGGTCCCACTTCGCTGGCCATGCCAAGCACAGCCGTGGAAGCAATGACATGGGCTGAACTCTTGTTGAACTTTCCGCCAATGGCTGATAAGATGGATGAGTGGAGAGCCACCATCCAGAGTTTGATTGGCTTTGCTGAAGCCAGTAAATCACAGCATGCGGAGCCGTCACGATGCCGGCGAACGACGACGGCACCCCGAGGTGTTGGCCGTGTTGAGGAGGCTGCACCAACGGTGCAACCCCCTCCGCGACAGCAGGCCCAGCAGCAACCTCGGCGAGCTCAACGAGTCGACGAGCCCGATGAGATGTTGATGGCTTCGTCTGACCCGCAAAATCGTCGTGATCTGTGTCAAGTTCTGGAAGAATGGCGGAAGGAAGATGCACGCGTCATTATAGAGCGACACCGAGAGGCATGCCGCTAGTCTGACAGGCGCAATGTCCCAGACGATGACGAACCCGTGCCCAGTGCTGGCGGGTACTTGCCTTTCGATGTTGGGTGCCCTGCCTTCACTCATGAGCTGCGGCAGGTCCGCTGGCCATCTGCCCGGGTCTTCAAGCCTGAACTACCAGAAAAACACGACGGAAAGTTAAACCCGACAGAGTTTCTGGGCATATATACAATTGCTGTTCAAGCCGCCGGAGGCAGAGATGAGAAGGTGTTCGCCAACCATTTCCCTTTGGCGCTTAAGCCAAATGTGAGATCATGGCTGATGCACCTACCGGAAAACTCCATTTCATCATGGGCAGACTTATGCAATGAGTTCGTTGGCGCCTTCACAGGTGGCCACCAAGAGCCTGGACAACCCAGTGATCTACAGGTCCTTCCACAAAAGGAAGGGGAAGATTTGCGCAAGTATATACAGAGGTTCAGTCGAGTGCACCGTAACATTCCAGATATACACCCCGCAGCCATGATTGCGCGTTCCATTCGAACGTGCGCAACAGAAAGATGCGGGCCAAGATGAATGTCCGACTGTCCAAGGTCGTCAACGAGCTGTACACCTTGGCGAATAAGTGTGCTCGGACTGAAGAAGGGAGGCGACTCCCCGGAGAGGATGCTGGCATTGAAATTGATTCAGATGTCGATGACGGTGCCGCCAACCCAAAGGGGAGGAACTAGAGGCACAATAGGAAGTGCAAAGAGAAGGCAGTGTTGGCCGTTGAGAGCTCAGGTGATCCTAGTGCTAGCAAGAAGTCTAAGACCGATACCCCTGGGAAGGGAGCTGCTACGTGCGTTGATTGCCTGGAGGCCGCGACAGCGGAAAAGGCTGGGCAATTTGACGGGCCGTACTGCAAAATCCACCGCACCAAGGGCCATCACCTCCAAGAGTGTCATCAAGTTGAGCAGCTTGTTAAGAAGCAAAAGGCTGAATATGATAAGTGTGACAGGGAGAGAGGCCAAGAGGGTGCTAGCGGGAAAACCCATGGTAGTAGAGGAGGCCACCGCGGCAAGACTCCACAGTAGAAAGAAAAGCCCGATAGAGGTCCCGAAAATAAAGAAGGAAATGATGGGAGTGATGAAGAGGATGAAGAAGAAACCAACGAACAAGAATTCCAGAAGGCAACTGAAGCCATGTGCATTGCTGGGGGTGCATCTTTGCACTCCTCTCATCAACAGCTCAAGCAATGGGCGCGAGAAGTCAATGTCGTGGAGCCAACTGTGGATTCCCAAAGGCCACTTAAGTGGTCCCGCACGCCTATCATCTTTGACGAAGAGGATCACCCTGACCGCACTACCGCGGTAGGGTGTTTGCCGTTGTTGGTCTCCCCAATGATCCGGAACCTCAAGGTAACAAAGATGCTAGTTGACGGCGGGGCTGGGCTGAGATCTCCCCTAAGGTGGTTGGCAAGCAACAGATCCCTGATGAAGAACTCAAGGCCACGGGTACATTCCAAGGAATCAATCGGGCAGGAGCCGGCCCAAGGGGAAGATCACATTGCCTGTGACATTTGGCGGGGAACTGAACTACCAGACCGAGAAGGTCATGTTTGACATTGTTGAGCTTCCTTTACCTTACAATTAGATTCTTGGTCATCCAGCTCTGGCAAAGTTCATGGCAGCATCCCACTATGCCTACAACACCTTGAAGATGCCAGGGCCGATGGGCATCATTTCCATCCCGTCAGATAAGAAAGATGCGATCCTATGTGTAGACAAGATGTATCGGGACACGGTAGCAGCCGAGGCAGCTGACGCCCCAGCTCCCGCCAAGAAAATAAAGAAGGAAAAGAAGGCTAGCAGAGATGCCGGCAAGGACTCCGGGAAGCGCGCCTCTTCGGAGTACGCCGCGCCTGTTGATGACCTGCCGAAGAGTTCCACTAGCAAGAGACCCAAGGTTGCTTCACCTGCCGTGAAGAAGGTTCCGGCAAGGCAGGATGGCGCTGACGGTACATTCACCATCAGCGCCACCCTCGATGACAAATAGGAAAGCGCGCTCGTTACCTTCTTGCGGGCGAATGTCCATGTGTTTGCTTGGCAACCGTCTGACATCCCCGGTGTTCCCAGGGAGGTAATCGAGCACCACCTTGCTATCTGTCCTCAAGCTTGGCCCATCAAGTAGAAGGTAAGAAAGCAAGCTTTAGAGCGGCAACAGTTTATTGTCGAGGAAATCAAGAAACTTTAAGCAGCTGGTTTGGTCAGAGGGGTGCTGCATCCAACTTGGTTAGCAAATTCAGTAGTGGTGCGCAAGGTAAACGGGAAATGGAGGCTCTGCATTGATTTCACGGACTTGAACAAAGCATGTCCAAAAGGCCCTTTCCCCCAGCCGTGCATTGATCAAATTGTTGATTCCACTTCCGGATGTGATTTGCTATCTTTCTTGGATGCGTAGTCCGGGTACCATCAGATATTTATGGCCAAAGAAGATGAAGAGAAGACCGCGTTCATAACTCCATGTGGCACATACTGCTTTGTACGAATGCCTTCGGGTTAAAGAGCGCCGGATCCACTTTTGCAAGGGCAGTACAAGTTGGTTTCAAGCACCAGCTGCACAGGAATGTAGAAGCTTATATGGATGATATAGTAGTCAAGACTAAGGATAGATCAACACTCATTCAAGACTTGGAAGAGACCTTTGAAAACTTATGCAAGATCAATTTGAAGCTAAACCCTAAGAATGTGTGTTTGGTGTCCCCTCCGGCAAGCTCCTTGGTTTCTTTGTGTCCCAACGGGGGATAGAGGCCAACCCCGACAAGATCAGAGCAATTGAGCAAATACAAGCACCCAAGACTGTTAAAGATGTGAGGCGTTTGACTGGATGCGTTGCCGCTCTAAGTAGATTCATCTCCAAGTCTGCCGAGCGTGCCTTGCCTTTCTTCAAAATCTTGAAGAAGGCTGGCCCAATGAAGTGGACCCCGGAAGCAGAAGCAGCGCTGCAAGACCTGAAAGCCTACCTTTCCTCTGCTCCCACCTTAGTAGCGCCTAAACCACAAGAGCCGTTGTTTCTATATTTAGCTGCGATGATTCAAGTGGTTAGCACCGTGTTGTGGCGCAGCGAGAAGTGGATGAGGAAGTAGCTATAGCAACTGCACCCTCCGGAGATGGAACTAAACCAGTCGTGGCAGGACTTGACATAGACCAGGAGGAGGCGGAGCACGCCAGTGAAGGCGATCTTAAAACCGCGGCAAGGAAGAAAGTGGTGCAATGGCCAGTCTACTTTGTCAGCTCGCTATTATAGGGGGCTAGGTCAAGGTACTCTGGAGTACAAAAGCTGATCTTCGGCCTAATCATGGCCTCGAGGAAACTACATCACTACTTCCAAGCCCACAAGATCATAGTTGTTACCCGTTTTCCACTGCAGCGCATATTGAGGAACCCCGAAGCCACAGGCAAAATAGTAGAGTGGGCACTAGAATTGTCAAGCTTTGGCTTAAAGTATGAAAGCACCTCAACTATTCAGAGCATGGCATTGGCAGAGTTCATTGCAGAATGGACTCCCACTCCAGATGAAGAAGTGCAAGAAATAGTTCTCCCCGGCAAGGAGGCACCTCAAGAGTGGATCATGTACTTTGATGGTGCTTTCTCGTTGCAGGGTGTTGGAGCCGGCGTGTTTCTTGTCGCACCCACCGGAGAGCATCTCAAATATGTGATTCAAATGCACTTTCCCCGGGAGAAGGCCACCAACAACACTGCTGAGTATGAGGGGCTCCTTGCTGGACTCATAATTGCGGTGGAGTTGGGAATCAAGAAACTGATTATCCGTGGAGATTCTCAACTAGTGGTGAGGCAAGTCAACAATGATTATTAGAGTCCGTTGATGGAGGCATATGTGGAGGAAGTGAGAAAGTTGGAAGAGCACTTTGATGGATTACAAGCAGAGCACGTGCCATGAGTAGAAAATGGCATTGCTGATCATTTGTCAAAGTGCGCCGCACAGAAGCTCCCTGTGGAACTAGGGACTTTTGTCCTCCATCTAACTCAACCATCAGTATCCTCTTCAATGATGGCCAGAAAAAGAAGAAAGTTGAACCCCGACAAGCATTTCCTAGTAGAACTCCCTGAAGCTACAGGTAGAGAGGCTGGTGGGGATAGCCTCGCTTCGGTTGGTGAGCCGCACCCTCCTGCAGAACTACAAGTTCTTGCAGTAGAAGGGCGCGCTCCCACGAATGAGGAGGTGCCTTTAGTCCTTGTTGTCGAGCCACATGCTCCAACTTGGGCGCATCACATAGCCCATTTCCTTCAAACAGGAGAACTTCCCGAAGAACATGAAGAAGCGGAAAAAGTAGCCCGACGATCCAGTATGTACCAGTTTGTCGATGACATTCTGTACAGAAAGTGGCCAAGCGGGGTGAAATTGAAGTGCATCTGTTGGGAAGATGGGCTAAGGCTGTTAGTAGAGATACACGGGGGTATGTGTGGCTCTCACATTGGATCAAGAGCCCTGGTCGGAAAAGCCTTCCGATAGGGTTTCTACTGGCCCACAGCCCTCCAGGATGCAACTGAGCTAGTCACCAAGTGTGAAGCCTGCCCGTTCCATTCCAAAAACATTCATCAACCAGCTCAAGCTCTCCAGACGACCCCTTTATCCTGGCCATTCTTGGTATGGGGGCTCGACATCTTGGGCCCCTTCCCTCGTGCTACCGGGGGCTTTGAATTCTTGTACATTGCAATCGACAAGTTTACAAAGTGGCCTGAGGTGGAGCCAGTGAGGAAGGTGACCGCAGAATCAGCCGTCAAGTTCTTGAAAGGATTGGTGTGCCATTTTGGAGTACCCAGCAGAGTGATCACCGAGAATGGCACCCAGTTCATGAGCTGCACCTTCATGCAGTACGTCCAAAGCCTTGGGAGCAAGGTCTCCTTTGCCTCTTTTGCTCATCTCCGGAGCAATGGGCAAGCTAAGAGGATGAATGCTGAAGTACTGCATGGGCTCAAGATGAGAACTTTTGATAAGTTGCAGAAATGCGGCAGGCGCTGGATTGATGAGCTGTCGGTGGTTCTTTGGTCCCTCCGGACGACACCAAATCGAGCCACCGGCCAGACTCCCTTCTCCCTAGTGTATGGGGCGGAAGCAGTGCTCCCCACAGAACTCATATACAGGTCACCCGAGTACTTGCCTATGATGAAGTAGAGCAAACGCAGCTCCAGCATGACGATGCCGTGCTCCTCGAGGAAGATCGTCTCCGGGCCGCTGTGCGTGCTGCACGCTACCAGCAAGCCTTGCGCCGCTATCATAGCCGCAGGATTCACGCCCGGAGCCTTGAGGAAGGCGACCTTGTCCTTAGGCGTGTTCAGTCTGCCAAGGGTTCCAACAAGTTTTTACACTGAATTGGGAAGGCCCTTACCGGGTAGTACAAGTCATCAGACCTGGGGTAGTCCGTCTGGAGACCGAATATGGCATTAAAATGCAAAACTCATGGAATATTGAGCATCTTCGCAAGTTCTACCTGTAAGGCGCTGTTGTCGGGCTCAGTCCCCGGCAACCACCTTTTGTACAAGCCTTGCCGATGCGCATGTAACCCTTTGTACAAAGCCAGGCGCAGACCCTGTGCAAAGATAATAAAACGAACCGCTGGCGCCTAAAACTTGCATGCATGTTTATTTAAGTCTGACTTTACTATAGTCCTTAAATCGTATAGATGAGATCATGTGCTGCTATTTTTCCCCTGTACTAACAGCAGGACCCCTGTCGCCGATAAACTCCCCGAAGGGGAGAAGTGAAGACAAGCTGGCGTGTCGATCCCCGGTAGCGTAAAGCAGATAAGTTCCCCTAGCCATCCATAGTATACCTTTGTGTGCAAAGCTTGTGCATAGAAAAACCCTGTCGCCCTCAAACATTTGTGCTCCCAGCCTTTGATTCGAAGAGTTACTTTAGTCAGGATGGTTGTAGTCGCATTTGGAAATAGGGTTAGCGAGGGGTCGGTCCCTTTCCACGTTCCTAACCCGTCAGGCCGAGCCCTGCGGCGGCGACGGAAGGGACCGGCAAGGGGTCTTGCCGGAAAACCTTGTTTACTTGGAAGTATAGATGATTCATTCCTCAGCATGGACATGATACATGCACAAGCGCCCGAGAAGCATACCTTTTTTCATTAATACGCGGGTGAACAAGTACAAACCATACAGGGTACAAATATGGATGAAAGGGTACATAATTTAAGCTAAAGTTTGGCAAGTGCCTACATCTTTTAGATTGAAAAAGGATAAATGCCCCATAATGCCTTTCTTGTCCCTCTCCTCCTAGGAGCTACAAAGGGAGGTGAAGAGGGCAAAAAGAGGGCCTGGGCAGAAGCCCAGCCTGACCCCATCAGGGCCCGCGGGATGCAGCCTGACAAGATCGGAGGGCGGGGGCGAAGCGAGAAGTATGGAAGGAGCGGCTAGGCGATACCCTGGTCACCACCGCCATGACCAGAGGAACGTGGTAGGAGGGACACCGCAGGGAAGACGAAGCCGGAGTCCACGAGGACACATGTCGGTGTCCAGCTGGAGGAGGCGGAGGCATCCACACCCAACACCCCAGCAAATCGCTCTACCGGGGAGAAGGCCAGGTGCAGATGATGGTGCCACCGGCGCCTAGCTGACGATGACGGTGCATCCGGCGCTGAGCTGGACTCTGAGCCGCCGTCCTCCCACTCGGCGCCGTCGTCTTCGCCGTCAATGTCCTCTTCGTTGCTGTCGCTCGAAAAGGAGCTTTCGTTGTCGGTCGAGCTCTCCGTGCAGCACCCTAAGCGAGCACCCGAACGCCCGAAGACCTTGATGGAGGGTAGATCTGCATCCATTAACTTAAAATGGAGAACGTGCCCTTCCGCCAAGCTATGGGCACAAGCGATAGTTTTCCAGCCGCGACGGAGAAGCATCACGTGAGGTGCGAGGAAATCAACGTTCGCCCGCATGTTGCAATTACAGCAACCCCTCATGTGCAACTTCAACCCGTGTGGCTGTTCCACCTCCATTACCCTTGCAAAAGGGGTAGGATGCCGAAGGCGGCTGCGCGGAGGCTCGCGCGGCGTGTCCCCTACATGGCTCTCCATCGGTGCCAGGGCGGCTGGAGGAGGAGCGACCAGAGCGCCACCGCGTCCTCCCTGGCCCCAAGAGCCTCGCCAACCGCGTCCATGTCCCGTAGCACCACCCTATGCGTTGGATTCTGCCCCCGCATTCCCGGCCGGGGCTAGGATGCGTTGCCGAGAAGAGGTCCTCGTCGCCACCGCAGGAGCACGACCACACCCTCTCCCTCTCACCATGGTGGAAGGGGGCACAAGAAGAAGAAGGAGATGCATGGGTGAGTCCTTTCACCCACCTCTGTGCTCCCTTTTATAGCAGAGCGTGGCAGGGGGATGGCTCCCCACTACCCCATGGCAACCACCATGATCGACCAATCCGGGCCATTAGCGTCACTGGCAATGTCCGGGATCGCAAACCGCCCTCCTACGCCTATCAGCGGCACCGAGCTTTCTGCCATGGCACTCATTCTCGCGCCCTGCGTTTTTGCCACCA
Source organism: Thinopyrum elongatum (assembly GCA_011799875.1). Taxonomy (NCBI): domain Eukaryota; kingdom Viridiplantae; phylum Streptophyta; class Magnoliopsida; order Poales; family Poaceae; genus Thinopyrum; species Thinopyrum elongatum. Next base: position 227,384,063 of record CM022299.1, read on the forward strand.
ACCCTGCGCAATGCATACAGCGTACATGGAGGAAACGACAACGGTAGTGGGATGGGTAAAATGGCAGTTACTTCCCCGTGAACATGGGCGGCCCACGAACCATTATGTGGGCATCCCCACGTCGTTCAGTACGACTCGCGGGGAAACCGGAAACTGATCTAGTCACAGGTTAATGAAGAAGCAAGGGAGATACCAAGGGAGACATGGATCCCATTGCGGTACGACCAAAGTGTCCGCCTGTGCATTTGTTAGAGCCTACCCCAACGATGCCTGGCAGCATGTGTGGGCCAGGCCCGGGGGCTCCTGTCGGTGCAACAAACATTTGCATTTGTTGACCAGACCCATACACAGGCGTGATGACAGTCATATATCCAACACCAATGAGTAACGCAAAACCAAGCCAGAGCAGGCCACTCTTCATGAGACCAAGGAGCGGATCAAGAATACCAAGCCAACATACAAGTCAAGATTTCAAGAGGAGTGTCCCCTACTGGCCAGGCGAGGCCGGCAAGATCGACACCACAAGCAAGAGCAAAGGCAAATCCCCGCCAGCTGCGCCTCCGGGGCGACCGGGGACCGAAGTGCACACCCCTCCAAGGTAGCCCGGCAGGCGCAGGCTAGCTACCACCACTCCACCGCATCACGACGCCAGTCACCTGTCGACGCGGTGTCGAGCCTCCAAGTGATTAAGTGGCTTCCACTAAGCACGTGGCAGCTATATGATAAGCAGATCACACCCATTTGACACCCATCCAGAGGCGTGTCAAGATGATATGCTGAAGATGGTTAAGCGGCATGGCAGGCTTGTCGGGTTTCACCCTCAGCACGACACCTAGCAGTGCATTTAATGCACTTTGTCCTAACTACCAGAGTTTGGTATGCTAGCACTGTTAGCTACCTAATCATGAGATAATGTCTATTGTTGCCATTGTGGTTATCCCTTGGGCTACAAAAGGAGGTCCAAGGCAACATAGAGAGGGATTCAGACCCCCACACACTTGGACGCGCGTAACAGCTCTCCCCGAGGACACCTTGCTGGGTTTGAGCACTACGTGCTGTTGTGTTTCTCCCATCCAATCCACCAAAGTAGGAGTAGGGTTTTACGCTTACCAGCGGCCCGTACCTGGGTAGAAATGACCAGAGCCCCATCGTCGTGCTGCTTCATGGCTTCCACTCTTTGTGCAACGTGATCTCCCCCTTGTCGAACCACAAGAGGCTCATGGCTCCATAGGTGATCATGTTCACCCACGACACGCCGATCGGGTCGCCAAGTGGAACATCGAGGTGCAATCCTTCTAATTGGAGTTCTGTACCACCAGGGTCATCAAGGGAGCGGCGCTTGCCGATTTCGTGGCGAAGTGGATGGATACCCACGACAGGGAGCCTCGCGAGGACTAGTCCCTCTCGCTCAGAGATGAGGCACCCACCAGTTGGATTATGCACTTCGACGACGCCTTCTCCAGGCAGGGCGCGGGGGCTGGGGTTGTGCTTGTTTCCCCAACCAAGGACAAACTCCACTACGCCGTCTAGCTTTCCTTCCAACATGGTGAGAAGGCCTCCAATAACATTGTGGAGTACGAGGGCCTGATCGTCGGCCTCAAGGCCGCTGCCGCTTTGGGAGTCAAGCGCCTTACCATCAAGGGCGATTCCCAGCTCCTTGTCAACTTCTCCAATCAAGAGTACAAGCCGAAGGACGAGCATATGGCGGTATATCTTGAGGAGGTACGTAAACTCGAAAAGCTTTTCCTGGGTTTGGAATTGCAGAACATGCCACGTGGCATGAACAAAGAGGCCGACGACATCGCCAAGCGAGCATCCCGCCGCGAGCCCAAAACCCTGGTGTCTTCGAAGAAAGGCTTTTCAAGCCATCAGCTACGCCCCCGGCCGTCGGCCCGACGCTGCTCCTTGAGGAACTACCACCCGCACCACCCATGAGCGCGCCAGCCTGTGGCCCGACCTCTGGAGCTCGCCTGCTGTTGGCGTTGGAGCCTCAGGCAGGCATCTGGGTTGAGGAGCTTAGGGCCTATCTGCTCCACGGCACCCTGCCGGAAAAGGATGCGAAGGCAGGGCACGTGGCTCGGCAGGCCACTACTTATTGCTCGAGGGACGGCGAACTATATCGCAGGCACCCCAACGACGTCTCGCTGCGGTGCATTTCAGAAGAACAAGGGCACGAGATATTGGCCGACATCCACGAGGCAGACTGCGGGCAGCACTCCTCGTCGCGCACCCTCATGGGCAAGGCATTCTGCAGTGGGTTTTATTGGCCTATGGCACTTCATGACGCCACCGAGTTGGTCCAATCTTGTGAAGCCTACCAGTTCCATGCCAAGCAGATCCATCAACCAGTGCAAGGGCTCTAGACAATCCCGCTCTCATGGCCCTTCACGGTGTGGGGGCTGGACATACTAGGAACATTCCCTCGGGTGGCTGGTGGTTACCGCTACCTCTACGACGCCATCGACAAATTCACCAAGTGGGCGGAGGTGGAGCCTGTGTGCACCATCCCTACAGGCTCGGTCGTCAAGTTCATCAAGGGCCTCGTGAGTTGATTCAGCGTCCCCAACCGTATCATCACCGACAATGGCTCCCAGTTAACGAGCAGTCTCTTCAGGTCATATTGCGCTAACCTTGGAACGCAGATATGCTATGCTTCTATGGCGCACTCGTGAAGCAATGGCCAGGCCGAGCGCGCCAACGCCGAGGTCCTCAAGGGCCTCAAGACTAGGAGCTTCAAGAAGAAGCTTGAGGCTTGCAGTAAGGGATGGCTGGATGAGCTGCAGTCCGTGCTGTGGTCCATCCGCACCACCGCAGTTAAGCCCACCGGTGACACGCCCTTCTTCCTCGTCTACGAGGCTGAGGCAGTCCTTCCCTCAAAGCTCAAACATGGTTCCCCATGAGTCCTGGCATTCGACGAGGTGCGCCAGGATGACTCGCGGGAGGCCAACCTTGTGCTCCTCGAGGAGGCCTGCCACCAAGCCACCCTTCGCGCCTCAAGATACCAGCAGGCCTTGCGGCGCTACCACAGCTGTAACATCCGCCCTCGCACTCTCGAGGTCGGAGACCTCATCCTGCGGCGGGTCCTCTCCAGGGAGGGCCACCACAAGCTCTAGCCCATGTGGGAAGGCCCTTTCAGGGTCTCCCACGTCTCCAGGCCAGGCGCCGCACGCCTAGAGACGGAGGATGGAGTTTCCGTACAGAACACCTGGAACATCCAACACCTCCGCGAGTTCTACCCGTGACACTCTCACGTAAGAACGTGTGGGGTTGTACACGCCCCAGAGCCTCCCGGTGTGCCTCCCCACAGCCTCGCGGGAGCTCCCACCCACACCCAAGTGGAAGCCCCATGCTCCATGCTGGCGGAATGATTGAATAACGATCATGCCCACGCCCAAGTGGAGGCCCCATGCTCCTTGCTGGCGGGAAGACCAATGAAGGTGCCGGACGCGGTAACCTTTTTCTTTTTGCTTGTAAACAAGTTTGCAGTTTTTCTAAGTAAAGGCTATGGTTTTCCCGTCTTCTTTATGAAAGGAGTTTGTGTTTCTTGCGGCTCTTGTTCCTGGGTTTTGTTCTTTTTGTCGGCTATGCATACCCGGAGTCTCCCTCGAGCCTCGCGTGAGTGGGGGCTGGGCTTGGTGCTCGCGCTCGGGTCAGTCCTAGCAGCATTAAGAGCCCAAGTAGCCGGGCCCTGGGATGTGGGCCTGCACCCGCACGCATCACCCCACCAAGGCCTTGGTGTCCAATATCCTCGCGCGACACACATGAGCGAGCCAATGAGCACGCGCTGCCCCCCTGAACTTTTTGCCTCAGGAACGCTCGCTAGCCCCGGCATTCTCATCTCATGGCCTTGCCAGGTGTCGTGACCTGGTGTACCAGCGGCGGTCGAGCCCCACGTCAGAGCTGTCGTCTAATGACACAAAGCACGAAGGCGGACATGAAGGAAAAGCAAGCCTCAGGAAAACACAAAAGTTGTTTGATACATCATTAAGGATTCTCAGCAAAATGTTCCTCACACCCCAATGGGGTTATGATTAGGTACCGGCAGGAAAGAAAAAGGGGCGACCTAAGGAGACGCGACGCCACTGTCCTCGTCGTCGTCGCCCTCGTGTTCCTCGGTCCCACATCGGTCTTCGTGCCCCTCGCCCGTGAGGGGCGAACCTTGAGCTCAACGCATCTACATCATCCTCCACCCATTCCGTGAGGGCGTCGCGGATCACCTTAGGCACGGGGGCTATCACGGTCTCGAAGTCAAAGTCGGGGTCGGAGCGGAGAAGATGACTGAAGACGCGGGTCGATGCCTGGGCGAGGAGGTCATGGCTTTCCTCTTCGACGAGCTCGCCCACCTTCTTCGCTCCCCCTTCAAGTCGCTCCACAACCTTGGTGAAGAAGGCGAGGTAGCCGGCGTCATCACGCACAAGCGGACTAGAGACGTCTTCCTTGCAGATGGAGCCCAGGGCACGGCGGGCCCTCAGCTCGAGGTCTTGGAACATCTTGGAGTGCGTGTGCTGCAGCCCTCGGGCCTGGTTCGCCTCGTCTGCCGCCCGTTCCACAAGAGACGTGACGCCCCCCACCTACTCCTGAAGCGATGCCAGATCAGCCTCGGTGGCGGCTTGAGCCCCAGCACGGCTTCGCACCACTCGTCAGCTTTGGCCAGTTTCTTCTTAAGGTCATCTATCTTGCTTTGTAGCTCCCCGCGCCGGGCACAAAAGCGGGTCTCCTGAAGCTCTAACTTCTTGCGGTGGTCACTGATGAGCACCTGGCGGGCGTTCGCGATCTTCTGCTTAGCCTCCGCCTGGATCATCGCTTCCTTGGATGCCAGGGAGGCATTGGCCTTCTCCATGCGCTCAGCTAGGGAAGCTTCCACGGCTGCCACCTGGTGCTCCAGCACCTCCAGCCGCTCGCTCTCCAGGCTCTACTCCGACGACATCAGCGCCAGCTCCCGCTCGAGGGCCTTGAGGTCCGCCTCTCGGGTCGCCAGCCCCTCCACGGAGGTAGAGAGGGCATCCCTGTGAGCCTAGATTTGTTGCTCCAGGGTGACGTTTGAGGCCAGGAGCTCTTGCTCGCGAACCTCCGCTGCCTCACGCCACCGGTCCGCCGCCTCAGCTTTCTGAAGAGTGCGCTCGTGAGCTGTAGCCACTGAGGTGGCAGACACCTCGTCCTTTGAGCTAGAGGACTCGCACTGGAGGCGGCCGAGCTTCATTGCGACCTCAAGTCGGTGCCACCTGCGCGCCAGGTATGAATGCTCATCCGCGAGGCACATGTTGACATTTTGAAGCTCCGCTTCGAGATGATTCAGCGTGACCTTTGAGTTCTACAAAAGTTTGTGCCTGATGGCAGCCCGACCGCTTACGAGCATGAGAGCCTGGCCGGGACTGAGCCTTGCGCTCTCGTCCGTTTCTACGGCGCGGGAAGCTTCGGCCACACCTGGCAGGGGCTGAAGGCGGTCCGACGCTCCTTCTGCTCCTCCTGAGCAGGGCGGCGTGTCCCGCGGGTTCGGCACCCTCACGGAGGCGGCTGACAGTCCGCGGTTGCCTAGAGCGTCCGCGTGGTCGAGCACGGTGGATAACAGCCCCACCTCGACAGGCCCGGCATTTGTCTCGGGGACGGACGCCCGAGGGCAGAGGAGCGGCTTGCCTACGCTCCCCTAGAGGGACCGCCGTTGCCCTGTCGCATACGGGGCCGCCTACATGGATCATTCCGCCCCCACAGTCCCAACGAGCGGCAAGGAAGCCGCGCTTGGCACGGCCGTGGGCGCGGCTCCCGGGTGAGCTACGCCCATGGTCGCAGCAAGCGGCGAGGGAGCGGCTGCCCTGCTCTGGAGCTCCTTCACCTCCTCGCTCGGGGAGGACCTACGAGAAAGAAGAACTTCAGGATGTTTGCTACACGGAAGGTGAAGGGGGGACCACTTACTCATCCTTGGCGACCCACTTCCTCTTCTTCAGCGCCCTGGGCAGCACGTCGGCATTGCTCTCCTTCCGGGCCCTCACCCTGGGGGTGCGTAGCCCGGGGATCATCGTCCTGGGGATCTGCGCCGTTCACCGCACCTGGGGCATGACCCCGCCCCCGGCCAGGGTGGCACCGCTGGTGTCTGTTGGTGCAGCGGCATGTTGTCAGGCGGCCTAAGGAGGTGCCTCGCCACCGCCCCCACCAAAGGTGTCGCGCGTGTGAAGCCTGCCGTCTCTGGGACCACCAGGAAGGTATTATCCCAAGGCCCCTCCTGGCCCTCGGGGAGCAACCCCCACTGATCAAAACACGGCATCCTCCCGGCGAAGGCCTCCTTGCTAGTGTAGTTGTACAAGGGGAGCCCCTTTTCGGGGAGCTTTCTAGGCACTTCGCCGGTCAGGACTCGAAGTATCTCGTGTAGCACGTCGGGAGACAAGCGACCTGTTTGGAGACGCATTGTGTCTTCCGGGCCGATGAAGGCCCACATGGGGCGGGAGTGGCGTTGGAGGGGGGCAATGCACCGGCGGAGGATTTCCCTCACCACGATCGCTGCTCTCACATGCGCTGCCCTCAGGTCGGCCATCCTCGCCATGACCCGTGGCAGCCTCGGGTCGGCAAGCCTCTCGTGCCCCCATCCAAAGCTCGCCACCGCCGGAGATGACGGGATCTACAACAGGGGGCTGAACTGGGCTGCATCCACGTAAACACACTGCCGTCTGAAGCCCTCAACTTCGTGATTGATCACCATTCTATGCCCTTGTCCTCCGTTGCGCTCATGGCCTGGAGCGACACGCACCCAGAGCATTGGTTGGCAGCAGTTAGCCGAAGGAAGAAGAAGTAGTGGAGCAGCGCCACCGAGGGAGCCACGCCCATGAAGGCTTCACATAGAAAGGCGAAGGCCAAGAGGAGGACGATGGACTTTGGGTCTAGGTGTAGCGCATGCACCTGATAATGCGTGAGCATGACATTGAAGAAATCGGACAACAGGGGGAGCAAGCCGGAGAAGATCATGGGCAGATGAATGGCGACAGTGGTGGCCTCTAGTTCAGTGCGGGACCGCGAAGCGGGCCAAACCTCTGTCCCCTCCACTCATTGAAGTCCGACATGATTATCGGGCGGACCTTGTCAAGCCCCTCGCGGTTGAGCACCATGGATCTGCCCAGGGCTACCTCAGGCCCCGCTCTGGACTCTGCCGCCGCCGCCATGCCCTTCTTCCTTGCAGGGGCCATGGAAGCACAGTGGAACGAGATCAACGCGGCCCTAGCGAAGGGAGGGCAATCTTGCCCGAGAAGGAAGGAGATGCAGGACGGGCGCGTAGGGGGGAGCAATGATGGCCCTGCGCAGTGTCCTCCAGGCTTTATGTCAGCCTGGGCAGTTGTCGTGGCATCGTGGGGAAGTTGGGGCGTCCCTTGCCCCGTCATGCGCCACGCGTCACGCCTAACTCACAGGCTGTTGGGGCCCGCGCCGTTTCACCCCTCCAACTGGTGAATCGTCCATGCCGCGGGCCCGGGGGCTACTGTCGGGACTCTGGGACTGGGGGTACCCAGGCCCGTCTGCCTGCGGCCCAGGGCGCAACATGTGGTGGAGGCCCAATATGGCCCATCTCCAAGGCTCCTCAAGGAGCACCCTCGCGATGATCTTCGCATCGCGAGGGGCGCATCGCCAAGGACCTCATGTTGAGGGAAACCACGACCACCTATGGGGCCATGAGCCCCTTGTGGTTCGGCAAGGGGGATGAGCACATTGCACAAAGAGCGGAGAACATCGCGCAGCATGGCAGAGATCACACGGGAGATTTTACCCAGGTTTGGGCCACCGTGAGGCGTGAAACCCTACTCCTGCTTTGGTGGATTGATGGTGGATTGTGGTGGAAATGCAGTGTTCTTGCCCGGCAGGATTGCGTCGGGGCGAGAGCAGCTACGCGCGTACGAGTGTATGATGGTCCGAATCCTTTCTATGGTTGCCATGGGCCTCCTTTTATAGATCAAGGGGTCACCACAGTGGCAAATCAGTCATTGTGTACTGATTAGATAGCAAATAGTGCTATCATACCTAACTCTGCAGGCAGGGCAGAGCACATTAAATGTGTCGCTTAGTGTCACATCATGGCCTTCCCGGCATGCCTTGCCGGGCTGTTTGGCCACCTTCTCTCCTGTCTGCATGACACGTCGCTGGACGGGTGTCATTTGGAGGTGATTTCTATAGGAAGTGGCTGCCATGTCGGAGAGAACAGCCACTTAGTCACTTTGGGGCTTGACACCGCACCGATCGATGACTTGCGTCGCCGTGAGGTGGTGCGGTGGAGTCTTGGTGGGGTATTTTGCCTTCGTAGGGCCCGGCAGGCCTGTCGGGACGGTCTTGAGGCTTGCTTCCGGGGCAACCTTGACCTTACCAGGCTCGCCTGCCCGGCAAGGGAGGTTTTCCCTTAGTGGTGTCTTGCTCCTTTGGCTTGACTTGGTCTTCTTGATCTACACTCTGATTCTTCAAAGAGCTGATCTCTTGTGCTTGGTCTGATCTTGGATGTTGCAATCTTGATCTTAGGCCTGTGCATAGTCTGGGCAACGGACTCGGGGTTTGTTGCTCCAACAGGAGCCCCCGGGCCTGGCCCGAACACGTTGCCGGGCGTCGTCGGGGTAGGCCCTAACCAGTGCACAGGCGAAAGGGTAGCAGTTGCTTGTCTCTTGAGATCTACTTTGCTTCTTCATTAATCTGAGTCCAAGTCAGTTTCCGATTCTCCCGAGCGTCGGGTAACGCCAATTTTGGTAGGGCCACTTTTGTAATGGCCCGTGAATGACTTTAACGCATGGGCGAGTAACTGCCAATTCACTCTTCCCACCACGCCCTTATCCTTAGCCACGTATGCCGCATGCATTGAGTGGGGTAGATAACGGAGGCGCGTGGTACCGGAGAGCGTCAAGGCAGGGGCCTGGCCTTCTCGGATTGGTGGAGGAGGACGGCGGTTACCCGCTGAGGGGTCGGCTCTCAGCCTCAGCCCGCCTATAAAAGAAGGGGTGCGGGGAGGAGTGGGAGTATTCATCCGCACACCCCTCCTCCTCCGTTTTCTGCTTTCTCCTGGGTTATGCTGAAAGGGAGAGCCTGGGGCCAGGCCCCGGGCCCTAGCTTGGGGTTGATGATGTCGAATGCTTGGGGAGTGAGTCTGCTCCGAGCTCCGAAAAGATGCGATGGACGAGCCGCTCATAGCGCAGGAGATATCAAGCTTTCCCATTATGGAGGAATGCTTGTCTCCTTTGTTCGGACCGGCCGTCCTCCGATGCTGGAGCCCTCGGGGTTCCAGGTACCCGTCAGGGGTGCGGCACCCGGAGCTCGTGGTAATCTCAGCATTGCTTCCTTTGGTGAAGTCGGGGCGAACGTTGAAGACAGCGACATCTTTCTGCCCCCCAAGGAGGGGAGCGATGCCCCTCATGCGTCTCGGACGCCGCCATCGCCCGCTGCTTCTCCGAGGAAGGTGATGGACCGAGATGCCGGTGCCCTCCCGGAGCGGTGGTGACGAAGAAAGAACTAGGGAAGACGAAGAAGGCGGGTGGCAGGGCGTCAGGTCGGAGTATGATGACACCGACGCCTTGGTCTCATATTGGCGACCTGCTGCCTCGTCTTTCCGTTCTTCCCCTCCCTCCCGGGCACCATCATCACTGGCCTCCGGGTTGCCGGGGAGGGGGCCGCTCTCTTGGTGCCTTCGCCTTCTCCAGAAGTCTTCCAGCTGGGCTATGGCGGTTCCCCCGCTGGTGCTTGCATTGGGCTTCTCGTTGGTCTTGGAGGTGGTGACCAGGGCACCATCGAGCTGCTCCTTCCGCCCCTCTCTTTTGCAGCCTCGCCACTCTCGATCTTGTCAGGTTGCGCTCGGCAAGCCCTTGATGGGATCGGGTTGGGCATCTGCTTAGGCACTCCTTCTGCCCTCTTCTCTTTCCACCGCAATACCTGGGGAGAGAGGAACGAGAAAGGGGGATTACGGGGCACTTATCTTTTTTCAATCTAAAATATGTAGGCACTTGCCAAACTTTAGTTCAAATTATGTAATCTCTTTTACCCATGTTTGTGTTCTGTAAGATCTGTACTTGTTGATCAGCATATTAATGAAGAAGATAAACCTTGCCGGGCACTTGTGCATGTAACATGTCCATCCAGAGGTAGAATGCCTCTATACATTCAAGTAAACAAGTTTTTCCCGGCTGGCTATCCTCCGGTACCCTCAGTTTGCTGCCGCGGAGCTAGGCTTGCCGGGCACAAGTCATAAAGAGGAACCAGCCCCCCGCCAAACTTTCTCGCCAAAGGCCACTACAACCACCCCGACTGACGCAACGTTCGAGTCAAGGGACAGGAGCACCTAAGTTTCGAAAGTGGCGGGGTTTTCTTATGCACAAGTTTTTACTTACAGAACACATACGGATAAGAGAGAGAACTTATCTGTTTGGGCTTGCTGGGGATCGCAATGTAGGCTTGTCTTCTTGTAGGGATATTCTCGCGACAGATGCCAGGGGGTGGCTTATCATGGATGGGGACAGGAGGACGTCGTCGGGCCCTGGAAACGGGAGTGAGCACGAGCTCGATCACACACAAGACGTACCCAGGTTCGGGGCTCTCCGTGGAGATAACAACCCTAGTCCTGCTCTGCGGGGTCTCCGCATGATGACTATGATCAAATGGTAGTTACAAGCTTGCTCCTTGAGCTGGGTTGCTAGAGGAGGAAGAAGGGCAGAGCTGCTACCTTGCTCCTCCTAGCTATGGTAGTGTGTGTGTGGGAATGAGGCTGAACCCTTTGCATGGGTGAGCCTGGGGGTTTTATATAAGCCTACCCCCCAGGGGTACAATGGTAATACGGCCGGGTGTTGGACCCGGACGTCAGTGTCTATGGTCACCGGGTTCTCCGCCGGCTAGTGGGCCCCGCCGCCTGGTGGGCCCCGCCGGCAGTCGAGAATCCAGACGACAGGTAGGGCCCGCCGCCTGCGGCCATGCTGGCTGCTCTTCTCTGTAGTCTTGTACTTGATGACGAAAGCCTCGTCAGGAGCCGCATGGCTACAGTCCCGCGCCGTGTGGGTAAACGGCCGCCTGGTCTGCGCACACTGTAGCCATACTCGGTCACGCCATGATGGGAGAGGGAAGGGCCTCCTGCTGGAGGCCGGCCCGCCCCTCAACGCCGTCTTCTAGGGGAGCGCCATCTTCTGGTGGCTCACGGACAGGTAGGGCCCGCCGCCTACGGGCCATACTGATTGCCTTTTGCTGTAGCGTGACCCTGGCTGACGAGGGCCACGCCGTGAGTCGCATGGCTACAGTCCTGCGCCAGGCAGGGGGTGTTCGCTCGGTCAGCCTGCACTGTGGCCACACTCCTCCGGGATTTGGGGGGAGTAGGTGGCCCTGTAGCCACGCTCTATCTTGTCATAGTGGTTGGGTGCAGACTCCGAGGGGAGGATGGGCCGTCTGCTAGGGGCCAGCCTCCCCGGAAGCCGCCTTCTAGGAGAGCGATGACTTCTAGGAGCCGGCCGCGCGTCAGGAAGGTGCTAGGGGCTTTGCTAGCCCCGATGTCTCGAAACGCTAAGGGGTGTGGATGAGGCTACCCGTGGTCAATCCCTCCGACAGTAGTCCCTGAAGCTGGTGAGGCGCCGCGGCTCAAGCCGGAGTGCCTCAGCAGTTTCCTCCTCCGAGAGATCCTACGCCCTTGCTTTGCCCAACTGGTAGAAGCCGTCTGACAGGAGCCAGCCGAGGCTGGGCCGGCCGCCTGATGAATTCGAATCGTCGTGGCGGGCGCCGGGCGGTGCGCCTGCCGCCCGTAGCTCGCTTGCCACATGGTGCCAGCAGGCCAGGCCGGCCTGCCAGCCCACGTGCGCGACGGGACGTCGCCGCAGGCCTGGGCCCCCCCACTATAGGGCCTCGGCGCGCGCGCAGATCTGCTGCGGATGAGGTGGGCGGTTACCCTTCCCAAGCGTAATGACCGCGCGCCATTATGGCGCGGAATACACGGGGACGTGCGGGGCGTGGGCACAGTTAATCCCCACGCCCCCATGACGCGTCGCCTCGGCTCCGCCACCGCCACCGTATAAGTAGGTGGGAGGGGGTGCGGCCGAACGCACGCGCCCCCCTCCGCTCTTCTTCTTCTCCTACCTCTCCTCTGCTCCTGCTGCTGCTGTGCTGCCGCTACGCTGCCCGTCTCCGAGGCACCACCGCAGCTCGCCATTGCTTAGCCTAGCCGCACCGCCACAGACTCGCCGCCACCCGACCTCGCTGCGCCGCCACCAAGTCGCCGCGAATCATGGCGCGAGGCGAGTGGGATGGCTAGAACGTCCACGACGAGCACGTTGAGTTCCTCCGCCTGACGCGGCCGATGCCCAGAGAGGCGCACGTGGGGGATGCGCCTTCCGAACGAGCGGGAGATCTCGCCGGCGCCGCAAGCCGGCGAGTACGTCGTCTTCCGCAGCCACTTCCTCCGCGGCTTCGGCTTGCCGGCGAGCAACTTCTTCCGTGAGTTCCTCGACTACTACCATATGCAGCCTCACCACCTCACGCTCAACACCGTGGTGCTCCTCTCAGCCTTCGTCACCTTTTGCGAAGGCTATCTCGGTGTCTTGCCCACACTCGATTTGTGGGGCGAGTTCTTCTACCTCAAGCTCGGCACCGTGGCCAACTGCGAGCCGGCCCAGTGCGGCGCTTGCATCGTCGTGCGGCGCACCAGCTCAGGGACCCGGTTTCCCCCGTCGTCTTGCACGAGTCAGCAAAGTTGTGGCAGAAGTCATACTTCTACGTCCGCAATCTTTACCTGACGTACGACTACATCAACCTGCCGGCTTACGCAGCCGGCCCGCCGCTTGAGCCACGTAGCAACTGGGGCCAGCAACCCGGCAGGCCGCAGCCGGCTGCCATCACCAATGCCCTCGACCGTCTTCAGGAGATGACGGACTCGGAGGGCCTCTAGCTGGCGGACCTGCTGGCCGCCTTCGTCTACTACCGGGTTTCGCCCCTCCAACTCTGGCCGCATCCAATCTGTGACATGAGTGGCCGCCGGGACCCTTGCCGGATGTCGACGAAGGAGATGCCGACTGTTGAGGTGGTCCGGCACGTGAACTACTTTTCCAACAGCCAGTTGAGCAAGACCGACTGGAGCTTCGGCAAGCCGCCGTACAGCCGTGCCAATCCACCGCCTGCGGTTAGTATCTGGTCTCCTTTCTTTGTTCATGCTGTGCTCTTTACCCGCCCTGACCATCTGAACGCGGCGCAGCGCTTCGTTGGCCAGGGAGGAGGCGGCGTGCCGGCTCCTGGCCACCAGTGGATGGTGGACCCGAAGGCGAGCGACGTGGGCGACCCCGAGCTGGGGGCGGCTGCGTTGGAGGAGGACGACGCAACCAGGGGAGGCGGCGCCGGAGCAAGCGAAGCCGCAGGAGGCGGAGCAGGGGGCGACGTCCGGGACTGGTCGGATGACGATGAGGACGGTGACGGGCGACGCCACCTTGAAGGCGCAGACAGGACAGGTGCCGGCTCCTCGATAGCGTGGCCGACAGGCGGGGCGCCGGCTGGAGCACCCGGCGGGTCTAAGCGCCGCGCCGACGCTAGGATGTTCGGCAGCCGGCCGTCCAAGAAGACCAAGTAGACGACCGCCGCGACGAAGCGGCAAGAGGCCGCGAAGACGGCCGCCGTCCGGAGGGCCCCGAAGGACCGCCCCATGGTGTCTGGGTGAGTGCTTTGACTGCTTTTGTCTTAGTTGTTTCTCTCTTGCGAGTTTCTGATTTGCGCTTGCGTTTTCCTTGCAAACTTCTTATCTTTGCCTGCCTTGCCACGCAGGGCTCCCATTTCCATATCACGGGCTCCATCCGCCTCGCTGATCGAACCAGCGGGCGGCTCTGAGGAGACCCGCCGCATGGACCCAGCCGCCGCCCTCCGGGAGGCGACGGAGAGGAACGCGCGGGAGGCGCGGGAGGCTGCGGCTCGGGCGGAGGCCGAGGCAACAACCACGGCGCAGGCGGAGGCCGATGCAGCGGCCAAGGCACAGGCGGATGCGGCGACCAAGGCACAGGCAGAGGCCGATGCCAAGGCTGCGGAGGACCCGGCCCGTAGCGTGGTTCCGGAGGCAACCGACTTGCAGCAGCCAGAGCCGCCGGTGGTGGAGGACCAGGTGCCGACTGGAGCAGCCGGAGCTGGCCAGGCGGCCTCGGAGCGGGAGGGGACCGACCCCATCGTCCCGGAGGTGGAAGTGGCGCCGCGCATGCCGAATGCTGGCGAGCGGGGTGGTGGCCAGCCCGAGGGGCCGGAGGTGCCGCCATCCAGCACCGAGCTGGTGGCGAACCAGGCCATGGTGACCCGCACTTCCGCTCGCCGGCGCCCAGTGCGGGCGACTTCTGGGCCGAGGCCGGCAGGTGCGGAGGCCACGAGCTTGCAGGTGGCCGACACCGAGGCCACGAGCTCCGCTCCGCCTGGTTGGATGCAAGGAGTCGGCCCAGCCGCCCTGAACGTTGTGGTACAGCACGTCCTCGACACATTCAAGGCCCACAGCGCCACCCTCCTGCAAGCGAGGAACGAGATGGTGGCTATGCAGACAACCGTCCGGGTATGCACTTGAGTTATCTTTTTTGCTTTTGCGGTCTTTAGTGGGGGCGCGCCAGCGCACCCACTGGGTGTAGCCCCCGAGTTCCAAGCCGGCTGCTGAGCAGGCGGGTTGGAACTTCAAGGTGTGTTTCTGAATGTTGAAGTGTTGCTCTTGCTGCAGGACTATCACAATCTGCGCGCGGCCACCTACAAATCCTAGAACCTACTGCTCGCCAACCGAACTTCTGAGTTGAACAAGAGCCGCGGTACATAGGCCGTCTTCTAGTGGGGGCGCGCAAGTGCACCCACTGGGTGTAGCCCCCGAGATTTGGGCCGACTACTGAGCAGTCGGGCCGGATCTTCCCGGTGACTTCTTTTTGTGGATGCTGACAATTCTTTCTTGTTTTTGCAGAGGCTGCCGCCCATCTGAGGACGCGTGTGTGCGAGCTTCAGAGCCAACTCTAGGCCAAGGAGCTGGAACGCAGCCAAGCGGTCGCAGAGTGCAACCGGCTCGAGAAGGAGCTGGCGGACCAGGCGGCCCGGCATGCGGACCAGGTCAGAGCGCTGAAGGACGGAGAGGCGCTCCTCAAGGCCGAGTTCGAGGTTGAGCGCTCAGATTGGGCCGAGAAGGAGAAGCTGTTGTCGGACGGCTACGAGGTGGTCGAGGATATGCTCGAAGGTAGATCCTTTCTTCCTTCGTGGCTTAGTCGTCGGCCGCCGCAGGAGGCCGACTTCTAAATCTTTATTCTTCTTTTTTGAACAGAGTATCTCCCCGGTCGCTCCGTTGCCATCTTTCAGCCAATCGAGGCACGGTGCGATCAGCGGAGGAGGTTGGGCATGGATATTCTGCCGAACCAGCCCTGGAATCTGGGCGAGCAGCTCTTGGCCGTCCGGATGCGCCTTGATCCAGCGCGCCGCCTGCTTCACCGACTTCAGCGCGCCGGGTCGCAGGTCATGGAGGGGCTCTGGCCGGGTGCGCAGGTGCCCGGACTCCCAGTCGGACCGTCGACTGGTTGGAGGTGGCGGCCGAGCGGCTTGAGGCCTGGAAGGGTGCCGCAGCGCGGGTAGGCGCCAGGGTGACGCTGGAGTTCGTCAAGGCATGGTACCCTGGCATAAACTTGGACCAGCTGGCCACGTTCCGCCAGGAGGCAGGGCCGGAGTTGGAGGCGGCGCGCGAGGAGATCGTCTAGCGCGCGGCCGCCCTTGCCGACTATGCCGACGTCGGCGTCTTCATCCTGGAGTGGGCGGAAGACGACACTGAGGTGCTGCCCTCTTGGTTCGGGCTGAACCCGAACGAGGGGGAGGACTCGGCGGAGGAGATTGCCTCCAGCAACGAAGGCACAGGGGAGAGCGAGGGCGAGGAAGGCGATGACGTCACACCAGACGGTGGAGCGACCAGCCGGACTCAGCCCGACCCGGCCTCAGTCAGCGAGCCGCGGGAGACTACGTCGGCCGCTGGCGACGTCGACCAGGCCGAGATCCGTCAGCCGAAAGCCCAACCAGCCGGTGCCTCAGCCACCGCCAACCCATCCGAGCAGCCCTCGGCGCCTTCGGCCTAGGCGGTCTTTATCTTTTGAATTCTCTGTCTTGTACTTTGAAGAACAAGTTAATCATGTGTAGTTCCACCCACTGGGGGTGTATTAAACTCTTATGAATGCTAGCCTTGGGCCTTTGCAATGTAAATAATTTTGTTTCCCACATGCTTGTGTCTTTTGTCGGATTCTAGCTCGGTTTTGCATTTGCTCTATTTGGCTTTTTCTTTTGCCGTCTTCCTTTGGCTGCCGCCCTGCCAGCCGGACAGCCGTGCTGCGGTCTGTGGCTGGGTCAGGGACTTGGCCGTTTAGAATAGGCAAGTTAATTCAGCCGCCTAGAGCGTAGCTAGTCGAGCGAGAAACCTGCCGGCCGGCTGCTGGGCAGCCGGATGGGTAACGCGAGGAGCCGGCTTGGCCTGCATTGGCGTTCTACCTTAGCCGTTTTTTTGTGTGGACAGCGTTTCCGGCCTTTAGCTCTTGCCAGCTGGACAGTTGCGCTGCGAGCTGTAGATGAGGCGAAGAGAGGGCTTTGGCGTCGGCACACTACTTGGCCGACTGTGGGTGGTGCCAACTTAGGTCAAGGCGGCAAGCCCCCGGGCCGGCTGACCGGACCCGTACAGGGCAAAAGAATGAAAGAACACATTCATAGGCGAAGCTTATCATATAGATAAAAAGGTAGCCCCTGAGTGCGCCTCGGGGGACCTGTTGTCTTTGCTAGTACAAAAGGTAGCATGGTACATACACTACATCAACTGTAAAATGGGTGGAGAAGATTCGCGTTCCACGGACGCTCCTTCTCTTGGCCGGCATTGTCCCTCTTGCGTGCCCTGGGCTTTTGTGCGTCGATGAGGTAGTAGGAGTCGTTGCCCAGGGCCTTGCTGATGATGAAAGGCCCTTCCCAAGGAGCCGAGAGCTTGTGCTGGCCGGCTGTTCGCTGGATCAGCCGGACCACAAGATCGCCCTCGCGGAAAGCATGCGGCTTGACCTTCTTGCTGTGGTAGCGGCGCTGGCTCTGCTGGTAGATGGCGGACCGGCTGAGTGCCAGCAGTCGGGCCTCTTCCAGCAGATCGACGCCATCTTCTCACGCCTCCTTGGCTTCCGCCTCCGTGTACATGGTGACGCGAGGCGAGTCGAACTCAATGTCAGTTGGGATGATAGCCTCGGCCCCGTACACGAGGAAGAAGGGTGTGAAGCCGGTTGCTTTATTCGGCGTAGTCCGAAGACTCCAAAGGACGACCGGCAGCTCCTCGATCCAGCAGCCGGCCGAGCGCTCCAGCGGCTCGACCAGCCGGGGCTTGATGCCGGACAGGATGAGGCCGTTTGCTCGCTCCACCTAGCCGTTTGACTGTGGATGGGCAACAGACGCTAAGTCCAGTCGGATGCCCGGCGTCGCGCAGAAATGGGCCAAGGCGCATTTGGCAAAGTTTGTGCCGTTGTCGGTGATGATGCTGTGCCGGATGCCGTACCGGACGGTGATATCTGCGATGAATGTGACAGCAGTCGGGCCATTCAGCTTCTTGATTGGCTTCGCCTTGATCCACTTCGTGAACTTGTCCACGGCGACCAGCAGATGGGTCATGCCGCTGCGTGCTGTTTTGAACGGGCCCACCATGTCCCATCCCCATACGGCAAACGGCCAGGTAAGGGGAATGGTCTTGAGTGCAGAGGCCGGCAGGTGCTGCTTGGAGCTGAAGCGCTGGCACCCCTTGCACTTGCGGACCAACTCCTTGGCATCATCCAAAGCAGTCGGCCAGAAGAAGCCATGGCGGAAAGCTTTGGCAACAAGGGATCTGGAGGCGGCATGGTGGCCACATTCGCCTTAATGAATATCTCTGAGGATCTCTACGCCCTTCTCCGGCTCAACGCAGCGCTGGAAAACGCCAGTCATGCTGTGCCTAACGAGCTCTCTGTTGACAATCGTGTATGCGGCCGCCCGGCATTGCACCTACCGGGCCAAGATCTCGTCGGCTGGTAGCTCTCGGCTCACCAAAAAGTTGAGGATGGGCTGCGCCCAGGACAGAGCTTCTACCACTGTCATGACAGCAACTGGTACCAGGGTGGCCGGGTTGGGAGGTGGTGGGTTGGACCGGCCGCTGCTTGCTGCGTTGTTGAAGTCCCCGGGCCGACTGCAGCAGCCCCCGGGCCGGGTTCTGAAGCCCCCTGGCCGGGTGCGGGTACTGCAGCCCCCTGGCCGGGTGCGGAAGTCCCCGGGCCGACTGCTGAAGTCCCTGAGCCGGATCCGACTGCTCCGGGGTCAGCCGGCATGAAGATGGATTCTGATTCCGGTGAAGGCTTGATAGACGGCTTGCGCAATCACTCGAGGGAGATGCCAGTTGATATGGCATGCCGGGTGGAGCCGATCAGTGCCAGGGCGTCAGCTTGCTCGTTGTCGGCCCATGGCACGTGAAGGAACTCGCATCCCTCGAAGTGGCCGCTGATTTGCTGGATGAGGAAGCGATAGCTTGCCATGTTGGCATCCTTGGCGTCCCAGACGCCGGAAGACTGCTGGACCACCAAGTCCGAGTCGCCATAGCACATAATCTGGCGGATGCTGACTTCCTTGGCTAGTCGGAGCCCGTGGACGAGTGCCTCGTACTCGGCCACGTTGTTGGAGGCGGCAAAGTGAATCTGCAGCGCGTACTTGAGCTTGTCGCCTTTGGGAGAGGTGAGGACAATGCCGGCTCCCAGACAGGTGCGCATCTTCAAGCCATTAAAGTGCATCCGCCAATGAGTGGAATCCGGCGCTGGCGGCAGATACTGGGTCTCGGCCCAGTCGACGAGGAAGTCGGCAAGCGCTTGGGACTTGATGGCAGTGCGGGGTTGGTAGAGGATGGTGTGGAGAGCCAACTCAATGGCCCACTTGGCCACCCGGCCTGAGGCATCTCTGTTGCCCATGATCTCGGCAAGGGGGGCAGTGCAGACAACCGTGATTGTGTGCTCTTGGAAATACTGCTTCAGCTTCTTGGCGGCAAAGTACACGCCATAGCACATCTTGTAGTAGTGGGGGTAGTTTTGCCTGGAGGCGGACAACACCTCGCTCAGGTAATAGACCGGCCTCTGGACCGGCTGGGCTTTGCCGTCTTCTGGGAGCTCGACCACGATCACGGTGCTGACAACCCGACTGGTAGCGGTGATGTAGAGGAACATGGGCTCTTTGGCAGCCGGAGCGGCCAGAAGAGGCGGCGTGGACAACATCCGATTGAGCTGGAGGAAGGCCTCGTCCGCCTGGTCAGTCCACTCGAAGCAGGTGGTCTTCTTCATCAGCTGGTACAGTGGGAGGGCCTTCTCGCCCAGCCGACTGATGAACCGGCTGAGAGATGCTAAGCACCCGGTGAACTTCTGGATGTCCCGCAACCAGGTCGGCTTCTTCATCCGCTCGATGGCCTTGATCTTCACGGGGTTGCACTCAATCCCCCGCTCAGAAACAAGGAAACCAAGGAGCTGGCCAGCTGGTACTCCAAAGACACATTTCTCCGGGTTGAGCTTAATCTGAAAGCGGCGCAGATTGGCGAAGGTCTCGTTGAGATCCTCCAAAAGGGTGCCACGCTTCTTTGTCTTCACCACAATATCGTCCACATAGACATGGGCGTTTCTGCCGAGTTGCTTCAGGAGGCACTTCTGCATACAGCGCTGAAAGGTGGCGCTAGCATTCCTCAAGCCGAATGTCATGGTGATGTAGCAGAAGGCGCCGAATGGTGTGATGAAGGAGGTCTTCAGGCGGTCGGCCGGGTCTAGCTTGATCTGGTGGTAGCCGGTGTAGGCGTCCAGGAAGGACAGCACCTCACAGCCGGCCGTGGAGTCTATCACTTGATCTATCCGGGGCAAGGCAAACGGATCCTTGGGGCAGGCTTTGTTGAGGCTAGTGTAGTCGATCCACATGTGCCACTTGTTGTTTTTCTTCAAAACGAGGACTGGGTTGGCAAGCCAGTCCGGGTAGAATACTTCCATGATGAAGCCGGCTGCCAGAAGCCGGGCGATTTCTTCAGCAACGATCCTTCTCTTCTCTTCTGATAGGCGGCGGAGGGGTTGCTTGACCGGCTTTGCGTCCGATCTCACATGCAGTTTGTGCTCGGCGTACTCCCTCGGAACACCCGGCATGTCCTTTGGAGACCATGCAAAGATGTCCCGATTCTCACGGAGGAAGTCGACGAGCTCACTTTCCTATTTGTTATCAAGGGCGGACCCTATGACAGCGAACTTCTTCGGGTGCACCGGGTCCAAGATGATCTTCTTGGTCTCCTTGGCCGGCTAGAACGAGGCCTGGGTCTCCGTGTCCTTGGGGTCAGATGACATGTCCGGCTGCTCACTGGCCATGGCCACCACCCGGTCAAGGAGGCGCTTCTCTTCAGCGATGACGAGGGACTCGGCCAGCCGGCTGCTGGCAGCGGCACAAGTGAGCGACTTCTGGTAGTCGCCGGCAATGGTGATGATGCCCTTGGGACCCGGCATCTTCATCTTCAGGTAGGCGTAGTGCGACACGGCCATGAATTTGGCCAGTGCAGGCCGGCCCAAGAGCGCGTGGTAGGGGCTGCCAGATTGGCTTGCGGCGGAAGTGGGTCTTGTCGCCGAACCGGACATCAATCTTGATCTTGTCGATTGGAGAGCAGGAAAGCCCAGGGACTATGCCATGGAACACGGTTCGGCTGGGCAAGAGCTGCTTTTCCTTGATGCCTAGCTTCTCCATGGTGTCGCGGTACAGGATGTTGATGCTGTTGCTGCCGTCTATGAGGATCCGGGAAAAGCGGCAGGCCCGCCTCTCCATTAAGAAGGTGGAGTCCAGCACCATTGCATAAGCACCCGGCGAGGGCATCATGGCCGGGTGGTCATCACGGCTCCAGGAGATGGGTATCTCGGACCAGTGCATAAATTGTGGGACCTCTAAAGCGACAGCGTTAACCTCGTGGTGTTGCTGCCGCTGACTGTGCTTGTCATCGGCTTGGCTGGTGAAGACGACATAGGTGGCGTTGGCGTCAGGGAACTCATCTTGGAGCATGCCGACTGGGCGGGCCGCCGGCTACTGAGGAGGCAAAGCCGCCGCGCTGGCAGGAGGAGGCGGCATGCCCTCACCCTTGGCGATTCTGGAGAGCCAGTTGCACTGCCGGGTGGTGTGGTTAGACAGCTTCGCGCCGATGTGGAACCTGCATGGGGCCTCGAGGGTCTGCTCAAAGGAGAAGGCCAGCAGCCAGGCTCCTTTGCCGCCCCGCTGACGCTTGGGGCTGGGCTGGCAGGCTGGCTGCTGGTCCTCAATGGTTGCCACCTGCCGGTTGCTAGAAGCCGACTGCTGGGCCTTGCGCTTGTTGTCGTTCGGCTGCTGGTGCTGGTTGGAGCCACCAGCCAGCGCTTGGGGAGCCGAAGGGAGCATCTTTCCGGACGCGTCAACCCGGATTTTCGACTTCATGGAGGAGTCGGCGGTGGTGTACTTGTCCGCCACGACCAGGAGCTCGTCCAATGTAGCCGGCTCGTCGCACAGGAGCTTGTGCTTGAGCAGGGTGCCCTCTTTGCACCCAGCGGTGAAGTACTCGATGGCCTGCACCTCATGCACCCCTTCGCAGGAGTTGCACAGCTCGGCCCAGCCCGTCAGGTAGTCGCGGGTGGACTCGGTCGGACCCTGAACGCACATGGAGAGCTGGTGTGGCTTGGAGGGCCGCTTGTAGGTGCTGGTGAAGTTGCGGATGAAGACATCGGCGAAGTCCAACTAGCTATTGACGCTGTAGGGCTTGAGGCTATTCAGCCATGTCCGGGCCGTGCCCTGGAGCATGAGCGGAATGTACTTCACGGCAATGCGCTTGTTGCCGTTTGCTATGGTAACAGCCGTGGCGTAGTCGGTCAGCCAGTCCTCCGGCTTCATGGAGCCGGTGTACTTGGGAGTATCTCGAGGGAGCGAGAATCCTTTGGGGAAGGGCTCATAGCGGATGCGGAGGCCGAAGCAGGCCGAGCCGACTGTATCCTCCTCCTCAACCGCCAGGGACCGAGCCAGCCGCTCGATCCGGTGGCGTGCATCATTCTCGCTGACTCCTTCGCGGGGGCCTAGCCGGCCCCCCAGAGTCGGGTGATCAACCGGCGCCGGAGAGGCCCGCCTCTCCCTGCGGGGAGGAGGCGGACATTCGTCCTGCTGGCGCCGGCCATCCTCTCTTGGGGGATCTTGACGGCTATAGACAACCGTCAAGCGAGTGCGCCGGCTGCGGCTGGCAGCCGGCTCCGGGTTCCACTGACCACGGCCACCGCTGCTCGGGGACCGGGAGGTCGCTCCATGCTCGCGGCGGGGTGGCTGGTTGTCGGCCTGCTTGCCGGCTTCCACCACGCGGTTGCACGTGTCTTGCTACGTGTTCGCAGCGTTGAGGAGCTCCTGGAGGTGCTCCATCTGGCAGCGGCGCTCGTCGCCCTCCAGGTGCTCCAGCTCTTCTGCCGCTGCCTGGGCAGTGCGCAGGTTCTGCACGGGGGTGTCATAGATCGGGCGTCCAACACCCAGCATGCTGGCGATAGCTGCGTCACATTGCCGGACGGCGCCGGCTCGGCTGGGCTCAGCTGCAGACGGCGTGCCGCCAGCTATGCGGTCGATCTCGCGCTGGCTGGCTTCAGCGCGGCGCTTCATGGCCGCCATCTTATTGGCGCTGTCGAGGAGCCTGACACGGAACTCCTCCAGAGTTGCTCCATCGGCGTTGGCAGCAACGGGAGTGGCCAGGCCTTGGATTGCTGCTTGCAACGGGTCCTAGGTAGCCCCAGTGGAGTCCCCACTATGGCCAGTGACCATCACCTCCGCGACGATGCAGGCGTCGGCGTCACTGGCGACAGGAGGGAGCGGATCGTAGATGACCACCACGTCGCCGGGGATGGCATCGGTGGAGGCCGCATCAAAGAGGGCGAGCTTCTTGAAGATCTCGGTGAGGGAGTCAGCGGCTCGCGCCTCGGAGGCGGGCTCATCAAAGAGGCTGAGCTCGCTGAAGAGGTCGCTGAGGCGGCTCGCGGGGAAGACAGCCCCCGCATCAGGTGGTGCGCTGGTGCATGTGCCAACGAGCGCATCGGGCTGGCAGATCAGGCCAGACGCGACATGCTCGCCGGAGAGGAAGAGGGTTCCCATCCAGAATGTGTCTCCAGCCGATGCTGTGCTTTGCCCCACGGTGGGCGCCAACTATCGAGGTATTCTCGCGACAGATGCCAGGGGGTGGCTTATCATGGATGAGGACAGGAGGACGTCGTCGGGCCCTGGAAGCGGGAGTGAGCACGAGCTCGATCGCACATGAGACGTACCCAGGTTTGGGGCTCTCCATGGAGATAACACCCCTAGTCCTGCTCTGCGGGGTCTCCGCATGATGACTATGATCAAATGGTAGTTACAAGCTTGCTCCTTGCGCTGGGTTGCTAGAGGAGGAAGAAGGGCAGAGCTGCTACCTTGCTCCTCCTAGCTATGGTAGTGTGTGTGTGTGGGAATGAGGCTGAACCCTTTGCATGGGTGAGCCTAGGGGTTTATATAAGCCTACCCCCTAGGGGTACAATGGTAATACGACTGGGTGTAGGACCCGAACGTCAGTGTCTATGGTCATCGGGTTCTCCGCCGGCTACTGGGGCCCGCCGCCTGGTGGGCCCCGCCGTCAATCGAGAATCTGGACGACAGGTAGGGCCCGCCGCCTGCAGCCATGCTGGCTGCTCTTCTCTGTAGTCTTGTACTTGATGACGAAAGCCTCGTCAGGAGCCGCATGGCTACAGTCCCGCGCCGTGCGGGTAAACGGCCGCCTGGTCTGCGCACATTGTAGCCATACTCGGTCTCGCCGTGATGGGAGAGGGAAGGGCCGCCTGCTGGATGCCGGCCCGCCCCTCAACGCAGTCTTCTAGGGGAGCACCATCTTCTGGTGGCTCACGAACAGGTAGGGCCCGCCGCCTGCGGGCCATACTGATTGCCTTTTGCTGTAGCGTGACCCTTGCTGACGAGGGCCACGCCGTGAGTCACATGGCTACAGTCCTGCGCCTGGCAGGGGGTGTCCGCTTGGTCAGCCCGCACTGTGGCCATGCTCCTCCGGGATTTGGGGGGAGCAGGTGGCCCTATAGCCACACTCTGTCTTGTCGTAGTGGTTGAGTGCAGACTCCGAGGGGAGGATGGGCCGTCTGCTAGGGGCCAGCCTCCCCGGTAGCCGCCTTCTAGGAGGGCGTCGTCTTCTAGGAGCCGGCCGCGCGTCAGGAATGTGCGAGGGGCTTTGCTAGTGCCGATGTCTCGAAACGCTAAGGGGTGTGGATGAGGCTACCCATGGTCAATCCCTCCGACACTTCTCTCCTCCTCTTTGGGACCGAATCCATGGTAGGAGCCTGCAGTTTGATGCAGATGAAAATGATGCCTCATGCGATCTTATCTATATGAACATGCTATGCTCATGATATGCTTATGCATGCATGCAATTTGTTGGGGCCCCCCAGCACTTCATTTATTTCTCTGTTGCTCAGGGTCTGCGCCTAGCTTTGTACAAGGGGTTACATGCAACAGAGATAAGGCCTGTACAAAAGGGTGGCTGCCGGGCAGGACCCGATAGCCGCGCCTTACGGGTAGAACTTGCGGAGATGCTCAATGTTCCATGAGTTTTGCAACTGAATGCAACCTCCGGTCTCCAGATGGACTACACCAGGTCTGGTGACTCGTACTACCCGGTAAGGGCCTTCCCACTTCGGCGTCAACTTGTTTGTACCCTTGGTGGACTGAACGCGCCTATGGACAAGGTCGCCTTCCTCAAAACTCCGGGCATGAACCCTGCGGCTGTGATAGCGACACAGGGCTTGCTGGTAGCGTGCAGCACGCGTAGCAGCCCGAAGACCGTTCTCCTCGAGTAGCACAGCGTCGTCACGCTGGTGATGTTCCTGCGCTACTTCATCGTAGGCAAGTACTCGAGGTGACCCGTAAATGAGTTTCGTAGGGATAACTGCTTCTGCCCCATAGACTAGGGAAAAAGAAGTCTACCCGGTAGCTCGATTTGGTGTCGTTCTTAGGTACCAAAGAACCACCGGCAGCTCGTCGATCCACCGCCTGCCACACTTCTACAGCTTATCAAATGTTCTCGTCTTGAGTCCTCGCAATACTTCAGCGTTCACCCTCTCAGCTTGCCCATTGCTCCTTGGATGAGCAATAGAGGCGAATGAGATCTTGCTTCTGAGGGCATGAACGTACTGCATGAAGGTGTGGCTCGTGAATTTTGTACCGTTGTCAGTGATGATTCAAGCAGGGACTCCAAAGCGGCACACCAATCCTTTCAAGAACTTGATAGCTGACTGAGCAGTCACCTTTCTCACGGGCTCTACTTCCGGCCACTTTGTAAACTTGTCGATGGCGACGAACAAGAATTCAAAGCCCCCGATAGCACGGGGAAAGGGGCCCAAGATGTCGAGCCCCCAGACCGAAAACAGCCATGACAAAGGGATTGTATGAAGAGCTTGGGCAGGCAGGTGGATATTCTTGGAATGGAACTGGCAGGCTTCACATTTGGTGACAACTCAACTGCATCTTGGAGGGCTGGGGGCCAGTAAAATCCTTGTCGGAAGGCTTTTCCAACCAGAGCCCTCGATCCGATGTGTGAGCCGCACATACCCTTGTCTATCTCTGCCAGCAGTTCCTTTCCTCCATCCCGGCAAATGCACTTCAATTTCACACCGTTGGGCCTCCTTCTGTACAGTGTGTCGTCAGCAAACTGATACATACTGGCCCTCTAGGCTACTCTTTCAGCTTCTTCTTGCTTTTTGGGAAGTTCTCCAGTTTGGAGGAAATGGACTATGTGTCACGCCCAAGTTGGAGCCTGAGGCACGGCAACAAGGACTAGCGGCGCCTCCTCATTCGTGGGAGTGCATTCCTCGACCGCGGGGACCTGTGGCCTGGCGGGAGGACGCAGCTCAGCGACCGAAGGGGAGTTGTTCCCGACAAGTTCTCTGCCGGGAGCCTCGGAAGGTAATACCGGGAGAGGCTTGCCGGAGTCCAGTTTCCTCCTCTTTCTGACCATTGTTGCCGGGAATACGGAGGGCTGAGTCAGATGGAGAACAAAAGTCCCTGGTTCCACAGGAAGCTTCTGCGAAGCGCACTTAGACAGATGATCAGCAATGCTATTTTCCGCACGAGGTACATGCTTTGTTTGCAATCCATCAAAGCGCTCCTCCAACTTTCTCACTTCCTCAATGTATGCCTCCATCAATGAACTTTGGTAATCCTTGTTGACTTGTCTCACCACAAGTTGCGAGTCTCCGCGGATGATCAGCTTCTTGATCCCTAGTTCTGTTGCAATCCTGAGCCCGGGAAGGAGCCCCTCGTACTCTGCAGTATTGTTGGTAGCCTTCTCCCGGGAAAAATGCATATGGATGACGTACTTCAGGTGTTCTCCAGTGGGAGCAACGAGAAGCACGCCAACCCCTGCACCTGGTAAGGAGAAGGCACCATCGAAATACATGATCCATTCTTGGGGTGCTTCCTTGCCGAGAATAACTGTCTCCAACACTTCTTCATCAGGAGTCGGTGTCCATTCTGCAATAAACTCTGCCAATGCTCTGCTCTGAATAGTTGATGTGCTCTCAAACTTCAAACCAAAGCTGGATAACTCCAAGGCCCACTCCACTATCCTGCCGGTAGCCTCAGGGTTTCGGAGTATCCGTTGCAACGGGAAGCGGGTGACAACCTTGATCTCGTGGGCTTGCAAGTAGTGGCGCAGTTTCCTTGAGGCCAAGACAAGGCCAAAAATCAACTTTCGCATGCCAGAGTACCTGGATCGATCCCCCTGCAACAGGGAGCTGACAAAATACACTAGGCGCTGCACCACCTTCTTCTTTGCCGCATCCTTGGGGCTGTCTTCGCTGCCTTGCTCTTCTCTGTCTTGATCTGCATCTGATCTTTCCAGGGTATGCTCACTTTCCTCCCCGGAGGGGACACTGGCTGTGGCTGCCGCTTCATCCACATCCTGTTGCGCCACCAGTGCCACGCTAACCACTTGATTAGTTGCCGCCAAGTATAGCAACAACGGTTCTTGTGGTTTAGGAGCGACCAAAGTGGGCACAGAGGAAAGGCAGGCCTTCAAATCTTGTAGTGTAGTGTCTGCCTCTGGGGTCCACTCCACGGGTCCTGCCTTCTTCAAGATTTTGAAGAATGGCAAGGCACGCTCGGCAGACTTGGAAATGAATCTGCTAAGTGCGGTAACACATCCAGTCAAACGCCTCATGTCCTTAACTGTCTTGGGTGCTTGAATCTGCTCGATAGCCTTGATCTTGTCGGGGTTGGCCTCTATCCCCCGGTGGGACACAAAGAAGCCAAGTAGCTTGCCAGAAGGAACGCCAAACACACACTTCTTCGGGTTTAGCTTCAAGTTGATCTTGCACAGATTAGCAAACGTCTCTTCCAAATCCTGAATGAGGGTTGATCTGTCCTTGGTCTTGACCACAATATCATCCATGTAAGCTTCAATGTTTTTGTGCAACTGTGACTCAAAACCAATCTGGACTGCCCTTGCAAAAGTGGATCCGGCGCTCTTCAACCCGAAAGGCATCCGTACGAAGCAGTATGTGCCACACAGGGTGATGAACGCAGTCTTCTCTTTGTCTTCCTTGGACATAAAGATATGATGATATCCAGAGTAGGCATCCAGGAAGGAAAGCAGGTCACACCCGGAGGTGGAATCCACAATCTGGTTGATGCGCGGCAAGGGAAATGGGTCCTTCGGGCATGCCTTGTTCAGATCTATAAAATCTATGCACAGCCTCCATTTCCCGTTGGCCTTGCGTACCACCACAGGATTCGCTAACCATGTTGGATGCAATACTCCTCTGACCAGACCAGCTACCTCAAGTTTCTTGATCTCCTCGGCAATGAACTGCTGCCGCTCCAAGGCTTGCTTTCGGACCTTCTGCTTGACGGGTCGGGCATGTGGGCAGACAGCAAGGTGGTGCTCGATTACCTCCCTGGGAACACCGGGGATATCAGATGGTTGCCAAGCAAACACATCAATATTCAGCTGCAGGAAGGCAACGAGCGCACTCTCCTATTTGTCATCGAGGGTGGCACTGATAGTGAAAGTACCATCAGCGCCAGCCAGCCCTGCCGGGACCTTTTTCACAGCGGGTGCAGCAGCCTTGGATCTCTTGCTATTGGAACTCTCCAGCAAGTCAACGACAGGCACAACGTACTCCGAAGATGTACGCTTCCCGGATTCCTTGCTGGCGTCCTTGTTAGCTTTCTTCTTGGGCGCCATGGACGATGGAGCCGTCGATGAGGAGAATGATGAAGAAGATGACGCGCTACGTACGCTTCTCGGGTTCGCGCAAGCGCTTCCCCCTACCTGGCGCGCCAAAGATGTCGTGGGAAACCACGGCCACCTATGGGGCCATGAGCCCTTTGTGGTTCGGCAAGGGGGATGAGCACATTGCACAAAGAGCGGAGAACGTCGCGCAGCACAACAGAGAGCACACGGGCGATTTTACCCAGGTTCGGGCCGCCGCGAGGCATAAAACCCTACTCCTGCTTTGGTGGATTGTGGTGGAAACACAGCGTTCTTGCCCGGAAGGGTTGCCTCGGGGCGAGAGCAGCTACGCGTGTACGAGTGTACGAGGGTTCGAATCCTTTCTATGGTTGCCATGGGCCTCCTTTTATAGATCAAGGGGTCACCACAGTGGCAAATCAGTCATTGTGTACTGATTAGATAGCAAACAGTGCTATCATACCTAACTCTGCAGACAGGGCAGAGCGCATTAAATACGCCGCTTAGTGTCACATCATGGCCTACCTAGCACGCCTTGCCGGTCTGTTTGGCCACCATCTCTCCTGTCTACATGACACGTCGCTGGACGGGTGTCATTTGGAGGTGATTTCTGTAGGAAGTGGCTGCCATGTGGCAGAGAACAGCCACCTAGTCACTGTCGGATTTCGGGTTCCGCAAACCCTTGAGAGGTTCGAACTCTGGGGTGCGTGCGAAGAACTCGTCCTCCCCAGTCTGCCTACTCGCTAATCTCACAGCCTAGCTCGATGAACTATAAGGAAAAGAGACACAACAGTTTACCCAGGTTCGGGCCACCTTGCGGTGTAAAACCCTACTCCTGCTTTGTGGTGGATTGGCCTCGAGGGGCTGAGGATGAACTAGTATAGTGGCGCACAGCCTCAGGAGGAGAGGTGTTCTTGAGCTCGAGTGAGCTGGTGGAGCGGGGGTCCGATGTGAACTCCCTTCTCCCATCCCCCTCTACGGTGGTGGCTAAGTCCTATTTATAGTGGCCTTGGTCCTCTTCCCAAATGAAAGGCGGGAAGGGATCCCACAACGGCCAAATTCAAAGGAGGACAACTAGTACATGCTATCCTGACAAAAGTAGTCTTCGCCTGCAAAAGCCTCTGGTCATGACGCTGTGGTGGGCTCGGTGATGACCTCCGTCCTCCCATCCTAGCGGTCTTGGTCTTGTTGCACGGGAATGGAAACCTTTGGCTGATTCCTCGGGACTCCGTGCCTGCGCTTGCCTCTTTAGCACCGAAGAGGAAACTGGTACACTGCGCCCGCTGGCGCCCGCCTGGCCTTGGTCGTCATGGCTCACGTCATCCAGGCCTCACGAGGTGAGGCTTGCATAGAGATCTCCGCTCCTCGGGAGCTAGTCTGAGGAGGCCGCTCCTCGTGGAGGTCTTGGTGTCGTCCACCTCGCGAGGCTTGGCCCCTCGCGAGGGTCTTGAGTTGTTGCCGCTAAAGCTCGGTCGTACCAGGCCGTCGATGGAGCCACGCCGTGGGCCGCAGGCAGGCAAGTCTGGGTACCCCCGTTCCCAGAACGCCGACAGTAGCCCCCGGGCCCAAGGCGCGCTCGAACTTGGCTTCGAGGCAAAGCCAAGGGGCAAGTGCGGAGCGCCGCGGGCCCTAACCACCTGCGGCCTCGGTTGATGCATGGCGATTGATGGGACCTGGGCATCTCCGCTTCCCCACGCTGCCTCGGCAACCATTCGACTTGACAAGACTCCGCTGCATGCAGAGAAGAACCATCATTGCGTGGGATCATGGAGGCCGGTGGTTGGTCTCCTTCCGACTATAAACGAGGGGACGGGCAGAGCCCCCCTCACTCATCTCCATCTTCTCGCTACCCGCTCCTTCTTCTTCTTCGTCTCGCCGTCTTGCAGCAGCATCCATGGCACCGATCAGGAGGTTCCCTTCAGCGGAGAAGGGAAAAACCCCTCTGGAGGAGCCGGGGCCACTTTTGTTTAACCTTTCCTTTCTCCTGCACTTGAAAAAAGTAGAGGGCCCCACTAGGGCCTGTAATGAACCAAGGCACTCGTGCCATTATGCTATGTTTGTTATTTTGATATTGTGCCGGGATACCAATATTCCGATCAGGTGCGGTTAGAATAACTTAGCTTCATATGCTTGCTGTAGTTTTCCGCCTCGCGAGGGTGCGCCTCTCCAGCAACATCTGGCGAAGTTTGCTTCTTAACGACTGAGGAGCCGTCGGGCCTCATGAGGCATTGTACAACTGCAGAATTACTAGAGAACTTCACAGGGTGTCATGCCCTTCCTTGCACAAGCCCTCGAGCGTGGGTTGGTTGTGGCTGGTGCACCGCGTCATGATGCCTAGAGGCACGGACTTGAGAAGGTACGCGCGCCCACGAGCTCGTTTGAGAGCGTCTCGCAAGGATTTAAGGACCGAAGCTCTGGGGCGACAGGGCTTCGGTGAGGTGTGGTCGCGGCGAGCGCCAAGCGCACACACCTACCTAGGCCCCGCGCGTGTGATGCATGAGGAGGAGCGACGGGCAACTGCCGCTCTTCCTGGGACAAGGCTGGAGAGGCGAACGAACAAGAGGAAAAGAAAGTTCCAGCTCTGGCAAACGACAAACACGAAAACTCCAAATTCCATTAAGAAGTTGCAAACCAACTACAGAAAGCAAGCAAAAGAACAGCCGCGTCCGGCACCTAGTCTAGTCTTCTCACCAGTGCGGAGCTAAGTGCTACCACTAGGACATGGGAGGGAGCCCCGTGAGGCCCGCGGGCGACACTCAGGAGACTCCGGGGCGTGTACAGCCCCACTCATTATTATGTGAGAGTGTCATGAGCGGAGACCTTCACAGGCGCGGGGCCTTGCTTCACGTCGCCTGACGAGGGCCCCGCACTGCGCCTCCCCCGACCACCGTTGGGGCGTCCGGAAACCAGGACGGGACCAAGGGGCAAGGGGGCGCTAGCGGTGCCCTCGGCGACCGCAGGTCACGAGCGGAGACCTTCACAGGCGCGGGGCCTTGCTCATGGGCGAGTTGAGGAACACTCCCCGCCCCCTGGGCAGGAACCCCGCTCAGCGCATCCCCCGGGCACCGTTGGGGCATCCGGAAACCAGGACAGGACCAAGGGGCAAGGGGCCACGCGAGTGGTGGCGAGGGGGCTGTGGGGCTCCTCCGGGGGAGAGGGCTTGCCGGCGCCTTCCCCAGGAGAAGACCCGCTTCTGGCTTGCACACACCGGGGTGGGGGTGGCGCCGCTCGTAGTCTGACTCCGAAGGTTCCTACGAGTTAGTCGAGGGAAGAGAACATAGCACATAGACACGCCTGCTGTCCTGCCGTTGATCTTTCCGCAAGAAGATGAAGGCACTGAGGATCTGGTGAGGTGACGTGCGCGGGGCAGGCCGCGAGCCAGAGCTCGATCTCTCAGATTTGTCAGCGTTGCAGGGACGGACCCAAGCACAAGCGCCATGCCAGCATGTGTAGCCCCCGTTGCGGAATGAGCAAGAGGCTGGTCAGCAATGCGGGAGGCCGCGGAGGCGATAGAACACCAAGCAAGCAGGTGATAACATAAATCAACCCATAGATAAGGTAGAGTTAGTTCACATAGATGCAAAACGATACATGCCACAGGGACGGACCCACGGGGCTTGGGGATCATGCAGCCCGAGGGGCGCCCCCAACTGAACAAACCAGAAAATGTCACCTGGCACCGTTGCTGAAGAGATGTTGGAGTAGCTGAAGACACGTGCCACAGAAGTCGCTCCTCATGAGCCGCCCAGGCCCTGAACCTCGGGAGTCTCTGGGGGCCCGGGAGGCTCGCGAGTATCCATCTCCTCCACTGACAGGATCACCTGGCTTCTGGCCTCATGAGCCGCATGGACGCCCCTCATGTGGCGCTGAAGTGCAGCAGCTGCGCTCGACAAGCCCAAAGGCATGCGAACATAGCTATGAGGGGGACCCTCGCACTGGCCAGCGTGGGACGGCCAGAAGCGCTCCTGAGATGCGACCTTGTTGAGCCCTGGGATGTTGACGCAGACACACAGCTCGTTGTCCTCGCCGGGACAAGGAGCCGCGCCGGGTGGTGGGCGATGGTCGCCTCGCTTAGCTCTTGCCTCCTGAAGCTCCTCGATTGCCTTGGTGATGAACTCCTGAGCACCTGGCACCTCGCGCCTTGTATCCTCCTGGCGGAAGCGCGCGCTGAAGCACGCCTCCACATGGTGCCCGAGCGCCTCTCTCGTGATGTTGGCCAGGTCAGAGGCCCTCCAGAGGAGAGCCCCCGAGCCCAGCCTGAGAGGGGCGCCGGGCGCGCCTTCCTATACGAGAGAGGGAGGCGCCCCGTCAGTGGGCGCAGGGCCTGAGGTGGTGCCACTAGACACCCCGCTCTCCTGAGGTCCTTGGCGGAGCAGCTGTTTCTTCTTCTTGGGGACAGCCTCAGGAGGGTAGACGGCGCCTTCATCGTCTGGGTTCTCGACCGCCGCAGCCTGGTAGGCGCGCTCGAGAGAGCACACCGTGTCCTTCTCCTCGCAGGTGATCGTGATGATGCCGCAGCTCCCTGGCACCTTGAGGACATTGTAACCATGATGAGTCACCACCATGAACTTGGCCAGGGCCGGATACCCAAGGATGGCGTTGTATGGAAGGCGAATGTGGGCGACGTCGAAGTCGAAGTCGATGAGCTCAGTGCAGTAGTTGTCGTGCTTGCCGAAGGTGACAGGGAGGTTGATCTGCCCTATCGGGGTGGTGGAGCCGTCGGTCACTCCTGAGAAAGGCTTGGTAGGCTACAGCTGGTCGTAGGGCACCTGGAGTCGGTCGAATGTCTCGATGGAGAGAACGTTGAGCCCCGCACAGCCATCGATGAGAGTCTTGGTGACGAGCATGTTGCTGATGGTAGGCGAGCAGAGCATCGGGAGAGCACCGGCAGTTGCCGCGCACTTGAGCTGATCGGATGGGCTGAAGGTGATGGTGCACTTGGACCACCTAAGCGGACGCGTTGCCTCGAGCTTGGGGAGGGCCGCGTTCACCTCACGGGCAAACTGCTTGAAGATGCGATGAGAGGCAGGGGCCTGAGCGCCGCCCAGGATGCAGGCGATGGCACGAGGCTCCTGGAAGCCCCCAGCCCCCTCGTCCTGGTGGTGGTCGTCATTCCTTCTTGGTGGTGGTGGCAGCGGAGGAAGGCCAGCATTGCCCTGAGGGCGGTCCTCATGAGGCTGGTCTCTCCAGGGGCCCTCGCGAGGCTAGCCCTGCCAGCGGTCCTCACGAGGCTGATCGCGCCATTCTTGGCGGGGGTCGCGGCCATCCCAGCGTCCTCCACCTCGGCCTCCTCCGCGGACGTAGCCTCGGTCGCTGCGCTTGGGGCGGCGACCGAGGCCCCCGTCGCGGATGGCCCTGAGCTCCTGGCAATCATTGGTGTTGTAGCTATGCACGTTGTGGAAGACGCAGAATGGGCAGCTGCCCTTGGATGACTCTTGGTGGTCGCAGCCGCGCTTCATCTCTGGCTCGGCCGCGAGCACGGCCGATCCCTTGCGCTTCACGTCCTTGGCTTTGGCCTTCTTGTCTTCTGGGTCATCCCCTGGGAGCTCCAGGAGAGAGAGGCGACCTTCCTCAGCTCTCGCACACTTGGTTGCCATGTTGAACATCTCCAGAGTCGTGCACAGGTCCTCATGTATGGCGAGCTCCTCCTTCATCTTGACGTCGCAGACGCCATCAGTGAACGCCGAGATGATGGCCTCGTCTGACACCTTGGGGATCTTGAGGCGGACGCTGTTGAAGTGCTGGATGTACTTCTGCAGGGTCTCTCTTGGCTGCTGCTTCATGCGCTGCAGGTCACCCGCAGCCGGTGGACGGTCGCGAGTGCCCTGGAAGTTGGCGACGAAACGCTCTCGCATTTCGTCCCAGGAGGAGATCGATCCTGCGGGCAGGTTCTGGAGCCACGAGCGCGCACCATCCTTGAGGGCCATGGGAAACCAGTTCCCCAAACCTTCTCGTCACCGTTGGCTGCCTCGATGCTCAGCTCGTAGAGCTGCAGGAACTCGGCAGGGTCGGGGGTGCCGTCGTAGCGCGAAGGCAGGTCGGGCTTGAACTTCCCCGGCCAGACGACGCTGCGAAGCTCCGGAGTGAATGCACGGCAACCCGCTGTGGTCACAGGAGACCGTCGTGGAGGTGGAGCCTAGTATTGGCGCTCGCGCGCCACCGCTGCAGGCGGTGCATGGTCTTGACGTGGCGGTGCTGGGAGTGCACGAGCATCTTCTTGCGGCCGCTGCACCACCTGGCAGCTTTCATCTTCACGCGCCAGCACCCTGCGTGGCGGATCGCGCTACGGGGCCTCGCGCCTTGGCCCAAGGGCGACGTCTTGACGGGGAGGTGGAGGAGGTGCTCCGTGGGCCACATCACCCGCAATGGGCTGCGGGTGAGGCAGCGAGCCAGACGGTGCAGGAGAGTCCCCGGCGGCACTGACAAGCTCGGCGACGCGGTCTAGCTAGTCTTCGTAGAGGTCGTCGACGGGGCGGTAGCGGAGAAGCTCACGCGCCATGAGCAACGCAGCCTGCACGTTCGCCGGCCCGCGACGAGCATGAGACGACAAACCAGCCGGAGTCAGCGACGGGGTGGCAGTGCGCCCATCCCGCCGCATAGAAGGGTGCAGCGACGAAGCTTGCTGCTCGTGCCCCGCGGGGCTGGTGGCGGCGTTCGCCACTGGAGACGGGGGACGGCGAGGGCAGCCGTCACCCGCAGGCGCTGTCTGAGCGACGCGAGCGGCGAGGATGGCCCCGCGCTCGGCGCGAGCTCGACGAGCGTCAGCCATGGAAGCGATGGAGCAGTGGTGGATCGACCGGCGGAAGAGAGGCTCCGACGCACCCCTACCTGGTGCGCCAAATGTCCGATTTCGGGTTCGACAAACCCTTGAGTGGTTCGAACTCTGGGGTGCATGCGAAGAACTCGTCCTCCCCAGTCTGCCTACTCGCTAATCTCACAGCCTAGCTCGACGAACTGTAAGGAAAAGAGACACAGCAGTTTACCCAGGTTCGGGCCACCTTGCGGTGTAAAACCCTACTCCTGCTTTGTGGTGGATTGGCCTCAAGGGGCTGAGGATGAACTAGTATAGTGGCGCATAGCCTCAGGAGGAGAGGTGTTCTTGAGCTCAAGTGAGCTGGTGGAGTGGGGGTTCGACGTGAACTCCCTTCTCCCATCCCCCTCTACGGTGGTGGCTAAGTCCTATTTATAGTGGCCCTGGTCCTCTTCCCAAATGAAAGGCGGGAAGGGATCCCACAATGGCCAAATTCAAAGGGGGACAACTAGTATATGCTATCCTGACAAAAGTAGTCTTCGCCTGCAAAAGCCTCTGGTCGTGACGCCGTGGTGGGCTCGGTGATGACCTCCGTCCTGCCGTCCTCGCATTCTTGGTCTTGTTGCACGGGAATGGAAACCTTTGGCTGATTCCTCGGGACTCTGCACCTGCGCTTGCCTCTTTAGCACCGAAGAGGAAACTGGTACACTGCGCCCGCTGGCGCCCGCCTGGCCTTGGTCGTCATGGATCACGTCATCCGGACCTCACGGGTGAGGCTTGCATAGAGATCTCCGCTCCTCGGGAGCCTGCCTAAGGAGGCCGCTTTTCGTGGAGGTCTTGGTGTCGTCCGCCTCACGAGGCTTGGCCCCTCGTGAGGGTCTTGAGTTGTTGCCGCCGAAGCTGGGCCGTACCAGGCCGTCGATGGAGCCACGCCGTGGGCCGCAGGCAGGCAAGTCTGGGTACCCCCGTTCCCAGAACGTCGACAGTCACTTTGGGGCTTAACACCGCACTGATCGATGACTTGCGTCGCCGTGAGGTGGTGCGGTGGAGTCTTGGCGGGGTATTTTGCCTTCGTAGGGCCCGGCAGGCCTGCCGTGACGGTCTTGAGGCTTGCTTCCAGGGCAACCTTGACCTTACCAGGCTCGCCTGCCCGGCAAGGGAGGTTTTCCCTTAGTGGTGTCTTGCTCCTTTGGCTTGACTTGGTCTTCTTGATCTGCACTCTGATTCTTCAAAGAGCTGATCTCTTGTGCTTGGTCTGATCTTGGATGTTGCAATCTTGATCGTAGACCTGTGCACAGTCTGGGCAACGGACCCGGGGTTTGTTGCACCGACACCTCATGAGGCCCTCTCTTGGGGCAGCCCCCTGAAGTCGTCTCCCGAGGCCCCCTCGCGAGCGGATACGCCGAGGTCGCCAAGCCATGCCTCGCGCGGCACGTGGATGATGTGAGCCACGACGAGCGTCGCCAGGACCCGTGCCAGTGGGCGCGGATGGTGAGGCTTTCCTCTTTGGTGCTAAAATAACAAGGCCAGCGCGCGGGTTCCCGAGGCGGCCCCAAAGGTTATCTCTTTAGTGCAACAAGACCAGGATGACGGACTCATCAGGACAGAGGTCAACGCCGAGCCCACCTCCGCGCCATGGCCAGAAGCTTTGGCGGGCAGAGACCTCCTTTTGTCAGGATAAGATGTACTCCTATTTCCCTTCAAAATTGGCCGTTGTGGCAACCCTTCCTGCCGAGTGTTTTGGGGGAAGAGGACCGGGCCAGTATAAGTAGAGCTAGACCACCACCTTAGCAGGGGCTTGGATCAAGTTCATCCACCCCTCAAGCCCGGAGCTGCTCCTAAAGCCTCCCGAGGCGACTTGTACTCACAATCATCCTCCCTCAGGAGGCAATCCAACCACAAAGTAGGAGTAGGGTTTTACGCCGCAAGGTGTTCCGAACCTGGGTAAACTGCCATGTTCTTTGTCCTTCCTTTGCGCTGGGATCTCGGGAGAGCTCGGCCATGGTGTTGTGTGCAGCTAACAGGGTGAGGTAAGGAGCAGCGAGCACGCCCATGAGTTCGAACTTTCCTTGGGTATGCGGAGCCCCGATTCCGACATCCACAACTATCTCCCTCACATCTGAACCCTCATATCCATGCAACTCATGCAACATAAAGCATAAACCTATGTAGATCAACAAACTACCAACAAACAGACATAATGTGGACATAGTTCACATCATAGCACTCATTTGACAACCAAAAGAACAACTATTCATCACCGGACAATACTTAAACATAAAAAACCAAGATAAAATGGACAGATAGAGAAAGGTGGAGGAAATCACCATTTCCTCATTGTTCAATTCCCCTCCTGGTCGCTGGTGCGGCTTTACTCCTTTGTGTAGGCGTTGGCGGCCGGAGAGGCATCATCGTCAGAGTTGGAGCCGTTTGTAAGGCCCGAGTCATTGTAGGAGAAGATGTGGTCGGTCATCCTCTGGACCACACAGTCCTGCTCCTTTGCCAGCCGGGCAGCCTTTGCCTTTGCTGCAGCCTCCGTCGTCTCGCGCTCCGACTACTCGATGGTGAGTCGGAGCGCTTTGGCGTTTTTGCGGCTGAGCCACCGCGAGTCTGTCTCTACCGTCGTGAGGGAGCGTCAGAGAACCATTGTGAGGAGCGTGTCCTTCGGAACCACCCAACGCGCGGCCGGTGCCTCCCCCGCCACCGCCCTCTCCCTCTCCTGCTGTCGCTCGCGGCGTGCGGCCCGCACATCGGACTCGGGTGTCCTAATATGCGTCGGCGCCGGTCCGGGCATGTGTGCCCCGCGGTGCTCGGGGACGCCCTCCGAAGCTGGTAGAGCGGGTGGAGAGGGGCGTGGGGGCAGCTCGAATGTCCGCGGCTCATTTGGGGAGCTCGACCGGGTCACGTTCTTTTCACCGGTCACTTACAGGGCTGTTCACCCAGTAAGTTTGGGGAGCCCGGCTGTAGATGCTCTAATTTGATCGAGACATAAGAACCCTTCGGGCATTCTCAAGCCGAATCTTTACAGGCCTATCTTTCAATGTGGTGTTGTCTGCACCATCAGATCGATGGGGATTTCCTCGTCCTTCGCTACAGAATCAAAATAATTATAGTGAAAACTACATAATTTGTACAGAAAGACTATTTCAATCTCTTTGAAACTAAAATATTATGGTACATGAAGAAACAATCAAATGCGAGCACATAATATCATAGACCCAGAAAGGGAACCTGATACTAATGATGTTCCCAGTATAGATCAGACCATCTCATCGAGTACACAGTGTGTTCTCTCTCTGGACATAGGTGAGACAAATGTTCAAGTTCATAGATTTCAGATTGCAATTCATGTATACAAAGTTGTGTTATGCATTTTGGCTGGACTGAAAAGGGGATCACAATTCTGTTATATACATTGCCATTTTTGAGTTGTGGAATCATGCACGTACCTTCTTCCAAACAAAAGTAGTACTCAAGGTCTGAATTCAATTTCAAAGAACAAATCACATGCTGAAGTACATCTTCCCACCCAAACTGTACATGTCTCAGTTGGGGAATTCAGAAGGTTACACACAACCAAACACAAAACCAACACCCCTTTTACTGAATCAATCAACACAAGATGGCCATGCTACATATAGGAGGGAATAATATTAGTTACATGGGGATCGCCCTGGTGACACAAAAATACATGACCTTGGTCAGGAGGCCCATGGTGCGGCGGCCCTTGCCATGGAGGAACATGTACACCACTGCCCATGAGTCACTCCATCACTGTCGGCGTTCTGGGATTGGGGGTACCCAGACCTGCCTGCCTTCGGCCC
Source organism: Thinopyrum elongatum (assembly GCA_011799875.1). Lineage (NCBI taxonomy): Eukaryota > Viridiplantae > Streptophyta > Magnoliopsida > Poales > Poaceae > Thinopyrum > Thinopyrum elongatum. The sequence goes on from CM022299.1 coordinate 227,422,845, forward strand.
ATGACGTGGCTCCCTCGACAGCCCTGTACGGCCCAGCTACGACAACCCAAAGACAAGACCCTCGGGAGGGCCCCTGGCCTCGCGAGGTCGACAACACCAAGACCTCCAAGGGAGCGGCCTCCCCAGGTTGCCTCCTGAGGAGCGGAGATTTCTATGTAGGTACTCAGCCTCACAAGGCTGCGATGACGTGAGCCATGACGACCATGTGTCATGGGAAACCACGGCCACCAATGGGACCATGAGCCCCTTTTGGTTCGGCGGGGGGATGGGCACGTTGCACAAAGAGCGGAGAAGCATCGCGCAGCACGGCAAAGATCACACGGGCAGTCTTTACCCAGGTTCGGGCCGCCATGAGGCGTAAAACCCTACTCCTGCTTTGGTGGATTGATGGTGGATAATGGTGGTGGACATAGCACACTCGCCCGGCCAGGTCGCTCTAGGGGCGAGAGTGGCTACGAGCATATGAATATGCGAGGGTCCAACCCTTTCTACGGTCGCCATGGGCCTCCTTTTATAGATTAAGGGGTCACCACAGTGGCAAATTAGTCTTTGCGTACTGGTTAGATAACTAACAGTGCTATCATACCTAACTCTGTAGGCTGACAGAGCGCATTAAATGCGCCGCTCAGTGTCACATCACAGCCCGCCAGCAGGCCCTGCCGGGTTGTTTTGCCAGCTTCGTGCCTGCTCGTTTGACACGTCTCAGGACGGGTGTCATATGGAGGTGTTTGCTGTAGGAAGTGGCTGCCATGTGGCAAAAAGCAGCCACTTAGTCACCTTGAAGCTCGACACCGCTTTGATTAATGACTTGCGTCGCTTGTGAGGTGGAGCGGTGGAGTGGCTTGCCTCCGCCAGCCCCGGTAGGCCTGCCGGGATGATCTAGGAGCTTGCTTCCGGGGCAAAACCCAACCCTGCCGGGCTCGCCTGCCTGGCAAGGTAGGTCCTTCCCTTAGCGATGTCTTGTTCCTCTGGCTCACCATGGCCTTCTCGACTTGCACTTGAATCCTTCAAAGGAATTGATCCTCCTTGTTTGGTCTGATCTTGGTCTTGTAATCTTGTCTCTGGCCTGTGCACAGTCCGTGCAATGGACCCAGGGTCTGTTGCACCGACAGGAGCCCCCGAGCCTGGCACGAATGCACCGCTGGGCGTCGTCGGGGTAGGCCCTAACCAGTGCACAGGTAGAAATGTAAGGGCGGCTCCGCCCTTTGAGATCTTCTTTGCTTCTTCATTAACCTGAGCTTGGGTGAGTTTCCGGTTTTCTCGCGCATCGTGTGAAACGTTTAGGGCAGAAACTGGACCACGATCTGTGGGCAGCCCACGCCCCACGATCACGGGGTAGGAAACCGCCATCCCACTTGCCTCCTGCCCCGGGGCGCCTCCACCACATGTACCGCATGCATTGCATAGGGTAGGTGGCGGACGCGGAGGGCGCGGGAACGGGTGCCATGGCAGAAAGCCAGGCGTCGCCGAGTGGTGTAGAGGGGCGGCTCTGATTCCCTGAGCCGTTGGAGGCGCAGGGGAACCGCATTGGAGGAGTAGGGCGGTCGCCAGTTGGACGAGAGGCCAACCCCTGCCTCGTTCTCCTATAAAAAAGGGGGGTAGGAGTAGTGTGTCTGCTCACACACCTTCCTTCTCCCTTTCAAAGCTTCCCTTGCTTGCCATCGTGAGGGGGCGAGGGCGTGGTGGTACTCCGGTGGTGGCGACGAGAACTTTTGTTCGACAGCGTCTTCCCCCTCCTCTTGATGATGTGGGGGCTGAACCCGCTGTGAGAGGAGGCGGTAGGGGGTACGGCCGAGGTCATCGCGGTGTGCGTGGCCGAGGAGGCCGGGGTGGCGCCTTAATTGCGCCCGCACCGGACGCTCCTCCCCCGATGGAAGACCACGTCGGAGATCAACCCTTGGAGTTCTTCATCAGGTTATATAAGCCTCCGCGTGACCACCTCCACCTCCCTACTCCATTTGCAAGGGTGATGGAGCTCGAACAGCCGCATGCACTGAGGTTGCATATGATGGGTTGTGGGAATGGTGGCATGTGGGTGGATGTTGACTTCCCTGCTCCTCATGTTATGTACTTCCACCGCGGCTGGAAGACCTTTGCTCGAGCCCATAGCTTTTCGGAGGGGCACGTTCTCCAGTTTAAATTAATGGAGAGCGGCCTGCTTTCCGTCAAGGTCTTTGGGCGCTCGGGAGCTCGCTTAGGGTGCTGCGCTGAGAGCTCGACCGACGACAAAAGCTCCACCTTGAGCGAAAGCGATGAGGAGGACAATGACGGCGATAACGATGGCAGCTACTGGGAGGGCGACGACTCCGACTCTGGCTGAACGTCGCCCGCACCATCTTCATCAGGCGGCAGCACCATCATATGCACCTGCATTTTCTCCCCGACAAGGTGGTTTGCCGGGAAGTTGGGTGCAGAGGTGGTGACGGTGCCCCTGGCTCCTCCAGCAGTCCTCCAGCTGGACCCCGGCAGGCTTCCTCTCGGGCTGCAGCTCCGTTAGCCCTGCCGTGTCCTGCTGGCCTTGGTGGTGGTGGTTGACGGGCCGTCTCCGCCGATCTCTTCACCGTCGCCTTCGTCCACACCCTCTCGCCCCTGCTGAGCAACCTCTCCTGGAGCCTGACAGGGTCAGGCTGAGCTTCTGCCCAGGCACTCCTTTTGCCCTCTTTGCCTTCTACCGCCGTGCCTAGGAGGAGAGGGACAAGAAAAGGCATTACAGGGCACTTGTCTTTTTTAATCTTAAATCTGTAGGCACTTGCCAAATTTTAGTTCAAATAATGTAATCTCTCGTATCCATGTTTATGTTCTATGAGATTTGTACTTGTTGATCAGCATATTAATGAAAAAGATAAGCTTTGCCGGGCACTTGTGCATGTATGATATCCATGCAGAGGTGAAACACCTCCATACTTTCATGTAAACAAGTAGATCCCGGTAAGCTACCTTGCCGGTACCCCATAGGACTGCTGCCGTGAGGCTGAGCCTGCCGGGCACAGAACCCATTGGGAGAGACCAGCCCCCCGCCAACCCCTTTCAGCCAAAGGCCACTACGACCATTCTGACCGAAGCAACGTTCGTGTCAGTAGATGGGAGTACCTTTGTTTCCAAGGCGGCGACGTTTTCATATGCACAAGTCCTACTCACGGAACATGTATGGATAAGAGACGGAACTTATTTGTTTGGCTTGCCGGAGACCGCAGTGCTGGCTTGTCTTCGCATCCTCTTCCTAGGACTCAGTCCACGGCAGGAGCCTGCAGTTTATGCAAATGAAGATGATGCCAGATGCAATCTATCTACATGATCATGCAACCTATCTACATGAATCATGCGATGCTTATGATATGCTTATGCATGCATGCAACTTGTCGGGGGCCCCCAGCGCTTCATTTATTTCTCTGTTGCTTAGGGTCTGCGCCTGGCTTTGTACAAGGGGTTACATGCAACTGAGGCAAGGCCTGTACAAAAGGGTGGCTGCCGGGCAGGGCCCGACAGCCGTGCCTTACGGGTAGAACTTGCAGAGATGCTCAATATTCCATGAGTTTTGCAATTGAATGCCATCTTTGGTCTCCAGACGGACTGCGCCAGGTCTGGTGACTCGTACTACCCGGTAAGGGCCTTCCCACTTCGGCGACAACTTGTTTGTACCCTTGGCGGACTGAACGCGCCTAAGGACAAGGTCGCCTTCCTCAAAACACCGGGCATGAACCCTGCGGCAATGATAGCGACACAGGGCTTGCTGATAGCGTGCAGCACGCGTAGCATCCCGGAGATGATTCTCCTCGAGAAGCACGGCATCGTCACGCATGTGTTGTTCCTGCACTACTTCATCGTAGGCAAGCACTCGATGTGACCCGTAAATGAGTTCCATGGGGATAACTGCTTCTGCCCCATAGACTAGGGAGAAGGGAGTCTGCCCGGTAGCTCAGCTTGGTGTCGTTCTGAGCGACCAAAGAACCACCGGCAGCTCATCGATCCATCGCCTGCCATGCTTCCGCAGCTTATCAAACGTTCTTGTCTTGAGTCCTTGCAGCACTTCAGCATTCGCCCTCTCAGCTTGTCCATTTCTTCTGGGATGTGCAACAGAGGCAAATGAGATCTTGCTTCTGAGGGCATGAACATATTGCATGAAGGCGCGGCTCGTGAACTGGGTGCCGTTGTCGGTGATGATCCGGGCAGGGACCCCGAAGCGGCACACCAATCCTTTCAAGAACTTGATAGCTGACTGAGCAGTCACCTTTCTCATGGCATCTACTTCTGGCCACTTTGTAAACTTGTCGATTGCAATGAACAAGAATTCAAAGCCCCCGGCAGCTAGGGGGAAAGGGCCGAGGATATCGAGCCCCCAGACCGAAAACGGCCATGACAAAGGGATTGTCTGGAGTGCTTGGGCAGGCAGATGGATATTTTTGGAATGGAACCGATAGGCTTCACACTTGGTGACGAGCTCAGCCGCATCTTGGAGGGCTGTGGGCCAATAGAATCCTTGCCGGAATGCTTTCCCAACCAAAGCCCTTGATCCAATGTGGGAGCCGCACATGCCTTTGTGTATCTCTGCCAGCAGTTCCTTTCCTCCTTCCCGGCAAATGCACTTAAATTTCACACCGTTGGGCCTTCTTCTGTATAGTGTGTCATCGACAAACTGATACATACTGGCCCTCCGGGCTACTCTTTCAGCTTCTTCTTGCTCTTCGGGAAGTTATCCGGTTTGGAGGAAATGCACTATGTGCCTTGCCCAAGTTGGAGCCTGTGGCTCGGCAACGAGGACTAGCGGCACCTCCTCATTCGTGGGGGTGCATCCCTCGACCGCGGGAACCAGTGGCCCGGCAGGAGGGTGCAACCCGTCAATCGAAGGGGAGTTGTTTCCAGCAGGGTCCCTACCAGGAGCCCCGAAAGGCTCTACCGGGAGAGGCTTACTGGAGTCCAATTTCCTCCTCTTTCGGGCCATTGTTGTCGGGGATACGGAGGGCTGAGTAAGATGGAGAACAAAAGTTCCTGGTTCCACAGGAAGCTTCTGCGCAGAGCACTTTGACAGGTGATCAGCAATGCTGTTTCCCGCACGGGGTACGTGCTTTGTTTGCAACCCGTCAAAGCGCTCCTCCAATCTTCTCACTTCCTTGACGTATGCCTCCATCAATGGGCTTTGGTAATCCTTGTTGACTTGTCTCACCACCAGTTGTGAATCTCCTCGAATGATCAGCTTCTTGATTCCCAATTCTGTGGCAATCCTGAGCCCGGCAAGAAGCCCTTCATATTCTGCTGTATTGTTGGTCGCCTCCTCCCGGGGAAAGTGCATCTGGATGACGTACCTCAGGTGCTCTCCAGTGGGAGCCACGAGAAGCACGCCAGCCCCTGCACCTTGTAGGGATAAGGCACCATCGAAATACATGATCCATTCTTGGGGCGCTTCCTTGCCGGGGATAACTGTTTCCAATACTTCTTCATCAGGGGTTGGCGTCCATTCTGCAATAAACTCTGCCAACGCCCTGCTCTGTATTGTTGATGTGCTTTCAAGCTTCAGGCCAAAGCTGGACAACTCCAATGCCCGCTCCACTATCCTGCCGGTGGCCTCTGGGTTTCGAAGTATCCTTTGCAACGGGAAGCGGGTGACAACCGTGATCTCATGGGCTTGGAAGTAGTGGCGCAGTTTCCTTGAGGCCATGACAAGGCCAAAGATCAATTTTTGCACGCCAGAATACCTGGATCTAGCCCCCGGCAACAGAGAGCTGACGAAGTAAACTGGGCGCTGCACCACCTTCATCCTTGCCGTGTCCTTGGGGTTGCTTCCGCTGCCGTGCTCTTCTTTGTCCTGATCCGTATCTGGCCTTGCCGGGCCACTCTCTTTCTCTTCACCGGGCAGGACACTTGCTGAGGTGGCTGCTTCTTCTACTTTCTGTTGCACTACTAGGGCCGTACTAACCACTTGATTAGTTGCTGCCAAATATAGCAACAACGGCTCTTGTGGGTTGGGTGCGACCAAAGTAGGCACAGAAGACAAGTAGGACTTCAAATCCTGCAGCGCTGCATCTGTTTCCGGGGTCCACTTCATGGGTCCTGCCCTCTTCAAAATCTTGAAGAACGGCAAGGCGCGCTCGGCAGACTTGGAGATGAATCTGCTAAGCGCGGCAACGCATCCTGTCAAACGCCTCACATCCTTAACTTTCTTGGGTGCCTGTATCTGCTCAATGGCCATGATCTTATAGGGGTTGGCCTCTATCCCACGGTGGGACACAAAGAAACCAAGTAGCTTGCCGGAGGGAACGCCAAACACGCACTTCGCCGGATTCAGTTTCAAGTTGATCTTGCGCAGATTAGCGATCTGTCCTTGGTCTTGACCACAATATCATCCATATAGTCTTCAATGTTCCTGTGCAACTATGGTTCAAAGCCAATCTGGACTGCGCTTGCAAAAGTGGACCCGGCACTCTTCAACCCGAAAGGCATGCGTGCAAAGTAGTATGTGCCGCATGGGGTGATGAATGAGGGCTCTCCTTCGTCTTCCTTGGACATAAAAATCTGATGGTATCCAGAGTATGCATCCAGAAAAGAGAGCAACTCACATCCTGAAGTAGAATCCATGATCTGGTCGATGCGCGGCAAGGGAAATGGGTCCTTTGGGCATGCCTTGTTCAAATCCGTGAAATCTATGCAAAGCCTCCATTTTCCATTAGCCTTGCGCACAACCACTGGGTTTGCTAACCATGTTGGATGTAGTACTCCTCTGACCAAACCAGTTGCTTCAAATTTCTTGATTTCCTCGGCAATAAACTGCTGTCGCTCCAAGGCCTGCTTCTGAACCTTCTGCTTGACGGGCCGGGCATGTGGGCAGATAGCAAGGTGGTGCTCGATTACCTCCCTGGGAACACCGGGGATATCAGACGGTTGCCAAGCAAACACATCAATATTCGCCCGCAGGAAGGCAACGAGCGCGCTTTCCTATTTGTCATCAAGGGTGGCGTTGATAGTGAAAGTACCATCAGCGCCAGCCAGCCCTGCTGTGACCTTTTTCACTTGGGGTGGAGCAGCCTTGGATCTCTTGCTGTTGGAACTCTCTGGCATGTCATCAACGGGCGCAGCACATTCCACAGAGGTACGCTTCCCGGATTCCTTGCCAGTGCCTCTGCTATGCTTTCCCTTGGCGGGAACTGTGGCTTCCGCGACCTTTGCCGCGACCGCGTCCCGGTACATCTTATCCATGCAAATAATTGCGTCTTTCTTATCTGACGGAATGGAAATGACGCCCATCGGCCCTGGCATCTTTAAGGTGTTGTAGGCATAGTGGGATGTTGCCATGAGTTTGGCCAGGGTCGGGCGCCCAAGGATCCCGTTGTATGGCAGGGGGGGTCAACCACATCAAACACAACTTTCTCAGTCCTGTAGTTCAACTCTCCTCCAAATGTCACTGGCAATGTAACCTTTCCCTTAGGACGGCTCCTGCCAGGATTGACTCCTTGAAACGTGCCTGTGGCCTTAAGTTCTTCCTCTGCTATCTGGAGTTTGCTGATAACCTTTGGGGAAATCAGATTCAACCCGGCCCCGCTGTCAACCAGCATCTTTGTGACCTTGAGGTTGCGAATTGTTGGTGAGACCAACAACGGCAAGCACCCTACCGCAGTAATGCGGTTGGGGTGGTCCTCTTCATCAAAGATGATGGCGTGCGTGACCACCTGAGCGGCTTCCGAGAATCTGCCGCTGGCTCCATGATATTGACTTCACACGCCCACTGTTTAAGTTGGTGGTGAGAGGAGTGCAAAGATGCACCCCCGTCAATGCACAGGGTGTCAGTGGCCTTCTGGAATTCCTGCTCGCTGGTTTCCTCTTCATTCCCTCCATCACTCTCATTACTGCAATCCTCCTTCTCTCGGCCTTTGGCGGGTTTCCCTTGGTTCCGAGGAGCCTTGCCGGGGCGATTTGCTTCACCACCCCGGCCCTTCCCGCCAGCGCCATTCTGACCTTTTTCTTTATCGCGCTTCTCATACTCAGCCTTCTGCCTCTTGATGAGCTGCTCAACCTGATGACACTCTTGGAGATCATGGCCCTTGGTCCGATGAATCTTACAATATGGCCCATCACTTTTCCCAGCTTTCTCGGCAGCCGCCACCTCCCGGCAGTCAGCGCATGCGGTAGCCTCCTTGCCGGGGGCTTCAGCCTTGGCTTTCTTGCCGGTACTAGGCATGCCTGACCCCTCAACAGTCATCACCGTCTTATCCTTGCGCTTCTTGTTGTGCTTCTTGTTCTTCTCCTTCTTACTGATGGCCTCGTCGTCATCTTCTGAGTCGATGTCGACGCAATCTTCCTCTCCAGGAAGTTTTCTCCCCTCCTCCACTCGAGCACATTTGTCCACCAAAGTGTAGAGCTCCTTCAAAGTCTTGGGCAACCGAACGTTCATACTGGAATGTAACCTACGGTTGCGCACATTGGATTGGAAGGCAGCTATCATGGCAGCTGGGTGGATATCTGGGATATTTCTGTGGACTCGGCTGAATCTCTGCAAGTACTTCCATAGAGTTTCTCCCTCTTTCTGTTGGAGAAGTTGCAAGTCGCTGGGCCGCCCTGGTTCTTGATGGCCACCCATGAAGGCACCAATGAACTCGTGGCACAGGTCAGCCCATGTCAAAATGGAGTTCTCCGGCAGGTGCATCAGCCAAGACCTCACATTTGACTTGAGGGCCAAAGGGAAGTAGTTGGCGAACACCTTCTCATCTCTTCCCCCGGTAGCTTGAACAGCGATGGTGTAGATGCTCAAGAACTCTGCCGGGTTGAGTCTCCCATCATACTTCTCGGGTATCTCTGGCTTGAACGTGCGAGTGGACGGCCAACGGACTTGCCGCAGCTCACGGGTGAAGGCAGGGCTCCCAACCTCTAAAGGTAGGCACCCGCTATCTCCGAGCGCGGGCTCGTCGACGACGGGGCCATCACACCAATTGGACCGGCGAGGGTTGTCGCGGCACCGCTCGTCGATGACGCGCGCGCCTTCCCTTCGCCTGCCCTCCAGAGCACGCTGTCGGCCTTGACACGCTCGAGGGTCTGACAAGGCCATCGAGTCATCATCGGGTGCTTGGTTTTGCGGCTCTTAGGCGGCTTGCCGTGGTGGGGATTGCACCGTGAGGGTGGCCCCTCCCGCGTGACCAGCCGCACGAGCCGTTGTTGCTGCCTGGGAAGGCCGTGTCGGTCCGGCCCGCTGTGATCCTTCCGCCTCGGCAAAACCAATCAAACTTTGGATGGTGGCTCGCCACTCATCCATCTGTCCTGCCGCCGGTGGAAATCTCAACAGCAGTTGGGCTCGCGCCATGGCCTCTGAGGCAGTGCTTGGCATAGGTGATGACGATGTAGATCGTAGTGTCGCTCGGCTCCTGATGTTGCCGGTGGCGACTGCACCGCGCCCTTGCTGTTGCGAACCAGCCATTTGGACGGCATGGTGACGCGGCGGAGGCCCCTGAGGGCCAGCGGCTCCGTTGGGCACAGTACCTGGGTCAGCCCACCCTGGGGGTGGCGCATGCCCTGCTGTCGCGCCCACAGTAGGGGCGGCCGGAGGGTTGCGATTCGCCCCAGAACGAGCATCATCACTGCGGCTGTGCCCGTTGGCGAGGAGAAGGGGTTCAGGCGGAATGATCCCTCCATCCGTACCTCGTGGAGCATGGCCGTTGGGATGTTGCCGATGCTGTCCTTCCCCGGTACCTCCCGTTCTTGCTTCGACTGTGGGGGAGGTGGTGACGGCGCCACCTGCGCCGACCACGTCCCCCGCAGCATCCACACCCTCGCGAGCCCCCGCATTCCCCGCGACATCAGCGGTCGCGGGCGGCGGAGCCTTCGAGGTGGACGGGTGATTTGCAGCTCCGGGCTTCCTCTTGGGTGCCATAGTCCATGACGCCGCCGACGATGAAAATGTCGATGAAGATGACGCGCAGCGTACGCTCTCGGTTTCACGCAAGTGATCCCCCTACCCGGCGCGCCAAAGATGTCATGGGAAACCACGGCCACTTATGGGACCATGAGCCCCTTTTGGTTCTGCGGGGTGATGGGCACGTTGCACAAAGAGCGGAGAAGCGTCACGCAGCACGGCAGAGATCACACGGGCAGTCTTTACCCAGGTTCGGGCCGCCATGAGGCATAAAACCCTACTCCTGCTTTGGTGGATTGATGGTGGATAATGGTGGTGGACGTAGCACACTCGCCCGGCCAGGTCGCTCTGGAGGCGAGAGTGGCTACGAGCGTATGAATATGCGAGGGTTCAACCCTTTCTACTGTCGCCATGGGCCTCCTTTTATAGATTAAGGGGTCACCACAGTGGCAAATCAGTCTTTGCGTACTAATTAGATAGCTAACAGTGCTATCATACCTAACTCTGCAGGCTGACAGAGCGCATTAAATGTGCCGCTCAGTGTCACATCACAGCCCGCCTGGCAGGCCCTGCCGGGCTGTTTTGCCAGCTTCGCGCCTGCTCATTTGACACGTCTCAGGACGGGTGTCATATGGAGGTGTTTGCTGTAGGAAGTGGCTGCCATGTGGCAAAAAGCAGCCACTTAGTCACCTTGGAGCCCGACACAGCTTTGATTAATGACTTGCGTTGCTTGTGAGGTGGAGCGGTGGAGTGGCTTGCCTCCGCCAGCCCCGGTAGGCCTGCCGGGATGATCTGGGAGCTTGCTTCCGGGGCAAAGCCCAACCCTGCCGGGCTCACCTGCCCGGCAAGGTAGGTCCTTCCCTTAGCGATGCCTTGTTCCTCTAGCTCACCTTGGCCTTCTCGACTTGCACTTGGATCCTTCAAAGGAATTGATCCTCCTTGTTTGGTTTGATCTTGGTCTTGTAATCTTGTCTTTGGCCTCTGCACAGTCTGTGCAATGGACCTAGGGTCTGTTGCACCGACACCATGGCCAGGCGGGCGCCAGTGGATGCAGAGGAGGCAGTTTCCTTTTGGTGCTAAGGGAGCAAGGACAGGCGTGGGTTCCCGAGGAGCCTCCCAAAGGTTTCCATTTTGGTGCCACAAGACCAAGATCACGAGCTCGGCAGGACGGATGTCATCGCCGAGCCCACCGCTACGTCACAACCAGAAGCTTTGCAGGCGAAGACCACCTTTCGTTAGGAATAGATGTACTTCTTGTCCCCTTTCAAATTGGCCGTTGTGGGATTCCTTCCCGCCTAAGTTTTGAGGGAAGACGACCAAGGCCACTATAAATATAGGCTAGCCACCACCGTAGAGGGGGACGAGACGAGAGAGGCAAGAGGGACCGGATTAGATCCATTCCACCCTCACCACCGAGCCCTCGCGAGGCTGTTCATCCATTGTACTTGTTCATCCTCAGCCTCCTCATGAGGCCAATTCACCACAAAGCAGGAGTAGGGTTTTACACCGCAACGTGGCCCGAACCAGGGTAAACTGCCGTGTTCATCTTCTTCCCTGCTCGTGTGCATTCGGCGAGGCTAGGCTGTAGGGCGACAAGATGAGACTTGAGAGGTTGAGATCTTCGCACACGCCCCAGAGTTCGAACCTTCTTGGGTGTGCAGAGCCCTGAATCCGACATTTGGCGCGCTAAGTAGGGGCGTGTTGAAGTCCTTCTTGTACTTTCGTTTCGTCCCCGCTTTGTCGCTCACATGGCTGACGCACGCCGGGTTCGCGCTGAGCACCGGGCTGCTCATGTTGCCCAGGCGGCACCCGTGGACAATGGCGCTCCTCGCCGATCTGCCTCCCCCGCGGCTAACGCCGCCACGGACCCTGCTGCTCACGAGCAGCAGGATTCATCGCTACCACCCTCCGTGAGGCGTGATGGCCGCACCACCACTTCGTCGCCCACTCCCGCCAAATCGTCGTCTTCCCATGTCCGCCGCGGGCCGGCGAACACACAGGCTGCGCTGCTCTTGGCGCGTGAGCTGCTGCGTTACCACCCTGCTAACGACCGCTACAACGACTGGCTCGGCGGCATTGCCGAGCTCGTCAACGCCACCGATGAGGTCTCTGCACCATCCCGCTCGCTCCGTCCCCCGCCGTCCCAGGCAGGCGACGTGGCTCACGGTGCGCCTCATCCTCCTCCTCTGCGCGGCGCCGACCTTGAGCCCAGGCGTGATGCGCCCCACCGCGACCCGCCGCGCGGAGAGCTGGTGCGTGATGAGGCGAGCTGCCAGGTGGTGCAGCGGCCCCACGCTGATGCACGCGCGCTCCCAGTGCCACCGTGCCAGCACCAAGACCACGCGCCACCGGAGGCTATGGCGCGTGGGTGTCAAGACCGACCTCGCCCCGTGCGTGCTGCTCCCGTGAGCGCGGCGGGCTGCCACGCCTTCACCCCGGAGCTGCGCCGCGTCGTCTGGCCCGGCAAGTTCAAGCCAGACCTGCCTCCACGTTACGACAGCACCCCTGACCCTGCGAAGTTCCTGCAGCTCTACTTGCTGAGCATTGAAGCGGCAAAAGGTGATGACAAGGTCATGGCAAACTAGTTCCCCATGGCCCTCAAGGATGGCGCGCGCTCCTGGCTCCTACACCTCCCGGAGGGATCGATCACCTCCTGGGATGAGCTCCGCGAGCGCTTCATCGCCAACTTCCAGGGCACCCGTGACCGCGCCCCGGCGGTGGGCGACCTGCGGCGCGTGAAGCAACAGCCGGGCGAGACCCTGCACAAATACATACAGTGCTTCACCAACGTTCGCCTCAAGATACCGAAGGCTTCAGATGAGGCCATCATCTCGGCGTTCAATGATGGCGTCCGGGATGCCAAGATGAAAGAGGAGCTCGCCATCCACGAGGACTTGTGATCGGCCCTGGGGATGTTCAACCTGGCGAACAAGTGCACTAGGGCTGAGGAAGGCCGCCTCTCCCTCCTCGAGCTTCCTGAGGCCGATCCTGAAGACAAGAAGGCCAAGGCTAAAGAGGCAAAGCGCAAGGGCCCTGTCGTGCTCATGGCCAAGCCCGAGATGAAGCGTGGCCATGACCACGATGAGCCTCCCAGGGGCAACCGCCCGTTCTGCATCTTCCACAACGTGCACAACCACAACAACAATGACTGTCAGGAGCTCAGGGCACTCCGTGACGGGCGCCTTGGCCGCCGCTCCGACCGCGGCGACCGTGGCTACGGCCGTGGAGGAGGCCCGTAGCAGAGGCTGCTGGGACAACAGCGACCCTCGTCAGGACTGGCACGACCAGCCTCGCGAGGACCGCTGGCGGGACCAGCCTCGTGAGGACCGCCCTCAGGGAAATGCCGGCCTCCCTCCGCTACCGCCGCCACCCAGGAGAAATAACGACAACCGACAAGATGATGGGGCTGGGGGCTTCAGGAGCCTTGTGCGATCACCTGCATCCTAGGTGGTGCCCAGGCCCCCGCCTCACATCGCATCTTCAAGCAGTTCTCTCGTGAGGTGAACGCGGCCCTCCCGAAGCTCGAGGCCGTGTGTCCCCTCCGATGGTCGCAGTATGCTGTCACCTTCGACTCCAAGGACCACTTCAAGTGCTTGGCCGCTGTTGGCGCACTCCCCATGCTCTGCATGCCCACCATCAGCAATGTCCTCGTCACCAAGACCCTCATCGACGGTGGCGCTCGGCTCAACGTTCTCTCGGTCGAGATGTTCGAGACGCTTCAGGTGCCTTATGATCAACTCATGCCCACCAAGCCGTTCTCCAGAGTGACCGATGGCTCCATCGCCCACCTGGGGCAGATAGGCCTCCCAGTCACCTTCGGCAAGCGCGACAACTACCACACAGAGCTCATCGACTTCGATGTTGCCCACATCGGCCTCTCGTACAATGCCATCCTCGGGTATCCTGCCCTCGCCAAGTTCATGGCAGCAACCCACCATGGCTACAATGTCCTCAAGATGCCAGGTTGCAGCAGCATCATAACGGTCACTTATGATGAGAAGGACGCAGTCTGCTCCCTTGAGCGTGCCTATCAGGCTGCGGTGGCTGAGAACTCTGACGACGAGGGCGGCATCCAGCCTCCCGAGGCCACCCCCAAGAAGAAGAACCAGCTCCTCCCCAAGAGCCGTCCGAAGGTTGGTGCGCCCGCTGGCGGCGCCTCAGGCTCCGCGCCCGCTGCTGGGGCGCCTCTTTCCTCCCGCATAGGAAAGCGTGCCCGATGCCTCCCTCAGGGCGGGCTCGGGGGCTTCCGCCTGGCGAGCCTCTGACCAGACTGCTGCGACGAGGGAGGTGCTTGGGCACCACTTGGAGGCGTGCCTTAACGCGCGCCCCCGCGAGCAAGGAGCAAAGCACGAGGCGCCAGGAGTAAGGAAGTTCATCACCAAGGCGACCGAGGAGCTTCAGGAGGCGAGGGCCATGCGTGGCGAGCGTCACCCCGCACCCCCTGGTGCGGCTGCGCCCTCTGATACGGGTGATGAGCTGCGCGTCTGCGTCAACATCCCGGGCCTCAACAGGGCCACTTTGCAGGACCTCTTCCATTCGTCCCGCGTCGGCCGGAGTGGGGGCTACCCCTGCAACTACGTCTGCATGCCATTTGGCCTGCTGAATGTAGGTGCCTCGTACCAGCGCCTTGCATAGCGTGCGTTGGCGTCTCATGAGGCCAGACACTTGGCGGTCATGTCTCAGGAGGTCCTGGATCCTCGCGGGCTCCCCGTGCCTCGTGAGCCCCCCAGGCCTCCGGAGCCGTCCAGCTCGTGAGGTGCAGCTTTTGCGGCACGTGTCTTCAGCTACCTCGACGCTTCTACAACAACGGTGTCAGGTGACTTTTTGGGTTGTTCAGTTGAGGGCACCCCTCGGGCTACATCATCCTCAAGCTGTCAGGGCCCGCCCCTGCAGTCTGTATCGTTTTGCGCATGTATCAGAATTGGCTTTGCCTTCTATGAATTTCCAAGTATTTCAAGTTGCATGCCCGGTGCTTCGTCACCATGAGTCGCTGCGTCCTCACAACCCCGCCTTCGACCGCCTCATGATTAAGGACTGGCACGACGTCTGTGCTCGGGCCCGTCCCTGCAACGTTGGCAAATCCAAGCGACCGAGCTCTGTTTGGCGGGCCAGTCCCGTGCACGTCACCTCCCGGGGTCCTTGGTGCCTTGTTCTCGCATGAGCTAATCGAGGGTGGGCGAGTCAAGGCGTGCAGCATGGTTCGTTCAACCGCATTTCGACACTTCGCTATCGCGGGAGCCACGCGTTGTTGTTTTTCCTCGAAGTTGTTGCATGAGAAGACTGGGCACGAGGTCTGTGCTCGGGTCCGTCCCTGTAGTGTCGATAAACCAAACAACTGAGCTCTGTCTGGCAGGCCGGCCCATTCATGTCACCTCCTGGGGTCGTTGGTGTTTGGCCTTCTCATGCGATGGCCCCTGGAGACTCATGCGGCGTAGGCCTCCCCCCACCTCACAGGTCTCTTACGCGCGTCTCGCGCAAAAAAGCCAGGCACAATCCGGCTTGAGGTAGGGCCTCTTGAGTCCCGTGCTGGCTCACGAGTGCCCATATACACTTCCTCCAGTACTGTCGTGCTAGCCACGTGTATGAACGGGGCTGTACACGCCCCAGAGTCTCCCCCCGAGGGAACTTCCACCCACGCACAAGTGGAAGCCCCATGCTCTGCACTCGCGGACAACATGGTTGAGGAGCGACTATGCCCACGCCTAAGTGGAAGCCCCATGCTCCACGCTGGTGGATAAACAACTGAGGGGGCCCTAGCGGCCGCATGAACATCAGGATGGCCCTTCAGCTCTTCACACGGTCCTATCATGCAGCATTTCCCTAGGAGGCATGCGCGAGGGGGCTGGACACGGGGGATGTGCTCAGGATAAGCCTAGCACACGCCACCCCGCAGGTCCCTAGTACCTAGTCTTCTCACGTCCCTCCCAGGGAAAGGTTGGCAAGGAAAGGTATGGGGGCTCCGGATTAACCTCATCACTGCCTATGTTTCCTTCATGAGGGCTGCTCGCACGTCAAGGGGGACCTCCTGAGCATCACGACTCAGGGGCCACACTAGTCACGTAGCCCCTCGCCCCTTGGTGTCGTCCTGGCGATCTGAACGCCCCAACAGCGGTCGAGGTATGCGCGGGTCTGGGCCCTGCCGACGCAGAGCACCAAAAGCAAACAAGAAGGAAACCAAGTGTGAAAGGAAATCATGGAGTCCTAGCATTTATTACAAGCACCAAATGTTTTGAAAATTCAAACCAAGTCTTACGCCTCCACGAGGCACGATAAATGTTGTAGGATAAAATCTAGGGAGAAGGGCCATCACTGCCATGGTCGTTGCCGTCGCCTGACCCAGTTGCGGGGAACCCGTCATCGACATCGCTGCCATCATCGTCGCTGCTGGCTTCCACCACCGGAGTTTCGGTGTCGGGGATGCAGATAAACTTTTTTTAGCAGCGCGTCCACGCGACCCTGCATGGCCTCCGCAGCGGCGAAGCGGTGCTCAAGAGCGATCGGACGGATCACCATGTCGAAGTTGAAGCCCGCGTCCTAGAGGTAGAGCTGGCTGAAGAAGCGTGTCGCAGCTGCAGTGAAGAGCGAGCGGTATTTCTCCTCCAAGATGGTATCCACCTTAGCGGCAGCACCTGCAAGCGTTTCAGCAAGCTTGGAGGAGAGCCCTGCAAAGCCGCCCTCAGGGGTTGCCAGCGGATCTTCGTATCCTCCCCTGTAGATGGAATGCAGCGCCTCACGAGACCTGAGCTCCAGGGAGAGGAAGGCTTCGCGCTCCGTGGCCGCCTTCTTCTTGGTGGCAGCAAGTATCTCCTCCCTGGCCTCCAACTGGGCTGTCGCCTCGGAGACGTGCTGGGCATGGGACGTCTCGGCTTCGTCCACCTCCTCCTTCAGCTTGACCAGGCGTTCGCATTCCGCGGCCTGGTCAGAAGTCACCTGGGTTAGCTCGGAGTCGCGGTCAGCGAGCTGCTCCTCATGAGCCTTGAGGTCTTCCTCCTACTGGTGGAGCCGCTGGGCATGCGCGGCTTGCCCCTCCTGGAATGTCTTCAGCTTGGCCTCCGCCTCACTGCAGCGCCTCTTAGCAGACACCGCGTGGGCCAGTGCTGCGTCGTGAGCCTCTTTGGCCTTGGCGGCCTCCTTCCCGCTCTCAGCGACGGCACCTTCAGCCCGGCCCCAAGGTGTCTTGATGGCGGCGGCGGCCTGAAGCCACCCTGAGATGAGCCCTAGGCGTTCCCTCGCGAGGCACTTGTCTGCGTCCTGGAGGTCAACTCGGATCCAGCCAAGCACGACATAGGCCTCGTCCAGGGCCCCAGGCCTGATCAGGGGGCCGCGGTCCACGAGCGCGAGGGCCTGCAGAGGAGGCGGCACTGGCGTGTAGACCGATGCTGTGGCCGAGGAAGTGTTGGCATTGATGGCTCAGGATGTCGGAGACTCCAGGCTTCCCTCGGGCACGATGGGCATGGACGGCTCCACGGCCTGCCGGCCTGTGGGGGCTGACTCCTCCTAAGGCTGCATCACCCAGTCCTCAGGGGTGGACTCCGTCATGAGAGGGCGAGGGGCCGCCTTTAGCACCGGAGCTGCCGCAGCCACGACAAGGAGTGTCACCTCCTGAACCCTAGTGTCCTTAGCGGGTGCTCCCCAAGCGGCGCTGGTACGGCATCAGGAGCGTGCAGAGCACTCGGACGTTCAGGCGTGGCACCACCTGAGCGCTCGGGGACTGCGCTGGGCTGGCACGACGCGCTCCCACGCCCGTCGCGACCACGACTAGAGGCTGATGGCGCCCTCTGGGCAGGGGGCTCCTTCGGCTCAACGCTCGCCTTCTTCTTCTTCATTGCAACACCAAACCTGGTCATTAGGTAGGAAGTGCTGTGAGCACAATGGCAGTCTATGCTTGTCGAATTCAGGGCTCCGCAGACCCAAGAAAGGTTCGAACTCTGCAGCATGTGTGAACAACTCAACCTATCTAGCCAACCAGCTCGTCGCCCTACGGCCTAGCTCGAGGAACAAGGAAGAAGATGAACACGGCAGTTTACCCAGGTTCGGGCCACCTTGCGGTGTAAGACTCTACTCCTGCTTTGTGGTGGATTTGCCTCATGAGGGGCTGAGGATGAACAAGTACAAGGGATGAACAACCTCGCGAGGTTTGCTCTGGTGAGGGTGGAACGGATCTGATTGGGGGCTCCCTATGGTGGTGGCTAACCTATATTTATAGTGACCTCGGTCCTCTTCCCCTAGAACATAGGCAGGAAGGGATTCCACAGTGGCCAATTTGAAAGGGGACAAGTAGTACATCTTATCCTGATGAAAGGTGGTCTTCGCCTGCAAAGCTTCTAGTCGTGACGCTACGGTGGGCTCGGTGATGACATCCTTCCTGCCGTCCTGGTGGTCTTGGTCTTGTTGCGCTCGAATGGAAACCTTTGCCTGAGTCCTCGGGAACCCACGCCTGCGCTTGCCTCCTTAGCACCAAACAGGAAACTGTCTTCCCTACGCCCGCTGGCGCCCGCCTGGCCTTGGTCATCATGGCTTGCGTCACCGCAACCTCATGAGGTTGGGCACCTGCATAGGAATCTCTGCTCCTCAGGAGGAAGCCTGGGGAGGCCGCTCCCTTGGGAGGTCTTGGCGTTGTCTGCATCGCGAGGCTTGGCCCCTCGTGAGGGTCTTGTCTTTGGTAGTCTTGTAGATGGGTCGTACCAGGCCGTTGATGAAGCCATGTCGTGGGCCGCAGGCAGGCAAGTCTGGGTACCCTGGTTCCTAGAACGCCGACAGTAGCCCCCGGGCCCAAGGCACGCTCGGACCTAGCTTCGAGGCGAAGCCAAAGGGCAAGGGCGAAGCGCCGCGGGCCCCAATCGCCTGCAGGCCAGGCTGACGCGTGGCACTTGACGGGACGTGGGTGGCTCCACTTCCCCATGCCACCTCGGCAACTGCCCAGGCTGAAAAAAGGCTGGCGCCCGCTAGCGAGCCATCATTGCTTTCTCTACGCCTCGCTCCAGATCCCCTTTCTCCCAATCAAGAGCACTTCTAGATCCGACCTCATTCTTCCTTCCCTTTGCACCTCTTCCCCCAAGATCTCGCGAATGGCGTCCGGGAAGGCGAAGACTGCCGCGCCGGCCGCGGGCTCCTCTTCTTCTCCTGCGTCGGCCCTCAGCACGTCATCCGTCACCAAGGAGAAGCACCTCGCCGCCGCGCTCCCGCTGACGGTGAGCGACAACAACGAGTGGAAGGAGACCATCCTCCTGGTGGGATCCGCCGAGCAGAGGACCTTGGCGCGGACAGTTTATCCCTTCTTCCTCCACAACGTCTTTGCGGGGCTCGTCTCGCCTTTCTCCGGGTTCTTCACCGCCGTCCTCGACCAGTACCAGGTCCAGGATCTGCATTTTCAGCCCAAGTCCATCCTCCTCCTGTCCATCTTCGTTTTTTACTATGAGGCATTCGTGGGCGTGAGGCCCTCCGTTGTGCTCCTCCGCCACTTCTTCTATTTGCGGATGCACGATCCAACCCAGCGCTCCGGCTGCGTATCCTTCGCCGCGGTCCACAAGGGCAACGTGCTCATGAGGGCCGGGAAGAAGGTGGAGAACTTTCGGCGATGGTGGGTCTTCATGGACGCCAAGGGCCTCAACGTACGGCTGGAACTACCAACCGAGCTACCGGAAAAGCTTGATAGGTGGGGTCACACGAAGCTCTCCGACCTCTGGGCGGCGCCGGTCCTGAGGAAGGTGATCGCAGACATGGATGCCGGGGCGCTGACGGGGGGCATGCTTATCAAGGAGTTCCTGACGCAGCGCCTGGCCCCGCTCCAAGCGCACACGTGCCCCATGTGGGAGTTCAAGGGCGTAGAAGACGACATCCGGCTGCGCTCGGGGAGCTTGACGGGCGAGGAGCTAGACAAGGCCATGAACACTTTGCTCAGGGGGATCTGGGCAACCTCCCGATGGCCTACATCCCGCTGTACTGCCGTACCGACAGGGCGGCGCTGGTCACCGCCATGCCCGTCTTCAACGAGCTGGGGCTCATGCCGCCCGAGCTCCCCAACTCCCCGGTGCTGGAGTCTTCTGGCGACAACGCGGGCGAAGAGGGCGAAGTAGACTCGGAGGCGACCATGGACGATGTGGCGGAGATCTCTCCACCATCTCAGAGAGAGCTTCTCCGCGGCCTCACAGATGATGACGATGTCGTTGAGCCCCCGGTCGTGGAATCCCCGCGCTCCACCGGGGTCGTCACGAGGTCCGGGGCCACTCCCCCAGCCCTGCGGAGGCCAGGCCGAGCGACCCCAAAGAAGAGCGGGGCAGCACCCCCTCCTCGAGGCGATGCCTCCGACTTGTCCGTCGACATCGCATCGAAGCCAGCCGATGCGCACCCCGCCACCACCCAACACACGGCAAAGGCCGCACCTAGGAAGATCAGAGGCGCCCTGGCCCCGGCTAGGACGAGGGCGTACATTGCCCCTGATGAGTAAGTACCTTACCTTTGTTTTTATTTGTTGCCCTTGATGCCGTGCCCACAGTACTACCCTCCTGGTGACTAGGGTGAGCACCGTGGCAAAGAAGAAGAAGGAGGAAGCCGGGACCCCTTAGGCGCCACCGCTCGCCAAAGCCGTGGCCGCTCTGGCGCAGACGGAAGAGGTTGCCCCGCACTCCCTTGCGATGGAGCGGGCCCCCAAAGGCGTGGTGGTGGAACCTTAGGAGGAGTTTGCCTCCACGGGCCAGCGGGCTCTAGAGCCGCTCATCCCCGTCGCGCCCGCGGGGGGTTCGAAGGCTCCAGTGCCCCAAGTTGCCCTTGCAGCTGCCTCCCTGGCGGTGACGGCAGCCCACGCGCCGATGCCGGCTCCTTCCCAGACCCTTGCATTAGCGGACTGCGGCCCCCTCGTCAAGCCCGGAGCTCTGGAGGAAGCCTACGCCGCACTAGATCAGCTCAGGACCGATCTCCAAGACACCGACAGGTGCCTGGTGAGGGAACGCATGGGGCTGATCTCGGGGTGGCTCCAGGCCAATGCGTCCGCTAGGACGTTCTGGGGCCGGGCCGAGGTCGCCGCCACGGAGAGCAAGAGGGAGGCCAACGAAGCCACGGGAGCCTGTGAAGCGGCGCTGGCCGAGGCAGCTTCTGCCAAGGAGTGCTGCAACAAGGCAGAGGCTGAGCTGAAAGCTCTCCACGAGGAGCAGGCTGCCCACACCCAACGGCTTCAGCAGCAAGAGAAGGAGCTCAAGGCCCGTGAAGCGACGCTTGCCGATCGCGACGCCAAACTGGCTCAGGTGACCGCCGACCAAGTTGTGGAGCGGGACCACCTGGGCGAGCTGAAGGAGGAGGTGGACAAGGCCCAGGCATCCCATGCCCAGCTCATCTCCGAGGCGACGACCCAGGTGGAGGCCAGGGAGAAGACCCTCGCTACCGCTGAGAAAACGGCGGCCGTGGAATGCGAAGCCTTCCTCTCCCTCGAGCTCAGGTCTCGCGAGGCACTGCGCTCCATCTACGGGGGAGGGTATGAAGGGCCACTGGCGACTCCAGAGGGCGGCCTTGCCGGGCTTCTCCCCGAGCTTGCTAAGGCACTTGAGGGCGTCGCTGCTGGAGTGGACTCCTGGGTGGAGGGGGAGTGCCGCGCGCTTTTTACCGCGGCCGCGATGCGCTTCTTCAGCCACCTCTACCTCCGGCACCCAGGTTTCGACCTCGGCGCACGGATCGAGACGGTGGCCCTTGAGTCCTGCACCGCTACCGCTGAGGCTGTGAAGAAGCAGGTGGAAGACCTGCTGGGGAAGTTCCGCTATGTTCCCGACCCCGCGGCCGCTGCGGCACAGGCCGGCGGCGAAGATGGTGGCAGCGTCATCGACGATGGGCTTCCCAAGGCGAGCGGCGGCGGCAACCAAGGCGATGGTGGCGCTTCTTCCTAATTTGACCCTGCAGCATTCATCGTGCCTCGTGGAGGCGTGAGAACTTCTATTTGAACTTGTGGAACATTATGTTTTGTAATAACTTGCCGGGACTCCGCGATTTCTTTTCCATGCTCGGTTTCCTTCCTGTTTGCCTTAGCGTTCTGCGTCGGCAGGGCCTGACCCCGCGCATACCTTGACCACCGTTGAGGCGTCCGGATCACCAGGACGAGGCCAAGGGGCAAGGGGCTACGTGATCAGTGAGGCCCCTGAGTTGCGATGCTCAGGGGCCCCCCTTGACGTACGAACAGCCCTCATGAAGGAAACATGAGCCACGTCTGAGTTAATCCGGAGTCCTCCATACCTCTCCTCGCCAGCTTCTGCCTAGGAGGGATGCGAGAAGACCAGGTGAGAGATACCTGGTGCGTTGGCGTGCGTCAGGCGTGGACTGAGCGCAGCCCCCGTGCCCAGCCCCCTCGCGCGTACCTCCCATAGGGAAAGCTGCGCGGTGGGGCCGAACAACAACCTCGTAAGCCGTCCTGAGGTTATTGCAGCCACTAGGGTGCCCTCAGTTGTTTATTCACCAGCGCGGAGCATGGTGCTTCCACTTGGCGTGGGCATAGCCGCTCCTCGACCGTGTCGTCCGCCAACGCGGAGCATGGGGCTTCCATTGGTGAGTGGGCATAGTCGCTCCTCGACCGTGTCGTCTGCCAGCACAGAGCATGGGGCTTCCACTGGTGTGTGGGTGGGAGTTCCCTCAGGGGGAGACTCCGGGGCATGTATAGCCCCGTCGTACACGTGGCTTGCATGGCAGAACTGGAGGAGGTGTATCTGGGCACTCATGAGCCAGCGCGGGACTCACGAGGCCCTACCTCAAGGCGGGTTGCACCTGAATTTTTGGTGCGGGGCACTTGTAAGAACCCTACAAGATGTTGAGGTGGCCTGCGCCGAGTGAATTTCCAGAGGACGTCGCATGAGAAGGCCAAACACCAACGACCCCAGGAGGTGACGTGAACGGGGCCGGCCCGCCAGACAAAGCTCAGCCGTTGGGTTTATCGACGCTGTAGGGACGGACCCGAGCACAGACATCGTGCCCAGTCTTCTCATACAACAATCCTAAAGAAAGACAACTGGTGCGCGGCTCGCACGGCGGCCAGGCACCGGGTTGTGCGCCCTGACTCATCCACTCTCGATTAGCTCATGCGAGGACAAGGCACCAAGGACCACGGGAGGTGACGTGCACGGGAGCTGGCCCGCGCGACAGAGCTCGGCCACTTGGGTTTAGCGACGCTGCAGGGATGGACCCGAGCACAGACACCGTGCCAGCCCTTAATCATGAGGCAGTCGAGGGTGGGTTTGTGAGGGCGCACAACATTCATGGTGGCGAAGCACCGGACATGCAGGTTGCAATATTTAAGGAATTCATAAAAGGCAAAGCCAGTTCTGGTATATGCGTAAAATGATACAGGCTGTAGGGGCGGGCCCTGACAGCTTGAGGGTAATGCAGCCCGAGGGGCGCCCTTAATTGAACAAACCAAAAAGTCACCTGGCACCATCATTGTAGAAGCGTTGGAGTAGCTGAAGACGCGTGATGCAGAGATCGTTCCTCACGAGCCAGCTGGCTCCTGAGGCCCGGGAGGCTCTGGAGGCCTGGAAGGCTCATGAGGGTCCGGCACCTCCTCCGTCAGGACCGCCGGGCGCCTGGCCTCGTGAGCCACCAGGACGCCCTGCATGTAACGCTGGTGTGAGACAGCCGCGTTCAGAAGGCCGAACGGCATGCAGACGCAGCTACGGGAGCAGCCCCCACTCCGTCCAATGCGGGACGGCCAGAAGAGCTCCTGAGAAGTAACCCTGTTGAGGCCTGGGATGTTCACGCGGATGCACAGCTCGCCACCCATGTCAGGGGCGGCAGCTGCACTGGATGACACGGGACAATGCTCGCCACGCATGGCTCGCACCTCCTGAAGCTCCTCGATCGCCTTAGTGATGAACGCCTGAGCACCTGGCGCCTCGCGCCCTACTCACGAAGGCGCGTGTCGAAGCACACCCCCACGTGGTGCCCAAACGCCTCCCTCGTGACGCTGGTCAGGTCAGAGGCCCTGCAGACGAGAGCCCCCGAGCCCGTCCTGAGAGGGGCGCCGGGCGCGCCTTACTATGCGAGAGGGAAGGGTGCCCCAGCAGTGGGCGCGGTGCCTGGGGCATGATCATCGGGCGCCCCAGCCTCCTGACGGCCGTTGAAGGGGAGCTGCTTCTTCTTCTTGGGGATGGCCTCAAGAGGTCGGATGGCACCCTCGTCGTCAGAGTTCTCGACTGCCGCAGCCTGCTAGGCGCGCTCAAGGGAGCACACCGCCACCTTTTCGTCGCGGGCGACCGTGATGATGCCGCTGCTCCCTAGCATCTTGAGGACATTGTAGCCGTGGTGTGTCGCCGCCATGAACTTGGCGAGAGCCGGATACCCGAGGATGGCATTGTACGGGAGGTGAATGTGGGCGACGTCGAAGTCGATGAGCTTGGTGTGGTTGTTGTCGCACTTGCCGAAGGTGACAGGAGGCGAATCTGCCCTATGGCGACGGTGGAGCCATCGGTCACTCCTGAGAAGGGCTTGGTGGGGAGGAGCTGGTCGTATGGCACCTGGAGCATCTCGAATGTCTCAACGGAGAGAACGTTGAGCCCCGCGCCACCATCGATGAGCGTTTTGGTGACGAGGACGTTGCTGATGGTCGGCGCGCAGAGCATGGGGAGCGCGCCGGCGGCGGCCGAGCACTTGAGCTGGTCCATGGAGTCGAAAGTGATGGCGTGCTTGGACCATCTGAGGGGATGCGATGCCTCAAGCTTGGGAAGAGGCGCGTTCACCTCGCGAGTGAACTGCTTGAAGATGCGATGAGAGGCGGGGGCCTGAGCACCGCCCAGGATGCAGGCGATCACGCGTGGCTCCTAGAAGCCCCCAGCCCCATCATCTTGGCAGTTGTCGTTGTTTCTCCTTGGAGGCAGCGGCAGTGGAGGAAGGCCGGCATTGCCCTAAGGACGGTCCTCGCGGGGCTGGTCACGCCAGGGCTGTCGCGAGGTTGGCCCTGCCAGCGGTCCTCACGAGGCTGATCACGCCAGTCCTGGCAGGGGTCGTGGTTGTCCCAGCGGCCACCACCACGGCCTCCTCTGTGGCCGTAGCCGTGGTCGTTGCGCTCGGGGCGGCGGCCAAGGCGCCTGTCACGGATTGCCCTGAGCTCCTGGCAGTCGTTGGTGTTGTGGCTGTGGACGTTGTGGAAGATGCAGAATGGGCGGCTGACCCTGGAGGGCTCACCATGGTCGCGGCCGCGCTTCATCTTGGGCTCCGCGGCTAGCTCGGCGGGGCCCTTGCGCTTCACTTCCTTAGCCTTGGCCTTCTTGTCATCACAATCGGCCTTCCTCTGCCCTCGCACACCTGGTTGCCATGTTGAACATCTCCAGGGCCGAGAACACATCCTCGTGCATGGAGAGCTCCTCCTTCATCTTGACATCCCGGACGCCTTCAGAGAATGCCGAAGTTATGGCCTCGTCCGACACCTTCGGGGTCTTGAGGCGAACGTTCGTGAAGCGCTGTATGTACTTGTGCAGGGTCTCGCCCGGCTACTGCTTTATGAGCCTCAGGTCGCCTGCTGTAGGAGCGCGGTCGTGAGTGCCTTGGAAGTTGGCAATGAAGCGCTCACGCAGCTCGTCCCAGGAGGAGATCGACCTCACTGAGACGTTCAGGAGCCAAGAACTGTAAGTGCATCTAGTGCCCCTTAGTGATTTTGGTGTATTGAAGACTTATAGGTTAAGGGACTAATGAGTTTGTGAGTGTACACAGGTCTATAAGTCTATGAGGAGTTTGTTATTTACGATGAATATCGACCCCCAAAAATGAATGTCTTCAACTGAAGACTTTGGTTTTCTTGAAGACTTTGAAAGTGAAGAAATTGGTGTGACCCTGAAGACTTGATATTCATGCGAGGATTATGAAGCGTGAAGACTTTTATTTTTGTAGTTTCATTTTCTTCTTCTTGAGTCAAAGGAAACACCGTACTGTTAAAGGTGGTCGAGGTAAAACTAAGGAAAAGTTTCCAAGTGATGCTCAACTCAAAATCCTACACCTACCCAATCCTTTCGAGTGAAGCCATTGGAAATCTCATACAGTTTAGTCAAGTTCTTCAGTGACAGAGACGAAGTTCTTCTGTTCTCTGAGGAATTTGTTCTGACTGAGGAGTTAGGAATTCGCCAGTGCGGATTGCCTACAAGTGAGGAACATGATAACCCTGAGGAATTTGATACTCAAATATCCGACCGTTGCTGTGCTACGCGCCAGCTGTCCAAATATCCTACCCACCTAACGGTCATATCAGTGAAGGGCATTTATGTCTTATCATGTCGGGCTGCTCCCTAGGCTATAAATAGCCGCCCCCTACAACCACTAGCTGGTTGGCTGCTCCGAGAGATAGATTGACACTTGTCATTTAGAGCATCCCATCCTCCGAGGACTTTGAGCGAAAATCATCAAGTGAGGAAAAACCCAAAAACCCAAACACCTACAAACCCAAAGTGATTGAGCATCACTGAAGAGATTGTTCCTATGTGGAACCGACGCTTGTTACCTTTGAGGACTGTGCATCCTCCAGACGGTTAGGCGTCATGGTCTAGAGCATCCAAGAGGAAATTGTGGATTGCCGAGTGACCGAGTATGTGAAGGTTTGGAAGTCACCTGAAGACTTACCACGAGTGATTGGGCGAGGTCTGTGTGACCTTAGCTCAAGGAGAATACGGTGAGGACTGTGTGTCCTCAGGTTTAAATACCTAGCCGCTCTAACCAGACGTACAACTGTCACAGCAGTTGGAACTGGTCTACCAAATCATTGTCGTCACCGAGCTACTGGTTCTATTTCCTCAACCCTTTCAATTCCTCGCATACTTGCTATGTATTTGATCATTACTGTTTGAAGACTTTGACTGAAGACTTTCTCAATTTCCTCAGTTCAATTTCTTCAGTCAGTTTGTCTTCAGCCTGCTTGTCCTGTGTTTACGCTACTTGTACTCTGCGCTTGTTTTCATTTCATCATGATGACTGTGCTACTGCTCTGTTATGTTTGCATCTGAGTACTTATTCCGCTGCTAAGTAGTTCGTCGCTTAGGAATTTCCTCAACTTGAAATTCCTCAGTGACGAATTTGTAAAAATCGCCTATTCACCCCCCCCCCCCTCTAGTCGATATAACGCACTTTCAATTGGTATCAGAGCGAGGTACTCCCTTGTTCTGTGTGATTTTGGTTTAACCACCTGGAGTTTTAGTTATGTCGACTGCAGGCATGATAAAGGTCTCGGCTGGGTGTCCTACCTTCGATGGGACGGACTACCCCTACTGGAAGAACAAGATGCGCATGCATCTTGAGGCAATTGACAACGATCTCTGGTACGTTGTGGAAAATGGCGTTCCCTCTATCACTCCTTCCGTAAACGCTGCTGATGTGAAGAGATTCAAGCAACTCGACTCTCAAGCGAAGAATATCATATGTGGCCATCTGAGCAAAGGACAGTATAGCAGAGTGAGTGCTTTGGAGATAGCTAAGCTTATCTGGGATAGGCTGTCCAAGGTCAACGAAGGAGTCTCAACTCAATGTGACTCTCGAGTTGACGTTCTTCGCAATCTCTTCAACCGCTTCAAAAGACTCGACAACGAAAATGTTTAGCAAACCTTTGATCGCCTCACTGACATTTCAAACGAGCTTCAAGCACTGGGTGCCACTGATATCACCAACCATGAAGTGGTGAAGAAATTGCTGAGGTCACTCGATTCTTCATTCGATACACTGGCACTGATGATTCAAGAACGTGGAGACTACAAGTTACTTGATCCTGCTGATATCCTCGAGAGGCTAAATACTCATGAGTTCCAACTTGCTGAGAAGAGAGATCTCTACGGACCGAGCTATGGCAGATCTCGAGCACTGAAAGCCAAGGCAGTCTCTGAATCTGAAGATGAAGATTCTGGTAGCAGCCTTGGTGATCCTGAAGAACTGAGTCAGGAGCTAGCAATGCTCGTGAGGAAATTCCAGAAGTTCTCTAGATGTGGCCGATTTGGAAAATCCTCAAGAGGTGATGACATTAAATCTGATTCCTCATCCCGTGAATACAAGAAGAGAACTTGCCATAAATGCAAGAAACCTGGTCACTACATTACTGATTGTCCTCAGTGGGAGAAGGAATCAAAGAAGAAGAAATACAAGGATGATAGTTCAGATGACTCTAAGAAGAAGAAGAAATCTTCAAAGTCCTCATCGTCAAAATCTTCAAAGTCTTCATCTTACAAGAAGAGCAGCTCCAAGAAAGCTCGGGCATTCATTGGCAAGGAAATGGACTCTGAAGCTGAATCTGAGGAACATGAGGAATAGGAGGCATCTGAGGAGTCAGACTCTGGTGTGGCGAGCCTAGCCCCCGCTACTGCTTATGTTAGCAAGTCCATCTTCAACACTGAGGAAAATGGCTTCCCCAACACTGCTGATGACGGCAACGATGACTATGCTCCCACCTATTGCTTCATGGCAAAAGGTGCCAAGGTATTCAAATATCCCTCCTCTGAATCAAGTGAGGATGAATCTGATGATAACCTCAAACCCAGCTATTCCAAACTTGCTAATATTGCTATTAAACAACAAAAGGCTTTGGAAAAGGTTCAAAATATGCTAGACAAAAGCGATGATCTATTAGGTGAGGAAATGGATCGAACTCAAACACTGACTGATAATCTTCAGCAACTACAGTCTAAGTTTGACAACCTTCAAAGTCGTCATGAAACTCTCTTAGCCGATCATGAGAAGCTTTCTTATGAATTTCTTCAAAGAAAGCAAGATCTTGAGAAGCTAAGGGTGAGTCATGAAGATCTTCAGAAGGAAAATGATTCTTTGCTTGCTCAACAGATCAGTTCCGCTCAGGAAGAATTTATTCCACCATGCTTGAAATGCATTGAACGTGAAACTGCTAATTCTTCACCTGAATGTTCAAATGCTTCTATTGCTGCAAATTCTTCAACTATCTCTGTGGTCACAACTTCCTCATCTGAGGATACCACTAGTATCACTGATGAAAATGCAGGGTTGAAGGAATTGTATGTGACAGGCATGTACAAAAGCCTCAAAGGGCATCAGACTCTTTGTGATGTGCTCAAAAAGCAGATCTTGAACAGGAACCCTAGGAAAGAGGGTATTGCCTTTGAGAGGAAACTCAATGCTGATGGAACCTACTGGAAACCTGAGCAGTATCCCAAAACCTCATGGGTTGCTGTGAAGGGACCTCCCGTAGATCCATCCACTTTATCTGGCTTTACTTGTGAATCCTCATATTCATCTGATGAGTCATTTGACTCCAACTATAAACTGTTCAAAAATCAGAATGGTGAAGTATTTGCTAGATATGTTGGATCTAACTGCAGGAATGGTCCCCCTATGAAGAAAATCTGGGTTCCCAAAAGGTGCCTTGAAAGTCTTCAGGTGAATGTCCTCATGACACCACCTGTGAAGAATAAGAACCCCAGATCAAATTCTTCATATGGATCCAAGTCCTCTTATGGATCAAATTCCTCACATGAATCCAAGTCCTCTTATGGATCAAATTCCTCACATGGATCCAAGTCCTCACATGATCATCATCATGCTAACGCTTCTGTTTCGCAGGGAAAATCTAAGAGTTCTGATTATGTGCATTATTCTTCAAATCATTATATTCATAAGTCCTCAAAGAATTTCTCTGCTTACTCATAGGTCTATGTTAATCCCTCTCCTGTGAAACGAAGCACTCTGGCTTCAATGCCACCTTTCTCTTATGGAGCTCGTAGAATGATGAACTCTTTGCCACCCCTCCAGATATGGGTGGTGAAGAAAAAGAACTAATCTCTTATGTAGGGTCAGGTCTCCAGATGAACTAAATCGTCTGAAGAATTTGCAGGAGACCTGAAATGCTTGAAAGGACGCAAGCTAATCATGAAGAAATGATTTATTCATTTCTCACGTCCTCACATTGCTATATATATATATATATATATACATATGTTGCTTTAATTGATGAAATATGTCTGATGAATTTGATGTCATATTCTTCACTCTGAAGTATATGAGTTCGTAAGATGCACTAATTCATCTGCAGGATGATTTACCCAAAGCTACTGAGTGGGTCCTCGATAGTGGATGTACAAATCACATGATCGGTGACAAGAGCTTACTGATGAACACTCCTTTATCTCCATCACACTTGAAGAATATCACCTACGCTGATAAAGGAAAAAGCAAGGTGTTGGGTCTAGGTAGGGTTGCAATCTCAAAGGATCGACACATGGATAAAGTCATGCTTGTCGAGTCCCTCGGATTCAACCTCATGTCTGTCTCAATGCTTTGTGATCTTGATATGGTTGTTGTCTTTGGCAAATATCGTTGCTTAGTACTCATGGAATCTGACAATTCCAAAGTCTTCGAAGGCTTTAGGAGAGGAGACTTGTATATTGTTGATTTCTCTATAGGACCACAGCCTGCCACTTGTCTACTTGCTAAAGTTTCAGAAGGCTGGCTATGGCATCGACGACTGGGTCATGCTGGCATGAGGAACTTACACACGCTCGTGAAGAAAAAGCACGTCATTGGCATCGAGGGTGTCAAATTCCTCAAAGATCATCTTTGTGGGGCTTGTGAGGCTAGAAAAATGACCAGAGCCAAGCACCCCTCGAAGACTATTATGACTACTTCTCGTCCTTTTGAATTGCTTCATATGGATCTCTTTGGCCCTACTCATTATGCCACACTAACAAATGCAGCATCTCTATATGGCTTTGTCATTGTTGATGACTATTCTCGTTACACATGGGTGCATGTCATTACTTACAAAACTGAAGTGCAGGAAGTCTTCAGACGATTTTCCTCAAGGGCTTCGACGAATTTCGGCGTGAAGATCAAGCATATACGTAGTGACAATGGGACCGAGTTCAAGAATACTGGTCTTGATGACTATCTCGATGAACTTGGTATTACTCATGAGCTATCTGCCCCATACACTCCTCAGCAGAATGGCATTGTGGAGCGCAAGAACAGGACTCTTGTTGAGATGGCTCGCACCATGCTTGATGAATACAAGACACCTCATCACTTCTGGCCTGAGGCAATTGATACTGCATGCCACATCATCACCAGGGTATATCTTCACAAATTCTTCAAGAAGACCTCATATGAACTCCTCACTGACAAGAAACCCAATGTGAGTTATTTCAAAGTCTTCGGTGCTAAATGTTGGATTAGAGATCCTCATCACAATTCTAAATTTGCACCGAAAGCACATGAAGGTTTTATGCTTGGTTACGGAAAGGACTCGCACACCTACAGGGTCTTCAACACCTATCACAACAAGGTTGTTGAAACTGTAGATGTGCGGTTCGATGAAACTAACGGCTCGCAAAGAGAGCACCTACCTCCTGTGCTAGATGAAAAGACGCCTGAGGAAACCATCAAGTTCAAAGCTACTGAGGATGTCATTCCTACTGAAGAATCTGCTGAAGAAATCATTCCAGAACATGAAGAACAGCATGCTGGCGCACCTGAAGAAAATGGCTGTGAAGAAAATGCTGAGCCAAATCAAAGTCGTCAACCTGCTCATCCTCGCGTTGCAAATGAAGTACAGATTGAGAGAATCATCAACGACATCAACGCACCAGGTCCTCTGACTCGCTCAAAAGCTTCACATTTGTCTAACTTTTGTGGGCATTTTGCTTTCGTCTCTATCACAGAGCCCACCAAAGTTGATGAGGCATTTCTGGAGCCTGAATGGATTCAAGCGATGCAAGAGGAATTACATCAATTCAAGCTGAACAATGTGTGGGAGCTTGTCAAGCGACCGGACCCATGCAAGCACAATATCATCAGTACCAAATGGATCTACCGCAACAAGCAAGATGAAAATGGCCTAGTGGTGAGGAACAAGGCTCGTCTTGTAGCTCAAGGCTACACACAGGTTGAAGGAATTGATTTCGATGAAACTTTTGCACCTGTTGCTAGACTTGAGGCTATTCGCATATTGCTTGCTTATGCTAACCATCATAATATCATCTTATATCAAATGGATATGAAAACTGCATTCCTCAATGGTAAGCTTGAGGAAGAAGTATATGTTGCTCAACCCCCAGGTTTTGAAGATCCTAAGCATCCTGACAAAGTCTTCAGACTCAATAAGGCCCTCTATGGCCTCAAGCAGGCCCCTCGGGCGTGGTATGATACTTTGAAGGAATTCCTCATGAAGAAAGGCTTCAAACCCGGTTCACTCGACCCAACTCTTTTCACCAAAACCTATGATGATGAACTATTCGTGTGCCAAATATATGTTGATGATATTATCTTTGGCTGTACTAACCAACATTACAGTGACGAATTTGCCTACATGATGAGTGAGGAATATCAAATGTCCATGATGGGAGAATTGAAATTCTTCTTAGGTCTTCAAATTCGTCAACAACGCAATGGCATCTTCATTTCTCAAGAGAAATACCTCAAGGACGTTCTGAGGAAATTCGGTATGCAAGAATGCAAAGGTGTCAAAATCCCTATGCCCACAAATGGCCATCTATGCACTGATGAAAATGGAATAGACTTCGATCAAAAGGTATACCGCTCCATGATTGGCTCTTTATTGTACCTATGTGCATCTAGGCCGGATATTATTCCTAGTGTTTGCATGTGTGCCCGTTTTCAAGCTACGCCGAAGGAATGACACCATAAGACTGTGAAACATATTCTTCGATATCTAGCTCACACTCCAACACTTGGATTATGGTATCCCAAGGGCTCGGCTTTTGATCTCATTGGATATTCTGACTCTGACTATGCTGGTGATCGTGTGGACCGCAAGTCAACATCAGGCACATGCCATTTCCTCGGACGATCCTTAGTATGTTGGTCCTCGAAGAAGCAGAACTGTGTATCACTCTCTACTGCTGAAGCTGAGTATATTGCTGCTGGTTCTTGCTTTGCTCAATTGCTATGGATGAAGCAAACCCTCAAGGACTACGGCATCAATGTGAAGAATGTGCCACTCTACTGCGACAATGAGAGTGCCATCAAAATTGCTCATAACCCAGTTCAGCACTCGAAGACAAAGCACATCGAGATTTGTCATCATTTTCTTCGAGATCATGTGTTGAAGGGTGACATCTCTATTGATCCCGTGAAGTCTGAAGAACAGCTAGCGGATATCTTCACAAAGCCCTTGGATGAGAAGAGATTTAGCAAATTGCGGTGTGAGCTAAATATCTTAGAATCTTCGAATGTCCTTTGAAAAGGACACACATCCTAACACTTATGCAAATTGATGACTTAGATGTGCAACACATGAAGAAACGTTTTTCTTCAATCAATGAAGACTAACCCTCTAAGTGTGAAGAAATTAATGAAGAATTTGATTCTCAGAGCCCTACGACAATTGTACGCGGTGTCTGAAATCATCATTCTTACACGGTGGGTCACGCCACCACAAAAATTTGAAAATTTTCAAAATTTGAGTTTTTCATCATTGTGCAAATTCTTCAAATTTTCAAATTCTTCAACTTTGCAAAGTCTTCACTCTTTCCGACTGTGTTCTTCATTGACTATATATATATATTTGAGTTTTCAGTCCTCTACAGCATTCACTTATTGCTAATTCTTCAAGTTGATTTCCTTCTAAGTGAATGTGATCGGACCCGTTCCCCCTCTATGCTAAACTCAATCCAGTCCGTTCACAAATTCTTCATGTGCGTTCTATTTGAAACCCGTTCAAAGTCTTCACTGTGTCATTGACAGCTGAAGAATTTGTGAACAAAACATTAAAATATTCTTATCTAAATTTTCGGCTTTTGCCGCTCAAACCGTTCCATATCCCTCGATAAGATTTATCTATTCACTCACGATCTAACACGATCTCCACTTCACAGTACGTGGGTGACACATGTCGCTAGGATAAGAAGGGTCAGGGGCACGTTCGTCCGTTTTCTTCGGACGAGCGGTTTTTCACCTCGGCTATAAATACCCCTCGCCCTCCTCATAGCTCATTTACCCCACTCGATCTTACTCCCTCGCTCGAGCTCACAAACCTAGCACCGCCGCTACACTCCATCGTCGCCGATGAGGAAGAGCTTCACTGCCTCGACCTCATCGCCGTCGTACTCACGCCGGCCGCGGAAATCTTCACTCCGCCGCCGCCGTAGCTGTTTTCCATCGCCAAGTTAGGGCGTGGAAGATCTGAACGGACGAACTTCTCCACTGCTACTCTCAGTTCGTCGTGTTCTTCGTCAAGGGTAAATAAAATTTATTTTTACTGCCCTTGTTGATTCTGATGATTTCCACAAAATCTTCAAAAGGTGTTTATTCTTCAACTTTCATGTTCTTAAACACCAACTTGCTTCTGTCCTTGATCAGTTTCTCTAAGCAACATTTTTCTTCAAGATTCCTCAATTGTGTGGATTTTCAATCTACACAACTCTGGAACCTAAGTCAAAATGCTTAGTGAAATTCCTCAAGACACCCCTGGTCATCTTCCTCAAACTTGATACTTTCGAAAATCTTCTGAGAACGCATATGATCTCTCCAAAACTCTTCGCACCTATATTCTGTTCACAGGTACACATGTCCGCTGCTGAATCTCTAGGTCTCATCAACTTAACTCATTTGCAGCGTTCCTTCAAGAAAAATTGCATACCTCATCAGAAAATTCGATTGTTCAAAATCCTCAAGTGAATAAAATGGCTGATGGTAAAAGACCTCAGAAGGGAGGAAAAAGGCCAGAGACAAATACTGCTTTTGAGATCCCTGATGACATCTATGATGAATATTGTACTCCTGATGAAGCAACTCATGGCAAGGAGAACAAAAATCAGCGCAAAGTGCGCATTCAGAAGATTGAGAGGAGATGGGCAAGAGAATGGAGGGAATATCGCTATGTCACTCCTAAGTACATGAAGAAATTCGCTGTTAACCCTCCATGTCCAAGACCTCCATTGGCTCCTGGCCAAGAAGCTGATCCCACTAGCATCAGAAGAGGTGAGGAATTTCCTCAGGAGTGGGCTAAGCGTCAAGCCAAGCTGGCCAAAGTGGCTAAAGAGGCAGTGAAGAAATTCAATGAAGATTCTGTTGCTGCCACCGCTGAGGCCTCTGCTATCAAGCCTAAGAAGGCTATGCTGAAGAAATCAGCTGTCAAGACAAGTTCCTCAGCTGCAAGGCCCTCACGGCCTGTTCCTCAAGCAAATTCCTCAAAAGCAGCTCCAACTCCCTCAGTTGCAAAATCCTCAGCTGCTCCTACAATGTCCTCAGCACCTGTGCATCTTGCCACATGCCAAAGGACCACTGGAATCTCAATTGCTTCAGGAGTCTCTGCAAGTTCTTCAGCTCCACCTCAGTCTTCAACAACTCCTATCTTGCTGAAGAAAAAGGCCACTGCTGGACGAGGCACAAGGCCAAGTCCTCACAAGAAGCAAGTCGCCTTTCAGGTTCCGTCAAGCGAAGACGAAGCTGATGATGAAGAATTAGCTGAGATCATCAGAGATCGACAACAAAGGGCCTCTAGTGCCAAAGCCAGTGCTGTGCCCCTCATGCTGGATCCAACGAAGATCCTTGATTTCATCGATCTATGGCACAAGGATCCAAATACACCTTTGCCTGAATTAAACCTCACTCCTGGTCAAAGTCACATGTTGACGGCCTTCATAAATGAAGAGAAATGGAAATTTGAAAAGGCCAGGCAGGTGAAGAAGGCTCAGTACAAGAAGGAGCGTTTTCTGAAGAACAATGTTGTGAAAATGTCTCCTGAAGAACTTGTGTCTATGCAGGCTGAGATCAAAGCACTCAGTGATGAATTTCATGCATTCCGTGCAGATTGGCTAGGTGCCAAAGTCAGATTCGTCAGAATGGCAAAAGGATTTACTCCAAGTGTTGCAGCTTCATCGCAACCCAAATTTCCTCAGACTGGAACATCTGTTCAGTCTGCTAAAGAAAATGAAAGCGCCAGAGCTGATGAAGAAATTCCAGTCTCTGAAGAAAATGCCAGGGCAACCTCCAATATTGCGCCTGAAGACCAATCCAGGCCAGTTGAAGCATCTGCTACTGTGCCTGAGGAATCTGAACAAGCCAGGGCAACTGCATCAGTTGTGCCTGAAGAAATTCAACCAATTTCCTCTGCTCCTCCTGCACCGATGACAAGCATCAACCTTCCTTCTGCAACAGAAGCGAAGAAAACCAAGGCTGCGGAGCGAGCAGCTGTGAAGAAAAGGAAAGCATCTGCCTCCTCAGAGTCTTCAGCTCCCAAGAAAGTGAAGACTTTGACGAGTTCATCTGAAAACCCAATTGATGCTATTCCAATATCAAGCATACCATCAAAGGAGATCATTCCCTTTGGTGAGAAATATGAAATTCCAAGTAAATCTGATGAAGATGATCCTTCTGCTGCTTCGACAGAGCAGATGGATAAAGAAATTGAAGTGGATACTTTCCCTTCAACCCCACTGGTATCATCGCCCATGCCTCAGTTCACAGCTGAAGAGGCAGGCGTCGAAGGAATTGAAGAAGATGAGGATGTGGATATTGGGTCTACAACACCTATTCTAAATGATGACTTTTGGGAAAGTCATCACCCCAATTCACCTCTGACAACCCCGCTACATCATGTTCCTCAGTCCCCTATGCCAACTGAAGAAATTCATACGGGCTCTGATTAACGTCAAGCTTCACTTCATTCTATTCCTGAAGAAGTTCCAGTCACTAGCGCTGATGTACATATGTCTGAAGAAATGGAGGCCAAGGCTGCTGCTGCAATTCCTCAGCCTGTGGCTCCAGTGGCTATACCTCAAGAGGCTATAAATTCTTCAACTGTTAATCTTCAGCCCAAGCCACAGAACCCTCACTCCAAGAAGCAGAAGTTTAATGCTGAGGATTTCTTCAATGAGCACATATTCTTCACTGACTACAATCCCTATGACTCTGCTCGACTTCGTCGCAAGCGCTTCTGGACTGCAAGCCAGATGAACTTCTATTCCTCATTGTTGTTTGATAAGGATAAGATCTTTGAACATGAGCAAATTCCTCATGTAGATATGGAGTCGCTGCCCTGCTTCACCCCAGTCCTCAGTGTTCTTCATGACGCTGGGTTACTCAATTTCTGCACCGACATCTGCGATTGGAATGAAGAACTCATTCTTCAATTCTTCGCCACGCCGCACATTACTGGAAATGTTGATGATGTCAATTCATGGGTATTGGACTGGATGACCGATAATACTCATTTCAAAGCACCGGCCTCTGAATTGCTTCATGCCGTCCCAGTCAGTCCTCCCACTGAAGGTGCAAGGCTTCTCTATGTTGAACCTGAACTGTCTGATCATCTAATGCAAGTGCTGATGAAGCCTTTGAAGCCAGGCCAAGCTCCAAGGACCAAATTCCTTGTCAAGGAATTGCTCTATGTACCAAGGACAGTTTATCGCATATTGACCAAAATCCTCAGTCCAATCAAGGGCCACAACTCTGATGATGAAGAAGTTGTTGGCATTATGAAGAATCTGCTGTTCAATATCATTCACGGTATTCCTATCAACTACCACGATTTCTTCATGAGGACTTTGGCCAATGCTGCTCTGTCACCTTTTGAGTTGAAGCCTTATGCTCCCTGGATCATGAAGTTCATCAGATCAAGGTCTTCAATTCATTATAAGGCTGATTTTCAAAATCATCTCAGCTATTTGCCTCCCATTGAAGTCCTCAAACGGACTATTTCCTCAGCTGACGAGAAGGGCAAGGCTGCTGTTATTGATGAAGGTACTCGTCCATTGGATGGACAGTTTCGCAAAGCTACTTCCTATTCCACCAATGATGACTCTGCAACTCAAGATTCTGCCGCCAAAGCTTCAGAACATCATCCTCAAGCCACAGCTCCGCGTGTGATGACTGATCGTGAACTTCTCCTTAGTCTTCATCAAAAAGTTGATCGAAATCACAAGTGGGTCAAGCGTCAGTTTGGTGCAATTCTTTAGAACATGACAGTCACTCAAAATACTGTGAAGAAGAATCACTACTACTTGCATGAAGTTTTTGACCGCACTTGGGCCATTCTGTCTAATCTTTATAGTGCTGAAGAACTCAAGGAGATGGGATTCCAACAGGACTTTGACTGGTCTCAGCCACCTTCGAAGAAATTCAAGAAAGTCAAAGTTCCTCAGCTTGTTGCCAGTTCATATTCTTCATCGCGCGAGACGGATGAAGCTGAAGACTTGAACGACACTGCGGCAGGCCCTACCTCAACGGACGACCCCAACAATGCTGGCGCTCCTCCATCGACATCATGATGATATTCTTCAAGGGCGTTAGTCCTCATTTTTCGTCCCTTTTGGTCATTCGATGACAAAGGGGGAGAAATTTGAGTTAGTCTTCAAGCGGGTCTTATATATGGGCTATATTTCTGTTAAGTTTCAACTCTTGCTCTTCTGAGGTGTTTGCTCTGATGAGTTGTAAACTTAAGTCCTATGGTGGTCTGATACTTTTGAACTGCCTTCTGCATGCTTATTTCCTCAAGTATCTTAATGCACGCATGCTGAATTTCGTCAGACACCATATCTCATCATGCATTTAGAATTCTTCATATCATATGTTAAATGCGTGTATGAAATTCAAGATATAGGAGGAGATCTCCATGATATTACTCAACAATGTGCATTTGCTATTTTCAAAGAAAATTCCTCAAATATGCACATCTTCAGGGGGAGTTCTTCTATATCTTGCAGTCAAATTCCTCAATATCAGTATTTACACTTCATATGTTTATCCCCGTTGAAAACTTAACCTATATTGTCATCAATCACCAAAAAGGGGGAGATTGTAAGTGCATCTAGTGCCCCTTAGTGATTTTGGTGTATTGAAGACTTATAGGTTAAGGGACTAATGAGTTTGTGAGTGTACACAGGTCTATAAGTCTATGAGGAGTTTGTTATTTACGATGAATATCGACCCCTAAAAATGAATGTCTTCAACTGAAGACTTTGGTTTTCTTGAAGACTTTGAAAGTGAAGAAATTAGTGTGACCCTGAAGACTTGATATTCATGCGAGGATTATGAAGCGTGAAGACTTTTGTTTTCGTAGTTTCATTTTCTTCTTCTTGATTCATAGGAAACACCGTACTGTTAAAGGGGGTCGAGGTAAAACTAAGGAAAAGTTTCCAAGTGATGCTCAACTCAAAATCCTACACCTACCCAATCCTTTCGAGTGAAGCCATTGGAAATCTCATACAGTTTAGTCAAGTTCTTCAGTGACAGAGACGAAGTTCTTCTGTTCTCTGAGGAATTTGTTCTGACTGAGGAGTTAGGAATTCGCCAGTGCGGATTGCCTACAAGTGAGGAACATGATAGCCCTGAGGAATTTGATACACAAATATCCGACCGTTGCTGTGCTACGCGCCAGCTGTCCAAATATCCTACCCACCTAACGGTCATATCAGTGAAGGGCATTTATGTCTTATCATGTCGGGCTGCTCCCTAGGCTATAAATAGCCGCCCCCTACAACCACTAGCTGGTTGACTGCTCCGAGAGATAGATTGACACTTGTCATTTAGAGCATCCCATCCTCCGAGGACTTTGAGCGAAAATCATCAAGTGAGGAAAAACCCAAAAACCCAAACACCTACAAACCCAAAGTGATTGAGCATCACTGAAGAGATTGTTCCTGTGTGGAACCGACGCTTGTTACCTTTGAGGACTGTGCATCCTCCAGATGGTTAGGCGTCATGGTCTAGAGCATCCAAGAGGAAATTGTGGATTGCCGAGTGACCGAGTATGTGAAGGTTTGGAAGTCACCTGAAGACTTACCACGAGTGATTGGGCGAGGTCTGTGTGACCTTAGCTCAAGGAGAATACGGTGAGGACTGTGTGTCCTGGACTGTGTGTCCTCAGGTTTAAATACCTAGCCGCTCTAACCAGACGTACAACTGTCACAGCAGTTGGAACTGGTCTACCAAATCATTGTCGTCACCGAGCTACTGGTTCTATTTCCTCAACCCTTTCAATTCCTCGCATACTTGCTATGTATTTGATCATTACTGTTTGAAGACTTTGACTGAAAACTTTCTCAATTTCCTCAGTTCAATTTCTTCAGTCAGTTTGTCTTCAGCCTGCTTGTCCTGTGTTTACTCTACTTATACTCTGCGCTTGTTTTCATTTCATCATGATGACTGTGCTACTGCTCTGTTATGTTTGCATCTGAGTACTTATTCCGCTGCTAAGTAGTTCGTCGCTTAGGAATTTCCTCACCTTGAAATTCCTCAGTGATGAATTTGTAAAAATCGCCTATTCACCCCCCCCCCCTCTAGTCGATATAACGCACTTTCAAGAACGCGCGTCGTCCTTGAGGGCCATGGGGAAAGAGTTCGCCATGACCTTCTCATCGTCGTTCGCCGCCTTGATGCTTAGCTCATAGAGCTGGAGGAACTCAGCGGGATCAGGAGTGCCGTCGTAGCGCAGAGGCAGATCCGGCTTGAACTTGCCGGGCCAGATGACACGGCGCAGCTCCGGGGTCAAAGCACGGCAGCCTGCCACACTCACAGGGGCCGGTCGCATGGGAGGAGCTTGGTCTTGGCGCCCACACGCCACCGCCTCTGGTAGCACGTGGTCTTGACGCGGTGGCGCCGGAAGCGCGCGCGCCTCTCCTTGGGGCTGCTCCACCACCTGGCAGCTTTCTTCATCGCGCACCGGCGCCGTGCGCAGTGGGTCGCGCTGGGGTGCCTCACGCCTGGGCTCGGGGTCCACGCCATGCAGAGGAGGTGCACCATGAGCCACGTCACCTGCCAGGGACGGCAGAGGACGAGGCGAACGGGACAGTGCAGGAGCCTCGCTGGCGGTGTTGACAAGCTCGGCGATGCGGCCGAGCCAGTCGTCGTAGAGGTCGTTGGCTGGACGATAGGACAGAAGCTCACGCGCCATGAGCAGCACAGCATGCATGTTCGCTGGCTCGCCACGAGCGTGAGAAGATGATGTCGTGGCCGGAGTCAGTGATGGAGTCGCGGTGCGGCCATCGCGACGCATGAACGATGGTGGCGATGAATCCTGCTGTTCGCGGGTAGCAGGGTCGGTGGCGGCATTAGCCATCGGGGAGGCAGAGCGGCGAGGAGCGCCATTGCCCATGGGTGCCGTCTGGGCGACACGAGCGGCCCAGCGCTCGGCACGGACACGGCGAGCATCGGCCATAGGAATGGCGGAACGGCAGCGGAGCGAACGGTGGAAGAGAGGCTTCGACACGCCCCTACCTGGCGCGCCAAATGTCGGATTCAGGGCTCCGCAGACCAAGAAAGGTTCGAACTCTAAGGCATGTGCGAAGAACTCAACCTATCTAGCCAACCAGCTCGTTGCCCTATGGCCTAGCTCGAGGAACAAGGAAGAAGATGAATACGACAGTTTACCCAGGTTCGGGCCACCTTGCGGTGTAAGACCCTACTCCTGCTTTGTGGTGGATTTGCCTAATGAGGGGCTGAGGATGAACAAGTACAAGGGATGAACAACCTCACGAGGTTTGCTCCGGTGAGGGTGGAAAGGATCCGATCGGGGGCTCCCTATGGTGGTGGCTAACCTATATTTATAGTGACCTCAGTCCTCTTCCCCCAAAACGTAGGCGGGAAGGGATTCCACAATGGCCAATTTGAAAGGGGACAAGTACTACATCTTATCCTGAAGAAAGGTGGTCTTCGCCTACAAAGCTTCTGGTCGTGATGCTGCGGTAGGCTCGGCGATGACATCCTTCCTGCCGTCCTGGTGGTCTTGGTCTTGGTCTTGTTGCACTGGAATGGAAACCTTTGCCAGAGTCCTCGTGAACCCACGCCTGCGCTTGCCTCCTTAGCACCAAAGAGGAAACTGTCTTCCCTGCGCCCGCTGGCACCCTCCTGGCCTTGGTCGTCATGTCTTGCGTCACCGCAGCCTCATGAGGTTGGGCACCTGCATATCAATCTCCGCTCCTCAGGAGGCAGCCTGGGGAGGCCGCTCCCTCGGGAGGTCTTGGCGTCATCTGCCTCGCGAGGCTTGATCCCTTGCGAGGGTCTTGTCTTTGGTAGTCTTGTAGATGGGCCATACCAGGCCGTTGATGAAGCCACGTCGTGGGCCATAGGCTGGCAAGTCTAGGTACCCTGGTTCCCAGAACGCCGACAATGCTAAACTCAAGGGCAAGGTAGGTTACTTACTCGTCAGGGTCGACCCACGTCCTCTTCTTCTCCTTCTTGGCCGGGGCAGGGGCGCCCCCGTCTCTCCCTGACGCGGCCTTGGTCATGCTCGGGGGACCAGCGGGGCGCTCTTCGGCCGGCCCTGGCGTGGCGCTGCCGCCTGGAGAGGCAGAGGGGCCACCCTGAGGGCTCTCGACCGGTAGGGTTGCGTCCGCCCAGCGGCGGTCGCACCGCCCTCCAGCTGCAGCTAGGACAGGGACGGGACTGGCATCTCGACCGCCCTGCCAGGGCGTGGGGCGCCCTCCGAAGATGAATCTGCTGCGCTCTTCCTTGGGGTCGCCTGGCCCGACGCTCACAGAATCCTGGGGGCGGATCCTGACCTCGTGAGGACCCCGGCGGGGCGTGGGGAATCCACAGCTGGGAGCTCGTCGATTTCATCATCATCGGCAAGGTTGCAGAGGAGCTCACTCTGCGACAGGGGAGACACTTCCTCTAGGTCATCATCCTCGGTCCCCTCCAAGTCTTCTTCGTCGTCGTTGTCGCCGGAGGACACCGACACGGGGGAGTTGGGACGCTCGGGCGACACGAGCCCCAGCTCGTTGAAGGCAGGCATGGAGGCGACCAGCTCCTCCCTGTCGTTGCGGCGGTACAGCGGGACGCAAGCCCCGGGGAGGTTCCCCGGGTCGCCGCTGAGCAGGACGGCCATGGCCTTGTCCAGCTCCTTGCTCGTCAGGCTCTCGGCGCGCAGCTTGATGCCGTCCGTCGCGCCCTGGAATTCCCACATGGGGCGCGTGTGCGACTGGAGCGGCGCCAAGCGCTGCATCAGGAACACCTTGATGACCCACAAGTATATGGGATCAATTGCAGCCTTTTTCATAAGTAAGAGTCTCGAACCAACGAGGAACAGAACGAAATGACAAGCGGTTTTTAGCAAGGTAATGTCTGCAAGTACTGAAATTGTAAGTAGCAGAGTAGTTTGATAGCCAGATAATTTGTAACGAGCAAGTAACAATAGTAGTAACAAAAGTGCAGCAAGGTAGCCCAATCCTTTTGAGGCAAAGGACAGGCCAAAACGGTCTCTTATAATAAGCAAAGCGTTCTTGAGGGTACACGGGAATTTCATCTAGTCACTTTCATCATGTTGGTTTGATTCGTGTTCGCTACTCTGATAATTTGATATGTGGGTGGACCGGTGCTTAGGTGCTGTTCTTACTTCAACAAACCTCCTACTTATGATTAACCCCCTCGCAAGCATCCGCAACTATGAGAAAAGTATTAAGAATAAATTCTAACCATAGCATTAAACTTTTGGATCCAATCGGTCCCTTACGGAATAGCGCATAAACTAGGGTTTAAGCTTCTGTCACTCTCGCAACCCATCATCTAATAACTACTTCACAATGCATTCCCTTAGGCTCAAATATGGTGAAGTGTCATGTAGTCGACGTTCACATGACACCACTAAGGGAATCACAACACACATACTATCAAAATATCAAACACATATCAAGTTCACATGATTACTTGCAACATGATTTCTCCCGTGACCTCAAGAACAAAAGTAACTACTCACAAATGATAATCATGCTCAAGATCAGAGGGGTATTAAATAGCATATTGGATCTGAACATATAATCTTCCACCAAATAAACCATATAGTAATCAACTACAAGATGTAATCAACACTACTAGTCACCCACAAGCACCAATCTATAGTTCCGGTACAAAGATTGAACACAAGAGATGAACTAGGGTTTGAGAGGAGATGGTGCTGTTGAAGATGTTGATTGAGATTACCCTCCCCAAGATGGGAGAGTTGTTGGTGATGATGATGGCGATGATTTCCCCCTCCAGGAGGGAAGTTCCCCCGGCGGAATCGCTCCGCCGGAGGGCAAAAGTGCTCCTGCCCAAGTTCCGCCTCGAGACGGCGGCGCTCCATCCCGAAAGTCCTCTCCTTATTTTTTCTAGGTCAAAATGACTTATATACCAGAAGATGGGCACCGGAGGTGGGCCGAGGGGAGCACAACCCACCAGGGCGCGCCTAGGCTTTTTGGCGTGCCCAGGTGGGTTGTGCCCACCTGGTGGGCCCCCTCTGGTACTTATTGGCTCCAATATTTATCATTTATTCCGTAAAAAATCCCCGTAAAGTTTCAGCTCATTTGGAGTTGTGAAGAATAGGTAGCCTGACGTAGCTTTTTCACGTCCAGATTTCCAGCTGCCGGAATTCTCCCTCTTTGTGTGTACCTTGCATATTATGAGGGAAAAGGCATTAGAATTACTCCAAAAAGAATTATTATGCATAAAAACATTATAAATAACAGTAGGAAAACATGATGCAAAATGGACGTATCAACTCCCCCAAGCTTAGACCTCGCTTGTCCTCAAGCGAAAACCGAAATCGAAAAACATGTCCACATGCTTAGAGAGAGAGGTGTCGATAAAAACAAAATACGGACATAGAAGCATCATGTAATTTTATTATAACAGCAACAAACTTTTAACATAAAACTTTGATCATAGAACTTTTATCATAGACTTCTCATGAATAAGGAACAATTCATCAAACAATCGAAGTATAAAGCATAAACTCTATTAGAAACCAACAAACTATGTTCTCAGTCAACTTTGCAACTATAATTCATCATCTTTTCAGGAAGGGTCATGTATCGGAGCCTTTAGGCAAGTCCACATACTCAACCATCATATAGTCTTCTATGATTGCTAACACTCACCGCATACACATGAGCAAAACGTTTCAACCGGACACATAGAAAGATAGGGGCTTATAGTTTCGCCTCCCAACATATTCACCTCAAGGGTGATGTCAACAATAATAACTCATGCTGCCCATATTCAACTGGACATATGTGCCTAGATCTTTCCTCACCACATGATGCTTGCCAAAGGAGAAAAATAAAAGGAAAAGAGAGAAAAACTTTGACTCTTGCATAAAATTAAATACATAAAA
Source organism: Thinopyrum elongatum (assembly GCA_011799875.1). NCBI lineage: Eukaryota > Viridiplantae > Streptophyta > Magnoliopsida > Poales > Poaceae > Thinopyrum > Thinopyrum elongatum. Next base: position 227,467,682 of record CM022299.1, read on the forward strand.
GTAAAAGATAGGCCCTTCGCAGAGGGAAGCAGAGGTTGCCATGCGCTTATTTTTTTTGTATGCTCAACCCCTTAATGCAAAAGAACATCATGTTATATTGCCCCTTGTGATGGCAACCTTTATTATGCAGTCTGTCGCTTTTATTCTTCACCATCACAAGTTCGTACAACGCTCAATTTTCTCTTACACTAAATGATCTCACACTTTTAGAAGCAATTTTTATTGCCTTATTGCACCGATGACAACTTACTTGAAGGATCTTACTCAATACATAGGTAGATATGCTGGACTCTCGAAAATAAGATTTGGGTTTAAGGGTTTTTTGGATGCACAAGTAGTATCTCTACTTAGTGTGGAATTTTTGGCTAGCAAAGATGGGGGGCAAGCACCACATGTTGAAGGATCTATGACAATATAACTTCTATGTGAATATGAACAAACATAAATCATTAAGTTGTCTTCCTTGTCCAACGTCCACAATTTTGGCATATAATATTTTGATGGGGGCTCACAATCACAAAAGATTTCCATGATAGTGTATTTATATGTGAATCTTCTCTTCCCTTATTAATTCTTTCATGAGTTGCATCATTGACTAATGCTATGTTTGTCAATCTCTAATAAAAATTTCTACTTATACTTTTCCTTATGTGGTGTTATCACCTATAATAGGATTAGCATATGATCTTTTCATTTATTTCATTTCTCTTTATTGAAACATGAAAGTAAAGAAAGCAAAAACTCAAACTAAACTTTATTATATATCTCGCACACAATTACAAGGATGGATTACTAAGCAAGCTCTCAAAAAGAAAGGATCGAACTAAACTTTTATTCATCTAAAGCAAAAGATAACCATGGATCGAACTAAGAAAAGTAAAGGCAAAAGATAGTGGGGGTGATACAATACCGGGGCACCTCCCCCAAGCTTGGCGGAAGCCAAGGGGAGTGCCCATACCCGATACTCAATTTTCTTTTGGTGATGAAGAAGGAGGTGGTGGTGATGATGAAGTAGAAGCAATCTTGTCCTCGGGTTTCCATGGCAGGGGCTCACCATTATAAGAGGAGGAGTGAGTCTCACGGGTCCTGCAACTGGCAGCCAAACTCATACCTTTAAACCTTGCCTCATATTCAAAGACTTGGTTTTGGAGGTCGTAGATCTGGCTCTGGAGGAAGTTGATTTGCTTGTTGTAGGAGAAGACGATGTCCTTCATGGACTTGACCTCCACCTTGAGATCACGGGTATAGGCCGCGATCATGAGGTGATTGGCATTGAGTCCACGTTCCACCATCCCCTTGCATCGGAAAACATCCTGCTCCACAGCTTCAAGCCTAGCCTCCACGGATCCAGTCCCCTTGGGGCCTTGCACATCGCGGATGTGGAGCACCCCCTCACGCATCTGGATAGCTTGAGGGTGCTGCATCACCTCCCACAGATATGGGTTGATGACGTTCTCGAAGAACTTGTCCTTGGAGGAGCTTGAAGCAGCCATGGTGGATTAGATTTGTCAGAAAACAGCAAGGAAAAGAAAACAGGAGATTTCTCCGCGATACGGAGGTCAATAGGTTCGGGGGGTATATAAAGAATTTTTTATCTTGGGAAACAAGCAAACGGAAGAAAAACGGAGTCCGGAAGGTACCCGAGGTGGGCACAACCCACCTGGGCGCGCCTGGCAAGCCAGGTGCGCCCTGGTGTCTTGTGCCCACTAGGTGTGCCTTCCTGGTTGCTTCTTATTTTCCTAATTTTCTAAATATTCCAAAACTGACAAAAAATATTTTTGCGGATTTTTTGAAGTCCGTTTACTTACCGTATCACGTACCTTCTCTTTTTCACGATTCTGAAGTGTTTCAGAAGGACTCTTTTATGTGTTCTTCCGGTGTCATAGTTTGGATAATATTACTTTCAACATTAATGGGCGTACCTGAGATATAATTTTTTATTCGTTGCCCATTAACAACCTTCGGGTTAGTACCTTCGGCATTATTTATTTTGATAGCTCCAGACCGATAAACCTCCTCGATAACATAGGGTCCTTCCCATTTGGAGAGGAGTTTTCCTGCAAAGAATCTAAAATGAGAGTTGTACAAAAGAACATATTCTCCAACTTTGAACTCACGCTTTTGGATTCTTTTATCATGCCATCTTTTAACTTTTTCTTTAAATAACTTGGCATTTTCATAAGCTTGGGTTCTCCATTCATCTAATGAGCTAATATCAAATAACCTCTTTTTGCCGGCAAGTTTGAAATCATAGTTGAGTTCTTTAATTGCCCAATATGCTTTATGTTCTAACTCAAGAGGCAAATGACAAGCTTTTCCATAAACCATTTTATAAGGATACATACCCATAGGATTTTTATATGCTGTTCTATAAGCCCAAAGTGCATCATCTAATTTTTTTAGACCAATTCTTCCGGGACCTATTGACAGTCTTTTGCAAAATTAATTTTATTTCTCTATTGCTAAGTTCAACTTGACCACTAAACTGAGGATGATAGGGTGATGCAATTCTATGGTTAACATCATACTTGGCAAGCAGTTTACGGAAAGCACCATGAATAAAGTGTGAACCACCATCAGTCATTAAATATCTAGGGACTCCAAACCTTGGGAAAATAACTTCCTTAAGCATTTTAATAGAGGTGTTGTGATCAGCACTACTGGTTGGAATAGCTTCTACCCACTTAGTAACATAATCAACAGCAACCAAAATATGAGTATACCCATTAGAGGAAGGAAAAGGTCCCATGAAATCAAATCCCCAAACATCAAATGGTTCAACAGCAAGAGAATAATTCATAGGCATTTCTTGACGCTTACCGATATTACCTATTCTTTGACATTCATCACAAGATAAGACGAACTTACGAGCATCCTTGAAGAGAGTAGGCCAATAAAAACCAGATTGCAATACCTTATGAGCAGTTCTGTCTCCCGCATGATGTCCTCCATAAGCTTCGGAGTGACATTTCCGTAGGATTTGTCCCTGTTCATGCTCAGGTACACAACGTCTAATAATACCATCTACTTCTTTATAAAGATGTGGGTCATCCCAGAAGTAATGTCTTAAATCATAGAAGAATTTTTTCTTTTGTTGGTCTGTAAAGCTAGGTGGTAAATATTTAGCAACAATGTAATTAGCATAATCAGCATAACAAGGAGTGTTATTAGAAATATTTATTGCAGCTAACTGCTCATCAGGAAAGCTATCATCAATAGGTAGTGGGTCATCAAGGACATTTTCAAGCCTAGACAAGTTATCAGCTACGGGATTCTCTGCTCCTTTTCTATCAGTAATATGCAAATCAAATTCTTGTAGCAAGAGAACCCACCTAATGAGTCTAGGTTTAGCATCTTTCTTTTCCATAAGATATTTTATAGCAGCATGATCGGTGTGAACGGTCACTTTAGAATCAACAATGTAGGATCTAAATTTATCACAAGCAAACACAACTGCTAAGAATTCTTTTTCAGTAGTAGCATAATTTCGTTGGGCACTGTCTAGAGTTTTACTAGCATAATGGATACCATTTAGTTTCTTATCAACTCTTTGTCCTAGAACAGCACCAACAGCATAATCACTAGCATCACACATAATTTCAAAAGGCAAGTTCCAATCAGGTGGTTGAACAATAGGTGCAGTAATTAAGGCTTTCTTGAGTGTTTTGAAGGCTTCTAAAGAATCATCATCAAAAACAAAAGGAGTGTCCTTTTGCAAAAGATTTGTAAGAGGCCTAGAAATTTTAGAAAAGTCTTTGATAAATCTCCTATAGAAACCAGCATGACCAAGGAAACTACGAATACCTTTGATATCTTTAGGACATGGCATTTTCTCAATTGCATCAACCTTAGCTTTGTCCACCTCAATACCTCTTTTAGAAATTTTATGGCTCAAAACAATACCTTCATTAACCATAAAGTGGCACTTCTCCCAATTCAAGACAAGATTTGTTTGCTCACATCTATGCAAAATTTGATCAAGATTGCTTAAACAATCATCAAAAGACTTCCCATAAACAGAAAAGTCATCCATCAAAACCTCACTAATCTTTTCACAAAAGTCAGAGAATATAGCAGTCATACATCTTTGAAAGGTAGCAGGTGCATTGCATAAACCAAAAGGCATACGTCTATAAGCATAAGTTCCAAAGGGACAAGTGAAAGTGGTCTTTTCTTGATCAGGTTGAGAAACAGGTATTTGTGAAAAACCAGAATATCCATCAAGGAAACAAAAATGTGTGTGCTTTGACAATCTTTTTAGCATTTGATCAATAAAAGGCAAAGGGTAATGATCTTTTCTAGTTGCTTTGTTTAATTTTCTAAAATCAATTACCATTCTATAGCCTATAACAATTCTTTGTGGGATGAGTTCATTTTTATCATTAGGAACAACAGTAATTCCTCCCTTCTTAGGGACACAATGAACAGGACTTACCCACCTACTATCAGCTATAGGATAGATTATACCTGCTTCCAGAAGTTTCAATATTTCCGTTATTACCACTTCTTTCATCTTCGGATTTAACCGACGTTGGTGATCAACAACGGGTTTAGCATCAGGTTCCATATTAATTTTGTGCTGACATAGAGTGGGACTAATGCCCTTAAGATCATCAAGAGTATATCCAATAGCAGCTCGGTGCTTCCTTAGAACTTTCAATAGTCTTTCTTCTTCATGTTCTGAAAGGTTAGCACTAATAATAACAGGATATATCTTTTTCTCATCAAGATAAGCATATTTCAAAGTGCCTGGCAATTGTTTTAATTCAAACACAGGATCACCTTTAGGTGGAGGAGGACCTCATAGAGTTTCAATAGGCAAATTGTGTTTAAGCAGAGGACGTTGTTCAAAGAAAATCTTATCTATTTCATTTCTTTCATGCATATGTAAATCATTTTCATGGTCTAGCAGATATTGTTCTAAAGGATCAGTAGGAGGCACAGCAATAGAAGCAAGACCAATTATTTCATCCTTACTAGGCATTTCTTTTTTATGAGGTTTTCTACTAAACTTGGAAAAGTTAAACTCATGAGACTCATCACCAAAACTGACACCGACAGTTTGTTTCTTACAATCTATTTTAGCATTAACGGTGTTCAAGAAAGGTCTACCAAAGATAATGGGACAAAAATCATCTTGTGGGGAACCAAGAACAAGAAAATCAGTAGGGTATTTTATTTTCCCACACAAGACTTCAACATCTCTAACAATCCCAATTGGTGATATGGTGTCTCTATTAGCAAGTTTAATAGTAACATCTATGTCTTCTATCTCAGCGGCTGCTATGTCATTCATAATTCCTTGATATAAGGTAAAGGGAATGGCACTCACGCTAGCACCTATGTCGCATAAACCATGATAACAGTGATCTCCTATTTTAACTGAGACAACGGGCATGCCAACAACGGGTCTACGAATATCCGACTTATCAGGTTTGACAATTCTAGTAGCTTCATTACAGAAGTAAATAACATGCCCATCTATGTTTTCTTCCAGGAGATCCTTAACCATAGCAAAACTAGGTTCTACTTTGATTTGTTCATCAGGTTTAGGTGTTCTAATATAACTTTTATTGACCACAGTTGAAACTTTAGCATGTTCCTTTATCCTAACAGGGAAAGGTGGTTTCTCAATATAAGCAGTAGGAACAACTGGATCAACATTATAAATAATAGTTTCCTCTTTAGCTGGTATCGGTTATTTAATTTCCTTTTTAATAGGTGGGAGATATTTAAACCACTTCTCCTTGGGGAGATCAACATGAGTAGCAAATGATTCACAAAAGGAGGCTACTATCTAAGAGTCAAGTCCATATTTAGTGCTAAACTTTTGAAAAGCATCGGTATTCATAAAAGATTTAACACAATCATACTTAAGCTTAATACCTGACTCTTTACCTTCGTCGATTTCCCAATCTTCAGAGTTGCGTTTAATTCTTTCTAAAAGATCCCATCGGAATTCAATGGTCTTCTTCATAAAGGAACCAGTACAAGAAGTATCAAGCATATATTGATCATCACGAGAAAGCCGAGCATAAAAATTCTGAATAATAATTTCTGTTGAGAGCTCATGATTGGGGCATGAATATAACATTGACTTAAGCCTCCCCCAAGCTAGAGCGATACTTTCTCCTTCACGAGGCCAAAAATTATATATGTAATTCCGATCATGATGAACTAGATGCATAGGATAATTTTTTTGGTGAAACTCCAATTTCAATCGATTCCAATTTCAAGATCCAATATCATCGCATAGCCTATACCATGCCAATGCCTTTATCTTCAAAGATAAAGGGAAAACCTTCTTCCTAACTTCATCCCCGGGTAAACCTGCAAGCTTAAACAATCCACAAATTTCTTCCACATATATCAAGTGCATACCAGGATGTTCGGTTCCATCTCCTGCATAAGGATTAGCTAGCAGTTGTTCTATCATACCCGAAGGAATTTCATATTCAATATTTTCAGTAGGTGCAGTAGGCTGAGGGGTAACTAATTGTGGTTCCGGTCGAGGTGAAGATACCCCGAACAAACCCCTCAAAGGATTGTTTTCCATAGTAACAAGTGACAATAAATTTCAGCACATAGTAATAATTTTTCCTTACCAATTTCCACTTACCAAAATAGCTTCACTCCCCGGCAACGGCACCATAAAATAGCCTTGATGACCCACAAGTATATGGGATCAATTGCAGCCTTTTCGATAAGTAAGAGTGTCGAACCCAACGAGGAGTAGAAGGAAATGACAAGCGGTTTTCAGCAAGGTAATGTCTGCAAGTACTGAAATTGTAAGTAGCAGAGTAGTTTGATAGCCAGATAATTTGTAACGAGCAAGTAACAATAGTAGTAACAAAAGTGCAGCAAGGTAGCCCAATTCTTTTGAGGCAAAGGACAGGCCAAAATGGTCTCTTATAGTAAGCAAAGCGTTCTTCAGGGTACACGGGAATTTCATCTAGTCACTTTCATCATGTTGGTTTGATTCGTGTTCGCTACTCTGATAATTTGATATGTGGGTGGACCGGTGCTTAGGTGCTGTTCTTACTTGAACAAACCTCCTACTTATGATTAACCCCCTCGCAAGCATCCGCAACTACGAGAAAAGTATTAAGAATAAATTCTAACCATAGCATTAAACTTTTGGATCCAATCGGTCCCTTACGGAATAGCGCATAAACTAGGGTTTAAGCTTCTGTCACTCTCGCAACCCATCATCTAATAACTACTCCACAATGCATTCCCTTAGGACCAAATATGGTGAAGTGTCATGTAGTCGACGTTCACATGACACCACTAAGGGAATCACAACACACATACTATCAAAATATCAAACATATATCAAGTTCACATGATTACTTGCAACATGATTTCTCCCGCGACCTCAAGAACAAAAGTAACTACTCACAAATGATAATCATGCTCAAGATCAGAGGGGTATTAAATAGCATATTGGATCTAAACATATAATCTTCCACCAAATAAACCATATAGTAATCAACTACAAGATGTAATCAACACTACTAGTCACCCACAAGCACCAATCTATAGTTCCGGTACAAAGATTGAACACAACAGATGAACTAGGGTTTGAGAGGAGATGGTGCTGTTGAAGATGTTGATGGAGATTACCCTCCCCAAGATGGGAGAGTTGTTGGTGATGATGATGACAATGATTTCCCCCTCTGGGAGGGAAGTTCCCCCGGTGGAATCGCTCCGCCGGAGGGCAAAAGTGCTCCTGCCCAAGTTTCGCCTCGAGACGGCGGCGCTCCATCCAGAAAGTCATCTCCTTATTTTTTCTAGGTCAAAATGACTTATATACCAGAAGATGGGCACTGGAGGTAGGCCGAGGGGAGCACAACCCACCAGGGCGCGTCTGGGCTTCCTGGCGCGCCCAGGTGGGTTGTGCCCACCTGGTGGGCCCCCTCTGGTACTTATTGGCTCCAATATTTCTCATTTATTCCATAAAAATCCCCATAAAGTTTTAGCTCATTTGGAGTTGTGCAGAATAGGTAGCCTGACGTAGCTTTTTCAGGTCCAGATTTCCAGCTGCCGGAATTCTCCCTCTTTGTGTGTACCTTGCATATTATGAGAGAAAAGGCATTAGAATTACTCCAAAAAGCATTATTATGCATAAAAACATTATAAATAAATAGTAGGAAAACATGATGCAAAATGGACGTATCACTCCTTCACGAGCATGCCCCTTGTCATCACCTTGGCCTCCATGTCTGAGGTTATCCTCCTCAGGACGGGCTCCGCGCAAGGGTCAGAGAGCTTCTCGTGGCTCCACCTCTCGAGCCGTTCGGGCAGCTCGGTCGGCAGCTCTAGCTGCGCATTGAGGCCCTTGGTGTCCAGGAAGACCCAGCAGTGCCAGAAGCCCTCCACCTTCTTCCCGGCCTTCAAGAGCACATTTCCCTTGTGGACCGCGATGAAGGACACGCAAGCAGAGCGCTGCGTCGAGTCGTGCAGCCGCAGGTAGAAGAAGTGGCGAAGGAGCGGCACGGAGGGCCTCATGCCCACAAAGGCCTCACAGTAGAAGGCGAAGACGGATAGAAGGAGAATGGAGTTGGGTTGAAGATGAAGGGCCTGGATCTGGTAGTGGTCGAGGACGGCAACGAAGAACTCCGAGAGGGGTGGGACGAGCCCCGCGAAGATGCTGTGGAGGAAGAAGGGGTAGACCGACTGCGCCAAGGTCCGCTGCTTGGCAGAGACGGCCCAGATGACGGTCTCGCCCCACTCGTTGTCTTTGCTCGCCGTCTGCGGGAGCACGGGGTCGAGGTGCCCCACCTCGACGATGGAGGACGCGCCAAGTGTTGGCACAGGAGAGAGGAGAGGAGGAGGAGCTTGCAGCCTATGCCGCGGGCTTCGACTTCCCGGGCGCCATTCACGTGGTCGCCGACGCCAGAGAAGGAGAAGGATGGGGGCGGAGTGTGATTGGATCTGGAGAAGCCTTCGACTGGGAGAAGGGGATCTGGAGCAAGGCAAGGGGAAGCAATGATGGCTCAGCGGCGGGCGCTAGTCTTTTGTCAGCCTGGGCAGTTGCCGAGGCGACATGGGGGAGCAGAGGCGTCCGCGTCCCGTCAGGCGCCACGCGTCAAGCCTGGTCCGCATGTGATTGGGGCCCGCGGCGCTCCGCCCTCTCTCCTTGGCTTCGCCTCAAAGCCAGCCCGAGCGTGCCTTGGGCCCGGGGGCTACTGTCGGCGTTCTGGGATCGGGGGTACCCAGACCTGCCTGCCTGCAGCCCACGGCATGGCTCCCTCGACGGCCCTGTACGGCACGCTGCGACAACCCCAAGACAAGACCCTCGGGAGGGCCCCCTGGCCTCGCGAGGCGGATTGCACCAATACCTCCAAGGGAGCGGCCTCCCTAGGCTGCGTCCCGAGGAGCGGAGATTTCTATGCAGGTACTCAGCCTCACGAGGCTACGATGACATGAGCCATGACGACCATGGCCAGGCAGGCGCCAGCGGGCATAGAGGATGCAGTTTCCCTTTTGGTGCTAAGGGAGCAAGGACAGGCGTGGGTTCCCGAGGAGCCTCCCAAAGGTTTCCATTTTGGTGCCACAAGACCAAGACCACGAGCTCGGAAGGACGAATGTCATCGCCAAGCCCACCGCTGCGTCACGACCAGAAGCTTTGCAGGCGAAGACCACCTTTCGTCAGGATTATATGCACTTCTTGCCCCCTTTCAAATTGGTCGTTGTGGGATCCCTTCACGCAAAGTTTTGAGGGAAGAGGACCAAGGTCACTATAAACATAGTCTAGCCACCACCGTAGAGGGGGACGAGACGAGAGAGGCAAGAGGGACCGGACCAGATCCATTCCACCCTCACCACCGAGCCCTCGCGAGGCTGTTCATCCACTGTACTTGTTCATCCTCAGCCTCCTCATGAGGCCAATCCACCACAAAGCAGGAGTAGGATTTTACACCGCAAGGTGGCCCGATGTGGGGACCCCGACTCATAAGTCGTGATCACCGAATGCACGTGTACAGTGATCCCAGAGATCAATGCTCACTGAACACACAGAAACTGAATATCAAGAGTCTTACATCCAGTACATACTGTTTTACTCAAATATGACCTTTATGGCCAAGTCTTCATAATCTCGTAGCGGAAATCTTCAACGATAGCGTGAACCCATGCCATCTGCCTTAACGCTACAAGCATTCTGACTGGGAAGCGTCCTAGCTCGCATGATCGTCACCAAGATATGCTTCATAACATCCTGATCTTTCATGCCTGGCCAATAAAATAACCAGTGGCAAGACAATGAGTACTTTGAATGTACTCGCAAGCAACCCATGAAATGGTAACAGAATGACATGTGCATGATAGTATCACTATGTTGGCATGTTGGTGGTAAGATAATTTTTCTCATGCAAGCATGATCAATACTTATGGTGTTAATAATGCATCTATGATCATGAATCAAGGGATTATAGATATCAACATTGAGAAGGAGTTTCACACATCTCAATCTCCAACGTATCGTGATTCTCGTCAACATTTTCAATCTATGTTGTTTTTCAGAAACATATGGACATAGTCTAAGCAGCACCACCCAGCTGTCCTTGACCGTGGACACGGCTATTCGAATAGTTTGACACTCTGCAGAGGTTGCGCACTTTACCCACAAGATCCGGGGAACTTTCGTGTCATCCACGACCCGCGGTACCACAAGTACCCGGGGTAAGCACCCGATCACTACCTTTCCCTAGTCGTGACTAACATAGAGTCCACTCGATTGGTAATAGCCCCCATACCAAACATTGTCACATAATAAATTTTGTGGAGCCATGCTCCCATATTCATCACATAACACAAGCACGGGGGTACCAACGGTGTGTCCGGTGCCCTGTAAAAACAGTCATGGCCGCCTATCCAAGCACGACCCCGTCCCGAGAGCGACCACACCACTCCCATCACTAGTAATGCGGGCATCCATGCTAGCATGAACTAGGTAATCAACAATGCCCTTTCCCATATAAGGGTAGAGTGGTTGCGCATGTTTGGTTGGGACGGTCAACAAATCTTAAATCTAATCCGTCTCTGTAAACAACACAAGTTCACTTGCTTCGGTGCACCACTTCTTCATCAAGTGGTGACCTGGTTCAATATTACCCACGGGCATTAGGGGCACCCGATGGGGTTTCCAAAGGATTGTAACCAAGAAACGATCATGGCATATATGTAACATCATGCGTCAATATCAAGTATTTTTCATCGCATCTCTAGCACAAGGTAGAGCTACGAACATGCAAGTACCAACGGGCATGCATCAATGCAACGATTATATCAAGCTCATAATCAACAACGTCATCATGCATACGGAAAATATATCGATGAACAAGAGAGGTGTATCATGGTCAAAGGGCTGCTTGTCTGGCTTCACAAGGTCTTCAATTCCTCTGGTCCATCTCCGAGCATTCCGTCTACTTTGTCAACTAACGTCGGAAACAAACACAATAAGCAACACAACAAGGCAAAAATAAAAGTGCTCTAAAAATGTGAGTTGGACTTTTCTAGGATACCCTTGGTCATATGAAAAATGACCAAAGTGATTTCATTGGGATTGGATCAGCAGATATTTTTGAACATTTCAATATGATGGAATCAAGGGATTTATGGATTTGCAAGAAGTGTACAGAAACATATTTTTGAAAAATGAGCAAAGGCACCCATTTAACAAGGAATGGATTTAGAAGCACCTAGGAGTTAGTTTCACTGGATTTGGAGTTGAAATGAATTTCCTAGGAATTTGCAAAGTTGGCTATACATGGAGAAATGGACCAATATTTGATGTTGCAGAGAAAGTATTGGGAAAAATGTTCAAAAACTAAGTTATGAACATATAAGTTCCTAGGAAATTGAATCATGGAATTTGGATCAAAAATGGGCTCTCTGTGATTTTCTAAAGTTCATCACAAAAATGGAAAAATAGGATTTGATAAATATTTGTGAAGAAAATACTTCTGGAAAAAATTGCAAATTACATAATGTGATAGAGCATGAATTTAGGAACTACTAGAAATTTGAATCATCAAATTTGGAGTTCATTTGAATTGTTTATGGATTTTACAATATCTCTGGAAAAAGAAAAGGTGAAGGGGTTATACCTAGCTGGGCCAAAATCACGCGCTGAGCGTAACTTAGCCGGGCAGCGTACTGGGCCTGGCCCAGCTCTTCGCGCTCGCCCGCTGGGAGGCCACGTCGAAGGCGGTGTTTGGCGTGGCGCCTTCGCTGTGGAAAGGTGGGGCCGGCCGAAGCCGTATCCACTTATCGACTGGGCCCGGCCTGACGGTCACTGACGCGGGGGCCCTGCCCGCAGGTCATCTCCTTCCTCGCGCCTGGGGCAGAGAAGGCCGATTGAGCGAGGTGTCGGCGCCCTTCCCGGCGACTCCGACCGTCCCCGGCGGCGTCCGGCATACCGACAGACTCGGGAGGCCGAGCCGTGCCCATCCATGGGCCTCACGCAGGCTGGGAAGGACTGAGACGACGGTGGCCTTGATGCCGTCGGACGGGGTTTCAGGCGAGGTTTGGGCAAGGCGAGGAGAAAACGGGGCGCGGGGCGAGTTGGCGGTGGTGCTAGGGATACTCTGGAATAAGGAGGTGGAGAGGAGGGGCTCTTGGTGGCGTAAATTTAGGTGGATGCAGGCGACATTGCTCCGGCCATGGAGGTGCAAGGAGGGCACGGGGAGAAGGGTGGCTCGTTCCAAAGGATGCGCGGGAGGGAGAGAAGGCAAATGGAGCAGAGAGGGGGCATGTTGTTGGCCTTATATGGGTCGCGGCCGGGGGGTGCCGTAGGCGGGGCGCATGGCCATGGCCGGGGGCATCGCCAGAGGCTAAACAAGCGCTCTGGGATATGCCTGGGGTGCTCATGGGCGTGGTCCAGGCCAAGGGGAGAGGAGAGGGGGAGCAGGGCGAGCTCCAGGAGAGCCCCGAGCTCGAGCGCCCACTGGCCGAGCTGGGCGGCGTCGGGCGATCTCAGCAGAGGAAGAAGGAGGGCAAGGGAGGAAGGGCCTGACAGTGTTGCTTGTCGTGGACGTCGAGGCGACCTCGGGAGACACGGCCCCAGCGCCCAAGGTCGTCGAGTGCCTCGGAATGGGCAAGCTACAGTGTGGGAGTGCACTGTAGCTTGCTCCAGAGCGCGTCCATGGCATGCCATGGCATTTTAATAGTGCCATGGGCATGTCTTCTAGTGTCTGGGGGTTTTGGGGGTGAGTAAACAATGCAGGAGTGGCATTGGATGCCCTAGAGAGCCACTAGATAAGAGTGAAGGTGGAGAGAGAGGTGAACAGTGGCTGTCCAGAGGAAAAAAATGGGGTTTTCACCCACCAATATTTGAGGCATGGACTTGCAATCTTTACCAGAGGTAGAACATGATCAGGAGCAGCTCTGGTAAAAATTTGAGGCATGGACTTGCAATCTTTACCAGAGGTAGAACATGATCAGGAGCAGCTCTGGTAAAAATTTGAGGCAAAGGAGAATAGTGAAGGGGGTCCAAATTATGGTTTTGGCAAAATGACAGAAGGTGTTTGATGGTGTTTTGGGCAAGCAAATGAATTCTCCCTGCCATGATATTTAACAGGAGTGAGTGGCATCACATAATAGTAGTGTCCACAAAATTTGGGACCAAATGGAGAAAGTGGCCAATGCAACTTTTGTAAACCCTACAAATCAACAGAAATGGGTTTTCCAAGATTTGGTTATGCAAATCTATTCTCCTTGATGCACCACTTGGTTTAGTATCATAATTTGGGAATTAGAGCATGCCCACAAAATTTGGGATCAAAATGAGACAGTTGGCAATGTAGAGTTGCTCAAATTTGGTTCTGGACAGAGATGGTTTTGATAAGCTTTGATCAAGTTAACTTGTTCTCCAACTTTTGCCACTTGGTCTAGATGCATTATTAGACCATATTAGCAAGTGTACCAAGTTTGAGAACATTTGGACATGTTTGGTAGTGCAAAATTGTTCGAACTAGGAAAAGGACAGAAATGGTTTTGAGAAGGTTTGATGGGGTTGTACTATTCTCCATGACACGAGACTTGTCAAGATCATCAAGCAGGCCATTTGTGATATGGTGGAATTTTCTTGGATTTAATGGAGAATATTTCGTTTGTAAATATTTCAAAAGCATGAAATATCCAGAAAGGGTTTTTGAGGGAATTGACCAATATTTTGGTCATGACCATGTGTTGAAACTCATATATATGGATTATATACGTCCACTGAGTCCCCCTAAATTTTCTCAAATATTTTTGAAACATTAAAAATAATTTTAACCTATTAAAGACCATTTCTGGCCTTAAGAAAAAGCCTTTAAATAAAATAGTAAAACAACTTTTAAAATAATATTTTTGTGGTTTCTGGGAGTCCTATATCTAATAGGAGTAAAATATAATTTTTCAAAGATTTTTCATACCCTAAATTAAGTACTTGTAGTTCAAGCCTTAACTCAGGGGTTTTTGGAAAACCTAATTTAGAAAATGCTTTTTTGCCAAATTATTTTTGTAAGAAAATACTATTCTGTCCTATACACATGGCATGATCATTGGGCAAAGTATTGAATCAAGGAGAAGGAGTATAAGAGTTGAAGGATTTATTTGATTTTTAGAGCACTTGCAAACAGCACACAAAACCCAATCAAAGCAAAGACCAAAACACTCAAAAGTTTTTGTCAAACCACATTTTGTCATGATTTATTAGCTTAAGTGTTGTGGCATGAAAATCAGGGTGTGACAGACCTACCCCCCTTACAAGAATCTCATCCCCGAGATTCCCAAACTAGGCACGGAAAGGAATGCGGAAACTTGGATCTGGGGTAGTCTTCATGTCCTCATGCTGCTTCTGCTTCCGTGTGGTTGCTCCGCTGAACCTTGAAGTACTTGATGCTGCGGCTTCGTGTATGACGTTCCAAGTTGCAAATGGGTATCTCGCGTAGGTCAGGTCGGGCTGGAGGTCAATGGCTCGGTGATCGATGTCCTTGTAGAGATTGGGCTAGTTAGGAAGTCGGAAATTTTTCCGGAGTTGTGACGCGTGGAAAACGTTGCGCACATTGGATAACTCAGGTGGCAACTCTAGCTGGTGGCCATCTACTCTTTATCTTGTAGTGATCTCAAAGGGGGTCGATAATCTTAGTGTGAGCTTCCCTTGGAAATTCTTGGTTCCTTTGAGAGGAGTGGTCAGCAGTTATACATGGTCTTCGACACGGAAGTTTACTTCTTGATGACGGTGGTTGGTATAGTTCTTCCTCCTTGACATGGCGGTCTTCAAATGTTCCCTAACCAGCTGAACGACTCTCCTTCCGTCTTCGGGTAGACGAGCAGGTCATCAAGTAATGATGACACCCAACTTGTCCAAGTACTCCATGAAGACTTTGTTCACGAAGTACATAAAGTAGGATGGGGCATTGGTGGTGGTCACAGTTGAGTGTTGGCCAAGGTCTTCTTGATCTAGAGTCAAGGCCCAAGATCATGATCCGACCATGTTGTGGCATGGTAGGGCTTAAGGGTTTCAAGGATTCTAGGGTGCGAGTGAACATTTATCATATTATCCCTGAGCATAGTTTCTGAGATGCCAATTGTTCTATCTAGTTCTCGAAACAAATCACCTTATACCACCGAAAGCATCATCATCTCGTATGGGTCAACTCCAATCATCACTCATGCTAATCATATCCTCATGACTCCCAAGAGGAGGTCTAACAAAATCATACATGTCAACTATCCCCAAACTCATATGCATGGTTATCCTTATGTAAAAAATCCATGGGTAGAACATACAGCTGCTAAGCTTGAATTAAACATGACAATCCAAGTGCTCAACCAATTCTTCCAAGGTCCAAGATAGTGCATCTCTATCCTAAGGAAACATGTCGTATACCACTCCAAGATCTTGTTTCCTTCCTATGAATCAACTCCAAAAACCCATTAGCTTCCATCAATCACTACTTGACCCATTAATCCTACAAATCCAATATCTATGGCGTCCCACATGATCTTCTAAAGTCCCTATAACTCCCAAATCCTTGAAAGGGCTATCCTTACTATAGTCAGTCCACCAATTCCGTTATCGGGGTAAAGTAACCTCCAACGTCAAGCTTATATATATATCCCTAAATCAACTCCGACAATTAATCCAATCTCTTAGTTTATTGTCCACCGAGAAACATGGTATCACGATCGAGATCATCAGTCTAAATCCAATTTACTCCGAACCATGCAGACTTACTCAGCATCTATACTCCACTAGGATCACCAATTGAAATTCAAATCTCATGTCCAATGAGAATTCCTACATGTTCCCCCAACTCATTATCGTAATGTCAACTATCTCCTATCAATATCCCCTCGCTAAGTCAAATCCTTATACCTCCAAGAATTTCAGCTTGCAATCATAATTATCCTACTAAATCCAATTTACTTAGGGGGTAATGAAAGTTATGCTACTCTATTAACATGATCCCACCAAGTTCATCTACCAACATGAAAGCCTCATAATCCTCCAAAGGGTCTCAGATATTTCCTCAAGGTTACTATTATAGCCTCATCAAGTCATTTGTTCTCTGCTCATATATCCCCAAATTGGTCTTCCCTATGGCATCGTCAGTTCTGGTGCTATCTTAGGATGATAATGTGCTCGTTCACTATGCCCACTAGTTCCATAATGAACCCAGTGATGAGCAAAGGTTACTGAAGCTTAACTTGTTCTCTTGCAATTCTGTAGGTTAAGCTCATGGTTAAGGTTTTGAGATGGGTTAACTCATGAAGTCTCGAAGGGTCTAGGGATGGGTTTCCAGTCTTGAGGGGTAAATATAACTTTACGGGGCCGCACTTGGTCGAGAAGGCTGTAGCAAAAGTCTTCAGTGCTTGTTGGTCGCCGAGGTGGAATCCTTGGTGCATCTTGTCTTGTTGTCCTTCAGTTGATGGGATAGATGAGAGGGAAAAGTAGCATAGGGGAGGTGCCTAAAGGGGGTTATAGAGTGCAAATGTAAACAAACAAATGTTGAAAGGGCCAAACACAAGCATTAAGATAAGGTAGGTGATATAGACGCGTACTTGTTGCCTAGGGAAAAAGTGCGACTTATATCAAGGCACAAACAAATAAAACAAGCAACACACAATCATGGTTCTATTCGAACCATCACATAGACTCGACTTCGCATAGGGGATACACGACTTATCCTACACTAGGGGTTCTCGGACTCAGTAGTCGTGCTTACTTCGTGTCTCAGAAAGGAGGGCGTGCAGCCTTCTGGGTCTTCCTCAGGTGTCGCTACGTCTCTTGTAGTTGTTCGATGAAACGATCTGGGTTGGGCCTGAAGAATCTTCAACAACTTCTCACCTGATGAGGTGATGGGGTGAAGGTGGCTCCTCGTAGCTGGTATTGACTCGGTCTTCTCTTGTCTTCTCAATCATGACGATCCCTTCTGCCTTCTAAGGCGTCGACGGTACCAGGTAGGCAATCCTTTATGCAATGATATCCACAAGGCATGCTAGAGGTCCAACATGTCGGTCACGTTGATGACAACGTTGACACCAAGAGCGAGGGATGAAGAGAACCGTTCTCCTGCTCACTATAGTGAGGCGGTCCAAATGGCGAGGTTCTTATCCACCGGTGGTTGCCGATACAACAACGGTAAGGACAGGGTTGCTCTATTAGCGATGTATATCATGATCTTGCATATCTTAGACCCTGATCGTTGTAGGACAAGGTTGCATCATCCTGGGGCAGTGTCAAGGGTGTCACCATCTTCTGAGTCTTGGTTTCCTCATTCCTCGAGAAGGTATCTTCTGTCTTGTCGTGGAGTCGCCAAACTTGTGTTCAGAAGATGTGGGCGAAGGTATGGTAAGGCATCTTCCTTCTAGGTTATCCACGAGGATTACAAGGAATCTAGTGGTCAGGGGCATAAGGGTACTAGCGGCCATTTGCAAAAGTTTTGAAAGGGAAGAGGTCAATAAGGAAAATATATCTTAGTTTTTTGAAAACTTCAGAAGGGAAGAGAAGTATAGATAGTTTTTGAAAATTAGCGATAGGTTTGAAAATAGTTTTATCCTAACTAACGACCATGCTAACTAAGGCTTCCTACAGTCAGGATGGCTCTGATACCAGCTCTGTGGGGACCCCGACTCATAAGTCGTGATCACCGAATGCACGTGTACAGTGACCCCAGAGATCAATGCTCACTGAACACACAGAAACTGAATATCAAGAGTCTTACATCCAGTACATACTGTTTTACTCAAATGTGACCTTTATGGCCAAGTCTTCATAATCTCGCAGCAGAAATCTTCAACGATAGCATGAACCCATGCCATCTGCCTTAACCCTACAGGCATTCCGACTGGGAAGCGTCCTAGCTCGCATGATCGTCACCAAGGTATGCTTCATTACATCCTGATCTTTCATGTCTGGCCAATAAAATAACCAGTGGCAAGCCAATGAGTACTTTGAATGTACTCGCAAGCAACCCATGAAATGGTAACAGAATGACATATGCATGATAGTATCACTATGTTGGCATGTTGGTGGCAAGATAATTTTTCTCATGCAAGTATGATCAATACTTGTGGTGTTAATAATGCATCTATGATCATGAATCAAGGGATTATAGATATCAACATTGAGAAGGAGTTTCACACATCTCAATCTCCAACTTATCGTGATTCTCGTCAACATTTTCAATCTATGTTGTTTTTCAGAAAGATATGGACATAGTCTAAGCAGCACCACCCAACTATCCTTGACCGTGGACACGGCTCTGCAGAGGTTGCACACTTTACCCACAAGATCCGGGGAACTTTCGTGTCATCCACGACCCGCGGTACCTCAAGTACCCGGGGTAAGCACCCGATCACGACCTTTCCCTAGTCGTGACTAACATAGAGTCCACTCGATTGGTAATAGCCCCCATACCAAACATTGTCACATAATAAATTTTGTGGAGCCATGCTCCCATATTCATCACATAACACAAGCACGGGGGTACCAACGGTGTGTCCGGTGCCCTGTAAAAACAGTCATGGCCGCCTATCCAAGCACGACCTCGTCCCGAGAGCGACCACACCACTCCCGTCACTAGTAATGCGGGCATCCATGATAGCACGAACTAGGTAATCAACAATGCCATTTCCCATATAAGGGTAGAGTGGTTGCGCATGTTTGGTTGGGACGGTCAACAAATCTTAAATCTAATCCGTCTCTATAAACAACACATGTTCACTTGCTTCGGTGCACCACTTCTTCATCAAGTGGTGACCTGGTTCAATATTACCCACGGGCATTAGGGGCACCCGATGGGGTTTCCAAAGGATTGTAACCAAGAAATGATCATGGCATAGATGTAACATCATGCGTCAATATCAAGTATTTTTCATCGCATCTCTAGCACAAGGTAGAGCTACGAACATGCAAGTACCAACGGGCATGCATCAATGCAACGATTATATCAAGCTCATAATCAACAACATCATCATGCATACGGAAAATTTATCGATGAACAAGAGAGGTGTATCATGGTTAAAGGGCTGCTTGCCTGGCTTCACAAGGTCTTCAATTCCTCTGGTCCATCTCCGAGCATTCCGTCTACTTCGTCAACTAACGTCGGAAACAAACACAATAAGCAACACAACAAGGCAAAAATAAAAGTGCTCTAAAAATGTGAGTTGGACTTTTCTAGGATACCCTTGGTCATATGAAAAATGACCAAAGTGATTTCATTGGGATTGGATCAGCAGATATTTTTGAACATTTCAATATGATGGAATCAAGGGATTTATGGATTTGCAAGAAGTGTACAGAAACATATTTTGAAAAATGAGCAAAGGCACCCATTTAACAAGTAATGGATTTAGAAGCACCTAGGAGTTGGTTTCACTGGATTTGGAGTTGAAATGAATTTCCTGGGAATTTGCAAAGTTGGCTATACATGGAGAAATGGACCAATATTTGATGTGGCAGAGAAAGTATTGAGAAAAATGTTCAAAAACTAAGTTATGAACATATAAGTTCCTAGGAAATTGAATCATGGAATTTGGATAAAAAATAGGCTCTCTGTGATTTTATAAAGTTCATCACAGAAATGAAAAAATAGGATTTGATAAATATTTGTGAAGAAAATACTTCTGGAAAAATTTGCAAATTACATAATGTGATAGAGCATGAATTTAGGAACTACTATAAATTTGAATCATCAAATTTGGAGTTCATTTGAATTGTTTATGGATTTTACAATGTCTCTTGAAAAAGAAAAGGTGAAGGGGTTATACCTAGATGGGCCAAAATCACGCGTTGAGCGTAACTTAGCCGGGCAGCATACTGGGCCTGGCCCAGCTCCTCGCACTCGCCCGCTGGGAAGCCACGTCGAAGGCGGTGTTTCGGTGGCGCCTTCGCTGCGGAAAGGCGGGGCCGGCCGAAGCCGTTTCCACTTATCGGCTGGGCCCGGCCTGCCAGTCACTGATGCGCGGGCCCTGGCTGCAGGTCGTCTCCTTCCTCGCGCCTGGGGCAGAGGAGGCCGACCGAGCGAGGTGCCGGCGCCCTTCCCAGCGACTCCGGCCGTCCCCGGCGGCGTCCGGCATACCAACGGACTCGGGAGGCCGAGCCGCGCCCATCCATGGGCCTCACGCAGGCTGGGAAGGACCAAGATGACGGTGGCCTTGACACCGGCGGACGGGGTTTCGGGCGAGGTTTGGGCACGGTAAGGCAAGAACGGGGAGGAGAAAATGGGGCGCGGGGCGCGGGGCGAGTTGGCGGTGGTGCTAGGGATACTCTGGAACAAGGAGGTGGAGAGGAGGGGCTCTCGGTGGCGCGAATTTAGATGGAGGCCAGCGACATTGCTCCGGCCATGGAGGTGCAAGGAGGGCACGGGGAGAAGGGTGGCTTGGTCCAAAGGATGCGCGGGAGGGAGAGAAGGCAAATGGAGCAAAGAGGGGGCATGTTGGTGGCCTTATATGGGTGCGGCCGGGTTGTGCCGTAGGCGGGGCGCACGGGCACTCTGGGACGTGCCTGGGGTGCTCGTGGGCGTGGTCCAGGCCGAGGGGAGAGGAGAAGGGGAGCAGGGCGAGCTCCAGGAGGGCCCCGAGCTCGAGCGCCCACTGGCCGAGCTGGGCGGCGTCGGGCGAGCTTAGCAGAGGGAGAAGAAGGGCAAGGGAGGAAGGGCCCGACAGTGTTGCATGTCGTGGACGTCGAGGCGACCTCGGGAGACACGGCCCCGGCGCCCAAGGTCGTCGAGTGCCTCGGAATGGGCAAGCTACAGTGCGGGAGTGCACTGTAGCATGCTCCAGAGCGCGTCCATGGCATTTTAATAGTGCCATGGGCATGTCTTCTAGTGTCTGGGGGTTTTGGGGGTGAGTAAACAATGCAGGAGTGGCATTGGATGCCCTAGAGAGCCACTAGATGTGAGGGGAGGTGGAGAGAGAGGTGAACAGTGGCTGTCCAGAGGAAAAAAATGGGGTTTTCACCCACCAATATTTGAGTCATGGACTTGAAATCTTTACCAGAGGTAGAACATGATCAGGAGCAGCTCTGGTAAAAATTTGAGGCAAAGGAGAATAGTGAAGGGGGTCCAAATTATGGTTTTGGCAAAATGATAGAAGGTGTTTGATGGTGTTTTGGGCAAGCAAATGAGTTCTCCCTGCCATGATATTTAACAGGAGTGAGTGGCATCACATAATAGTAGTGTCCACAAAATTCGGGAACAAATGAAGAAAGTGGCCAATGCAACTTTTGTAAACCCTACAAATCAACAGAAATGGGTTTTCCAAGATTTGGTTATGCAAATCTATTCTCCTTGATGCACCACTTGGTTTAGTGTCATAATTTGGGAATTAGAGCATGCCCACAAAATTTGGGATCAAAATGAGACAGTTGGCAATGTAGAGTTGCTCAAATTTGGTTCTGGACAAAGATGGTTTTGACAAGCTTTGATCTAGTTAACTTGTTCTACAACTTGTGCCACTTGGTCTAGATGCATTATTAGACCATATTAGAATTTTTACCAAGTTTGAGAACATTTGGACATGTTTGGTAGTGCAAAATTGTTCGAACTAGGAAAAGGACAGAAATGGTTTTGAGAAGGTTTGATGGGGTTATACTGTTCTCCATGACATGAGACTTGTTAAGATCATCAAGTAGGTCATTTGTGACACGGTGGAATTTTCTTGGATTTAATGGAGAATATTTCCTTTGTAAATATTTCAAAAGCTTGAAATATCGAGAAAGGGTTTTTGAGGGAATTGACCAATATTTTGGTCATGACAATGTGTTGAAACTCATATATATGGACTATATATGTCCACTGAGTCCCCCTAAATTTTCTCAAATATTTTTGAAACATTAAAAATAATTTTATCCTATTAAAGACCATTTCTGGCCTTAAGAAAAAGCCTTTAAATAAAATAGTAAAACAACTTTTAAAATAATATTTTTATGGTTTCTGGGAGTACTATATCTAATAGGAGTAAAATATAATTTTTTAAAGATTTTTCATACCCTAAATTAAGTACTTGTAGTTCAAGCCTTAACTCAAGGGTTTTTGGAAAACCTAATTTAAAAATGCTTTTTGGCCAAATTATTTTTGTAAGAAAATACTATTCTGTCCTATACACATGGCATGATCATTGGGCAAAGTTTTGAATCAAGGAGAAGGTGTATAAGAGTTGAAGGATTTATTTGATTTTTAGAGCACTTGCAAACAGCACACAAAACCCAATCAAAGAAAAGACCAAAACACTCAAAAGTTTTTGTCAGACCACATTTTGTCATGATTTATTAGCCTAATTGTTGTGGCATGAAAATCAGGGTGTGACACCCGAACCTGGGTAAACTGCCGTGTTCATCTTCTTCCCTGCTCGTGTGCGTTCAGCGAGGCTGGGCTGTAGGGCGACGAGCTTGAGACTTGAGAGGTTGAGATCTTCGCACATGCCCCAGAGTTCGAACCTTCTTGGGTCTACGGAGCCCTGAATCCGACAATCACATCAAGTGCCACACACCCACCATATAAAAGTTAAGTGCCATACATTCAATATCTTTACCCTGAAACCAAAATTTCATCATGTGAAATACATTTCCATCATCTACTTTGTAAAAGCGGATTGGCCATTATCATATGGTTCACCAAAAGAAAATTTGAAGGATCATAACTGATCTGTACGAAGTGCTTAAAAAGAAGGAAGTAATGAATGCTTCATATATAATTGAAACTATACACAACTACATATAGTTCTTAATCCATGCTATATTGTCTTCTATAGGTGGATGAGAATGATGTTCCAGGTCCGTACCAAACAACACAACAAAAAGTTCATCTTTGAGTAAAACAACTACTGGCACAAATCATGCTATGAAATTACATTATCCATGAATTCTAAATTATCACCTTTTGTACAACGGAGTCATGACCAACAACAGAACCTAGATCAAACCTGAATAATTAACTTGAAAATAAATCTAGATTTTGAGTAATATAAACCCTAGGACCCTACTATTATTGCAGACCCTGGAGGCCTAGATAGCATGCCATCCTCTAATATTTAGAGTGCACTCACATGCGAGAATAATTCTTGCAGTTAAATCACAATTTAGTTACTTGCCTAAATGGAAGATTGTCGAACCTGAATTAAATGATGAAGATATAAACTCTGGAAGATGATAACAAAAATTTAAATTAATTAGCAGTACCATAGTTGCAATCAGTCTCGTTATCAAGAGAATACACTAATGAAGACATGACTATCAGAGCATTACTACAAACAAATTTTTCAGTGTCGTTCCCGACAGTGGTAGAGGTCGGACCATGGGTTTTCACCCAGAACCAAAGGTGGGGGCACCATCCATGGTGATGCCTCCAAGGAGGAGATCGGTGCTTGCGAATACCACCATCACTAGCATCAACTCAATGAAGCAAAGCTTTCACCAAGCCGCTAACCACTTACTACATGAAGGCCCACCAGCAAACATAGCACATGATGAACAAATTGCAGCATAAAGCAAATAAATCATATGATGAACTTTGTAGGAAGAAAAAACTTACGTAATCGATCACACCATGTTGGTGCATCAGCCAGCGTTATCTTTTTTATCCTTTGTTCGCCTGTTTCCTAGCCTTTGTTAGTTGTGTTCCTGAGCACCATGTGTTGGTTTGTTTTATCTATATAAAGCGAACAAAAGCTTATTTCCTAAATATTTCTAGTCTTGGTAATGTTTCACCTGAGATTAATCATACAAATTCATGTCCTTTTTGTGTGTTGCAATACTATGATTAGTTTTTTCGTGAGGATGGTTCACTGGTGGATCTTGACTTGTGGTTCCTGTACAAGTTATTTTTTTTATTCTTTATGGATACCTGCTAATCTATACTTTGCTCCAGTAGCAAACCGCACTACACACCTCCATTCATATATTTCACCGGGACAGTTTTTTTTACTGAGACAGTTTACCTCATGTTGGAGGCATCAAAAACACTGTAAGATTTTATCGTCGTTTATATAGACACAGAAGATAACTTTTGTTCCTGGTTGACTAATGCAAATTAGTACATCATAAAAAATCATAAAGCTCACACTACAATGTTTGTATCTATGATAAAAACTCAAAGGTGTGTACCCATCTGTGGATTAGATATGGCTACATCAAGCATTGCCAATATACATAATATCTAACAGGAGAATCAGGAACAAACTATAAGCCTCAATCGGCTGCAATACTACACTTTCCTGCAACGGATTACACAAATCAAAGTCATTCAGTTGTTGCATTTTTTAGATTTCTATATCTGTAAGGTTATATGTATTTTTAAATTTCAAACCTGCAAGGCTGATCTATATTCATAGGTACAGTCCTTGTTCTGGAGTGTAGAAAAGAGTCACTATTTATTAACTTTATTTCGTAAAAATATATATACTATTAACTAAACATATTCTCTTTGAGCATGCATGAGAAGCATAGACTACACCCTGATCAATGATTCAGAAACATATTTCTTTGGGCATCTCAGTTCATAATAACACAAATCTGAAAAGCAAGAAATTCTGATACATTCAGTGGGCTACTATGCGAGTATGGTTAAAGAATGTGCGTACCGGCAAAGTAGAATATGTATAGCCCATATGTTATTTTTCAGCCACGCACCAGGTCAGAAATAATTGCATATCTGTCAATCGCAGTGTTTGTTTCAACAAGAAACCTGCATGTAGCACTGTTTAGCAAGTCAACATGCGTCAACAATTATATAAACCAAACATAGTATAAAAGGCATGTGACTACTGTAACTGCAGCACATCCTTCTAGCTAACTGAAACAGTAACCATGAGATATAAAAAGGAAAATACTAACTATAAGCCTGTATACTGTATATCTTCAGGTTTGGCTCATACAACACCAAACAAATTTAAAAGGGAGCTGCGGCCAGAAAAATAAGGTAAGTGAAAGAATCCATAGAATTTGGAAGAGAAGCTTGCTCTAGCCGGATGTGATCTCCGACAACCATGTCGTCATGTGAGCATCTCCTCAAGATGGTAATAGTTCACTGTGACACCTACTGCATCACCTCTGACCCACCATTTATGATCAACATCAATTTACTCAATGTAGATCCAATCTGTTCCTGAACGTATAATCATTAATTTAACTTGAAGGTTACTTCTATCTATGAGAAAAACAAATTGGAGAAAATTCTAATAATAAACCAAACAATGATATAAGCATAGAAGGCATGCGAATACTTTAACAACACATCCGTGTAGCAAACTGAAACAACAACCATAAGATTATTGAAAAAAAGGAAAATACTAACCATAAGCCTTTAAAAGAAGGTAAAAGCATGAGACAAAAAAAGAAGGTAAGTGGAAAAATTCAGAGAACATGAAAGAGAAGCTTGCTTCAGCGTTATGCAACCTCCAGCAACCATGCCATCGTGTGTGCATCTCCACAGGCTAGAAATTGTTCACCATGACACTTGTTCGCTGCTTCTGACCCAGTCTATTGGATCAGCAAACAAATTATTTTAATGTAGATCAGATTTAGAGTCATGGGAGCGCTGAAGCTCGTAGTTGCCGCAGTCGCTGCTAGCTTTTCGCTGAGATAATCCTGCTATCAATGGAAATTAGCCAGTTCCTCCACAATCCAATGGCACTCCACCCAGCACACCCACGAATAAATTCCACCTAGGTATCAATAGAGACCTTCAAAAAGAAGAAAAATATCTTCCCAGGCATCCACCCAAGGCCAGATCCGCTACGTGATTCTCCAGGTGCTTCTGCGACTCCGCTCCATGAGTGCGGCGTGGCACGGCCGATGTATGAGGGGAGACGGGATGGAGGTGGGGAGCTGCTGCTTCTTTGATCCAGTGTTTGATGGGAGAGGACAAAGGAGGACAGGGCTCCACATGCCGCACCCATCCTCACCTCCCTATCTCTTCACAGGAGCTCAACCCCGCCGCCCTCTCCCTACACGGGAACACCACGATCTGGGGCTTTGCCAACATGGGTCTCCCGTGTGGCGCTCTGGCCGCCTACCACGCCACGATGGTCGCCGTCAACCAGGAAAACGACGGAGGCTCCCAACCCTATTTCGCGCGAGAGAGAGAGAGAGACGTGGGTCAGGAGGGGGGATCCTCGCCGGCGTTGGCCGGTGACCGGCGCAACACCGGATCGAGTGTCTCGCGGGATCGGGCGCTCGTGGCGGCTGGGATCTGGAGGTGAGGGAGAGCCTGTGCTCTTTTCTTAGAATTGGGAGCCCGTGTATGCTTGTGGTCCGCGGGTTGAATATCGGAAATTACAGGGGGTTTCGGAAATTACAGGGGGTTTTTGGAAAACATCATGAACAAAACGTTTTGTCAACTAAGAAAGGACTGCGGGTTAAATAAAAAAACAGCAATTTTTTTTGGAAAAACACCACGACGATGAACCCAACGGAAACAATGCATGCTTTATTAATAGGTAAAGATATTTCAAGTACACCTATTAATGTTGAAACTAACATTATTCAAACTATGACCCTAGAGGAACGCATAAGAGAGACTTCCCAGAACACTCTAGAACCCTGAAAAGGAATAGGTATGTGATACGGTAAGTAAACCGACTCCAAAAATTCCATAAAAATACTTTCTGTCAGTTTTGGAATATTAGAAAAATACAAAAATAAGGAACAGCCGAGGGGACCCACGAGGTGCACACGAGGCACCACGGCGCACCCACCCTCCTGGGCGCTTCCTGGTGGCTTGTGGGCCCCTTCTATGCCTTACCGACTCCCTTTTCTTCTGAAATACTTGTTTTGCAAGATAAAAATTCTTTATATATACTCCCGGACGTTTTGACCACCGCATCACAAAAATATCCTATGTTCTTCTTTCGTTCTATTTCTCTGACAGGTCTGAAAATATGTCATCCCAAAACTCAGATGGAGAGAGCTTCGTATCACACTACGTTGCAAATGCAAGGATCTATGGAGATATAGATCCTTATGGATGGTCCACGGAGGAGGAGCGGGATGTCGATTTGAAGTTAGCTAAGGACGCCGGTTCGGATGAAGATGATGTCCCTCTACCTCAACCAGGGGATATGCATGTGGAGTTCAAGAAGTCGAGCCTCCCAAGCACAAACAAATCTAAGATCTAATTTATCCCTTTTCGTCTTCTACATGAAAACAAGAATGTATTATGTGAGAAGATAGTGGAGTTTGATCAAGAGATCAACAAGTTGAAGGAAGAAAACTATATTCTCAAGCGGAAGCTGAAGGACAAGCCCACTACTTCATCACCACCATCATCACTGAAGAAAGAAACTTGAGTACACGGGTATGGGCACTCCCCTTGGCTTTTGCCAAGCTTGGGGGAGGTGCCCCGGTATCGTATCACCATCACTTTTATTATCTTTACCTATTTTAGTTTGATCTTTAGCTATTTTATGATTTAGTTGAATAAAAGTTTAGTATGATCTATTTTTGAGTGCTAGTTTTGTGATCTACCTATGTATGTAATCGAGTTGAGAGTTATATAATAACGAGTAATTTGAGTTTTGCTTCTTTACTTTTGTGTTTCAATCTTAGCAATGAAAATAATGGAAAATATCATATGCTAATCCCATGGGAAGTAATGACATCACATACAGAAAAGTATAAGTGGTAAAATTTATTGAAAGTTAACAAACATAGCATTGGTCAATGATGCAATTCATGAAAGAATTAATAAGGAAAGAGAAGATTCACATATAAATATACTATCTTGGACATCTTTTATGATTGTGAACCCCCAATAAGTATTCTATGTCAAATTGTTGACGTTGGAGAAGGAAGACAACGTAATGAGTTATGTTTGCTTATATTCACATAGAAGTTATATTGTTATAGATCCTCAAACATGTGGTGCTTGCTCAATATGTTTGCTAGCCAAAAATCCGCACCACGTAGAGATACTACTTGTGCATCCAAAAACCCTTAAACCCAGTTTCATGTCATGAAAGTCCACTATATGTACCTACGGATTGAATAAGACCCTTCAAGTAAGTTATCATCGGTGCATAAAGCAATAAAATTGCTTCTAAATATGTATGATCTTTTATTGTAAGGGAAAATAAGCTTTGTACGATCTTGTGATGGTAAAGAAATAAAAGCGACATACTGCATAATAAAGGTTGCTATCACAAGGGGCAATATAAAGTGACGTTCCTTTGCATTAAGAGCTTGCACATCCAAAAATAAAAAAGTGCATGACAACCTCTGCTTCCCTTGCGAAGGGCCTATCTTTTACTTTTATGTATTTACTTTTCATGCACGACTCAATAGTGTTTTCCTCTATTCCGTTTTATTTTTCTCTTTTGCAAGCATCATGTGGTAGGGAAAGATCTAGGCATATATATCCAGTTGGATATAAGTGATCATGAGTTATTATTGTTGACATTACCCTCGAGGTAAATAAGTTGGGAGGCAAAATTATAAGCCCCTATCTTTCTATGTGTCCGACTGAAACTTTTGCTCTATATATATGTCGTGAGTGTCAGCAATCATAGAAGACTAAATGATAGTTGAGTATGTGGGCTTTCTAAAAAGCTCTCACATGAGACCCTTCCTGAAAAGATGATGAATTGTAATTGCCTTGTTGACTGAGAACATAGTTTGTTAGTTTTCAAGGGAGTTTATGTTTTATACTTCATTGTTGTGACAAATTGTTACTTGTTCATGAGAAGTTTTATGATGATATATATATATATAATATTGTTGTTATATTAACTAGCATAGTGGCCCGCTCATACGCGCGGGCTAGCATGTAACAAAGTCAATATGCAGTCATTTTGTTAGTTGGTTGGTGATTATCAGCATAAGAGAATATCCTCTTTCATGTTTTTGGAAATAACAATAAGGCATGTTTGTGTTAAATTGTTTTGGAGTGATGTGTGGCTATGTGATCGTGTTTTTAGAGTCGGCATGGCTCATCATGAAGTGGTGCATTTGGATGTCGCCCCTGTTGGCCCTACCACCATGCAGTCGTCTGCGTCTCGTCGATGATTTGGCCGAAAATGAATGGGAGAAGATCATGCGGCCCGGGCGTGCCAACTAATTGCCCTTCATGCAAACAGATTCTCACCCCTCGGTGAACACATTTTTTTTGGCTCCATAGGTGTAAGCTCCAATCCAAACATCCCCAAGATTTAATCCAAACATCACTGAAATGTCAACTTATGTTGCCCAAAATGCGCATCGGGCCATAGTAAATTTGTTCATGTCTGATATATAAGTTGTTTTTGCAGAGAGTTTTATATGCATTAAATTTGTGTTTAATATGAATCATTGGTATCATTTAGAAATTTTTATTCATATGATAATGTTAGGTCCCCCTGCCCCCATATGATAAGAGTTGTATATGTATGTAAGTTGTTTTTGCAGACACTTTTTCCGGGCTTGCTATTGGCATCGACATTGTTAGGTCCCCCTGCCCCCATTCACACTCAATAAATTTAAGTAGTAGTTAGTGTATTTGTGAGTCGCTATAGTTTAATATTTCCCAAAAAATTTAATTTTTAATAATTGAGAAGTAAAATATGTTTGATCACATCGTACATACATATACAAAAATATAATGATACACTGATGCCCTGATTATTGGGTTGTACTGTAAATTAAGCCACAAATATCACAAAGTATAGAGTGTCGGCATTTGGTATGAATTAACTATTTCAATGAAATGTTGATGCACATTAGCAGTACTTCTGCACAGTAGGAAAACGATATCCCTCCTACAGAGTAGAAGGTTTTATCTCTCTTTCCATATAATGTTTACATCTCTTATTATGCAGTCCTCTCTCAAATCTTCTCTTGCATCTTTTTTTACCTTACTTCCTGTGTCTCTCCTCTTCCTATGAAATATCATAAATAAAACTATTATTTATTAATTTCGCAAAGGATTTCCTCTCAAATCTTGTTTACGTTGTTGTTTCTCTCTTTTTTATGTTCTCTTAAATAACTTTTGGCTCCACCTGCATATACAGGGAGATAATGTTTTCAATATCTTGCATCATGTACCACCAACCTTTATCTGTTATAATCTCATATTTTTTTGTTGTGCACAGAATTTCCTAATGGGAAACGATCTTTTTCAACCGGATGATAATAGCCAAACATAAACCACGTCCAATGACTGCCACGCGTCCTTGCATGGCCCAGGAACAACTCTTCCTCTACTGCCTTATTCCACGCGCTAAAAGCATGGGCCCGGTTCGAGAACAGCCGCGCTGGATCCAGCATGCCATCGGAATCGCTTTCTGCTCATCTCCCTCGTCTTTCTATGCCTTCAGTTTTCTCCGTCCTCACTGCTACCGCCGCCCCTGCTGCATGCAAACGTCCCCACCGTTGAAGCTGGACTCGTTGGTCACTGTTACTGCAAGGCCACACTGGGGGCCACACTGCCTCTCAGGTCTCTCGTCTCTCTCTCTTCGCCGCGTCCCTACTGCAAGTATCGATGTCACCACCAGAAAACCAGGATCCCCTACAGCTACCCATGCTGCAAACGGCTCGCCGTTGCAAGGCCACGCGGGGGTGACAACCAGCGTTTCAAGGGGGACGGCCTCGAAGGTGCTGCATGGCGCCATGGCCTCGCCGAAGCACAAACCACTTGCTGCGATGACGAGCTTCGAGACTCATCGGCGCAACAAGGAGGCGTTGTCATGGTGTTGCAAAGGCAGCCAACCGATGTCCCACGCTGCTGTAAGGGTGTGAGAGTTGGGGACACCCCCGCGAGTCGTCGGTGCTGCTATGGAGCTTCACCAGGCCGCATTGCTACGGTGGAGTATTTCCAGGCCGCCGGAGCATGCCGACGCTGCAATGAAGCATGAACAGGTGCTGTGATGGAGCATCGACAAGCCACCGGAGCATCGCCAGGCCGCCGAAGCATGCCGACGCTGCAATGGAGCATGAACAGGTTATGAGACGGAGCATCGACGAGCCACCGAAGCATCGTCGAGCCGCCGGAGCATGCCAACGCTGCAATGGAGCATGAACAGGTTATGCGGTGGAGCATCGACGAGCCACCGGAGCATGCTGACACTACAATCGAGCATGAACAGGTTCTGCGATGGAGCATCGACGAGCCACTGGAGCATCGTCGGGCCGCCGGAGCATGCCGACATTGCAATGGAGCATGAACAGGTTCTGCGATGGAGCATCGATGAGCCACCTAAGCATCGCCGGGCCACCAGAGCATGCCGACACTGCAATCGAGCATGAACAGGTTCTGCGATGGAGCATCGCCGAGCCACC
This sequence comes from Thinopyrum elongatum, assembly GCA_011799875.1. Taxonomy (NCBI): domain Eukaryota; kingdom Viridiplantae; phylum Streptophyta; class Magnoliopsida; order Poales; family Poaceae; genus Thinopyrum; species Thinopyrum elongatum. The sequence continues at coordinate 227,499,426 of CM022299.1, forward strand.
GGAGCATCGCCGGGCCACCAGAGCATGCCGACACTGCAATCGAGCATGAACAGGTTCTGCGATGGAGCATCGACGAGCCACCGGAGCATCGCCGGGCCACCAGAGCATGCCGACACTGTAATCGAGCATGAACAGGTTCTGCGATGGAGCATCGACGAGCCACCGGAGCATGCTGATGCTGCAATGGAGCACCGACGAGCCACCGAAGCATCGCCGGTGCAGCGATGCAGCATAACATGCGGACGGCGGTGCTGCGATGGAGCATCGCGTGCAGACAGCGGTGCTTCCATGGAGCATCGCCGGCTCTACGACCACCTTCCGCGGCAAGCTGCAAGGTCAGCGACCGCCTATGACCGCTGCTGCAAATGTCGCCGTGGGTCACTCTTCGGCGTTGCTACGAGCTGACCAGTCGCGGCTGCTCCACGGAGTCACCTGGATGTCTTGCGTTGTAGCATGCTTGGTCGTGGCGAGCTCGCCGGCATTTTTGCTACGAGCTGGTCAGGCTTGGCTGCTCGCCGGAGTCACGTGGTTTATGCGTTGCAGCATGCTCGGTTGGAGTTGGAGTTGAATCGCTTCAGCGACGGAGTAGACAAAAACTTTGAGGGTGCTTGCTGTATTGCGACTGGCACCATCATCACGCTCGCGCTCGTGACGTCTCCACTGGTGCGTTGACCAAATCAGGTGGCCAAGGTGCGTCCAGATCACAACGATCGAACGGCCGTGCACCCGACTGATTTCGGTTGATGCGTAGCAAGCGCCTTTCCTAATTGAAGTCAAGAGGAAACATATGAGGTTAGATAGAGTAACAAATTAGAGAAGGTGAAGTATATTTCATGAGCAAGGTTAGAGGCAAACATTTGTTTTAATGTCATCATATCGCAGTTCTATAATTTAATGCTTTTTTGTTGTTCAATTGTTCCTTTGGCACTTTCGTGAACTCCCATCATTGTTGGGAGAACATCTCTTTCACAATGCCTACAATAAGTTTACAACATGAAGACAAAAACTTAAAATTTTACAAAAATATATAATTGCATTCTTATATATCATACCTCTAGATATTTGTTCTGTCTCTAGAATTTCAATGTCAAAATAGACTTAAGATTCGTTTATTGTGTGTAGTGATAGCCTTGGTAATAAATGCTTAGTAAATTTGAATTTGGGTTTACACAAAAAGATTTAAGTTCCGACCGCTGAATTTTCTGACCAAATTCAAAGTGACAAGCACCATCTTTTGGTTGGGCAAAAGTTCTTCATTCACCATTTTCACTAAAATATCCCCGCATAGTGTGATCCTGGTATTCTCGCCACTGAAATAATTTAAGCATGAAAAGGTGATATAAGGATCATCTATGTAGTTTAAAATTGTTTTAGTAATATAAATTACCTTCAGACTCATGGATGTTTGACATCTGCACAGAATGACACTCATAAATCTAGTTTAACAACAAGTGTCCTTTGATTTGGATTTTGTACATACGTGAGCATTGTTCATCAATATTTACTGGGTTGTTTGTGTTAGGCTAGTCAGCTAGCTAGATGTAATATTTCATGAATGGCACTGGTCTAGCCCTTCAAGCGGAGCAGTGTCCCTAGCTGCACCAAGAATCTTTGGTCGACAGTGCCGCCACTTCTGCAATATGTACACAAGGGAGCAGTTATGTCCATGTTAATTAATCTACATTGTCGTTTAGATTTTTTAAAACTTCAACATGCACATCTAATAGTTAGGGAAGTAAGTACACTTGAGCCGGCATCCATCATTTAACCTAATATGTGCAAACCTCTCTAGATTAGTAAAGCTAAAGTATTGTTTATCAATGATGGAGTTCAATGATTAGTAACAAATTCAGTTACCCACCTCGTGAGCTAGTACGTTGAAACTCTCTAGATGAGCATTGCCTGGAGTATAGTTGAAACTCTCTAGATGAGCATTGCCTGGAGTATAGTTGAAGTATATTATCTAAATCTGTGCAGGTGATACATACTGGAGGTAGTTTGATCTCTAATTATTTACACATGCTGCTTACTGGAGGTGGTGTGGTCGGTCGATGGAGCTAATAACAATCAAGGAGAGTCGACAGAGGAGATTGGGGCGATTGCAACCATTGGAGGAAGACAATGTCCAAGTGTAGTTTGCTGGAGAAAGACGATGTTCAAGGTGGGGTCTGTCGTGCGGAGCATGCTGAACCTGACTTGATGCTTGCTCATACAGCTGGTTTTCTCGCCCTGGCAAAATTGCTAACCTGATCCCTAGGGCCTCTAAAATAGAACCTCACCTTCTTGTGGTCTCACCTTGCCCTGACTGCTCCAGATAGCAGCCCCCGCCTTCGCCGCCGGCCTGGTAAAACAAATTAGTCTGAAGTTAGATGTTTGTTCCTTGGTGTTGTGGCAGCAAATATATGTTTGTTTGTTAACCCCACAATTGTGATCCTTTAATTATAGCTACATGCGTTTCTGTAGAGGCAGCCTTCCCATTGATGTATAATCAGTATAGTTACTTGGACATAGTTCTTTTGGCCAGCGGCGGATATATGTAAATAACCGGATCAAACTCACGATGCATATTGATCTCAGTTGGATGGACTTGCATCTACATAGTATTTTTTGGCTAGTGGAAACCATGTGCAGAGTTGGTTGAAACCAATGAAGCTAATCGATCTGTACCAGTGTCTGGCTGGATACGCATTAGATTGATTTAACACTGGTTGTGGAAGCACATGTACATCAAGCAGGTGGATCGACGTTTAATACCGGCTGCGAACGCACGTACCTAGGGAAGTGATAAACCAATCTGCAGCTAGCCGTCAGCAGCTAGACGATGGTGCTGCAGAACACCTCGGGTGGAAATCCCCAAACATGTACGTAGGAGATGGAGCTCATGGGAAAATTCTTGGGATGCCTTCGCGGTAGGATTGTGTCGAGGTGGCTGGCAGCTGGCGGAGGAATTCCATGGAGGTCGAGGTGGCTGGCGGTCGCAGGAGCTTCCAATCCAAACATGGGAGAACATTGGGGTTGGGTAGAGCAGGTACGTATATGGAGAAAATTAGTCTTGACACTATCTTTGGTGGCATTGGTGGATAATTTCTCTCGATGGTTGTGATTTTTTGATTTACTAAAATAAAGGTCGGATGTTTCATATTATTATGGAATTTCTAGGCTATTTTTTATTTTTGATGAGCCCATCAAATACTTTTAATATATAATAATAGATGATCATGATGCTTACATGTCCGTATTTTGTTTTTATCGACACCTCTCTCTCTCTAAACATGTGGTTACGATTATCGATATCAGCTTTTGCTTGAGGACAAGCGAGGTCTAAGCTTGGGGGAGTTGATACGTCCATTTTGCATCATGTTTTTCTACTGTTATTTACAATGATTTTGATCAATATTATACTTTGTGGTGCCATTCTAATGCCTTTTCTCTCTTAATTTGCAAGATTTATGAAGAGGGAGATTGCCGGCAGCTGGAATTCTACCCGAAAAAGCCATGTCAGAGATACCTATTCTGCACATCTCCAAATGAGCTGAAATTTCACAGAGAATTATTTTGGAATAAATAAAAATACTGAAGGAAAGAAATACCAGAGGGGGCTACCCAGGCGCCCACGAGGCACCAGGGTGCGCCCACCCCCTGGGCGCGCCCTGGTGGTTCGTGGGGCCCCTGGCTAGCCTCTGGTGCCCATCTTCTACTATATAAGCCCATTTGCCCTAGAAAAAAAATAAAGAGAGGACTTTCGGGACGAAGCACTGCCGTCTCGAGGCGGAACCTGGGCAGGAGCACTTTTGATCTCCGGCGGAGCGATTTCGCCGGGAAAACTTCCCTCCGCGAGAGGGAGATCTAAGCCATCGTCATCACCAACAACCCTCTTATCATGGGAGGATCAATCTTCATCAACATCTTCACCAGCACCATCTCATCCCATAACCTAGTTCATCTCTTGTATTCAATCTTTGTCTCAAAACCTCAGATTGGTACCTGTGGGTTGCTAGTAGTGTTGATTGCATCTTGTAGTTGATGCTAGTTGGTTTATTTGGTGGAAGATCATATGTTTAGATCCTTAATGATATTTAATACCCCTCTGATCTTGAACATGAATATGATTTGTGAGTAGTTACTTTTGTTCTTGAGGACATGCGAGAAGTCTTGTCATAAGTAATCATGGTAATTTGGTATTCATTCGATATTTTGATGATATGTCAGTTCTTGCTTCCTTTAGTGGTGTCATGTGAACGTCGACTACATGACACTTCACCATCTTTGGGCCTAAAGGAAGACATCGTGGATTAGATATTAGATGATGGGTTGCTAGAGTGACAGAAGCTTAAACCCTAGTTTATGCTCTATTTTGTAAGGGGCTGATTTGGATCCATATGTTTCATGCTATGGTTAGATTTATCTTAATTCTTCTTTCGTAGTTGCGGATGCTTGCGAGAGGGGGTAATCATAAGTGGGAGGCTTGTTCAAGTAAAAACAACACCCAATCACCGGTCCACCCACATATCAAATTATCAAAGTAACAAACGCGAATCAAACAAACATGATGAAAGTGACTAGATGAAATTCCCGTGTGTCCTCAAGAACGCTTTGCTTATTATAAGAGACCGTTCTGGCCTGTCCTTTGCTACAAAAAGGATTGGGCTACCTTGCTGCTCCTTTGTTATCGTTACTACTTATTGCTCATTACAAATTACCTTCCTATCAAACTATCTGTTACCGACAATTTCAGTGCTTGCAGAAAATACCTTGCTGAAAACTGTTTGTCATTTCCTTCTGCTCCTTGTTGGGTTCGACACTCTTTGTCGGCGTTCTAGGATTGGGGGTACCCAGACCTTCCTGCCTGCAGCCCAGCGCGTGGCCCCGTCGACGGCCCGGCGCGGCCCAGCTACAAAGACTACGCGAGGAAGACCCTCGCGAGGACCCCCTGGGCCTCGCGAGGCGAGCGATGCCAAGACCTCCAAGGGAGCAGCTCCCCGAGCCTGCCTCCTGAGGAGCGGAGATATCTTTGCAGGTACCTCACCTCACGAGCCCGCGATAACGTGAGCCATGACGACCAAGGCCAGGCGGGCGCCAGCGGGAGCAGAAGGGACGGTTTCCTCTTCGGTGCTAAGGGAGCAAGGACAGGCGCAGGTTCCCGAGGCAGGCCCCAAAGCTTTCCATTCCGGTGCAACGAGACCAAGACCATGAGCTCGGCAGGACAGATTTCATCATCGAGCCACCGCTGCGTCATGGCCAGAAGCTTTGCAGGCGAAGACCACCTTTCGTCAGGATAAGATGTACTTCCTCTCCCCTTTCAAAATTGGCCACTGTGGAATCCCTTCCCGCCTAAGCTGTGAGGGAAGAGGACCAAGGACACTATAAATATGGGCGAGCTGCCGCTGTAGAAGGGGATCCCAGATCGATCCATCCTCACCACCCGAGCCCTCGCGAGGCTGCTCGACCACTGTACTAGTTCATCCTCAACCTCCTCGTGAGGCCAATCCACCAAAAGCAGGATTAGGGTTTTACACCGCAAGGTGGCTCGAACGTGGGTAAATCTCCGTGTTCTTCCTTTCTCTACGATCCCGTGCACTCGGTGAGATCAAGCCGTGGGTGTGGCGAGCTAAGCATTGTTGTGAAGGGAGACCCTTCGTACACGCCCCAGAGTTCGAACCTTGTTTGGGTCTGCGGAGCCCTGATTCCGACATTTGGCGCGCCAGGTAGGGGCATGTCGAAGCTCCATCTTTTCATCAACCGCGCTCCGTTCTCGCTCCGCGGTGCCCATGGCTGAAGCTCACCGAGTCCGCGCCGAGCGCCAGGCCACTCGCATCGCTCAGATGGCCTCGGTGGGCCGCGGCGCCCCTCGTCGCTCCGCTTCCCCGATGGTCAACGCTGCTACTGACCCTGCTGCTCATGAGCAGCAGGATTCTTCGCTGCCTCCTTCTGGGTCGCGCGATGGCTGATACGTCTCCAACGTATCTATAATTTTTTATTGTTCCATGCTATTATATTATGTGTTTTGGATGTTTTATGTGCATTAATATGCTATTTTATATTATTTTTTGGACTAACCTATTAAGCTAGAGCCCAGTGCCAGTTTCTATTTTTTTCCTTGTTTTTGAGTTTTACAGAAAAGGAATACCAAACGGAGTCCAAACGGAATAAAACTTTCGCGATGATTTTTCTTGGACCAGAAGACACCCGTAGGACTTAGAGAGGGGGTTAGAGGACCCACGAGGAGCCCACAAGCCCTCAGGGCGTGCCCTAGGGGGGCTGCCTCCCTAGCTTGTGAACCCCTCGGGAGTCCCCCAACCCTAATTCTTGCACTATAAATTCCCAAATATTCCCAAACCACCAGAAGCGTCCACCAAAATACTTTTTCGCCGCCGCAAGCCTCTGTTCCCGTGAGATCCCATCTTGGGGCCTTTTCCGGCAATCTGCCGAAGGGGGATTCGATCATGGAGGGCCTCTACATCAACCTTGCTGCCCTACCGATGATGTGTGAGTAGTTTACCACAGACCTATGGGTCTATAGCTAGTAGCTACTCCCTCCGTTCCAAATTAGTTGACTTGGATTTATCTCGATACGGATGTATCTAACACTAAAACATGTCTAGATATATCCGTATCTAGACAAATCTGAGTCAACTAATTCAGAACGGAGGGAGTAGATGGCTTCTTCTCTCTCTTTGATCTTCAATACAATGTTCTCCTCGATGTTCTTGGAGATCTATTCGATGTAACACCTTTTTGCGGTGTGTTTGTTGAGATCCGATGAATTGTGGATTTATGATCAGATTATCTATGAATATTATTTGAGTCTTCTCTGAACCCTTTTATGCATGATTAAGATATCTTTGTATTTCTCTTGGAACTATCGATTTGGTTTGGCCAACTAGATTGGTTTTTCTTGCAATGGGAGAGGTGCTTAGTTTTGGGTTCAATCTTGCGATGTCCTCACCCAATGACAGAAGGGGTAGCGAGGCACGTATTGTATTGTTGCCATCGAGGATAAAAAGATGGGGTTTATATCATATTGCTTGAGTTTATCCCTCTACATCATGTCATCTTGCTTAAGGCGTTACTCTGTTCTTATGAACTTAATACTCTAGATGCGTGCTGGATAGTGGTCGATGTGTGGAGTAATAGTAGTAGATGTAGAATCATTTCGGTCTACTTGTCACAGACGTGATGCCTATATTCATGATCATTATCGTCATAACTTTGCGCTTTTCTATCAATTGCTCAACAGTAATTTGTTCACCCACCGTATGCTATCTTCAAGAGAGAAGCATCTAGTGAAACCTATGGCCCCGGGTCTATTTTCCATCATATATTTTCAGATATATAAACCAAAAAACCTAAAAATACATTGCTGCAATTTATTTAGATTTACTTTAGTTTGCCTTTTTATTTATATTTTATACCTATCTCTATTAGATCTCACTCTTGTTCGAGACCGTGAAGGGATTGACAACCCCTTTTTCAAGTTGAGTGCAAGTGTTTGTTAGTTTGTGCAGGTGCATAGATTGGAACTTGCTTGTGCCTCCTACTGGATTGATACCTTGGTTCTTAACTGAGGGAAATACTTATCTCTACTTTGCTGCATCACCCTTTCCTCTTCAAGGGAAAAATCAACGCAAGCTCAAGAAGTAGCAGGAAGAATTTCTGGCGCCGTTGCCGAGGAGGTTCTACATCAAGCCTACCAAGTACCCATCATAAACTCTCATCTCTTGCATTAAATTATTTGCCATTTGCCTCTCGTCTTCCTCTCCCCCACTTCTAAAACGTTTTCAGAAAAACTCAAAAATATTTGCCTTTTTATTTGCCTTCTTTCCGTTCGTCTTCTCGTTTGCCTTTAGGTCTTACTTGGTTTGTTTGCTCGTTCGCATGGTATAATTGTGTGTTTATTGAAAATCTGGAAGCAAAAAGTTTATGGATCCTCATCCACTTGCTAATCTTTTTAAAGGATCCAAATATGATGAACCAATTGCTAGTGAGTTGAGTGCACTAGATTATCTTTATGGAGTTTTGCTTGAAATTCGTGAATCTGAAAATTGTGATGAAATTTATGAAGTGATTCACGATAGCTCCTTGAATGAAAAGCATGATTGCAATGATGTTATTATAAATACTATTAATGTCAATTGTGCTAATAGTATGCAAAATCCTAAGCTTACGGATGCTAATTTTGCTATGTCCATTACTTATTGTAATGATCATGATTGGGGTGATTTTTCTTATGATCTTGAAAATTTATTTAAGCCTCATGACAAATATGATATTGATAATAGTGTTTGCAATAATATTGAAAGTGGGTTTGGAAGAGTGTCAACTCTAGGTAATAATGATCCCACTACTTTGGAGAATGATCAATCTCATGAAATTTTGGATAAAAGTGGGTTTGGAGAGGTCATGACTTTATTTGATGATAATCCCACTATTTTGGAAGAGTGTCAACTTTGCATGCATGCGGATCATGAAGAGAAAGTTTTATGTGATAGTTATGTTTTTGAATTTGATTATGATCCTACATGTAATTATTATGAGAGAGGGAAATATGGTTGTAGAAATTTTTATGTTACTAAATTACCTCTCGTTATGTTGAGATTGCTATTGTTTCTTTCTTCTTCCTTGCATATGCTAGTTTTTGCTTGTCTTGAAAAATATTTTCCCTATAAAATACCTATGCATAGGAAGTATGTTAGACTTAAACTTGTTTTTCACATGCTTCATGATGCTCTCTTCGTGTTTCAATTGCTTTTTTCATGTGAGCATCATTAAAATTATCAATGCCTAGCTAAAAACGCTTTAAAGAAAATCGCTTGTTGGAAGACAACCCAATATTTTTATTTTCTTTTTTTATGAAAACACACATTATTACCTCTGTAGTAATTGTGTTTTGGTGTTTTAATTAGTGTTTGAGCCAAGTAAGACCTTTGGGATGGTCTACGGTGATAGTTGATTTGATCATGCTGAAAAACAGAAACTTTTGCGCTTATTGCCAGAAATTTAAAAAATCACAGAAACGTGATTTTAAAATAAATTTTTTTAAAAAGATTTATATACAATTTTCCTAATTTTTCAGAATTTTTTGAGTTACAGAAGTATACGAAATTTCCAGATTACTACAGACCGTTCTGTTTTTGACAGATTCTGTTTTCTATGTGTTTTTTTGCTTATTTTGATAAATCTATGGGTAGTATCGGGGGGGTATGAACCATGGAGAAGTTGGAATACAGTAGATATTACACCAATATAAATTAATAATGAGTTCACAACAGTACCTAAAGTGGTGATTTATTTTATTATACTAACGGATCTTATGAGTTCTCTGTTGAGTTTTGTGTTGTGAAGTTTTCAAGTTTTGGGTAAAGATTTGATGGACAATGGAATAAGGAGTGGCAAGAGTCTAAGCTTGGGGATGCCCAAGGCACCCCAAGGTAATATTCAAGGACAACCAAGAGCCTAAGCTTGGGGATGCCCCGGAAGGCATCCCCTCTTTCGTCTTCGTCTATCGGTAACTTTACTTGAGGCTATATTTTTATTCACCACATGATATGTGTTTTGCTTGGAGCGTCTTGTATGATATGAGTCTTTGCTTTTTAGTTTACCACAATAATCCTTGCTGTACACACCTTTTTAGAGGGACACACATTAATCGTGAATTTATTAGAATACTCTATGTGCTTCACTTATATCTTTTGAGCTAGGCAGTTTGCTCTAGTGCTTCACTTATATCTTTTTAGAGCACGGCGGTGGCTTTATTTTATAGAAATTGTTGGACTCTCATGCTTCTCTTATATTATTTTGAGAGTCTTAAATAGCATGGTAATTTTCTTAGGTTATGAATTTAGTCCTAATATGATGGGCATCCAAGAGGGATATAATAAAAAACTTTCATATAAAGAGCATTGAATAGATGAGAAGTTTGATTCCTTGCATTTGTTTTGAGATATAAAGATGGTGATATTAGAGTCATGCTAGTGAGTAATTGTGGATTGGTAGAAATACGTGTGTTAAAGTTTATGATTCCCGTAGCATGCACGTATGGTGAACCGTTATGTGATGAAGTCGGAGCATGATTTTTTTTATTGTCTTCCTTATGAGTGGCGGTCGGGGACGAGCGATGGTCTTTTCCTACCAATCTATACCCCTAGGAGCATGCATGTAGTACTTTGTTTTGATGGCTAATAAATTTTTGCAATAAGTATGTGAGTTCTTTATGACTAATGTTGAGTCCATGGATTATACGCACTCTCACCCTTCCACCATTGCTAGCTTCTCTAGTACCGCGCAACTTTCGCCGGTGCATTAAACCCACCATATACGCTTCCTCAAAACAGCCACCATACCTACCTATTATGGCATTTCCATAGCCATTCCGAGTGTTGCCATGCAACTTCCACCGTTCCATTTTATTATGACACTCACCATCATTGTCATATTGCTTTGCATGATCATGTAGTTGGCATAGTATTTGTGGCAAGGCCACCGTTCATATTTTTTATACATGTCACTCTTGATCATAGCACATCCCGGTACACCGTCGGAGGCATTCATATAGAGTCATATCTTGTTCTAGTATCGAGTTGTAATTTTTGAGCTGTAACTAAATAAAAGTGTGATGATCATCATTATTAGAGCATTGTCCCATGTGAGGAAAGGATGATGGAAGCTATGATTCCCTCACAAGTTGGGATGAGTCTCTAGACTTTAGAAAAAATAAAAGAGTCCAAAGAAGCCCAAACAAAAAAATGAGAGAAAAGAGAGAAGGGACAATGTTACTATCCTTTTTCCATGCTTGTGCTTCAAAGTAGCACCATGATCTTCATGATAGAGAGTCTCTTATTTTGTCACTTTCATATACTAGTGGGAATTTTTCATTATAGAACTTGGCTTGTATATTCCAAAGATGGGCTTCCTCAAAATTGCCCTAGGTCTTCGTGAGCAAGCAAGTTGGATGCACACCCACTTAGTTTCTTTTTGAGCTTTCATACACTTATAGCTCTAGTGCATCCATTGCATGGCAATCCCTACTCACTTGCATCGATATCAATTGATGGGCATATCCATAGCCCACTAATTTGCCTAGTTGATGTGAGACTTTCTCCTTCTTTTTGTCTTCTCCACAACCACCATATTCTATTCCACCTATAGTGCTATATCCATAGCTCACGCTCATGTATTGCGCGAAAGTTGAAAAAGTTTGAGAACATCAAAAGTATGAAACAATTGCTTGGCTTGTCATCGGGATTGTGCATGATGAAATACTTTGTGTGATGAAGATGGAGCATAGCCAGACTATATGATTTTGTAGGGATAACTTTCTTTGGCCATGTTATTTTGAGAAGACATGATTACTTTATTAGTATGCTTGAAGTATTATTGTTTTTATGTCAATATTAAACTTTTGTTTTGAATCTTATGGATCTGAATATTCGTGCCACGATAAAGAAGATTACATTGATAAATATGTTAGGTAGTATTCCACATCAAAAATTCTATTTTTATCATTTACCTACTCGAGGACGAGCGGGAATTAAGCTTGGGGATGCTTGATACGTCTCCAACGTATCTATAATTTTTTATTGTTCCATGCTATTATATTATCTATTTTGGATGTTTTATGTGCATTAATATGCTATTTTATATTATTTTTGGGACTAACCTATTAACCTAGAGCCCAGTGCCAGTTTCTGTTTTTCCCTTGTTTTTGAGTTTTACAGAAAAGGAACACCAAACAATGTCCAAACGGAATAAAACTTTTGCGATGATTTTTCTTGGACCAGAAGACACCCGTAGGACTTGGAGAACGGCTGCTATCGGATTCAGGGCTCCGCAGACCCAAGAAGGTTCAAACTCTGGGGCATGTGCGAAGATCTCAACCTCTCAGGTCTCAAGCTCATCGCCTTATAGCCTATACTTGTTGAACGCACGCGAGCGGGGAAGAAGATGAACACGGTAGTTTACCCAGGTTCGGGCCACCTTGTGGTGTAAAACCCTACTCCTGCTTTATGGTGGATTGGCCTCATGAGGGCTCGGTGGTGAGGGTGGAATGGATCTAATCTGGTCCCTTCTCCATGGTGGTGGCTAACCTATATTTATAGTGGCCTTGGTCCTCTTCCCTCAAAACTTAGGTGGGAAGGGATCCCACAGTGGCCAATTCGAAAGGGGACAAATAGTACATCTTATCCTGACGAATGGTGGTCTTCGCCTGCAAAGCTCCTGGTCGTGACACAGCGGTGGGCTCGGTGATGACATCCCTCCTGCCGAGCTCGTGGTCTTGGTCTTGTTGCACCGGAATGGAAACCTTTGGAGGACTCCTCGGGAACCCACGCCTGTCCTTGCTCCCTTAGCACCGAAAGGGAAACTGCCTCCTCTGTGCCTGCTGGCGCCCGCCTGGCCATGGTCGTCATGGCTCACATGATCGCAGCCTCATGAAGCTGAGTACCTGCATAGAAATCTCCACTCCTCGGGAGGCAGCCTGGTGTCGGGACCCCGATCCTAAATCACACCGATCTAGCATGTAACACCTCATATCACTTTGCGGCCTCACGCACGGTATCCCCACGGGTGCCACCTTACCTGGCCCGGGACCGTTTGTGCCTTTTGGCTCATGTATATGATGGTGTCGCTAGCATCCATATGACAGAGAACCTGGGCCGACATGACTAGTCGTAAACCCAAAGTGGCACTAACTTACAGGGACAGGCATACATGACCCAGCAATGCACGTGTCGGTCAGCAGCAAGTGAATCCGGGCTGTAGCAAGCTAACAGGACTCCGGTAGACACCGCGTGACATTTCCCTGAAGGGACAGACACATGAGCAAAGAAGGACACATGCCGATCATCCCATGTGTTCCGGAGCAGTAGCAAGATACCATGGCTTAGTGGAAGCACTAGGAGACATTTCCCCATAAGAGATGCTACCAAGAATAAACAACTAGGTTGTCGGATCCCACACATAGCAATACACGTTACACGTATGCATATCATGCACGATATGTGTAGATACAACATGGCATCACAACATAACTCAACAACTCATATAGATAAAGGCCCAGAAGAGCCTCATAGCATTTATTACAAACAGGGGTCACATGACCCAGCATACAGAGCATACAAGCAACGGAAGCATAACATGTCTGAGTACAGACAACTACGAATGAAAAGGCTGAGAAGCCTGACTATCTACAAGACCCTCCCAAGGGTACAAGATCATAGCTGAGGTAACAAGCTAAACATCGAAGTCCACGCGGAACTACTAGTGAGATCGAAGTCTCCTCTGCAAAACGTAAATTAAGGAAACATGAGTACAAATGTACCCAGCAAGACTTACATCAGAACTATCTACATATGCATTAGTATCAACAAAGGGGGTTGTGGGGTTTAACTGCAGCAAGCCAGCTTTGACTTGGTGGCTATCCTGTATTACGACTGCTGGTAACTCTTTTGAGGTGGCGCGCACGAGTCCACATAATCACCATATCAATACACCGCTATGGATCCGCTCCTGTCTCCCTACGAGAAGGCCATCCATAGCACTCATGCTTATCTTGCGCATTTTAGAGTATCCACTTCAAGTTATCTATGAACAATGTAAGCGTTCCAAGTGGTCCATATCCGCGGACGCGGCTATTCGAATAGATCATGTTAACCCTGCAGGAGTGTACTTCTTCACACACGCTCTCGCCTCTTACCGCCATGTACACGTCATGTATCTCGGCAACCTTCAAGCGGAAGCCTGGCGAGGGTGTCGGCCACGACCTGACTAACCACACAAGCCTCTAGTCCAGGTTCATCGCCTATTCGAGTTCCATCCGCAAGGAAGTCCGGCCGGGGTTTCCACTACGGCACCAAACGATGTGAGCAGGATTCCCAAGCCCACCATCTGGGTGCCACTTGGTACACCGTGTCACTGTGCCTAGTCTGTCCCAAGCCCACCTGGCCGGGTGCCACTTGGTAGACTACTAACACAACCTACAAACACTAGAAACTAGTTGCAACTCTTGGACAGAGATCGGGGTGATTAATAAGCCGAGAGGGGTTGAGTTACCGGAACCCAATGTGTGGTAGTAACTGTCTTGGATCAAAAACACGGAACTCAGTTCCTGAGGACGGTTTCAATGAGACAATTCACCATGTACTCCGACATGGCCTCTCATCGCTACCTTTACCAAATCGTGTTCACACACTTAGCTCTCACACAGAAGGACATGTTCATCACCATCCCAATCCATCCCAGATGAATCAGACCTGACACAACTCTAAGCATAGCAGGCATAACAAGCAAGCATGAATGAGTAGGCACATCATGGCTCAAACAACTCCTACTCATGCTAGTTGGTTTTTACTAATTACTGTGGCAAAGACAGGTCATGCAAAGGAATGGGGTTCAACTACCGCAACATGTAATAGTTGAATCGTTGTTGTCCTAATGCAGTAAAAGAGAGCAGGAGCGAGAGAGTGGGATTGTATCGGAATGCTCAAAGGGGGTTTGCTTGCCTGGCACTTATGAAGATAGTAAAGCTCTTCATCGGTGTCATCGAACTCATCATCGGAACAACATCTACCGAGAGGGAACAAATACCGACAAACAAGAAAGAACATAATCAATGCAATGCAACAATATGATGCATGATCATGTCATGGCAATATGATGTTCATTGAGCTAATGCCACTAGCAACACTGTCGGATTTCGGGTTCCGCAAACCCTTGAGAGGTTCAAACTCTGGGGTGTGTGCGAAGAACTCGTCCTCCCCAGTCTACCTACTCGCTAATCTCACAGCCTAGCTCGACGAACTATAAGGAAAAGAGACACAGCAGTTTACCCAGGTTCAGGCCACCTTGCGGTGTAAGACCCTACTCCTGCTTTTGGTGGATTGGCCTCGAGGGGCTGAGGGTGAACTAGTACAGTGGCAAACAGCCTTAGGAGGAGAGGTGTTCTTGAGCTCGAGTGAGCTGGTGGAGTGAGGGTGATCTGAATGATCCGTCTGGGGGTCTAATGTGTACTCTCCTCCCCTCTACGGTGGTGGCTAAGTCCTATTTATAGTGGCCTTGGTCCTCTTCCCAAATGAAAGGCGGGAAGGGATCCCACAACGGCCAAATTCGAAGGGAGACAACTAGTACATGCTATTCTGACAAAAGTAGTCTTCGCCTGCGAAAGCCTCTGGTTGTGACGCCGTGGTGGGCTCGGTGATGACCTCCGTCCTGTCGTCCTGGCGGTCTTGGTCTTGTTGCATGGGAATGGAAACCTTTGGCTGATTCCTCGGGACTCCGCGCCTGTGCTTGCCTCTTTAGCACCAAAGAGGAAACTGGTACACTGCGCCCGCTGGCGCCCGCCTGGCCTTGGTCGTCATGGCTCACGTCATCCGGACCTCACGAGGTGAGGCTTGCATAGAGATCTCCGTGCCTCGGGAGCCAGCCTGAGGAGGCCGCTCCTCGTGGGGGTCTTGGTGTCATCCGCCTCGTGAGGCTTGGCCCCTCGCGAGGGTCTTGAGTTGTTGTTGCTGAAGCTGGGCCGTACTAGGCCATCGATGGAGCCACGCCGTGGGCCGCAGGTAGGCAAGTCTGGGTACCCCCATTCCCAGAACGCCGACAGTAGCCCCCGAGCCCAAGGCGCGCTCGAACTTGGCTTCGAGACGAAGCCAAGGGGCAAGTGCGGAGCGCTGCGGGCCCTAACCGCCTGCGGCCTTGGTCGACGTGTGGCGATTGATGGGACGTGGGCGTCTCCACTTCCCCACGCTGACTCGGCAACCGTTCGACTTGACGAGACTCTGCTGCATGCAGAGAAGAACCATCATTGCGTGGGATCGTGGAGGCCGGCGGTTGGCTTCCCTCCAGCTATAAACGAGGGGAGGGGCAGAGCCCCCTCACTCATCTCCATCTTCTCGCTGCCCGCTCCTTCTTCTTTTTCGCCTCACCGTCTTGCAGCAGCATCCATGGCGCTGATCAGGAGGTTCCCTTCAGCGGAGAAGGGAAAAACCCCTCTAGAGGAGCTGGGGCCACTGTTGTTTAACCTTTCCTTTCTCCTGCACTTGAAAAAAGTAGAGGGCCCCGCTGGGGCGTGTAATGAACCAAGGCACTCGTGCCATTATGCTATGTTTGTTATTTTGATATTGTGCCGGGATACCGATATTCCGATCAGGTGCGGTTAGAATAACTTAGCTTGATATGCTTGCTGTAGTTTCCCGCCTTCGAGGGTGCGCCTCTCCAGCAACATCTGGCGAAGTTTGCTTCTTAACGACTTAGGAGCCATCAAGCCTCAGGAGGCATTGTACAGCTGCAGAATTATTAGAAAACTTCACAGGGTGTCATGCCCTTCCTTGCGTGAGCCCCCGATCGTGGGTTGGTTGTGGCTGGTGCACCGCGTCGCGATGCCCGGAGGCACGGACTTGAGAAGGTACGCGCGCCCACGAACTCGTTTGAGAGCGTCTCGCAAGGATTTAAGGACCGAAGCTCTGGGGCGACAGGGCTTTGGTGAGGTGTGGACGCGGCGAGCGCCAAGCGCACACACCTACCTAGCCCCCGCACGCGGGATGCTCGAGGAGGAGCGTTGGGCAACTGCCACTCTTCCTGGGACAAGGCTGGAGAGGCAAACGAACAAGAGGAAAAGAAAGTTCCAGCTCTAGCAAACGAGAAACGCGAAAACTCCAAATTCCATTAAGAAGTTGCAAACCAACTACAGAAATCAAGCAAAAGAACAGTCGCGTCCGGCACCTAGTCTAGTCTTCTCACCAGCGCGGAGCTAAGTGCTGCCACTAGGACGTGGGAGGGAGCCCCCGTGAGGCCCGTGGGCGACACTCAGGAGACTCCGGGGCGTGTACAGCCCCACTCATTATTACGTGATAGTGTCACGAGCGGAGACCTTCACAGGCACGGGGCCTTGCTTTACGTCACCTGACGAGGGCCCCGCCCTGTGCCTCCCCCGACCACCGTTGGGGCATCCGGAAACCAGGATGGGACCAAGGGGCAAGGGGGACGCTAGCGGTGCCCTCGGCGACCGCAGGTCACGAGCGGAGACCTTCACAGGCGCGGGGCCTTGCTCATGGGCGAGTTGAGGAACACTCCCCGCCCCCTGGGCAGGAACCCCGCTCTGCGCATCCCCCGGCCACCGTTGGGGCGTCCGGAAACCAGGACAGGACCAAGGGGCAAGGGGCCACGCGAGCGGTGGCGAGGGGGCTGTGGGCCTCCTCCGGGGGAGAGGGCTCGCCGGTGCCTTCCCCAGGAGAAGACCCGCTTCTGGCTTGCACACACCGGGGTGGGGGTGGCGCCGCTCGTAGTCTGACTCCGGAGGTTCCTGCGAGTTAGTCGAGGGAAGAGAACATAGCACATAGACGCACCTGCTGTCCTGCCATTGATCTTTCCGCAAGAAGATGAAGGCACTGAGGATCTGGTGAGGTGACGTGCGCGGGGTGGCCGCGAGCCGGAGCTCGATCTCTCAGATTTCTCAGCGTTGCAGGGACGGACTCGAGCACAAGTGCCGTGCCAGCATGTGTAGCCCCCATTGCGGGATGAGCAAGAGGCTGGTCAGCAATGCGGGAGGCCGCGGAGGCGATAGAACACCAGGCAAGCAGGTGATAACATAAATCAACCCATAGATAAGGTAGAGCTAGTTCTGATAGATGCAAAACGATTCATGCCGCAGGGACGGACCCACGCGGCTTGGGGATAATGCAGCCGGAGGGGCGCCCCCAACTGAACAAACCAGAAAATGTGACCTGGCACCGTTGCTGAAGGGATGTTGGAGTAGCTGAAGACACGTGCCGCAGAAGTCGCTCCTCATGAGCCGCCCAGGCCCTGAACCTCGGGAGGCTCTGGGGGCCCGGGGGGCTCGCGAGGATCCATCTCCTTCTCTGACAGGATCGCCTGGCTTTTGGCCTCATGAGCCACCAGGACGCCCCGCATGTGGCGCTGGAGTGCAGCAGCTGCGCTCGACAAGCCCAAAGGCATGCGAACATAGCTGTGAGGGGGACCCTCGCACCGGCCAGCGCGGGACGGCCAGAAGCGCTCCTGAGATGCGGCCCTGTTGAGCCCTGGGATGTTGACGTAGACGCGTAGCTTGCTGTCCTCGCTGGGACAAGGAGCCGCGCCGAGTGGTGGGCGATGGTCGCCTCGCATAGCTCTTGCCTCCTGAAGCTCCTTGATTGCCTTGGTGATGAACTCCTGAGCACCTGGCACCTCGCGCCTTGTACCCTCCTGGCGGAAGCGCGCGCTGAAGCACGCCTCCACATGGTGCCCGAGCGCCTCCCTCATGACATTGGCCAAGTCAGAGGCCCTCCAGAGGAGAGCCCCCGAGCCCAGCCTGAGAGGGGCGCCGGGCACGCCTTCCCATGCGAGAGAGGGAGGCGCCCTATCAGTGGGCGTAGGGCCTGAGGTGGTGCCGCTAGACACCCCGCTCTCCTGAGGTCCTTGGCGGAGCAGCTGCTTCTTCTTCTTCTTCTTGGGGACAGCCTCAGGAGGGTAGACGGCGCCTTCATCGTCTGGGTTCTCGACCGCCGCAGCCTGGTAGGCGCGCTCGAGAGAGCACACCGCGTCCTTTTCCTCGCAGGCGGCCGTGATGACGCCGCAGCTCCCTGGCATCTTGAGGACATTGTAACCATGATGAGTCACCACCATGAACTTGGCCACGGCCGGATACCCGAGGATGGCGTTGTATGGAAGGCGAATGTGGGCGACGTCGAAGTCGATGAGCTCGGTGCGGTAGTTGTCGCGCTTGCCGAAGGTGACAGGGAGGCAGATCTGCCCTATCGGGGTGGTGGAGCCATCGGTCACTCCTGAGAAAGGCTTGGTAGGCTGCAGCTGGTCATAGGGCACCTGGAGTCGGTCGAATGTCTCGATGGAGAGAACATTGAGCCCCGCACCGCCATCGATGAGAGTCTTGGTGACGAGCATGTTGCTGATGGTAGGCGAGCAGAACATCGGGAGAGCGCCAGCAGTTGCCGCGCACTTGAGCTGATCGGATGGGCTGAAGGTGATGGTGCACTTGGACCACCTGAGCGGACGCGTTGCCTCGAGCTTGGGGAGGGCCGCGTTCAACTCACGGGCAAACTGCTTGAAGATGCGATGAGAGGCAGGGGCCTGAGCGCCGCCCAGGATGCAGGCGATGGCACGAGGCTCCTGGAAGCCCCCAGCCCCTCGTCCTGGTGGTGGTCGTCATTCCTTCTTGGTGGTGGCGGCAGCGGAGGAAGGCCAGCATTGCCCTGAGGACGGTCCTCATGAGGTTGGTCCCTCCAGGGGCCCTCGCGAGGCTGGCCCTGCCAGCAGTCCTCACGAGGCTGATCGCGCCATTCTTGGCGGGGGTCACGGCCGTCCCAGCGTCCTCCACCTCGGCCTCCTCCGCGGTCGTAGCCTCGGTCGCAGCGCTCGGGGCGTCAACCGAGGCGCCCGTCGCGGATGGCCCTGAGCTCCTGGCAGTCATTGGTGTTGTGGCTGTGCATGTTGTGGAAGACGCAGAACGGGCGGCTACCCTTGGATGACTCTGGGTGGTCGCAGGCGCGCTTCATCTCTGGTTCGGCCGCGAGCACGGCTGGTCCCTTGCGCTTCACGTCCTTGGCTTTGGCCTTCTTGTCTTCTGGGTCAGCCCCTGGGAGCTCCAGGAGAGAGAGGCGACCTTCCTCAGCTCTCGCACACTTGGTTGCCATGTTGAACATCTCCAGAGCCGTGCACAGGTCCTCATGTATGGCAAGCTCCTCCTTCATCTTGACGTCGCGGACGCCATCAGTGAACGCCGAGATGATGGCTTCGTCCGACACCTTGGGGATCTTGAGGCGGACGCTGTTGAAGCGCTGGATGTACTTCTGCAGGGTCTCTCCTGACTGCTGCTTGATGCGCCGCAGGTCACCTGCAGCCGGTGGACGGTCGCGAGTGCCCTGGAAGTTGGCGACGAAACACTCTCGCATTTCGTCCCAGGAGGAGATCGATCCCACGGGCAGGTTCAGGAGCCACGAGCATGCACCATCCTTGAGGGCCATGGGAAACCAGTTCGCCATAACCTTCTCATCGCCGTTGGCTGCCTAAATGCTCAGCTCGTAGAGCTGCAGGAACTCGGCAGGGTCGGGGGTGCTGTCGTAGCGCGGAGGCAGGTCGGGCTTGAACTTCCCCGGCCAGACAACGCTGCGAAGCTCCGGAGTGAATGCGCGGCAACCCGCTGTGGTCACGGGAGCCCGTCGTGGAGGTGGAGCCTGGTCTTGGCGCTCGCGTGCCACCGCTGCAGGCGGCGCGCGGTCTTGACATGGCGGTGCTCGGAGTGCACGAGCATCTTCTTGCGGCCGCTGCACCACCTGGCAGCTTTCATCTTCACGCGTTAGCGCCCTGCGCGGCGGGTCGCACCGCGGGGCCTCGCGCCTTGGCCCGAGGGTGACGTCTTGACGGGGAGGTGGAGGAGGTGCTCCGTGGGCTACGTCACCCGCAGCAGGCGGAGGATGAGGCAGCGAGCGAGACGGTGCAGGAGAGTCCCCGGCAGCGCTGACAAGCTCGGCGATGCGGTCCAGCCAATCTTTGTAGAGGTCGTTGACGGGGTGGTAGCGCAGGAGCTCGCACGCCATGAGCAACGCAGCCTGCGCGTTCGCCGGCCCGCGATGAGCATGAGAGGACGAACCAGCCGGAGTCAGCGACGGGGTGGCGGTACGACCATCCCGCCGCACGGAAGGGTGCAGCGACGAAGCTTGCTGCTCGTGCCCCGCGGGGCCAGTGGCGGTGTTCGCCACTGGAGACGGGGGACGACGAGGGCAGCTGTCTCCCACAGGCGCCGTCTGAGCGACACGGGCGGCGAGGGCGGCCTAGCGCTCAGCGCGAGCTCGACGAGCGTCAGCCATGGAAGCGGTGGAGCGGTGGTGGATCGACCGGCAGAAGAGAGGCTCCGACGCACCCCTACCTGGCGCGCCAAATGTCGGATTTTGGGTTCTGCAAACTCTTGAGAGGTTCGAACTCTGGGATGCGTGCGAAGAACTCGTCCTCCCCAGTCTGCCTACTCGCTAATCTCACAGCCTAGCTCGACGAACTGTAAGGAAAAGAGACACAGCAGTGTACCCAGGTTCGGGCCACCTTGCGGTGTAAGACCCTACTCCTGCTTTGTGGTGGATTGGCCTCGAGGGGCTGAGGGTGAACTAGTACAGTGGCGAACAGCCTCAGGAGGAGAGGTGTTCTTGAGCTCGAGTGAGCTGGTGGAGTGAGGGTGATCTGAATGATCCGTCCGGGGGTCTGATGTGTACTCTCCTCCCCTCTACGATGGTGGCTAAGTCCTATTTATAGTGGCCTTGGTCCTCTTCCCAAATGAAAGGCGGGAAGGGATCCCACAACGGCCAAATTCGAAGGGAGACAACTAGTACATGCTATCCTGACAAAAGTAGTCTTCGCCTGCGAAAGCCTCTGGTTGTGACACCGTGGTGGGCTCGGTGATGACCTCCGTCCTGCCGTCCTGGCGGTCTTGGTCTTGTTGCACTGGAATGGAAACCTTTGGTTGATTCCTCGGGACTCCGCGCCTGCGCTTGCCTCTTTAGCACCAAAGAGGAAACTGGTACACTGCGCCCGCTGGCGCCCGCCTGGCCTTGGTCGTCATGGCTCACATCATTCGGACCTCACGAGGTGAGGCTTGCATAGAGATCTCCGCTCCTCGGGAGCCAGCCTGAGGAGGCCGCTCCTCGTGGGGGTCTTGGTGTCATCCGCCTCGCGAGGGTCTTGAGTTGTTGTTTTTGAAGCTGGGTCGTACCAGGCCATCGATGGAGCCACACTGTGGGCCACAGGAAGGCAAGTCTGGGTACCCCCGTTCCCAGAACGCCGACAAACACAATTAAATGAAGTTGGTTTGAACCAAAGGTTCAAATTCAAACTCCACATGTGGTTATTTAAATGCCATTTATTTGATTTGTCCTAGACAGTAGCCATAAGTTGTTCTAACATGCATGAAAAAGGTACATGTGGATAGATTGGATTTTTCTGATAATTTTTCATATATAAATTATTTCAATCTGAGCTACGGTTGATTTTCTATGATTTTTTGAAGTTTAAGCAATTTTCTGGAGTTTTTTGAATTAATAAAAACGCCAGAAAAGCTTTATTGCATCAGCATGACAAGGCATGACATCAGCAGGTCAGCAACGCTAGCCCAGGTCAAACTTGACGGCTGGGACCCGCACGTCAGTGACGCAGTGTCAACAGTGGGTTATTCTAACTAACTAATGGTTTTGCCCGCTAATTAAACCGGCAGGGCCCACCCGTCAGTGTCACTAAGGGGGTGATTAGCCTTAACTAATCTCTTGACCGGCGGGGGCCACTGATTAGTGGCTCAGGCGATGGGCTCATCGCCGGCGACCACTGGTCACGGCGGAGTCCGCGTTGAGGCCTCGGGAGCGGCGGCTGAGGGCGCTAGGAGGTAGCTTGAGCAAGCGTGCATCCAGGGAAGCAGGCGGCTGGGTGCGGGGGCGCCGGAGCTCGTCGGAAACGAGTCCGTGGCGGTGGTGGTTCTTGGCCAGGATGGGAACAGCGGCTACGGCGGCCAAACGAGCACGGGAGCTAGGGGGAGAGGTAGAGGAGCTCACAGTGAAGCTGGCGGAGGTCTCAGTGGGCTCGGGGACACGTCGGAGACGGCGAATCGGCGACGGCATCCAGCGGCCATGGACGAAGAAGAAAGGGCGTCTTCTTGGGGTCGTCCGGGCTTGAGTGGGTCGGCGGAGAGGTTCTTGGGGCCTGGGCGGAGCTCGGGGTCACGGCCACGGAGCAAGGGGATGGCGGTGGCTGCGCAGGCGGGGAGCGGCAGCGGTGGTAGCGCTCGGCCACGAGGTGTGGAGTGAGAGGGAGAGCAACAGAGGAGGGGATGAGCACGGGGGAGAAGTGAAAGGGGTCGGGGGGTAGCGTGGCATCCGTAACGGCGTCGGGGAGGCAGCAGACAGGCAGGAGGTGGCGTTGTGCGTGCGTGCGTGCCGCAGGCACACGCCCCTGTCCTCCTGGCGAGAGGAGAGGGACGACTGGCACTGGGCCAGTCGGCTGGGCCGGCACAGTGCCAGGCCAGTAAGTGGCCCAGGTAAGGGTTTTCCCCTTTCTGTTTCTTTTTCTGTTTTCTGTTTTTTGTTCTAGTTTAAAATAAATACTAAACCATTTCATAAAATCCTGGAAATAATTATGGGTGCTTTCTGAATTATTCCAGTGACCCTTAACAATTTCCAACATTTTTGGAGCATCTAAAATATATATAGCATTTAAATAGCTCCAATTCAAATATGTTTGAATTAATTCAAAGTCCAAATATGTCCTGCAAAATTGTGAACCATTTTTGGTAGATGCTTCCACCTTGATCCAGAAATGATGAACATTTTTAAAGGGCATTCTGAAATCGTTGGAAAAGATTTTAGTTGAACCTATTTGAATTCCTTTTGATGCTAGGGTTTGAACATCCCCATTTCAATTTTCCATGAAAGTTAAACATGATGCAAGCAAGATGCAAACACTAGGCTGTACCAGAAGCTAGGGATGTGACAACTCGCCCCCACTAAACAAGAATCTCGTCCCGAGATTCAAGCGTAGGGTAAAAGGAAGAGGGGACTCGAACTATCACAATCTTCATGACCCAACTGCCCCTCTCAAAGATGTTGATTATTGCATCATATTGATCTTTGATGTCTTTGCTTTCGAGATCTCCATTCAACATGATGACGACAGAAAGAAACTCGACAGGAATCGATCTTCTCGAAGACCGAGCAACTCAAGATCAACTCATGGAGTGAGACGTAAGAACACCTCTTGAGTTCAGACACAAATCACACATAGGGAGGCTTCAAGAGGAACAGATGACGAAAGTTCATTTGGTAGACAACAATTCCACGCTTGAGTAAGATGGTACATGAGTTCAAAGTAGCGAGGAAATAATTGCCATGATTCCATAACGGGGCACCTTAGGAAAGGTGACTCATAGAAGTATTCCCTTAAGAGGAAAAAAGAATTACTTTTGATACATGGATCATTGAAACTCTCCATACCAGGCTAAGGCAATTCACAAATGATTGTTTGAAGGGGTTCGAAGAAATGGCATACTCAATTTTGGAATGGAACTATGGTTATAGAACAATCGGCAAATGGAAGGCACATTCCAATTGATACCGAGGATATAACCTAGTACCTGAGCGTGCTCTCAAGAACTTGAGCATTTCCATATTCATCAAGGTTTTACCAACATCTATGCTAAGATCTTGGTGACACCTCGTACAACCATGATGAATAGAGATGGAGGATGCAGATGCAAAGTAAGACAACACTTTCTCATATTTCACCTTAGCATTGCCAAGGAAACAAAACCTGGATGATCGGCCTAGAGACATTTAGCACTCCGCTTCTAATGTTCTCCTTGATGTACTAGCATAACCCATTTATAGGTATAATTTGGTATCTAGAACATCAAGTAAAAGGTCGGACTTCGGGAGCACAAACAATCCATAAGGAACAACTTCTAGAATAAGTCATATGAAATCCTCATGGGGAGTGGCTACTCTTGCTGAACAAGATACTATAACATTCAGTCTTCCGGATAAGTGTGTTAGCCACGACATCCACTTTTTCGGTTTAGTAAGAACAATATTATAATTCTTGGAAATTGTTCCAACCATCATATCTGCCTGAGATTTAGATCTGGTTGGTGCCATGATATTCCAGACTCAGCATGTCTGAAAGAGAAAGGTTGCAACACAAATCGATGAGATGACGTTGCGAGATTCTCGGGAGATGGACTATGGTAGTAAACTCCAAAACATGAGCTGGTGCAACGAGACCAAGACCACGAGCTCGGTAGGACAGATGTTATCGTCGAGCCCACCGCTGCGTCATGGCCAGAAGCTTTGCAGGCGAAGACCACCTTTCATCAGGATAAGATGTACTTCCTATCCCCTTTCAAAATTGGCCACTATGGAATCCTTTCTAGCCTAAGCTGTGAGGGAAGAGGACCAAGGCCACTATAAATATGGGCTAGCCACCGTCGTAGAAGGGGACCCCGGATCGATCCATCCTCACCACCCGAGCCCTTTCGAGGCTGGCTCGATCATTGTACTAGTTCATCCTCAACCTCCTCATGAGGCCAATCCACCAAAAGCAGGAGTAGAGTTTTACACCGCAAGGTGGCCCAAACCTGGGTAAATCTCTGTGTTCTTCCTTTCTCTACAATCTCGTGCACTCGGTGAGATCAAGCCGTGGGCGTGGCGAGATGAGCGTTGTTGTGAAGCGAGACCCTTCGTACGCGCCCCAGAGTTCGAACCTTGTTTGGGTCTACGGAGCTCTGATTCCGACACTCTTACTTATCGAAAGGACTACGACTGATCTCCTATACTTATGGGTCATCAGTTATAGAAACACCCCGTGTAGCATCTACAAGGGGGTTGAAGTTGACAACTGGCCACTTTCAGAATTAAAACGGTCGCACAGGATTCAAAATAATTCATTGGACATAACAGACATCCATTTGAAAATAAAACTGGCCTTTTTTACATCGTCAAACCTCGGCCTACCAAGGAGGCGTTTACTCTAAATTGAGATTCTTGCTGCACCTAGCCTCAGTTATCCGAGCACCCTCCATCACCTCGGGAAAATACTTCTCGGGGGTGTGATTCTTCCCTTCAAGGGGGTCTGCAGCCACAACCTCTGCCTTGACTCGGGGATCATGCGTCTTCATAGACGCATATGCTAGTCGAGGACTCTCGAGGTCAGTAGAGCGCTTCACGAGGTGGACTAGGGGGCTGGTACCTGGGAGCCGCTGAACCAGTCTGAAGTAACTGGTCGGCAGAGGCTCCGTGGGCCAAAGGTTGATGCAGATGTCTTCCATGACCGACCACGCCATCCGGTATAGCTCCATCAGCTGCTTCATCAGGTCATTAAGACACGACAGATGCGAAGGCACTTGGATTGTGCCCAGAATGCCTTATGCTCGGCATCACCTTTGCGGGAGCCATAGTGGTGGCAGGCATCCAACGTGCTCCTTGGTAGGTCCATGAAGGCATCTGAGGAACGCCAGATTTATGTCAGCTGGGTGAACTTGATATCACCAAAGACGCATCGCAGCAAGTATGGCTTACCAGCGACTATCTGCTATAGTGCTATCATACCTAATCCTGCCGGATTAGGACAAAAGCATTTTATGCGTCGTTAGGTGTCATGCTGGGGTGAATGCTGGCAAGGAAGTGCCTCTCCTTCTATGCCGTCAGTCCAGCTACGTTCTATTCCTTCGACATGCCTCCAGGACAGGTGTTGGGGATATTCCCCACGGTTAATACCCGTCATAAGTGTGACCCAGCCTTAGAGCTTACAAGCTCTATGAGTCACACCATTTTCAGGTCATGGAAGAGCTAAGCCAGAGAAGGCTGAAGGCCCAGAACAAGACCAGGCAAGGTGCCGGCTCATACGGGAGCTCCGTGGGCCGACTCGCGCATAGGCCCAGGAGGAAGACTTTCCCAACTTGAAGAACAAGACTAACAAGAGTTGGAGTAGGATACGGGTTAAGAATACGACCCGGAATCTTCTGTAAAACTAGGGACTCAACCTATTATATAAAGGGGAGTTCCTAGGATCTAAAGACTAAGTTACAACCTCTCGAAAGCTAGGTAGCGGAAGCAAACCCTTGTAATCTAGATCATCATCAATATCAATCAAGTAGGAGTAGGCTTTTACCTCCACCGGGAGGGGCCAAACCTGGGTAAACTCGTGTTCTTTGTTTCCGATCAAACCCGTTCAAGCAACCACCTAGTTGTGATGGCCTCGAGACTTAGTCCTTTCACGAGGACATCTGCCGTGAAAAAACTACGACAGTTGGCGCCCACCGTGGGGCCAGCGCACGATGGTGTTGAGTTCTTGGAGGGAGCTCTTCCAGGAATCAAGGGATACACGATCGGCCGGATGACAAATAGCCGGCGGGAAGCTCTACATCGACGACTTTGGTTGGGGTCCCAAGGCCAACTCTATTGTGTCAGGACACCGGGTCCTCTTCGGCAAGATCCAAATCTTCATCGGTATTATCGATGAATCTGGCCCAAAAATGGACGACACCATCGATTTCGTCGAAACCGCTCACCACTGTCAACTTGGCCCAACCAAAGCAGACCGGACTCACGCTTTCGTCGGTTTCATCGGCGGAGCCAGCCAAGAGTATGAGCCGACCTATTGCTCGGTGCTGGGAGGTGACACATACGTCAATTCAGATGGCGAGTCCTCCATGGGAGAGATGGAATCTATTCTCCCACTCTTCGATGAGAAGCTGGGAGGATACTCTGATGATGAGGCCGGCTCGGAATCTTATGAGCTGCCTCAATGAACTGTAGTCTACATGGCAGGGAATCAGATTCAGCCCAGGTATGATGATAGATGACAATGGGCATTTTGTTCACCGACCAGAACCCAGCGGAGGTTGCCCCGAGTAAAAACCCTACGGTGGCCAGAACCGCGGCAACAACATTAGCCCCGCCAGCTCTGGGAGGAAAGGCGCCCAAGCGCTGACGGATTTGATGACCGCTCTTGGTATGCTCCTCGTAGATCCAGTGACCCTGGAGAACATGGTTGCGCAATGCGGAGAGCACGAAGTGTCGTGAGTAGATGGCCAAGATCCAGGAGGATGTCAATGCAGAGCACACGCGAATGGTGGAAACACAGGCTCAGATCCTCAGTGAAACTAAGCATTTGGAAGCTGACGCACTTCACCACAGTTTCCGTGAAAACAAGACGTCTGCGATGCACTGGAGGAGACATCAAAGTCGACTTCCAGGAAGTATTGAGCCGGCACATTTGTTTGAGACACCCGCATGACTTGACCGCGCCGGCAGTCCAAGGAGTCGGCACCGGCTCACGAGGCGTAGGACCTGTCATACCCCAATTGGCTCAGAATATCCCTCCAAATACTGGCCAGTTGCAGCCATCGGCTCACCAGCAGTTACAACCGCCGGTACAATATCCGCCTCACCGTTTCAAACGCCGGTCGGTCATTATTCAAACCTGGTTGATAACGTGCTCGCGATGACTAATAATTTGGCTGCAATCCCAATTGAGGGAAACAACCCAATAGAGATCGAGGCCAGGAACATTATTGCAATGTTAAAAACAACAGTCACGCAACTGGCTTATTAGTCTCATAGTCAGCACCGGTTTCATTGTACTCCGCATCAAAGATGCAGTAGGAGCCGGCACGGGGAGTCATCAGCAGTCTCGAGTAGCGTACGGCGCCAGATGGTGCAGTAGCCACCCCAAACCAGCCACAACCAGCAGTCTCTGATGCACAGGCAATTGTTGATGCTTCTCGTGCTCTGTGAGGAACGGGGGGATGTAACACAGGAGTATCATATGCTCAACCAGCAGTACACCCCCCCACCGCCTCAACCCAACCAGACTTACGGAGCATCAGGGTGACCAGCAGGACTATCAGAACTCCCTGTTTGGGGTTGACTCTGTGTAATGAGCATATTGTCGGCGTTCTGGGAACCGGGGTACCCAGACTTGCCTGCCGGCGGCCCATGGCGTGGTTCCATCGACGGCCTGGTACAGCCCATCTTTAGCACCAACAAGACAAGACCCTCGCGAGGGGCCAAGCCTCACGAGGCGGACGACCCCAAGAGCTCTGGAGGGAGCGGCCCCCTCGGGCCAGCTCCTGAGGGGCGGAGATTCCTATGCAAGTACCCACCTCATGAGGTTGAGGTGATGCAAGCCATGCCGACCAAGGCCAGGCAGGAACCAGCGGGCACACTGCAGCAGGTTTCCTCTTTGGTGCTAAGGAGGCAAGCACAGGCGCGGGGTCCCGAGGAATCAGCCACAGGTTTCCATTCCCGTGCAACAAGACCAAGACCGCCAGGGCAGATGTCATCGCCGAGCCCACCACGGCGTCACGACCAGAAGCTTTGCAGGCAAAGACCACCTTTCGTCAGGATAGGATGTACTACTTGTCCCCCTTTGAAATTGGCCACTGTGGGATCCCTTCCCGCCTTCGCTTGGAGGAAGAGGACCAAGGCCACTGTAAATATAGCTTAGCCACCACCGTAGAAAGGAGGCCCGGGCGAATCCGATCTAAACCCTCACTAGCTTCCACCCACAAGAACAGGCCTCCTGAGGTTGTTCTTCCTCTGTACTAGTTCATCCTCAGCCTCTTGCGAGGCTAATCCACCCCAAAGCAGGAGTAGGGTATTACACCACAAGGTGGCCCGAACCTGGGTAAACTACTGTGTCCATTTCCTTTCCCGTTCATCAAGCTCGGCTGTGGGGGCGACGAATCGGTTGGCCGGAGAGGTTAACTCCTTTGCGCACGCCCCAGAGTTCGAACCTCCTTTGGGTCAGCGGAGCCCTGAATCCGACATTTGGGGCACCAGGTAGGGGCGTGTCAAAGCCTCTCTTCCGTCGGTCGTTCCGCCGCCGTTCCGCCATTCCCATGGCCGATGCTCGTCGTGTTCATGCCCTCGCCACCCGCGTTGCTCAGACAGCACCCACGGGTGACGGCACCCCTCACCTCTCCCCCTCACCTGCGGCTAATGCTGCCACCGGGCCCGCAGTCCATGAGCAGCAGGACTCGCCGCTGCCACCTTCCGTGCGGCATGATGGTCGCACCGCCACTCCGTCGCTGACCCCAGCCGCTGCTTCGTCTTCTCATGCTTGTCGCGGGCCGGCGAACGCGCAGGCTGCGTTGCTCATGGCGCGCGAGCTTTTGCGCTATCGTCCGGCCGATGACCTCTACGAGGACTGGCTGGACCGCATCGCCGAGCTCGTCAGCGCCGCTGGAGAGGCTCCTGCGCCGTCTCGCTCGCTGCCTCCCCCGCTGCCTCAGGAGGGCAACGTAGCCCACGGTGCGCCTCCTCCTCCTCTCCGGTGTGATGTCGTCCCCGAGCCAAGGCGTGAGGCCCCCCAGCGCGACCCGCCGCGTAGGGCGCCGGCGCGCGACGAAGAAAGCTGCCAGGTGGTGCAGCGGCCACAAGGAGAGGCGTGTGCGCTCCCAGCACCGCCACGTCAAGACCGTGTGCCGCCCGAGGCGGTGGCACGCGGACGCCAAGACCAGGCTCCCCCTCCGCGGCGGGCTCCCGTGAGCACAGCAAGCTGCCGAGCGTTCACTCTAGAGCTGCACCGTGTCGTCTGGCCCGGCAAGTTCAAGCCAGATCTGCCTCCGCGCTACGACGGCACCCCTGACCCTGCTGAGTTCCTCCAGCTCTACGAGCTGAGCATCGAGGTGGTGGACAGCGACGAGAAGGTCATGGCGAACTGGTTTCCCATGGCCCTCAAGGATGGCATGCGCTCGTGGCTCCTGAACCTCCCAGTGGGGTCGATCTCCTCCTGGGATGAGCTGCGTGAGCACTTCATCGCCAACTTCTAGGGTACTCGCGACCGTGCCCCTGCTGCAGGCGACCTGCGGCGCATCAAGCAGCAGCCAGGGGAGACCTTGCACAAATACATCCAGCGCTTCACCAACGTTCGCCTCAAGATCCCTAAGGTGTCGAACGAGGCCATCATTTCAGCATTCACTGATGGCGTCCGGGATGTCAAGATGAAGGAAGAACTCGCCATACACGAGGATCTGTGCTTGGCACTGGAGATGTTCAACATGGCAACTAGGTGCGCAAGGGCAGAGGAAGGTCGCCTGTCCCTCCTTGAGCTCCCGGAGGCCGATCCTGAAGACAAGAAGGCCAAGGCCAAGGACGTGAAGCGCAAGGGCCCGGCTGTGCTCGCGGCCGAGCCAGAGATGAAGCGCGGCTGCGACCACCCCGAGTCCTCCAAGGGCAGCCGCCCGTTCTGCGTCTTCCACAACGTCCACAGCCACAACAACAACGACTGCCAGGAGCTCAGAGCTATCCGCGACGGGCGCCTTGGCCGCCGTCCCGAGCGCAACGACCGTGGCCATGGCAGCGGAGGAGGCCGTGGTGGTGGCCGCTGGGACAACCGCGACCCCCGCCAGGACTGGCGTGATCAGCCTCGTGAGGACCGCTGGCAGGGCCAGCCTTGCGATGGCCCCTGGAGGGACCAGCCTCGTGAGGATCGTCCTCAGGGCAATGCCGGCCTTCCTCCGCTGCCGCCGCCACCAAGGAGGAACGATGACCACCGCCAAGATGATGGGGCCAGGGGCTTTCAAGAGCCTCATGCCATTGCCTATATCCTGGGTGGCGCTCAGGCCCCCGCCTCCCATCGCGTCTTCAAGCAGTTCGCTCGTGAGGTGAACGCGGCCCTCCCCAAGCTCGAGGCGTCGCGTCCTCTCAGGTGGTCCAAGTACGCCATCACCTTCGACTCTACGGATCAGCTCAAGTATGCAGCCACCGCGGGCGCGCTCCCAATGCTCTGCTCGCCGACCATCAGCAACGTCCTCGTTACCAAGACACTCATCGACGGAGGTGCGGGACTGAACATCCTCTCTGCTGAGACATTCGAGAGGCTTCAGGTGCCCTACGACTAGCTCCTCCCCACCAAGCCCTTCTCAGGGATGACAGACGGCTCCACCGTCCCACTGGGGCAGATTCACCTCCCTGTCACCTTCGGCAAGTGCGACAACTACCGCACCGAGCTCATCGACTTCGATGTCGCCCACATTTGTCTCCCGTACAACGCCATCCTTGGGTATCCAGCCCTTGCCAAGTTCATGGCAGTGACTCACCATGGCTACAATGTCCTCAAAATGCCAGAAAGCTGCGGCATCATCACGATCGCCTGCGATGAGAAGGATGCGGTGTGCTCCCTCGAGCGCGCCTACCAGGCCGCAGCGGTCGAGAACTCGGATGACGAGGGCGCCATCCATCCTCCTGAGGTCATCCCCAAGAAAAAGAAGCAGCTACTCCTCCGAGGTCCTCAGGAGGCCGGGGCGTCCAATGGTCGTTGATACGTCCATTTCGCATCATGCTTTTATATCAATATTTATTGCATTATGGGCTGCTATTACACATTATGGCACAATACTTATGCCTTTTCTCTCTTATTTTACAAGGTTTACATGAAGAGGGAGAATACCGGCAGCTGGAATTCTGGGCTGAAAAAGGAGCAAATATTAGAGACCTATTCTACACAACTCCAAAAGTGCTGAAACTTCACGGAGAGTCATTTTGGAATTAATAAAAAATATTGGGCGGAGAAAGCACCAGAGGGGGGCCACCAACTAGCCACAAGGGTGGAGGGCGCGCCTCCCTGCCTTGTGGGCCACCTGGAGGCCCCCGATGCCCATCTTCTGCTATATGGTGTGTTTTGACCTGGAAAAATATCAGAAGGAAGGTTTCGGGACAAAGCACCGCCGTCTCGAGGCGAAACCTGGGCAGAACCAATCTAGGGCTCCGGCGGAGCTGTTCTGCCGGAGAACCTTCCCTCCAGGAGGGGGAAATCGAAGCCATCGTCATCACCAACGATCCTCTCATCGAGAGGGGGTCAATCTCCATCAACATCTTCACAAGCACCATCTCCTCTCAAACCCTAGTTCATCTCTTGTATCCGATCTTTGTCTCAAAACCTCAGATTGGTACCTGTGGGTTGCTAGTAGTGTTGATTACTCCTTGTAGTTGATGCTAGTTGGTTTATTCGGTGGAAGATCATATGTTCAGATCCTTAATGCTATTCAATACCCCTTTGATTATGAACATGAATATGCTTTGTGAGTAGTTACGTTTGTTCCTGAGGACATGGGAGAAGTCTTGTTATAAGTAATCATGTGAATTTGGTATTCGTTCGATATTTTGATGAGATGTATGTTGTCTTTCCTCTAGTGGTGTTATGTGAACGTCGACTACATGACACTTCACCATGATTTGGGCCTAGGGGAAGGCATTGGGAAGTAATAAGTAGATGATGGGTTGTTAGAGTGACAGAAGCTTAAACCCTAGTTTATGCGTTGCTTCGTAAGGGGCTGATTTGGATCCACATGTTTCATGCTATGGTTAGGTTTACCTTAATTCTTCTTTCGTAGTTGTGGATGCTTGCGAGAGGGGTTAATCATAAGTGGGAGGCTTGTCCAAGGAAGGGCAGCACCCAAGCACCGGTCCACCCACATATCAAATTATCAAAGTAACGAACGTGAATCATATGAGCATGATGAAAACTAACTTGACAATAATTCCCATGTTTCCTCGGGAGCGCTTTGCTTTATATAAGAGTTCGTCCAGGCTTGTCCTTTGCTATAAAAAGGATTGAGCCACCTTTCTGCACCTTGTTTACTTTTGTTACTTGTTACCCGTTATGAATTACTCTATCACAAAACTATCTGTTACCGATAATTTCAGTGCTTGCAGATAATACCTTGCTGAAAACCGCTTGTCATTTCCTTCTGCTCCTCGTTGGGTTCAACACTCTTAATTATCGAAAGGACTACGATAGATCCCCTATACTTGTGGGTCATCAAGACTCTTTTCTGGCGCCATTGCCGGGGAGTGAAGCGCCTTTGGTAAGTGGAAAAGTGTAAGGAAACATTTATATAGTGTGCTGAAATTTACTGTCACTTGTTACTATGGAGAATAATCCTTTGAGGGGTTTGTTCGGGGTATCTTCACCCCGACCGGAAGAGCAAAGAGTTGCCCCTCAACCTACTGCACCTATTGAAAATATTTATTATGAAATTCCTTTGGGTATGACAGGGAAACTGCTAGCTCATCCTTACACAGGAGATGGAACATTACATCCTGATATGCATCTAATCTATGTGGATGAAGTTTGTGGATTATTTAAGCTCGCAGGTTTGCCTGAGGATGAAGTCAAGAAGAAGGTCTTCTCTTTATCTTTGAAGGCGAAGGCATTGACATGGTATAGGCTATGTGATGATATTGGATCATGGAACTACAACCGATTGAAATTGGAATTTCATCAGAAGTTTTATCCTATGCATCTGGTTCATCGTGATCGGAATTATATATATAATTTTTGGCCTCGTGAAGGAGAAAGTATCGCTCAAGCTTGGGGGAGGCTTAAGTCAATGTTATATTCATGCTCCAATCATGAGCTCCCAAGAGAAATTATTATTTAAAAAATTTATGCTCGGCTTTCTCATAATGATCGCTCCATGCTCGATACTTCTTGTATTGGTTCTTATATGAAGAAGGATATTGGATTCAAATGGGATTTATTGGAAAGAATTAAATGCAACTCTGAAGATTGGGACCTCGACAAAGGTAAGGGGTCAGGTATAAACCTCAAGTTTGATTGTGTTAAATCTTTTATGAATACCGATGCTTTTCGTGATTTTAGCACTAAATATGGACTTGACTCTGAGATAGTAGCTTCTTTCTGTGAATCATTTGCTACTCATGTTGATCTCCCTAAGAAGAAGTGGTTTAAATATCATCCTCCCATTGAAGTTAAAGTAGTATAACCTATTAAAGTTGAAGAAGAAACTATTACTTAATACTTATAATGTTGATCCTATTGTTCCTACTGCTTATATTGAGAAACCACCTTTTCCTATTAGAATAAAGGATCATGCTAAAGCTTCAACTGTGGTTCGTAAGAGTTATACTAGAACACCTACACCCCCTGAGCAAATTAAAGTTGAACCTAGTATAGCTATGGTTAAAGATCTCTTGGTTAATAATATTGATGGGCATGTTATTTATTTCTGTGCTGAAGCTGCTAGAATTGCTAAACCTGATACTAAAGATAAACATAGATCTGTGGTTGGCATGCCTGTTGTTTCAGTTAAAATTGGAGATCATTGTTATCATGGCTTATGTGATGTGGGTGCTAGTGTGAGTGCAATTCCTTTTTCCTTATATAAAGAAATTATGAATGATATTGCACCTGCTGAAATAGAAGATATTGATGTTACTATTAAGCTTGCTAATAGAGATACTATATCACCAATTAGGATTGTTAGAGATGTTGAAGTCTTGTGTGGGAAAATAAAATACCCTACTGATTTTCTTGTTCTTGCTTCTCCACAAGATGACTTTTGTCCCATTATATTTGGTAGACCTTTCTTGAATATTGTTAATGCTAAGATAGATTGCGAGAAAGATATTGTTACTGTTGGTTTAGGGGATATGTCTCATGATTTTAATTTCTCTAAATTTCGTAGACAACCCCATGATAAAGAATTGCCTAGTAAAGATGAAATTATTGGTCTTGCTTCTATTGCCGTGCCTCCTACTGATCCTTTAGAACAATATTTGCTAGACCATGAAAATGATATGTTTATGAATGAAAGAAGGGAAATAGATGAGATATTCTTTAATCAAGGGCCTATTTTGAAACACAACTTTCCTGTTGAAATCCTTGGGGATCCTCCTCCACCCAAGGGAGATCCCGTGTTTGAGCTTAAACAATTACCTGATACTTTGAAATATGCTTATCTCAATGAAAAGAAGATATATCCTGTTATTATTAGTGCTAACCTTTCAGAGCATGAAGAAAAGAAATTATTGAAAACTCTGAGGAAGCACCATGCCGCTATTGGATATACTCTTGATGATCTTAAGGGCATTAGTCCCACTCTATGTCAGCACAAAATTAATTTGGAGAAGGATGCTAAACCAGTTGTTGATCACCAACGGCGGTTAAATCCTAAGATGAAAGAAGTGGTAAGAAATGAAATACTAAAGCTTCTGGAAGCAGGTATAATTTATCCTATTGCTGATAGTCAGTGGGTAAGTCCTGTTCATTGTGTCCCTAAGAAGGGAGGTATTACTGTTGTTCCTAATGATAAGAATGAATTTATTCCACAAAGAATTGTTACAGGATATAGAATGGTAATTGATTTTCGCAAATTAAATAAAGCTACTAGGAAAGATCATTACCCTCTACCTTTTATTAATCAAATGCTAGAAAGACTATCCAAACATACACATTTTTGCTTTCTAGATGGTTATTCTGTTTTTCTCAAATACCTGTGTCAAAAGATGATCATGAAAAGACCACTTTTACTTGTCCTTTCAGTACCTTTGCTTATAGATGTATGCCTTTTGGTTTATGCAATGCACCTGCTACCTTTCAAAGATGTATGACTGCTATATTCTCTGATTTTTGTGAAAAGATTGTTGAGGTTTTCATGGATGATTTCTTCGTTTACGGAACTTCTTTTGATGATTGCTTAAGCAACCTTGATCGAGTTTTGCAGAGATGTGAAGAAACTAATCTTGTCTTGAACTGGGAGAAGTGCCACTTTATGGTTAATGAAGGTATTGTTTTGGGGCATAAAATTTCTGAAAGAGGTATTGAAGTTGATAAAGCTAAAGTAGATGCTATTGAAAAGATGCCTTGTCCTAAGGATATCAAAGGTATAAGAAGTTTCTTTGGTCATGCTGGTTTCTATAGGAGGTTTATTAAAGACTTCTCTAAAACCGCTTGTTATTTCCTTGCTGAAAACCGCTTGTCATTTCCTTCTGCTCCTCGTTGGGTTCGACACTCTTACTTATCGAAAGGACTATGATAGATCCCCTATACTTGTGGGTCATCAGTCGTGCCTCAGGCCCCGCGCCCACTGATGGGCGCCTTCCCCTCTCGCATAGGAAGGCGCACCCGGCGCCCCTCTCAGGTTGGGCTCGGTGGCTCTCCTCTGGAGGGCCTCCGACCTGGCCAGCGTCACGAGAGAGGTGTTTGGGCACCATGTGGAGGCGTGCTTCAACGTGCGCTTTCGCGAGCAGGGCGCAGGGCGCCAGGCGCTCAGGAGTTCATCACCAAGGCGATCGGAGAGCTTCAGGAGGTGCGAGCCATGCGCGGCGAGCGCTGCCCCGCATCACCTGGTGCAGCTGCCGCCCCTGACATGGGTGGCGAGCTGCGCGTCTGCATCAACATCCCAGGGCTCAACAGAGCTGCTTCTCAGGAGCTCTTCTGGTCATCCCGTGTTGATCGGTGTGGAGGCCGCCCCACAGCTACGTTCGCATGCCCTTCGGCCTGCCGAACGCAGTTGCCGCGCACCAGCGCCACATGCGAGGCATCCTGGAGGCTCACGAGGCCAGGCGCCAGGCGATCCTGACGGAGAAGGTGCCGGACCCTCGTGAGCCTCCCGGGCCTTCGGAGCCTCACGAGACCCAGGAGCCAGATGACTCGTGAGGAGCGACCCCCGCAGCATGCGTCTTCAGCTGCCCCAACACTCCTCTAACGACGGTGCCAAGTGACTTTTTGGTTTGTTCAATTGAGGGCGCCCCTCGGGCTGCATTATCCTCAAGCTGCCGGGGCCAGTCCCGCAGCCGCACCATATTTATTCATGTACCCCGGACCAGTATGCATGCATGTGTTATCATGGTTATTCAACGTTACCCCTGCTATCTCGTTATCTATGGAGTCGTCCCTCGCAGCCCCCGCGCGTTGCTAACCCGCCTCTTGCTCATCCCGCAACGGGGGCTGCTGGCACGGCGCCTGTGCTCGGGTCCGTCCCTGCAGCGCTGATAAACCTGAGAGACCGAGCTCTGGCTCGCGGCCTGCCCCGCGCACGTCACCTCACCAGGTCCTCAGTGCCTTCGTCTTCTCGCGGAAAGATCATCGGCAGGACAGCAAGCGCGGCTATGTGCTATGTTTTCTTTCTTCGGCTAACTCGCAGGGACCTCCGGAGTCGGGACCACGAGCGGCCCCGCCAGCACCTCGAGTCGCGACCCCTCCAAAGCACCCTCACGAGGCCAGTCACTCCTTTTTCACGCAATTTGCTTGCACGTTAAAGGGGGGGCCCTGAGCATCGCGCCTCAGGGACTCCTACTGGCTCTCGAGCCCTCACCCCCTGGCCTTGACCACGGCATCACGACCTGGCATAGCAGCGGCGGCTGAGCCTCGCTCGAGGGCCGGGACCCGAGGACGTAGAGCATCCAGATGAGCGAGGAAGAAGGGGCCAGCGCGAGTCTTTCCTGGGAGCGCCACCGCCACCAGGACACAGCCTGACGTCACACAAGAAGCTGCCCTCACAGCGAGAGGATAACCGCAGGCTCGCCAAGATAAGTCACCCCATACGCGCAGGCGTAAACCTTACAATCAGCACTCTGTCCCTAGCGATCTCGCCCGGACAAGGACGTTTCCCTTTCGGCCTTTCGGGAGCCGCTTGCACGCCAAAGGGGACCTCCTGAGCATCGCGTCTCAGGGGCTCTTACTGGACCTCAGGCCGCTCACCTCCTGGCCTTGACCACAGCATCTCGACCTGGCATACCAGTGATGGCCGAAGCCTGCCTGGGGACCGGGTCCTGTCGGCGTAGAGCACTAAGCTATCACAGGAATGAAAGGGGGAACCATGCCAGGGCGGGAGACGCAATCACGACACCGAATCAGGAATAATAACATCTAGACAAAAGCATCACAGTTTTTACATGCCTCCACGGGGCTCGTCATGGTTTCGTGCAGAGATGAAGCAAAAGGAAAAACCCCTAAAGGAGCCACAGCCTTGGCAGCGTCACCAACGACGCCGGGGCGACGCCGCTGCTGTGGTTCAGGCACGGCGGCTCAGCGGCTCGTAGCTGTCGTCGTCGCTCGAGCCATGCCCGGAGGAGGCACTGCTGCTGTCGGAAGAATCGCGGGCAAGGCCAAGGGCAAGTTCAGCGCCGGCGGCCTCGCTGCCTCGATCGCCTCCCCTGGGGCAGCATTCCAGGCGCCGACCATCCTCGCCGAAGACCTTGAAGGAGAGTGTCGACGCCCCGTCGTACTCGAATTGGATGGCATGGCCTCCCTCTGGGCGGCAGGCGCGGGCGATCACGCCCCATCCTCGAATCATGAAGACATCGCCGGAGTCGACAACCTCGACTTCCGCCTCTGAAGCCTGGCCGCAGCATCCGTCGTGCTGCAGCCACAACTCGTCGGGCCCCCTCGGCGGTATCTCCCTTGCGAGGGACCGTGGGAGTTGGATCCATGTGCGCGGCGGCATTGCCGCCCACACCACGAACTCGCGGGCCGTGCCTTCGGAGTGGGTCCGCGAGTGAGGTGGTCGTACGGCCACCACCTGTCCTCCTTCGCGACCCCGCCCCTCGAGGCGCCGGCCGCTGCTCCTATGCGCGGGGCTCTGCACGCGGGCATACACATGGACCGGGAAGCCCGGCGGAGCCCGTTCATGACAAGGCCGCGTCGCAATGGGCTCCGTGATGGCGTCATAGGAGCAATCGGGCCTCTTCTTCGGCGGGAGCAGCTCAGGTTCCACCTGAGGGGTTTTCCCTTCTCCGCAGCGGAAAACCTTCTCACTCGTGCCATGGACGCTTCGACAAGACGGCGGGGCAAAGAGGAAGAAGGAGGAGCAAGCAGCGAGAAGACGGAGATGAGCAGGGGGCTCCGCCCCCTCTCCCATTTATGGCTGGAGGGAGGCCAAGCGCCGGCCTCCCACGATTCCAAGTAATGATGGTTTTTCTGCATGCAACATGCAGTAGTCAAGTCAGACGGTTGCCAAGGCAGTGTGGGGAAGTGGAGACGCCCACGTCCCATCAAGCGCCACGCGTCCACTCGGTCCGCAGGCGATTGGGGCCCGCGGCGCTTCGCCCTTGCCCTTTGGCTTTGCCTCGAAGCCAAGTCCGAGCGCGCCTTGGGCCCGGGGGCTACTGTCGGCGTTCTGGGAACCGGGTTACCCAGACTTGCCTGCCTGCGGCCCACGGCGTGGCTCCATCGACGGCCTGGTACGGCCCATCTTCAGCACCAAGAAGACAAGACCCTCACGAGGGGCCATGCCTCGCGAGGCGGACGACACCAAGACCTCCGGAGGGAGCGACCCCCTCGGGCCGGCTCCTGAGGAGCGGAGATTCCTATGCAAGTACCCACCTCATGAGGTTGAGGTGACGCAAGCCATGACGACCAAGGCCAGGCAGGCGCCAGCGGGCGCAGTGCAGCAGGTTTCCTCTTTGGTGCTAAGGAGGCAAGCGCAGGCGCGGGGTCCCGAGGAATCATCCAAAGGTTTCCATTCCCGTGCAACAAGACCAAAACCGCTAGGACGGCAGGACGGATGTCATCGCCGAGCCCACCACGGCGTCACGACCAGAAGCTTTGTAGGCAAAGACCACCTTTCGTCAGGATAGGATGTACTACTTGTCCCCCTTTGAAATTGGCCACTGTGGGATCCCTTCCCGCCTTCGCTTGGAGGAAGAGGACTAAGGCCACTATAAATATAGCTTAGCCACCACCGTAGAAAGGAGGCCCGGGCGAATCCGATCCAAACCCTCACTAGCTTCCACCCACAAGAACAGGCCTCCTGAGGTTGTTCTTCCTCTGTACTAGTTCGTCCTCAGCCCCTCGCGAGGCTAATCCACCAAAAAGCAGGAGTAGGGTATTACACTGCAAGGTGGCCCGAACCTGGATAAACTGTTGTGTCTATTTCCTTTCCCGTTCATCGAGCTCGGTCGTGGGGGCGACGAATCGGTTGGCCGGAGAGGTTGAGTCCTTCGCGCACGCCCCAGAGTTCAAACCTCCTTTGGGTCAGTGGAGCCCTGAATCCGACACATATTGCCTCCTGACTTCAATGGCCCTCGCGAGGTTTCTAATTACACAGCTGATCTTGAACCTGCCGAGTGGATCGAGGGCTATGATCTAGCCATGGATATGCTGGAAGTTAGCGATGCTGTCAGAGCTTGATATTTGACCATGATGCTTGAAGGTCCAGCACGTACATGGTTCAAAAACTTGCTGGCGAATTCCATCAACACATGGCAGGAGCTGAAGGAGTGCTTCATCAAGAACTTCCATGGGACTTGCAAGCGTCCAACCACAATCATTGATTTAGAGCATTCTATCTAGAGGGATGATGAGTCAGCTCACCATTGGTCACGACGGATAGTAGAGATTATCCACTCCTAGGATAGCATCACGGGTCAGCAAGTCATCCTCATCTTGGAAAGAAACTGTCATTTCTAGCCTTTGGTCCAGAAGCTTGGACGCCTGAAAAGGAAGGTTAAGGATATGGGCGATCTTATGGATGTCCTCACCAGATATGCCAAGTCAGATAACACGAAAGATCCAACCACTGATGATGAGAAATCTGGTAAAGGCAAGAAAAAGGGTGGCAAGGGTCATCAACATAATGGCAATGGAAATAACGACAACAACAACCAGAAGTGTAAGAACCCTGAGGAAACTCTGATTTTGTTGCCAACACCAATACCAGTTTTAAGAATCAACGTCAGAATTTTTTCTCTAGAAAATCCTTTTCTGGCAATCGTCCCCGTAATTATGAGGAAGCACTCA
Source organism: Thinopyrum elongatum (assembly GCA_011799875.1). Classification (NCBI taxonomy): domain Eukaryota; kingdom Viridiplantae; phylum Streptophyta; class Magnoliopsida; order Poales; family Poaceae; genus Thinopyrum; species Thinopyrum elongatum. The sequence goes on from CM022299.1 coordinate 227,540,442, forward strand.
AAGGCCCGTATCCAAAGCACATCGTGGATGGTAAGCCAGCCAACCACTCCTGGGAAAACTGCTTCATCATGCGGGAATTCAGAAATCAAGCCGTCCAGAGTCACCAAAATGGAGGTGGCAACGGCGGGTACCCAGGGAATTCTGGAACCGGCGACTCAGGAGCTGGCTTCCTAGGTGCCGGCTTTTAGAACAATTTTCCTTGTGTCGGGTTCCAGGGGTCAGGTAGCTAGGGTGTGGGATTCCAGGGGGCTGGCAGTAATGGAGGAAATAATCAGCGAGCTGGACAGGGAAATCAAACCAAGGAAATCAGTCCGGGTTTCAGAGTAATCCCAAGCAGTTGAACAACAGGAAATATCACATTTTTACAATAAGCACTTGCAAACGTGACCGAAAGCTTTAGAGACGGGCAACCAACAAAGTTGAGCCGACAATCCCAGCATACTTAAACTTGTCTGAGCAGCCGGTCACATGGAGTAGAGAGGGTAATCCCCCCGGATTGATAACCCCAGGAGTCTTGCTTTGGTGGTTGCCCCTCAAGTCGGCGGCTATAAGTTAACCAAGGTACTCATGGATGGAGGGAGTAGCATCAATATACTCTATTATGGTACTTTCAAGCAGATGAATCTATCAGAGAAGCTGATGAAGCCGTCCTCTACAGTTTTCCATGTTATTGTCCCTGGCAAGTCGGCATATCCTATTGCAAAGATTTCTCTAGAACTCGCCTTTGGCACAGAATTCAAATTCAGATCTGAGATTCTGACGTTTGAGGTGGTTAAGCTTGAAAACCCGTTGTCGGTGTACTAAGATATGGGTACCTTAGTAACCTGACATGTGCACAGCCAGTTGTAGCCTTCCCACCGGGAAGGCTTGCTGGGGGACTACTACATACAAGACTCAAGATTCAGCATACAAGACCGTGAAGAAGATCTCCCGATAGGTCATCGAGAAGTACTAAGTTAGTACTAAAGATCAAGACTCCAGTTGCCGGCAAACCCCGCATTGGCAAGCCAAGACCCGACAAGCTCCTTACCGGCAAGCTTCCCCTTCTTGCTTCTCGACCGCTCCACCTCATCGACCAGCTGATGGCTTGTCAAGATTAGGTGTCGAGCGGGCAAGCGACTTGGGGAGGATCATCAGGACACGTGTCAGCATGCCGCATGCAGGTCAACTTTATTGACACCTGTCTAGTGGACGGGTCAAGAAGATAGACTCATCCACGTTGACAACACAGAAGGAGAGACGCCTTTTGCCAAAGGATGGCTATCAGCTCACGATGCATTAAATGCCCTTGTCCTAGTCCGGCAGGATTAGGTTGGATAACATCGAGACCACTATTCATAAGATGTAATGACCATGTTGCAATTGTGGTAACCCCTTGGCGTCTATAAAAGGAGGCCCATGGCTACCTTGGCACGGGTCGACACTTTGCTCATGCTTACACAGTAGTTGCACCTTGCTCACGTTTTTCTGGCAAGCTGCGCATGTAACTTGAGCCCCAAGTCAACCCACCAAACAAGTAGGAGTAGGGTTTAAGCCACCACGGCGGCCCGAACCTAAGAAAACCTCGCGCGCGTTGTCAGGGATATACCCCACAGTATGACTCGGCCGGATATATGACCCGGCCGGACTTGCGACTCACTGGTGACCCGCCCTGACTTGGCGACTCACTAAGTGACCCGTCCGGATCTCTCCACTCACTAATGATCCGGCCGAACCAGGTGACTCATTGGTGACCTGGCAGGCGAGTCAGAGGAGCGACAAGACCCAGAGGCCCAGAAGGCAGTTCATGGAAGGCCGGCTCGTGTTATGGTGGGCCGGTTTAAAGATGAAAGGCATAAGGAATATTCTCCTACAAAGGAAGCAAGACTAGGACTCCACTTGTAATAGAGTAATCCTAATCCTACTAGGACTAGTCATGTAACCCGCCCCTTCAACTTATATAAGAAGGGGCGGGGCACCCCAAGAGGGACAAGTTGGACAAGTCGAGACAGACAAATCAATAGCTCTCGAGATAGAGGTAGCGAAAGAGCACCCTTGTAATCGTGAGCATCACTATGATTAATATCAATAAAGCAGGACGTAGGCTTTTACCTCCACCGTGAGGGGCTGAACCTAGGTAAAACCTCGCGTCTCTCATCCCACTCAACCCCTCTCAGGCTACCACATAGATGCGTTGGCCTCACGACTAAGTCCTCACACTGAGGACATCTGCCGTGACAAATCCACGACAGTTGGCGCCCACCGTGGGGTCTGCGCACGGTGGTGTTGAGTTCTTGGAGGGATCTCTTTCAAGGATCGAGAAGTTTACAATTTTTTGGATGAGAAAAGACCTAGCTTGGAAGGATCTGCATCAGTTTCAAGTTCATCAGTCCAGATTTACAATCGGTGGGATTTAATGTCGAGAAAAGATTAGGGTTATATCTTTGGTCAGCCGCCGTTTTGTGGTTGTTTGGATTGATTTCAAGTCGCCAAGACAGACGGATTTCTGAAGAAGACGTGTCAGATCAACTGACAAGTCGCTGATTCGTGTGTTCATGGTTACGGCCTACTCTTGAGAAGAAGAAAAGTCATACGCGTGATTGATTCACCGAGACCGACTGGGTGTCATCCGTATCCGGATCAACATGACACGACTCGTAGGACTACAGCAGTACCGAGGCGAACTCTGCAACATCGTGCAAACGTTTCCTCGTCGCAGAAGTGCAGACAAGATCAATGGGCGCCGGTGGCTGAAATAGTAAAAAAGGAAAATCCCGTGATGCGATCTGCGGTCTCGGTGTCCACATCAAGGTATTAAAGTGAGTCAAAAGTACTACTAGGAAAAGACAAAACTATTACTACTACTTTGCTCAAGCCTGGGAAATACCTCCTTTACGTGGAGATAGATGGATTCCATTATGCGAGATATTAGTGTCACACTAGTTGACTGCCCGTGCGTTGCCACAGGCCAACAAATTAATTTGTAAGCAATGCTCATTGTTGCGATGAAGTTACATGCTTCCTTCATGTGATGCTTGATATCAATTTAACTCTGCGAAGATGACTTATTTCCTATATGATCGAGGATTAAATATAATGATAGATTTTGAACAGAGAAGATTTATTATCTTTTGATGAGTGGTAACACAAAGACTAATGATGGGTGTTGACTCATGACCTGCTGCACTGCAGCAAGACCTCTTAGTCATGTTCCCCCATAAGTTCTAGAGCATATAAGTGTTTTGGTGCTTCTAGTTCAGCCCTTTAGGCTAGTCAGAGTTGTAGCTTTGTTCCACAACTTTTCACACTGCGTAAGTAAATCGATTCAATTAGCATTCATATAGATGATTAAATAATAATATAGTTGGTTCACAAGGATTTACTTGTCCCGTCACTTTTACCGAGAATTCCAAATAGATTCCAATGAGGCATGTAATGTTGTAGTAAGTAGTAACATTAGTGCAGTAACAACAGCGTAAGTAATTGCCATGCCCTGTACGTAGGACCAAGTATTGGCCAAAAACAAATTAACACTAACATACACCCAAAGCAAGGTGTTCATGCTCTCTCGTTTTAGCACAAGTAGTAAAATATAAATTAGGGAAAAGAGAATATATAGACTCAGAACTCACTGCACGCTATGTTTACCAATTCCGGGATAGCCATTTTGCCAAAAGATCAAGCTCATTAGGCAAAGGCATTATCTTACTATTGGCCTCAGACTGCTTGTTCTCGACATGCAAAATTTTCCTCTCCAAGTTCATACATAATGGTCTATAATTATTCATTAAGCCTGTACACCCTCTCCCATGCATGCTCTCTTCTCATTCCTGAAGGTGGTTCAGATAGTAAATCCCACCAAAGCAATCTTACCTGATGCCCACACACAACTCCATTCCATTGCACCTGTTACTATTAGCTAGAGATATATCAGTATATAATTTGATGAACAAATTAAGTCAACTGTAACAATCAACAAATCAAAACTTAGTGATCAAACCGCACTCTGATCAATATCTTCGCAATATGAGATCATATTTTTGTCACTCTTAATAAATGTAGTTTTCTTCATAAAACTCTAAACAATTGTAATTTGCTTCAGAAGAAATCTCTAATTCCATAGGACACCCTTGACATGCCCTTCTTTGTCTCTACCTCCGGCACACTACAATTTCAGATATCATATCATGCCGCAATGATGAGTGAACAATTTAATCCTCCAGAAAATAGAGATAAATGTAACCACCATCCAGCAAACAGTACTGTATTTGTCGTTGTCATTTGATTAGTTGGAGCAAGTCTAAACCTTGTATCTATTTGACTGGAATGAGAATGATACATGAACAATGCTGAGTAGACCATACAAAAATTTATATACTTCAACAAATTTTGCGGAACGATTTTATTTTACTTATGCTTCTTTCACTCATGACAATGTATAGGAACATTAATAAAAGAATTATCTTTGATTGATTGTCTCTTACTTACCTTATTGATTTAGAGAATATTGTTAGGGGCATAAGCAAGTACTACACAACACAATCCCTCTATCAGTTTTTTTATCTGCATGGCCGCAACGAATAGCAGCATCAACATCACCATAGAATAAAAAACCTCATGGCATAAAGAATGAGAGAGAGAGAGAGAGAGATCACTACCTGCTCCTTCCCACATCATGATTTAGATTTCTCTACACTATTTAGATTTCTTTTCTCGGCGAAGAAAGGAATCTGTTCTAACATTACAAATTGTGGTGCATTAATAAGGTTACATAACAGAATTTTCTTACGGTGCTGAGAACATGTCCAAATTATTATTTTATCAGCACAAACAACAATAGCAGAGTAGCGACAAAATTTTCTTTCTCTCTCCCCGCCCCATGCCTGTCTCCAGCGCCATGCCGCACCTGCCCCGCTTGAGCAAAGTGGATCACTCCACAACATTCAAACTTACCGAACAATTTAACAAGACGTTGTGCTTGCACATATGTTCGATCTTCACGGCACCGACCGAATGTGGAATAAGGAAGTAAAGAAAGGGAGAACATGCAAGACGGGAGGCTTACGAGGGGGGGGGGGGGGTGCAGAGGGGGCAGTGAAGCACGCACTTGTCGAATCTCATGGCAAGCTCCACTCTGGGACTGTATGCCACCGTCGCCGCGACCATGGCACCACCATCTCCTCCGGCTGCCTCTTGAGAGCCGAGCTCTCGCTTCACGTTGCCATTCGGTAGGTCCGCATGAGGCAGACAGAGTCGGCGGTCTGAGAACCCTAGAAGAGACAGGGCTGAGACTCGAGAGAGATCGAGGGAGAGAGGATTCATGTGGACTGTGGAGCGACTCGTTCTGTCAAGTAGCAAAAAAAGGGTTGAAAACCGGGAAAGAATCGGTAGTAGGAGGAGTCTTCGAGGTAAAACAATCAGTCAGGGAGGAGGGTAACGAACGAAATGAATGATGCGGTAATGATATGAACGAACGAAACGACATACCCAATCCTCTTTAATAGTAGAGATATGACTATATGGCCGTACAATTACCAACTACAGTCAAAATGAGAACATACTAAATTGAAAGTTGGACATGAAAAACATACCTCACTCTGGCTGCCATGCAATTTCTAATATTTTCTTCCACTTATTAGGCTGCCTCAATCTCAATAGAATTCATATTCTTAAATCTGTAATCCACAAGTGACCAATATATGAACGTACTACATTAGCTCGCTATAATCCAATCCAAAACCCTGCAAATATGAAGAGCATAAATAATTGCGCTAAAGCCTTTTGGTTGTCTGAACTCTGAAGTAGTGGAATTAGGACTCACTGAAATAGCAGCTTCAATAAAAGGAGGCAATATGACTTCCATCCTGGTTCTGCCAACTGCCGTTGCTAGTCCTAGCTCATGCACAAAAATCTTCATCCTTGCCGAGCACAATAAAGCCTTTCCTCATTTCAAGAACCTTCTCTGGATATGGGATAAAATCCTGTTCTACAGCAGCTGCTACAAAACCAAAATTGCAGACTGCATCAAAACATCATCATTGTCAATTTATAAGATAATTCAAGGGCTAAATAGTTGTCCAAGTTTTGACATATAGATTAGTTATGAGTAATGAACCATACGAACCATGCATGTATCTTGCAGCTTATGAGGACTGCTCTGCAAAAGCTTGACTAATCTGCATATCAAAGAGGTTCTAGATATGGTAGGATATCTTCACCCATAGACGTTGATATGTGTACAACCTTCTGCTGCCTCGGAAGCACACGATGCACAGCATCGAAACATCCAAACTCTGAAACAAATCAGAGCATGCCACAGGATCCTCGGACAGGGTCAGACACAAATAATGTTGTAGGCACGGAAGTTTCCTCATCCATATCTACACAGAACGCAGCATGTGCACAAAACAACTCACAGTGGGATAAAATTTCTGGCTGCAAGTGTTCAGATAAAAGGCAAATGATGCAGTACCTCAAACCATCCGCTATTTTTAAAGCTTATAAACCATCTTCGAGGCATTCCTCCAACTTATCCTTAAATCGTTTCCACCATCGAAATTGAAAATAACCGCAGAAATATAAATTAATGCGAATTAGTTGGCACCAGCCAAATTCATGATTTAGATTTCTCTACACAAATACCAAGGAAGTACACCCAAATAGCTACATAATTGTACTGAATAATCATGATTTAGATTTCTCTACACTATTTAGATTTCTTTTCTCGGCGAAGAAAGGAATCTGTTCTAACATTACAAATTGTGGTGCATTAATAAGGTTACATAACAGAATTTTCTTACGGTGCTGGGAACATGTCCAAATTATATTTTTAAGAGCACCCTTCAACCTTCAAATGGTGATGCTGATTATTCAGTTTAACTCGTTGCACACCACTAATTAATATGACAGAATCGATATGGCTAGAGCATGCCTAGTTCAGCTGACAGACAAGAACACAATTAGAAGTTTAGAACAGCAAAGTTTAAAAGGATCAGTCTTCTTATGTCCATCTAATCTGTTTTGGCAAAAAATAAAAATTAGGGGATATTCCTATTTGCGATTGCCAAGACTTCCTTTACAAGCACATAAGTAGGTCAGATAATCTAACCTAGGCATAATCTATCCAGCACATAAGAAGTACAAGTGAACCAACTAACCTTTACATGAAGAGGGCAATATGCACAGCCATAGCCTCACGAGGCTTCCTTTTCGCTTGATGTCTATGAATGAAACAAAATAGTAAATTTCAGTGTGCATCAGGAGACGACTGATATATGCAGATTCTTCAAAGCCTACATGAACAAACAAAAAGTGAAAGATAACCAAAGAACGCCTACATGGGTGGACACTGAAACATGGACGTATCAATATTGGCGGGACGAGGACGCAAAAGTATGGGTACGAGTCTGTTGGACCGTCGTCGAGCACTGGCCCTGCTCGCCACCCCCAGGCCGCCGGCTACCGCTCGCATCACACCTGGCCGTCGCCTGCACCGCGCTTGTGTCCCCGGCTCCCGAGAGCACCGTCCACTCTTGTCAAGATGTCGCCTCGTAGGAGGAGAGGGAGGCGGGGGCCTCTCCGGTTGGGGAGAGGGGGCGTGAGAAAAGGAGCTGTGGCGGCGGCGTAGCCAGATCCTGGACTGCGTGACGGCGGTAGCCGTTGTCCGTGGAGGAGGGACCGACGAGGGAAGAAAGGGTGGAGCATCAGGAGGCCGGCTGCTCGACGAGCTTCCGTGCGGCGGCGGTGGCGGCGGCGCAAGGAACCCTACCGCGTGCGAGGGTATCGGCCTATCGGGGAGAGGAGCGGCTCGAGCAATACGAGCGGCTCGCTCATCGAGTCGAAGCGTTTTTTTAGGGGTGCGTGGAAGAAAACCAATAGGAGAGAAAAAATCTTTGCGGAAGGGAGAGATCTTTCGATCGATGGGAGGGACAGACGAACGAACAAACGAACGACTACGTACGGACTGCGAACTTAGGAGTAGAGATACGGCAGCCAAAAAGGGTAAGGAGTGGCCACAAGCCCACGACCCGGAAGCAGATACAACTACGACCCGGAAGCGGAAGCCGCCTCTGCTCAACTCTGCCGCGACAGCCTCCGGGTCGCCGCGCCCCGACGGCCGCTTCAGCCGCTGCAAGCCGCCGCTGGCCAGAGCTGCTGCTGTTCGCCTCTGCAGAGTCGCCAGACCCTCTGCCATCTCCGCTTGTCCGCTGACGCGCCACCAAGATGCCGACCCAACATTCCACGCTGCGACGACCCGGAAAGCTAGCCACGGATTATCCAGTGAAGATGTGATCTTTTGCAGCATGGGCGTTGACTATTCCAAAGTACAATGGTACACCACACAGCTGATGATATACCGTCAGAAAACGAAGCTCCGCTGATGGTGAGAAGTGCTCTGACCTCTGAGCCAGCCGCCTTCCACCTCTGCCGCTGCTGCGGTCAAGCCGGCCGTGCCTCTGTTCCGAGTCGCCCCTGAGCGACCTTGTCTCCAAAGCCGCCATAGCCTGACGCCGCTTCGGCCGCAGTATACTCCAGTGGCCGTGACCGGCTCTCTCCGCTCCGCGTCCCGCGACGGCCGGGTAGCACGCTGCCGCTTCCACGCGCCTGCAAAGCCGGCGCCTCGCGCCTCCGCCGCCGTCTCACCCCTGCGTTGAGCCGCCGTGCCACCGCGGCCTTGAGCCGCCACTTCAAGCCGTCGCGCCTGGCCTCCGTGGTAAGCCGCCCTTGCCGGCGCGGCGCTCGCCTCAGCAGCATTCACCGCCTCTGTGCGTCGCGACCTCCCGAGCCGCCCGGCCTCACGGCCACCTCTGTTGTGGCCTCGCGCCTCCGCCTCATTCCCGCGGCCCAGCTCTAAATGATGGCTCCGCCCGCTACCGCCATGGCCTCCGTTACTGGGAACCCGCCGAGCTCGCCTGAAATACACTTGAGAAACTGAAACTGTGAAAAATCATCGTTTGAGGATACAACGATGAGTTGCTAGTGTTACTCAGGAAGGGTTACGTGATAGCCCATATTATAAGCCAGGAGTTATTGCAGATGATGTCCAACAGGAATATGGACTGTGCTCACAGGTTCAGTCTCCGCGGACGGGTGGCGCTGGTCTCCGCGGATGTGTTTATTCTCAGTATCCATGTTCATCCAACAAAAAATATCAGGTGCTATCCTTTCTATATATGCTATCCTTGTCAGCACATATTAAATTGTTTAAGAACAATTACTCTGATCTGTGGTATTTTTTCAGGACCATTATTCTTTACGAAGGTGTTGCAGAGGGGCATGCGCCGAACGTTATTTTTGCAGTAGCACTTATCTGTGCCATGCTGCTCGACGGATACACGTGCAAGTTGCCGCCCGCTGTTCGGTTTATGTCCGTCCGCGCCTGCGGCCAACTCGTGCGTCCGCGCCGGCTTACAAACGTTGCGATTGACTCGCCCGGCTGCACCGGCTTACAACATCGCGGCCGACTCATCTGTCTGCTCCCGCGGCCGACTCGCCCGTGATTGATTTCAGCTTCACCATAGTGATCATTAACTCCGCGGCGGATAATTTCTGGCCTAACGTATCAGGTGAAATCCATCCAGTATATTTTTATATTATTCTGGTTTGCAATCTCTTTAACGCAGGGCAATTGTCTACTGCAAAAGTGACTGTCATGTCATGGAGTTTGTTAAATGATTTATGCTGGAAGTATACATTGAGTATTGCGAGGATTGGCAATTCGCCTCAAGCCTCTGGTTTACATTAAATTTTAGCATTCCGCTGTTCAAACTATATGCCGGTTTATATCACGGTCAAGTATGGAGAATCTCAAGGCAACTCCTCGAGTCGTCCTAAGACTCGGGGGCTACAATGACATGACTCAGCAAATCTTGCCAGTTTCAGCAAATTCAAGAACCCCGGGTCATTGGAGGGAAGATAACCCGGTCCCGGAGGTTACTGCCATATTGATGAAAATTTAAAGGCCGTCAGAAAATTTCCGGTTTAAAATAAAGAATTCCGGTAAAGCTTTGAAGTTCTCAATATCCGGTTTAAAATTCTGGTTCAAAAAGAATTCATCTCTCGCAAGTTCGAGTTCTCAGAAAAATTAAAGGTTACCAAAAAGGATTTGCTGCCATGATGCGCGGTTCAAACATGGGTATCCTGCCTTATTGGCTTATCACATTATTGGTCACTAGGGGGCTTCCTGCTCACTGAGCATAGCTGTGATTACCCTCTTGATCCGGCTTACATGCCTTGTTAAAAATTATTTAGGGGCTTCCTGCTCATTGAGCATAGCTATGACTACCCTACTGATCCGGCTTGTACGCCTTGATTGCAAATAACTTGGGGGTTTTCTGCCCAAGTTGAATTGTTACCAAAGAGAACTTGCTATAATGTGCAGTTCAAACATAGGTAACCTGCATTGATGGCTTGTTAAAGGTCACTTGGGGGCTTCCTGTTCAATGAACATATCTATATTCACCCTTTTGATCGGCTTGGACACCAGGTGTATTCACCAAAACTCTGGGTTATCCTGCCTTTGTATGTCTGCCACTCCGCCCAGATAATCCTGAAATGACTTGTCGTACTCTTGATAGTCAATCTTATAAAGACCCTGAACTTGTCAAAATTAAAACAGCGATTGGTCATGTGAGGCCCGGCTTACAGGTTTGAATAAATGATTAACTCAGTGGTTGTGCGGCCCTTGAACAGCACTGGATGTTGAGGATTAGCAGCCTATGAAGACCTTGTTTTTACCTGATTTGCTATTTGTTTTGAACATGGTTTGGGTTCATATCTTTGTACCATATTGGTATGTGGTTTAAAATTGATTCAGGCCATGTAGCCTTAATCCTCATGACTCATATTTGAGTATATCCGGAGTTTTGATAACCCGGCCTGGCTTTGGACGATAAGTCGCCAGTATGCTTTGATTGTGCACTTGGAGTTCTGCGCTCTAAGTTCTTTGGGCTGTTACCCTTACTACATATGGCGCTGTAAGCCGGCAGTATGAACTGATTTCACAGGCCATGTAGCCTTGATTATATGACTCATCATTGAGCATCTTTGGGTTTGATAGCCCGCCCTGATAGCAGACTTTAAGTCGCCAGGATATTTTGCCTTGAGCAATCAAAATGATGATATTTCATGACTCCGGGTTGATACTGGCCCCGGATTATAATTATCAAGGTATCACCATGGTATCAATCTACAGGTATGTCTTTCAATAATGGTATGAATATTTTGGGTTTGGCAAACTGCCCTGGCTATGGACTTTAAGTCGCCAGTATACTTTGGATTGCGCAATTGGGATTATGCGCTTATGAATACTTGGGTTGTCACCCTCACTGGATGTGGCGATGTAAGCCGGCAAATTGAGCCAATTTTCCAGGTATATTTTTAAATTGTGGGATGAATATGCGAGGTTTGATAACCCGCCCTGGCTTTGGACGTTAAGTCGCCAGTATATTTTGGATTGCACCATTGGAATCATGCGCTTATAAATCATTGGATTGTTACCCTCACTAGGTATGGTAATGTAAGCCAGCAGTATAAATCAATCCTACAAGTATGTTTTCCTGGTTATATGAATATGCGAGGTTTGATAACCTGCCCTGGCTTTTGATTTTAAGTTGCCAGTATGTTTAGGCTTGAATGGCCTTAATTCTAGTCTTTTCCATAATTGCATAAGACTATATTATGTTTGGGTTGTTACCCGCCCTGGCTTTTGACGTTAAGTCGCCAGGGCATATGTTATTTAAACTTTGTGTAGGACATGCAGAACTTTATACATAAGTAAGAATACTGCTATTGCTCATATGAATCATTGCGTTTAAACCCATCATCTGGCCATCTGAAGATATTGCCGGATTATCCAGCTCCAGGTTATATTGATCAATATTGAGTTTATTGAGGCTATGAGCTGCCAAAGTGATCTTTTCAAAAATTGGACATGACTATGAGCCACCATGGATGGGGTTATCAATTCCTGATTTTTTGCAAAGGTTATAAGCTGCCGGGTTGCATCCCGGAGTACGATGGATGCACATTAAGTCGCCATCGGCCAAGAGCCGCCGGGTATTGAACTCCGGATTTACTTATCAACAGATAAAGTATTCAAATCTTTAATAGCCAAACTTGACTGGATTTTTATTATAGTATTGAATGATTGAGGTTTTCGTACCGGATTATACCATTCCAATCTTTAATAGCCAACATGGCTGGATTTTTATTATGGTTATCAATAACCAGTATTATGATTGAGGTTTTCAAAGCTGCTTCAGAGCAATGGCTATTATTCCTTCATCCAAAAATACCAGCTCGCGGCAGAGAGCATGGTCTAATATTGATATGTAAGAGTTTCATCAATATTATCTGGACAATGGATATGATTTTATTTACAATGGAAGGAATAGTCTTGAGTCGCTGCAGGCTTACGACCCGGCACTTGGGGGCTACATTATTCAAATCATGATTATATCAAATATGAAAGTCCCATGTTGTTGCAAGCATGCACCACGACACTTGGGGGCTAATGCAAGGTCATTTTTACTCGCCTTATTGAAGACCCGACTCATCACATCGTAATGAGCCGGCCCTTGGGGGCTACCAATTGCTCCTGTCAAAAATTCAAAGTACACAAGCCTTAATCCATTATATTGAAGGGTCCACTGCTCAGTTGGTAGAGCACAAGGCTCTTAACCTTATGGTCGTGGGTTCGAGCCCCATGGTGGGGGTTACATCATATGATGTTATTTTCAATGAAGTATATATAAAGTCCCAGCTCAGTATTATCTTACTGAGCCGGCCCTTGGGGGCTACACGTTGCTGCTCAAGTCTACATGATCATATCTATAAAGTCCCTGCTCATTATTGCATAATGACCCGGCACTTGGGGGCTACACATGGGAAGTTTAAGATATTCAGTTTATGACTGGTGGCTTAGATGAACAACCTAGATTTCTTCAAAGTTGCAGCATTAACATTAAAGCAAGTCTTAAAACTGTTACTACGCTCACTTCTTAAGACTTAGGGGGCTACAGGTGATATGCATATAAGGGAGGTACACTCTCAAGCTTGGTGTTAGCAACAGCTATGACCTGGTGCTATCAATGTTTACAAACCGGCAGTTTTGGCAATTATAATTTGGCAAGCTCTACATCTTTAAGCCGGCTGAAAATCAGATGAGTTTTTCAAGACCAATATTTTTTTTGTCAAGCTAGAGCATTGGAAGCTGAGTCAAATGGATTATGCTTCACAATATTTCTGTGAGAAACCAATGTCAGCAAATTGATTATGAAGCTGGTCTATTGACCCGGACTTTCCAGAAGAAGGAAATGACAAGGACTTAAGGATGATCAGGTGCCGGTTCAGAAAAACTTTTAACCCGGAGTACAACCTGTCAAATTTGTTCTTGTGTTTCTTTTGCAGGATTAGTTTAACATGGATAAATCCAAATTAAACTGGGAGCTAATGTCGGGGATATACCCTGCGGTATGACTCGGCCGGATATATGACCCGACCGGACTTGTGACTCACTGGTGACCCGCCCTGACTTGGCGACTCACTAAGTGACCCGCCCGGATCTCTCTACTCACTGATGACCCGGCCGAACCAGGTGACTCATTGGTGACCTGGCAGGCGGGGCAGAGGAGCGACAAGACCCGGAGGCCCAGAAGGCGGTTCATGGAAGGCCGGCTCGTGTTATGGTGGGCCGGTTTAAAGATGAAAGGCATAAGGAATATTCTCCTACAAAGGAAGCAAGACTAGGACTCCACTTGTAATAGAGTAATCCTAATCCTACTAGGACTAGTCATGTAACCCACCCCTTCAACTTATATAAGGAGGGGCAGGGCACCCCAAGAGGGACAAGTTGGACAAGTCGAGACAGACAAATCAATAGCTCTCGAGATAGAGGTAGCGAAAGAGCACCCATGTAATCATGAGCATCACTATGATTAATATCAATGAAGCAGGACGTAGGCTTTTACCTCCACCGTGAGGGGCTGAACCTGGGTAAAACCTCGCATCTCTCGTCCCACTCAACCCCTCTCAAGCTACCACATAGATGCGTTGGCCTCATGACTAAGTCCTCACACTGAGGACATCTGCCGTGACAAATCCACGACACACGTACTCTTGGATTTGCGCTCCGAGCTCAACGATCTCCCAAGCCAAACTGCAAAGGGGCCACGCTGGTCCCATAGATTGTTGTACCCCAACATCTTTGGCGCGCCAGGCAGGGGGATTTCTTGTGCGGATCTACTCCAGCAGTTCTCGTGCAAGTTTCACCATCTTCTTCATCCATGCGCCCAAGAAGAAGAGTGCGGCAATGGGTGCACCGTCTGCCTCTAAGTTGCCAGCCCAGACATCTCCGGCATGCGGGGGCGGCGGCGAGCACTCTCCACGCCGTACTGGTGACGGGAGTCGCCACTCGGCCGGGAGCCAAGATCCGCGAGTCGCTATGTCGAAAGGCGGCGCTGTGGCTCACAAGGTCGATGCGGCTACGTCCAAGGACGACGCCGCAGGATCCAAGAATAACGGAGCGGCGGGGCGCACGCCGAGGCCATCACAAGATGGACACGAGGTGCCTCCCCGCAATGGCATCGACCTTGGACAATGGCCAGGCAAGGAGCATGTGCACCATTCTCATGGTACACATGGTCTGCCACCACATCAAACTGCTGGCGAGCATCGACCACGGCAGTAGGACATAGATGCAGCTCCTTCTGGCTCGCATAGAAGTTGAGCCACCTCTTAGTCCTTACTCCCATTCATGCCCAAATCACCGGCGGAGGCGCTGGCGCTGGTGGAGCTATTGTTGAACTTTCCTCCGGCTCCGGAGAAGATGGATGAGTGGCGTGCCACAATCCAGAGCCTCGTGGGCTACGCCAACAACGATGGGGCACGGCCACGCGGGGCCCTCTTAGTGGTAGCCAACAACGCCAGTATGAGGGGCTGGTGAGCGAACCGTGGGTGGTGCACTAACGGTGCAATCTCTTCCCCGGCAAGTACGACAGAGCCAGCGGGTCGACGCCCGTGACGATGCGTCTATGGCATCGTCTGACCCACAAGGCCACCAAAACCGTTGCCAAGATCAGTGCCAGGTCACCGACGACCAGCACGCCGAGGATGCTCAAACTACCATTGAGCGCTGCTGGGAAGCGCACGGTCAATCGGACGCGCGAGAAGGGACGGTTGCGAACGAGCCAGCGCCAGGGTTCCCTGGGTGCCTGCCCTACAATGTGGGCTGCCCAGCGTTTACTCGCGAGCTGCGGCAAGTTCAGTGGCCCTCTTCCTGGAATTTCAGGCCTAGCTTGCCAGAGAAGTACGACGGCAAGCTCAATACGTCCAAGTTTCTCAGGATTTACACCATCGCAGTGCAAGCTGCTGGTGGTAGAGACGACAAGGTTCTCGCCAACTATTTTTCATTGGCGCTAACGTGAGATCCTGGCTGATGAACTTGCCGAAGGGCTCTATTTCTTCTTGGTCGGACTTGTGTCATGTGTTTGTTGGGACCTACATCGGGGGACACGAGCCTCCGGGGTGGCCCAGTGACCTCCACTTAAATCCGTAGAAGGATGATGAATCCCTTCATAAGTACGTTCAGAGGTTTAGTCGTGTGCACCATAACATCCCCGATATACACCCTGCCACTGTGATTGCTTCATTCCATGTGAATGTTCGCAGTCGCAGGATGCGAGCTGAGTTGAATATCGAGTGGACCAAGACCGTCAACGACTTGTACGCCTTGGCGGACCAGTGTGCACGTGTAGCGCCCAAGATGCAGTTCTATCCCGATCACATGATGAATTCATGATTGGGGCAGAATCGAATTTCGAGCGCATAGTAAGGTGGATATCATTACGACATGCCATGTACTGAATAGATGAGAATACCAGATACAGGCTTACTCTTGCCACAAGCTATAGGATGAATACATGAATACATCAATACATAGCAATCATCATACAGAAGAGCAGGATCCGACTACGGATGAAATCAAACGAAAAATAAGAACGACATCCACCCAGCTAATCCCAAGCTCCCGACCCGGAACCCATCATATGATCGCCGAAGAGGAAGACGAGGAACTCCAAAAGCAAACATGCATCACTCTCACATCAAAGCATCACTTTACCTATACCTGCACCTGTTGTTGTAGTAATCTGTGAGCCACGGGGACTCAGCAATCGCAATACCATGGGTATCAAAACTAGCAAAACTTAATGGGTATGGAATGGTTAAGCAGCGAGGTTGCAGCAAGCACTAAGCATTGTATGTGGCTAACATACGAGTAAAAGAATCAGAAGAGTGAACTACGCATAATCGATCGCAGATTAATATGATCAGGAAGTGATCCTGAACTACTTACGAGTCAAACATAACCCCACTGTGTTCTCTTCCCGAACTCCCTCGAAAAGAGACGATCACGGTTATACACGCGGTTGGTGTATATTAATTAGATTTAGTGTCAAGTTCTCTACAACCGGATATTATAAATTTCCAAGTCGCCACATAACCGCGGACATGGCTTCCAAAAAGATTTAACCCTACAGGGGTGTCCCAACTTAATCCATCACAAACTCTCACGATCCATGTTGGAAAGACCTCAACCTCGAGATAGCTCGAAGTATCCTCAGAATCCCGATGCACAAGACATTTCGACAATGGTAAAACAAGTCCAGCAAGACCTCCTGGCGTGTCGACGATCCCGATAGGAGCCGCACGTATCTCTTTCTTAGGACACGACTGGACGAGCTAAGCGTACAGTAACTGACGTCCCGAGTTGCCCTAGGTAGCCCACATGGTGCTCTAGTTCGGACCAGCACTGGCCCACCTGTATTATGTTGAATAACGAACCTCGGGTAGCGCTAACTCCCTATGCGTCAAATTTATTATTAGAATTATTATGTTGGAAAAATGTTAAAACAAATGTTGGGCCTTGCTGGAAGAGTTTTATTCAAAGTGAACTGTCAAGGGGGGCCATAAACCCCGACCGTGTTAGGAACGCTAATCAAGGAACATAACACCGGTATGACGGAAACTAGGGCGGCATGAGTGGAACAAAACACCACGCAAAAGGCCGAGCCTTCCACACACAACCAAGTATATAGATGCATTAATTAAATAGAGATATTGTGATATCCCATGATATCCATGTCCCAACATGGAACAACCTGCAACTGCACCTGCAACTAGCAATGCTATAAGAGGGGCTGAGCAAGGCGGTAATATAGCCAAACAACGGTTTGCTGGGATGGTGGAAGTTTAGAGGCTGTTTCATGGCAGTTTGGGAGGCCGACAAACAAGTGGTAGGGATCGTGATATAGACCGAACCTCGTGGTGAGATCCGACCTGTTGTTGCGGCCCGATCTTTCACAACACTCCACCAGCAACAGCAGAAACCTCTCGCACGCGCACGTGACGAACGCGAAGTAGAGGGATTGAACCCTATGGTCCAGCACGAGAAAACCAATCTCGACGACGATACTCACGCGCAAAACAATTTCTACAAAGAAATCGCAACACAGAGGTTTTCTAAAGATTCCTTCAAAACTTGATACAGGTGTCTACCCTGAAAAACACATCGTGTTTATTTCATATAAAATATAACCTGAATTTTACAAAGGACTAGATTGGCTTTATATAATAGCCACACACCTTAATTATCTTGGAAAGCAAGACTTGTTACAAACTTAAAAAAAAAGGTAACACACATGCATATCTAAACCGACTTATAATACTAAAGAAATTAAAACTAGTAGTAGCTTTCGTGCATGCGTTAATCTATTCTGGATGGGCCCCAGCCAGCATCCTTCAAGCTCAATAACTCCCAGATTAAGGGATTCCTCACGCAGATAATTTTCTTGATCGGAAGGAAAAGAAATAATATTTTGTTTCTTGTTTTGATCCTCGCGTAGCAAACACTCTTAGCAGGGAAATACTCGAGACCGGTCAAGGACTCCTCGATGCCTCCTCCTGAACATGGCTTACCAAAATAACTAAAGTATTCTTTTCTTTGGTTTCCACTTGATGCATGCACATCCAATCCAGAAGTAGCTAATATCTCAAACTGAACAAGTTCCTCTTCTTTGCCAATGCACATCGTGTGCAACACCTCAGCATACATGCACGTAGTATTTACTAGTGGCTGCTCATCTTTGTAACTTAGCCGCAAGTACTCTGATGTATATACAATGTATTTTTGCAGAACATCGGTTTTAGGCGAAACAACAATGACTTTAATATTTAAAGTGCACGCGGCCGTATCATCCTCTCCTCCTTGCAATGAAACCGTCCTCGGTTTCGAGTCTTCCTCTTCAACAGTATTTATATGTGTAGACTGATCAACCACCGTAGAAAAATTAGTAGCTTCGATTTTCTTCGTTCCTGCCTCTTTCTTTATCTTATCACGGTGTTCTCTCCTCCAAGCAATAAAACGATCCTCGCCCATTGGCACGAGGCTGCACTTCTTACCCCTCTTGATAGTATATCTGTGTGTTTTGCAATCACTAGTAAGCACGCACGTGCAACGCACGCCTCAGAATAAATCTTATCATAACATAAACCTACTTTTTGAAAAATTGAAATCCCATATAAAGCGCATATAATTCCTAATTCCTAAGTCATACAAATGACTAAAAATATTGTGCTTTATGAATCAACATGCCCAGTACCATTCCTTAGCAACTACCACAGATAATTAACTAACTAATAAATCAGTCCATCAAGAAAATTAAATTGTGACCAAGTATATTTGCACTATGTCCATGCCCCTTAGCTAGTGCATCTCGGTAACCAACGCCATCACCAACACCTCCTCGGCAACCATGCAAGTCTGATTGGAAGTTTTCTCGCAAAAAAAAATAGAGGCAATGGAAATTAGTACGAAAGTTCTGAGATTCAAGTTTGTGCATCTAGGGAACAAAACACTTGCTACTTCATACAAAAGCAAACCATCAAGTTGTATCAATATGACATCCCTGCGGCTGTACCAAGCAATGTCAGGTACACGTGGAACCAATGAGAGAACTCACTGACTGACAAAGCAGATGCGCAAACCACTAAAGGTAGAACCACACTTCCTCATAATCTGGAGGTCCTAACCAATGTAGTTCATTTGTGGCCATTTAGTGTTCATCCTTCCATGGCATGGTTCAGAGCAACGAAGGTATTTGCAATCATGTTATTTCAAATAACATGCTTCTCTTCTGAACTTTCACAATAAAGCACATACCAGGTTTTTAATCATCTGAAAAGTAACAACAGACAATCAGGATTATAAGTCAAATAGCTCTTAAGTGAGAAACAACAAAATGCAATAGTAGGCGACATTTTCACAATGCCCCTTCATGTGTACGAAACTTAAAAAACAATGAAAACCTCCAAACCATGATGAACTCCTAATTTCAATAAACATTACCATCTTGAGCTTAAAATAAGCTATAATTACTGGTTTATTACTACATGGAAGGTTAATAAAGCTTATAATTTCATAAAAATATAAGTTGATAGTACTATGATAAAGGGCGTTCATTGGTGCGCAAGTAGACCGACCTTAAGATCTACATGACCAAGAAAAATGGACAAGGGATGCAAACAAAAATGGAATCCATAAGTTGATGACATGCACCTTCAATTTTTTGCATATGTACAACACTCCAGAAGTCCAAAAAAATTGGCCTGCCATTAGCCTTGAGATAACTGTACCTCCCCCCTGACATACAGTTGCAGCCATAGAATATGTTGGGCATTCTTATAGACCCGGGCCTTAATATGAATCTATTGAGAAAAATCTATGTGATGAACAGCTTCCCGAGATGTCCAAAACCTACTGTAATTCTCCATCTTATGTTCCAGGGTCCCCATCTACAGACCAAGGTTTCCTGTTATGACTGTGTTAAGCAATGCATGTGAATCAAGAAAATTGTGATCTCTTGATGCAAAATGTGTTATGCTTACACCATAATAATAAGATGTTCAAAGCAGTGTAAGTTACCTCACAATCGGTGCCTGTATCCGAAGATTAAGCACAATTTTGTATTTGTTCAAATAAACATTAAGTTGATCTATACCTAGTACTTTCTCATAGTACAAAATGACCTTGTTACTGACTGCAATACCTTCATCTAAAAAGTGAAAGATGATATTCAACACGCATGCACACACCTTTGTGAGGGAAATAAAAGACAATTGTGACTAACCTTGGCGTTTTGAAAAGCTGACCATGGTTGCCTTTTCCATTAAAAATTGGTTCCTTCAAGAATATAATCTTTGAATCATCAGTAGTGTACAGAAGCAATGCCTGTGTTGTAGATATGCAATCCTCAAATCATTAGAACTCCTTGGTAAAAAATATAGACATATTCTGCATCAAATAATGTGAGTACTGTCATACACAGACAAATAGTAATATGAACTCTTGCCAAATGAGGATGCATTAACACAACACTGTATTCCCCAATAAGATTGTTGTCTCCGGAATAGAATATAGTTATAGTGTTTAATGGAAAAAATTTAGTTGTCAGCATGAAATAAAAGGCCATCGATGCTGCACTATCAGTTTGAAATAAAAAACAGAAGTAAAGATGTTTTAGTTCCATTGATAGTATCAAAAATTAGATTCTCCACACAAAAAAGGAAGATCAAAATAAAAAGTAGCAAAGGACGAACAACAGTAAGCTCATGAAGCAATATCTGTCAGTTTGTCAACTTACCAATTCAATCATAGTGAAAATCACTACAATTAACAACAAAGAGCATATAATCAGCCTTAGAGAAGTGGCATAGACCAACCTTTTCAACTGATTCTTCTTGCAGGACAGTCCAAATTCCTGTAGCTAAAAAATTACAGGCATCAAGATGCTACTATGGTTAACCTGGTGAACATGTCAAAAGGATAAATAAATAAATGCCTAACCATTAATGCATTGGCAATCGGCTAGTATCCATGCCTTGGTAATTACATGTGGACCTCTTTGTGTGTACACAGTATATGCCTTGAGCGTCCTGAGAATTTGGATGGCATTGATGGTAGTGCAGCTCCGTCGATCAGCACCCTGAGAATTTGGATGGCATTGATGGTGGTGCAGCTCCGTCGATCAGCACTGCCGAGCCTTCCGGTGGCGACACCGATTGCCCTTCCGGCTCATGCCACCTTCTGCTACCATATGCACTGCATTCACATATAGTACACAACAATTTCGGATTTAAGCCTGGAAAACACTGATGGAGATATTCCCGAGCGACTTTCTGTTGCCTACGACTGTGCTCCAATTTCCTTTGTACCCTTTCCTGTCTGTTTTGAAGAAAAGAGATGGGGAGCAACCATTATTTGTAATGTAGGTTCATGTGAGGATCCTGACGAGATTGTTCTCAAGAAAATTGTTTTGATTGGGTAACAGAAAAAGAAAAAGAACGGAGAAGTGCTACCTTGGCTTGGCGTTGGATCTCGGGCTGGTCGTCTCTAGGGATGGAGGACGCGTAGTCCTGGCTGGAGAGGACCTCCGTGCTGTCAAGGTCTTCCTGGGCTGGTGCTTCCCGGTTCTAAATGCAAAATGAGTATTCCTCTTCAGGTACATTACAGTCAGCAGAAAAAGTTGGAAGAACATATACTGAGTGGATGATCCATGAAATTCTCCAAGTAAATATGCTACAACATTACACCTTATGAAAATACACATGTATTAAATAATCAACAGCAAGAATTCCTAATCAACATTACACCTTAGTCCCAGTCGGTGGATGGGCGGCTGCAGGCTGGACGCGGGGCAGCTGGGCCGAGGCGAAGGCTGGCGGCCGACGGGATGATGCAGACACGAGACACAGGCGCGTTGGCGGCTGGAGATCGTTCGAGGCCGTGGCGCTCGGGATCTTGGCCGGAGACGAAAACCAAGACGCCAGCGGAGCAACAGGAAGCTGGGACGGCGGAGATCCAACGCGGGTTCCTCGGATCCGTCCGTTCCCTGCCGGATCTGGCGGCAACGATGGCAGGGCAGAGCATCAGGGCGCCATGGTGGGGAAGACCTCCGGAGAATCCTTGGCGGTGCAAAAGAAGGGAATGGGATGAGGACTGGGAGAATCCTTGACGCTGCGGAGAATCCTTGACGCTGGATGTGTTAGCAGCAGGGCTATGCGCCCATGCGTGGCCAGCGGTGGGCGGCATGGTTTCCTCCCGTGATTAGAGGAGATGACAACCACTGCTTTGTAATTATTATGGCGTGGGGATGAATGGCAGAGTTTTTTTTAACACAGTACAGACGCAAGCGCTTATATACACGCGCATACACTTACCCCATGAACGCACACACGCACACCCTATCCCTATGAGCACCTCTGAAAGACTGAGCCGGCATATCATCTTGAAATTTACGAAGTCGCCGTAGGCACCTCGTCGTCAACGAGAACGTCTCCTCCCACTGAATGTGCATCGCCGGAAATCCTGAAATAAATCCAGAAATAAATGCGAGCACCAGGATTTGAACCCTGGTGGGCTAGGGATACCATAGTCCCTCTAACCATCCAACCACAGGTTGGTTCGCAAATGGCAGAGTTTTCGTCCGCCCGGTTAAATTGCTACGCGCAGTTGTAGTCCGGGGTTGGTATAGTATTAACGGTTAGATTAAATTGAGTGCTCTAATCGTAAGGCTGTAATCAATCTATGTTGTTATGTGTATGTTTCTCTGGGTGTGTTTAGTGATGAATATGTTTGCTTGTTTAATAGTAGTAGAGATATGCAACATCATGCTCTTTGTACCATGGCTCGCCCAACAACAAGTGACATGAAATCATCGGTGCCGGAATCACATCGCACAAAACCTCGCAAAAATAATTTTCCAACAAAAACGGCACCTTGGTCTGGTGCGTGACAATGAGCTCTTCATGACCACAACGGAACGAGCATGGTCGTGGACATGGTGTCATTGATAGCTCCAACTTTTCCACCATCTCGATGCTTGCGGTGTTGATCAAATTCATGTGATCGATCGTCATGGCGCATGACCTCTCTCTCACCACCACACGGGTGTGAAAAAGCCCAGCCCAATGGCCCTCCTCCTCCAACTGAAATCCATAGCTTAACTTACTAAATGACAATGCGCTCTCCATCTTCTCCATAGTGTCGTGAACAACCTGATGCTCTGAATACCACCTGATATAGACCGAACCTCGTGGTGAGATCTGACCTGTTGTTGCGGCCCGATCTTTCACGACATTCCACCAGCAACAACAGAAACCTCTCGCCCGCGCACGCGATGAACGCGAAGTAGAGGGATTGAACCCTATGGTCCAGCACGAGAAAACCAATCTCGACAACGGTACTCACGCGCAAAACAATTTCTATAAAGAAATCGTAACACAGAGGTTTTCTAAAGACTCCTCCAAAACTTGATACGGGTGTCTACCCTGAAAAACACATCGTGTTTATTTCATATAAAATATAACCTGAATTTTACGAAGGACTAGATTGGCTTTATATAATAGCCACACACCTTAATTATCTTGGAAAGCAAGACTTGTTACAAACTTAAAAAAAAAGGTAACACACATGCATATCTAAACCGACTTATAATACTAAAGAAATTAAAACTAGTAGTAGCTTTCATGCATACGTTAATCTATTCTGGATGGGCCCCAGCCAGCATCCTTCAAGCTCAATAACTCCCAGATTAAGGGATTCCTCACGCAAATAATTTTCTTGATCGGAAGGAAAAGAAATAATATTATGTTTCATGTTGTGATCCTCGCGTAGCAAACACTCTTAGCAGGGAAATACTCAAGACCGGTCAAGGACTCCTCGATGCCTCCTCCTGAACATGGCTTACCAAAATAACTAAAGTATTCTTTTCTTTGGTTTCCACTTGATGCATGCACGTCCAATCCAGAAGTAGCTAATATCTCAAACTGAACAAGTTCCTCTTCTTTGCCTATGCACATCGTGTGCAACACCTCAGCATGCACGCACGTAGTATTTACTAGTGGCTGCTCATCTTTGTAACTTAGCCGCAAGTACTCTGATGTATATACAATGTATTTTTGCAGGACATCGGTTTTAGGCAAAACAACAATGACTTTAGTATTTAAAGTGCATGCGGCTATATCAGATCGAGACATAGCAATAGCATCGAGATAACTAGCAAAGCAAAGATAGTAGTGATATCCAAGGCAATAGTCATCTTGCCTAAAATGCCGCTAGGAAGAAGACCGTATCCATGAAGTAGTCGAAGAAGCGTAGTCGAACGAATTCTCACAATCGCAACGTTACCGGAACTTTCGAGAAGAAGCACAGCCAGAAAGAAGAAAACGACATGGTAAACACACATATCATAACCATGGCATGATGCGCAACCAAGTATGATGCATGTCCAGTTTAACAAGGCATATCATGGCAAGATGCAACAAACAAACAGTGCACATTAAGTGAAGCTCAATATGCAACGAGTTGCATATTGACGAAACTCCACAATCAAATTATTTGGTTCATTCCCATTTATGCCACTCATCAATATTAAATGTTGGTTAACATGACAAGAGGTGAATCATAATTTAATCTACCTATCTAGGCAAGTTTAAATGAGGTAAAAAAACAACAAAAAAACTATTCCGGAAAATCCACATATGCATATTTCAAATTTGCTACTGTTCTGCCTAAAACAGAATTTTAGAGTTGTTAAACATGCAAGTAAGTGCACCATGTTAATCTACGCATTTTTATAATCAAGTTACATATATAATTTATTTAATTCGGGGCTACGGTTATTTAGATATGAATTAAACTGTTTTAGCATGTCATTTACACAAATTAATGTAAACAACAAATGTAAACATTTTTAACATGGATGAAAGTTGCATATTATGAAACTACATGCAATTCTAAGCATTTTACATATATGAGACGTTATAATCCGATGCACGGTTTATTAGTTATTAATGCATGAACACGAGGGGTTTTACTGTAAACCAGACGTTCTTGTGGATGATAGGTAAATTCGCAGACGCTGGAAAAAATTATGCTGGGCCGAATTTGGAGCCATGGGCTGGAATAGTGCATGGGGGCAAGGTAACAAGATGTGCACGGGGCGAGGGTTTAGCGGGCTGCTCACCATGGGCCTAGCCCAGTCGGAGCATAGGGCGGCTCAGGCGAGGGTTCGCGTCACGGTTCAGCAGGCCGGTCCGGTTCTAGCGGTTCTCGTTGGTTCGTGTGAACTGGCAAGTTCTTGGTGGTCCAGGCGGCTTGGCCGGCGCAGCTCGCAACCACGTGCTCAGGGTCAACGTAGGAGGACGAGCGCCTCACTCGATCCAGGACTGACGACGAGGATGCCCGGGATCCTCGCCGGATCTGGCGTAGCAGGGGCAAGGAGGCTTGGGTGGTGTCCTTCGAACTGGGCGAGGAATGGGCGCATGATCTTGCCGGAATCTGTGGCGGCGGTGGTGGAGATTGACGCCGGTGACAGCTTGAGCTCGGGAACGCACGGGCATGGCGGCCCTGGTGCTGCTGCTCCTAATCACAAGAGAAGAGAGGGAGGAAGGGGAGGTCAGAGAGAGAACTAGAGGGGAAAAGATAGGAAAGGGGAGGCAAGGATGGCCTGCTGGTCATCGGCAGCAAGCCGGCTTCTCCGTCGTGGTCGAGAGGGGCGTGCGGCGCAGGACGAGCTCGAGCGCAGGAGGGAGGCAGCGGAGCTCTGGATCGAGAGTTCCTCTCCTGATCTGGAGCACTCGGGGGCGAGGCGCAGCATACAGGCAGCACACCGGCTCGCCTGGGCCTCAGATGGGCCTGGTGGGCCCGCGGGGATGGAGGGAGGCTGTGGCGGTGCCAAGTGTCGAGTAGGGGTGGCGCGCCGGATTTCATGGAGAAGGGTGAGGTGGCGGCGGCTGGCGGCTGTATCGGGGAGTTTGGTAGGTGGAGGCAGTGGGTTTGGTCGCTGGGGATCCCAAGGCAACCAGGTGGTGGCGGGGAGAGGGATTGGGCAGGGGTAGGCTAGGGTTTAGACAGGTTTGGAAGGGAAGGTTGGCTTAAATAGGCAGGGTCTAGGTTGGGATTTTTTGACAGTTTTAGACCGTTCAATCTTGATCGGACGGCTCCGATAGAAGGGGTAGGGTAGGTGTGTTTAGTGGGCTGTGTAGAGAGGGCTTGGGCTAAGATGAGATGGAATTGGTGCGACCCGGCAACAGAGTGTCGATGCAATGCGAATGGTGAATGCAATAAAGAAATAATTAACGTGACTATCACGCAAACACATGAAAGGCGTCTGGAGCATCGGTCTCAGGCTATTACAACTCTCCCCCACTTATAAGGGATCTCGCCCCGAGATCTAGGATTGAAAAAGGAGAGA
Organism: Thinopyrum elongatum; assembly: GCA_011799875.1. NCBI lineage: Eukaryota > Viridiplantae > Streptophyta > Magnoliopsida > Poales > Poaceae > Thinopyrum > Thinopyrum elongatum. The sequence continues at coordinate 227,566,733 of CM022299.1, forward strand.
ATAGGTAAAACTAAGTTGCTTCTTGACAAATGAGTGAAGCCAAATAACCTTGGAAGGTTGCAAAATCATGAGAATGGCACAAGGGCAAGAAAGAATTCCGACAACACTCTGGTTGAAATAGAGATAAGGGATAAAACATGAACTAGTCAAAATGAGATGATACTTGACGAGAGCAACAACGTAGTGCCTCCGAAAGAAATGAATGATAGCTAGACAGTTGGAATAAAAAAATGGAGAAGAAAACAATTCTACTATCACAACTAAGCTTGAAAGAGCAACCTTACGAGGAAGGCTTGAACGGAGTTGTTGGAAAATCAACAACGAAAAGAATAAGCTTGTTGTGGGCTTATGGAAAACATCTCAAGATTATGACGTGACACTCTGCCACTAATGGAAACAATTGATTGCTTGAGAGGAATGAAAAGATGCGAAACACCACCTCAAAATACAATGGAGAATTAGTTGCACTTTGAAATACGAAAAGAAGAATACAGGAGCTCCTCCAACAAGAATCTTAATTAATACTTCTATAATGAAAGCATTCTTTGATTAACCACCATGTAGAGCCTCCATGAAGAACTCCCGATAGAAAAGGATAACATAAAAGAACTGAAGGTTGAAGCGAACAAGATTGATGCGTTGCCATGATTAGATGGAGCTTCGTGATGATATAATGAAGAAACTTTGAACTCCGGAAATGAATGATGAACAACTTGAAACCGAGAAGTAGTTCATCATGAACAAACTCGGGAAGAAGGAATTGAAATCACCTCGAGGGAAACAAGAATAAGATTTATTATATGTCTATCCTTCATCAACTTAACTTGATGACAAGCAATGGATTTGGCATACCACTTATTCTTCTTGAAAAGATTATAGTGAGATAGAACAAACTTGGGAAAGTCTTGAATGAGCCACCAGTAAAATTTTGGAAACAACGAATGAAATGATATGATAATAAAAGAAGAGGAATGTTGAACGAACCACCGTAAAATTGTAAATGATCGAAGAAATGAGAACGAATCGCCGGGTAGACTTATGAAACGCGCGAAGATACTTGAGGGAATTTAAATACAAGAGAACGAAGAGACCACGAGCTGACTAAAATAATACTTGAATGAAGCACCAAAAGAATATGGAGACGAACGAAGAGGCATCAATTTAGAATAATTGGAGAACAAAGTTGAAAACTTATAACAAAAAAATCTTATGAAAGGATGGTCGTTGGATGATCTAGAAACGAAAACAACTCCTGAAATGCTTTGGATGGGTATGAAAAGAATTCTCACAATCGAAAACAATTGTGAGGATGGCCTGAAGCTAAAACAATGAATCTTCAAGAGAACATATATGATTTAAGAGAAATTCTTCTTTGGTCCTCAATGCTAAGAATGATGACAAGGAATGTCACCAAATTGTTGGGACACTCCAGATGAATGAAAAGGTAAAAGGTTGAGCCAAAGTTGAAAATAATTTAAAAGCGATCTTGGGGGAAGCCATCTGACTGATGAAAATTCACTCTTATGTCAAACTTTCAAAATAATTTGAGAATAACTCCGGAAAAATTAGAAGAGTCAGGTAAGATCCTAGGAAAAGACTCATGGGTTAAGGGCCCACTCGAAGAAACACAGTTGAAACGATTGCTTGAAAGAGATATTGCACTGGTTGATTTAAACAGCTTGGATGAGGTAAGTACCACGAAATAGAATGAATGGACGTAAACACGAATCTTCAAGACATATTTGTTGGGATCTACGGTAGGGTGCGTCGACTGCAAATTAAAAAAAAATCCTATGCGCAGAACATCCAAGAACATGCTACGGGAGATGGATCACAGATCGTTACCACTAGACGCACAGTGCCGTGCAGCGGAAGAAGAGTTGGGGCAGCGCGTCCGCGTGGGTCGTCTCCTCCTCGTCCGATCTCCCTCGAACAACCGGTCGTCGGATCCCACGTACAGGTTTGCCGGAGCGGCGCAAGTGCACCACCTCTAACGGTATCCGTGCGTGTAGGAGGAACACCGTGCGGCGGACTGCTAGGTCCGATCACACAGTCGGCGGCGAGTGGAGGCGGCTATTCACAACACATGCAAACCCTAGTGACAACGCCGAAGCGATTAACCAAATGAGTGTGACGCACCTCCACTATATATAGGAGTCCGTCGCGGGCTCAACACTTGGGCCTCGCACGGACCCTAAAGCCCAAAATCTGTTCGGCCTGGATCCGAGTCCGAGTAGGATCACATCTGAGTCGTGGAATCCGATCCGGCCTCACAAGTTCCTTCCCTTAAGCGCGCGACCCCTTAGATTCAAGTCGGCTTGGTCGTAGGTCGGATCACCTCCGATCTGCTCGGTTGGTAGCGGCCTCTAGCAAGGTGTGCCGACCACCAAGTAGACAATGAATCCGGTTGGCGAACCTGTACAACATGTCACACTTCTGTTCCCTTTGCCACACGATGTATGTTGTTGGGCTCAAGGCGAGTCTGTCATCCTTGTGCTAGCCCGACCTCTTTCTCGTTCCAGTGATGCCGACCACTAATCGGATTATCTCATAATCCATGTCGCATGGCCATGCTTATCTTGGTCGGATCACACGAGGGGCCCATAGTATATCTCTCCTGATCGGAGGGGCAAAACCCATCTTGCTCGACCATATGTCTCGCGGCATGGGTCTGGACAAGCCCGAAACCTACCTTTGTAAGTACCCAGTTACAGAGAAGCGTTTGGTCGGCCCAAAGCAGGTCTGTCACCATCCTGAGTACATGCGCCAGCTCAGGTCTTAGGACATAGAACGTATGTTGTACTAGAGACTCACAGATGACATATCGCTGCGTCTCATAGTTGGGTCTGTCCGACTCGGACCTTATCTCGACTCGGATCCGACTTCGTCGAATGCGACCAGATCCTTCCGAGCCCATATTATCCGGTTAGCATCCAATGCGCCATGGCAAGTGAGACCAAGCCATAGACCATGTCATATGCTAGGCTAGTCGGCTACGCATCCACACAACCCTTTCGACTAGGGACCTTTTAGGACAGTAATCATACAATGCATAGTCCCACAAACAAGTCACGTACTTGCTGATACACATCATTGATAATGTCCAAGGACTATCTTTATTCATAAACACATAGGAAATATCATCATACATGATTGCCTCTAGGGCATATCTCCAACAATCTTCAGCACTCCAGAACAGTTAAATCGAAAGAGGCGAATGATTACAAGTTGCACTCGCAAGGGAAAACATTTCAGCCAAGGAAAATAATATGATGAACACCAAAAGCTTGAATTGAATCTATCAGACAAGAAAACAAGACGAAGACTGACGAACTTGTAGATCCTGAGCGTCTTCATGAGGAATTCACCGGCTGAAACATTGGAGGAAAATAATGAAGAGACTTTGCATGAATAAAATGGATACTTGATTTGAGATCTCAAACTCCGTGAAAAAAAGGGGTGGGAGGGTGTGAAAGAAAACAACTTGGGATGGATGAAATGAACACCATTGAGAGAACTGAGAATTGGTCTTGCAACTGTCGAAAAGGATTGAATTAGCTTGAAGAGAAGCACGCTGGTTGAGAAGAATTATCATGACCATTCCGCACACTCAAAAGGATTAGCACTCCCATAGAAATATGAGAACACCGCTTAGGAAAGGTATGGAATCAACACTTGACTTCGAAGCAACTCGAATACCACACACAAATAAAAACAAAGGATTTGGCTTGCAAAATAAGCCGGAACAAACATATGATAGAGATTTCGTCCGAAAATTTTCGTCGTGGGACCGACACGTGCTTGATCGTACATTGGATTGTCATATTGAAATGAAGCTCGAATATGCTCCCTAGGCGTAGTAAACTACATGGCTTGACTAAGCATTCCGAGACTGTCCTCTGTAAGAAAGACCGTGAACAAGTGGACCACTAGATGTCGAACCCCAATCTCATACCATGCATTTTTTGGAAAGATAGCCTAGGTAACTACTTGAATTCCCACCTAGGAACTTCCGAAATATTTTTCTCTGGTTTGCGAAGTTACCACGGATACAGGGAGCAAAACATCACTCAACAACCTAACAATATATACTACGCTCCAAGTCTGATCGCCAACACATAACCGAGAGAAAAAACTTTGCAAGTCGTCTACTATAGACCTTCGAAAACACTACGATACTAGTCATGGTAGATCATTCGCGCTATCTCCTCCAGTACTTGGGATAAGTCATGACACTATTTGCCACCACAAAAAGTATATAAGTATTTCGATGTCGGTGTCCTCTGGTATTCCGGAACTGAAACGATAGCAACTGTGGCAAGAAAACCTTGGAGCTCAACTCCCCTGGACACTACCCATGGATAGGAGGCACAAAGACAGAATTCCCTCACACCACTATCGCAACGATTCCAACAATAGCCGCGCGATCCTAAAAAGTTTTTGAGTGGGAAGAGTAGTGGAATCAAAACACCTATGTCACAAGTCCTCACCAGAGCGACGAAGGGGATAAGGAGTATTCCTACTCTCCGATATATAACTAGACTTAGAAAATAGTTTTTTTTCTAGATACGACAATGATTCGATCAATCAAGGGGGCTCCTGCGGTCGGTAAGGCTCTGATACCAACTTGTAGTGCCCAAGATGCAATTCTATCCTGATCATGTGATGAATTCATGATTGAGGCAGACCGCATTTCGAGCGCATAGCAAGGTGGATATCATTACAACATACCATGTACTGAATATATGAGAATACCAGATATAGGCTTACACTCGCCACAAGCTACAACATGAATACATCAATACATATCAATCATCATACAGAAGAGCAGGATCCGACTACGGGTGAAATCAAACGAAAAAGAAGAACGACATCCACCTTGCTAATCCCAGGCTCCCAGCCCGAAACCCATCCTATGATTGCCGAAGAGGAAGAAGAAGAACTCCAAAAGCAAACATGCATCACTCTCACATTAAAGCATCGCTTTACCTGTACCTGCACCTGTAGTTTTAGTAATCTGTGAACCACGGGGACTCAACAATCGCATTACCATGGGTATCAAAACTAGCAAAGCTTGATGGGTATGGAATGGTTAAGTGGTGAGGTTGCGACAAGCACTAAGCATTGTATGTGGCTAACTTACGAGTACAAGAATAAGAAGAGTGAACTACACATAATCGGTCGCAAATTAATATGATCAAGAAGTGATCCTGAACTACTTACGAGTCAAACATAGCCCCACCGAGTTCTCTTCCCGAACTCCCTCAAAAAGAGACGATCATGGTTACACATGCGGTTGGTGTATTTTAGTTAGATTTAGTGTCAAGTTCTCTACAACCAGATATTATAAATTTCCAAGTAGCCACATAACCGTGGGCACGGCTTCTGAAAAGATTTAACCCTACAGGGGTGTCCCAACTTAGTCCATCACAAACTCTCACGATCCGCTTTGGAATTACCTCAACCTCGAGATAGCCCGAAGTATCCTTAGAATCCCAGTGCACAAGACATTTCAACAATGGAAAAACAAGTCCAGCAAGACTTCCTGGCATGTCGACGATCCCTATAGGAGCCGCACGTATCTCATTTTCTAGACACGACTGGATGAGCTAAGCATACAGTAACTAACGTCCCGAGTTACCCCAGGTAGATCGCATGGTGCTCTCGTTCGGACCAGCACCATCAGCATTGGCGCATATGTATTATTTTTAATAACAAACCTCGGGCAGCGCTAACTCCCTATGCGTCAAATTTATTATCAGAATTATTATGTTGGGCAAATGTTAAAACCAATGTTGGGCCTTGCTGGAAGAGTTATATTAAAAGCAAACTCTCAAGGGGGGGGGGCATAAACCCCAACTGTGTTAGGAACGCTAATCAAGGAAAATAACATCGGTATGACGGAAACTAGGGCGGCATGAGTGGAACAAAACACCAGGCAAAAGGCCGAGCCTTCCACACACAACCAAGTATCTAGATGCATTAATTAAATAGAGATATTGTGATATCCCATGATATTGATGTCCCAACATGGAACAACCTGCAACTAGCAACGCTATAAGAGGGCCTGATCAAGGCGGTAACATAGCCAAACAACGGTTTGCTAGGATGGTGGAAGGTTAGAGGTTGTTTCATGGCAATTTGGGAGGCTGACAAACAAGTGGTAGGGATCAAGACATAGCAATAACATCGAGACAACTAACAAAGCAAACATAGTAGTGATGTCCAAGGTAATAGTCATCTTGCCTGAAATCCCGCAAGGAAGAAGACCGTATCCATGAAGTAGTCGAACAAGCATAGTCGAATGAATCCTCACAATCGCAATGTTACCTGAACTTTCAAGAAGAAGCACAACCGGAAAAAAGAAAATGACATGGTAAACACACATATCATAACCATGGCATGATGCGGAACCAAGTATGATGCATGCCCGGTTTAATGAGGCATGTCATGGCAAGATGCAACAAACAAACACTACACATTAAGTGAAGCTCAATATGCAATGAGTTGCATATTGATGAAACTCCACAATCAAATTATCTGGTTCACTCTCGTTTATGCTACTCATTAATATTAAATGTTGGTTAACATGACAAGAGGTGAAGCATAATTTAATCTACCTATCTAGGCAAGTTTAAATGAAGCCAAAAACAACAAACAACAATTCCTGAAAATCCCCATATGCATATTTTGAATTTGCTATTGTTCTGCCTAAAACATAACTTTAGAGTTGTTAAACATGCAAATTAAGTGCACCATGTTAATCTACGCATTTTTCTAATCAAGTTACATATATAATTTATTTAATTCGGGGCTACAATTATTTAGATATGAATTAAACTGTTTTAGAATGTCATTTACGCAAATTAATGCAAATAGCAAATGTAAATATTTTTAACATGGATGAAAGTTGCATATTATGAAACTTCATGCAATTCTAAGCATTTTACATATATGAGACGTTATAATCCGATGCACGGTTTATTAGTTATTAATGCATGAACACGATGGGGTTTTCTGTAAACAAACGTTCATGTGGATAATAGGTAAATTCGTAGACGCTGGAAAAAATGTATACTGGGACGAATCTAGAGCCATGGGCTGGAATAGTGCATGGGCGCAAGGTAACAAGATGTGCACGGGGCGAGGGTTCGCGTCGCGGTTTAGCAGGCCGGTCCGGTTCTTGTGGTTCTCGTCGGTTCGCGTGAATCGGCCGGTTCTTGGTGGTCCAGGCGGCTTGGTCAGCGCGGCTCACGACCACGCGCTCAGGGTCAACACAGGAGGATGAGCGCCTTGCTCGATCCAGGACTGACGACCTCGGGATCCTCGCCGAATCTGGCGCAGCAGGGGCGATTAGGCTTGGGGTGGCATCCTTCAAACAGGGCGAGGAATGGGCACAAGATCTTGCCGAAATCCGTGGCGGCGGTGGTGGAGATCGATGCCGGCGGTGGCTTGAGCTCGAGAATGCACGGGCATGGCAGCCCTGGTGCTCCTGCTCCTGTTCACAGGAGAATAGAGGGAGGCAGGGGAGGTGAGAGAGAGAACCAGAGGGGAAAGAGGAGAGGGGTGAGGGGTGACGAGGACGGCCTACTGGTCGCCAGCGGCAAGGCGGCTTCTCCGGTGAGGTTGACAGGTGCGCGCAGCGTGGGACGAGCTTGGGCGCAGGAGGGAGGCAGCGAAGCTCTGGATCGGGAGGTCCTCTCCCGATCTGGAGCACTCGGGGACGAGCCGCTGTGTACAGGCGGTGCACGGGCTCACGCGGGCCTCAGATGGGCCTGTTGGGCCCTCGAGGCTGGAGGGAGGCTGCGACAGCGCCAAGTGTCGAGGAAGGGGTTGTGCACTGGATTTCGAGGAGAAGGGTGAGGTGGTGGCGGCTGGCGGCTGTATCGGGGAGTTTGGTGGGTGGAGGCAGTGGGTTGGGTTGCTAGGGATCCCAAGGCGACCAGGTGGCAGCGGGGAGAGGGATTGGGCAGGGGTAGGCTAGGGTTTAGATAGATTTGGAAGGGGAGGTGGGCTTAAATAGGTAGGGTCCAGGGTTGCAGTTTTTGGACTGTTTTGGGCCGTTCGATCGGCTCCGGTAGAAGGGGCAGGGTAGGTGTGTTTAATGGGCTGTGTAGAGAGGGCTTGGGCTAAGATGAGAGGGAATTGGTGCGGCCCGGCAATAGAGTGTCGATGCAATGTGAATGATGCGATGATGAATGCAACAAACACATAATTAACCTGACTATCACACAAACACATGGAAGGCGTCTGGAGCATCAGTCTCGGGTTGTTACAGCACGTGCTGAGGATGGGAGGCGACTTCCTGGGGAGGACGCCGCAGCCGGGATTGATTCTGAGGATGACGATGTGTCCACCCCGAAGAAGACATGCCAAAAGCAGAATCGCAAGCGCAAGGGCTATGCAGTGATGGCAGTCGAGGGTTCCGCCAACTCAGATGCCGCGAAGAAACCCAAGATTGATAGCCCCGACAAGGAGGTTGCCGAATGCGCTGACTGTCTGGAGGCTGCGGCTGGCGAGAAGGTGAATGGTTCTAGCAAGACCAAGGGGCCGTACTGCAAGATCCACCACACTAAGGGCCATGATCTCAACAACTGCCAGCAAGTGGAGCAGCTTGCCGAGAAGCAAAAGCAAGAGTACGAGAAGGATGAGGAGGAGAAGGGCCAGGATGGCGCCGGTGGGTCCGGAAACAAGAACCGTGGTGGCCGTGGTGGCTGCCGCACCAAGGGCCAGCAGTAGAAGGAGAAGCCTGCTCGTGGTCATGAGAAAAAGGAGGGCGAGGATGATGGTGACGATGATGAGGAATCTGGAGAACATGAGTTCCAAAAGGCTGTGGAGGCCATGTGTGTTGACGGAGGTGCATCTTTGCATTTCTCTCACCACCAGCTCAAGCAGTTGGCGTGTGAGATCAACATGGCTAACGGTGTCCTGGACTAGGGGGTACTAACCTAGCTGGCCCATGCTCCTCGGGAAGGGCTGGCGGACCTTCATTCTTCTCAAGATGGACTCCGGAAGTTGCACGATGAGGCGGGATCAGGGTTGCATCTGCCGAAGGTTTGATGTACACTCTAAGACTTCTCCTGCCGCCTCCATGCCAAGATACCGACCTTGTAACCCTAGATCCCCTACCTGGCATGTATATAAGCCAGGGAGTTTAGCCCATAGAGGGGACACCAATGCAATCTCATTCGCGTAGCCCTAGAGTTAGAACACATCTGACGATCTCGAGGTAGATCAACTCTGTATTCGATACATCTTCATCAATATAAACAAGAGCAGGATGTAGGGTTTTACCTCGATCAAGAGGGCCCGAACCAGGGTAAAACATCATCTCCTTGTTCCAGTTACCGTGTGTCTGAGATCCACAGCTCGGGACCCCCTACCCCGAGGTCTGCCGGTTTTCACACCAACACTGGTGCTTTCATTGAGAGTTCCACTGTGAGATCAACAGAGGGATCGATGGGATCGTCGGTTAACGACTCCAAACTCAAGGGCATGATTCCCATGCCCGGAACTTCTGTCACAGAAATGCATTTCCTCCTTCACGAGCTTGAGGAGACCCATGACTCCTCTCCGGCCCCTGTCAAAGCCTTTTTTAGGGATGAAGGGCCGAGGTACTTTTTGGAAAGCAACTCAGACAGCGGCCGGTTAGAGGCAGCTGATGAAATGATCTTCGAATCAGTCCGGCCGATCCGATGGCCACATACCTGACACGAGATGAGGATGCTAGGGCTTCGGGACCGCGATCCCTAGAGATCGAAACTGACCCACCCACCTCCCATATCGAGTATCTCCCTGATAACTCGGGCCCACTAGATGTCTGGGACCTGGCCTACGTGCAACAACTTCTTGATGAATCAATCAGACAGTTTTGGGCTATGTTCTTATCTGTCAAAAACAAGATACCAAACTACCAGGACTCAAATATAATAATAGCCTTCCAGCGCGGATGCAAGGATAAAGGTGTTGCGAACGCCCTCGCTCGCTGTTGTGTGCAAACAGTCCCGGAATTGACCGATCTGGTGTCTAGATTCTGCACCATCGAAGATGCTTGGTTGGCTAGGGAAAGCACATATCCTATCTGTGAACACAATTTAAAACACGATAGACCCGCACCTCGGCGTGAGTCCCACAAGCGGAACACACCGGCCGAGCGACCTCAGAAGAAGAAGAAAACCTCTGGCCACCCCGGGACTACCCTTGATGGCCTCCTGGATAAACCATGCCTGGTAATGCTATTCTGCTTAATTCCTCCGTGACTCACAGCCTTCGCGACTGTTGGGTGGTGAGGCAAGTGGCTAAAGGAGGACCCGCCCTTCTGGCAGGCACCCCCAGCCATGCAGAACAGTCCTCGGATGAAGACGAGATCATGATGATTTATGAGACCTTCACGTCCAACAACCAGCGCTAACGAGCCCTGCGGGAAATCAATTCTATCAAATAGATGCCAACTCGGGGCGCGTGGATAGAAATGCTGATCACCTTTGATCATAAAGATCAGCCGAGGTCGACCCCTAATAGGTGCCCCGCCGCGTTGGTCCTCAACCCAATTGTGGGCAGCTACCAACTCCGGAAGGTACTTATGGATGGAGGCAGTAGCTTAAATCTGATATATGCAGACACTCTGGACAGAATGCAAATCGATAAATCGTGCATGGAACATAGTGGCACCACCTTTAAAGGTATAATACCCGGGCGAGAAGCACTGATGTCTACTACACAACTTGTTCTTGTAGACTCGTGTTGGGCCTCCAAGCGCAGAGTTTTGTAGGACGGTAGAAAATTTCCCTCAAGTGGAATACCTAAGGTTTATCAATCCGTGGGAGGCGTAGGATGAAGATGGTCTCTCTCAAACAACCCTGCAACCAAATAACAAAGAGTCTCTTGTGTCCCCAACACACCAAATACAATGGTAATTTGTATAGGTGCACTAGTTCGGCGAAGAGATGGTGATACAAGTGTAGTAATGATAGTAGATATTGATTTTTGTAATAGAAACAATAAAAAACCAGCAAGGTAGCAAGTAACAAAAGTGAGCACAAACGGTGTTGTAATGCTTGAAAGTGAGGCCTAGAGTTCATACTTTCACTAGTGCAATCTCTCAACAATGCTAATATAATTGGATCATATAACCATCCCTCAAGGTGCGATGAAGAATCACTCCAAAGTTCTTATCTAGTGGAGAACATAAGACGAAATTGTTTGTAGGGTACGAAACCACCTCAAAGTTATCCTTTCTGATTGATCTATCGAGCTATCCCTATAAGTGTCACAAATAGCCCAAGAGTCCGTACTAAAATAACACCTTATGATACACATCAACCAACTCTAATGTCACCTAGATAATCCAATGTCACCACAAGTATCTGTGAGTTGATTATACGATATATCAAACAATTTCAGATTCATAATACTCAATCCAACACAAATAACTTCAAATAGTGCCCCAAGATTTCTACCAGAGAAACAAGGACGAAAACGTGCATCAACCCCTATGCATAGATTACCCCAACGTCACCTCGGGAATCCGCGAGTTGAGTGCCAAGACATACATCAAGTGCTCTCAAATCCATAAAAGTATTCAATCCGATAAGAACGAAATCTCAAAGGGAAAACTCAATTCATCACAACAAGATAGAGAGGGAGAAACACCATATGATCCAACTATATTAACAAAGCTCGTGATACATCAAGATCGTGCCAAATCAAGAACACGAGTGAGAGAGAGGGAGATTAAACACATAGCTATTGGTACAAACCCTCAGCCCCGAGGGAGGACTGCTCCCTCCTCATCATGGTGGCCGCCAAGATGATGAAGATGGCCTCCGATGATGATTTCCTCCTCCGGCAGGGTGCCGGAACAGGGTCTAGATTGGTTTTTCGTGGCTACATAGGCTTGCGGCAGTGGAACTTCTGATCTAGGGTTATTTCTAGGGGTTTCTGCATTTATAGGATTTTTTGGCGTCGGTTTCACGCGAAGATGGGCCTCAGGATGGCCCACTACCCACCAGGGTGCGCCAAAGGGGGGTGGCGTGCCCTGGTGCTTAGTGGGCAGCAGCCCCCCCCCTCCAGTGGGTTTTTGCTCCGGTATTTTTTATTTGTTCCATAAAAAATCTCCAAAAAGTTTCGTCCAATTCTGAGAACCTTTATTTCTGCACAAAAAACAACATCACGGTAGTTCTGCTGAAAACAACGTCAGTCCATGTTAGTTTCATTTAAATCATATAAAACTACACCCAAACCATACAAAATTATTGTAAACATGGCATGAATACTTCATAAATTATAGATACATTGGAGACGTATCAGCATCCCCAAGCTTAATTCCTGCTCGTCCTCAAGTAGGTAAATGATAAAAGAAATAATTTATGAAGTGTGAATGCTAGTATAGTGCATAATTTTGATCAATGATAGTTTCAATCACTTTTCCTAGCATCATAACATCAACTCTTTCTCATAAAACTTATCATGATAAAGTAGCAACTAAAAACGGAATTTTTGATGTGGAATGCTATCTATCAAATTCCTCATATACTCTTTTCTTTTATAGCATGGACATTTGGACTTGTATGATTCAAAGCAATAGTCTATAATTTGACATAGGACATCAATACTCAAGCATATCAGCAAGCAACCATGTCTTTCAAAATATCAACACTAAATAAAGCTATCCCTAGCCCATTATGCTCAATCATTGATCCATTCATGAAACACACTCGAACATTAACTATGCCCAATGCACAAGTATGACAATAGTGTTCCCTAGTTGGTGCTTTATAAGAGAAGATGGAGACTCAACAAAAATAAAAATTGCATAAAGTAAATAGATAGGCCCTTCGCAGAGGGAAGCAGAGATTTGTAGAGGTGCCAGAGCTCAAAGCTTAAATTGAGAGATAAGATTGTTTGAGAGGCATGCTTTTCCTGTCAACGAAAACAACCAGAATTCCCAATACTTTTCATGCTAGATACATCATAGGTGGTTCCCAAACATAAAATAAAGTTTATTCCTTTTTCCACCATTCTTTCACAATCCATGGCTAGCCGTATCCACGGGTGCCTTCCATACCAACACTTTCCAAGGAATTTATTATTGACAACATAAAAAAAATTATTTTCATTTCGGGACTGGGCATCCCTATTACCTGACACACTCTCGTGCAATGACAAGTGAATAAACACTCATCCTGAGAATAAAACATCTAGCATGGAAAATATTGGCCACCCCCTGCCGCTTCATGAGCGGTACAGGCACACAAAAAGGAAAATCATTTCCAAAATTAGAGTTGGCACATACAAATTTACTTGGAACGGCATGGAAATACTACATATAGGTAGGTACGGTGGATTCATTTGGCACAACTTGGTTTAAGGAGTTTGGATGCATAAGCAGTATTGCCGCTTAGTACAAAGGAAGGCTATCAAATAGATTGAGAAGCAACCAACCAAAAAACAAAAACGATCATAAACGAGCATTAAGCATAACTAACACCTAATAATGCACCACAAGTAGGATATAACTTCATTGCATAACTATTAACTTTCGTGCTTGCATAGGGAATCACAAACCTTAACACCAATATTCCTACTAAAGCACAATTACTCACCAACATGACTCACATATTATTATCTCCATATCGCAAAACTATTGCAAGGAATCAAACTTATCATATCCAATGATCTATATGAAAGTTTTTATTATATCCTTCTTGGATATTCATCATATTAGGACCAATTTCATAGCTTGTGCAAATTTTCATCACTATTATAAACTCTCAAAATAATATAAGTGAATCATGAGAGTGTTCGACAAACTACTCCAAAAAGATATAAGTGAAGATCAAGCGAGTAGTTAATTAAATAGGTAGCTATGTGAGGACTCTCTCCCATTTAAAAATTTCAGATTTTAATTAAAACAGCAAACAAAACAAAATAAAAGGACATTCCAAGAATAGTACATATCATGCGAAGAAGCAAAAACTTAGGTTCAACCGATACTAACCGATAATTGTTCATGAAGAAACGTGGGATGCCTACCGGGGCATCCCCAAGCTTAGATGCTTGAGACTTCTTGGAATATTATCTTGGGATGCGTTGGGCATCCCCAAGCTTGAGCTTTTGTGTCTCCTTAATTCCTTTTATATCACGGTTTTCCTAAATCTTAAAAACTTCATCCACACAAAACTCAACAAGAACTCGTGAGATAAGTTAGTATAAATCAATGCAATAACCTTATCATTCTCTACTGTAGCAAATCACTAAAATTATTATTTAACATTGCATACTAAATGCGTCTGCATATTTAATACTCCTATCCTCAAATAGAATCATTAAACAAGAAAACATATGCAAACAATGCAAACATAACAACAATCTGTCTAAACAGGAGAGTCTGTAAAGAGTGCAATTATACTCATACTTCCCTAACTCTAAAAATTCTGAAAAATTACCACACTGTATAAAATTTATCATATCTTACCATGTAAAAATTTGAAGATTTTATCATGCTCTGACTATTCAAAAATATTCAAAACATAACAACAAACTTTCTGTTTTCCAATAGCAACATATAGACTTGCAAAATAAGCATGGTAAAGGCTATGCTTGACACTTTTATTGAAGTAAGAGATGCAAAAAATTATTCTAAATAACATCAAGAAAATTCTAATAAAATAAAATGACACTCCAAGCAAAACACATATCATGTGACGAATAAAAATGTAGCTCCAAGTAAGATTACCGATAATGTTGGAGACGAAAGAGGGGATGCCTTCCGAGGCATCCCAAGATTAGTTGCTTGGATCTTCCTTGAATATTACCTTGGGGTGCCTTGGTCATCCCCAAGCTTAGGGTCTTGTCACTCCTTATTCTCCTCATATCGATATCTCACCCAAAACTTGAAAACTTCAATCACACAAAACTTAACGGAACTTCGTGAGATGGGTTAGCATAGTAAAACAAATCATTCACTTGGGTACTGTCAAAGACAAGATTCATAATTGTTTCCTCATAAAGCCTACTATACTCGATAATTTCCACAATTTATATTAAGCAATATAAGCCATAGAAACCATAAAACAAGGAAACTATGCATTGCAAACAGAATCTGTCAAAAACAGAACAGTATGTAAAGATCTGAATAATGACTATACTTTTTTAACTCCAAATATTCTGAAAAATGAGGAAAGCGTATGACATTTGTATATCAATCATCGGTAAAAAAAATGTCGGCATTCTGGGATCGGGGGTACCCAGATCTGCCTGCCTGCAGCCCAGCGCGTGGGCCCATCGATGGCCCTGTATGGCCCAGCTACAACGACTCCAAGACAAGACCCTCGCGAGGCGAACGACACCAAGACCTCCAGAGGAGTGGCCTCCCCAGGATGCCTCCTGAGGAGCGGATACTTCTATGCAGGTACCCAGCCTCACGAGGCTGCTACGACGCAAGCCATGACGACCGAGGCCAGCCGGGCGCCAGCGGGCGCAGAGGAGACAATTTCCCCTTTGGTGCCAGGGGAGCAAGGACAGACGCAGGTTCCCAAGGAATCCCCCAAAGCTTTCCATTTCGGTGCAACAAGACCAAGACCACGAGCTCCGCAGGACGGATGTCATCACTGAGCCCACCTCTGTGTCACGACCAGAAGCTTTGCAGGCGAAGACTACCTTTCGTCAGGATTAGATGTACTTCTTGTCCCCTTTCAAATTGGCCGTTGTGGAATCCCTACCCGCCTAAGTTTTGAGGGAAGAGGAGTAAGGCCACTATAAGTATAGGCTAGCCACCATCGTAGAGAGGGATCCCGGATCGGACCCTTGACCACTCCATCCACATCACTTGAGCCCTCGCGAGGCTGCTCATCCACTGTACTAGTTCATCCTCAGCCTCCTCGTGAGGCCAATCCACCACAAAGCAGGAGTAGGGTTTTACACCGCAAGGTGGCCCGAACCTGGGTAAACTGCCGTGTTCATCTTCTTCTTCCCCGCTCACGCGAACTCGGAGAGTCTAGGCTGTGGGGTGGTGAGCTTGAGACTTGGGCTGGTTGAGATCTTCGCACACGCCCGAGAGTTTGAACCTTCTTGGGTCTGCGGAGCCTTGAATCCGGCATTTGGCACACCAGGTAGGGGCGTGTCGAAATCCTCCTTCCAATCCCGCTTCGTATCCGCTTCGTCGCTCCCATGGCTGACGCACGCCGGGTTCGCGCCGAGCGCTGGGCTGCCCGCGTCACTCAGACGGCACTTGTGGGCCGTGTTGTCCCTCGCCGCTCCGCTTCTCCCAAAGCCAACGCTGCCATTGACCCTGCTGCTCATGAGCAGCAGGATTCGTCGCTGCCACCCTCCGTGCGGCGCGATGGCTGCACCGCCACTCCGTCACCCACTCCCGCCACGGCGTCGTCTTCCCATGTCCGCCGCGGGACGGCGAATGCGCAGGCTACGCTGCTCATGGCGCGCAAGCTGCTGTGCTACCGCCCCGCCAATGACCGCTACGACGAGTGGCTCGGCCGCATCGCTGAGCTCGTCAACGCCGCTAGCAAGGTCCTTGCGTCGTCCCGTTCGCTCCGTCGCTCGCCATCCCAGGCGGGTGATGTAGCCCATGGCGTGCCCCTCCTCCTTTGCGCTGCGCCGATCCTGAGCCCAGGCGTGATGCACCCCAGCGTGACCCGCTGCGTGGAGCACCAGCGCGCGACGAGGCAAGCTGCCAGGTGGTGCAGCAGCCGCAAGGTGACATGCGTGCGCTCCCAGTGCCACCGCGCCAGCATCAAGACCATGCGCCGCCAGAGGCTGCGGCGCGCGGACGTCAAGATCGAGCTCCCCCAGCTCGAGCGGTGGCTCCACCTGTGAGCACGGCGGGCTGCCGTGCCTTCACTCCGGAGCTGCGCCACGTCGCCTGGCCTGGCAAGTTCAAGCCAGACCTGCCTCCACGCTACGATGGCATCCCCACCCCGCAGAGTCCCTCCAGCTCTACTCGTTGAGCATCGAGGCGGCGAATGGTGATGACAAGGTCATGGCGAACTAGTTCCCCATGGCTCTCAAGGATGGCGCACGCTCCTGGCTCCTTCACCTCCCGGAGGGGTCGATTTCCTCCTAGGACAAGCTCCACGAGCGCTTCATCGCCAACTTCCAGGGCACCCATGACCGCGCCCCTGCAGTGGGCTACCTGCAGCGCGTGAAGCAGCAGCCGGGCGTGACCCTGCACAAGTACATACAGCGCTTCACGAACGTTCGCCTCAAGATCCCAAAGGCGTCGGACGAGCCATCACCTCGGCGTTCACTGATGGCGTCCGGGACATCAAGATGAAAGAGGAGCTCGCTATCCATGAGGACCTGTGCTCGGCCCTGGAGATGTTCAACCTGGCGAACAAGTGTGCAAGGGTCGAAGAAGGCCGCCTCTCTGTCGGATTCAGGGCTCCGCAGACCCAAGAAGGTTCGAACTCTGGGGCATGCGCGAAGATCTCAACCTCGTCGCCCTACAGCCTAGCCTCGCCGGATACACGCTCGAGCGGGGAAGAAGATGTACACGGTAGTGTACCCAGGTTCGGGCCACCTTGCGGTGTAAAACACTACTCCTGCTTTGTGGTGGATTGGCCTCACGAGGAGGTTGGAGGATGAACTAGTACAGTGGGTGAGCTGCCTCGTGAGGGTGTAGGGGGTGAGAATGAGTCGCCCCCCTCTACGGTGGTGGCTAACCTATATTTATAGTGGCCTCGGTCCTCTTCCCTCAAAACTTAGGCGGGAAGGGATCCCACAGTGGCCAATTCGAAAGGGGACAAGTAGTACATCTTATCCTGACGAAAGGTGGTCTTCGCTTGCAAAGCTTTTGGTCGTGACGCAGCGGTGGGCTCGATGATGACATCCGTCATGCCGAGCTCGTGGTCTTGGTCCCGTTGCACCGTAATGGAAACCTTTGGAGGGCTCCTTGGGAACCCACGTTCGTCCTTGCTCCCTTAGCACCGAAAGGGAAACTGCCTCCTCTACGCCCACTGGCGCCCGCCTGGCCTTGGTCATCATGGCTCACGTCATCACAGCCTCAGGAGGCTGGGTACTTGCATAGAAATCTCCGCTCCTCGGGAGCAGCCTGGGGAGGCCCCTCCTCTGGAGGTCTTGGTGTCGTCCGCCTCGCGAGACCGGGAGGCCCTCGTGAGGGTCTTGTCTTGAAGCCCTTGCTGCTGGGCCATACCAGGCCGTCGAGGGGGCCACGCCGTGGGCCGCAGGTAGGCAAGTCTGGGTACCCTAGTTTCCAGAACGCCGACAGTAGCCCTCAGGCCCAAGGCGCGCTCGGGCTAGCTTCGAGGCGAAGCCAAGGGGCAAGGGTGAAGCGCCGCTGGCCCCAATCGCCTGTGGGCCAGGCTTGACGTGTGGCGCCCGATGAGGCACGGACGACTACGCTTCCCCACGCCGCCTCGACAACTGCCCCGACTTGACAACTACCTGGTGCATGCAGCAGGGCCATCATCGCTTGGAACGTGGAAGGGCGCTGGTTAGCCTTCGACCACCTATAAGATGGCGAGGGAGGCAAAGCCCCTAGCCCGTCTTCATCCTCTCGCCTGCAGTCCCCTCTTCTCCTATCTCCGCCATGCCGTCACCTTGCCGAAGCGACCATGGCGCCAACAAGGAGGTTCTCGGCCGAAGAGAAAGGCAAGGCCCCAAAGGAGGGGTTGGGCTCACCGCCACCCAAGAGGGGACGCGGCCGTCCCCGCAAATGCGCGACCGCATCAACAGCGCCATCGCGGGGGCGCGGGCAGCCACCCCTGCCAGCCCGCGTCAGCCCCAGCAACCGAGGGAGAGGCCTCTCCCGCGGAGGCGGTTGCGAGGGCCCCAGCAGCCACGGCGAAGGGGGAAGGCGCGCCGCGGCCGCCCGGCCACCACGCCCGCGTGCCTGCTCGGGTGACACGGGACGTGAGTTCGTACATGTGGAAGGCCCTCCGGGCACCTAGCTTCTGCTTCGAAGCTCCTTCGCGGAGGAGCTGCCGGCAGCAGGGCCCATTGGCCTCTGGTTGCAGCCAGACGGCTGCTGCAACTGGTCTTCGTGGGTGGAGGTCGAGGTCTCCTCCATCGGGACATGTTCCTGACCCTTGGGTGGCAGTCGTTTTCCCGCACTCGCGGTCTGGATGGGAGGCGCACCCTCCATTTTAAGTATGACGGAGCAGCAATGCTCTTTGTCAGGGTCTTCGGGGAGGACGGCAGCCTCCTGGGGTGCTGCCCGGAGGGCGACGATGATGGCAGCAACCACGCCTCCGATGATGATGGTCAATGCGACGACGGCGTCTTCCGCGGTGAACTTGCCCTTGGCGATGGCCGCTGCTCCTCCAGCAGTGGTGCTTCCTCCGGGGAAGGCTCGAGCGACGACGACTACGACAAGCCACCTCGTCGTCATGCGCGGACCAAAGAGGACGGCATGCCGCCACGCCACCGCGTCCCCGCTCCGGAGGACGCCGAGCCACCTCGCCATCACGCCCCCGTCAAGTAGGAGGAGCACTCCGACTGAGCGCGGGCGGCGGTGAGGCCGGGCCTCAGGAGCAGCGGTCCTCTAGAGGCCGCCTCTTCAGTTTTTCCTTCTTTGGCTTCCCGCATCACAACTTATGAAGAAGCCCCCTGGGGGCGTGTAATGAACCGCGGCGCTTGCGCCTTTATGTCAGTATTTCCCGTTTGCGTTCTAATACTCATGTTGCTATTAGTTGGAAGTTCCCGCTTGGCGTTATTAGAATAACTTAGCTTGGTGCATTAGTGACCCTTGGCGGGTCCCTTCGTCGTGGTGGCACGCTCCTCCGGAGCTTCTCCTGGTGACGGTGTAGTTAGAGTACCAGAGCAACCTAGGGAGGCCCCTCGACAAGCTCCGGAGCCTTGGACGGCATGCACCCGCGAGGCCTGCGGGGGGCAACTTGCGTAGGGTTTCTTGGCGAAGAGGCCTTGCGTAGGCCTCTGGAGCCCCCGAGCGAGGGCCGGCCGTTATTAGCGTGCCGGGGCGCGATGGCCGGCAGGGCCAGGAGGCGAGCACTCCTGAGGCCGAGGGGCCGAAATTGGTGTGTGCCCGCTAGCCCGCTCGAGAGCGTCGCGCGAGGATTCGGATGCCAAGGCCTTGGCGAGGTGTGCGCGTGAGCGGCCTAAGCCGGCTCAGGTGTACCGTGCCCAGCCCCCGCTCACGGGGCGCGATGGAGTGGGCTACGAGCAACCACTACACCGCTTAAGAACGAAATTCAAGAGGGGAAACACTGCAAGGAGCAACAAAAAGAAAAAGAAGAATTCCCTCCCTTTTTGAATAAAGACGCGAAAACCTCAAATTTCATTCCAAGAAACTACAAATTTGGTTACAAAGGCAAGAAAAAGAACAGCCGTGTCTGGCACCTACACTAGTCTTCTAGTCTTCCCGCCAGTGCAGAGCATGGGGCTTCCACTAGGCGTGGGCATAGTCGCTGAAAGGCCGTGTCGTCCGCCAGCGCGGAGCATGGGGCTTCCACTTGGGTGTGGGTGGGAGCCCCCGCGGGGTCGAGGAGCGACGCACCGGGAGACTCCAGGGCATGTACAGCCCCACTCATTATTACGTGAGAGTGTCACGGGTAGAACTTGCGGAGGTGCTGGATGTTCCATGCATTCTGGATGGGGACCCCGTCTTGCATCTCCAAGTGCATGGCGCCTGGCCTGGAGACGCGGGCGATCCTGAACGGGCCCTCCCACATGGGCGAGAGCTTGTGAAGGCCCTCCCTGGAGAGGACCCGCCTCAGGACGAGGTCACCCACCTCGAGGGCCTGGGAGCGGACGCTACAGCAATGGTATCGCCGCAGCGCCTGCTGGTACCTCGCGGCGCGGAGCGAGGCTTGGCGGCGGGCTTCCTCCCCGAGCATGAGGTCCATTCCCCGTGAGGCATCCTGACGCACCTCGTCAAATGCCAAGACCCGCGGGGAGTGATGCCTGACCTCATGTGGGAGGACCGCCTCAGCCCCGTAGATGAGGAAGAACGGGGTCTCGCCGGTGGGCTTAGTCGCGGTGGTGCGGATGGACCACAACACGGACTGAAGCTCACCGAGCCAACCCCTGCCGCAGGCCTCGAGCTTTTTCCTGAAGCTCCTTGTCTTGAGGCCCCTCAGGACCTCCACGTTGGCGCGCTCAGCCTGGCTGTTGTTCCGCAGGTGCGCCACCGAAGCGTAGCATATCCGCGTTCCAAGGTTAGCACAATATGCCCTGAAGAGGTTGCTGGTGAATTGGGAGCCATTGTCAGTAATGATACGGTTGGGGACCCCGAAATGACTCACGAGGCCCTTGAAGAACTTGACAGCGGAGCCAGCGAGGATGGTGCGCATAGGCTCCACCTCCGCCCACTTGGTGAACTTGTCGATGGCGACGTAGAGGTAACGGTATCCACCGGCTGCCCGAGGGAACGGGCCCAAGATATCCAGCCCCTAGACCGCGAAGGGCCATGAGAGCGGGATGTTCTGGAGACCTTGCGCGGGCTGATGGATCTGCTTGGCGTGGAACTGGCAGGCCTTGTGGGATTGCACCAGCTCGGTGGCGTCGTTGAGCGCCGTGGGCCAGTAGAACCCGCTGCGGAACACCTTGCCAACGAGAGTGCGCGATGAAGAGTGGTGTCCGCAATCTCCACCGTGGATGTCGGCCAACCGCTCATGCCCTTGCTCCCTGGATATGCATCACAACAAGACGTCGTTGGGGCGCTTCCGGTACAACTCACCATCCTGCAAGCAATAAGCAGTAGCTTGGCGAACCACGCGCTCCGTGTCCTCTTCCTTCTCCGGTAAGGTGCCACGGAGAAGGTAGACCTTGAACTCCTAAGTCCAGCAGCCGTCTTGCGGCTCCAATGCCAGGAGTAGGTGGGCTCCCGAGGTCAAGCCGCAGGGCTGGGCGCCTGAGGGCTGGGCCGACGGTGGCTCCTCCCGGAGTAGCGCCGGACTTGTGACTGGTGGCGCTGCCGATGGCTTGAAGAGCCTCTCCTCGAAGACGCCGGGCTTCTGGGGCTCATGGAGAGACGCCCTCTTGGCGACGTCGTCTGCTTCCTTGTTCGCGCTACGCAGGACGTGTTGCAATTCCATGCCCAGGAAACACTTTTCAATTTTATGTACCTCCTCCAAGTAAGCCTCCATGTGCTCGTCCTTAGGTTTGTACTCTTTGTTGGAGAAGTTGACGAGGAGCTGGGAGTCGCCCTTGATGGTGAGGCGCTTGACCCCCAGGGCGGTCGCGGCCCTAAGGCCAGCAATCAAGCCCTCGAACTCCGCGATGTTATTGGAGACCTTTTCACCATGCTAAAAACAGAGCTGCATAGTGTAGTAAAGCTTGTCCTTGGTCGGCGAGATGAGTACGACTCTAGCACCCGCGCCCTGCCGCGCGAAGGCACCATCGAAGTGCATGGCCCAACCATCATGTGACTCATTGCCAGGGACGAGAGATTGGCTATTGTCCTGCCTTCGGTCTGGAGCCTCCGTCCATTCTGCTACAAAATCAGTGAGGGCCGCACCTTTAATGACTCTGGTCGTGCTGAACTCCAGCTGG
The DNA here is from genome assembly GCA_011799875.1 of Thinopyrum elongatum. Classification (NCBI taxonomy): domain Eukaryota; kingdom Viridiplantae; phylum Streptophyta; class Magnoliopsida; order Poales; family Poaceae; genus Thinopyrum; species Thinopyrum elongatum. Next base: position 227,589,221 of record CM022299.1, read on the forward strand.
AAAGCATGCAGCTCGATGTTCCACTCCGCAACCCTTCCGACGGCGGTGGGGCTACAGAGCACCTTCTCCAAGGTGTATGTAGAGACGACCTTGATGGGGTGGCCCTGGAAATAATGGTGCAGCTTCCTCGAAGAGACCAGGAGCGCGAGCAGAAGCTTCTGCTGCATGGGGTAACGCGTGCGCGCATCCCACAGCACTATGCTGACGAAGTACACCAGGTGCTTGACGAGAATCGAGGCATCATTGGCCCCTTGTCCTACGCACGGCGTGAGGGACTCGGGGGCCTCTCCGGCCTCTGGAGTGATGGGATTCTCAGGAGCACCGTCCTGGGGCGGCGAAGGCTGCGTGACTCCCTGTGGGCCACCTTTCCTTGCACCTGCACAAGCCGGCGATTCCTGAACCGCCACGAGCGCCGCGCTAGCCGAGTGGGGGGTGGCCGCCAAGTAAAGCAGCAAGGGTTCACGAGGGCGAGGCGCCACCATGAAAGGTGGGCTCGTGAGGTATCTCTTGAGGTCCTCAAAGGCCGCCTCGGCCTTTGGGGTCCACTCGAAGGGGCCCTTCTTCTTCATTAGCTTGAAAAAGGGGAGGGCGCGTTCGCCAAGCTTGGAGATGAAGCGCCCCAAGGAGGTCACGCAGCCCGCGAGCTTCTGCATCTCTTTGAGGGTCTGAGGCGGGCTCATCCTCTCTATCGCCTTGACTTTCTCGGGGTTGGCCTCGATCCCTCTGTGCGATACTAGGAAGCCTAGCAGCTTTCCAGACGGGACTCCAAACACGCACTTCTCCGGGTTGAGCCTCAGGTTTACCTTGCGCAGGTTGGCGAATGTCTCCTCCAGGTCTTCGATCAGGGTCTTTGCCTTTCGCGACTTGACCACGATGTCATCAACGTATGCCTTCACATTTCTCCCCAGCTGTGTCCCGAGGGCTATGTGCATCAATCTCTGGAAGGTCGCTCCGGTGTTGTGCAGCCCGAAGGGCATGCAGGTGTAGCAGTACACACCGCACGGGGAGATGAAGGCTGTTTTCTCGACGTCTTCCACCGCCATCTTGATTTGGTGATACCCTGAGAAGGCATCCAAAAAGCACAGCAGATCGCACTCGGCGGTGGAGTCCACAATCTGGTCGATGCGCAGGAGCGGGAAAGGGTCCTGAGGGCAGGCCTTGTTGAGGCTCGTGAAGTCGACGCACATGCGCTTCTTCCCCCCTTTCTTGGGGAAGATCACAAGGTTTGCTAACCAATCCGGGTGCCGCACCTCCCGAATAACACCAATCACTTGCAACTTGCGAACCTCCTGGATGATGAATGCTTGCTTCTCTTGTGCTTGACGCCGCGCCTTTTGCTTCACTGGGCGCGCACCGGGGCACACCATCAAGTGGTGCTCAATCACCTCCCTTGGGACACCAACCAGATCGGATGCCTCCCATGCAAATACATCTTTGTTGACCCTCAGGAAGTCAACCAACGCCTCTTCTTGGTCCGGGGGTAGGCCGGCACCTATGGTGAAGGTGGGGCCGGCACCCCCGCTATCGACAGGCACCTGCTTCGTCTCGGCTCGGTCCTGAGAGAACAACTGCTTTTTCTTCACGGGCGTGGCCTCCGGAGCCCCCGAGGCATCCTTGGCACCAAGGCACGTGGATGCCGCAGCTTTGTAGGCGAGCCTGAGGGTCCGGACCGCGTCCTTCGCATCCCCGACCACCAAGACGACGCCGCTGCTGCAGGCATCTTAATGACGTTGTAACTCGGATGGATCGCTGCCATGAACTTGGCAAGGGCCGGGTAGCCCAAGATGGCATTGTACGGAAGGCTGATGCGGGCCACGTCAAAGTTGATGAGCTCGGTGCGGTAGTTGTCGCGTGTGCCGAAGGTGACTGGGAGGCGTTGCTACTTCTTGAGCTTGCGTTGGTTTTTCCCTTGAAGAGGAAAGGGTGATGCAGCAAAGTAGAGATAAGTATTTCCCTCAGTTACAGAACCAAGGTATCAATCCAGTAGGAGGAACAAGCAAGTCTCCAATCTATGCACCTACACAAACAATCAAACACTTGCACCCAACGCGATAAAGGGGTTGTCAATCCCTTCACGGTCAATTGCAATGGTGAGATCTGATAGAGATAGGTATAAAAGATTACTAAAATGTAAAACAAAATAAAAGTAAATAAATTGCAGCAAGGTATTTTTGGGTTTTTTTGGTTTATAGATCTTAAAATATATGATGGAAAATAGACCCGGGGGCCATAGGTTTCACTAGAGGCTTCTCTCTTGAAGGCAAATAATACGGTGGGTGAACAAATTACTGTCGAGCAATTGATAGAAAAGTGCAAAGTTATGACGATATCCAAGGCAATGATTATGCATATAGGCATCACGTCCGTGTCAAGTAGACCGAAACGATTCTGCATCTACTACTATTACTCCACACATCGACCGCTATCCAACATGCATCTAGAGTATTAAGTTCATAAAGAACGGAGTAACGCCTTAAGTAAGATGACATGATGTAGAGGGATAAACTCAAGCAATATGATGAAAACCCCATCTTTTTATCCTTGATGGCAACAATACAATACGTGCCTCGCTACCCCTACTATGTCACTGGGTGAGGACACCGCAAGATTGAACCCAAAACTAAGCACCTCTCCCATTGCAAGAAATACCAATCTAGTTGGCCAAACCAAATCGATAATTCGAAGAGAAATACAAAGATATCAAATCATGCATATAAGAATTCAGAGGAGATTGAAATAATATTCATAGATAATCTGATCATAAATCCACAATTCATCGGATCTCGACAAACACACCGTAAAAGAATATTACATCGGATAGAACTCCAAGAACATCGAGGAGAACATGGTATTGAAGATCATAGAGAGAGAAGAAGCCATCTAGCTACTAGCTATGGACCCGTAGGTTTGAGGTAAACAACTCACGCTTCATCGGAAGGGAAATAGGGTTGATGTAGATGCCCTCCGTGATCGAATCCCCCTCTGGCAGATTGCCGGAAAAGGCCCCAAGATGGGATCTCACGGGAACAGAAGGTTGCGGCAGCGGAAAAGTATTTTCGTGGATGCTTCTGAGGGTTTGGGAATATTTGGGAATTTATAGGCCGAAGAATAGGGTTAGGAGACCTCCGAGGGGGCCACAAGCCCAGGGGCGCCCCCTAGGGCGCGCCCCTACGGCTTGTCGTCGCCTCATGGGTCTTCTGACTTCATCTCCAAGTCTCGTAGGTGTTTTCTGGTCCAAGAAAAATCATCGTAAAGTTTTATTCCGTTTGGACTCCGTTTGATATTCCTTTTCTGCGAAACTCAAAAACAAGGAAAAAACATAAACTGGCACTGGGTTCTGGGTTAATAAGTTAGTCCCAAAAATAATATAAAATAGCATATTAATGCATATAAAACATCCAAAACAGATAATATAATAGCATGGAACAATAAAAAAGTATAGATACGTTGGAGATGTATCAAGCATCCCCAAGCTTATTTCTTGTTCGTCCTCGAGTAGGTAAATGATAAAAAACAGAATTTTTGATGTGGAATGCTACCTAACATATTTATCCATGTATTTTTCTTTATTGTGGCATGAATATTCAGATCCATAAGATTCGAAACAAAATTTTAATATTGACATAAAAACAATAATATTTCAAGCATACTAATAAAGCAATCATGTCTTCTCAAAATAACATGGCCAAAGAAAGTTATCCCTACAAAATCATATAGTCTGGCTATGCTCCATCTTCATCCCACAAAGTATTAAATCATGCACAACCCCGATGACAAGCCAAGCAATTGTTTCATACTTTTGATCTTCTCAAACTTTTTCAACTTTCGCGCAATACATGAGCGTGAGCCATGGATATAGCACTATAGGTGGAATAGAATATATATGGTGGTTGTGGAGAAGACAAAAAGAAGGAGATAGTCTCACATCAACTAGGCGTATCAACGGGCTATGGAGATGCCCATCAATAGATATCAATGTGAGTGAGTAGGGATAGCCATGCAACGGATGCACTAGAGCTATATGTGTATGAAAGCTCAAAAAGAAACTAAGTGGGTGTGCATCCTACTCGCTTGCTCACGAAGACCTAGGGCAATTTGAGGAAGTCCATCATTGGAATATACAAGCCAAGTTCTATAATGAAAATTTCCCACTAGTATATGAAAGTTACAAAATAGGAGACTCTCTACCATGAAGATCATGGTGCTACTTTGAAGCACAAGTGTGGAAAAAGGATAGTAGCATTGCCCCTTCTCTCTTTTCTCTCATTTTTTTATTTTGGGCTCATTGGCCTCTTTTTTTTCTCTTTCGTCCGGAGTCTCATCCCGACTTGTGGGGGAATCATAGTCTCCATCATCCTTTCCTCACATGAGACAATGCTCTAATAATGATGATCATCACACTTTTATTTACTTTACAACTCAAGAATTACAACTCGATACTAGAACAAATATATGACTCTATATGAATGCCTCCGGCGGTGTACCGGGATGTGCAATGACTCAAGAGTGACATGTATAAAAAATATGAATGGTGGCTTTGCCACAAGTACGATGTCAACTACATGATCATGCAAAGCAATATGACAATGATGAAGCGTGTCATAATAAACGGAATGGTGGAGTTCACATGGCAATATATCTCGGAATGGCTATGGAAATTCCATAATAGGTAGGTATGGTGGCTATTTTGAGGAAGGGTAATGGTGGGTGTAATGCACCGGCAAAAGTTGCGTGGTACTAGAGAGGCTAGCAATGGTGGAAGTGTGAGAGTGCGTATAATCCATGGAATCAACATTAGTCATAAAGAACTCATATACTTATTGCAAAAGTTTATTAGCTATCGAAACAAAGTACTACACGCATGCTCCTAGGGGGATAGATTGGTAGGAAAAGACCATCGCTCGTCCCCGACCGCCACTCATAAGGAAGACAATCAATAAATAAATCATGCTCCGACTTCATCACATAACGGTTCACCATACGTGCATGCTACGGGAATCACAAACTTTAACACAAGTATTTCTACCAATCCACAATTACTCACTAGCATGACTCTAATATCACCATCTTTATATCTCAAAACAATCATAAGGAATCAAACTTCTCATAGTATTCAATGCACTTAATATGAAAGTTTTTATTATATCCCTCTTGGATGCCCATCATATTAGGACTAAATTCATAACCTAAGCAAATTACCATGCTGTTTAGAGACTCTCAAAATAATATAAGTGAAGCAAGAGAGTTCAACAATTTCTATAAGATAAAACCACCGCCGTGCTCTAAAAAGATATAAGTGAAGCACTAGAGCATATTACCTAGCTCAAAAGATATAAGTGAAGCACATAGAGTATTCTAATAAATTCATGAATCATGCGTGTCCATCTCCAAAGGTGTGTACAGCAAGGATGATTGTGGCAAACTAAAAAGCAAAGACTCATATCATACAAGATGCTACAAGCAAAACACATATCATGTGGGGAATGAAAATATAGCCTCAAGTAAATTTACCGATGGATTGAAGACGAAAGAGGGGATGCCATCCGGGGCATCCCCAAGCTTAGATGCTTGGTTGTCCTCGAATATTACCTTGTGGTGCCTTGGGCATCCCCAATCTTAGGCTCTTGCCACTCCTTATTCCATAGTCCATCAAATCTTTACCCAAAACTTGAAAACTTCACAACACAAAACTCAACAGAAAACTCATGAGATACGTTAGTATAAGAAAATAAATCACCACTTTTTGGTACTGTTGTGAACTCATTCTTTATTTATATTGGTGTAATATCTACTATATTCCAACTTGTCCATGGTTCATACCCCCCTGATACTACCCATAGATTCATCAAAATAAGCAAACAACACATAGAAAACAGAATCTTTCAAAAACAGAACAGTCTGCGAAGATCTGAATTGTTCTAATACTTCTGTAACTCCAAAATTTCTGAAATATTAGGAAAAAATAGAAATTTGTATATAAATATTTTTTTAAAAATTCAGGGTTTTTAGTAGCTTTTGTGAATTACTAAAATTCTGCAACTGGACGCAAAAGTTTCTGTTTTTCAGCAAGATCAAATCAACTACCACCGTAAGCCATCCCAAAGGTCTTACTTGGCTCAAACACTAATTAAAACACCAAAACAAAATTACTACAGAGGTAATAATGTGTATTTTATTCAAGAACAGTAGCAAAACACAAAAATAAAATTGGGTTGCCTCCCAACAATCGGTACTGTTTAACGCCCCTAGCTAGGCATATTGCAATAGATCTAGGTATTGTCATCTTTGGCATGCAATCCATAAGTGGCTCTCATAATAGATTCATATGGCAACTTAATTTTCTTTCTTGGAAAGTGTTCCATGCCCTTCCTTAACGGAAATTGAAATCTAATGTTTCCTTCTTTCATATCAATAATTGCACCAATCGTTCTAAGGAAAGGTCTACCAAGAATAATAGGACATGTAGTATTGCAATCTATATCAAGAACAATGAAATCTACAGGAACATAATTCCTATTTGCATCAATAAGAACATCATTAATCCTTCTCATAGGTTTCTTTATAGTGGAATCTGCAAGATGCAAATTTAAAGAACAATCATCAAATTCACGGAAACCTAGCACATCACATAAAGTTTTCGGAATAGTGGAAACGCTAGCACCCAAATCACACAAAGCATGGCACTCATAATCTTTAATTTTAATCTTAATGGTAGGTTCCCACTCATCATAAAGCTTTCTAGGGATAGAAACTTCCAACTCAAGTTTTTCTTCAAAAGATTTCATCAAAGCATCAACAATATGTTTAGTAAAAGCTTTATTTTGATTATAAGCATGATGACAATTCAACATGGATTGCAACAAGGAAATACAATCTATCGAAGAACAATTATCATAATTAAAGTCCTTGAAATCCAAACGAGTGGGTTCATTGCTACTTAAAGTTTTGACCTCTCCAATCCCACTTTTATCAATTTTGCATCAAGATCTATAAACTCCGAATCATTGGGACGCCTTCTAGCTAAAGTTGACTCATCTCCAGTCCCATCTTTATCAAGATTTATTTTAGAAAACAAAGATTCAATAGGAGTCACATCAATCACTTTAAGATTTTCATCATTATTTAAAGACTCCGGTTTAGCGGCCATCTTATTTACTAAAGTAGCTTGTTTATCAGAAATTTGGCCTACTAAATTTTCAAGATGAGTAAACTGAGATTTCAAACCATAAAGTTCCTTAGACATGTCATCAAGCTCTTTATTAATATACTCCATCATAGTTTTTTGTTCTTTAAGCTCGTTTCTAAAGAGATTATTATACTCAAATTGTAAAGTCATGAAACTTTTAGCATTACTTTCAATCTCTTCCAACTTCCTAAAATAAGGATCAAAGCTTTTGGGTTGAGCCATACGGGAAATCTAGCAAACAAAAAGCTAACGAAAAGACAAATGGAAGAAGGGCGAATAAAAAGGCAAAAAAAATTGTATCTTTTTGAAAATCGTTTTAGAAGTGGGGGAGAGGAAAACGAGAGGTAAATGGCGAATAATGTAATGCAAGAGATGAGAGTTTATGATGGGTACTTGGTAGGCTTGATGTAGACCTCCCCGGCAACGGCGCCAGAAATTCTTCCTGCTACTTCTTGAGCTTGCGTTGCTTTTTCCCTTGAAGAGGAAAGGGTGATGCAGCAAAGTAGAGATAAGTATTTCCCTCAGTTAGAGAACCAAGGTATCAATCCAATAGGAGGTACAAGCAAGTCTCCAATCTATGCACCTGCACAAACAATCAAACACTTGCACCGAACGCGATAAAGGGGTTGTCAATCCCTTCACGGTCAATTGCAATGGTGAGATCTGATAGAGATAGGTATAAAAGATTACTAAAAAGTAAAACTAAATAAATTGCAGCAAGGTATTTTTGGGTTTTTTTGGTTTATAGGTCTGAAAATATATGATGGAAAATAGACCCGGGGGCCATAGGTTTCACTAGAGGCTTCTCCCTTAAAGGCAAATAATACGGTGGGTGAACAAATTACTGTCAAGCAATTGATAGAAATGCGCAAAGTTATGACGATATCCAAGGCAATGATTATGCATATAGGCATCATGTCCGTGTAAAGTAAACCAAAATGATTCTGCATCTACTACTATTACTCCACACATCGACCGATATCCAGCATGCATCTAGAGTATTAAGTTCATAAAGAACGGAGTGACGCCTTAAGTAAGATGACTTGATGTAGAAGGATAAACTCAAGCAATATGATGAAAACCCTATCTTTTTATCCTTGATGGCAACAATACAATACGTGCCTCGCTACCCCTACTATGTCACTGGGTGAGGACACCACAAGATTGAACCCAAAACTAAGCACCTCTCCCATTGCAAGAAATACCAATATAGTTGGCCAAACCAAACCGATAATTCGAAGAGAAATACAAAGATATCTAATCATGCATATAAGAATTCAGAGGAGATTCAAATAATATTCATAGATAATCTGATCATACATCCACAATTCATCGGATCTCGACAAACACACCGCAAAAGAATATTACATCGGATAGAACTCCAAGAACATCAAGGAGAACATGGTATTGAAGATCGTAGAGAGAGAAGAAGCCATCTAGCTACTAGCTATGGACCCGTAGGTCTGAGGTAAACTACTCACGCTTCATGGGAAGGGTAATAGGGTTGATGTAGATGCCCTCCATGATCGAATCCCCCTCCGGCAGATCGCCGGAAAAGGCCCCAAGATGGGATCTCACGGGAATAGAAGGTTGCGGCGGCAGAAAAGTATTTTCGTGGATGCTTCTGAGGGTTTGGGAATATTTGGGAATTTATAGGCCGAAGAATAGGGTTAGGAGACCTCCGAGGGGGCCACAAGCCTTGGGGGCGCGCCCCTACGGCTTGTCGTCGCCTCATGGGTCTTCTGACTTCATCTCCAAGTCTCGCAGGTATCTTCTGGTCCAAGAAAAATCATCATAAAGTTTTATTCCGTTTGGACTCCGTTTGATATTCCTTTTCTGCGAAACTAAAAAGCAAGGAAAAAACAGAAACTGGCACTGGGCTCTGGTTTAATAAGTTAGTCCCAAAAATAATATAAAATAGCATATTAATGCATATAAAACATCCAAAACAGATAATATAATAGCATGGAACAATCAAAAATTATAGATACGTGGGAGACGTATCAGGCGTATCTGCCCCAGGGGGGTGGTAGAGCCCTTAACCACCCCCGAGAAGGGATTAGTGGCCGCGAGCTGGTCGTAAGGCGCCTGAAGCAGGTCAAAATACTCCACAGAGAGGACGTTGAGGCCGGCGCCGCCGTCGATGAGGGTCTTAGTGACCGCAACGTTGCTGATGGTGGGCGTGCACAACATGGGGAGCGCACCGGTGCCGACCGTGGTTTCAGGGTGATCCCTAGAGTCGAAGGTGATGTCGGTCTCAGGCGCCTCACGGCGTCGAGAGGCCTCATGCCCCGGCCAAGCAGTTCGCGCTTGAGGGAAGAGCTGCTTGACGTGGCAGCCTGAGGCGGGCACCTGCGACCTGCCGATGATGGACGCGACTGCGTGGGGCACCGGCGCCGCAAAGCGCGCAATGAATCGGCCGCGGAGCTCCTCCCAGGAAGACACTGAGGCCTCAGGGAGGCCGCGCAGCCAGGGGCGCGGCATCTCCGTGAGGGCCATAGGGGAGCAATTTTCCATGGCCTTGTCACCGCCACTCGCCGCCTGGATGGCCTGCGCGTACAGCCAGAGGAACTCCTCGGGGTCCACCACGCCGTCATACCGCGGGGGCAGCACCGGCCGGAACCTCTCCGGCCACTACACCCGCTGCAGTCTGGGAGTGAAGGCCAGATGGCCCACGACGCCCCCGTAGGTGCCCAGCAGCCAGGTCGGTGGTAAGTCACCCGCCATGGGAACCACGATGCGAGGGCGGAGTGCGGTTGGCGAGGAGGTGGAACTTCGACACGCCCCTACCTGGCGCACCAAATGTCGGATTCAGGGCTCCGCAGACCCAAGAAGTTCGAACTCTGGGGCGTGTGCGAAGATCTCAACCTCTCAAGTCTCAGGCTCGTCGCCCTACAGCCTAGCCTCGCCGGATGCATGCTCGAGCAGGAAAGAAGATGGACACGGCAGTTTACCCAGGTTTGGGCCACCTTGCGGTGTAAAACCCTACTCCTGCTTTGTGGTGGATTGGACTCACGAGGAGGTTGGAGGGTGAACTAGTACAGTGCGTGAGCTGCCTCGTGAGGGCTCAGGGGGTGAGAATGAGTCGCCCCCCTCTACGGTGTGGCTAACCTATATTTATAGTGGCCTCGGTCCTCTTCCCTCAAAACTTAGGCGGGAAGGGATCCCACAGTGGCCAATTCAAAAAGGGACAAGTAGTACATCTTATCCCGACGAAAGGTGGTCTTCGCCTGCAAAGCTTCTGGTCGTGACGCAGCGGTGGGCTCGGTGATGACATCCGTCCTACCGAGCTCGGGGTCTTGGTCCCATTGCACCGGAATGAAAACCTTTGGAGGCCTCCTTGGGAACCCACGTCCGTTCTTGCTCCCTTAGCACCGAAAGGGAAACTGCCTCCTCTCCGCCCGCTGGCACCCGCCTGGCCTTGGTCATCATGGCTCACGTCATCACAGCCTCGGGAGGCTGGGTACCTGCATAGAAATCTCCGCTCCTCGGGAGCAGCCTGGGGAGGCCGCTCCTCTGGAGGTCTTGGTGTCGTCCGCCTCACGAGACCGGGGGCCCTCGCGAGGGTCTTGTCTTGAAGCCCTTGCCGCTGGGCCATACCAGGCCATCGAAGGGGCCACGCCGTGGGCCGCAGGCAGGAATGTTTGGGTACCCTGGTTCCCAGAACACCGACACTCTCCCTCCTCAAGCTCCCGGAGGCCGACCCTGAAGATAAGAAGGCCAAGGCTAAGGAGGCAAAGCACAAGGGCCCCGCCGTGCTGGCAGCGGAGCCCGAGATGAAGCGTGGCCGCGACCACGATGAGCCCCCCAGGGGAAACCGCCCGTTCTGCATCTTCCACAACGTTCACATCCACAACACCAACGACTGCCAGGATGTAACATCCCAAATTTTCAATTTGGAATGTTATACATAGGTCATCATATGCATATCATATTTTATTTGCATTTTGTTTGTGATCCTAGAAATCTTAAGCAACTCAAGGACCCACGGAGAGAGTTGGGGATTTTATTTATTTTCATATTTGAATTTTTCTCAAATTTGAAAAGAGGATCATTTTGGTTTTAATAATTTTTCTCTCCAAAATATTTCCAATATAAAAAATAAAAGAGAGGAGATAAAATGACTTCTCCAAAATAAAAGAAATATTGGAGGAAAAATGTTAAAATCAAATAAATAATTTTATTTGGATTCTATTGCTATTTTATTTGAATTAGAAAAATATGCATTTTTGAAAATTGCATTTTAGGCCAGAAAAATGTTCACTTTGTTCTAAATATTTTATTTAGACGGTGAAAATTGTTTTTGGCATTTTTAGAATTTTTTTTATATTCTATTAGGATTTTTCTTTGGCGGAATTTATTTAAAAAAAAATTCCTAGACCGACTGGGCCGAAACCCAGCCGGCCCACTCCCGCGCGCCGCCTTCCTCGTCGCCGTGCCACGCACGGACGCCGAGGGGAGTCCGAGCCGGACTACACCCCGCGCCGGCCCCCTCCCCAAGCCAGCGCCGCCTCCCCTCCACCTATATATACTCCCGCCCCGACCCCGCTCCTCCCCACCCAGCCCCGCAACCACCGCCGCCTGCCAGCGCCGCCGCCGCCGCTGCCTTGCGCCGCCAACGCCGCTCGCGCTGCGCGCCGCCGCCGCCTGCCTGCGCCGCGCCGCCCCGCTGTCTGCGCCGACGCCCGCCGCCCCACCGCCTCGCAGTGCCGCGCCGCTGCCGGATCTCGTCGCCGCCGCCGCCGGATTTTCCCACCGAACCGGTATAACCGCCGTAAAACCACCCCGGTTTTTTTTCTAGTTTCAGTTTTTCTTTTTTTAGATCGATTTATTTTATTAGGTTAGTTTAATTAGCGAACGTTCGTTCGTTTAGATCTGTTAGTGAACGTTTTTCGTTCGTTAGTTTCTGTTAGCGAACATTCGTCCGTTAGTTTTTTCTTTTTCTGTTTATTTTTGCCAGGGACCTATCTGCGATTATTTTTATCGCAGATTAGCCCCTGATCTTCAAACCCTCGCAACTTTTCAACCGTTCATCCAAATCCAGTGAAACCAATGCCAAAATCTTCGTCTCGAACCCCTCTTTCTGGTTAATCAAGTTGAACATGGTTTTGAAAATTTAAAATTTGGTTTCAAGTAGATTTGAATTCTTAGTTCTTTTGACCGTAGTTTCAGTTCCGTAGCTCCGATTCGTTTGATTCTTTTTGCAAATCGAAGCTTTTCAGTTGAACTTTCAGATTTGATCTTTCTCATCTGAGTTTAACCCTTGCATCTATGCTTGAGTGCTTATGTATGCTATTGTTTGTTTGTGATAGAATTCCCAGAGTGCGAAGCGTGCTACTATGAGTCTCTAGGGTTTGCAGATCGTCAGCAAGGCGAGTAACACATTGATCATACTTCCTTATTACCCAGTTTTTATGCATTAGTTACAATCCTCAAACACTGCATGATTAGGATGTGATTAACTTGTGGGTATTGGGAAGTAGATGATGAGGTAGAACCTATTGCCCTTTATTATCAAACCTTGGGTGTTACTTCTACGTTATGCTTATACTGCTATGCTATGCTCGTAGACGTGGTTTGGTTGAGTGTATCCATGACAGATGTGAGATTATTTATAAACTAAGGGTTTATTTAAGGTGGCTACTTTAACACACGTCTGGGTGGAATGGTTTGGGGCACCCTGGGGATACCAGTGGCTTGCCCGGACACCTGGGGAATCCAGTGTTGTCCTAGGAGATCCCGGGGTTACCGAGTGATCATCCTATGGTTCGCCACCCAGGCTCAAAGGGATCATAAGATTATTCAAGCTAGAAACTTTCGTGTGCAGCCACAAGCCATTATGGGCTCTGGCATAGTTGAGTATGTTGTGTGACCTCTTTCAGTGGTAAACTAGCAGATGTAGGGGATGTAGGTGGTACGGTTTACCCGTCGAAAGAGTTAATGCTTCTGAAAGACTGTGTCTCGGTCATCCGTTTCTCAAACACCATGTAGTGCGAGAAATCCAACGGAGGAGATCGAGTGTTGTGGGGAAAAGTGCGCAAACCTCTGCAGAGTGTACAAACTAATCATGGTTAGCCGTGTCCCCGGTTATGGACATCTTGAGTATCTGGTTCTTGGATTATCATGTTGATCTCATCACTCTTAATTAATTTGATTGGGTTGTTAACTTTTAATTGGGATTGAGATGGGGTTACCAATCTCAATGTTTATCAACTACCATGATAGTTAAATAAAATATATTCCTTTGTTGTAGGAAAAAATTGGCTTTATGCAAAATTAAACTTAGAGCCTCCACCAGCCATATATGCATGTAGTGATAGGATTTACTTTGTTCATTGCTCTATAGTGTTATCTTGCCAGCATATTCCATGTGCTGACCCGTTTCAGGCTGCAACATATCATGTTGCAGACTTTTCAGACGAAGAGTAAGGTGCGCTAGGTCGTTATCGTGCACTCAGCTATGCCGTTGGAGTTGATGGACTCATTTACCTTCGATGCTTCCGCTGTTATCTTATTTAGATGGCCTTAAGCCATATTATTGTAATAAGTTCTCTTTTGAGACATTCGATGTAATAAGTGTGTGATTGCACTCTGTTATAAATCCTTCAAGTACTGTGTGTGTCAGCATTACCGATCCAGGAATGACACTTATGCATAGAGACTTCGATCCATTCGGGTCGGGTCGCTACACAGGAGCTCAGGGCGCTCCGCGAAGGGCGCCTTGGCCTCCGCCCCGAGCGTGGCGACCGCGGCTACGGCCGTGGGGGAGGCTGTGGCAGAGGCCGCTGGGACAACCGTGACCCTTGTCAGGACTGGCGCGACTAGCCTCGCGACGGCCCTTGGCATGATCAGCCTCGTGAGGACCGTCCTCAGGGCAATGCCGGTCTCCCTCCGCTACCGCCACCGCCAAGGAGAAATGACGACAACCGGCAGGATGATGGGGCTGGGGGCTTCCAGGAACCCCGTGCAATCGCTTGCATCCTGGGTGGTGCCTAGGCCCCTTCTTCGAACCGCATCTTCAAGCAGTTCTCTCGCGAGGTGAACGCAACCCTCCCAAAGCTCAAGGCCTCGTGTCCCCTCAGGTGGTCGCAATAAGCGATCACCTTCGACTCCAAAGACCACCTCAAGTGCTCGGCCGCCCCAGGCGCACTCCCCATGCTCTGCACGCCCACCATCAGCAACGTCCTCGTCACCAAGACCCTCATCGATGGTCGCACTGGGCTCAATGTCCTCTCTGTGGAAACATTCGACATGCTCCAAGTTCCTTATGACTAGCTCCTGCCCACCAAGCCCTTCTCAGGAGTGACCGATGGCTCCACCACACCCATAGGGCAGGTGCGCCTTCCCATCACCTTCGGCAAGCGCGATAGCAACCACAGCAAGCTCATCGACTACAATGTCACCCACATCGAGCTCCCGTACAATGCCATCCTCGGGTACCCAGCCCTCGCCAAGTTCATGGAAGCAACTCACCACGGCTACAATGTCCTCAAGATGCCAGGGTGCAGCGGCATCATCACGGTTGCCTGTGATGAGAAGGTTGTGGTATGCTCCCTTGAGCGTGCCTACCATGCCACTGCGGCCGAAAACTCTGATGATGAGGGTGGCATCCTGCCTCCTGAGGCCATCCTTGCGAAGAAGAAATAGCTCCTCCCCAAGGGTCCTTCGGAGCCCAAGAAGCCCTCTGGCGGTGCCTCAGGCTCCGCGCCTACTGCCGGGGCGCCTCTTCCTCCCGCATAGGAACACGCGCCCGGCACTTCCCTCAGGACAGGCTCGGGGGGTTCCGTCTGGAGAGCTTCCGACCTGACCGGTGCGACGAGGGAGGTGCTCGGGCACCACTTGGAGGCGTGCCTTGATGCGCGCCCCCCATGAGCAAGGAGCAAGGCGCGAGGCGCCAGGGACGTGGGAATTCATCACCAAGGCGATCGAAGAGCTTCAGGAGGCGCAGGCCATGCATGGCGAGCGTCACCCTGTGCCACCCCGCGCAGCTGCCGCCCCCGACACGGGTGGCGAGCCGCACGTCTGCGTCAACATCCCTGGGCTCAACAGGGCCGCTTTAGAGGATCTCTTCTGGCCATCGCGTGTCGGCCGGAGTGGGGGCTACCCCTGCAACTACGTCCGCATGCCGTTCGGCCTGCTGAACGTGGGCGCCTCATACCAGCGCCTGGCGCAGCGGGCTATGGCGTCTCACGAGGCCAGGCGCTTGGCGGTCACGTCTCAGGAGGTCCCAGATCCTTGCGAGCCCCCTGGGCCTCATGAGCCTCCCAGGCCTCCGGAGCCGCCCAGCTCATGAGGAGCTATCTTCACGGCATGCATCTTCAGCTACCCCGACGCTTCTACAACACCGGTGCCAGGTGACTTTTTGGTTTGTTCAGTTGAGGGCGCCCCTCGGGCTGCATTATCCTCAACCTGTTAGGGCCCGCCCCTGCAGCTGTATCGTTTTGCGCATGTATCAGAACTGGCTTTGCCATTTATGAATTTCCTAAGTATTTCAACCTGCGTGTCGGTGCTTCACCACCATGAATGTCGCCGCGCCATCACAACCCCGCCCTCGACCGCCTCATGATTAAGGGCTGGCACGACGTCTGTGCTCGGGTCCGTCCCTGCAGCATTGATAAATCCAAGCGACCGAGATCTGTCTCGCGGGCCAGCTCCCGTGCACGTCACCTCCCGGGGTCCTTGGTGCCTTGTCCTCGCATGAGTTAATCGGGAGCGGGTGAGTAAGGGAGCACGGCCCAGTTCGTCCAACTGCAGTTCAGTGCTGCGCCGTCGCGGGAGCCGTGCGCCAGATGTTTTTCCTTAGGATTGTTGCATGAGAAGACTAGGCATGGCATCTGTGCTCGGGCCCATCCCTTCAGCGTCGATAAACCCAAGCGGCTGATCTCTGTCTGGCGGGCCGGTCCCGTTCACGTCACCTCCTGGGGTCCTTGGTGTTCGGCCTTCTCATGCAATGGCCTCTCGAGGTTCATTCGGTGCAGGTTACCCCACCACATAGGTTTTGTAAGCGTGATCCACGCCAGAAGATTCAGGCGCAACCCGCTTGAGGTAAGGCCTCGTGAGTCCCGCGCTGGCTCACGGGTGCCCAGGTACACCTCCTCCAGTTCTGCCGTGCCAGTCACGCGTACGAACGAAATTGGGCTGTACACGTCTGGAGTCTCTAACACAGAGCTCCCATCCCACGCCAAGTGGAAGCCCATGCTCCGCGCTGGAGGATGACACGGTCCAGCAATGACTATGTCCATGCCCAAGTGGAAGCCCCATGCTTCGTGCTGGCGGACGACACAGTCCAACAATGACTATGCCCACGCCCAAGTGGAAGCCCCATGCTCCGCACTGGCGGACGACATGGTCGAGCAGCGACTATGCCCATGCCCAAGTGGAAGCCCCATGCTCCGCGCTGGTGGATAAACAACTGAGGGCGCCCTGGTGGACGCACTAACCTCAGGATAGCCTTTCGGCTCGTCACACGGCCCCATCATGCAGCATTCCCCTAGGAGGCACGCGCGAGGGGGCTGGACACGGGGGCTATGCTCAAGACAAGCTCGGGCACACGCCACCTCACACCTGGTCTTCTCGCACCCCTCCTAGGCGAAGGAAGGGTATGGAGGACTCCGGACTAACCTCGCCACTGCCCATGTTTCCTTCATGAGGGCTGCTCGCACGTCAAGGGGGACCCCTGAGCATCATGACTCAGGGGCCTCACTAGTCACATAGCCCCTCGCCCCTTGGTGTCGTCCCGGTGATCCGGACGCCCCAACGGCAGTCGAGGTATGCGCAGGGCTGGGCCCTACCGACGCAGAGCGCAAAGCAAACAAGAAGGAAACCAAGCACGAAAAGGAAATCACGAAGTCCTAATAGTTGTTACATGCACCAAATATTCTCAAATTCAAACAAAGTCTTACGCCTCCACGAGGCACGGTGAATGTCGCAGGATAAAATCTAGGTGGAAGGGCCATCATCGCCATGACCGTCGTCGCCACCCATCCTAGTCGTGAGGAGCCCGTCGTCGACATCGCTGCCACCATCGTCGCCACCGATGACCTCCACCGCCAGATGCTCGGTGTCAGGAATGTAGGTGAAATTCTTTAGCAATGCGTCCATGTGGTCCTTCACAGCGGCCGCTGTGGTCGCGCGGGACTCAGGAGTAACCACGTGGATCACCATGTTGAAGTCGAAGCCCAGATCCTGGAGGTAGAGATGGCTGAAGACGCGCGTCGCAGCTGCAGTAAAGACCGAGTGACACTCCTCCAAGATGGAGTCCACCTTAGCGGCAGTGCCCTCAAGCGCTTCGGCAAGCTTGGAGGAGAGCCCTGCAAACCCTCCCTCAGGAGCTGCCAGCGGCTCCTCGAATTCTCCCCTGCAGATGGACTGTAGCGCCTGACGAGACCTGAGCTTGAAGGAGGGGAAGGCGTCGCGCTCTGCGGCCGCCTTCTCCTCAGCGGCGGCGAGGGTCTTCTCCCGATCATCTAGCCGGGCTGTCGCCTCGGAGACGCGCTGGGCGTGGGATGACTGGGCCTCGACCACCTCCTCCTTCAGCTTGGCCAGGCGCTCGCGCTCCACTGACTAATCAACGGTCACCTGGGCCAGCTTGGAGTCGCGATCGGCGAGCTTTGCCTTGCGGGCCCTGAGGTCTTCCTCCCGCTAGTGGAGCTGCTGCACGCGCGTGTCTTGTTCCTCCTGAAGGGCCTTCTAATTGGCCTCCGCCTCGTCGCGATGCCTCTCGATAGATGCCGCGCTGGCCAGCGCCGCATCGTGAGCCTCCTTGGCTTCAGTGGACTCCTTCATACCCTCTGCGGTGACAGCCTCCGCCCGGCACCAGGCCGTTCTGGTGGATGCGTCGGCCTGGAGCCACCCCGAGAGGAGCCCAAGGCGCTCCCTCGCGAGGCACCTGTCGGCGTCTTGAAGATCGGCCCGGATCCGTCCAAGCGCGGTGTAAGCCTCATCCAAGGCTCCGGGCCGGATCAGGGGGCCACAGTCCATGAGCGCGAGGGCCTGGAGAGGGGGCGGTGTTGGCACGTCGACTGGAGCTGTGGCCAAGGAAGGGGCAGCGTGGCTGGCTTGGGGCACCGGAGGCCCTAGGCTCCCCTCGGGCACCACAAGGGCGGACGGCTCCGTAGGCTGCTGACCCACGAGGGCTGGCTCCTCCTGAGGCCGCATCGCTGTGTCCTCAAGGGCCGCCCCCTCCACCAGCACCGAGGTTGTCGCGGCCGTGACGAGGAGTGTCACCTCGTGGACCCCCGCGGCTTCGGCAGTCGGTTCCCCAAGCGGTGCTGGCAAAGCACCAGGGGCTGGCGGCGTGCCCTTGTGCCCTGGTGCGGTGCTGCGCGAGCGCCCAAGAATGGCACTTTGTTGGCGTGAAGCACTCCCGCGACCGCCGCGACCGCAACAAGGGGCCAATGGTGCCCTCAGGGCAGGGGACTCCTTTGGCTTGGTGCTCGCCTTCTTCTTCTTCGCCTTGTCGCCACACCTGGTCATCATGAAGGGGGATGCTGTGAGCATAACTGCGATCTATGCTTAACCCAGGGGCAAGGTAGGTTACTTACTCCTCAGGGTCGATCCACTTCCTCTTCTTCTCCTTCTTGGCGAGGGATGAGATGCCCCCGCCCTTCTTCGGCGTGACCTTGGTCGCGCCCAGGAGGCGGTCGGGGTGCTCCTCGACAAACCCCGGCGCGGCGCTGTTGCCTGGAGGAGTGAGGAGATCGACCTGAGGGGTCATGGCCGGTGGGGCCACATCCGCCTCAGCAGGGGCCGCCCTGTCCCCTGTTCGCGGTTCGGGCGGGGATGGGACCGACGTCTGGATTGCCCCGCCGAAGCTTGCGGAGCCCTCCGGAGGGGGCGCAGCCGCACTTTTCTTCGGGGTCGCCCAGCCCAATGCTTGTGTGGTCCGTGGCATAGGCCTGGACCTCCCAAGGACCCTGGTGGAGTGCGGGGAGTCCATGACCGGGGGCTCGTCGGTGTCGTCGTCATCTTCGAGGTTGCGGAGGAGCTCGCTCTGCGACGGAGGGGCCACCTTGTCTAGGTCATCATCTTGGGTCTCCTCCGAGTCCTCTTCCCCGCCGCTATCGCTGGAGGACACCGGCACGGGGGAGTTGGGGAGCTCGGACAGCATGAGCCCCAGCTCGTTGAAGACGGGCATGGCGGCGACGAGCTCATCCCTGTCATCACGACGGTACAGCGGGGTTTAGGCCTCGGGGAGGTCCCCCGGGTCGCCATTTAGCAAGGCGACCATGGCCTTGTCTAGCTCTTCGTCCGTCAGGCTGGCAGGGCGCAGCCTCGTGTCGTCCTGCGTGCCCCGGAATTCCCACAAGGGCCGCGTGTGCGACTGGAGCGGCGCTAGGCGTTGCGTCAAGAACTCCTTCACGAGCATTCCCCTCGTCAGCCGCTTGTCCTCCATGGCCGAGGTCATCTTCCTCAAGACAGGCTCTGCCCGAGGGTCGGTGAGCTTCGCATGGCCCCACCTCTCGAGCCGCTCGGGCAGCTCTATCGGCAGCTCCAGCTACGGGTTGAGACCCTTGGTGTCCAGGAAGACCCAGCGGTGCCGGAAGCCCTCCACCTTCTTCCTGGCCTTCAAGAGGACATTCCCCTTGTGGACCGCCACGAAGGACACGCAAGCAGAGCACTGCGTCCGGTCGTGCAGCCGCAAGCTGAAAAAATGGCGGAGGAGCGCCACAGAGGGCCTCACGCCCACAAAGGCCTCACAGTAAAAGGCAAAGATGGACATGAGAAGATGGAGTTGGGCTGAAGATGAAGGGCCTAGATCTTGTAGTGGGCGAGGACGGCGCAGAAGAATTCCGAGAGGGGCGGAACAAGCCCCGCGAAGATGTTGTGGAGGAAGAAGGGATAAATTGTCCGCGCCAAGGAACTCCGCTCGGCGGAGCCAGCCCAGATCACGGTTTCACCTCACCGTTGTCCTTGCTTGCCGTTTGTGGGAGCATGGGGTTGAGATGCCCCTCCTCGATGATGGAGGACACGTCCAGTGCTGGCAAAGGAGAGGAGGAGGTCACGGCCTGGACCGCGGGCTTCGACTTCCCGAGCGCCATTCGTGGGGTTGCCGATGTCGGAGAAGGAGGAGGAAGGGAGCAGAGTTGCGATTGGATCTTGAGAAGCTTTCGGTTGGAGAAGGGGATCTGGGGCAAGGCGAAGGTGAGCAATGATGGCCCTGCGGCATGCGCCAGTCTTTTGTCAGCGTGGGGCAGTTGCCGAGGCGACGTGAGGGAGCGGAGGCGTCCGCATCCCGTTGTGCGCCATGCGTCGAGCCTGGCCCGCAGGCGATTGGGGGCCCGCGGCGCTTTGCCCTCCTCTCCTTGGCTTCACCTCGAAGCTAGGCCAAGTGCGCCTTGGGCCTGGGGGCTA
Source organism: Thinopyrum elongatum (assembly GCA_011799875.1). Taxonomy (NCBI): domain Eukaryota; kingdom Viridiplantae; phylum Streptophyta; class Magnoliopsida; order Poales; family Poaceae; genus Thinopyrum; species Thinopyrum elongatum. Next base: position 227,609,760 of record CM022299.1, read on the forward strand.
CTATCGGCGTTCTGGGATCGGGGGTACCCAGATCTGCCTGCCTACGGCCCAGCGCTTGGGCCCATCGACGGCCCTGTTCGGCCCAACTACAACGAGTCCAAGACAAGATCCTCGTGAGGGCCCAAGCCTCATGAGGCGAACGACACCAAGACCTACAGAGGAGTGCCCTCCCTAGGTTGCCTCCCGAGGGGCGGAGACTTCTATGTAGGTACCCAGCCTCACAAGGCTGCTATGACGCAAGCCATGACGACCGAGGCCAGGTGGGCGCCAGCGGGCGCAGAGGAGACAGTTTCCCCTTTGGTGCTAGGGGAGCAAGGACATACGCGGGTTCCCAAGGAATCCCCCAAAGCTTTCCATTTCGGTGCAACAAGACCAAGACCACGAGCTCGGCAGGACGGATTTCATCACCGAGCCCACCTCTGCATCACGACCAGAAGCTTTGCAGGCGAAGACTACCTTTCGTCAGGATTACATGTACTTCTTGTCCCCTTTCAAATTGGCCATTATGGGATCCCTTCCTGCCTAAGTTTTGAGGGAAGAGGACCAAGTCCACTATAAGTATAGGCTAGCCACCACCGTAGAGAGGGATCCCGGATCGGACCCTTGACCACTCCATCCACATCACTTGAGCCCTCGTGAGGCCGCTCATCCACTGTACTAGTTCATCCTCAGCCTCCTCGTGAGGCCAATCCACCACAAAGTAGGAGTAGGGTTTTACACCACAAGGTGGCCTGAACCTGGGTAAACTACCATGTTCATCTTCTTCTTCCCCGCTCACGCGAACTCGGAGAGGCTAGGTTGTGGGGTGGTGAGCTTGAGACTTGGGCTGGTTAAGATCTTCGCACACGCCCCAGAGTTCAAACCTTCTTGGGTCTGCGGAGCCCTGAATCCAACAAATTTCATATTTTTTCGACGCTCCAGTGATTTTTAACAATTCTGTTACTAGGTGCAAAAGTTTCTATTTTTGCACAGAATCAAGTCAACTGTCATCCACACTATCCCAAAGGCTTTACGTGGCACTTTATTGAAATAAAAGCTATAAAACATGATTACTATTGTATCTTAATCATGTGAACACACAAAAACAGTAGGGGTAAATGTTGGTTTGTCTCCCAACAAGCGCTTTTCTTTAATGCCTTTTTAGCTAGGAACGATGATTTAAATGATGCTCACATAAAAGATAAGAATTCAAACATAACAGGAGCATCATGAATCACATGACAAGCACATTTAAGTCTAACACACTTCCTATGCATAGGGATTTTGTGAGCAAACAATTTATGGGAACAAGAATCAACTAGCATAGGAAGGCAAAACAAGCATGACTTCAAAACTTTCAACACATAGAGAGGAAACTTGATATTATTGAGATATGTAAAAGCATATGTTCCTCTCTCATAATAATTTTCAGTAGCATCATGAATGAATTCAACAATATATAGCTATCACATAAAGCATTCTTTTCATGATCCATAAGCATAGAAATTTTATTACTCTCCACATCAGCAATTTTATTCTCATTCATAATAGTGGGAGTATCATATGAAACTCAAATACTATAAATTGTCTCCACATTAAAAGAGTAATGTTCAGAAAAAGGGTAATCATAATTATGACAAGTTTTATAAATATAATCATCACTACTTTTTATAACATAAGTATCATCGCAATAATCATCATAAGTTGCAACTTTGTTCTCATCATAGTCAATTGAAACCTCTTCCAGAATAATGGAATTATTACTAAATAAAGTCATGACCTCTCCAAATCCAATTTTATCATTATAATAAGATTCAACAACCTCCAAAATAGTGGGATAAATATCATCTAAGGTTGACACACTTCCAAGCCCACTTTCATAAATATTGCAATCATCATAAATAGGAGGCATGCAATCATCATAATAAATTTGATCATTCAAAGTAGGGGGACTAAAATATCATCTTAATTAAGCATAACATCCCCAAGCTTGGGATAAACATTAATTGTAGCAAATAAATTCTCAAACATGTCATTCTGATCAAACATAGCATCCCCAAGCTTGTGGCTTGGCATATGATAAGCATAATCGCTCTCATCATTAATAGTATGAATAGCACCAATAGCATAACAATTATTATCATCATAATTTCCCAAGTTGGTGCCAAAAAGATTTTCAAGATTATAAGAAGTATCATTATCTTCCCAATTATAATCACCACACCAAGCAATAGGCATAAAAAATCATCATCAATAGTTCTTTCGGACATTGTGCCATAAGACAAAGAAGTAATATCATCATCAAGTGCATCATCCTCCACAATTATTTTTGATTCATTTTCATGAGGCACAACAATAATAGGAGCAACATCATTTGGGAGAGATACCTTTTTACCTCTACCTTTTTCTTCTTTTCTTCTTCTTCTTCGCCATATCATGTGTGGGTTTAATCAATTTTTCCAAGCTTCTTATTGACGAGATTAGTTGAATAGGGAGCTCCTCCTCATCACCTGTTTCATCATGGGAGACAATAGGAGGGAAAGTAGAATTCTTTACCCTTTCATTCACTACAAGAAATATGTCAACTTGTGACCTTCTATCAGTGATCCTGAAAGAAATGGTCGTAAATCTACAGTCATTTGGGACCAATTGGTTGTAAGCTGTTCGGGGGGCTCCAAACCCTAAACCATAACGACCATTTTGGTCAGAAAGGTCGTAATTTCCTTACAGGAAATGGTCGTAAAGCAGACAACATTGGTCCGCTGCCTTATTTCTAACTAATCACGACCAATATAGATGGTCATAGCCTTGTAAATTGTGGTGCATTGCTATGACTAGGCGCCACCTCATCAGTTTTGCCTATGTGTCATGTCCATGTGTCAATTTTTGCCCTAGGTTGTGAAGCAGCCTATATTTCTGTCATTCCCAAAATTCCCAAAAATTTGGGCACTCTTTACTATCCAAATCATTTCCTCATGACAAAAATTAGCTCCATTTGCCTAGTAAATCTTCCTCAGCAAATTTCCAAAGTTTTTGTTCATCTAGAACCGTTGTGAAGGAAGTACTAGCTAGGCATATCCTAATGAGTTGAATTTTTGCCACATCTTCTATATGCCCAAATCGTAGCTCTCCACAAAATGTGAGCCCCATCTAACAATCCATGTGAGCTCATCATCCAATCTTTGTTTCTGGTAATATTTTCAGTTTGTGAAGCAACTATATTTTATATTAATTTATAGTTGCTGAAATTTACCAGGACATGACCCTGCCCACAGAACCTCCCTCCACCAAATTTTAGCTCATTTAATCTAGCCAATTTCCCTTAATATTTTTCCCAATTTTCTGTTCAGTGGAGAGCACTGTGAAGGAAGTACCATTTTAATCTATAATACCTAAATAGTTCATCCCCACTAATCTATTTCTCTTTACATGCAGCCTATCCACCTCAGCGGCCTTGCCACATCATCAGTTACTTTTAATTATTTTGATCATGCAGCTCACCACGTCAGCATAAAAGAATCATGTTTTTTCATGTGATTCGACTGCCTGAGAAGCGAAAACATCAACCGGTAAGAAGCCCATTAGAAGCCCATCGCTCCATCTCTTTGCATCTTTTCTGTTTCCACCTCCCCGTACGCATCCATTATCTCATCCTCTATTCCCCATTCCCCCACCCAAAGCATCAATGCATCAGCGCTCTCCTCCCCTCCCCTCCCCAAGCAGTTCTCCATCACACAGGACCAGCAACAACGCCGGTGCTCCAGTTTGACACGAGGTACATGGCCTGAGCCATCCCACTGTCGACGACACCCACCTCCACACGAAGCGCAGCCTGACAGCAACATCGCCGCGCTCCCCGGCGTGCGTGTGCCCTCCGGCGTATCCACCCGCCACACGGCTGAATATTCCGACGACATCGGCGGCGAATAGCAAGATATCGGTGTGGCGGCAATGTCTACGCGGTATGGTCTATGAAAATTGGCCCCTACGCCTCTGTCTGTGTCCGCGGCTGAGATGGCCCACGTCCATGGCTGCTCACGGCACGTGTCCTGGCGGCACTCGGCCCTTCACTGCTCCCGACGAGGCCAGTCCCATGGCATGGCTGCTGATGGTAGTGATGATGCATGGCCCGGCGCGACGACATCTGACCCCTGCCACCGTTGCAATGATGGATGACCCCTTTTTTGCAACCAAGCTCTCCCGAAAAGGTGAGGAGGGAAATGGTATTTGTTTCTGTTGCATCGTTGGAAGATTTGATCCAAGATTTGTCAGGTGTTGAATCGTAATAATCTAGAGTTCGATAAGGTTAGAGAGATCCCAGAATTTATTTTGCTGAAGGTGTTTTGTTCAAAGATTTCGCCATGGTATTTTGGACGACGTCAACATTTAATCAGAAGAAGATTCTTGCATTGGGCTGCTAATAAGAGGTAGTACGTAGCATACTTTTCAATGTAGTAATTCATGCAATTGGTTGAATACCTTTATTTTGGAGACTATCACCAGTCAAAATGCATGGTGTGGTCCTTCAGGTTCAGGGCATTAGGTGGCGTGTAATTCATGTATGTTGCCTGCAAGTGAGGGTGCTGGCCGAGCTGGTACAGGAGACAGTTCCACTATTCGTACCACCTGATCGCATTATCAAGCTTACATTATGGTACTAATCAGTGACCATCACCTACATGATTTGGTTACTGACTGACAGGCTGATTGCAGACCAAGCCCAGGTGGAAGAAGGGGACCAAGGTCACGTTCGAGGGCATGGGTTCAGTTTTCTTCTTCTCATTAGACGAAATCAGCATATGCACCTAAGGCCTTAGCTATTTTACCATTATTTCTTCCACCTTTTTTTTTGTAGAAATCCATGAAGGGCGATTCATGTCACATATGAGCATCCCTGTACTTAAAAAATTAGATTATCATGTATATCCCGAAGATTCATTTATATTTGGCTCCCATGGACGGTTAACCATTGTGAAGTTTATATTGTGAGATATAATAGTGTAAGGATTTTTCTATACATGGTTGGTTTTCCAAATACTAAGCATGCTTAAATTGCTTTGAGAGGTATGTTATTCTGAACTCTGAAGCCCTCTTAATGGAATCTTTTTATTGGAAGAATTACGTATATACTTTTGTTAAGCATGTTTCCCATTCTCTTCCATTTCATAAAATACTTCTTAATTTGACTTGATATATATGTTCTTTCAGGAGGGAGGGAGGTTTATATGTTATGTCTTCACAATGTTAGCTGCACCTGCATGGCTATAGAGTATTAGTATCTCAGTTCATTATCTTCTGATAATGATGTTTTCAAATAATTTGCAATCTCCATTGCTGATAGTAGGATTTGTAACTAGGTATCATTGAGGTACTAAAATGATATTGTTTTTAATCTGATGGTGTCTTAAGTTACCATGCAAAGATTTGTAGGCAGTAGTCACTTCATGTTATATTTGTTTTGCAACCTGCAGATTATGTTTGTCCTTCTCAAGTTATGTTTCCATGCTAAATCCAGCAAAGGGCTATAGTTTCTCTTTTAGGTATTCATGTTATCAATATATTTGGCTTATTTGAGTCCAAGCAAAAAGAAACTGATTTGCCAAGTTCATTCTTCATTAAGTTGTTGTACTATTGAGCCAAAACCAGATAAGCAAGAAACAGTTTAGGGCCACTGATTTTATGTATGGATTTGGTTCACATATATTTCAGGGGGGAAATTGCATAACAAGAAACTCCGTTTGATCATTATAGACGCAACTATTTCTTTGAGCTTTGTAAACAACTAATTTTGTTGATCGTCCAGGAGCTATACTTTAGTTTTGATTGCACAAGATAGCAACCTACTCAATATTGTCAAAATAATCTCATTCACACTTCATGCAATCTCTTAAAAATTATTAACCAAACATCCCACAACAACGCGCGGGGTTTCATATAGTTTATCCAAATGGTATGAAATATTTACAGTGCCTTCATATGCCCAAATTATCCTCCTCCTCCAAATTTCATCTCAATCCATTCATTCATTTGAGCCCAGCTTCAACATTCATATTTCTGTCCAGTGTGGTACTTTGCAAAGCAAGTGACATCTAGGCTCCTCCATTTGAGCTGCAAATTTGCCCTGACAGTCTCCTTAGTAGATGATCATCCTTGGCCAAAACTCAGGCCCATTGGCCATGTGCATTTTCCCCACCACTAATCAAACACTTCGCTGCTAATTCATGTTTGAGCTTAGTTCAGTCTACTCGTGAGATTCTTCTATTCCCTTCTTTTTCCTAACACCTACTGGGGGAGTTCCCAACCCGCTAGACATGTCTAGGCCGCCCAGAACGCGTGGCAACACCACGGTCACGCGGTGACCACGCGGCGGGCATGCCAGTTTACGCGCTCTAGAGCTGGGGCCCTCGGCCACCGTCCAAACCTCGACGTATCGCCACCACACCATGTATCTCTGATTAAATATATACTTATGTACCTAGAAATGATTTTTGGAAAAATAAAGAGCAAACTATAAGGCAGCTGCAGTTCAAATTTGACCCGCTTCGTACTGAATCGGCGGGAATTTGTCTTTTTCATGAGAGGTGGATCAAAGCTTTTGACACCCAACCATTTGTTCAATTATGAATTAAATATGGCCTAGTATTTTAGAAAATTGATTTGGTCCAATTTTGCAACAAATATATGGTAGGTCCTTCACAAAAAAACTCATTTTGGGCACTCGAAAAATGGAAAAGGAAATTTCCGTCCAAAGAAAATGAAAACTTCCTTAGGAAACATTGTTTACCATTCCAAGATGCACCCTTGTGCACAATATTAGATCATTTGAACAAACTATGCCATGAATATGGCCATAAGATTAATCATTTGGCTTGAAAGCCATGAATCTTCACACATGATAGCTCATTTCTAAGAATATTTTTTAAAATAATTGCCGTATTGCAAGATTATTTTTTTCCCGGTAACTTGGTCACATATAATGACACAATGAGAAGGTTTTCCAATTTTTTGATTATTTTTTGATGCCCGTTTCAAAATGTGGTCAAAACTGCGGGCATGACCATTCCTAGCTAGTGGTTGAATCTTGGAAAACTTTTGGTGTTTCTCTGATTAAATAGATACTTATTTACCTAGAAATGATTTTTGGAAAAAATAAAGAGCAAACTATGAGGCAGCTACAGTTCAAATTTGACCCGCTTCCTACTGAATCGGCAGAAATTTGTCTTTTCACGAGAGGTGGATCAAAACTTTTGACACCCAACCATTTGGTAAATTGTACATTAAATATGGCCTACTATTTTATAAAATTGATTTGGTCCAATTTTGCAATAAATATATGGTAGGTCCTTCACAAAAAAACTCATTTTGAGCACTCGAATAATGGAAAATTAATTTTTCATGCAAAGAAAATAAAAACTTCCTTTGTCAACATTGTTTTACAATTCAAGATGCACCCTTGTGTAAAATATTAGATCATTTGAACAAACTATGTGATGAATGTGGCCATAAGATTGATCACTTGACTTGAAAGCCATGTATCTTCACACATGATAGCTCATTTCTGAGAACACTTTTTTGAACTAATTTCCATATTATGAGTTTATTATTTTTCATGGTAACTTGGTCACATATAATGACACAATGCAAACATTTTCCAATTTTTTGATTTTTTTTGAATTTTTCATGCCCATTTCAAAATGCGGTCAAAACGGCGGGCATGACGGTTCCTAGCAAGTGGTTGAATCTTGGAAAACTTTTGGTGTTTCTCTGATTAAATAGATACTTATGTACCTAGAAATTATTTTTGGAAAAAATAAAGGGCAAACTATGAGGCAGCTGCAGTTCAAATTTGACCTGCTTCCTACTAAATTGGTGGAAATTTGTCTTTTTCACGAGATGTGGATCAAAACTTTTTACACCCAACCATTTGGTCAATTCTACAATAAATATGGCCTAGTGTTTTATAAAATTGGTTTGGTCCAATTTTGCAACAAATATATGGTAGGTCCTTCACAAAAAAACTTATTTTGGGCACTCGAAAAATGGAAAATTGATTTTTCGTGCAAAGAAAATAAAAACTCCCTTTGTCAATATCGTTTGCCAATCGAAGATGTAAACTTGTGCAAAACATGGTATCATTTGAACAAATATTTGGTAGGTCTTTTACAAAAAAAATCATTTTGAGCGCTGAAAAATGGAAAATGATTTTTTCGTGAAAAAACTTATCTTTAATTGATTACGACCAATTTAGATGGTCATAGGATCTTCAAATTGTTTGTTGCGTTCTGATTGGTCCATGGGCATATCACGCGGATCATGCATCAAAGACCGTCGGATGCTCCAGATCCAACGGTAGCCCTCGCCCCCTCGCCCTCTCACCCACGTAGCCCTAACACAGCCCCACGCCCCCACTCCCCACCGTTCCACTCCCCACCTTCTCTCCCGCAAACGCACCCGCTCACCAAAACCCTAGCCGCCGCCCCCGCACCATGACCGGCCTTCACCCCTGCATCGACGGCGAGGAGCCCGAGTCCCAACGCTTCCCCGCCCTTAAGTCCCCACCCCCCGCCTCCTTTCTTTCTTTCTCTCCCTCGATCCCCTTCCTTCTAGAGAAAGCCACTCCTCTTCCCTGCACTGACCCTCCCCAAATCCTAGGCCACCAGGTAGGCCCCTCCGCCGCGCCTCGCCGGACTCCGGCCGCCGCGCCTCGCCAGCCAAGCACAGGCCCACCCGTCTCCTCCTCGCCCGCCCGCCCGCCTGGGCAATGGCCGCCTGACCAGGCCGCCGGGGCGAGAGAGACGACCGAGCATGGGCCGAGGGCGGCAATGAGCTCATCGGCTTCCAGGAGGGAGGCGACAAGGAGCGGAGAGCTCGGGCGGACGTGCGGCGGGGAGGGCCCTCCCCCGAGGCCGACCCCGCCCACAAAGGCGCCGAGCGGGGAGCTGCTGCTGCTGAAGGGCGGTGCCGATGCCGCGGCAGCTGTGGCGGCGATGCGTCATGAGGGTTGGATGGTGCGGTACGGGCGGCGAAAGATCGGGAGATCCTTCTTCCACACCCGCTACTTTGTGCTCGACAACCAGCTCCTATCCTACTACAAGAAGCAGCCCAAGGATAGCATGGTAGGTGCTCTTGAGCTTCAGAGCTCCATACTGTCCAGTTATTAGCTTGTCGGAGTTGTTGTGGTCGTGATCCACCTTCCGGGGATTCAGTTATCTGCGGGCCGAGTCTGTTATTGTCGACTGATTGCTGTTGGTTCTGTTAGTCGAGGTTGATTAGAGTCGATTGTAGATTAATGTCTCTCAATTATGCATGTATTTTCGAGTAGATCTGTCGATTGGGATGCGATTGCTGTTGGTTTGGTCCATCTATCTGCTGGTTGTTGATAAATCCTCACAATATTCTTGGATTTACGATTTTATACCGCTCGTATTACACCTGCAATTTGCTGCTAACCTTGTTGCTGTAGCTGTGCATCGATTCTACTCTGATGATATTATTGTTGACTTTTTACTTCATATTGCTCCCACCAGGCTAAAGATTGCTTCTATATATTTCTGTTGAGTTCTTCTAAAATTCAGCACTGCATACTCTGAAATCCGTTAGCATAGTCTAGAGGATTCTTTGTACTGTGGCCTCGTTTATCTATAGTTTGACGTATTATAGATGTCTACTATTCTTGTGGTTTCGGCCTTGTATCTACTTGTTTAGTCTTTTGATTCAACTCTTAAATACATGTAGGTTTGAAGATATTACTGTTAATACGTCCATGGCTTGGTCAGCTTGTTCCCGTTGCTCCCCGCTCAGAGAAGGGATTCAGTTTTGAATAGGGGTGAGAAGATGTGGGGCGTCAGTTAGTCCACCATCTCTTGGTTATTCAGCTGATTTGCCATTGTGACAAGGTTTCCATGTATTTTTTACATGTGTATCTGATACCAGTTTTGACAATTTGTTCAAAGCCAAAAGAGACCAGAATAATGTTGCACATGAGATTGCTGTTTTTGTTCGTAGAGCAAGAGCTGTAGCTGTTTTGAGCTCTGCCGTTCCTGATCATATAGCTCATGTAATTAACTCTGTCTGTAACTGTCTTGTCACTTCTACTGAATAAATATCTCTTTTAGCCCTCAAGAAGATTAAAAAAAATTCTACCCAGGAACGGCGTAGAATCCGCAGTGCATAATTTCTGAACTCTAGACCATTTAGTTGGACTTGTTTTTATCATGTCCTGTCATCTCTGTTGCACTTTTGGTCCTTGTTAAAATCATTCAGCTCTTGGGACTAGTTTAGTGTTGTCTTGGCATTCCCTTTTGGCTTCGGCGATTAACTTGTTCTGTTATGATGTGATCCGTTTATTATCTCTCCTGTGCCAAGATTTGGATGCGTGGAAGAGTGCAGAAAGAGGTGCCCACACCCTACGCCTTCCTAGTGCGCTTCGCCAAGGCCGTGTCCTCCTTCTCAGGTTAGAAGAATGATAAGGAGGTAAAAGAACTTCACATTTACATACACAACATGCAAATCACTTCTGTTGACTATCGAAATCAATCCGAGAAATGCACATATTTCTCTCTAGATTGTGCAAGTTAAATGAACTACTCTAATTTAAACAAGTTGGGATCCATCACTACAATAGGAGGATGTTTGCATTTCACCTAGCTTGTAATCAATAACCCAGTCCTTAAATAAATGTTTATTACATCATGAGCTTTTCTACAAATTAGTTAGGTAGTGGTTTCAGCTGCTGCATTGTTGCTTATATTTGATACTACACAATGTGACTGGAGTTTATTGTGATTTGCAGAAGATAGAATCTGGATGCAATTGCTTTGATATTCCTGTTTAGCCCCCAGGCATGCTCATGAAGTACAATGAGGTGTCCTCATCTGACTATTTCGCCAATGGGTAAGCCTCGCTGCCAATCTTTCAAGTAGTAGTAGTAGTACGGTGTCGCTATCATCTCTGTGTGTATATAAGTACGCCACCGGTGAGGTTTAGCAATCTCTGTTATGGTGTTGATCTGAATCATGCTTTTGTGTATGTGACATCGAACTGGCTACCCTTGTGTAGTCGAGCAATTAGTATCCATACATGCCCAGTGCATGCCTAAATCCTGAGTTTTATTTTTAAACACTTCTCCATGTATGTGCAGTGCCTATTGTAATTGTCAATTGTGAATTATTTACATGAGGTGTGTGACTCTCCTTGTAGTAATATCTAGCAGCCTGCTTGTTACGTGCCGTGCATTTGCCATGTGCATGTGAAGTGCACAACACATTGCGTGTATTGAGGATGAAATGGTCAGAGTATGGCATTGTCAATTTAACTTCCATTTTTGGTGTTGAGTTGTCGACAAATTGGTGTTGGTACCATGATGGTTGAATTGTTATTTTCTTTTGGTAAATGAACTGTTGCTTTGGTGCATAGATGTATCTTCACGAGTGACAAAACTCCTCACATGTAGGCGACTGGAGCGCACCAGAAGCATTGACGGCGACCCTGTCCTTGGCGCCGCCCTCTACTAGAGCGGTGTGTCCCCTCTCTGTTCTCCCATCCACCTCTAAGTTTTGGATTTGGATCGTTTATATGAACTCTAGCCATGCTCACTTGTAAATCTGGTTTGATGTTTAAACTGCGACTTATGGATAATCTGGTTTGATTGTTTCTATGAACTCTAGCCATGCTAACTTTTTGATCACTCCTGTATAACTTGACATGAATCTGTTATGCCCTTGATATTTTTACATAGTTTGATCCGCGACAGTAGCATCCTTCATGCCTAGTGATTCCTAACTTGCTTGTGCTCTTCCCAGACCTGAAGGAGCCCATATGCTTACCTTTGCTGGACTGCATCAACCCTGGCCATGTCACTGCATTCCCGCATTACAACCGCAACAACGCTTCCTTCTGTCGATTAGATAAGTCTTTTGTCTATCCCATTCTCTTCCTATCTTACTTGGTTGATGGGCCATAGTGCTGTAATACACTATTGTGTCGAGTCCCTATGATGTGAAAGCTATGGTCTGAATAGCTTTATATTAGGATCTGTATGAGTCTCTAAGATGTTCTCTCTTAGTGCACTAGTGGAAAAATGGCTAGCCACAACTACCGTTTGTGGCGCGCCGTTTTTCATCAACGCCAGCACTATTTTTTTAAGCGTCATCCAAATTGGTGCGCCAGCTATAACTTGCTATTGCTTGCGTTCCTAATACTTCCGACACCACTACTATGTGGGACCAGTTGTCGTGACCAGTTGCAGTATATTGCTGTCGTGCGATTTATAAACACGTCATAGATACTTAACCTTGTGCTGTCGTGCTGTCGTCAGGAATGCCAACACTAAGTTGTGCCTATATATAGATGTGTTGGTAGCCCCTTGTTCTCAAATACATTCAATTTCATTCTCCACAAAATTCTACTCCCTCTTAGTCAGCTGCATTGGTGACAATGGACCTACCGGAGCTTGTCGAATCGGCATGAGCCTCCCGTTCGAGCCCACATCGGCCGGGCGTGTCGCAAGTTTGGGACTCCGCCGCCTTGGCCCAGCTCTCATGTGGCCCCGTTAGCCATGACATGCGCTCGCCACGGCCAATGCAGCCAGCCCTGTCTGGCGAATCATCCCGCTGCATCGCGACGTCCCTTCAATCCGGCAGCTATGCCACCAGCGCCGAAGCTGCCAGGAATCAAGCGAGGGCACCTGTGCTACTTTTTTCCGGCTATCGACGCCCTGCTGATAAGCATATTTCGCACACACACAAAGTAATCTAGAGCGAGAGTTCTACATCTGCAGTAACCGTGGGAAGGTAATATGACAGGAAATACCTCAATATTGATCTATTCTGCTAATTTGCACAATTCAACTTCACACACACACACACACACACACACACACACACACACATATATATATATATAATGTCGCGATGATTAATATATGTGTGTGTATATTGTGATCCATAGGCGTTAGGGACAAAATATTGCTACACATGGATATGGGTTGATCTCGTGCAGAAGTACGTGAACGAGTTGCTCGAGTACTCCATTGGTGAACTAAGACAACAGATAGATGAGATGCAACTGAAGACTGATGTGATGCGCGGCCAAATCCAAAAATTCAAGATGCTTCGCTATGCCCTTTTAGCTGGTGTTATGCTTCGCCTCGTTCTCCCTGCTGGATCGGTGGCAGCTTTTTTTCTCGTGGGAATCATTACACTGATGATGTTCTTAGTCTACATCAAGAGTGTGTAGTACTAGAAGTTATATATATTTGTTATTATTTTCATCCTTCAACTATTATGTATCTATGGTAGATTAATGAGATCGATGTTGTTGTTCTAATTATTGGTTTACCTTGTATGGTTACATATTTACACAAAATAATTAGTAAAAATAACAATATAATAAATAATATGAAAATAAAACAATAAAATAGTAAACAAAACATCTATGTAAATATAAAAAACAATATGTCTAACACAAACGTAAAAAACAATATGTGTAAAACATAGCAATGGTGTTGGCCGCGTAGGCCAACGTGAGCAATTACCCTGCCACCCCCGGTCGGATATATTGATTAAACACGCCCCCACACACAACCATCGATCCCCACTAAATTGCCGCCGCCCCCGTCGCCCTCGCCTCCGCTTCCCACGCCGCCCTAGTCGCCCTCGCCCCCGCTCCCACCGCCGTCGCCTCCGCCTCCACCGCCGTCGCCTCCGCCTCCACCGCCGTCGCCTTCGCCTCCACCGCCGCCATCCCTGTCCCCGTCGCCTTCGCCTCCGTCGAAGCCCCCATCACCGTCACCTCCGCCTCCACCCCGGCCACCGCCCCCGGCTCCGTCGCACCCCGCAACGCCTCCTCGCCATCTACCGCTGCCTCGGGTGAGTTCTACTTAGTGTAGTGTAGAATAATATCGAATTTTGTGTGTACGAGTAGTGTAAAATTTTAGTGTAAGATTATATTATATTATTTGTGGACTATGATTTTAAATAGTGTAATTTTATTGTACTTCTAGCTAGTACTGTACTTGTGGTGAAAGAATGTAGTGCAGTTGTAGACTATGATTTTAGATAGTGTAATTTTATTGTACTTCTAGTAGTGTACTTGTGATGAAAGCATGTAGTGTAGTTGTAGACTATGATTTTAGATAGTGTAATTTTATTGTACTTCTAGTAGTGTACTTGTGGTGAAAGAATGTAGTATAGTTGTAGACTATGATTTTAGATAGTGTATTTTTATTATAGTTGTATGTAGTGTACTTGTGGTGAAAGAATTTAGTGTAGTGTACTCCGTCCGTTCCTAAATATAAGTCTTTTTAGACATTTCAAATGGACTATAATATATGGATCTCTAGAAAGACTTATATATATTTGGGAACGAAGTGAGTACATTTTATGCATTTTAGGTTTTGCAGGTACTCGTTAATATGCCCATTTTTTACAAACTTGTTAGTTATATATGCATCATCACAGATGGCTCCGAAGTTTCGTGGTGTGCGACAGAAGGGAAATAAGTACTATGCCACCATTAGGAAGGACAATGTCGTTCACGAACTTGGCCATTGGGACACCCCGGAGTTACCGGCGCACGCTTATGATGCCATGGCAGTAGAGTTCTTTCAGGAAGGGGCGAATCTGAACTTCCCTGAGTGAAGTGAGTTTGCGATGTTCCTCACTCCTTAGGTGTCAGGACCGGTTTTTCAATAAAACATTTATTGAAAAATCACCCCTTTCGTCAGACCAGTATAGAAAAATCTTACTGGTAGACAAATCCTTGATACAGAAATCCAGTAGTTCTAAATATTATACATGGTTGAGCTGAGGCTGCTCAACAATTTTTATTACAAGCACGCCAATATTACCCATAAAGGCGGATATGACACAAAGGGTATGGTGGCATAACTACTGACTCGCAATAAAAGTGGTGGTGGATATGTCACAAAGAAGTGGGTGACATGACTCCAAAATCTTGCAATTCATCAAGCGTCGGAGTGAGGCTCGATGATTTTATTAAGGTAGCGGAAGCGTATATAATACAGGTGACCAACTCCAGGATCGCAAGGGACTGACTGGGACTCCTCTAGGCGTCGGACTCGCTATCGTACTCTTCATCCATAAGATCGCCTTCGTCAACATCTGGCCAAATCAACAAGCCAGGTGAGTACTTTGAATGTACTCGCAAGACAGTTTGGACATAAGATATAACAAATGCAAACATGATGCACATGAGCAGATTAGCAATGCACACTCAGGTAATAAATTTGCACTGCAAGATAAATAAAAAGGAAGTCAGACGGTAGTCCTCCCGAAATCCCAATAAAATAGCTGAAGACCGATCGGGTGTCCGAAGCGACGCCTCGAAAGGTAAAAATAAAATTAACATGCCGCAGTCGGGCGTCAGGGCGACACCACATAAAGGGCTTATACTGAAAAGTAAATGACAGTACGTACCACAGTCGGACGTCTAAGCGACATCTCGAAAAGGGCTTATAATGAGAGTAAATAACAAGGATGCCACAGTCGGACGTCTGAGCGACATCACATAAAGGGCTTATATCCAAAAGTAAATATCAAGAATGCCACAGTCGGACGTCTGAGCGACATCTCATAAAGGGCTTATATCAAAAGTAAATAATAAGAATGCCACAGTCGGACGTCTGAGCGACATCTCATAAAGGGCTTATATCAAAATTAAATAATAAGAATGCCACAGTCGGATGTCTGAGCGACATCTCATAAAGGGCTTATATCAAAAGTAAATAATAAGAATGCCACAGTCGGACGTCTGAGCGACATCTCATAAAGGGCTTATAATTCATCATTCGAATTCGAGTAGTCCGTGGAGGTAGCACCATCCCACGGAATACTCGGTACATAATCATAAACAGGTTAGTCCATCCACAGGAATAACATTCAGCCGGGTTTACCACTGTCAGTTAACAAGTTTGTTCTTCAGAGACTGTTACTGGGACTGAGACTGAGACTGACACTGATAGGTCAACCAACGTCCTTGACCGAGGACTTGGTTACTCGAATGGTTTTGACTCTGCAGAGTTTGTACTTTTAACCCACAGCCAACGGATTTCAGTAGTCACAAAGGACTAGTTCCGTTTACGGTATTTTAGAAGAAAACACATCTAACCAGTACACACCCATTCCACATCCCGCTGCCAGGAATCACCCTAGGCAACGTTCAAGAAAAACTCTAAGGCGGGGAGGCCAACACCTCGAGTAGCATGGGATCAAATTTATATCGCGCGCTCTAAGGGGTGCCCCCCTCTCGGTCCCAACCGGAAACACCCATGCCCCCTGACTGGATGACGGGCTTTAATCCAGGGCCATGGAACCCTCATTCCGGCCCCTCTATTTGGTGTGTACCTGGAAAGAGGTTTGCAACTTACTAAACCGCATTCTTTGCAGAAACATGTGGCAGCACGAAAAAGGGGATGAACGGGAACAAGACTCGATCCACGTCAATACTGGAGTTAAACAGTTGATATAGAACTGGCATGCTTCAACAATACCAGCTTGCAACCTATCATGCCACCACATGATCAGGTTGTCTCACCATCTTATGAACACATCAAGTTTCGAAGCTCACTTGCATCTTGCTTTGCATGGAATATAACATTCAACAAATGTTTATATAAACATGCCATGAGAAAACCACTCAAGCAAACATGAAAAACACTCATCATATCAAAGGTTCAAACATGCTTGCCTGGTTCGGAGTAGTCGGAGTCTAGCTCGGCAAAGTTGGCGGCACCGTCACCTCCTTCGGTATCTACGTTATAAAGAAAAATCGGGTACTAACGTAAATACCGTGCGTGCATAAAAATTGTTCCAATTTTTTTCAAATAAATATGATAAAAAACTAGACAGAAAAATAAAGATGACAGAAAAAGAATCAACTCAAAATCATCTTTTGTTTAAAAGTTATTGAGGTTTTAGTCCAGGGACTAATCTGTTATAAACAGAAAATTATCCAGGGGCTATTTTAAAAAAACAGAAAACGCTTCGGTTGGAATACGCCTTCCAGAGAAGAAAACGCACCGACCCGAAGGCGCCAACAGAAAACGATTTCGAAGAAGAAGAGGAGAGGCTGACGAGGGGGTCCCACCCGTCAGGTTTAAAAAGAGCTCGCCGGCGCCAGAAGCAAACGGGAACGCCGGCGATGATCGACGGCGAACTAGAGGAGGTCAAGGGTATGGTTGCACTCACGGGTCAGTTCCGCGTCGGTGGGTGGTGGAAGTAGGCGTCGGGGAGCACCACGTCGACGGCGGCTTCCACTCCGGCGGACGGCGGTTCGGGCGAGCTCGGATTCGTCGGAGGAGAGCTGCCAACACCGAATTGAAGCTCGGGTTAGAAGAGGTGGTGGACTAGGAGGTTGCTGGCAAAGTTTGGGAAGCGGGGGTGCACTCACCAGAGAGGATTTTGCCGGAGCCCGAAGCGGATCGGGGCGGCCGGAGCTGGGGAAGAAGACCCTCCCGGAGCCCTCTGATGAGTGGGGCGTGGTTCTGAGGAGAGGTGGAGAGGTGCTGGGTCGATGGGTGGCTCGGGGCCTCTATTTATAGCCGGCCCGAGGCGGTTGCCGAAAGCGGGATTACTTCGGCGAGCGATTACGACGAGGCAGGGGTTGGACGGAAGGATTAGGCAACTGGGTGTCTTCGGATTGGTCCACTGGCACCATTCAAAGGTTAAACCTGGTTGGATTTGGCCTGCTCCCGTGGTCTCGGCGGGATGGAGCTCACGGGCTCGTCGGCGGCAGAGAGCGCGCTCTGCGCTTCTCAGGCCACGGCGACGGTTCTGCAGCGTGCTCAGAGCAGGAGGTGAACACGCGTAGGCCACCAGTGGCTCGGGCGGTGCGGAGGACGGCGTTCTGCAACGCTGGCTTCTGCCATCCGCCACAGGAGGTCCTGCCACTGCGGAAGGTGCCGGCGTTGACGCGACAAGTCGCCACTGATGCTCGCAACCGGCCAAGCAACCGTGCGGTGCACTGGATAAGAAGGGGAAACAGGGAGCAAGGCGCCAACGCGTGCACTGGCGAGATCGACGACGTGCTCTGACGAAAAACGACACTGAACCCTCTGAACTTTCTGAATTTTGACAGGAACAGTGCACGTCAGCTGTTCGACGAAATGTTTGACGCATGTGGAAAATTTTTCTTGAGCTGAAACTTGGAGGGGTGGTCTCTTGATGCATCCAGAGACTACCTAAATTTTCTCAGAATTATTGGAAAAGGAAAAGAATGAATTTCACCAAAAATGGCAAATCTGGTCCAAACTTGCAGCAAGCAAATTTTGAAAATTTTGAACTGTGGACCAGCAGCTCTTGATGGATCTAGGTTGAGGGCACTAAGGAGTAGCTGGGGTAATTTATTTGGAACCAAAGCTCAAAGAAATCTGACACTTCCTTTGTAAACTTCAGGGGTCCAAAATAAATTACAGAAAAAGGTTTGAGGATAAAATCAATAGAAATAAAATCTAAAAGAGGTTGAAACTTGCTGGAATTGGATGCTTGGCTTGACACAAAGTAGGGAGAAGGGTTTTGGAAGAAAGTTTTCTACATAGGTCATGGCAAGAGAGTATTTTTTGAATAGGGAAGTAGAAATCCAAAAATTATAGGAATTCTTTTTTGATAAAAGAATTAGTAAAACAAACCCAGAGTATTTGTGTTGAACCAACACATGTTGAAAACCCTCAAGACCAAAATCAAGATTGGGAAGAACTCATAAAATATTTGTCATAAAAGATTTGAGAAGGAGAGTCTTTTAGACAAATTGAAATAACCTCCTTCCAATCAAATAAAGAATTTGATAAAAATCAAGACCAAAATTTTGGGTTGTTACATTAGGACATGAGGATATGCACTAGGGTTGAGGAGAAGGAGAGCAAAGAGGCCGAGATGCAGTTCTTCGACCCATTGGTGAGCGAGCTTGCGAGAGATGACAAACTTGTGGAGGTCAACAAGATGATGTTACTTCAGCATGTAGCCAGAAAGAGCGCAGAGGAGGATCCCATAGACTGGGATGCCTTGGAGCATGAGGAGGATGGTCAGCAGGGGTGTCGTCGTAGGTTGACTAGGCATGACACGAGGCCGGTCCCTCTGGCCACTAGCTTAGCGCGCGCTACCTATTTCATATGAACTGTTTAACTTTATGCATGTTTTATGTTTGAACTACACATGGTTTGTAGAACTGTTTTATTACAAGTACGTATGTGTTAATAACTAGATGGGCGGATAGCACAGGTTCGTACTAACTGCTTATGTTGCATTATATGTATGTGCATCTGTTATGTATGCTTATTTTTCTCAATTTCATGAAAGCAGTAAATGGATGCCCCATGTGAGACCTGTGGTTCAGTGAGATGCCAAAGGGATAAGAAGTTCTTAATAGATCTGCCGAATGACTTCCTCACTAGGACGATATGTTTTAGTTGAACATGTTTTGATTGAGTTTCATATGATTTATACGGTTGTCCCCAAAATTGTGTAACTAGCTAGCTACTTCTTTCTTTCAATTTTGCTCAGGTCATCCCTTGCGGGGCAAGGCGTGACTTCTTAGAGAAGTTTAAAGTTCGAGTTGATGCAACCATCACATTCCAGTGCACCCTCATGAAGATGCTGACGGCCCAAAAATTCAATTGTCTTGTCACCAACGAGGCAAACCGCACCTACTTTGGTTGCCCTGGTTTGGAAGCCCTTGCAAATGCTTACGAGATGGATGCTGGGGAGAGAGCCACGTTCTACCTCGGCTACGATTGTGACGAGATCATGGTCTACTACAAGCCTACTGGTAACGATGATGGTTCACTTACTCCGGACTATGACCCTGACTCTGCCCGCCGAAAAGTCGTAGTTAGCTAGTTGGCATGCATGGAAGATATCATGTTATTATCACCTCTATTTATTTGAATTTTGTACATTCATATGTGTGTTACTTTGCCTACTTTGTTTAACTATATCAATAAGTGCATTGTTGAACTTAAATGCTGCCATTGGGTCTATTTATAGTTGATTTATTGACTGTTCTAAACTGTATTATGCTGCCATTTGGCTGAAATCGCTGATGTACAGCTTTTATTTCAAATCTGAAAATCAAATTACTAGCGTCGCGAAAACATGGAACATCACAACTGATGACTAATACTGCTGGCGTTGACCGCGCGGCACACCATTACCGTCCAAAATACCGATGGCATAGGTGCCAACGCCAGCGCTAATTTTTAACACTGGCGCCATATTGGTGGCGTCGACCCCCTACACCAGCAAGGTGGTTTTTAGCACGCCGGGACTAGCGTTTTCTGCACTAGTGGTGTCATGTCATGTCATGAGCTGTGAGTCATGAATATATAACTGAGCTGTATAATCTTTCCAGGCGAGGACTTTGACCACAGAAGTACAACTAGGACAATCGTGCTGTTGGTGGTAGCATCAGGATTCGCAAGGTCCAGCAACTTCTCAAGGACTACTCTGACAGCAAAGAGCCAAGCAAGGGTGTGAACCATAGTCTTGGTTGATATTTGTCACCATGTTTTGGATTGCATGTACACTTCTTGGATATAAACTGTAATTAGACTTGTTCAAGCTATGTTACTGCGGACGTGCGGTCTTGTATGTTTTGTTAATATTTATCATATGAGTTCTGGATTTAATCATTTAATTAACAGAATTATTGATTGTTTGATTTTTAAATGTGTATAAATTGGAGTCTGTGAATTAAAAAGACCAAATGTTCTACTGGATCAAATAATATTTGGGCTCTAAGAAGGCTACGGCCCAAACAGTTGTGGACTATAACATTGTGCATTTCGAAGAAGCCAGAACAAAAAGGATAAATGAAATGGACATAAAAATGTTGGGCCAGGCCCATGTAGCTGACCAAAATTTATAGGGAAAAATATATTAAATGGGATGAATTATTGGGCTCGGCCCATATAGACTGCCGAATTGGACCGGGCTGATTCTAATCAATGACCTTTTCATTTGGTCACAATTTTGCTACGTCAGCTTGCCACGTCGGATCCGAAGTGGTGTGGGCAGACAACCAATGACCAAAATAATTGGTCGTTGAACCAACGACCTTCTATTTTGGTCGTTGCCTTCTACGACCATTTCATAACAAAGGTCGTTAAGTTTCATTAAAGGCGGTCAGCTTTTGACCAACTGTTTTTGGTCACAAAAAGGTCGCAAATGAAAAACAATGACCATTCAGTGACCAATATTGATGGTCGCAAGTTGACATATTTCTTGTAGTGATTAGTATTCCTTTTATATTCTATTGGTTTTCCCATCTTCCTATAGTTGGCAATATAAGCATTCTCATTGCAATTTACCATGCAAAACATATAGATATCTTTTAGATTAGTTTCAATGTCGTCTGTGAGAATGAATACTTCAAACCAACTATTTTTATGTGTCAATTCTTCACTCCCAAAAATAGACAAAGCTCATTATAAAGTTCAAGGGTGATCAAGTCATTACAATATTTGGCCATGATTCGATCATGAAAAAGTTTGCATTTGAAATTAAGATGACCAACCTTATTGCAAAGTTCACAAGTAATAGGACAAATAGAACATAATTTTGTAGCAAATTCATCTATCACTTTGAGCAAAAAATTGGTTCTATCATGTTTATGCTTCTTACAAAATCTATCATCCCTATAAGGCACGTCTTCACAAACTTTATGCACTCCAAAAAAATTGACATGCTTATAAGAAACATTTTTATCATGAATAGTGCAATCATCATTAGTATTTTGGATATTCATAGAATTCATACTAACAACATTGCAATCATGCTCATCATTTATGCCAGACATTTTATTGAATTCATCTTCTATCAATTGAGCACAATTTTCTTTTCCGCCATTTTCAAGAAAGACATGATAAAGACGAATAATATGAGGCAACCTCAATTACATTTTTTTGTAGTTTCCTTTTTATAAACCAAACTAGTGATAAATCAAGAAACTAAAAGATTCAATTGCAAGATCTAAAGGTATACCTTCAAGCACTCACCTCCCCGGCAACGGCGCCAGAAAAGAGCTTGATGTCTACACACAACTTGTTCTTGTAGACTCGTGTTGGGCCTCCAAGCACAGAGTTTTGTAGGACAGTAGCAAATTTCCCTCAAGTGGATGACCTAAGGTTTACCAATCCGTGGGAAGCATAGGATGAAGATGGTATCTCTCAAACAACCCTGCAACCAAATAACAAAGAGTCTCTTGTGTACCCAACACACCAAATACAATGGTAATTTGTATAGGTGCACTAGTTCGGCGAAGAGATGGTGATACAAGTGTAGTAATGATAGTAGATATTGATTTTTGTAGTAGGAACAATAAAAAACAGCAAGGCAGCAAGTAACAAAAGTGAGCACAAACGGTGTCGCAATGCTTGAAAATGAGGCCTAGGGTTCATACTTTCACTAGTGCAATCTCTCAACAATGCTAATATAATTGGATCATATAACCATCCCTCAATGTGTGATGAAGAATCACTCAAAATTCTTATCTAGCGGAGAACATAAGACAAAATTGTTTGTAGGGTACGAAACCACCTCAAAGTTATCCTTTCTGATCGATCTATCGAGCTATCCCTATAAGTGTCACAAACAGCCCAAGAGTTTGTACTAAAATAACACCATATGATACACATCAACCAACTCTAATGTCACCTATATACTCCAATGTCACCACAAGTATCCATGAGTTGATTATACGATATGCATAAAACAATTTCAGATTCATAATACTCAATCCAACACAAAGAATTTCAAAGAGTGCCCCGAGATTTCTACCAGAGAAACAAGGACGAAAACATGCATCAACCCCTATGCATAGATTACCCCCATGTCACCTCGGGAATCCGCGAGTTGAGTGCCAAGACATACATCAAATGCTCTCAAATCCATAAAAGTATTCAATCCGATAAGAACGAAATCTCAAAGGGAAAACTCAATTCATCACAACAAGATAGAGAGGGAGAAACACCATATGATCCAACTATATTAACAAAACTCGCGATACATCAAGATCATGCCAAATCAAGAACATGAGAGAGAGAGAGAGAGATATTAAACACATAGCTACTGGTACAAACCCTGTGCCCCGAGGGTGGACTACTCCCTCCTCATCGTGGTGGCCGCCGGGATGATGAAGATGGTCTCCGATGATGATTTCCTCCTCCGGCAGGGTGCCGGAGCAGGGTCTAGATTGGTTTTTTGTGGCTCCAGAGACTTGCGGCGGCGGAACTTCTGATCTAGGGTTATTTCTGGGGTTTTCTGCATTTATAGGATTTTTTGGCGTCGGTTTCACGTGAAGATGGGCCTCAGGGGCCCACTACCCACCAAGGCGCGCCACCTCTGGCATGCCCTGTTGCCTAGTGGGAAGCAGGGCCCCCCTCCAGTGGGTTTTCGCTACAGTATTTTTTATTTGTTCCATAAAAATCTCCAAAAAGTTTCATCCAATTCTGAGAACCTTTATTTCCGCACAAAAAACAACACCACGGTTGTTCTGCTGAAAACAGCGTCAGTCCATGTTAGTTTCATTTAAATCATATAAAATTGCACCCAAACCATATAAAATTGTTGTAAATATGGCATGAATACATCATAAATTATAGATACGTTGCAAACGTATCAAGCACGTTGTAGCGGAAAAATAACCCTGGATGAGGTCTTTGGAACGTCGGATAATTACCACTCCGAAGAGGTTACGTTCCACGTTGCCCCTTTTAAGAGTGGATATCATGCCCTTCTGGGATGGGACACCTTCTCTAAATTCCAAGCAGTACCATAGTACGGCTACATGAAGCTCAAAATGCCGGGCCCAAACGGGATCATTACCGTCTCGAGTGACCCCGACAGAGCACTCAAAGCCGAAAGCAAAAGAACATCACTCGCCCTCGAATCTCTACCCAAAGCCCTCGCGACCGAGGAACTAACCACATTACGAGCCAAGGTCAATCAAGATGATGTCATCCTCAACCAATGGCCGAAGTCCAGCTCATTCAAGCCGGCTGATGAAATAGTTAAAATCCAACTACACCCCACGGACTGGACCAAAACAACATCCATAGGGGCAAACTTGGATCCCGAGATTGATGAGGCTCTTCGCAACTTCCTTAGGGAAAATTGGGATATATTCGCCTGGTACCCTTCGGACATGCCAGGGATACCCCGCAGGCTTGCAAAGCACAGCCTGAACATACTGATACGTCTCCAACGTATCTATAATTTTTTCTTGTTCCATGCTGTTATATTATTATTCTTGGATATTTTACAATCATTTTATAGCAAATTTATATGATTTTTTGGGACTAACCTATTGACATAGTGACCAGTGCCAGTTGTTGTTTTTTGCTTGTTTTTTACTTCGCAGAATATCAGTACCAAACGGAGTCCAAACGCAGCGAAACTTTTTGGAGATTTTTTTGGACCAGAAGACACCACATGGGCCAAAGAAGTACCAAAGGGGAGGCCCGAGGTGGGCACAACCCACCAGGGCGTGCCAGGAGGCCCAGGCGCGCCCAGGGGGGTTGTGCCCCCCTCGGTGACCTCCCGCACCGCCTCTTCGCCCTATAAATCCCCAAATATACCAGAAACCCTAGGGGAGTCGATGAAACACACACTACTGCAGGATGCTGCTAATGCGACACTACGATCAGAGACCCTTTGACGAAACTGTGTGTGATGCATTAATCGCAAACGGTGATGTAAAAAAATCGTCAAAAAAGATGCAAAACATTTGCGATGGCGGATACATCAAACATGGTTCAGATTCTAGTTGCGTGTGCGATGTTGGGCATACGGTTGATCCATACGAACTGTTTGCGATTAGACAGAACAACAGAAATGGGCAGCCATATCAATGTGTGTGCGATATACGGCATACAGTTTGCTCCGATGAACTGTTTGCTATTAGGGAAAGCAACAGAAACGGTCAGCCAG
Source organism: Thinopyrum elongatum (assembly GCA_011799875.1). Lineage (NCBI taxonomy): Eukaryota > Viridiplantae > Streptophyta > Magnoliopsida > Poales > Poaceae > Thinopyrum > Thinopyrum elongatum. The sequence continues at coordinate 227,634,680 of CM022299.1, forward strand.
ATCAAGGTGTGTGTGATATACGGCATATGGTTCACTCGAATGAACTGTTTTCGATTAGGGAAGAGAACATAAACGGTTCAAGTTAACAAGATGTGTGTGATACGCGGCAAACAGTCTGTAATCGAAAATGTGTGGGAAGACCGATAACAACACAGACGATTCCTGTTAACAAGCCGTGTGTGTTGTGAGCAAACGATTGCTGGTATACAATTGTCAGTGATTGATGAAATCATCACCGACGGGTTCCATTGTCTAGTCCGTGTGCGATGTGATTTGCTCTGTCCGCACAACATCTATGCTCTGTCTACAGATCATCAACATATATACTTAAAAAGACAGCATTGCAAAACCAAATCAAGCATACAATTACACAAGTGGCTACACACATAACATTTCCACACACCAAAGTAAGCAATTACATGCATACTAAACTAGGAGAAACGAGCATCTAATCATCTACTTCTTGTTGCGACGACGCTTGCCATTGCTCTGCTTTCGGCTAGATCCCTGGCCGTTTTGGGGAAGGAGGCACTTCCTCATGTCAACGATCCGCCTGTACATCTCATAGCTCGTGTACGCCTCCTTGGCTGCGTACACGACGTGAGCTTTGTCGAGTTTCTCCATCCAGGCTGAGTGCCAGGCACGATTGTCCTTCTTGCAGGAATCCTTCATGTCTCTGTAGTAGGGATCAATGATGGCCTGGGTGAGGTGAACCAGTGAGTCCTTCTCATGCTTGTTGCTGCCCCAGATCTTGTATTGGCCCTGGATGTCGACAAGATTCTGGCAGGCGATGCCCAAATTCTTGAGCATCTTTACATCGTTAGTGATGTCCACCGTAGCGAACATGTATTGGGGGTTGTTGACAAACCTGGCGAAATGCTCGCAAGGCCTTGTGGCCAGGCAATAGTGGTAGACGAGGACGTGATCGCACACGCACATCTAGGCGACGACGACCTTGGGATGAGACCCGGCACGAGCGCGGGTGTACTTGAGGTCGAACCCGACCACCTTGTACTTCTCCTCAGCAAGCAACAGCTCCATGATGTGGATGGAGTGCTCCACCCAGACCGGGTTGTTGGTGTACACCACCAAGAGCTCCGTGAACCTTCTGTGGGTGTCCACCACGGCATGCGTGGTGAACTGCTGCTCGTCATCAGCAGCCGCTCGGAGCGCCATTGGAGCCGCGCAGGATACCCTCTAAGAATTTGTCGTGGTGGGTGTGCTTCTTGCAATGGTGGGGCGCAATCGAAAGGTTGAAGAGACACAAGGGTTAAATGGCCGCTGTAATAAATGGGGGCCAGTCGGCCTGTAATCGTCACGCCTTGTCACCGCGTTCATAGCGGAGGATTCCAGTGAACGCTTGACAACACCGCACCGCACGCATTTCATTTAACCACGCGTGGGCTCGAATAGGCGCCAAATGTATCATCGGTGAGCATGTTCCTGCGCTACCGCGTAGTTTACCATGCAAGCTTCCTGCCCGGCTAGTTTGGCCACGCGTCGGCTAGAAGAGGGACAAATCATGGGCGTTTATTGGCAAAAAGCTTTGTAAAAACGAAGTGTGTGGAATGACTTCGGTCATAAGTTTACCCGTGGGTGATGAGGTCAAAGTTACATAGAAGGGTGATGATGGACACTCGAGTGCGATAATTAATTCTGCACTCTACAGGGCACACGGTTGAAGAAACCAACTGTGTGCAATAATGTCGAAGATCGCAGTCGAGTTAGCTATACAGATCGTGTGCTATGAGATCGACAAGGTAAATAGAGTCGAGAATGGTTAATAAAATCTAAGCCATTGCATATTAAGGTCAAAATAGTGCTACCAATATACGAGTCTCATACGATGCCATTTCAACGATTGTACCACAAAAGCTCGAAATATTACAAGGTTTAAATTCCAGAATTATATGGCTCAAATTCGAAGATTACAAGGTTCAAACTGATATTAGAAATGAAATTCAGCTCATCAGTTGCAAACGCTCACGCTGATCCGCTGAACATGGATATCAGAGAGGTTCAAACTAATATTACCACTTGTAAGTCTGGTTTCGAAACCTCATAATTTTTGCAAAGGGGTCAGCCACTGAGAAGTCATGTATGGGGTTGACACGATGACTTCCGATTACTCTGTCATCTGAAGTTCCAAAATGAAATTCAGCATTTTTGGAGTCTATTCCATTCTGCCGCAGCCGCCGGTGCTGATCAACAAACCATTCGTTTTTGTGAAATAAATGTAGGGCAAACCTCATTACCTTCAGCACCCTTGCTCTGACAACAAAGAACCTGGCGAATATAATCTCCGGTAAGGTTCCTTGGTAGGCACCACCCCCTTTTTTTAAATATATATGCAGTAGGAAACTCTCCTACTGTCTCAATTTAAAAAAAAAAGGTTCCTCGGTAGGAGTTCAAAGTAATTTCCGAGAGATGCAGATCTAGGCATTCAATGTGATTGTTATATTGTATCACATTATCCACCACCGGGCCTAATCTTATCTGCAAAAGAAGAAAACCTGTTAGTGCCTACATGCAGTTTTGAACACTACTACATGCCTATTTGGTTTGTAGGATTTGTAAAATGCACTAACATGCCATCTTCGATCTGACATGATTAACATGGGCATTTGATTACAATCTAGAAAAATGTAGCCTTCTTCACAAGAGGTTGGAGTGGATGAAAAGTTCCCTAGGAAAACTAGTACAGATGAATCCAAAGGAGAAATGCTTATGGATTGTAACCATATGGATCAAGCAACCAATATGGGGGGGGGGGGGGGGGGGGGGACATGTATGTACTGAAATCCTCCAAAAAATCCTTCAAAAATAGTAGTACATTGTCATTGTAAACTTGGAAAAAGGTGTCACAAATTGAACTCCCTTATGGTTAACATTTAACAGGAAAGGAACATCACCTTGATATATAGCTTCTCCAGGCATGGAAAGGATCTCAGGAAACTGACAACTTGCTCCAGGTTGGTGCCGATAGATTCTAGTGCCAAGACCTTCACTGTGTGCAGTTTCGGGGTCAAGCTTGTCAGATTCATTTTCTGGATGACAGACGAACATACATCTTCAAAATTATAAATAATGTTAATTTCTAGAAGGAGAGGTAGAAGGCAGTTGTTGTACCTGAACGGGTGTGGATCCAATAACAAGTTCGGAGTATTTGTCAGACAAGTAGCCCACCACTGTCAATTTCGGCGCAGAAATGACATTGATTCTTGTTGGACCTTCTTGATCAACTACAAGTAATCTCTCAAGTGAAGGTGTGTCCTCAATGACCATACCGTGGTACACATCTTGTGATGTCTTCTTGCCGCACCAGCAACACACATAAATAGTCCGGAGAGTCATGGAGGTGATGTGGAAGCTACTCAACCCATTGATCGCCTGAAGACGAATGTACTCGAGTGCAGTACAACCATAGAGCAGGCGCTCCATGTCACTGTTTGGGAGGCAGACGGCAACGAGCTCGAGGTGCTTCAGTCATGGTAGAATAAGAGCGAGCGCGTCATTAAGGGGGGGGGGGGGGGGCGGAATGGCAGTTCCTGAACTTGGCAATGCGCACCGTGGGCGCGAGGCGGAGCGCGGACGTTGGCAGCGAGTGCATATGCCCATCATCAAAAGTGAGCTCCTCGCGCTGATCTAGGGCGGGGGATCGGAACCAGTCATCAAGCTTGGCTCGGTCCTTGCCGTTGGAACGGAACTTGCCCATGATAAGGCCTCTGGTTGGGCCAGGGTGACTGCCGAGGATCTTGGAGAATGCATCCAAGCTTTTGTGATAGCCATGGTAGAGCTCATGGGTGTCGATGAAGTTGAGAGGGGTGGAGTTCCATAGGGGCCGCCACTGCCGGGAAAGGACAGTTGTCCGCGCCCCATATTTGATTGGGAGGAGGGAGATGATGACTGTCAACATATCATCGGGGAGGCTGCTGGTGAAGTCTAGGCCTGCTGGAGTCGCTTGCGGTTCTTGCTCGACCCGCCTCTGCTTGTTTGCAGCCCCGTTCTCCACCTCCGGAGTCTCCTTGTCAGCGGTGCTTTCTGATAGAAGTGGGAGTACAGGGAATATTTATTTAAAACATGGCAATAGAAAAGTGTATTGGTAACTAGAAGTTAGTAGGTAGGAATTGAGTAAGAAAATGGAATAACAATTGGCTGCTTAAATACTACACAATTCATTTGATATTGCTAGGTAAGTCAACATGCAGATACTTGAAAAGAACACTTACTTCAAACAAAGTCTGGACGGATGATATCATCGGGGAAGTTAGCATATATCTCATGACCATGCTCTTTTATGTGCAGTGCAATTTTAGTGCCAGCTTTCAGTACATAAAACTTAGAAATTTCTTTCCAAAGGCCAGTGCCAAAATAGGAGTCACCACATTCATCAAGTCTTACAGTAGCAACGATTGTAAATCCATGGTTTGTGTTCAGTATGACATCCCTGCAGTCTTGATTTATGTAAAGGGAAAGATTGTGTACTATAGATTCTGTTGCATAGCAAGGGACGCGCTGCAGAAAATGGTAGGATTGTTAAAGAAAATATGGTAACATGCAAATATGGGTCCAAATTGAAAGAACTGTACATCAGTTGAAATCGAAGGACAAAAATCTATAATTAAACAGATAGGGTAAACATGATGTCATGGAAATATGAGAGTAATCGAAAGAACAATACATCATTAATTTTCCTAATATAGAAAGAAGAGGAAAAAAAAATCCCCTTTGATGTATATGGTGCATGTGGCACCTTTTATCCAAATGTAGCAATATTTAGTATATGTTTAGGAAAGTAGGCCATGCCAACCAATTTAGGGTGAGATTGAACATACCGCGCGCATCCTCAAGTCATCTGGTACGGTGCGATGGAACTCCATGGATGTCTGGCGGAGGCCGCAAAGTCCTGATGTGTCCGCGCACTGTACACTCTTTGAATGAAAGAAAACCCTCAAATCAGCTCGAATAAAAATGAATTCATGGTGATTTGGGTCGGGTGATTAAAGGAGGCAGATGAACTGGGATAAGAGATGAGATAATATCTCGTTAAATTAGTTACCTTGTTGTCCATGAGAAAAAAACCTCAATACAGCGGATTCCCCAACCGGGCGGAGCTGGATCGACCGTGAGCAGCGTCGAGAAAGTCGATGGCGATAGACGGTGGCAAGCGGAAGTGACGAAATGCGGTGGGGTTTGCCGGCGGCCTGGCGGCGGCGGCAGGCGTCGAGCTAAGTGGTTGCCGCCACGATAGGCTGTGCCATGCATAGACGCGAAGGAGCTTGTGCAGGTGTGAATGGGGACCGGAGGGGGTGGCGGACGGGGTGAGGGTTTTTGTGACTTGGGGATGGTGAGGGTTTTCTTTTTTCTTTTTTGAATTGGGTGGTGAGGGTTTTCTGTCACACAAAGAGTTTCGGAGGCAACGGTTTGCTAGAGCTAACCGTGTGTGATTGACATAACAGGGAAAATGAAAGTCATTGCACACGGTTCCAATTTTGGGAACCGCGCGTGATTGACATACTACCTCCGTCCTGGTTTATTGGCCCCCTTTGTAATTTGTACCAAATTTTGACCAAATATTTAACTAAAAATTGTTTATGCATGTCACCAAAAATTATATCATTGAACACTATGTTCAAATACGCATCCAACGATATAATTTTTGTTGACCTTCACTAACATTTTGTCAGTTAAATCTTTGGTCAAAATTTAACACAAATTACAAAGGGGACCAATAAACTAGGACGGAGGTAGATTTCATCAACCGAACTGATTGCATCCATATCCCATATTTAGACATAAGTAAACATAGATTAAACATACTCAGACATAGATAATAAGCGTACACAAGCATAGCTCAACCATAAGTACATAGTTCAACCGTCATTAAGCATACTCAAGCGTACATAGTTCGATCCCACATCTCATCTCATCTGCCGGCACGATCCCGAAGCTTCTCCAGGTACTCGGCGTACGCGGCGTGTGCCACCCTGTGAGATACTTCTGCTTGAAGGAGCCAACGACTCATCCTCTTGCATGCGCTAGAACACTTTCGTACGCGTTATGAAGCTTGTGGTTGCAAAATGGGCATCGATTGCCGCCGTCCCAGGTCCTAATACGCCTGTTATGCATTCCCGCATAAAGCTCCCTCGGGATTTGCCTCTTGTACCTCCTCTGGCCATCTTCATCCTTGCTGTCCACATCGTCATATAGCACCTATACAAATAGTAAAAAAATGTGGCGTCAAATTAATTTTTACAAACTAATCTCTAGCGAACATTTGGCAGTTGCCAAAATTTGGCATCAAATCAATGTTTACATGCCGTGAAGTAGGATTAGAAATTTATGGCTATTTTTAATACATATCCAGAGATTATGGTTTGATTTTTAAGCACAATCGTCTATGTTTAGACCAATCTTGAAGAAAATAATGGCACAAACATATATGTAGGTCATTCAAAATCAATTGTCAAGTCCTGGCTAGGAATTATTAGCACGAACACTAACCCTAGTCGGATTACTAGCAGAAATCATTTGCACAGATGAAACAACTAATCACTTATCACTTGTACCATTCAAACAATCAATACACTACACGGATCTAACGAAACTTACTCAGATTTCATGGAATGGGAGAACATAACCATAGGATTTCTATTCCAAAAAGGGGGAGGCAGGAGTAACCAGAGAAACCCTAGGATCTATTTGACACATAAATGGGTATAGATGACTAGCCGGTTGTCCGTCGTCATCGGAGTCGTCGCCAGAGTGGTCGTCAGAGTCGTCGCTGGGGTCGTCGCCCGAGTCGTCACCGGAGTTGGTGTGGACCTCCGCCTCCGGCTGTGGAAGCACGACGTCGTCGATGACGTTAGGGTGCAATGATACCTCACCGGCGGTGATGGCAACCTCTGTCTCCGTCTCCACACCGTGCTCCGGTGCTTCAGCAGCCCCGGCGTCGCCACTCCCTCCGATGGGGCGCTTCGGCCGCATCCTCATGCACTGACGGCTTTGAGGACTGAGAGCGGCGTCGAGGATGCAAGCGGAGATAGAGGATTGTGTGTGTGGCGAGGATGGGCGGTGCGGCCGCTCGGGCTCGCCATTAATATGGAGTAGTGGGAGAGAGGCGGGCGGCGGTCAAACCGCTGGCTTGCCTCCCGGTGAGCCTGCGCACCGGACTGCTGGCATGCCTACCGTCGTTTCACACAGCTACTCGCACGCCTCCCGATGACACTCTGCAGCGAGCATGCCTCCAGTCAATTCACACACCTGCACGCACGCCTCCCGGTCTGCCTGCGCGGCGGACTACTCGCATGCGTCCCGTCAACTCACGCCTGCTCGCACGGCACACGGGTCGCGTGGCGGCACGTATATTGTTTTTCTGTTTGGATGATTAATGCTGCCGCTTTATTGCTTAACCGAAGCATGGCACGTATCCATTGTTGATCTAACGCTCATGGTTCAAATAAATAATACGTTTGCGATATTGGTTCCCAATTATTAATAATCTCCCGTTTGTAAGAAGATAAATATTACATTAAAACTGGTCTCAAATTTGACAAAAAAAGTACAATGCCACTTTGTATTGGTGTCCATATGACAACACGATAAGTTTCATGACTTTCAAATAAGTTTTTGATGTACTAGAATTTAAAAATCAAGATTCTCAATGTTTGAAATTTCTTGCATGGGGAGTAAACATGCACCCAGTGAGACACATGTGTTTTTCCAATCCATTTAGGTGCACTGTTGTAACACCCCCAGTGGTTAACTACAGTAATCACCCTTTTGATTATGCCATGTCATCATGTTTAACAGTGCATGATCATCATTAGCATCATATTGCATTTCAACTCCTAAGTCAAATCCAAATTTAAATGAAAGTGGAAAATAAAAGTTGTGCAACATAGAAACTAAATTGTTCATTAAATAGCAAATAAATCAGAGACAATTCTAAAATTGAAACCAACATCATTGGAGTTGGGTAAGTGACTAAATCATCCTCAAACAGTGGCTGAAAGCAATAATTAATAACCTTTTATTTAATCTAAATTAAATATGAAATTATGTTTTGCCCAAACTAGTTTTTGGAGATAGAGTATAATGCACTGTGATTTATGAACCAGGTCACATATTTTACAAAATTCATTTAGAGGTCTAACTAATTACCAAAACAGAAAATAAGAATAAATAAAAGAAAAAGGCAAAAGAAAACAAAAAAAAGAAAAAGAAAAAGGAAAAATCCCCCGGCCCAACTGGGCCACGGCCCAGCCGGCCGGCCCACCCCTCCCCCTATATGGCCCCAGGCCGAAACCCTAGCCCCCCTCCCGATCCACATTCCCCCCCACCCCCCCGATCTCCTCCAGCGCCGGACGCCGCCGCCGTCGCCGCCCATCGACGCCCTGCGCCCGCGCCGACGCCGGACCCCGCCATCACCATCCCCGCCCGTCGCCGGCGTTCACCTCCCCGACCTCCTCCCCAAGGGTCTTTGTCGAGCCTCGCCGCCCGATCCCCTGCATCGCCCGTGAGCCTCGCCGCTCTCCTCCCCCTCTGCTCCTTACGCCCCTGGTCACCGCGCGCCCGCGCCGTCCCGCACGCGCTCACCGCTGCATCTGGCCGCGCCTGGCCTCGCGCCCGCGCGCGCCCTCGCCTCGCCCGCGTCTGCCCGAATCGCCACCGCGCCAGCCCGCGCTCGCCACGGCCCCGTCCGCCACGGCGTCGCCCCTAGCCGCGCTCCTGCTCGGCCCCTGGCCTCGCCCGTAGCCCCCCGTGCGCTGCTTTCGCGTCCGCCCGCTCCAGCCGCGCGGCCCCGCCACCCACCGCTGCGCTCGCCTCCACTCGCCGCTCGTCCGCGCCCGCTGCCTGCTCTGTGGCCGCCGTCGCCCGCAGCCACCGTGGCTACCCCGTGCTCGCGCGCCCGCCTGTGGCCTCGCCGGGGCTGCGCCCGACGCCGGCCACCGCTCGGCCCCGCCCGCGCCCGTGGCCAGTGCCCGGGTGCGCCCCCGCTGGCCAGCGCCCGTTCGGGCTGCGCCCGCTAGCGCCCGTGCCCGCTAAGGCCACTGTGCCAATGACAAGCGGGGCCCAGCCCCTAAAACGAAAATAAAAATAAAAATAGAAAATAGAAAATAATAATAATAATAATTAATTAGTTAATTAATTAGGTTAATTAACCCTGTTTAGATTAATCCGATTTAATTAATTAGTTTAATTAAATGTTAATTATTTAGTTAATCACTAATTAACCTAACAGTCTATGACAGGTGGGACCCACTGGTCCTGACGTCATGCTGATGTCAGCAGACACTGTTTCGGATAATGTTGAAATTAAATAAATAATTAAATTCCAGAAATTAATAAAAACTTTAGAAAATCATATAAAATAATCCGTAACTCAGATCGAAAAACTTTATACATGAAAATTGCTTAGAACGACGAGACGAATCCGAATACGCTGTCCGTTCGTCCGTCACACGTCCCTAACTATCCGAACATGCAACCGTTCCCCTCCGGTCATCTGTCCGACAAATGTCCGAAACTGGGAATACTTTCCCGGATGAATTCCCCCTTCGCCAGTATCACCCGGCACTGCGTTAGGTCACCTCCGTCACCGCGTATTGCCATGTTATGCTTTGTGCTGCACTTGTTCGCTGTGTATTTATACTGTTTCCTCCCCCTCTTCTCTCTCGGTAGCCCCCGACACCGACGTCGTCCCCGAGACCGACGCAGCTCCGGAGCCCGAAGACACCATTGACGACCTTGCCCTTGCCGCCGAGCAACCAGACAAGCCCCCCCTTTTGATCATCCCGATATCGCCCATTCTATTTCTCATGCTTGCATTAGAATTGTTGCTGCTGCTGCTTTACCGATTCTGATGCATAGCCTGTTTATCGTAACCTGCTGTTGATAATTACCTGCATATCCTAAACTTCTTAGTATAGGCTGGGTAGAGACCTATCAGTGACCCCACTTATCCCGACTGCCGCGCTGGATCGTCAGAAGACCCGATCAACAGGATTGAAGACCAGGCCCCGACACCGCACATCACCCCCCTTAGTTGTAATGACACTGCAGCGTTACTATCGAGTGCCGAGGGTGAAACCTCTTGTAGCACTTCTGATGTTAACTCTGTAGAGTAGCTATTCGGTCATGGTCATCGAGGGTGATTCCTCCTTCACCGCTTCCGATAACGACGCCGTCGTACGACACCTCAAGTGTGACCCAGCGAGGGTGATTCCTCCGAGTTCACCTTGACGGATACATCGAGTAGGAATCCAACGAGGGTGATACCTCGGATTCCCCTGATGTTATGGACACACGGATACTTGGACTTTACACTGTTACTTGAATAGGCGGGTCGACCCTGAGGGGTACCCGCGTGCGCCTGACAGGCGAGTGTTGTGAAGACGGGTGCCAGTGTGGTGCCCGAGTGGTGAATACGATGCGCGGCCGGGCACTCTTAACCCTTGCAGCAAGTCCTCGAGACGGGGCAACAGGGTCACATCTTTCGTGAGTCTCTGCTCGTTACCGCAACCCCTAGTCCACTAACGATTTGTATATTTGATCCGAGCAGGCCTCTGGCCTGATAGCACTAACCATCACGTGGGCATAGTATGGGCGTTCTGCATCGTAGCATCAGCCGAAAGCTCTGTCAGACGTCCAGTTCAGCACTGCGGCCGGGCTGGGCCGGCGCCATCCTGAGGGGTGGTACCGAGATTCGCTCTGCTCGCAACGACCCGGAGTGCACAGGGCGATGGCCCATGAACCCTGAGCGCTTAGGATATAGACCGACGGGGACCTCTCTGCTGAGCTGTAGGTAGGGTTGCGGTGTGTTGTTTGGCCGAGGCCGGGCATGACCCAGGAAAGTGTGTCCGGCCGGAGTTAAGCGAGCGTGATGGGTAAGTTGGTGCACCCCTGCAGGGAAGAACACTTCTATCGATAGCCGGTCCTACAGTAAAGGACACTCGGAGTTGTATCCTGATTGATACAATTTAGAACTGGATACTTGGATACTATGGCTCTGGGATTGCTTCTCGCAGGGAGTCGAGAAGGGATCTCCGGACGAGGTTGATGACTGTATGGCTCTGGGATTGCTTTCTCGCAGGGAGTCGAGAAAGGATCTCTGGGTGAGGTTGAGACTTAATGTTACTACTACATTATATTGTACTGTTCTACCCTCTTCTATTTCTGCAAGACCGCTGAAGATGCTAGTCTTCGATAGGACTAGGCCTTCTCTCTATTCTGGCATTTCTGCAGCCCAGTCCACATATACAGCCTCCCTTTGAAAATGTCGCATATGTAGTGTAGATCCTTGCTTGCTGAGTACTTCTGAGTACTCACGGTTGCTTTGTTTTCCTTTTCTCCCCATATCAGTTTGTCGTATCAAGATGACAGAGCCCCCTGAGACAGATGCCCCGTCGTTCGACTACTACTACTACCCAGAGGATGGATACTACTACGAGTTGGCTGACGACCAGGAGTAGGATCGGAGGGTCCCAGGCAGGAGGCCTACGCCTTTAGATCATAGTGTTTTACTTTGCCCCGCCTTTCTAAAGGCCTTTCTGTGCTTTCTTTTATATCTGTACTCAGATATCTGATGCTTCCGCTGACGCTTGTTTGCAAGCTTATGTATTCGAGCCCTCGAGGCCCCTGGCTTGTAATATAAAGCTTGTATGACTTTATTTATGTTTTAGAGTTGTGTTGTGATATCTTTCCGTGAGTCCTTAGGCTTGATCGTGCGCATTTGCGTGTATGATTAGTGCACGATTGAGCCGGGGGCGTCACAAGTTGGTATCAGAGCCGACTGCCTGTAGGAACCCCCCTTTCCAACTCCTTGGCCGAAGTTGAGTCTAGTGGTCCAAAACTGTTTTACTAACTTGGCTGTGTGGCTTACGGGCCCACGTCACCAATTGGGTGGTATTAGTATCTTTTACTCCTCGACCTTTACTCTGGGCCTCTGACCTCTCTTCTACTCGGGTTAAAATTTTACTAACTCCAACATTAGGTTCTCGTAATCACATCCACCCGGTGTTCTGAAATATCCCCCCTTGCTTCGAGATTGTGGACCAGGTTCTGCTTACAGGATCCTTTTATCGAGGGCACCCTGTGTTGTCACTTGCAGATTCCTCGCTCCAATAGTTTTCTCCGACATTGATGAAGCCTTTGCTATGTCTTGTTGTGTACTTCCCTACCGCGTGCCTGCGCGCCGCCTAGTTGTCTAGCCCTCCCTTTTCTACTGTCATAATGCCGAATTCTAACCGAGGCTATGTGTGGATTTGAATGTCTGGTGCGAATATGCTGAAGTATCTATTGCACTTCCTTCTGTTGTGCGTGTTACTTCATGAATTATTCCATACACCTGCAGTTTTTCTTGCTAAACTGCCCCTGTTGATTTGGCAGGATGGCTGACGATCCTCCACCTCCACCCTATATTGCCGCCATGATGCAGCGGTTTGAACTCAACCGTCAGCAGTTTGAGCTCAACCGTCAGTTTATGACCGGCATATTGGCTCAGTTCCCAACTCAAAATGCTCAGCAACAGTCTGCTCCAATAACTCTGCCAGAATTTGTGCGCCTCAATCCGTCCACTTTTCGCAGCTCGACTGATCCAATGGATGCTGATGATTGGCTCCGTGACATTGCCTTTCAGTTGAAGTCGGCTAATGTTATCCCTGATAGTTACGTCACCTATGCGACGTATCACCTAAGGGGTTTAGCTGCTCAATGGTGGGAAAGCCACAAGAGTATGTTGCCTGCAGAGACAGTAACCACTTGGCAGGGATTTCAGTCAGTTTTCCGTGCACGGTACATTCCTCAAGGTCTGATGGATCAGAAGAAGAAGGAGTTTCGCAAACTCACACAGGGCACAATGACTGTGGATGAATATCAGAGGAAATTTCTCGAATTGTCCCGCTATGCTGAAGATGACATCGACACTGACACTCGCAAGCAGGAGAAATTCCGTGAAGGACTACGTACTGACATGAAACTCGCACTTGCAGTCCATGATTTCAGTGATTTCGCAACGTTTGTCAGCAAATCTTTCCAAGTTGAAACCGCTCTGACTGAGTACCAGGAGTCACTCAAGCGCACTCATGAAGCTGGCTCATCCTCGGGTCAGCCTGTTCAAAAACGTCGAGTCTGGATCCCACACAATGTTCATCATCAACCTGCTCCAACACCAAGGCCGTCTTATGTTGCACCTCGACTGCCTTCACCGCCGAGACAGCTAACGGTTCATGATGGACCTCCTAATGTGATGGCTTCTCCTCAGGATGCACCACGACCTCCGGATAGTCGTCCGAAGGGCCATCGAACCCATCGTTGCAGAAATCGTAAGGCCAGGATGTCTGCTATGGACCGAGGCCAGGTTACTCACGTCAAAATGGGAGAAGCTCGTGAGTCTCCAAAAATCGTGATGGGAACTCTGTCAGTTAATTCAGTTGCAGCTTCTGTTCTCTTTGATTCCAGGGCATCACATTCCTTTGTGTCTCAACAATTTGCTCAGCGACATGAGCTACCTCTAGAGTTATTGCCCACACCATTAGAGATTATCACTCCCCGTTCTAGGTGGCAAACCAAGATGGTAAGTCACAACAATCAGATCAAAATTGAAGGGTTGATGTTCTCTGCTTCCCTTATTGCTCTTGGACCTTCCGACATAGACATCATTCTCGGTATGGACTGGTTGACAGCCCATAATGCATTGATTGACTGTGCTACTAAGACAGTCCAGCTCACACACCCTTCTGGCCAGATAGTCAAATACTCAGCCCGAATAGCTCAAGATGCTGAGAGCCAGATATATGTTCTGAATGCATTGAACGCTTCACCTCTTGAAGGCATCGAGAACATTCCAGTTGTTCGTGATTTTCAAGATGTATTTCCAGAAGAACTTCCAGGAATACCGCCTGCTAGAGCTGTTGAGTTTGTCATCGACTTGAAGCCAGGCACAACTCCTATTGCGAAGCGTCCTTACAAGATGCCTCCGCACCACCTTCTTGAACTTAAGGAAGAAATCGACACGTCACTTAAGAAAGGTTTCATCCGCCCCAGTTCCTCAGCTTGGGGAGCACCTTCACTCTTCGTTAAGAAGAAGGATGGAACTTACCGATTGGTTCAGGAGTATCGGCCCATTAACCAAGCTACAATCCAGAATAAATATCCGCTTCCCCGGATCAATGATTTGTATGATCAACTTGCCAGTTCCTCAGTATTCTCTAAGCTTGATTTGAGATTGGGATACCATCAGATCTGTGTTCGCGAAGAGGATATTCCCAAGACTGCATTTGTTACTCGCTATGGCTCCTACGAGTACACGGTCATGTCCTTCGGCTTAACCAATGCTCCAGCCACATTCTCCCGCCTGATGAATTACATCTTCATGGATTACCTCGACAAATTTGTCATGGTATATCTGGATGATATTCTGGTCTATTCAAAGAATAAGGAAGAACATGCCGAACACCTCCGTCTTGTACTGGAAAGGCTCCGAGAACACCAGTTGTATGCCAAATACTCCAAATGTGAATTCTGGCTTTCTGAAGTGACATATCTCGGCCATGTGATTTCGAAAGATGGCATTGCCGTTAACCCAGAACGAGTTCAGGCTATTCTGGACTGGACTCCTCCGAAGAACGTCAAGCAAGTGAGAAGTTTTCTCGGCCTTGCAAGTTATTGCCGTCGATTTGTCGAGAACTTTTCTAAGATTGCTAAGCCCCTGACTGATCTGCTTCACAAAGGCGTTAAGTTTGAATGGACAGAAAAATGTCAGGAAAGTTTTCAAACACTCAAAGACAAGCTGACATCTGCCCCAGTACTATCTCCTCCAGATACCCGCAAAGACTTTGTGATTTATTGTGATGCATCCCATGAAGGATTAGGCTGTGTCCTAATGCAAGAGCTTAAAGTGATTGCTTATGGCTCTCGTCAGTTGCGCCCACATGAAGAGAATTATCCGGTACATGATCTAGAACTGGCTGCTGTAATCTATGCATTGCAGTTGTGGCGACATTACCTTCTCGGTAATCGTTGCGAGATCTACACGGATCATAAAAGTCTGAAGTACTTGTTTACTCAACCATCTCTAAACCTCCGCCAGCAAAGATGGATGGAGGCCATTGCGGACTATGATTTGGGTATATCCTATACCCCTGGCAAGGCTAACGTGATGGCTGATGCCTTAAGCCGCAAGTCCTATTGCGACAACCTCATGGTTAG
The DNA here is from genome assembly GCA_011799875.1 of Thinopyrum elongatum. Lineage (NCBI taxonomy): Eukaryota > Viridiplantae > Streptophyta > Magnoliopsida > Poales > Poaceae > Thinopyrum > Thinopyrum elongatum. Next base: position 227,649,890 of record CM022299.1, read on the forward strand.
GCGAGCTCAACCTCGTCTTTTTGAAGAACTGCGCAAGCTAAATCTGCGTATTGTCCCACAGGGTTCTCTTAATAACCTTGTGATACAACCAGATCTTGAGAAAGCTGTTAAGAATGCGCAAGCTAAAGATGCTGAAATTGATCTGATGAAGAAAGACCTTCACCTTGTAAAGTACAGGGATTTCTCGCTGTCTGAAGATGGAACCTTGTATTTCAGAAACCGCATTGTCGTACCTCGCTTCGAGCTTATGACTGACAAAGTCATGAAGGAGGCACATGATACCCCGCTGTCTATTCATCCGGGTAGCACCAAGATGTATCGTGATCTCCGTCAAAGGTACTGGTGGTCTAAAATGAAGCAGGACATTGCTCGTTATGTTGCCGAATGTGATGTGTGTCATCGCGTTAAAGCAGAACATCAGAAGCCTGCTGGAATTCAGCAACCACTTCCTATTCCTCTATGGAAATGGGATAAGGTTCAGATGGATTTCATTACAGGACTTCCCAGGTCACAGAAGGGTCACGATGCTATTCTTGTCATCGTCGACCAACTCTCTAAAGTTGCACACTTTCTGCCTGTCAAAGAGACTATCACTGCTAGTCAGTTAGTAGAGTTGTATATCTCCAGAATTGTATCACTCCACGGTATTCCGAAGGAGATTAGTTCGGACCGTGGCGGCCTTTTCACTTCCAAATTCTGGGAAAGTTTCCAAACAGCTATGGGAACTCATATTACCTGGAGTTCAGCTTATCACCCTCAATCCCAAGGCCAAGTTGAACGAGTTAATCAAGTGCTTGAAGACATGCTTCGGGCTTGTGTTATATCGTTTGGCAAGAAGTGGGAAGAATCTCTTCCATATGCCGAATTCTCTTACAACAACAGCTATCAAGCCAGTTTGAAAATGGCTCCCTTCGAAGTACTCTATGGACGTAAGTGTCGAACCCCTCTGAATTGGTCAAAAACTGGGGAACGACCGCTCGTGGGTCCGGATATTATTCAACACGCCGAAGAACAAGTCCGTATTGTCCGGGAAAATCTCAAGGCGGCTCAGGATCGCCAGAAGAGCAACTATGATCGCAAACGATGGGGTTTGACTTATCAACCTGGTGATCAGGCTTATCTGCGAGTCACCCCGATGAAAGGCACTCACCGTTTTGGAATCAAGGGCAAGCTAGCTCCACGCTACATTGGTCCTTTCCGCATTATTGCTAGACGTGGTCAGGTGGCATATAAATTGGAGTTGCCGCCGCAATTCTCTCATGTCCACGACGTCTTCCATGTGTTGCAACTTCGTCAATGCTTCAAGGAATCTCCGCACCGAGCAGTGGATCACGAGGTGCTCGAATTGCAAGATGATCTTTCTTATAAGGAGCATCCGATCCGCATTCTCGATGAAGCTGAACGTCGGACCCGTCAGAAGGTTACCAAGTTCCTCAAAGTGCAGTGGTCAAATCATACCGAAGATGAAGCCACTTGGGAACGCGAGGATAATCTTCGTGCGGAATACCCCGAACTTTTTCCTTCTACCTCTTAATTCTCGGGACGAGAATTCTTGTTAGTGGAGGAGATTTGTAACACCCCGAGTGGTTAACTACAGTAATCATCCTTTTGATTATGCCATGTCATCATGTTTAACAGTGCATGATCATCATTAGCATCATATTGCATTTCAACTCCTAAGTCAAATCCAAATTTAAATGAAAGTGGAAAATAAAAGTTGTCCAACATAGAAACTAAATTGTTCATTAAATAGCAAATAAATCAGAGACAATTCTAAAATTGAAACCAACATCATTGGAGTTGGGTAAGTGACTCAATCATCCTCAAACATTGGCTGAAAGCAATAATTAATAACCTTTTATTTAATCTAAATTAAATATGAAATTATGTTTTGCCCAAACTAGTTTTTGGAGATAGAGTATAATGCACTGTGATTTATGAACCAGGTCACATATTTTACAAAATTCATTTAGAGGTCTAACTAATTACCAAAACAGAAAATAAGAATAAATAAAAGAAAAAGGCAAAAGAAAACAAAAAAAAGAAAAAGAAAAAAGGAAAAATCCCACCGGCCCAACTGGGCCACGGCCTAGCCGGCCGGCCCACCCCTCCCCCTATATGGCCCCAGGCCGAAACCCTAGCCCCCCTCCCGATCCACATTCCCCCCCCCTCCCCGATCTCCTCCAGCGCCGGACACCGCCGCCGTCGCCGCCCATCGATGCCCTGCGCCCGCGCCGACGCCAGACCCCGCCCGTCTCCGGTGTTCGCCTCCCCGACCTCCTCCCCAAGGGTCTTCGTCGAGCCTCGCCGCCCGATCCCCTGCATCGCCCGTGAGCCTCGCCGCTCTCCTCCCCCTCTGCTCCTTACGCCCCTGGTCACCGCGCGCCCGCGCCGTCCCGCACGTGCTCACTGCTGCAGCTGGCCGCGCCTGGCCTCGCGCCCGCGCGCGCCCTCGCCTCGCCCGCGTCTGCCCGCATCGCCACCGCGCCAGCCCGCGCTCGCCACGGCCCTGTCCGCCACGGCGTCGCCCCTAGCCGCGCTCCTGCTCGGCCCCTGGCCTCGCCCGTAGCCCCCCGTGCGCTGCTCTCGCATCCGCCCGCTCCAGCCGCACGGCCCCGCCACCCACCGCTGCGCTCGCCTCCACTCGCCGCTCGTCCGCGCCCGCTGCCTGCTCTCTGGCCGCCGTCGCCCGCAGCCACCGTGGCTACCCCGTGCTCGAGCGCCCGCCTGTGGCCTCGCCGGGGCTGCGCCCGACGCCGGCCACCGCTCGGCCCCGCCCGCGCCCGTGGCCAGCGCCCGGGTGCGCCCCCGCTGACCAGCGCCCGTTCGGGCTGCGCCCGTGCCCGCTAAGGCCACTGTGCCAATGACAAGCGGGGCCCAGCCCCTAAAACGAAAATAAAAATAAAAATAGAAAATAATAATAATAATAATTAATAATTAATGAGTTAATTAATTAGGTTAATTAACCCTGTTTAGATTAATCCGATTTAATTAATTAGTTTAATTAAATGTTAATTAATTAGTTAATCACTAATTAACCTAACAGTCTATGACAGGTGGGACCCACTGGTCCTGACGTCATGCTGACGTCAGCAGACACTGTTTCGGATAATGTTGAAATTAAATAAATAATTAAATTCCAGAAATTAATAAAAACTTTAGAAAATCATATAAAATAATACGGAACTCAGATCGAAAAACTTTATACATGAAAATTGCTCAGAACGACGAGACGAATCCGAATGCGCGGTCCGTTCGTCCGTCACACGCCCCTAACTATCCGAACATGCAACCGTTCCCCTCCGGTCATCTGTCCGACAAATGTCCGAAACCGGGAATACTTTCCCGGATGAATTCCCCCTTCGCCAGTATCACCCGGCACTGCGTTAGGTCACCTCCGTCACCGCGTATTGCCATGTTATGCTTTGTGCTGCACTTGTACGCTGTGTATTTATACTGTTTCCTCCCTCTCTTCTCTCTCGGTAGCCCCCGAGACCGACGTCGTCCCCGAGACCGACGCAGCTCCGGAGCCCGAAGACACCATTGACGACCTTGCCCTTGCCGCCGAGCAACCAGGCAAGCCCCCCCCCCCTTTTGATCATCCCGATATCGCCCATTCTATTTCTCATGCTTGCATTAGAATTGTTGTTGCTGCTGCTTTACCTATTCTGATGCATAGCCTGTTTATCGTAACCTACTGTTGATAATTACCTGCATATCCTAAACTGCTTAGTATAGGCTGGGTAGAGACCTATCAGTGACCCCACTTATCCCGACTGCCGCGCTGGATCGTCAGAAGACCCGATCAACGGGATTGAAGACCAGGCCCCGACACCGCACATCACCCCCCTTAGTTGTAACGACATAGCAGCGTTACTATCGAGTGCCGAGGGTGAAACCTCTTGTAGCACTTCTGATGTTAACTCTGTAGAGTAGCTATTCGGTCGTGGTCATCGAGGGTGATTCCTCCTTCACCGCTTCCGATAACGACGCCGTCGTACGACACCTCAAGTGTGACCCAGCGAGGGTGATTCCGCCGAGTTCACCTTGACGGATACATCGAGTAGGAATCCAACGAGGGTGATACCTCGGATTCCCCTGATGTTATGGACACACGGATACTTGGACTTTACACTGTTACTTGAATAGGCGGGTCGACCCTGAGGGGTACCCGCGTGCTCCTGAGAGGCGAGTGTTGTGAAGACGGGTGCCAGTGTGGTGCCCGAGTGGTGAATATGAGGCGCGGCCGGGCATTCTTAACCCTTGCAGTAAGTCCTCGAGACGGGGCGATGGGGTCACATCTTTCGTGAGTCTCTGCTCGTTACCGCAACCCCTAGTCCACTAACGATTTGGATATTTGATCCGAGCAGGCCTCTGGCCTGATAGCACTAACCATCACGTGGGCATAGTATGGGCGTTCTGCATCGTAGCATCAGCCGAAAGCTCTGTCAGACGTCCAGTTCAACACTGCGGCCGGGCTGGGCCGGCGCCATCCTGAGGGGTGGTACCGAGATTCGCTCTGCTCGCAACGACCCGGAGTGCACAGGGCGATGGCCCATGAACCCTGAGCGCTTAGGATATAGACCGACGGGGACCTCTCTGCTGAGCTGTAGGTAGGGTTGCAGTGTGTTGTTTGGCCGAGGCCGGGCATGACCCAGGAAAGTGTGTCCGGCCGGAGTTAAGCGAGCGTGATGGGTAAGTTGGTGCACCCCTGCAGTGAAGAACACTTCTATCGATAGCCGGTCCTACGGTAAAGGACACTCGGAGTTGTATCCTGGTTAATACAATTTAGAACTGGATACTATGGCTCTGGGATTGCTTCTCGCAGGGAGTCGAGAAGGGATCTCTGGACGAGGTTGATGACTGTATGGCTCTGGGATTGCTTTCTCGCAGGGAGTCGAGAAAGGATCTCTGGGTGAGGTTGAGACTTAATGTTACTACTACATTATATTGTACTGTTCTACCCTCTTCTATTTCTGCAAGACCGCTGAAGATGCTAGTCTTCGATAGGACTAGGCCTTCTCTCTATTCTGGCATTTCTGCAGCCCAGTCCACATATACAGCCTCCCTTTGAAAATGTCGCATATGTAGTGTAGATCCTTGCTTGCTGAGTACTTCTGAGTACTCACGGTTGCTTTGTTTTCCTTTTCTCCCCATATCAGTTTGTCGTATCAAGATGACGGAGCCCCCTGAGACAGATGCCCCGTCGTTCGACTACTACTACTACTCAGAGGATGGATACTACTACGAGTTGGCTGACGACCAGGAGTAGGATCGGAGGGTCCCAGGCAGGAGGCCTACGCCTTTCGATTGTAGTGTTTTACTTTGCCCCGCCTTTCTATAGGCCTTTCTGTGCTTTCTTTTATATCTGTACTCAGATATCTGATGCTTCCGCTGACGCTTGTTCGCAAGCTTATGTATTCGAGCCCTCGAGGCCCCTGGCTTGTAATATAAAGCTTGTATGACTTTATTTATGTTTTAGAGTTGTGTTGTGATATCTTCCCGTGAGTCCTTAGGCTTGATCGTGCGCATTTGCGTGTATGATTAGTGCACGATTGAGCCGGGGGCGTCACAACTGTCACGTGTGCATGTAACTCAAATTTGATTTTTGCACATTATACCCCTTGAAAATCAATCAATGTACTAAAACGTATTAATGATCTATGTTTTTTTTTTCAAAATTAAAACGTTCCTCCTTTGCTAACATATGTTCACCGCGTGATAATTTAACATGCATCGTAGTTGCGGTGGATTCGTGGGGTGTGTGTGTGTGTGTGTGCATCTGGGCGGTGGGGGTTGGCTGGCAGTACACTACGAGTCGTGAGCCACCATGTGGGTTGGCCGTTTTGTGAGGCAGGTGCCACATCAGAGTCGTGAATTCGTTATTTAAAACATTACATAACCCTTTCATACATACATGTTTTGGCCACATGCAGTCGATGGTTGTCCTACACGACACTCGATACTCGCGTGTGATGCTTTCTGTGGGCCCGCTAGGTTGTCGTCCATCACTTTGACCAACAGCCGGCAGAGAGGTTAATTTGACCAACAAGGTAGAATCTTTTTTGTTTGTGTTATGGTGGAAGTATATAGTACGCGTCGAAGAGGTGGGAGGGGACTAGCATATATACTATACGTACGCTCCCGTGAACAAGTACACCTCACTCAGTGTCGGGACTTTTCGGTTTTCGAGGCATGTGCCACATCAAAGTTGTGAAATTGGTTATTCAAACATCACACAACACCTCTTTGGGCCACATGCATGCAGGCAATGGTTATCCTAGGACACTCATGAGTGACGCTTCCATCTGTGGGCCCGCGAGGCCATCGTCGATGCATGCATCACTTTGACCTACATCGGGAGAGGTTAATTAATTTCACAATCAAGGAGGATTCTTTTTGGGTTGTATTACGGTAGGAGCATATAGTATGCGTCGAAGAGGGGGAAGGGGACCATCATATGTAGTACGCTTCATGAACCTCGCTCGGTGTGGGGACTTTACGATTTTTGAGGCATGTGCCACATCAAAGTTGTGCATTTTGGGTATTCAACATATGTTTGGCCCTCATTCAAAGCGATGGTGGTAATCCTCTCGCACCCACTTAAGCGGATATCAGCGATATCGATGCTTTCCATCTGTGGGCCCGCTCGATCCATCACTACTTTGCCTGACAATGAGAGAGGTTAATTTGACTTAGTAGGGGATGATGACCCACAAGTATAGGGGATGTATCGTAGTACTTTCGATAAGTAAGAGTGTCGAACCCAACGAAGAGCAGAAGGAAATGACAAGCGGTTTTCAGCAAGGTATTCTCTACAAGCACTGAAATTATCGGTAACAGATAGTTGTATGATAAGATAAATCGTAACGGGTAACAAGTAGCAAAAGTAACTAAGGTGCAGTAAGGTGGCCCAATCCTTTTTATAGCAAAGGACAAGTCTGGACAAACTCTTATATAAAGCAAAGCGCTCCCAAGGACACATGGGATTTTCTGTCAAGCTAGTTTTCATCATGCTCATATGATTCGCGGTCGTTACTTTGATAATTTGATATGTGGGTGGACCGGTGCTTGGGTGCTGCCCTTCCTTGGACAAGCCTCCCACTTATGATTAACCCCTCTCGCAAGCATCCGCAACTACGAAAGAAGAATTAAGATAAATCTAACCATAGCATGAAACATATGGATCCAAATCAGCCCCTTACGAAGCAACACATAAACTAGGGTTTAAGCTTCTGTCACTCTAGCAACCCATCATCTACTTATTACTTCCCAATGCCTTCCCCTAGGCCCAAATCATGGTGAAGTGTCATGTAGTCGAAGTTCACATAACACCACTAGAGGAAAGACAACATACATCTCATCAAAATATCGAACGAATACCAAATTCACATGATTACTTATAACAAGACTTCTCCCATGTCCTCAGGAACAAACGTAACTACTCACAAAGCATATTCATGTTCATAATCAGAGGGGTATTGAATAGCGTTAAGGATCTGAACATATGATCTTCCACCAAATAAACCAACTAGCATCAACTACAAGGAGTAATCAACACTACTAGCAACCCACAGGTACCAATCTGAGGTTTTGAGACAAAGATCGGATACAAGAGATGAACTAGGGTTTGAGAGGAGATGGTGCTGGTGAAGATGTTGATGGATATTGACCCCCTCTCGATGAGAGGATCGTTGGTGATAACGATGGCTTTGATTTTCCCCTCCCAGAGGGAAGTTTCTCTGGCAGAACAACTTCGCTGGAGCCCTAGATTGGTTCTGCCCTTGTTCTGCCTCGAGACGGCGACGCTTCATCCCGAAACCTTCCTTATGATTTTTTCCAGGTTAAAACACACCATATAGAAGAAGATGGGCATCGAGGGCCTGCCAGGTGGCCCACAAGGCAGGGAGGTGCGCCCAGGGGGTAGGGCGCGCCCCCCACCCTTGTGGCTGCCTGGTGGGTCCCCTGATGTGCTTTCTTCACCCAATATTTTTTATATATTCCAAAATAATTCTTCGTGAAGTTTCAGGACATTTGGAGTTGTGCAGAATAGGTCTCTCAGATTTGCTCCTTTTCCAGCCCAGAATTGCAGCTGCCGGCATTCTCCCTCTTCATGTAAACCTTATAAATTAAGAGAGAAAAGGCATAAGTATTGTGCTAGAATGTGTAATAACAGCCCATAATGCAATAAATATCAATATAAAAGCATGATGCAAAATGGACGTATCAACTCCCCCAAGCTTAGACCTCTCTTGTCCTCAAGCGAAAGCCAAAATCGAAAAATATGTCCAAATGTTTTGAGATAGAGGTGTCGATAAAATAAAATACGGACATGAGGGCATCATGATCATCTTTAGAATAGCAACATATATTGTCATATAATTTCTTATGCAAAAGTAACAATTCATTCACAAGGTAAAGTATGAATCAGAAACTTCATTGGAAACTAACAAACTATGAGCTCAGTCATTGAAGCAATTGCAATTTATCATAACATTGGAAAGAGTCAATTCAAGAGCTTTTCAGCAAGTTCACATACTCAACTATCATTTAGTCTTTCACAATTGCTAACACTCACGCGATACTTATGGGTTCAAAGCTTCAGTCGGACACAGAGAAAGATAGGGGCTTATAGTTTCGCCTCCCAACCTTTTACCTCAAGGGTAATGTCAACAATAATTCTTTATGATAACCTACATCTGAGTGGATATATATATATCTGGATCCTTCTCCAACACATAGTACTTGCCAAAAGAAAAATTGTAAAAAGGAAAGGTGAAGATCACCATTACTCTTGTATAAGGGTAGGAGATAAAAATAAAAGATAGGCCCTTCGCAGAGGGAAGCGGAGGTTGTCATGTGCTTCTATGGTTGGATGCACAAAATCTTAATGCAAAAGAATGTCACTTTATATTGCCGCTTGTGATAAATAACTTTATTATGCAGTCCGTCGCTTTTATTTCTTCAATATCACAAGTTCGTATAAAGCTTATTTTCTTCACACTAATAGATCATACATATTTAGAGAGCAATTTTTATTGCTTGCACCGATGACAACTTACTTGAAGGATCTTACTCAATCCATAGGTAGGTATGGTGGACTCTCATGGCAAAACTGGTTTAAGGGATATTTGGATGCACATGTAGTATCTCTACTTGGTGCAAAGGATTTGGCTAGCATAAGAGGGAAAAGCAAGCTCAACATGTTGGAGGATCCAAGACACTATAACTTCTTTCCGGATATAAGAAAACATAGCCCATTATGTTGTCTTCCTTGTCCAACATCAACTTTTTAGCATGTCATATTTTAATGAGTGCTCACAATTACAAAAGATGCCCAAGATAGTATATTTATATGTGAAACCTCTCTTTCTTTATTACTTCCTATTAATTGCAACAATGACCAAAACTATGTTTGTCAACTCTCAACAACTTTTATTCATGATACTCTTTATATGTGAAGTCATTACTCTCCATAAGATCATTATACGATCTTTCTATTTCTTTTTTATTCTTTCTTTTATTTATTCCCTCAAGATCATAGCAAGAAAACAAAGCCCTTGACTCAAAACTACTCTTTATTATATAACTCACAAACTCAATTACATAGATAGATCTCAAAACAAAACTCAAAGCTAGATCATACTAAAATTTTATTCTACTAGATCAAGATATAACCAAAAGGATCAAAATAAGAAAAACGGTAAAAGTAAAGGTGTGATGGTGATACGATACCGTGACACCTCCCCCAAGCTTGGCAGTTGCCAAGGGGAGTGCCCATACCCATGTATTTAGATCTCTTTCTTCGGAGGTGGTGATGATGGAGTTGTTGATGTAGTATCCTTCTTCCTCAGCTTGCGCTTGAGGATAGAATTTTCCTCCCTTAAATCATCGATCTCCTGCTCAAGCCCAAATATCTTTTTACATAGCTCTTGCTTATTTTCCTGCAAAAGACGGAAAGGGATAAACTCGATCTAAGGTTTCTTTTGTCTTATTAGGGAGACTTGACTTTTTGAACTCCACCTGCATGTCCCCAGGTTGGGGTAATGGAGCTTCATCTTCATCTGAGCTTGTCTCCTCTTTTCCCTTTGGATCATAATCTTCTTCTTCTTCCTTAGTCCAACCACAGTGGTTCACATCCCCATAAACCTTTGGGTTTGTGATATAATCAGCTACATAGCTCTCTCCCTCCGAATCCTGGGACGACATATTTTCAGATCTGCTAGGCAAAATAGCACGAAACAAGAATAGAGGGTTTTGCCGTGGTACGGTGGTCAAAACCTTTGGGAGATTATATAATGAATTGTTACCGACCAAAAGAAGTATTGTGCAAGAAAATGGAGTCCGGAGGGCACACGAGGTGGCCACAAGGCAGGGGGGCGCGCCCAGGGGGTAGGGCGCACCCTCCACCCTTGTGGTCTCCTCGTGCATCTTTTGGACTACTTTTACTTTTCCTATTTTTTAAATATTACAAAACGGAGAAAAATTGCCATTAGAACAGTTTTGGAGTCGGTTTACTTGCCGTACCACATACCTATTCCTTTTCGGAGTCTGAAACGTTTTGGAAAGTGTCCCTTATGTACTCCTCCGGTGTTACGGTATCAACAATATTCGTCTCAACATTTATGGGAGTACCTGAAATATAATGTTTGATTCTTTGACTGTTTACCACATTCGGGTTAGTGCCTTCGGCATTGTTGATCTTAATGGCACCGGAACGATAGACCTCCTCAATAATGTAAGGACCTTCCCATTTAGAGAGAAGCTTTCCTGCAAAAAATCTTAAATGAGAGTTGTATAGCAAAACATGATCACCTACATTAAACTCACGCTTTTGTATCCTTTTGTCATGCCATCTTTTAACTTTTTCTTTAAACAACTTGGCATTCTCATAAGCTTGGGTTCTCCATTCATCAAGTGAGTTAATGTCAAATAGCCTCTTTTCACCGGCAAGTTTGAAATCATAATTGAGCTCTTTGATTGCCCAATACGCTTTATGTTCTAGCTCAAGAGGTAAGTGACATGCTTTTCCATAAACCATTTTATACGGAGACATACCCATAGGGTTTTTATAAGCAGTTCTATAAGCCCATAATGCATCATCAAGTTTCTTAGACCAATTCTTTCTAGATCTATTAACAGTCTTTTGCAAAATTAATTTAATCTCGCTATTGCTCAATTCTACTTGACCACTAGACTGAGGGTGATATGGAGATGCAATTCTATGGTTGACATCATATTTAGCATGCATTTTATGGAAAGCACCATGAATAAAATGTGAACCACCATCAGTCATTAAATATCTGGGGACTCCAAACCTCGAAAAAATAACTTCTTTAAGCATCTTAATAGAAGTGTTATGATCAACACTAGAATAGCTTCTACCCACTTAGTAACGTAGTCAACAACAACTAAAATATGTGTATACCCATTAGAGGAAGGAAAAGGTCCCATATAATCAAAGCCCCAAACATCAAATGGTTCAATAGCAAGTGAATAATTCATAGGCATTTCCTGACGTCTACTAATATTGCCAATTCTCTGGCATTCATCACAAGACAAGACAAACTTACGGGCATCTTTGAAGAGAGTTGGCCAATAAAAACCAGATTGCAATACCTTGTGTGTAGTTCTATCTCCAGCGTGGTGTCCTTCATAAGCTTCGGAGTGGCACTTGCGTAGGATCTATTCCTGTTCATGCTTAGGTACACAATGTCTAATAACACCATCTACTCCTTCTTTATAAAGGTGTGGGTCATCCCAAAAGTAATGTCTTAAATCATAGAAAAACTTTTTATTTTGCTGGTATGTGAAACTAGGTGGTATAAATTTAGCAACAATGTAATTAGCATAATCAACATACCATGGAGTATTACGAGAAGCATTTATGACTGCTAATTGCTCATCAGGAAAACTATCATCAATAGGCAGTGGGTCATCAAGAACATTTTCTAACCTAGACAAGTTGTCTGCAACGGGGTTCTTAGCTCCCTTTCTATCAATAATATGCAAATCAAATTCTTGTAGCAAGAGAACCCACCTAATAAGTCTAGGTTTAGCATCTTTCTTTTCCATAAGATATTTAATAGCAGCATGATCAGTGTGAACAGTTACTTTGGAATCAACAATATAAGATCTGAACTTATCACAAGCAAATACAACCGCTAAAAATTCTTTTTTAGTAGTAGCATAATTTCTCTGGGCACTGTCTAGAGTTTTACTAGCATAATGAATAACATTCAAATTTTTATCAACTCTTTGTCCTAGAACAGCACCAACAGCATAATCACCAGCATCACACATAATTTCAAAGGGTAAATTCCAATCAGGCGGTTGAACAATAGGTGCAGAAATCAAGGCTTTCTTAAGTATTTCAAATGCTTCTACACAATCATCATCAAAAACAAAAGGAACATCTTTTTGCAAGAGATTAGTGAGAGGCCTAGAAATTTTAGAGAAGTCTTTAATAAACCTCCTATAGAAAATATGGTGCAGAAAGACCTAAATCGAAATGAATGGAAGATGCCTCTGGAACTTTTTGGTTCTTTTTCACCAGCATGACCAAGGAAACTTCTTATACCTTTGATATCTTTAGGACACGGCATCTTTTCAATAGCATCTACTTTAGCTTTATCAACTTCAATACCTCTTTCAGAAATTTTATGCCCCAAGACAATACCTTCATTAACCATAAAGTGGCACTTCTCCCAATTCAAGACAAGATTAGTTTCTTCACATCTCTGCAAAACTCGATCAAGGTTGCTTAAGCAATCATCAAAAGAAGTTCCGTAAACGGAGAAATCATCCATGAAAACCTCAACAATCTTTTCACAAAAGTCAGAGAATATACCAGTCATACATCTTTGAAAGGTAGCAGGTGCATTGCATAAACCAAAAGGCATACGTCTATAAGCAAATGTACCGAAAGGGCAAGTAAAAGTGGTCTTTTCTTGGTCCTCTTTTAACACAGGTATTTGAGAGAAACCAGAATAACCATCTAGAAAGCAAAAAATGTGTATGTTTGGATAGTCTTTCTAGCATTTGATCAATAAAAGGTAGAGGGTAATGATCTTTTCTAGTAGCTTTGTTTAATTTGCGAAAATCAATTACCGTTCTATAACCTGTAACAATTCTTTGTGGGATCAATTCATTATTATCATTAGGAACAACAGTAATACCTCCCTTCTTAGGGACACAATGAACAGGACTTACCCATCTACTATCAGCAATAGGATAAATTATACCAGCCTCCAGAAGTTTTAGTATTTCATTTCTTACCACTTCCTTCATCTTAGGATTTAACCGTCGTTGGTGATCAACAACTAGTTTAGAATCAGGCTCCATATTAATTTTGTGCTGACATAGAGTGGGACTAATGCCCTTAAGATCATCAAGAGTATACCCAATAGCGGCACAGTGCTTCCTCAGAGTTTTCAATAATTTCTTTTCTTCATGCTCTGAAAGGTTAGCACTAAGAATAACAGGATATATCTTCTTTTCATCAAGATAGGCATATTTCAAAGTATCAGGTAATTGTTTAAGCTCAAACACGGGATCACCATTGGGTGGAGGAGGATCCCCAAGGATTTCAACAGGCAAATTGTGTTTCAAAACAGGCCCTTGATTAAAGAATATTTCATCTAATTCCTTCCTTTCATTCATAAACATATCATTTTCATGTTCTAGCAAATACTGTTCTAAAGGATCAGTAGGAGGTACGGCAATAGAAGCAAGACCAATGATTTCATCCTTACTAGGAAATTATTTATCATGGGGTTGTCTACGAAATTTAAAGAAATTAAAATCATGAGACACATCCCCAAAATTTACAGTAACAATTTCTTTCTCATAGTCTATCCTAGCATTAACAGTATTCAAGAAAGGTCTACCAAATTTAATGGGACAAAAATCATCTTGTGGGGAACCAAGAACAAGAAAATCAGTAGGGTATTTTATTTTCCCACACAAGACTTCAACATCTCTAACAATCCCAATTGGTGATATAGTATCTCTATTGTCAAGCTTAATAGTAACATCAATATCTTCTATCTCAGCGGGTGCAATATCATTCATAATTTCTTGATATAAGGTATAAGGAATTGTACTCACACTAGCACCCACATCACATACACCATGATAACAATGATCTCCTATTTTAACAGAAACAACGGGCATGCCAACAACGGGTCTATTTTTATCTTTAATATTAGGTTTAGCAATTCTAGCAGCTTCAGCACAGAAATAAGTAACATGCTCATCAATATTATCGACCAAGAGATCCTTAACCATAGTAATACTAGGTTCAAATTTAATTTGTTCAGGGGGTGTAGGTGTTCTAATATTACTCTTACGAACCATAGTTGAAGCTTTAGCATGATCTTTAATTCTAACAGGGAAAGGTGGTTTCTCAATATAAGAAGTAGGAACAATAGGATCAACATTATAAGTAATAGTTTCTTCTTCAACTTTAATAGGTTCTACTACTTTTACTTTAATGGGAGGATGATATTTAAACCACTTCTCCTTAGGGAGATCAACATGAGTAGCAAATGATTCACAAAAGGAAGCTACTATCTTAGAGTCAAGTACATATTTAGTGCTAAATTCACAAAAAGCATCGGTATTCATGAAAGATTTAACACAATCAAACTTAAGGTTTATACCTAACTCATTACCTTCATCGAGTTCCCAATCTTCAGAGTTGCATTTAATTCTTTCCAATAAATCCCATTTGAATTCAATATCCTTCTTCATAAAAGAACCAGTACAAGAAGTATCGAGCATGGATTGATCATTACGAGAAAGCCGAGCATAAAAATTTTGAATAATAATTTCTCTTGAGAGCTCATGATTGGGGCATGAATATAACATTGACTTAATCCTCCCCCAAGCTTGAGCGATACTTTCTCCTTCAAGAGGCCAAAAATTATAAATATAATTCCGATCATGATGAACCAGATGCATAGGATAAAACTTCTGATGAAATTCCTATTTCAATCGGTTGTAGTTCCATGATCCAATATCATCACATAGCCTTTACCATGTGAATGACTTTCCCTTCAAAGATAAAGGGAAGACCTTCTTCTTGACATCATCCTCGGGCAAACCTGCAAGCTTAAATAATCCACAAACTTCATCCACATAGATTAGGTGCATATCGGGATGTAATGTTCCATCTCCTGCATAAGGATTAGCTAGCAGTTTCTCTATCATACCAGAAGGAATTTCATAATAAATATTTTCAGTAGGTGCAGTAGGTTGTGGAGCAACTCTTTTCTCTTCCGTTCGAGGTGAAGATACCCCGAACAAGCCCCTCAAAGGATTATTTTCCATAGGGACAAGTGACAGTAAATTTCAGCACACTATATAAATGTTTCCTTACCAAATTCTACTTACCAAAGGCGCTTCACTCCCCGGCAATGGCACCAGAAAAGAGTCTTGATGACCCACAAGTATAGGGGATCTATCGTAGTCCTTCTAATAAGTACGATTGTCGAACCCAACGAGGAGCAGAAGGAAATGACAAGCGGTTTTCAGCAAGGTATTCTCTGCAAGCACTGAAATTATAGGTAACAGATAGTTGTATGATAAGATAAATTGTAACGGGTAACAAGTAACAAAAGTAACTAAGGTGCAGCAAGGTGGCCCAATCCTTTTTATAGCAAAGGACAAGCCTGGACAAACTCTTATATAAAGCAAAGCGCTCCCAAGGACACATGGGATTTTCTGTCAAGCTAGTTTTCATCATGCTCATATGATTCGCGTTCGTTACTTTGATAATTTGATATGTGGGTGGACCGGTGCTTGGGTACTGCCCTTCCTTGGACAAGCCTCTCACTTATGATTAACCCCTCACGCAAGCATCCGCAACTACGAAAGAAGAATTAAGATAAATCTAACCATAGCATGAAACATATGGATCCAAATCAGCCCCTTACAAAGCAACGCATAAACTAGGGTTTAAGCTTCTGTCACTCTAGCAACCCATCATCTACTTATTACTTCCCAATGCCTTCCCCTAGGCCCAAATCATGGTGAAGTGTCATGTAGTCGAAGTTCACATAACACCACTAGAGGAAAGACAACATACATCTCATCAAAATATCGAACGAATACCAAATTCACATGATTACTTATAACAAGACTTCTCCCATGTCCTCAGGAACAAACGTAACTACTCACAAAGCATATTCATGTTCATAATCAGAGGGGTATTGAATAGCATTAAGGATCTGAACATATGATCTTCCACCGAATAAACCAACTAGCATCAACTACAAGGAGTAATCAACACTACTAGCAACCCACAGGTACCAATCTGAGGTTTTGAGACAAAGATCGGATACAAGAGATGAACTAGGGTTTGAGAGGAGATGGTGCTGGTGAAAATGTTGATGGAGATTAACCCCCTCTCGATGAGAGGATCGTTGGTGATGATGATGGCTTCGATTTCCCCCTCCCGGAGGGAAGTTTCTCTGGCAGAACAGCTCCGTCGGAGCCCTAGATTGGTTCTGCCCAGGTTTCACCTCGAGACGGTGGTGCTTTGTCCCGAAACCTTCCTTCTGATTCTTTCCAGGTTAAAACACACTATATAGCAGAAGATGGGCATCGGGGGCCTGCCAGGTGGCCCACAAGGCAGGGAGGCGCGCCCAGGGGGTAGGGCGCGCCCCCACGCTTGTGGCTGCCTGGTGGGTCCCCTGATGTGCTTTCTTCACCCAATATTTTTTATATATTCCAAAATAATTCCCCGTGAAGTTTCAGGACATTTGGAGTTGTGCAGAATAGGTCTCTCAGATTTGCTCCTTTTTCCAGCCCAGAATTGCAGCTGCCGGCATTCTCCCTCTTCATGTAAACCTTATAAAATAAGAGAGAAAAGGCATAAGTATTGTGCTAGAATGTGTAATAACAGCCCATAATGCAATAAATATCAATATAAAAGCATGATGCAAAATGGACGTATCAGGGAATTATTTTTTTGTTTGTAATACGGTATATATAGGTCATGCTCTAGGATGACATGATACAGTTTGAGCACACAGTTGCATGTGTACGCATGAATCCCTCCCATTGAGTCGAAGTGGCTAGTACCACGACACGTCATGAACCGATCTCGCTCTGTGTGGGGACTGTACAATTTTCGACGCACGCGCCACATCAATGTTGTGAAATGGTATTCAAACATGCATGCACGCATCACCTCCATACATATTCATGTAGTGGTTGTCTTCGAACGGTACACTCCCTCGCGTGGTTATCGGCGACAAGCCTATATATTCTTGGGCCCGCGTGGACATCCATGATCACCTTGACCGACAACAAGATAGGTTACCATGGCGGATTCTTCCTTTGGTTCGTGTTAGCATAGTATAGGCATGGTGAGATTCAGACCTAATTAAGTTTGAGCGCATACTATGCACGCATGCATGCATGAATCCCCGTTATCGGCTTGAAGTGTGGTGTGACATACATATGCATCGTCAACTAACCCTCGCTCAGTGTGGGGATTTCTTGTTCGAAAGCACACGGTGCCACATCAAAGTTGTTCCATTGTGAATTCAAACACACCTCTCCATACATATGTTTGGGCAACACGCAGGCAGTGGTTGTCTTTGGGGACTAGCTACTTGCATGATTATTGGTGATCTAGCCCATCACCGGGGTCACATGGATGGCAATCACTTTGACCAACAACAAGAGAGAGGTTGTACGACCAAGGTGGATTATTCTTGGTCCGTTTTATGATCCATCTTGGTGAGATGCCCTCTCTGGCCCGCCGACTGAAAGTGTGTGTGTGTGTAGGGGGGGGGGGGGGCAGCTACTTCGCACTTTGCTAGGTGAACCTCCGTGGGGGGGATGCATTCATAGCTTAAGATTCCCTTCCTGCTGACACGAGGGGGGGGGGTGGAGCAATACCGTGCGCTTTGTGAGATAGGTGCCACATCGAAGCTACATTTGACATTTGATCATCAAACCACCCTTTTCATACATATATTTCGTCCACATGCAAGTGTGTTCGTGTTCTTACCCTCTCCCGCGTCATTTCTCGCCAAATTTATGAACATTAGACAAGTCCGATGACACAACAGACACGGTTCACTCACACTAACCGTGTGCCACGCCGGTGCCCCTGTCACGCACATCCGCACAGTACATTGGGCTCCATGAGGCTTCCCCTCTCAAAAATATCTACCCGCCTGCAGTTTTTTCTGTTTGATAACACGCGGTTATTATGTTTCGATCGTGTGTGATGTTTCTTGTTCCCGCTCCCGCCCGCATCCCTCGAAAATATCTGCCCGCCTCGAGGGTTTTTCTATTTCATAACACACGGTTGTTATTTCCGGACCGTGTGTGATGCACCACCATCCAAATTTTCAATAGCCCCAGCATTTCACTCCCGCGTTTGACTCCCGCATAGTAAAATTTTCAGTAGCCGCGTCATTTCCTCAAACACACCCTCCGCCCCCCTCCACACAGACACCAAAACCTCCTCGGGCGCGCATGCGTGCACACACACACACCCTCCCTCGCTCGAAACCCTAGCAAGGTCACCGCCGCCGCCGCAAGGCCTCCATTGTCAACATCTGCCGGTTTGCCCGTGCAGCTTACCCACCGATCTCCATACCCAGGCCGCCCTGAGTTTCTTAGATGACGCCTGCCAAACACCCCTTTCTCACAGATCCGCATCCCCATCCCCCACTCCAGAGCGTCGCAGCCTAAGCCCGGCTAAGCTTCCCGTGGAGCTCGAGGAGCGACTGGCCCAAAAGAGGTGTATCGCGGTCTCTTTGCCCGACGTTGCCCAGGAAGCTGATGACCATTACTGGCCGCAGGCACTCAATCAGCGGGCTAGAGTATGCGGGTACGTCGCGGACGCCGGCTACGACATCGAGGTTGTCGACAACGATGGCTTGACGCGGGCTATGTCACAGGTTAAGTGGCCCACCCCCAACCCCTCGGGTTCAACCGCCGTCGATCTCATCCATGGCCCCACCGCTGATCTCCTCTGGCTCGCTGTCAAGAATTTGCCATCCTACATCGCCATCGAGCCCCTTTTATCATTTCTGAAGGACACGTTCTGTGACGCTGGCTTGGGATCCACAACTTCCAAGTTAGACCTCATCGACGGCGACCACGAGGAGGGCACCCTCTCCGGCTCTTCCAAGAGGAAAGAGCCCATCTGCTCTTCCAAGGGGAAAGAGCCCGTCTGCGACATCAGGGAGGGCACCCTACAGCCGTGCTCTTTCAAGGGGAAGGAGCCCATCTGCGACAACATGGAGCGCATCCAGGGTCCGTGCTCTTCCCACGGGAACAAGCCCATCTGTGACAAGTGAGGAAACCCATGATTTGTTTTGACGTGCCTCTTCACAGGGGGAACCCATGATTTGTTTTGTCGAGTCCCTTTTGTAGTGTAGTGAGAATATGTCCAGTTTTAATTGCTATATTTGGTTGTTTGCAGTATGCCTTGTTTATTTCAGTTGTTCACAATGTGATGCTCTATATGTGCAACTATTTACTGTGCAGTACATTTCATCAATCCAGTTTTAAACATACCGATAGGAATGCATATATTTGCTTGCTGTTAAGCCTGTTATAGCTAGCATATGCCTCTTTTAAAGTTTTTTGATTGTTTGGTTGTTTGTAGTTAGCATATGTCTAGTTTCAAATGCTATCTTTGGTTGTTCGTAGTATGCCTTGTTTATTCCAGTTATTCACAACGTGATGTTCTATATGTGCAAGTATGAACTATGCAGTTCTATTTCATCAATACCAGTTTCAACAATACCACTATGAATGGCTACATTTGGTTGCTGCATCTTGTAGTTAACACGCCTTTCCATTTTTATTTAACAATAACCAGTGTACTTAGACCGGCACAATACCAGCTTGAATGACCATGTTTGCTTGTTGTTAAATGTTAGGCCTGTAGCAGTTAACACACCTTTCCACTTGTTTTGCTTTACTAGCGTGCTTAAACCTGCACACTGAAGCTATCTTTTGGAGATTATTTTGTCTACCATGGATATGTTTGGTTGATGTTTAGCCTGTTGTGCTTAACGTGCCTCTCGATATATACCTACACAGGACAATTTTGGGAATGACTGTTGTTTTCCATCGAGGTTAGTTTCATCCCAGGGCTTATATATACTCACTATTCAGGATATCGGTAGCTGGTACCATATAGGCCGGGGGCTGATAAGGGACTAATCAGTGAATCGGACTTTTAACTGAATATATCTATAACCCATTTATCGTTAGGTTAACTAGGGCCATATGTAATATATCTGAGGCTATATGGCAACATGCACTGTACTTAATGTCTAAATATGCAATCCTAGGCTACATAGCAACAAGGAAGAGTGTTACCTTAATGTTCTAATGATGTCTAGATATATATAGAAGAGCAGCAGCAGCAACAACAACAACAACACAACCCTGTTTGGATACTCAACTTAGCTAGAGGTTAGAGTTAGTTTCTAGCTCATGACTAACCCTGAACTAACTCCATCCAAAGAGGTGTTTGGATGACAGGGTTAGATTGACAATAAATGCACTAGGAGAACTAGCTCCAATTAGCACCTCTTGGGTGGGATAGTTTTTTTGGGTGGGTTAGATGCAACTAGCTCAAACTAGCCCGCATGTTTGGATATACTTTAGGGCTATTTGAGCCCGAACTAGCTCAAACTAACTCTAACCCATGGATACAGCAGTAGTTAATCAACCAATAATTTGTAAAAATGCAATAAACTCCTTCCGGCCCATAATATAAGATGTTAATTCATCTAATATGTGAGTATATTGGATGTTATAAGATGTTATAAAAGAGTGTTGTACTACATCATTGTGCAATTGATGTTTAGCTTGTAATATTAACTTGGTGCTTTTAGGTACATATGTCATTGGTAAAGATCCATGCTTCGACCCTTTCTGCGTATGGGGCAATGAGATATTGATGAACCAGCATCAAGTGAGGAAGCTGATAAAGATTGTTAGTAAAATGGGTCAAAAGATGGCAATTAAACTATTTGTTTACACTTTATCCAAGATAACAGCAAATTGCAGGATGGTAAGTAAGAACTCTGCAGCCTTCTTTTTACTGCCCATAATGAGTTGTGTTAGATGACAATGTCTGAATCTTTTTCCTTTGCAGTGGTTCCCAAAGCAGTTTACTCAAGATTACCTCTCAAACTACATGATTGGTGGGCATGCAAAGGTTAAAGTATTTCTACCAGAACACAATGATTATCTAGATGTTTTCGAAGACCATGAAGGATGGGCGGTCGGCCATCACAAGGGGTTGGACTAGAGTCGTGCGTGCCTTCTACATGGAGGAGGGCACAATATGGGCATTCCGCTTCACCTTGTTCAACAACCAGAATGTATTTCGCCTCATTCTTTATCGTCTTTAATAGTACATGTATACAACTGTGGTTCATCATTCTTTATTTGGTTCTTATGTAATTCTTGAACATATATACCTATGAATCGAATAATGCATTGGTTGTTTGAACCTGATGGATATGAATAAAGCTATAGCATACATTCAAATTCAAATCTAGTACAATTTGAAATAGCAGCAATTAAATTATGGTGAAATTATGCTCTCCAGGTCGTTACGGCGCACACGGTTGGTAAAACACAAATGTTTGTGATATGCACCATAATTTGACACGGTTCACAGAGAGGAAACGTGTGCAAGCATGCACACAGTTGCCGTTTGCAAAGCGTGGGCGATGTCAGACAATATCACAAACAGTGCGGGCAAACTAAACATTTGTGATATTTGCCTTATCGTACATGATTCACAACCATGAACTATTTCTGATGTGGTATGCATCATAAACGTTGCACCATAGAATAGCGTGTGCGATAGTTGTCGTGTACGACAATGTTACGATGGTCCGACGTTTCATAATCCTGTCCGACACTCGTACGACGATTAGCTAATCTTCTTAATTAGTTATCGCATACGGTTTGGGAAAAGCAAATGTGTGTGATTGGCTGCTTATCATACATGTTCTATAATCGTGAACCGTTTGTGATGGGTCGCGCATCGTAAACGTAGCCCCACAGAATACCGACTGCGATCGCAATGCGAGGACAAACGAGTTGCAAGGATGCAGCGTCTGGGTGGCTCCCTACCCCTGACGGTTTCTGGGTCGTGTGGGAAGGACCCCCCTATCACAGTTACTCACTTGGTGACGGTTCCAAATGCTGTTGCAGAAAGGGGTTAAAAACCGTTTGTATAGCACCTCGCTGTACCAATGACAATTCCAGCCGCCGCAAGTTCCAGAACCACGAGATCGAATCTAGACACCATCACGGAGGGGTTCATCATCCTCATTGGTGCCTCTCCGATGATGCATGAGTAGTTCATCATAGACCTACGGGTCCATAGATAGTAGCTAGATGGCTTCTTCTCTCTTTTTCATTCTCAATACAATGGTCTCTTGGAGATCTATTTGATGTAACTCTTTTTTGCAGTGTGTTTGTTGGGATCCGATGAACTTTGAGTTTATGATCAGACCTGTGTCCATGAATATAGTTTGAGTCTTCTTTTGATCTCTTATATGCATGATTATTTATAGCCTCGTATTTCTTCTTCGAATCTTTGGTTTAGTTAGGCCAACTAGATCGATATTTCTTGCCATGGGAAGAGGTGCTTTGTGATGGGTTCGATCTTGCGGTGTTCTTTCCTAGTGACAGAAGGGGCAGCAAGACATGCATGTATCGTTGCTATTAAGGATAACAAGATGGGGGCTATTCCTACATGAATAGATCTCGTCTACATCATGTCATCGTTCTTATTGCATTACTCTGTTTCTCCATGAATTTAATACACTAGATGCATGCTTGATAGCGGTCGATGTGTGGAGTAATAGTAGTAGATGCAGGCAGGTGTCGGTCTACTAATCTTGGACGTGACGCCCATATATTGATCATTGCCTTGGATATCGTCATAATTATTCGATCTTCTATCAATTGCCCAACAGTAATTTGTTTACCCACCATGTGCTATTTTCTCGAGAGAAGCCACTAGTGAAATCTACGGCCCCCGGGTCTATTCTTTATCATATTTGCTTTGAGATCTATTTTTATTCACTTTTATTTTCAGATCTATTATTGCAAAAACCCAAAAATACCTTGCTGCACTTTTTTGTTACTTATTTTATTTCACGTTTTATCAAGATCTATTTATCCAATCTACACAAATTTTATCCCGTCAACTTGACAATTTCTGGCGCCGTTACCCGAAGAGGGATTGACAACCCCCTCATAAGCGTCAGGTTGCAAGTATTTGTTCTTTGTGTGCAGGTACCATTTACATAGTGTTGCTTGGTTCTCCTACTGGATTGATACCTTGGTTTTATAACTGAGGGAAATACCTACCGTAGTTGTACTGCATCATCCCTTCCTCTTTGGGGAAATACCGACGTAGTTCAAGCGACATCAAAAGGAATTTCTGGCGCCGTTGCCGGAGAGACATCATCAACATCTATCAGGTTCCTAATCACAAATCTCATATCCTTGCAATTTACATTATTTGCCATTTGCCTCTTGTTTTCATCTCCCCCTCTTCACAAAAATTTGCCATTTTATTCGCCCTCTTTTTCGTTCGCTTTTTCTCGTCAGATCTGTTCTTGTTGCAATCTTGTTTGCGTAGTCACGATGACTGAAGAAAACACCAAGTTGTGTGATTTTTTCCAATACCAATAACAATTATTTTATTAGCACTCCGATTGCTCCTCCCGCCACTAGTGCAGAATCTTGTGATATTAATGCCGCTTTATTGAATCTTGTTATGAAAGATCAGTTTTCTGGTACTCCTAATGAGGATGCCGTGTCCCATCTAAACACGTTCGTAGAACTATGTGAACTGTGTGATATGCAAAAGAAAAAAGATGTGGACAATGATATTGTGAAGTTGAATTATTTCCTTTCTCTTTGAGGGATCGTGCAAAAATTTGGTTTTCTTATTTGCCTCGCAACAGTGTCGGTGTACTAAGTATCGGGCCTTTAGTACCCCATACTTGTGCACAGGCAGTTGTAGCCGTGCCTGCGGCAAAGGCTTGCTGGGGGAATAGTCAAAGATTAATCCAAGATTATCAAAGAGATACTCAAGCCAAGAATCAGAGGATCAGGAGATAATAAGGGCTGAAGACCGAAGACCGGGCCCCCCGGCAAGATCTTGCCGGGGTGGCTCACGAAGCCCGGCAAGATCTTGAGCCCGGCAAGATTTGCGCCCCGGCAAGATTCTATCACTGTGCCACTGCTTCAGCGTAGCAACCAGCCTGGCATTCTGGGCCCTTTTCCGGATGCGTGGCAAGGTGCCAATGGAGGAGAGCTTAAGCGGTGCTGATGGGATGGCCCCTTTTTCCATCCCCAAGAAATGAGGACACCTAAACGGACACCTCATGGTGCATTAATTGCATTTGTCCTAAACCGTCAGTAGTTAGGTATGATATCCCTGTAGCTACTTTACACCTCAATGTATGTACATTTTGCCACTGTGGAGACCCCTTTGGATGTATAGAAGGAGGCCCAAGGCAACTGCTACAGGGGTGATCTTCGGGCCCATTCTGCATGCGTAGCTGCTCTTTGAACATACTGTTCATTGCTAGCGCTCCTGGAGTTTGAGCTCAGGAACACTCTTAATAAAACAAGGCAGGAGTAGGGTTTTACGCTGATTAGCGGCCCGAACCTAGGTAAAATCGCCTCGCGTTGATCGTTGGTTCTGCTCTTTGTGCATACCTCTCTCCCTGCCGAATCGTAGAAGGGATACACGCGGTGCCATAGGTGTCGTACGCCGACATCTTTGGCGCACCAGGTAGGGGGAGGTGGTTGTGCGAACCTGATCCAGTGATCGGCGCCTCAGTTTCTTCGTCATCTTCGTCACCATGCCACCCAAGAAGAAGAGTGCCGCAACGGCGCTACCATCTACGTCCTTTTTGCCTGTGCCCTCATGTACGGGTGATGGCGTGGATGCAGAAGGTAGAGGTTTAGAGCCTCCACGGTGTTCCGGTGATCCAAGCCAGGCGAGCGGCGTCGTTCGCAGCGGCGACGGCAACCCGCACGCCGCTGGATCCAGAGATGGGGCTGTGCTGCCTACGGGAGGTGCAGCGAACTCCAGAGATCAGAGGACGCCTCCTAGGACTCCTGTGTCGGCGCAAGCGTTGCGGCCTTCACAGGTTGCGCGTGACGAGCAGCGCCATGGTGCTGGTGGTTCAGGACGTCCCCATGAAAGGACTTCTGCGCATCGATCCCAAGGTGCGCAGGCCCAGCATGCATGCCAAGCTGCTGGTGGAAGTGGCGCGCGGTCGCGTGACCGTGACGGTGCTCCTTCTAACATTGTTAGGAGTCAGAGCACCTCACGTACCTCGCACCTGTCGCCGCCGCATACACCGGCGGAAGCCTTGGCACATGCGCAGCTGCTCCTCGACTTCCCTCCTGCCCCGGAGAAGATGGAGGAGTGGCGATCTACTATCCAGAGCCTCATCGGCTTTGTCAACAAGGATGGGCCGCTGCAGGCAGGGCCCTCACGGCGGCGATCCATCGATCTGGCGCGAGCCGATGGAGAGAAGACTGGAGGCGGTGCGACCACGGTGCACTCCCCTCCACGACAGCAACGGCGATCGACTACCCGGCGGACCGATGACCGTGACGATGATTCCACGGCGTCGTCCGATCCGTGGATGCGCCGCGACCAGCGTCAAGTTCTTCGGGAACAAAGTAAGGAGGACGCTCGAACTACCATTGAGCGACGACGGGAAGCGCGCCATCAATCTGATAAACGTGCAGGACCTGCTGTCGACGAGCCTGCGCCAGGGGATGCAGGCGACTTGCCTTATGAGGTAGGTTGTCCAGCGTTTACCCGCGAGCTGCGGTGAGTCCAGTGGCCCAATTCCCGAACCTTCAAGCCAGAGGTCCCAGAGAAATATGACGGCAAGACCCACCCGTTGGAGTTCCTGAGCATCTACACCATCACGGTGCAGGCTGCCGGGGGCCGAGACGACAAGATACTTGCCAACTACTTCCCGTTGGTGCTCAAACCCAACGTCAGGTCGTGGTTGATGCATCTGCCGGAGAATTCTATCTCTTCTTGGTCAGATCTGTGCCATCAGTTTGTTGGCGCCTTTGTTCGAGGCCATCAAACCCCTGGCCAGGAAAGTGATTTGCATCTCATCCCCCAGAAGGAGGGCGAGCCACTACGCAAATATATCCAAAGGTTCAGCCGTGTGCAATACAGCATCCCAGATGTTCATCCTGCCGCTGTTATCGGCGCGTTTCGTCAGAACGTGCGTAACCGCAAGATGCGGGAAGAAATGGCGATGAACAAAATCAGGGATATCGCCGAGCTTTATGCTCTGGCCGATAAATGTGCTCGGGCTGAAGAGGGAAGGAGACTTCCCGGCGAGGATGTTGGCGCAGGGGGCGACTCTGAAGGCGAGGATGCTGCCGCCCCGACAAAGAAGGGCCAGCGGCGAAACAAGTAGCGTAAGGGCAAGGCCGTGCTTGCTGTCGAGGGATCCGGCGACCTTGGCACCGCCAAGAAGGCCAAAGTTGGCGACCCCGGCAAGGAAGTTGCCGGGTGCGCCTCCTGTCAGGCCTTGGCGGCTGCCGACAAGCCGGAAGGCTCCGGCAAACAGTATTGCAAGATCCATCGCACCAAGGGCCATGATCTCCAAAATTGCCGGCAAGTTGAACAGCTTGTCGAGAAGCAGACAACTGAGTACGAAAGGCGAGACAAGGAGAAGGCCCAAGACAGTGCTGAGGGGTCTGACAAGAAGCGTGGTGGCCGAGGGGATAGCCGCGGCAAGGCCAAGCAACAGAAGGAGAGGCCCGCCCGAGGCCGTGACAAAGAAGAGGGTGATGATGAAGATGAAGAAGATGATGAGTCCAGTGAGCACGAGTTCCAGAAAGCTACAGAGGCCATGTGTATCGACGGAGGCGCCTCGTTGCATTCTTCTGTAACATCCCAAAATTCTAAATTTTGGAATATTATATTGAATAAATAGTTTTGACTGTTTGTTTGATTGCTCTGTGAATGATTGAGTGGAATTTGAAACTTTTTGAAAGTTGAATGAGAGGGAATGAAATGACTTTCCCAAACTTTCATCCTTGCATTTTGATCTCAATTCAAATTCAATTCAAACACAAAAACCCTAGAGTGAAGATGACATGACTTCTTCCATTTGAAATGAAAAGGGTTTTGAAAACAATTTGAATTTCATTTGAAAATATTTTAAATTCAAAACTTTATGCAACTCAATGATTTTCATGAGAGAAGATAAAATGACTTCTTCAAACTATATGAAATATGAGTTGGAAGTTAAAAGAATCAAATTGAAAGTCATTTGGAAGTATTTTGAAACCCACTTTCAATTTGCAGTTATTTATTTTTTTCAAATTATTTTTCTCCAAAACTAAAATATATGGAAAATAGGGTAAAATGATTCCCTATAGTGCAAAAGTGGAGAAAAATGATTTTTAAATCATTTTGGTATTTTAAAATAATTTTGTTTGCATTTTAAATGCAACAGTGGCACTTTTTGAATTTTGGGATTTTGTGTGAATTTTATTTGAACTTGAAAAATAGTTCATACTGTAAGAAATGTTTTTCTGGAAATTTTGATATATAATATGCCTATATAATGTTTTTATTTATTGCTCTTTATTTCAGTTTTCCTTGTCTGTATTTATAAAAAAAAAATTTGGCCGAAGCCCAGCCGCACCAGGCCCAGCCTCCTCCACTACCCAACAGCGGGGTCATCTTCCTCCTACGAACCTTCATAAGCAGAACGCACGCACGCACCCCACCCCGCGCCCCACCCCCTTCCCTCCTTCCCCTTCGCCAAGAATCCTCTGAATGGATCCACCTCCTTCCCCTACACCTCCTTCTCCAAGTAAAAGGCCATTAATGCCCCGGATTTTCTCGCCGGAGATCCGAACTTGCCTTTTTTTGCTCGCCATGGCTGCACGCATCTAGACACCCCCTCGCCCTATAAATACCTCCCTCATGTTTTCCTCTTTCCCCTCACCCAAAGCCCTCTCCTATGGGAGCTTATCCCCCTCCCTATCCCGCATAATTAATCATCGGAGTTCATAAACTCCGGCGGCTTCTCCATTGCCGCCCGAGGCTCGGTTCGTCCTTACTCGGCCTCCCCTGAGGTAGCTGAGATCTCCTCAGCACCGTCCCATTCTCTCCTTCCTCTAGGAGCCCCCACAACCTCGGATCCGATCTTCTTCCCCAACTCCGGCGACTACTCCGGTGAGATCAAAGAAATCCCGTAATTTTTTTTTCCAGAAAAGTAGCGATCTTAGAAAATTCATATCTATTAGTATACATATCCAAATTGAGTGATTCCAATTGCGTTAGATCGCAAATTTTGTAAAGTTTCTGAATAGGTAAAAAGTTTTTATGTTTGACTATCTAATTTTGAATTTTGATCAATTCCTTAATACCTTAGATTTGATCTAACTTGAGTTTAGAATAGATGTTTGATTGATTCTTTTTGCTACTATTTTGTTACTATTTTGTTTATCCAGTAGCATATAGTTATTTATTTTTTTGTTCATTTTTAATTAGGTTTATAGCAGAAACAGTACTGTTTTAGTTCTAGTTTTGTTTTAGTCTTTTCTTTAAGTTTTAATTGTTTTCAAATTATTTCTTTTTGTCACTTTTGAAAAATTTAGTTTTGTTTCTGTTAGTCAACAAAAGAAAATTTTATTTTTCTTTTAAAATTTTATTTTTTTTAGTTTTGTATGAAAACTTGATAGGTCATAGTTAGAGTTTCATAGAAGCTTTTTACTTGTTTCTTTTTGTAAATAAAATTTTATGAAAAATATTTTCTGTTAAGTTAGTGGTTTTATATTTTATTTCTGTTAATTTATTAGTTTAGAGCTTTATTTGCTGTTAAGTTTTTACTTAGGACAAAACTATTTTGCGTTATGTCTTAGAGCTTCTTTAGTAGTTTTGTTGTGTAGTTTTCCTTTGTTTTTATTTGGTGTCCCTTGTTGATTAGCATTTTATTTGTTGGTTTTATTATGAGTGTTAGAATTGCTTGCTAGTATGTTTGCTCATATGATGCAATGTTTGACTATATAGATTTTCTCGGAGTGATGAATAGTTTATCAAAGTTTCCAAGAGCGTTATTATCTTCATCAACTTACCAGGCAAGTTCACTTTGACCATGTTTTTCATACCTATGTTTTATTTGCATGTAGTAGCACCCTTTCAATAATCCCTCCAGTAGTGATATTGATTTCTTGTAGTTGAGTAGAATGCATGAGGTAGGAACCCATCTCCCTGTTATCAAGCCCGGGACGTTATATAGTTTTAATGCTACGCTAATGTAAACGAGGTTTGGTATGAGTGCTCGGGAGTGGTGTGAGAATGGAGGACTCTACGTCAATGACGACAACTTCATGATGCCATCTGCAAGGACTGCATCTTCAAGACCTCAAGACTCGAGACAAGAATTCAATACACACTACTGGGTGAAGGACGGTTGGCGGGCACCCTGGAGCAACCAGTGGATGGCCGGGATGAATGGAGAAGCGCCATGACATCTTGCGGAAAGCTTCACCCAGACACAAAGCGACGAAAGAATACTTCATGCCCGAAAGCTTACCTGTGCAACCGCAAGTCACTATGGGCTCCGGCTTGGTTGACCTTAGTTGTGACTCTGGCTGGGACGGTGCTAGCAGATGTTGAACTACGGTAGGATTGGATGAGCACCGGACAGTGGTCAGGGGAACTCTTCGGAAGACCATGTTTCGGTCGTCTTGTTCTCAAACACCCTGAAGTGCGAGAACGTAAAAATAGGGATCGAATCTTGCGGGTAAAGTGTACAAACCTCTGCAGAGGGTTAAAACCTAATCGATTAGCCGTGTCCCTGGTTACGGACAATTTGAGCCTCTGGACTTGGATCTATCTTGGAACTCTCAACACTGGACTGATAACTTAATTGTGGGCAACTTATGATGATTTGGGCTATGAGACATCGGTTGGCGGAACCATGTCATGATAGAAAACCCTGTAGTACAGAATCCAGATATTCCTTTGTTGTAGGGAAAGTAAAACCAGCTTTTACGCAAACAAAACTCAGACACAGAGCCATACAGCCATATTGCATATAGTATAGTTTTTATCATTTGTTTCTCTTATTGGTGATCTTGCCGGTACATTCAATGTACTGACCTACACGGCTGCAACGTATCATGTTGTAGATATTTTCTTTCGACGAGTAAGAGTTTGGTACAGGGTTACGGTCTACACTCAACCTGCCGATGGCGTTGATGGGACTCCACACCCGTTTGTTTGTTTGTTTCCGCTGAGATATATCAGGTATATATCAATTTTACGTTATTTATACATGTGATTGCACTTTGATATATACATTGACGTACTGTGTGTGCTAGCATACTGATCCAGGGATGGCACGGATACACAGAGGCTTGACCGTTTGAGGTCGGGTCGCTACAGATATGGTATCAGAGCACATGTTGACTGTAGGACGTGACCCTAGAAATTGGAAAGCCCCTAGTACAGGAAATCTCTAAAACTTTATTTTCAAAAACATCATTTACTTCTCATCTTTTCTAATTTTATCAAATAGTCCCTCTTACCTCAAATAGCTGGAACCCCTTTCCCTTTGGACCACACTGAGGATCAACTGAAACCGCTGCAAGGACAAGATATCGGACAACTGTTGGCCTCTTCAGAGTAAAGAGGATTTCATCATGCCTTAGAAGAATTGCAGCTACAACAACAGAAGACTCCGAAGACTTGAAGAACTGAAGACCTTGAAGGAATCCCAATAACACTTAGAAGACTAAACCCCATTGTATGCACACGTTAGATACGATGATTTGTGAGCTGTCATTGTTTGATGTTTTCCGACAGCCGCAAATAAAACCTATTTTTTTAAACTATATTGTTTGTATTGTGTGTATATCCCTTCTATTCTTCTGTCATATCTCATCCCCAAAAACCCTTGAACCCAATAGATGATGAATGAAGATGGATGTGTGCTTCTGAGATCAATGATACATTCGGAGGTAGCACAGTGGATACGGAACATGGAATATCGCATGAAGGAGCACCGTATTGAAGGGGAGTATATGGTTCCGTACACCCTACGACAGATAACACAAGGTGCTGCAACATGGCGAGAGATATGTCAAGCTATACAAGGATGGAATGGAGCCAATGCTTGGAATGAATTCAAGACCATTCTACTGAGGTCTCGTTTTATCCAGAAGCCATGTAATCCGAAGAAGAAACCTTGTGCCTGCAAGATTTGCGGAGAAATAGGACACACCCAGGAAGAACACGAGGATGGATGCCCTCATTGTGAGGAAAATCACCCAGCCAAAGTATGTCCGACTGGGCAGGTCACTTGTTTCCTGTGTGAAGAAACTATGCACTACCCTGCTCAGTGTCGCCTTTATCCCAAGGTATAAGAAATTACCAAACAGCAAAAAGAAGCCCTCAGGGAAAATTTAGAAGAACCTGCGATGAAGGAAGATGTTGAAGACCTCGATGGAGAAGGCCTAAACAGATTTTTTGCCCAAGCTTGCTACTCATGTGGAGAAGAAGGACATATCTCACAGTATTGCCCGAAGGAAAGCCAAGAGTATCTCGGAGACTTCCAGACAGCAGAAGTGAAGTTTGACCCTCAGGAAATAGAAGCTCTGATAATTACGGAGAGACCCAAGAAGAGAAGACGAAGGCATCCCCAGAACAACCCAATTTCTGCGGAGAAGGACCTGAGTAATATCACTTGTTACCGGTGCAAGGATTTGGGTCACTACGCTGATAAATGCCCAGAAAAGAAGCTAAAAATCCAAGGAGCCTACATAATCACAAAGAAGCCCCGAGACATGTCGAAAGTCATTTGTTTTCGCTGCAAGGAAGCAGGACATTTTGCTAGGGAATGTTCAGATCAGATGAAAGCTGGAGCTGAGTAGTGGTGATTTTGATATGGATAATAAGAGTAGTAGAAAGAAATCTTATTTTCATGAGTTCGATGAGTTGAATTATGTAATAGAAGTCTCAGAGTTTGTAATGAATTCATGAATCAAAAAAATTAATGTGTCACGATTTCATACGTTGAATTGTACGAGATGTTACTCTATGAGCAAAGATCTTGACCATTTTCGAGGATATGAGAAATATGGTCCATGGAAGAATTTGTGCATTTCAAGGGTGGTAGTACCCTGTGAGGACGCTGACAAATGGAAGGAAAAATGTATTCCGCCGAGTGGAGTTTGGACAAAATAAGTATGAGTTTTATTCTAATGTCTTGGTTACCCCAAGAGTATGAAGGAATGAAATACTATTGGATTTAAAAGAGCTATAATGTGGGAATATGGAACAATATAACTCAAAAGGATGAGTTAAAGCTGTGCAAGTATTGAAGTGTGCCCACAACCCACAGGCCCAGGAGTTAATAAGGATCAAGCACTACCTTGTTAAGTGGAGAAATCCGGAAGAAGCTATGTTTCCATCAACAGACGTTCCTTAGGAGGTCACGAAAACTTGAGAGTTGTGAAGAAACGATAGATGTTAATTTTGGCTTGCAGAACCAATGGAATTCACCCGAACCCAATTCGAGGACAAGAGAAATTCTGCAATGTTTGTGAGAATGCCCGAGTGTTAGAACTGCGAGATTCGCTAAACCTTATACAGGGTAATGATTTGGGTGCGGAATGGATTGATCACCATACCGACTTACTCTTATCATTCGCTCTTGCTATTTGGGATGGTAAATCTGAGTGACTTACCCATAGTAGAGAGACAAAGATATCGAAACCTTGCTTAAACCTTAGAATGGTACGACGATGAAACCCTGTACAGGCAACCATTGCCAACCGTAGGACATACGGTGAGATTTCAACCCCGACCATTTTCCCCCAGGAGAAACCATAAGTTGTTGACCACCAGGAGGTTTCGATAGTTGTTTAGTATTGGCGACAGACCCGGCAGATAAGAAGACTCAACCTCGGAAGAACCTTATCATGATGGAAGGACACAAGAAATAGAGGAAAAGGTTATACCCCTGCAGTAAGAACGTCAGCATTGGAGTTATCCCGAAGATATGAAAAGACCGACACCGCCAACCTAAAGGAATGGAATACATGAGTTTTGTTGGAACCGTAAGCCTGCTTTTAAGTGTGGTAGCACCCCAGGCCTTTCCGACCAATGGATTTGCTAGAAGATCCCAAACCCTAACCTTTTCTTCCTAGCCTCTTCGAATCTCGAGGACGAGATTCCTTTTAAGTGTGGTAGGTTTGTAACATCCCAAAATTCTAAATTTTGGAATATTATATTGAATAAAAGTTTTGACTGTTTGTTTGATTGTTGTGTCAATGATTGAGTGGAATTTCAAACTTTTTGAAAGTTGAATGAGAGGGAATGAAATGACTTTCCCAAACTTTCCTCCTTGCATTTTGATGTCAATTCAAATTCAATTCAAACACAAAAACCCTAGAGTGAAGATGACATGACTTCTTCCATTTGAAATGAAAAGGGTTTTGAAAACAATTTGAATTTCATTTGAAAATATTTCAAATTCAAAACTTTATGCAACTCAATGATTTTCATGAGAGAAGATATAATGACTTCTTCAAACTATATGAAATATGAGTTGGAAGTTAAAAGAATCAAATTGAAAGTCATTTGGAAGTATTTTGAAACCCACTTTCAATTTGGAGTTATTTATTTTTCTTCAAATTATTTTTCTCCAAAACTAAAATATATGGAAAATAGGGTAAAATGATTCCCTACAGTAGAAAAGTGGAGAAAAATGATTTTTAAATGATTTTGGTATTTTAAAATAATTTTGTTTGCATTTTAAATGCAACAGTGGCACTTTTTGAATTTTGGGATTTTGTGTGAATTTTATTTGAACTTGAAAAATAGTTCATACTGTAAGAAATGTTTTTCTGAAAATTTTGATATATAATATGCCTATATAATGTTTTTATTTATTGCTCTTTATTTCAGTTTTCCTTGTCTGTATTTATAAAAAAAATTGGCCGAAGCCCAGCCGCACAAGGCCCAGCCTCCTCCACTACCCAACAGGGTCATCTTCCTCCTAGGAACCTTCATAAGCAGAACGCAGGCACACACCCCACCCCACGCCCCACCCCCTTCCCTCCTTCCCCTTCCCCAAGAATCCTCTGAATGGATCCACCTCCTTCCCCTACACCTCCTTCTCCAAGTAAAAGGCCATTAATGCCCCGGATTTTCTCGCCGGAGATCCGAACTTGCCTTTTTTTGCTCGCCATGGCTGCACGCATCTGGACACCCCCTCGCCCTATAAATACCTCCCTCGTGTTGCCCTCTTTACCCTCGCCCAAAGCCCTCTCCTATGGGAGCTTATCCCCCTCCCTATCCCGCATAATTACTCATCGGAGTTCATAAACTCCGGCGGCTTGTCCATTGCCGCCCGAGGCTCGGTTCATCCTTACTCGGCCTCCCCTGAGGTAGATGAGATCTCCTCAGCACCATCCCATTCTCTCCATCCTCTAGGAGCCCCCACAACCTCGGATCCGATCTTCTTCCGCAACTCCGGCGACTACTCCGGTGAGATCAAAGAAATCCCGTAATTCTTTTTTTTCAGAAAAGTAGCGATCTTAGAAAATTCATATCTATTAGTATACATATCCAAATTGAGTGATTCCAATTGCATTAGATCGCAAATTTTGTAAAGTTTCTGAATAGGTAAAAAGTTTTTATGTTTGACTATCTAGTTTTGAATTTGATCAAAATCTCTAAATCATTAGATTTGATCTAACTGGTTTAGTAATAGATGTTTGATTGACTTTTTGCTAATGTTTTGTTACTGTTTTGTTTATCCAGTAGCATATAGGTATTTATTTTTTGTTTATTTTTAATTAGGTTTATAGCAGAAACAGTACTGTTTAGGTCTAGTTTTGTTTTAGTCTTTTCTTTATAGTTTTAATTGTTTTTAAATTATTTCTTTTGTACTTTTGAAAAATTTAGTTTTGTTTCTGTTAGTCAACAAAAGAAAATTTTATTTTATTTTAAAATTTTATTTTTATTTAGTTTTGTATGAAACTTGCATAGGTCATAGTTAGAGTTTCATAGAAGCTTTTTACTTGTTTCTTTTTGAAATAAAATTTTATGAAAATTATTTTCTGTAAGTTAGTGGTTTATATTTTCTTTTCTATTAATTTATTAGTTTAGAGATTTATTTTGCTGTTTAGTTTTTACTTAGGACCAAAACTATTTTGTGTTATGTCTTAGAGCTTTCTTTAGTAATTTTGTTGTGTAGTTTTCCCTTGTTTTTATTTGGTGTCCCTTGTTGATTAGCATTTTATTTGTTGGTTTTATTATGAGTGTTAGAATTGCTTGCTAGTAGGTTTGCTCATATGAATGCTATGTTTGACTATATAGATTTTCTCGGAGTGATGAATAGTTTATCAAAGTTTCCAAGAGCGTTATTATCTTCATCAACTTACCAGGCAAGTTCACTTTGACCATGTTTTTCATACCTATGTTTTATTTGCATGTAGTAGCACCCTTTCAATAATCCCTCCAGTAGTGATATTGATTTCTTGTAGTTGAGTAGAATGCATGAGGTAGGAACCCATCTCCCTGTTATCAAGCCCGGGACGTTATATAGTTTTAATGCTACGCTAATGTAAACGAGGTTTGGTATGAGTGCTCGGGAGTGGTGTGAGAATGGAGGACTCTACGTCAATGACGACAACTTCATGATGCCATCTGCAAGGACTGCATCTTCAAGACCTCAAGACTCGAGACAAGAATTCAATACACACTACTGGGTGAAGGACGGTTGGCGGGCACCCTGGAGCAACCAGTGGATGGCCGGGATGAATGGAGAAGCGCCATGACATCTTGCGGAAAGCTTCACCCAGACACAAAGCGACGAAAGAATACTTCATGCCCGAAAGCTTACCTGTGCAACCGCAAGTCACTATGGGCTCCGGCTTGGTTGACCTTAGTTGTGACTCTGGCTGGGACGGTGCTAGCAGATGTTGAACTACGGTAGGATTGGATGAGCACCGGACAGTGGTCAGGGGAACTCTTCGGAAGACCATGTTTCGGTCGTCTTGTTCTCAAACACCCTGAAGTGCGAGAACGTAAAAATAGGGATCGAATCTTGCGGGTAAAGTGTACAAACCTCTGCAGAGGGTTAAAACCTAATCGATTAGCCGTGTCCCCGGTTACGGACAATTTGAGCCTCTGGACTTGGATCTATCTTGGAACTCTCAACACTGGACTGATAACTTAATTGTGGGCAACTTATGATGATTTGGGCTATGAGACATCGGTTGGCGGAACCATGTCATGATAGAAAACCCTGTAGTACAGAATCCAGATATTCCTTTGTTGTAGGGAAAGTAAAACCAGCTTTTACGCAAACAAAACTCAGACACAGAGCCATACAGCCATATTGCATATAGTATAGTTTTTATCATTTGTTTCTCTTATTGGTGATCTTGCCGGTACATTCAATGTACTGACCTACACGGCTGCAACGTATCATGTTGTAGATATTTTCTTTCGACGAGTAAGAGTTTGGTACAGGGTTACGGTCTACACTCAACCTGCCGATGGCGTTGATGGGACTCCACACCCGTTTGTTTATTTCCGCTGAGATATATCAGGTATATATCAATTTTACGTTATTTATACATGTGATTGCACTTTGATATATACATTGACGTACTGTGTGTGCCAGCATACTGATCCAGGGATGGCACGGATACACAGAGGCTTGACCGTTTGAGGTCGGGTCGCTACATCTTCCCACCGTCGACTTAAACAGTGGGTGCGTGAGGTTAATGCAATGGAGCTATCGTTCGTTGCACGTAAACCTCTGAAGTGGTCCAACACGCTTATCATTTTTTACGCCGAGGATCACCCAGATCGCACAACTGCGGTCGGGTGCTTGCCGTTGTTGGTTTCACCAACAATCCGCAACCTCAAGGTGACAAAAATGCTAATTGACAGTGGGGCCGGACTGAATCTAATCTCACCAGATGTGCTCAAGAAGTTGCAAATTCCTGATGAAGATCTCGAGGAAACGGGCACGTTTCAAGGGATCATATCCAGGGAGGACCCAGCCAAAAGGCAAGATAACGCTACCGGTAACATTTGGTAGCGAGCTCAACTACAGGACGGAGAAGGTGGTGTTCGATGTCGCCAAGATCCCCATGTCATATAATGGGATCCTTGGCCGCCCAGCGTTGGCCAAGTTCATGGCGGCATCATACTACGCATATAATGTGTTGAAAATGCCCGGGCCATTGGGCGTCATCACTGTCCACTCTGACAAAAAGGATGCGCTCATCTGCGCCGACCAACTCTACCGGGAAGCAGTCGCAGCACCTGCCGTCAAGGCATCTGCTCCTGCTGTTGGAACTCCCGGGGGGAAGAAGAAGACCGGTAGGAACCTTGGCGCAAACTCCGGCAAGCGCACCTCCTCGGAGTGTTGCGCTCCCGTTGAGGATGTACCAGAGAGTTCCACCGGCAAGAACAAGAAGTCCAAGGCTGCTCCACCAGAGACGAAGAAGGTGCCCGTCAAGGAGGATCGAATGGGAGGAACTTTCACCATAAGTTCCACCCTTGATGACAAATAAGAAAGCGCGCTCATTGCCTTCCTGTGGGCGAATGTCGATGTGTTTGCATGGCGACCATCTGACATCCCCGGTGTTCCCAGGGAGGTAATTGAGCACCACCTTGCTGTTTGTCCTCACGCGCGGCCCGTCAAGCAGAGGGTGAGAAAGCAAGCCTTGGAGCGGCAAGAATTTATCGCCAAAGAAATCAGGAAGTTAGAAGCGGTAGGTTTGGTCAGAGGGGTGCTTCACCCAACGTGGCTGGCCAATCCAGTTGTAGTGCGCAAGGTGAACGAAAAATGGATGCTATGTATTGATTATACAGATATCAATAAAGCCTGTCCTAAAGATCCTTTCCCCTTGCCACGCATCGACCAGATTGTGGACTCCACTGCTGGTTGTGACCTACTGTCGTTCCTTGATGCCTACTCAGGGTATCATCATATCTTCATGGCAAAAGAAGATGAAGAAAAGACCGCATTTATCACCCCATGTGGTACATATTGTTTTATACGAATGCCTTTCGGGTTGAAAAGTGCTGGTTCTACATTCGCGAGAGTGGTCCAGATTGGTTTTGAGCCTCAGCTGCATAGAAATATGGAAGCCTACATGGATGACATAGTGGTCAAAACCAAGGACAAAGCGACGCTCATACAAGATCTAGAAGAGACATTTGCAAATCTGCGCAAGATCAATTTAAAGCTCAATCCTGAGAAGTGCGTGTTCGGCGTTCCTTCCGGCAAGCTTCTCGGGTTCTTTGTGTCTCAGCGAGGGATCGAGGCGAACCCCAACAAGATCAAAGCTATTGAGCAGATTGAGGCGCCAAGGCGCGTCAAGGAGGTACGTCGTCTTGCCGGCTGTGTTGCTGCCCTAAGCAGGTTTATCTCCAAATCTGCTGAGCGCGCCCTGCTTTTTTTCGAAATATTGAAAAAGGCAGGTCCAATGAAATGGACTCCGGAAGCGGAGGCTGCGCTGCAAGATTTGAAGAGATACCTCTCTTCTCCACCGACGCTAGTCGCGCCTAGGCCACAAGAGCCGTTGCTGCTGTACCTAGCAGCGACAAATCAAGTGGTTAGTGCTGCGTTAGTGGTGCAGAGAGAAGCTGATGAGGAGGCAACACCAGCGGCAGGACCGCCAGATGACACGCCAGGATCATCCTCGGCAAGGACTGGTCCCGGCAAGACAGGATCTGCGCAGTCAGAAGAACCGGTGCAAAAGAAAAAGATGGTGCAGTGCCCAGTTTATTTTGTTAGCTCCCTTTTGCAAGGAGCTAGATCAAGATACTCTGGTGTGCAGAAGCTGCTCTTAGGCCTTCTTATGGCCTCGAGGAAGCTGCGCCATTATTTTCAAGCACATGAAATTACCGTCGTCACTCGCTTCCCGTTGCAGCGGATTTTGCGAAATCCAGAGGCAACCGGTAGAATCGTGGAGTGGGCGTTGGAATTGTCAAGCTTTGATCTCAAGTTTGAAAGTACTTCAACAATTCAGAGCAGAGCCTTGGCGGAGTTCATTGCGGAATGGACCCCAATGCCAGACGAAGAGATTCAAGAAACGACTCTCCCCGGCAAGGAAACTGATCGAGAATGGGTTATGTACTTTGACGAGGCTTTCTCGCTGCAAGGCGCCGGTGTTGGCGTGCTGCTTGTCGCACCCACCGGAGAGCACCTCAAGTATGTAATCCAGATGCATTTCCCCCGGGAGAGTTCGACAAACAACACTGCGGAGTACGAGGGGCTACTTGCCGGTCTCAGGATCGCGGCAGACCTTGGTATCAAGAAGCTCATCATCAGAGGCGATTCGCAGCTTGTTGTCAGGCAAGTTAACAAGAATTACCAGAGTCCATTGATGCAAGCTTATGTGGATGAAGTGAGAAAAATGGAAGAGCGCTTTGACGGTCTGCAAATGAAGCACATCCCTCGTGCCGAGAACAGTATTGCTGATGACATGTCGAAGTGCGCTGCCCTCAAGTTGCCTGTGGAACCAGGAACTTTTGTGCTCCATTTGACTCAACCATCTGTGGCACCGTCGATGAGGCAAGAAAAGAGAAGAAAGTTGAATTTTGGGCAGTACTTTCTGGCAGAGCTCCCTGGAGCCACCGGCAAGGAACTTGCCGGGATCAACGGCAAGCCTGCCGGGGAACGACAGGCTCCGACGGAGCCTCAGGCTTTCGTCGTCGAGACAAATGTTCCCCTAGCGGAAGAGATGCCTTTAGTCCTAGCTGTCGAGCCCCAGGCTCCAGCATGGGCACAACACATTGTCCATTTCCTCCAGACAGGAGAACTCCCCGAGGAGCAGGAAGAAGCGGAGAAAGTAGCCCGTCAGTCTACTATGTACCAGTTCGTCGATAACGTTCTGTACAGAAAGAGACCGAACGGTGTGAAATTGAAGTGTATTCCTCGGGAGGATGGACTAGAGCTGTTGGCAGAGATACATGGAGGCATATGTGGCTCTCACATAGGATCAAGAGCACTTGTTGGAAAGGCATTCCGACAAGGTTTCTTTTGGCCCACTGCTCTCCAGGATGCAACTGTACTAGTAACCAAGTATGAAGCATGCCAGTTTCATTCGAAGAAATCACATCAGCCAGCCCAAGCTCTTCAGACAATCCGTCTCTCCTGGCCGTTCTCGGTCTGGGGGCTTGACATACTGGGCCCCTTTCCCCGTGCTACCGGGGGCTTTGAGTACTTGTACGTGGCAATCGACAAGTTCACAAAGTGGCCAGAAGTGGAAGCAGTGAGAAAGGTGACAGCACAGTCAGCCGTCAAGTTCTTTAAGGGAATAGTGTGCCATTTTGGTGTGCCCAACAGGATCATCACCGACAACGGCACGCAGTTCACAAGTCGCACCTTCATGCAGTACGTCCAAGACCTTGGCGGCAAGATTTGTTTTGCCTCCGTTGCTCATCCAAGAAGCAACGGCCAAGCGGAGAGGGCTAATGCTGAAGTGCTGCGCGGTCTCAGGACCAGAACTTTTGACAAGCTGAAAAAGTGCGGAAGGCACTGGATTGATGAGTTGCCGGCGGTTCTTTGGTCAATCAGAACGACACCAAATCGAGCCACTGGCCAGACACCCTTCGCTCTAGTCTACGGAGCGGAATCAGTTCTCCCCACGGAACTCATATACGGGTCACCTCGAGTGCTCGCTTATGATGAGCTTGAGCAAGAGCAGCTGTGACAAGATGACGCTGTGCTCCTTGAGGAGGATCGTCTTCAGGCTGCTGTGCGAGATGCTCGCTACCAACAAGCTTTGCGCCGCTATCATAGCCGCAAAGTTCATGCCCGAAGCCTTGAGGAAGGCGACCTTGTTCTTCGACGGATTCAGTCCACCAAGAATTCAAACAAGTTGACGCCGAAGTGGGAAGGCCCTTATCGGGTAGTACGAGTCACCAGGCCCGACGCTGTCCGCCTGGAGACCGAGGATGGCGTTCCAGTGAGCAACTCCTAGAATATCGAACATCTTCGCAAGTTTTACCCGTGAGGCGCAGTTGCCTGGGGCCCCGGGCAACCACCTTTTGTACGAGTCTTGCTGGCAGGGCATGTAATCCTTTGTACAAAGCCAGGCGCAGACCTTGTGCGCAGTTGAATAAGATTAAGTGTTATGCATTTCTTGTCGATTTCCATGTTTATATATGCATGCTTCTCTGACATATTGTATGACACTTGCTCCCGGTAAGCATTGACGAACCACCAAGGTTCCATATTTTTATTTTCTCTTCTTTCTTTTTCTCAAAAGATAGAAGGTTTCCTCGCGCGCACGTTTGCCGGGGGGGGGCGGGTGGGGAAGGAAGATATGGATACCAGTGGGCGACGTTCAGAATTGATACCTTGCCGGAAGGAACAAGGAATACAGCGACAGAGAGCTAAGTTGCTAAACTTGAGCAAGCTTTTCAATTTTTATTACAAGGATATTTTCCTTGGATGATTTCGGCCTTTGTATGGAAAACCTGCACGCGAAGGAACCCTTGTCGTAATTGGCTGCGCCTTTATTCTGTTTCGAGTCCGCTCAACAGTTTAGATGGCTGCACTGAGAACGCCAAGGTGCCTTATTGGCCGCTGCACCTCCAGCAGGCTGCTAAAGTCCCGCACCTAGCACTCGTGGCAAGTTGCGCGCCGGCAAGTTTTCAGTAAGCATAGGGTGTGCTCCATACGGAAAGAAATCAGACAAGGGAAATGGCATGCATCTATCCAAACATAAGCAAGTTATATTACATCAATAAGTTGCCGCAGTTCTAACTTAAGACTTAATTGTCTTTGGCATGGAATGGTGGCGACAAGGGAGAATGAGGCAGCTAGTCTCTGCGCTGGCCTTCGACCCTCTTGATTGAATCTACCTTCTCGAGGATGGGCGCGATAAGCTCCTCGAGTGCCTTGAGATCTGCATCCTTCGGCAAGCGGCCGAGCACGTTGGTGAGGTCGACACCTTGATTATTATGCACCACCTTGATGAGTACCTTGCAGAGGATGGCCCGGCAAAGCTGGCGGGATTCGTTGGCCAGTTGGGTCACCCGGTTGGACTGAAGCAGCTTCAGAGCATCAATGACGCTTTCAAAGAATATGGTCAGCCTGGCGCTTCGGGATATCCTTTCTTCAGTGGAATACTTGAAGTTTGGCAGGCCCATGGTTGACAGTTGTGCCGTGAGCTTCTTCGCGGCGTCAACGAGGCGTTCAGTCCAGATTTCCACCCCCTTTTCATAGTCAACTTGGGCGGCAGCAGCGCTCTTGAGCAAGTTCTTCTCGTCTTGGAGATCCTTGCTCAGGGCCTTCTTGCGGGCCCTGCCGTCCTCAAGTGACTTCTCCAGCGTGGTCAACTTCAGCCTCAGATCAACAATAGCATCATTAGCTAAAGAGAGTTGCTTGGTCTTGTCGGATATAGCAATCTGCATCTCCGCCAGCCTGTGGAGAGTTTTCTCCCTGTCGCCTTTAAGCGTCGAGAGCTCCTTGCTATGTTCTTCAAGATCCACCTCCAGCTTCTTCACCTTGTTGCTCAGCTCATTCTTGGCGGCCTCTGCAGCCTCGGCAGCATCGGCGGCCTTCTTGAGCTTGCCGGCGTGATCTACAGTTAGAGCTTCGAGTGCCTCCTTGTGCTTCTGCTCCTGGGTCCGCCGTGTGACAAGCTTCTCGATTTCTTCATCTTTGCTGCGAAGCTTGGCGGCGAGCGCCTGCTCACGTGCGGCAAGATCTTCCTCGTGAGCATCAAGCGCAATGCGACGCTCCGTCAGAAGGGCGTCTTCAGCAGTAATTCTTTGCGCAGCTTCCTCTTGCGCCTTCTCTATGTCAGATTGTTTCAAGAGGAGCTCCGTCCAGCTTTGGCTCACTTGTTCTTGGTTGGCAGTCAGCTCTTGATAGGCCTCGGCGTACCAGATTTGCGTTTGCTCAACACGCTTTTGAAAATCTGTTTCAGCCGCTTCAACAACTGCAGCTCTGGAATCTACCTTCTCTTTTTGGGCACGATGGAGCGCTTGGAGCTTGCGGAAGTTATCGCCCATGGCCTGAAGGAGCTGATCTTCCTCAGATTTCCTGCTGCTGACACTTGGTTCATTGACGATCTCGAGCCCAGCAACAGTGATGATTTCCTGATCAAAAGTCTCCCCTTCGGTCGGTGCCCCAATGCTTGCCGTCCCCGGCAAGTTGACGAACAGGTTCTCGCCAACTTTGAGATATTTGCTTGATGAAGGGACTTCGGATGTTGACGGTTGATCCTCAGCAACCGCCTCACCAGCAGCTGGGGGCTCCGTGGCCGGCGTAGCACCTGGCGCTCCTACAACATGAATGTCGTTAGTATGGTCACCAGCCTCCTTGCCGTCCCTTTTAGCAGATTCCTTGGCGGGTTCCTCCTGTGCAGTCTTGGTGGCCTCATCGGCAGAGGCACTGCCGGCCTCGACGGTGGCTTCC
This sequence comes from Thinopyrum elongatum, assembly GCA_011799875.1. NCBI lineage: Eukaryota > Viridiplantae > Streptophyta > Magnoliopsida > Poales > Poaceae > Thinopyrum > Thinopyrum elongatum. The sequence continues at coordinate 227,693,392 of CM022299.1, forward strand.
TTGGCGGCCTCGCTAGTAGCGATTTTGTCGGCTTCGGCGGCAACATCCCTGGCAGTCTCCTCGATGACAGTGTCGACGTCCATGTGTTCCATCACAGGGAATTCTAAAGGACGAAGGAGGGAAACAGAATGAGATCAAGATTGAAGCTCAAGAAGACAAAGAAAGAGAGATAAAGGAAAGAATAGCAAGCGCTCTGAGGCAATCAGTTACCTGCGTCGAGCTATTGAGAGGTGGCCTCACCCCTCCCGGCAACCTTAGTTGCAGGGGGAAGGTTGCCGGTGCCCATGCTTGCCGGCTCCCCCTCAACCAAGAAAGGCTCGTCAGCAGGATCTCTTGCCGGGGATGCGCTTGTGGGTGGCGTGGTCGTCGGAGGTGGCATGATGGGAGCGTCTTCCAATAACTCTCCTTGTTGCCATTCTTCTCTTGCAAGCCCAAAGATATCAGCGACAAGAATAGAAACCTCAGTGCCCGCCAGCGAAAAATGAGTAATGGACTCACGTCGGGGGCTGTGCTTGGGGCTGCGTCGAGGGCTAAGCTCCGGGCTGATGACGATGGTTTCTGGCGCACTTGTGGAACCTGCCGGTGGCCCGTCGCCCGTGGAAGTCTTCGCCCTCTTCGCCATCCTTTCTACCAAGGTTTCTGCATCACTGCAGAGACAAGACAAAACAAGGCTATGAGACTAATCCGAAATTTGGGAGACAAAGGTTGTGACAGGATACTTACTCTTCCTCTTCTCGTTCCGGGCTGAAGCCGGAGATGTCGAAATCGACCTCCGTTGCAGTACCCGTGTGGAGGGGTGGAGGAGGGGTTCTCGGTCGCTTGGCTGTAGCAAGTGCAGGGAGTTGGCGTGGCTCCACCGCCTCAGCCTCCGGTGCGGTTGTGTGAGATGCCCCTGCCGCCCCAGTAGTTGCCGCAGGTGCGTGTCTCGCGTGCCGCATGGGTTGCTGTCGAACTCCTTGCCGCGGAGCAGTCTTGTCGGCCGCCTTCTTGCTGGGAGCCTCGCCACTCGAAGAAGGTTGGCTTGCCGAGATGCCAGAAGCAGCCTTCCGAAGAACACGCTTTGTCTTCTTCGGGGCTGGGAGCTCCTCTTGCGGCTCTTCTTCAGCCGCGTCTTCGTCGGACAAGCTCTCAGCGGCTGCACTGCTCTGTTCCCCGGCAGCCTTATCCTCCCCGGCAGGATTCTCTTCCATCACAACTTCTGCGTCACTGGTTTCCCATTCTGTGAAGCCGACGCTGCCAGCCTCCGCGGCAAGATTCGCCTCCTCCGCCCTAGTGGCGATGTATGCCACTTCTTCATCAGTGGTAGCCCGGATGAGGTCTGCTTCTGCCCGGATGGCTCTCTCCGTCAAGTTATCAAAGAACTTTTGTGCTTCCTCCTCGGATGGCTCGGCCCAAGTCGCATCAAGACCATGGGCGTTGAACATTGGCATTGTGGCGATGATCGACCCCAAGGCGGAGTTGTTGCACAGAGGGACAATTCTTGCCGGCAACCGATGTTTGTTGTCGCGCTGGAATAGCCTTTGGTGGAGAGCGCCAAGTTGCATAGCAGTCAAATTGTTGTTCAATCCGGGGTGCAGTCTCATGATGTCTGCTGCGTTCCGGTATTCCCAAGCTGGTCTCCCCTTATTCTGCAAGGGGGCGATGCGACGGTGGAGGAAATCGAAGCCGATCATCTCCATTGTGAGCCCGGCAGCCTTCAGACGAAGGATCCTGGTGGTGGCAATCGTGAGCTTCTCGTCTTCAGCAGCGAAATCGCTCCAGTCACTGCCGCAGACCGCCTTCTGCCGTCGGGGCGAACAGAACGGATGGGGATCTTTTCCCTTGATCCAGCACCACTCGGACCGCCATTCATCCCACTTCTCGCGGTAAACCCCTTTTGGGTATATTTCCTTGTTCCAAGCCCTTGGAATCCAGGCGATAGAACCAGAGAGGGCCTCCCCTTTTTGGATACGGGGAATAAAGTAATGGCGGAAGAGGGTAGTGTTGGGAACTACTCCGGCAAAATTTTCGCAAAGGTGAGCAAAGATGGACATACACAGTACAACATTCGGTGTGAAATCAAGAAGATGCAAGCCGTATGTGTACATAATGTCATTGAAGAAGTCAGAGAATGGAGGACAGAGCCCGCAATAGAAATAAGCAACGAAGAAGGGATATCTATCAGGTCCGCTTTTGGAGCAAGAACCTGGAATCACGCGAGTTGCGGGGTGAGCTTGCGTCTCCCTCGCCCACATGCACTGGTACCGGTTCTTCAGAGCTTTCGCATCGAGCGTCGGGGCGAAAACGATGAATTTCTTCCGCATTTTCACCAGCTTGCTCTCCGCGACATCGGCTTTCGTCTCCTTGCCCTTGCCCTTGCTGGCCTTGGGTGGCATGGCGGCTGTGGGGGCGGAAACCGAGGATGGAATGGGTGCGGAGGTGGTGAGCGGATGAGGAGAAGCTTTGCTCTGGGCTCGAGAGAAGGAAAGCAATGGCGGAGTCCGGATTGGGAAGAAGAGGGGGTAAATAGGCAGCGCCTCTACAGTTCCCTTTTTTATGGGGAAGGAGCGAGGCCGCCTCTTTTACTGCCCAATGTGAATACGCCTCTACAAGCGCGCTGCGGCCGCGGCCGTTCAGCGCACGCGCCCCACGTCGCGCATTCAATGCGTGTAGTGGGGGGACGCAGTAAGCGAAATCATCACGAGCAGTTAATCCCCTGCCACGCGTGCCCGTGCACTGTTTGGGCCTAGCCCAACGACGCCTTGCACTCGTGTGTGGCCTAGGCCCGGGGGCTCCTGTCAATGTACTAAGTATCGGGCCTTTAGTACCCCATACTTGTGCACGGGCAGTTGTAGCCGTGCCTGCGGCAAAGGCTTGCCGGGGGAATAGTCGAAGATTAATCCAAGATTATCAAATAGATACTCAAGCCAAGAATCAGAGGATCAGGAGATAATAAGGGCTGAAGACCGAAGACCGGGCCCCCGACAAGATCTTGCCGGGGTGGCTTGCGAAGCCCGGCAAGATCTTGAGCCCGGCAAGATTTGCGCCCCGGCAAGATTCTATCACTGTGCCACCGCTTTAGCGTAGCAACCAACCTGGCATTCTGGGCCCTTTTCCGAATGTGTGGCAAGGCGCCAATGGAGGAGAGCTTAAGCGGTGCTGATGGGATGGCCCCTTTTTCCATCCCCAAGAAATGAGGACACCTAAACGGACACCTCACGGTGCATTAATTGCATTTGTCCTAAACCGTCAGTAGTTAGGTATGATAACCCTGTAGCTACTTTACACCTCAATGTATGTACATTTTGCCACTGTGGAGACCCCTTTGGATGTATAAAAGGAGGCCCAAGGCAACTGCTACAGGGGGAGGATCTTCGGGCCCATTCTGCATGCGTAGCTGCTCTTTGAACGTACTGTTCATTGCTAGCGCTCCTGGAGTTTGAGCTCAGGAACACTCTTAATAAAACAAGGCAGGAGTAGGGTTTTACGCTGATTAGCGGCCCGAACCTGGGTAAAATCACCTCGCTTCGATCGTTGGTTCTGCTCTTTGTGCATACCTCTCTCCCTGCCGAATCGTAGAAGGGATCCATGCGGTCCCATAGGTGTCGTACGCCGACAAATAGTATCGATTCTTGGGATAAGTGCAAAGATGCGTTTATTACTAAGTATTTTCTGCTCATGAAAATTATTTCCCTTATAACTCAAATCATGAATTTTAAGCAACTTGAGAATGAACATGTTGCACAATCTTGGGAAAGAATGAAGTTGATGCTAAGAAATTGTCCTACTCATGGTTTAAATCTTTGGATGATCATACAAAAAATTTATGCGGGATTGAACATTGTTTCTAGAAATCTTTTAGATTCCGTCACGGGTGGTACTTTTATGGAGATTACTTTGGGTGAAGCTACTAAATTGCTTGATAATATTATGGCAAATTATTCACAGTGGCATATTGAAAGAGCACCTACTAGTAAAAAGGTTAATTCCGTTGAAGAAATTAGTACGTTGAGTGAAAAGGTTGATGCTCTTATGAAATTGGTTGCTAATAAAAGTGCTCCTATTGATCTTAATGATGTGCCTTTGTCTACTTTGATTGAGCAAAATAGTGATCCCGTAAATGTGAATTTTGTCTCACGAAACAATTTTAATAACAATGCTTATAGCGGTAATTTTAATCCTAGGCCTTTTCCTGGAAATTCCTCTAATAATTATGGTAATTCTTCTTACAATAGTAATAGAAACACCTTTAATCTTGAGAGTAATATTAAAGAATTTATCAATGCTCAAAAGGTTTTCAATAGTACGATAGAAGAAAAGTTAAATAAGATTGATGATATGTCTTGAAGCATTGATAGAATTTCTCACGATGTAGAAAATATCAAGTTGAAATTTTTTGTACCCAAGGTTTTAGAATCAATTAAATCTCTATATGTTTCTATGGATGAAAGTAAGAAAAGAACCACTATGCTTAGAGCTAAAAGAGAATTTTTTAGAAAGAGCATTTTCTAGTGATTGCTTTCATAAAAATGATGAAGATCTTAAAGTGATTGGTGTTTCTTCTATTGACTCCTTGTTTAGTAAAATTAAAATTGATGATAAAGGGACCGAAGAAGAGTCAACTTTAGTTAGAAGGCGTCCCGATAATTCGAAGGGTGAAAATCTTGATGAAAAAATTGATAAAAATGGGTTTGGAGAGGTCAAAACTTTAACTAGTGATGTGCCCACTCTTTTGGATTGCAAAGACTTTAATTATGATAATTGCTCTTTGATCGATTGTATTTCTTTGTTGCAATCTGTCACACCTTAGATAGTTCATGCAGTAGAGTGTTGCATCATGTTTAAATTTTTCCAGAAACTTGAAATGGGGATGATAGAACGCCTAGCACCCCCTGGAAACAACTAGGGTTTACTAAAATCTTTTTCAATGAACCTGAAATGCCCTTCTAAAATGTCCATCATTTTTGTCTTGGGTTAGAACCTCTGCCAAAACTGGTTCACATTTTTCTAGGTCATCATAAGGTCATTGAATTAAATCATATGTAACTTGCATTTGGGCATTTAAATGCTAGTAAATATTTTAAATGTCCAAATAATCCCAAACTGAAATGTTCCATGTTGGATATACTCTATACAGTGGGCATGAGCAGTTTGGTGATTTTTGAAATTGCCTAGGTATTTTTAGAAAAGCCACAAACTTGCAGAAATTAAGAAAATAGAAATAAAAAAAGGAAAGAGAGACTTACCTGGCAGCCCACCTGGCAGCCCACTGGCCGGCCCAACACTGTGCTGGCCCAGTGCCAGTCACCTGCTTCCTCCCGCCTGAGCAGACAGGCTGCTGCCTGTCGACGCGCGCGCGGCCACCGACGGCCACCTCATGCTTCTGCCGACGCCCTGGACGACTCTAGATGGCGCCACGCAACCCCCTGACCCCTCTCACTCTTCCCCATGGCCCCTCTCCCCTCTGCCCCTCTCTCTCACCCGTGCCGAGCGCAGCCGTCGCTGCCGACGAGCACCGCCATGCCCACAGCCACTGCCTCGCCTCGTCGATGCGCTCAGAGGCTCCGCCTCGACCCCCTCTTCCTCCCCACCGAGCCGCGCCCCGCCGGAAGCCCTGCAGCGTCGTCCCCGACATCATCTTCAACCTCTGGCCGCCGGCGAACTCGTCGGGGATTCGCGACCTCCAGTCTCTCCCCGGCCTCGCCGTTGCCTCTGTTGGATTCGCCGTGAGCCCCTGCGCCTTTCCCCTCTCTCCCCGCAGTCTAACTCGCCCTCTAGCTCTAGCGCTGCCGCGCCCGAGAGCTCGCTGCCGCCGTCCATGGCGCCACTGCGGCCACAGCTGCTGCCACCCATGTCCGAGCTCATCAGCGCGTTCGTTGCAGCCCCAGGAGCCGAACGCACCCGCCTGCAGCCCCTGCCGTGCCCCGTAGCATCAAACCCGCATGCCACCGAACTCCGGCCGCCGCCGCGAGCTCTGCTCCAGCGAGCTCAGGCCACCTCGCGTCCTCCCGTCACCTCCCCTGGATGCGGGCAAGCAAGGGCTATGCCCTGGTGCCCTCAGCGCGCTAAGCCGATGCCTCTAGTGCAAATCCGGCGCGCCCCGCCGTGTTCTGTGGTCGCCGCCGGCTGAACTCCGGCGAGGTTGACGTGGCCCCATCATTAGCAGCTAATGACATCGCTAATTAACCCTAGAGCCACTTACAGACAGGCCCCACTGCCTAATTAACCCCGGGTTTTATTTCCTGTTTAGTTTAGATTAACCCAGTGGGACCCACGCGTCAGAGTTGACCCTGCTGACGTGGCCGTTGACCGGTCCCACCTGTCTGTGACACGAGCCAGCACTGTGAGACTGACCAGTGGGACCCACTGATCAGGTTTGACCTGGACCGTCTCTGTTGACCCTGCTGACGTCACAGTGACGTAATGCTGACGCAGTAAATCATTTTCTGGATTTAAAATAATCAGAAAATTCCAGAAAATGCCCAAAACTTCAAAAATTCATAGAAATTAATCTGTAACTCCAAATGCAAAGATTTATATATGTTTTTTGATCAGAAAAATCCAAAGAATCTGAATATGGAATTTTCATGCATGTTTGAACAAGTTAACCTCACTGAATAGGACAATTCATGATTATGGAATAAATAGTAATTAGTTTTGGAGTTGGAATTTGGTATAGGTTTGAATTCCACTTCAATGAATATGACTAACTGTTGCACTAGGTCAATTCAGTACCTTAATATGACATATCATTCATATGAATGTGCATTGCATTGATTGTGGTTCCTCTTGTGTTTGCCGGTGGTTGCTCCCTCTCAGTAGACGTGGCTCCGACGACGTGTTCGATGACACCGATGAAGAACTATATTATCTTCAGAAGTGCCAGGCAAGCAACCCCATTGATCATTTCGATACAAACCCATCTTCTCGCTTCTGCTCTCTTTTACTGCATTAGGACAACAACGTTTCAACTGTTACATGCTGCGGTAGTTGAACCCCTTTCCTCTGCATGACCTGTCGTTGCCACAGTAAATAGATGAAATCCACTAGCATGAGTAGGAGTTGTTTGAGCCCTGATGTGCCTACTCATGCATGCTTGTTTGTCATGCCTGCTATTGCTTAGAGTTGTGTCAGGTCTGATTCATCGGGGATGAATTGGAAAGTTGTGAACATGTCCTACTGCTGAGAGCTAAGTGTGTGAACACGACTTGGTAAAGGTATCGATGAGAGGCCATGTAGGAGTACATGGTGGGTTGTTTCATTGAGGCCGTCCTTAAGAACTGAGATCTGTATGCGTGATTTAAGATTCAGCTACTACCACACATTGGGATCCTTAATTGACTCTCTCGACTTATTAACCACCCCCGTCCTCTGTCCAGGAGTTGCAAGTAGTTTCTGGTGTTTGTAGTTGCTGGAGGCCATGCGTAGCGCTGACCATAGGGGTGAGCTGTGATGCGGTAGGCACGTGGCACGGTGTACCGGGTCGCCCGTTTGGTGTCTCGGGAACCCTGCACACATCATTTGGGGCCGTTGAGGACACTCCGGCCGGATTTCCTTGCGGATGGAACCCGAATAGGCGATAAACCTGGACTAGAGACTCGTGTGTTTAGTCAGGTCGTGGCCGACACCCTCGCTGGGCTTCCGCTTGAAGGTTGCCGCGTACATGTCGTGTAGCGGCGATAAGTGGTGAAAGCGTGTGTGAAGAAGTACACCCCTGCAGGGTATAAAACTATTCGAATAGCCGCGTCCGCGGTAAAGGACTACTTGGTTGCCTGTACATTTCATAGACAAGTGAAAGTGGATACTCTAAAACTCGCAAGATAAGCGTGAGTGCCATGGATGGCGTTCTCGTAGGGAGACGGGAGCGGATCCATAGTGGTGTATTGATATGGTGAATATGTGGACTCGTGTGCGCCACCTCAAAAGAGTTACCAGCATTCGTAGTTCAGGATAGCCACTGAGTCAAAGCTGGCTTGCTGCAGTTAAACTCCACCATCCTCTTTGTTGATACCGATGCATTTGTAGATAGTTCTGATGTAAGTCTTGCTGGGTACATTTGTACTCACGTTTGCCTATTTTATGTTTTGCAGAGAGACTTCAGTCTCGCTAGTAGTTCCACGTGGACTTCGACGTTTAGCTTGTTACCTCAGCTACGATCTTGTGCCCTCGGCAGGATCTGGTAGATAGTCAGGCTTCTCAGCCTTTTTCATTTGTAGATGTTTGTACTCAGACATGTTAAGCTTCCGCATGTGCTTTGACTTGTATGCTCTGAATGTTGGGTCATGAGACCCATGTTTGTAATACTTGGCTCCTCGGAGTCTAATGAATAAATACTCTGAGTCGTAGAGTCTTGTTGTGATGCCATGTTGTATTTGCCCATATCCAGCATATTGTGTGTATGATTGAAATGCTTGGTATGTGTGGGATCCGACAACCTAGTTGTTTATCCTTGGTAGCCTCTCTTATGGGGAAATGTAGTCTGGTGCTTCCACTGAGCCTTGGTAGTCCGCTACAGCCCGGTTTACCGGAGTCCTGTTAGCTTGCTACTGCTCCGGAACACTTAGACTGGCCGGCATGTGTCCTTCCTCGATCCTGTGTCTGTCCCTTCGGGGAAACATCACACGGTGTCTTTCGGAGTCCTATTAGCCTGCTATAGCCCGGATTCCCGGAGTCCTGCTAGCCCAGTTGCTACAGCCCGAATTCACTCGTTGATGACCGACACGTTCGTTGCTGGGTCATGTATGCCTGTCCCCGTAAGTTAGTGCCACTTTGGGTTCACGACTAGTCATGTCGGCCTGGGTTCTCTGTCATATGGATGCTAGCGACACTATCATATACGTGAGCCAAAAGGCGCAAACGGTCCCGGGCCATGGTAAGGCGACACCCGTCGGAATACCGTGCGTGAGGCCGCAAAGTGATATGAGGTGTTACCGGCTAGATCGATGTGACTTGGAATCGGGGTCCTGACAGCGTTGGTATCAAAGCCTGACTGCCTGTAGGATTACCAAGCCAAACTGGTCGAAGTTGAGTCTAGAAATGCTTTAGTTATATAAGGGAATTGATTGTGGAAGGGAACGTAAGGCTCTTTTTACTCCTTTACCTTATGCCTTTCTGATCTGAGTCAACCTATTCTTTTCTACGGGGTTTAAGAACTAGGCTTCTCATCTTTCTATCAGGATCATGTGTTACTAAATCCGTAGACTCATAGGATTGTTGGATTTAAGCCTCATTTCAGTTCCTACTACTTCCGTGTGTTGATAGGTGATCTCAGAACCTTGATATTGTGATGTTAAGTGGTTATGCCACCCTTTTGCAGGATGTCTCAAATCTTTTTGAGCATTTACAGCCGTTATGCTGTCCGAGTCATCCCAGGTTTCCAAACAATCTGATGCATTTGCAAAATCCTTTCCCTCTGTTTCCGCGTCCCTTTGGGCCAGATTAAGCACACTAACGGTCTGTTGAGGTACTCCATTGCCTTGACATATGTGTTGGAGCTAGTATTATGACCCTAGGCATCCTAGAGAACCACCAAGTAATCTAGTAATGCTTTATATCCCTAGTGTGATGATTTTGGCCGTCGTTCTCGAAAGCATCCCGTGATGCTATTTAGTTAGTAGGCATTCTATTCCTGGGTTTCTGAACCCGAGATTCACCCTACTTCATGTTGTTAGTGTTTGCTAGTTCCCTTAAGATATTAGTAACCTTGCGACAGTCCTCGAGGTCCGTGGTATATCATTCGTCCAAATACCATGAACCATTCTTGGCAGAAGTTCTTTTGAACCAAAGGATCACCACAAGAGTGCTCTTGATGAGTTCTCCATTCTACATTGTGAATCTGCCAGTCCTACCGTTCTGCATGGGTTATCCGGAAGAAATGTTGAGCTTTGCCCGACATACTAATCTATGCATCCACAACTAAGAAAGTTTATGTTCCATTGAGTTGTCCCTCTTTAGTTGTATTCTGGCCTCCGTCTATCATTTGATAGTCAAGGGTATGTGTGCATTCGTGTTCATCGATGCCTATTATTCTTGTAGTCCGTCAAGCCGTTCTATTCCGGAATGACTAGGAGAAACAAACTCCAGTACATCATCCATATCCTAGATTGGGTCAAAATAGTTGTGCTCCGCAGATCAAAATGCCAATCCAGCTTTTGTTCTGTTCTACCCCGGAGTATTACCATCTTTATATCAAGAATATCATGGGAATTGCACACCATCCTATGAACTCTTGGTACAGTGATACTTCTCGCCATCATTATTCATTTCTCGGTCTCCGTGTTATTGTAACCGGAATACCGACAGGTGAATCGTGATGTGTGAAAGCAATACTCCTAGCAACTCCGTTGCTTGGTAGTTAATGGACAATAATCTCATTCTTAGCGTGTTGATTGTTGAATCATCACCCTAAGGTTGATCGTGCCACCTAGTCCATATTTCTGGTGCACTCTTCGATCAATGAGTTAGGATTTTGTTAATCCTTGCTTATTTGATCACATCGTCTTGCCCTGAAAAGCAAGATTGTTCTCGAGCTTAGTTACATATCGGTGGTTCGTGACTTTCCGAATATCTTCTCGGAAGTGCTACCAGGTTGTCACCTGATCGCTATGTTGAGCTCGTGATCAAGTTGGTTTCTTGTAAACCACCCTTTCTCCAAGAATCTGTGTCGGATACCCTGAGCTAGTTGGTTAAGCTAAACAACAACTTGGAGAGTTGGAAGATGAGAGCTTGTCTGACTCAGTTCATTCCTAAGGGATATCCTCGTGTGTGTGTGTTGAAGAAAGATGATACTTTCATTGATTGATCCTTGTGATCAATTGTTGGACCTATTATCTTATCCAAACTTTGATTTGAGTATGGGCTATCGTCAAATCAAATCAGAACCAATGATGTTCGTAATGTTGTCTTATCCGTGGTTGTCTCCTCGGGCATACACCATTATATCTTTTGGTCTGACCCATGCTATCACCTTGTTCACATAATCATGTAACCCCATCTTATGGGAATCTCGATAAATTGTTGTTGAGCCCATCGACAACATCCTTATCTTGTCCATGATTCATGTTGAACATTTAAGTTAGTATTGGAAACTTTTGTAAGCATTTCTTCATGCTAGCTCATGGAGCGTATGTTTGGATGAAAGAAGTGACTTCCTCTAATTCACGTGTATTTGATGCAAGTTGCCGTCGTGGATTCGAGAAAGTCAATGTTGCTTCCTGTAGAATCATTCCAAATCGGTCATGCATACGTGCGAAGTATTCTGTGGTTTGGAGACTTGCAACCTTCATTCTATATGTGTCCCTAGCACACCAAGCCACTGATTGGTTTGTTCAAGGAGAAGAAGTTCCTTTTTAACAGCTAACCCGGGCTTAATTAAGGACTTCGTTATCCGCAATGATGGTTCCCCACCTGAACCCGGTAGTATTTTTATTGTAAGACTACTATGTGGTCATGCTTGTCTAAGACAGCATGTTCACATGCTGTAGCAAAACCTGCTCATGTTTTGAAGCTTGCTATCGTAGTTCATTTCCTGAGAATCTTGCAACGTCATCTCGTCGATTCGTGTTGCAATCCTTCCTTTCAGACATGATGAGTCTGGAATATCCTGACACAAACCAGATCTGAATCTCAGGCAGATATGATGGTTGGAACGTTTCTCAAGAACTGTAATATCGGTCTCTCTGTAACTCGGTAAAGTGGATGTCTTGGCTAACACACCCAGCCGGAAGACCTATCATTGTAGTATCTTGATTGAGGAAGTTGGCCACCTCCCCATAAGGATCTCGCAGGATTTACTTCCGTAGTTATTCCTTATGGATTCTTGAGCTCCCGAAGTCCGACCCTTTTACTTGATGTTCTAGATACCAAACCATATCAATAAATGGGTTACGCTAGCACATCAAGGAGAACATTAGAAGTGGAGTGCTAAATGTCTCTCGGTCGATCATCAGATTTTGTTTCCTTGGCCTTGCTAAGGTGAAATCTGAGAAGGTGTTATCTTCCTTTGCATCTGCATCGTCCATCAGTATTCATCAGGGTAGTATGTTGTGTTGCCAGGATCCTTGACACGGATATTGGTAAGACCTTGATGAATATGGAAATGCTCAAGTTCTTGAGAGCACGTGCAAACATTGGGTTTATCGTTGACATTAATTGGGATTTGCCCCAGTTTTCTTCGGTTATGCTATAACCATTCCAACAGTGGAATCACTCTCTACTGTTGAGCTTCTCCCCAATTACTAAGAATCATTCCTAGCATTTGCATTTTGTTCCAGCGTGCACGCCATCGTACCATCCTACTATGGACTACCCTTCTCAGCAATTACTGATCAGGATCATCTTCAAGGTAGTTCTACCATGGATTCCACCCATTTCCGGTGATAAGCAAAAATCATCCATTGCGTTGTCTTCAACAAGGTAGTCCACATCATTCATCCTAGTTCGACTATGTCATTCTCTGGAAGTCCTTCAAATGTTCGATTGTGATTGCCTTAGGCTGGTTTAGAGAATTTTATTGATCTCTGTATCAAAAGTAATTCTTTTTGCCACTTAAGGAAATAACTCTATGAGTCACCTCCTCTAAGGTGTCTCGTTATGGTATCATGGCAACTCAAATCCTCGCTACGTTGACAACCGTTCACCACCTTGTTAAGCGTGAAATTATTGTCTACCTAGTGGACCTTCGTCATCTGCTTCACTCCATCCCTTTGGATGTGTGCTTCGTGTCTCAGCTCGAGAGATGTTGCTATGTCTCATTCCATGAGCTGATCCTGAGTTGTTCGATCTTCGAGAAGATCGATCCTTCTAGAGTTTTCCCTTTCCTCTCGTTGTCATGTTAGTTGGAGTTCTCAGAGCAAGACATCGAGACAAAGATGGTGATCGAATCAACGTTCTTATGAGATGCAACCTGGATTGTGAAGATTGTGTTAGTTTGCGTTCCCCCTTCTTCGTACCCTACGCTTGAATCTCGGGACGAGATTCTTTTGAGTGGGGGTGAGTTGTCACACCCTAGCTAGTTCATGCAGTAGAGTGTTGCATCATGTTTAAATTTTTCCAGAAACTTGAAATGGGGATGATAGAACCCCCAGCACCCCCCTGGAAACAACTAGGGTTTACTAAAATCTTTTTCAAGGAACCTGAAATGCCCTTCTAAAATGTCCATCATTTTTGTCTTGGGTTAGAACCTCTGCCAAAACTGGTTCACATTTTTCTAGGTCATCATAAGGTCATTGAATTAAATCATATGTAACTTGCATTTGGGCATTTAAATGCTAGTAAATATTTTAAATGTCCAAATAATCCCAAACTGAAATGTTCCATGTTGGATATACTCTATACAGTGGGCATGAGCAGTTTGGTGATTTTTGAAATTGCCTAGGTATTTTTAGAAAAGCCACAAACTTGCAGAAATAAAGAAAACAGAAATAAAAAAAGGAAAGAGAGACTTACCTGGCAGCCCACTGGCCGGCCCAGCACTGTGCTGGCCCAGTGCCAGTCACCTGCTTCCTCCCGCCAGAGCAGACAGGCTGCTGCATGTCGACGCGCGCGGCCACCGACGGCCACCTCCTGCTTCTGCCGACGCCCTGGACGACTCCAGATGGCGCCACGCAACACCCTGACCCCTCTCACTCTTCCCCGTGGCCCCTCTCCCCTCTGCCCCTCTCTCTCACCCGCGCCGAGCGCAGCCGTCGCTGCTGACGAGCACCGCCGTGGCCACAGCCACTGCCTCGCCTCGTCGATGCACTCAGAGGCTCCGCCTCGACCCCCTCTTCCTCCCCACCGAGCCGCGCCCCGCCGGAAGCCCTGCAGTGTCATCCCCGACATCACCTTCAACCTCTGGCCGCCGGCGAACTCGTCGGGGATTCGCGAGCTCCAGTCTCTCCCCGGCCTCGCCGTTGCCTCTGCTGGATTCGCCGTGAGCCCCTGCGCCTTTCCCCTCTCTCCCCGCAGTCTAACTCGCCCTCTAGCGCTAGCGCTGCCGCGCCCGAGAGCTCGCTGCCGCCGTCCATGGCGCCACCGCGGCCACAGCTGCTGCCACCCGCGTCCGAGCTCATTAGCGCGTTCGTTGCAGCCCCAGGAGCCGAACGCACCCGCCTGCAGCCCCTGCCGTGCCCCGTAGCGTCAAACCCGCATGCCACCGAAATCCGGCCGCCGCTGCGAGCTCTGCTCCGGCGAGCTCAGGCCACCTCGCATCCTCCCGTCACCTCCCCTGGATGCAGGCAAGCAAGGGCTATGCCCTGGTGCCCTCAGCGCGCTAAGCCGATGCCTCTAGTGCAAATCCGGCGCGCCCCGCCGTGTTCTGTGGTCGCCGCTGGCTGAACTCCGGCGAGGTCGACGTGGCCCCATCATTAGCAGCTAATGACATCGCTAATTAACCCTAGAGCCACTTACAGACGGGCCCCACTGCCTAATTAACCCCGGGTTTTATTTCCTGTTTAGTTTAGATTAACCCAGTGGGACCCACGCGTCAGAGTTGACCCTGCTGACATGGCCGTTGACCGGTCCCACCTGTCTGTGACACGAGCCAGCACTGTGAGACTGACCAGTTGGACCCATTGATCAGGTTTGACCTGGACCGTCTCTGTTGACCCTGCTGACGTCACAGTGACGTAATGCTGATGCAGTAAATCATTTTCTGGATTTAAAATAATCAGAAAATTCCAGAAAATGCCCAAAACTTCAAAAATTCATAGAAATTAATCTGTAACTCCAAATGCAAAGATTTATATATGTTTTTTGATCAGAAAAATCCAAAGAATCTGAATATGGCATTTTCATGCATGTTTGAACAAGTTAACCTCACTGAATAGGACAATTCATGATTATGGAATAAATAGTAATTAGTTTTGGAGTTGGAATTTGCTATAGGTTTGAATTCCACTTCAATGAATATGACTAACTGTTGCACTAGGTCAATTCAGTACCTTAATATGACATATCATTCATATGAATGTGCATTGCATTGATTGTGGTTCCTCTTGTGTTTGCCGGTGGTTGCTCCCTCTCAGTAGACGTGGTTCCGACGACGTGTTCGATGACACCGATGAAGAACTATATTATCTTCAGAAGTGCAAGGCAAGCAACCCCATTGATCATTTCGATACAAACCCATCTTCTCGCTTCTGCTCTCTTTTACTGCATTAGGACAACAACGTTTCAACTGTTACATGCTGCGGTAGTTGAACCCCTTTCCTCTGCATGACCTGTCGTTGCCACAGTAAATAGATGAAATCCACTAGCATGAGTAGGAGTTGTTTGAGCCCTGATGTGCCTACTCATGCATGCTTGTTTGTCATGCCTGCTATTGCTTAGAGTTGTGTCAGGTCTGATTCATCGGGGATGAATTGGAAAGTTGTGAACATGTCCTACTGCTGAGAGCTAAGTGTGTGAACACGACTTGGTAAAGGTATCGATGAGAGGCCATGTAGGAGTACATGGTGGGTTGTTTCATTGAGGCCGTCCTTAAGAACTGAGATCTGTATGCGTGATTTAAGATTCAGCTACTACCACACATTGGGATCCTTAATTGACTCTCTCGACTTATTAACCACCCCCGTCCTCTGTCCAGGAGTTGCAAGTAGTTTCTGGTGTTTGTAGTTGCTGGAGGCCATGCGCAGCGCTGACCTTAGGGGTGGGCTGTGATGCGGTAGGCACGTGGCACGGTGTACCGGGTCGCCCGTTTGGTGTCTCGGGAACCCTGCACACATCGTTTGGGGCCATTGAGGACACCCTGGCCGGATTTCCTTGCGGATGGAACCCGAATAGGCGATAAACCTGGACTAGAGACTCGTGTGTTTAGTTAGGTCGTGGCCGACACCCTCGCTGGGCTTCCGCTTGAAGGTTGCCGCGTACATGTCGTGTAGCGGCGATAAGTGGTGAAAGCGTGTGTGAAGAAGTACACCCCTGCAGGGTATAAAACTATTCGAATAGCCGCGTCCGCGGTAAAGGACTACTTGGTTGCCTGTACAGTTCATAGACAAGTGAAAGTGGATACTCTAAAACTCGCAAGATAAGCGTGAGTGCCATGGATGGCGTTCTCGTAGGGAGACGGGAGCGGATCCATAGTGGTGTATTGATATGGTGAATATGTGGACTCGTGTGCGCCACCTCAAAAGAGTTACCAGCATTCGTAGTTCAGGATAGCCACTGAGTCAAAGCTGGCTTGCTGCAGTTAAACTCCACCATCCTCTTTGTTGATACCGATGCATTTGTAGATAGTTCTGATGTAAGTCTTGCTGGGTACATTTGTACTCACGTTTGCCTATTTTATGTTTTGCAGAGAGACTTCAGTCTCGCTAGTAGTTCCACGTGGACTTCGACGTTTAGCTTGTTACCTCAGCTACGATCTTGTGCCCTCGGCAGGATCTGGTAGATAGTCAGGCTTCTCAGCCTTTTTCATTTGTAGATGTCTGTACTCAGACATGTTAAGCTTCCGCATGTGCTTTGACTTGTATGCTCTGAATGTTGGGTCATGAGACCCATGTTTGTAATACTTGGCTCCTCGGAGTCTAATGAATAAATACTCTGAGTCGTAGAGTCTTGTTGTGATGCCATGTTGTATTTGCCCATATCCAGCATATTGTGTGTATGATTGAAATGCTTGGTATGTGTGGGATCTGACAACCTAGTTGTTTATCCTTGGTAGCCTCTCTTATGGGGAAATGTAGTCTGGTGCTTCCACAGAGCCTTGGTAGTCCGCTACAGCCCGGTTTACCGGAGTCCTGTTAGCTTGCTACTGCTCTGGAACACTTAGACTGGCCGGCATGTGTCCTTCCTCGATCCTGTGTCTGTCCCTTCGGGGAAACATCACGCGGTGTCTTTCGGAGTCCTGTTAGCCTGCTACAGCCCGGATTCCCGGAGTCCTGCTAGCCCAGTTGCTACAGCCCGAATTCACTCGCTGATGACCGACACGTTCGTTGCTGGGTCATGTATGCCTGTCCCCGTAAGTTAGTGCCACTTTGGGTTCATGACTAGTCATGTCGGCCCGGGTTCTCTGTCATATGGATGCTAGCGACACTATCATATACGTGAGCCAAAAGGTGCAAACGGTCCCGGGCATACCGTGCGTGAGGCCGCAAAGTGATATGAGGTGTTACCGGCTAGATCGATGTGACTTGGAATCGGGGTCCTGACACAATCCATGATAAATTAAACCCATGCTTATTAACAAAATAAATCTTTTACTAAGCATATCGTAGATGCCATGATGAAAGCATTAGAAGAAAAAATGGAGTTAGAGATCTCAATTCCTAGAAAATTACATGATGTATGGGAACCTACCATCAAAGTCAAGATTAAAAATTATGAGTGTTTTGCTTTATGTGATTTGGGTGCTAGTGTTTCCACAATTCCAAAATCTTTATGTGATGTGCTTGGTCTTATCGATATTGAAGAATGTTCTCTTAATTTGCACTTGGCGAATTCTACTATTAAAAAGCCTTTGGGAAGAATTAATGATGTTCTTATTCTTGCAAATAGAAATTATGTGCCCATAGATTTTATTGTTCTTGATATTGATTGCAATCCGTCTTGTCCAATTATACTTGGTAGACCGTTTTTACGCACTATTGGTGCCGTGATTGATATGAAAGAAGGCAATATTAAATTTCAATTTCCACTAAGAAAGGGTATGGAACACTTCCCTAGAAAAAGAATTAAGCCACCATATGAATCAATCATGTGGGTATCCTATGGATCAAAAACTAAAGATGACAATACTTGAATCTATGCATTATGCCTAGCTAGGGGCGTAAAACGATAGCGCTTGTTGGGTGGCAACCCAATGAATAAAATTTATTTTTGCCTTTTTCTTTCTGTTCTTGAGTGTTTGCACAATTATGCCTATGTTATGATTGTGTTTTTGATGTTTTAATTAGTGTTTGTGCCAAGTAAAGCCTTTGGGATAGCTTTGGTGATAGTTGATTTGATCCTGTTGAAAAACAGAAACTTTTGCGTCCAGTAACAGAATTGTTTAAATTCACAGAAGTGACGAAAAATTCTGATTTTTTTTACACAAGATTGATATACAAGTTGCCTCTGTTGTCCTAATTTTTCAGAAATTTAGGATTTACAGAAGTACGAGAACAAGCATCTTTACAAACTGTTCTGTTTTTGACAGATTATGTTTTCTTTGCATTGTGTGCTTATTTTGATGAATCTATGGATTGTATCGGGGGTATAAGCCATGGTAAAGTAAGAATACAATTCGTATAATGCAATAACAAAATTTGAATGGGTTTGCTACATTACTTAAAGTAAAGATTGGTTTTCTTATACTAATGGATCTCACGAAGGTTTTGTTAAGTTTTGTGTGATTGAAGTTTTCAAGTTTTGGGTGAGATCGCGATGGATGAAGGAATAAGGAGTGAAAAGAGACTAAGCTTGGGGATACCCCATGGCACCGCAAGTTAATATTCAAGGAGAACAAAGCAACTAAGCTTGGGGATGCCCCGGAAGGCATCCACGACCATCGATATTTTACTTGGAGCTATATTTTTATCCGTCACATATCTTGAGTTTTGCTTGGAGCGTCTTGTATTATATGAGTCTTTGCTTGTTTTGCTTTTTAGTTTGTCACAAGTATCCTTGCTGGACACACCTCTTTGAGAGAGCCAAAATTATGCTATGATTTGTTAGAATTGCTCTTTATGTTTCACTTAAATTTTTTGAGCTATGGAAGTGCTCTAGTGCTTCACTTATATCTTTTTGTGCATGGTGTGCTTTAATATTTTTGAAGAAATTGCTCTCATGATTCACTTAGATTAATGTGAGAGTTAGTAAATTTTTGAAGAAATTCTCTCATGCTTCACTTATATTATTTTGAGAGATGAAAAATTTTATGCTCATGTTCGTCACTTAAATTTGTTTGAGCTTGTCAAAAGCAATTGCAACATATGAAACTAGTCCCAAAGTGAAAGATATTCAAGAGGGATATAATAAAAACTTTCAAGAAGATCATTGGACAAAATAAACTTGATTCTTTGTAATAGTTTTGAGATATGATGATAGTGATATGTGAGTCATGTTGGTGAGTAATTATGCTTTATAAGAACATTGGTGTTAAGATTTGTGATTCCCTATGCAAGCACGAAAGTCAATAGTTATGCAATGAAATTACATCCTACTTGTGGTGCATTATTCGGTGTTAGTTATGCTTAATGCTCGCGCATGTGAATTTTTGTTTCTTGGTTGGTTGCTTCTCAATCTATTTGCTAGCCTCCACTTGTACTAAGTAGAAATACTACTCGTGCATCCAAAATCTTTAAATCTAGTTTTGCCATATGAGTCCACCATACCTACCTATATGCGGTATTTTCGTGCTATTCTAAGAAAATTGGTCTGTGCCATCTCTAATTTTCAAAATAAATTTCCTTTTTATGTGCCCGTACCGCTCATGAAGTGGAAGAGGGTGGCCAATATTTTCCATGCTAGATGTGTTATTCTCAAGATGAGTGTTTATTCACTTGTCATTGCACGAGAGTACGGCAGTAATAGGAACGCCCAGTCCCAAAATGAAAAAGAAATTTACTTTATATTGTCAAATAATAAATTCCTTGGAAAGTGTTGGTATGGACGGTACCCGTGGATATGGCTAGCCGTGGAATGTAAAAGTATGGTGGAAAAAGGAATAAACTTTATTTTATGTTTGGGAACCGCCTATGATATATCTAGCATGGAAAGTGTTGGGAATTACTCGGTCGTTTTCATTGACGGGAAAAGTATGCCTCTCAAAAAAAAATTATCTCTCAATTTAAGCTTTGAGCTCTGGCATCTCTACAAATCCCTACTTCCCTCTACGAAGGGCCTATCTATTTACTTTATGCATTTTTTATTTTTATTTGAGTCTCCATCTTCTCTTATAAAGCACCAATTAAGGGGCACTATGATCATACTTGAGCATTGGATGTAGCTAATATGCGAGTGTGTTTCACGAATGGATCAATGATTGAGCATGATGGGCTAGGGATAGCCTTCTTTAGTGTTGATATTTTGAAAGACAAGGTTGCTTGTTGATATGCTTGAGTATTGAAATCTTCATGTTAAAACTAGACTATTGCTTTGAACCATATAAAAGTACAAATGTCCATGCTACAAAAGAAAAGAATATATGATGAACATGTTAGGCAGCATTCCACATAAAAACTCTGTTTTTATCATTTACCTACTCGAGGACGAGTAGGAATTAAGCTTGGGGATGGTGATATGTCTCCAACGTATCTATAATTTTTGCTTGTTCCATGCTGTTATATTATCATTCTTGGATGTTTTACAATCATTTTATAGCAACTTTATATCATTTTTTGGGACTAACCTATTGACATAGTGCCCAGTGCCAGTTGCTGTTTTTTGCTTATTTTTTATTTCACAGAATATGAGTACCAAACGGATTCCAAACGCAGCGAAACTTTTTGGAGATTTTTTTGGACCAGAAGAAACCACATGGGCCAAAGAAGTACCAGAGGGGAGGCCCGAGGTGGGCACAACCCACCAGGGCGCGCCAGGAGGCCCAGGCGCGCCCAGGGCGGTTGTGCCCCCCTCGGTGACCTCCCGCACCGCCTCTTCGCCCTATAAATTCCAGCCGCCGCAAGTTCCAGAACTACGAGATCCAATCTAGACACCATCACGAAGGGGTTCATCATCCTCATTGGTGCCTCTCCGATGATGCGTGAGTAGTTCATCACAGACCTATGGGTCCGTAGGCAGTAGCTAGATGGCTTCTTCTCTCTTTTTGATTCTCAATATAATGGTCTCTTGGAGATCTATTTGATGTAATTCTTTTTTGCGGTGTGTTTGTTGGGATCCGATGAACTTTGAGTTTATGATCAGATCTATATCCATGAATACTATTTGAGTCTTCTTTTGATCTCTTATATGCATGATTATTTATAGCCTCGTATTTCTTCTTCAAATCTTTGGTCTAGTTAGGCCAACTAGATCGATTTTTCTTGCCATGGGAAGAGGTGCTTTGTGATGGGTTCGATCTTGCGGTGTTCTTTCTCAGTGACAGAAGGGGTAGCAAGACACGCATGTATCATTGCTATTAAGGATAACAAGATGGGGGCTATTCCTACATGAATAGATCTCGTCTACATCATGCCATCGTTCTTATTGCATTACTCCGTTTCTCCATGAACTTAATACACTAGATGCATGCTGGATAGCGGTCGATGTGTGGAGTAATAGTAGTAGATGCAGGCAGGAGTCGGTCTACTAATCTTGGACGTGATGCCTATATATTGATCATTGCCTTGGATATCGTCATAATTATTCGATCTTCTATCAATTGCCCAACACTACTTTGTTTACCCACCGTGTGCTATTTTCTCGAGAGAAGCCACTAGTGAAATCTACGGCCCCCGGGTCTATTCTTTATCATATTTGCTTTGAGATCTATTTTTATTCACTTTTATTCTCAGATCTATTATTCCAAAAACCCAAAAATACCTTGCTGCACTTTTTTGTTACTTATTTTATTTTGTGTTTTATCGAGATCTATTTATCCAATCTACACAAATTTTATCCTATCAACTTGACAATTTCTGGCGCTGCTACCCGAAGAGGGATTGACAACCCCTCATAAGCGTCGGGTTGCAAGTATTTGTTCTTTGTGTGCAGGTAGCGTTTACATAGTGTTGCTTGGTTCTCCTACTGGATTGATACCTTCGTTTCATAACTGAGGGAAATACCTACCGTAGTTGTACTGCATCATCCCTTCCTCTTTGGGGAAATACCGATGTAGTTCAAGCGGCATCACATACTAAAAGGCTACAAACCCGTCAAACAAGCACTTCAGAGTTTCTCCGAACCTAAGCGTCAAGTAATGGGAGAGGAACTAGCCAAACTACTGGAAGCCGGATTCATCCGAGGCATAAAACACCCTCACTGGCTGGCCAATTTGGTCATGGTACCAAAGAAGGATAGGTCCTGGCGCGTGTGCATTGATTTCAAAGACATCAACAAGGCTTGCCCCAAGGACCCCTTCCCCCTACTGGGAATAGACCAGATCATGGACGCCACAGTCTGGCATGATTCGTTGTGCTTTCTGGACGCCTATTCTGGATATCATCAAATAAATATGAAAGGATCTAACCAGGCAGTGACGACAATCATCACACGTTACGGGCCATTCTGTTTTAACACAATGCCCTTTGGACTAAAGAACACCGACATGACTTATCAACGCATGATCCAAACATGCTTAGAGAAAACTTCGGGAAAATCATCGAGGCCTACGTAGACGATGTGGTTGTCAAAACCAAACATGTCGGACAATTGGTAGACAACCTCCGCGACACCTTTGCCAGCCTGCGGGAGTACCAGATTAAACTTAATCGGGAGAAATGTGTCTTCGGAGTTCAGCCGGAAAACTCATTGGCTTCATTGTATCTAGCCGAGGAATTGAAGCCAACCCGGCAAAGATACGAGCCCTAGAGTGCTTAGAGGTACCAACGGAGCTCAAGCACGTACAAAAACTAGCAGGCTGCATGGCGGCATTAAGTCGCTTCATATCAAGACTCAGGGAGAAAGCCTTACCTCTATACAGGCTGTTAAAGCAAACAAAGACATTCAAATGGACCGAGGAGGCTGCATCGGCTCTGGAAGACATTAAGGCCCTCCTCGCCACTAACCCCATCTTAGCAGCACCAGGTATATGCGAGCTGATGATATGATACATCTCGGCCACAAACCAGGTGGTCAGTGCAGTACTCATAGTCAAACGAGATATGGAGGGACACAAGTTCCAGGTTCAAAGGTCGGTTTACTACGTCTCCGAGGTCTTAACCCCGTGCAAGACACGCTACCCTCACTACCAAAAGATAGCCTATGCAGTCTTTATGGCATCACGGAAACTTCAGCACTACTTTCAAGAATGCTCAGTAACCGTGGCATCCGATGTCCCATTAAGTGACATAATCAATAACAGGGATGCAATGGGACACATAGCTAAATGGGCCATAGGGCTCCTACCCTACGAAATAAACTACCGACCACGCCGAGCTATTAAATCTCAGGTCCTGGCCGACTTCATGGCTGAGTGGATGGAGGCCGAATTCCCTCGAGAATACATCACCTATTCACATTGGACCATGTATTTTGATGGCTCCAAAATGCTTGTTGGCCTAGGGGCCGGTGTCGTGCTCACGTCACCCAGGGAGACAATATTCGATATGTGTTGAAAATTATGTACACGGACTACAAGAGCGCAGCCAAATACGAAGCCCTGTTACACGCACTCCGGATAGCAATCTCCATGGGTGTCAAACACTTGGAGGTCTGACGTGATTCCAGCCTCGCAATCTCACAAGTTAACGGCGAATTTGATGCAAAGGACCCGAGCATAACAGCTTACCGGAATGCTGTCTTAAAATCTCGGCCAGGTTCGAGGGGCTGGAATTTCATCACATACCACGAGATAGTAACCAGGCCACAGATATACTCGCCCGAATGGGCACAAAGCGGGATAAAGTCCTGCACAATACCTTCCTCGAATGGCTCTTTAAGTCATCCGTAGTCTGGCAAGATGACAAAGGAATGTCAGAGTCAAGCGACGTCAGGCAAGCTACCCCGCCCGAAGATGAAGAAGAACAAGGTATAATGGGTGACTCGGCAATTCAAGAAACATCTTCCGCACACGAAGTCATGGCAGTCATTGCATCATGGACCGAGCCACTCCTCGTATGCCTGCTCCATAAAGAGCTCCCCTAGGACCAAACCGACGCATGAAGGATTGTAAGGCAATCTAAAGCCTATAAGGTTCATGAAGGAGAACTCTATAAGATAAGCACTACGGGCGTCTTCTAGCAATGCATATCCGAGGAGGAAGGAAAACTCTTACTTCAGGAGATACACTCCAGCGTGAGTGGATGATGACCCACAAGTATAGGGGATCAATCGTAGTCCTTTCGATAAGTAAGAGTGTTGAACCCAACAAGGAGCAGAAGGAACTGACAAGGGTTTTCAGCAAGGTATTCTCTACAAGCACTGAAATTATCGGTAACAAATAGTTTGGTATCAAGGTAATTCGTAACGGGTAACAAGTAACAAGTGTAAAAAAAGGTGCAGCAAGGTGGCCCAATCCTTTTTATAGCAAAGGACAAGCCTGGACGAACTCTTATATAAAGCAAAGCCTTCCCGAGGACACATTGGAATTATCATCAAGTTAGTTTTCATCAATATGATTCGCGTTCAATACTTTGATAATTTGATATGTGGGTGGACCGGTGCTTGGGTGCTGTCCTTACTTGGACAAGCACCCCACTTATGATTAACCCCTCTCGCAAGAATCCACAACTACAAAATAAGAATGAAGATAAATCTAGCCATAGCATTAAACATGTGGATCCAAATCAGCCCCTTACGAAGCAACGCATAAACTAGGATTTAACTTATGTCACTCTAGCAACCCATCATCTACTTGCTACTTCCCAATGCCTTCCCCTAGGCCCAAATCATGGTGAAGTGTCATGTAGTCGACATTCACATAACACCACTAGAGGAAAGACAACATACATCTTATCAAAATATTGAACGAATACCAAATTCACATGATTACTTATAACAAGACTTCTCCCATGTCCTCAGGAATAAAAGTAACTAGTCACAAAACATATTCATGTTCAAGATCAGAGGGGTATTGAATAGCATTAAGGATCTGAACATATGATCTTCCACCAAATAAACCAACTAGCATCAACTACAAGGAGTAATCAACACTACTAGCAACCCACAGGTACCAATCTGAGGTTTTGAGACAGAGATTGAATACAAGAGATGAACTAGGGTTTGAGATGAGATGGTGCTGGTGAAGATGTTGATGAACATTGTTCCTCCCACGATGAGAGAATCATTGGTGATGACGGTGGCTTCAATTTCCCCCTCCTAGAGGGAAGTTTCCCTGGCGGAATCGCTCCGTCGGAGACCTTGATTGCTTCTGCCTAGGTTCCGCCTTGAGACAGTGGCGCTTCGTCCCGAAAGTCTTCTCTCTATTTTTTCTAGGTCAAAACACTTCATATAGCAGAAGATGGGCACCAGGGGCTGGCTAGGGGGGCCACAAGCTTGGGGGGCGCACCCCCAAGCTTGTGGCCACCTGGTGGGTCCCCTCTTGGCATTTCTTTGCCCAATATTTTTTATATATTCAAAAATAATTCTACGTAAAGTTTCAAGACATTTGGAGTTGTGCAGAATAGGGATCTCGGATTTGCTCCTTTCCAGTCTAGAATTCTAGATGCCGACATTCTCCCTCTTCATGCAAATCTTGCAAAATAAGAGAGAAAAGGCATGAGAATTGCATCATAAAGTGTAATAACAGTTCATAATGCAATAAATATCAACATAAAAACATGATGCAAAATGGACGTATAAACTCCCCCAAGCTTAGACCTCGCTTGTCCTCAAGCGAAAGCCGAAATCGATAATCATGACCACATATTTAGAGACAGAGGTGTCGATAAAGCAAAATACGGACATGAGGGCATCATGATCATCATTAGAATAGCAATATATTGTCATATAACTTCTCATGCTAAAGTGATAGTTTGTTCACAAGGTAAAGTATGAACCACAAACTTCATTGAAAACTAACAAACTATGATCTCAGTCATTGATGCAATTGCAATTTTTCATAATGTCAGAAAGAGTCCATGTAAGAGCTTTTATTTAGCAAGTTCACATACTCAACCATCATTTAGTCTTTCACAATTGCTAACACTCACGCGATACTTATGAGATCAAAGTTTCAGTCAGACACATAGAAAGATAGGGGCTTATAATTTCGCCTCCCAACCATTTACCTCAAGGGTAATGTCAATAATAATAAATCATGATCACCTACATCCGACAGGATATGTGTGCCTAGATCTTTCGCCAACACATGATGCTTGCCAAAAAGAGAAAAATAAAAGGAATGGTGAAGATCACCATGACTCTTGCATAAAGGTAGGTAATTAAAATAAGAGATAGGCCCTTCATGGAGGGAAGCAAAGGTTGTCATGCGCTTTTTATTTGGATGCACAAAATCTTAATGCAAAGGAACGTCACTTTATATTGCCACTTGTGATAGCGACCTTTCTTATGTAGTCCGTCACTTTTATTTCTTCCCCATCACAAGTTAGTACAAAGCTTATAATCCTCACACTAAAAGATCATACATATTTAGAGAGCAATTTTTGGTTCTTTGCACCAATGACAACTTACTTGAAGGATCTTACTCAATCCATAGGTAGGTATAGTGGACTCTTATGGCAAAACTGGGTTTAAAGATTCTGGATGCACAAGTAGTATCTCTACTTGGTTCGGAATTTTTGGCTAGCATGGGATAGAAGGCAAGCTCGACATGTTGGAGGATCCATGATAATATAACTTCTATTCGGATATAAGAAAACATAACTCATTACGTTGTCTTCCTTGTCCAACATCAACTTATTAGCATATAATATTTTAATGAGTGCTCACAATCATAAAAGATGTTAAAGATAGTGTATTTATATGTGAAAACTCTCTTTCTTTATTAGTTCTCATTAATTGCAATGATGACCAATACTATGTTTGTCAACCTTCAACAAATTTCATGCATTATACTTCTTATATGTGAAGTCATCACTCTCCATAAGATTATTATATAATCTTTTATTTCCTTTATTCTTTTCCATCTCTAAGATCAAAGCAAGAAAGCAAAACACTCAACTCAAAACTAATCTTTATCATATAACTCTCATACTCGATTACATAGATAGATCACAAAGCAAAAATTAAAGACTAGATCATAATAAAACTTTTATCTACTAGATCACGATTTAACCAAAAGGATCGAACTAAGATAGATGATAATGGTAAAGATGTGATGGTGATACGATACCGGGGCACCTCCCCCAAGCTTGGCACAATCCAAGGGGAGTGCCCATACCCGTGTACTCAAGTCTCCTTTCTCGGAGGTGGTGATGAAGTCAAAGATGTGGGAGGCTTATCCTTCGTCTTCCAAGGCATAGGCTCCCCATCATAGAAGGATGAATGAGTCTCTGGAATCCTAAAATCTGCAGCTAAATTCATCCTTTTAAATCTGGACTCATACTCACAGTTTTGGTTTTTTAAGTCATAGATCTGTGCTTGGAGGTGCTCAAATCGCTCATGAAGCTTGAAGATGGAATCTCCAATATTATCGTTGTCCAGCTTGTGATCATTTGTGAATTCCGTGATAATGGAGTGGTTGGCGTTGAGTCCGCTTTCCACCATCCAATGGCACTTGAAGATCTACTGCTCCACTGCTTCCAGCCTGGTCTCCATGCTTCCAGCCTTCTTTTGCCCTTGAACATCTCGGATGTGAAGCACCCCCTCACGCATCTCAATGGTTTGATGGTGTTTCATCACCTTCGGAAGGTAGGGGTTGATGAACTTCTCATAGAACTTGTCCTTGGATGAACTTGGAGGCGTCATGGTGGTCTAGATCTGTCAGAAAAATAGCCCCAAACAAGAACAAAGGATATTGTCGCAATACGATGGTCAAAACCTCCGGGAGTTTATATAATGAATTTTTACCATGCAAAACAAGTAATCTGGAAGAAAACGGAGTCCGGACGATGCACGGGGGCTCCACAAGCTCGGGAGGCACGCCTAGAGGGGTAGGGCATGCCCCCAGGCTTGTCGCCTGCTTGTGCGCTTTCCGGACTACTTATTATTTTCCTAATTTTCTAAACATTCCAAAACAGAGTAAAATTGCTTTTATGGAACTTTTGGAGTCGGTTTACTTACCATATCACATACCTATTCCCTTTTCAGGGTTCTGAAGCGTTCCGAAAAGTTTCCTTTATGTACTCCTCCAATGTTATGGAATAAATAATATTAGTCTCAATATTTATAGGCGTACCTGAGATATAATGCTTAATTCTTTGTCTATTCACCACTCTCGGGTTGGTACCTTCGGCGTTGTTGATCTTGATAGCACCGGACCGATCAACTTCTTCGATAATGTAAGGTCCTTCCCATTTAGAGAGAAGTTTTCCTGCAAAAAATCTTAAACGAGAATTGTATAGCAAGACTTGGTCACCTACATTAAATTCTCACTTTTGTATTCTTTTGTCATGCCATCTTTTGACCTTTTCTTTAAACAGTTTAGCATTTTCATAGGCTTGGGTTCTCCATTTATCAAGTGAGCTAATATCAAATAACCTCTTTTCACCGGCAAGTTTAAAATCATAGTTGAGCTCATTAATTGCCCAATAAGCTTTATGTTCTAATTCAAGAGGTAAATGACATGCTTTTCCATAAACCATATTATATGGAGACATACCCATAGGATTCTTATAAGCAGTTCTATAAGCCCACAGTGCATCGTCAAGTTTCTTAGACCAATTCTTCCTAGATCTGTTGACCGTCTTTTGCAAGATCAGCTTTATTTCCCTATTACTTAATTCCATTTCACCTCTAGACTGAGGATGATAAGGAGATGCAATTCTATGGTTAACATCATATTTAGCAAGAAGTTTACGGAAAGGACCATGAAAGAAGTGTGAACCGCCGTCTGTCATTAAATATCTAGGGACTCCAAACCTCGGGAAAATAACTTCTTTAAGAATTTTAATAGACGTGTTGTGATCAGCACTACTAGTTGGAATAGCTTCCACCCACTTAGTAACGTAATCAACAGAAACTAAAATATGAGTATACCCATTGGAGGAAGGAAAAGGTCCCAAATAATCAAATCCCCAAACATCAAATGGTTAAATAACAAGTGAATAGTTCATAGGCATTTCCTGACGTCTACCAATATTACCAATTCTTTGACATTCATCACAAGAAATACGTGCATCTTTGAAAAGAGTAGGCCAATAAAAACTAGATTGTAATACCTTGTGTGCAGTTCTGTCTCCCGCATGGTGTCCTCCGTAAGCCTCGGAGTGACACTTCCGTAGGATTTGTTCCTGTTCATGGTCAGGTATGCAACGTTTAATAATACCATCTACTCCTTTATATAGATGCGAGTCATCCCAAAAGTAATGTCTTAAATCGAAGAAAAACTTTTTCTTTTGTTCGTATGTGAAACTAGGTGGTATAAATTTAGCAACAATATAATTAGCATAGTCTGCATACCAAGGAGTATTATGAGAAGCATTTATGACAGCTAGTTGTTCATCGGGAAAGCTATCATCAATAGGTAGTGGGTCATCAAGAATATTTTCTAACCTAAACAAGTTGTCAGCTACTGGATTCTCTGTTCCCTTCCTATCATTAATATGCAAGTCAAATTCTTGTAACAAAAGAACCCACCTAATGAGTCTAGGTTTAGCATCTTTCTTTTCCATAAGGTATTTAATAGCAGCATGATCGGTGTGAACAATTACTTTAGAGTCAACTATGTAAGATTTGAATTTATCACAAGCAAACATGACTGCTAGAAATTCTTTCACAGTAGTAGCATAATTTCTTTGAGCACTGTCTAGAGTTTTGCTAGCATAATGGATAACATTTAATTTCTTATCAACACTTTGTCCTAGAACAGCACCGACAGTATAAGCACTAACATCACACATAATTTTAAAAGGTAAGTTCCAATCATGTGGTTGAACAATAGGTGCAAAAAGTTAAGGCTTTCTTAAGTGTTTCAAAGGCTTCTACACAATCATCATAAAAAACAAATGGAACATCTTTTTGCAAGATATTAGTAAGAGGCCTAGAAATTTTAGAGAAATCTTTAATAAACCTCCTATAGAAACCAGCATGACCAAGGAAACTTCTTATACCTTTGATATCTTTAGGACAAGGCATTTTCTCAATTGCATCAACTTTGGCCTTATCCACTTCAATGCTACGCTCAGAAATTTTATGCCCCAAAACAATACCTTCATTCACCATAAAGTGACACTCCTCCCAATTCAAGACAAGATTAGTTTGTTCACATCTCTGCAAAACTTGATCAAGGTTGCTTCAGTAATCATCAAAAGAAGTTCCGTAAACAAAAAAATCATCCATGAAAACCTCAACAATCTTTTCACAAAAGTCAGAGAATATAGCAGTCATACATCTTTGAAAGGTAGTAGGTGCATTGCATAAACCAAAAGGCACATGTCTATAAGCAAATGTACCAAAAGGGCATGTAAAAGTAATTTGTTCTCGATCCTCTTGTGATGCAGGTATTTGGAAAAACCAGAGTATCCATCTAGAAAACATAAATGTGTATGCTTTGATAACCTTTCTAGCATTTGACCAATAAATGGTAGGGGGTAATGATCCTTCCTAGTGGCTTTGTTTAGTTTTCTAAAATCAATTAGCATCCTATATATAACGTGTCATAATTCTTTATGGGATAAGTTCATTCTTATCATTAGGGACAACAGTAATACCTCCCTTCTTAGAACACAATGAACATGACTTACCCATCTACTATCAGCTATAGGATAGATTATACCTGCTTCCAGGAGCTTTAATATTTAATTTCTTACCACTTCCTTCATCTTAGGATTTAGTCGTCTCTGGTGATCAACAACTGGCTTAGCATCAGGCTCCATATTAATCTTGTGCTGACATAGAGTGGGATTAGTGCCCTTGAGATCATCAAGAGTATATCCAATAGCGGCATGATGCTTTCTCAGAGTTTTCAATAATCTCTTTTCTTCATGCTCTGAAAGGTTAGCACTAATAATAACATGGTATATCTTCTTTTCATCAAGGTAAGCGTATTTCAATGTATCAGGCAATTGCTTAAGCTCAAACATGGGGTCACTCTTGGGTGGAAGAGGATCTCCAAGAGTCTCAACAGGCAAATTGTGTTTCAAAATAGGCATTTGTTTGAAGAATATATAATCTATTTTATTTCTTTCATTCACATTCAGATCATTTTCATGGTCTAGCAAATATTGTTCTAACAGATCAGTAGGAGGAACGACAATAGAAGCAAGACCAATAATTTCATCATTAATAGGAAATTCTTTATTATGAGGTTGTCTACAGAATTAGGAGAAATTAAAATCATGAGACACATCACCAAAATTAACACTGACAGTTTCCTTAGTGCAATCAATCTTAGCATTAACCGTATTCAGGAAAGGTCTATCAAATATAATGGGACAAAATTCATCTTGTGGGGAACCAAGAACTAGAAAATTAGTAGGGTATTTAATTTTCCCACACAAGACTTCAACATCTCTAACAATCCCAAGTGGTGAAATAGTATCTCTATTCGCAAGTTTAATAGTAACATCAATATATTCTATCTCAGCAGGTGCAATATCATTCATAATTTCTTGATATAGGTTAAATGGGATAGCACTAACACTCGCACCCAAATCACATAAGCCATGATAATAATGATCTCCTATTTTAACAAAGACAACATGCATGCCAACAATAGGTCTATTTTTATCTTTAGGATCGGGGTTGGCAATTCTAGCAGCTTCATCACAGAAATAAATAACTTGCCCATCAATATTATCAACCAAGAGATCTTTAATCATAGCAACATTTGGTTCAACTTTAATTTGTTCAAAGAGTGTAGGTGTTCTTATATTACTTTTGTTGACCACAGTTGAATCCTTAGCATGTTCTTTTATCCTTATAGGAAAGGGGGGTTTCTCAATATAAGCAGTCGGAATAACTGGATTAACACTATAAGTAATAATTTCTTCTTTAGCTTTAGTGAATTCTTCTACTTTTACTTCAATAGGGGGATGATACTTAAACCACTTCTCCTTGGGGAGATCAACATGGGTAGCAAATGATTCACAGAAAGAAGCTACTATCTCAGAGTCAAGTCCATACTTAGTGCTAAATTCATGAAAAGCATCGGTATCCACAAAAGATTTAACACAATCAAACTCAAGCTTTATACCTGACTATTTACCTTTGTCGAGTTCCCAATCTTCAGAGTTGCGGTTAATTCTTTCCAAAAGATTCCATCTGAATTCAATAGTCTTCTACATAAAAGAACCAGTACAAGAATTATCGAGCATGGATTGATCATTACGAGAAAGCCAAGCATAAAAATTCTGCATAATAATTTCTCTTGAGAGTTCATGATTGGGGCATGAATACATCATTGACTTAAGCCTCCTCCAATCTTGAGCGATAATTTCTCCTTCACGAGGCCAAAAATTACATATATAATTCCGATCACGATGAACCAGATGCATAGGATAAAACTTCTGATGAAATTCCAATTTCAGTCGGTTCCAGTCCCATGTTCCAATATCACCATATAGCCTATACCATGTCAATGCTTTTCCTCCCAAAGATAAAGGGGAAAACTTTTTCTTGACTCCATGTTTGGATAAACCTGCAAGCTTAAATAATCCACAAAGTTCATCCACATGTATCAGGTGCATATCAGGATGCACCGTTCCATCTCCTGCATAAGGATTAGCTAGCAGTTTCTCTATCATACCCGAAGGAATCTCATAATAAATATTTTCAGTAGATGCAGTAGGTTGAGGAGCAACTCTTATTGATTCTGGACGACGTGAAGATACCCCAAACAAGCCCCTCAAAGGATTAGTTTCAAAAGTGACAATTGACAGTAAATTTCAGCACATAATATAAATGTTTCCTTACCAAATTCCACTCACCAAAGGCGCTTCACTTCCCGGCAATGGCGCTAGAAAAGAATCTTGATGACCCACAAGTATAGGGGATTAATCGTAGTCCTTTCGACAAGTAAGAGTGTCAAACCCAACAAGGAGCAGAAGGAAATGGCAAGCGGTTTTTAGCAAGGTATTCTCTGCAAGCACTGAAATTATCGGTAACAAATAGTTTGGTAGCAAGGTAATTCATAACGGGTAACAAGTAACAAGTGTAAAAAAGGTGCAGCAAGGTGGCCCAATCCTTTTGTAGCAAAGGACCAGCCTGGAAGGACACTTATATAAAGCAAAGCACTCCTGAGGACACATGGGAATTATCATCAAGTTAGTTTTCATCATGCTCATATGATTCGTGTTCGCTACTTTGATAATATGATATATGGGTGGACTGGTGCTTGGGTGCTGTCCTTACTTGGACAAGCCTATTAACCCCTCTCGCAAGCATCCGTAACTACCAAAGAAGAATTAAGATAAATCTAACCATAGCATTAAACATGTGGATCCAAATCAGCCCCTTACGAAGCAACACATAAACTAGGGTTTAAGCTTCTGTCACTCTAGCAACCCATCATCTACTTGCTACTTCCCAATGCCTTCCCCTAGGCCCAAATCATGGTGAAGTGTCATGTAGTCGACATTCACATAACACCACTAGAGGAAAGACAACATACATCTCATCACAATATCGAACGAATACCAAATTCACATGATTACTTATAACAAGACTTCTCC
The DNA here is from genome assembly GCA_011799875.1 of Thinopyrum elongatum. Lineage (NCBI taxonomy): Eukaryota > Viridiplantae > Streptophyta > Magnoliopsida > Poales > Poaceae > Thinopyrum > Thinopyrum elongatum. The sequence goes on from CM022299.1 coordinate 227,726,661, forward strand.
CATGTCCTCAAGAACAAAAGTAACTACTCACAAATCATATTCATGTTCAAGATCAGGGGGGTATTGAATAGCATTAAGGATCTGAGCATATGATCTTCCACCAAATAAACCAACTAGCATCAACTACAAGGAGTAATCAACACTACTAGCAACCCACAAGTACCAATCTAAGATTTTGAGACAAAGATTGAATACAAGAGATGAACTAGGGTTTGAGATGAGATGGTGCTGGTGAAGATCATTGGTGATGATGATGGCTTTGATTTCCCCCTACCGGAGGGAAGTTTCCCTGGCTGAATCGCTCCGCCAGAGACCTAGATTGCTTCTGCCCAGGTTCTGCCTCGAGACGGTGGCTCTTTGTCCCAAAATTCTTCTCTCTATTTTTTAGGTGAAAACACTTCATATAGCAGAAGATGGGCATCGGGGGCTGGCCAGAGGCCCCACAAGCTCAGGGTGCGCGCCCTGGGGGGTATGGCGTGCCCCCAGGCTTGTGGCCACCTGGTGGGTCCCCTCCTGGTATTTCTTAGCCCAATATTTTTTATATATTCTAAAATAATTCTCTGTAAACTTTCAGGACATTTGGAGTTGTGCAGAATAGGAATCTCAGATTTGCTCCTTTCCGGTCCAGAATTCCAGCCGCCGACATTCTCCCTCTTCATGTGAATCTTGAAAAATAAGAGAGAAAAGGCATGATAATTGAATCATAAAGTGTAATAACAGTCCATAATGCAATAAATATCAACATAAAAATATGATGCAAAATGGACGTATCAGTGGACATCACGCCGCTACTCGGACCTTGGTCAGCGAGAGGCCTTCCGAGCTGGTTTTTATTGGCCGACCATGGGCGTCGACGCCTCGGTGTTGGTACATCATTGCCCAGGGTGTCAAGTATTCACCAAACAAAGCCACATGCCCCCTGCAGTCCTCTGCACCATCCCTATCACTTGGCCTTTCACGGCCCGGGGGCTAGATATGGTCGGCCCGCTCATCAAGAAAAAAAAAATATCTACTTGTCATGGTTGACAAATTCACTAAGTGGATCAAATAAAACCAGTCACCTCGGCCGAAGCTATCCAAGTAATTGAATTCATCTCTGGGGTAGTACACCGTTACGCTATTCCACACAGTCTGATCACAGACAACGAGACAAATTTCACGGCCAAAGAGGTCAAAGCATGGTGCGCAAAAATGGGCATCAAGCTCAACTACGCATCTGTATACGAGCAGGCAAAAGGACTACTCCTCAGTGGCACCAAACCTAGGCTAGTACGCTCCCTTAAAAAAGCCGACTGCAAATGGGTAGAGGAACTTGATTCCGTCTTATGGGGCTTGCACACCACGCCGAACAGATCCACCGGGTACACCCCATTTTTCATGGTATATGGCACCGAGGAAGTACTCCCTTGCGACATCATACATGACGCACCTCGGGTACTGATACGTCTCCGTCGTATCTATAATTTTTTATTGTTTCATGCCAATATTATACAACTTTTACATATTTTTTGCAACAATTTATATGATTTATTGGACTAACCTATTGATCCAATTGCCATGAACCAATTGCTCGGCTTGTCATCGGGGTTGTGCATGATAAATACTTTGTGTTAAGAAGACAGAGCATGACAAGATTATATGATTTTGTAGGGATAGCTTTCTTTAGCGTCGATATTTTGAAAGACATGATTGTTTGTTGGGATGCCTGAGTATTGATGTCTTTATGTCAAATTATAGACTATTGCTTTGAATCACTTATGTCTTAATATTCATGCCATTATTAGATATATGATCAAGATTATGCTAGGTAGCATTCCACATCAAAAATTATCTTTTTTATCATTTACCTGCTCGAGGACGAGCAGGAATTAAGCTTGGGGCTGCTGATACGTCTCCGTCGTATCTATAATTTTTGATTGTTTCATGCCAATATTATACAACTTTTACATATTTTTGGCAACAATTTATATTATTTATTGGACTAACCTATTGATCCAGTGCCCAGTGCCAGTTCTTGTTTGTTGCATGTTTTTTGTTTTGTAGAAAATCCATATCAAACGAAGTCCAAACGCGATAAAAATTTACGAAAAATTATTTTGAAATATATGTGATTCTTGGGAGGTGGAATCAACGCAAACGGGGCCCCACAACCCCCAAGATACACCAGGGCGCCAGGGGGTGCCAGGCGCACCCAGGTATCTTGTGCCCTCCTCGAACATTGGTTGGGGCCCTTCTTCTTACGCAAGAAAGATAATTTATGGAAAAAAATCGTGTAAAAATTTCAGTGCAATCGGAGTTACAGATCCCCGGGAATTTAAGAAACGGTGAAGGGCCAGATCTGGGAAACGCGAAACAGAAGAGAACAGAGAGGGACATCCAATCTCGGAGGGGCTCCCGCCCCTCGGCCGCCATGGAGGCCATGGACCAGAGGGGGAACTCTCCTCCCATCTAGGGGGGAGGCCAAGGAAGAAGAAGAAGGAGGGGGGCTCTCTCCCCCTCTCTCCCGGTGGCGCCCGAGTGTTGCCGGAGCAAGGATCGTGACAGCGATCTACACCAACAATCTTGCTACCGTCAACACCAACTCTCTCCCCCTCTATGCAGTGGTGTAACACCTCTTCTTCCCGCTATAATCTCTACTTAAACATGGTGCTCAACTCCATATATTATTTCCCAATGATATTTGGCTTTCCTATGATGTTTGAGTAGATCCGTTTTGTCCTATGGGTTAATCATGATCTTGGTTGGTATGATTGTATATTTTATTTATGGTGCTATCCTACGGTGCCCTCCGTCTCATGCAAATGTGGGGGATCCTCGCTGTAGGGTGTTGCAATATGTTCATGGTTTGCTTATTATCGGTGTTGCGGGGGTGACAGCAGCCTAAACGCGGATAAGTGGGTTATGGCATATGGGAGTAAAGAGGACTTGATACTTAATGCTATGGTTGGGTTTCACGACCTTAATAATCTTTAGTAGTTGCGGATTCTTGCTAGGGGTCCAATCATAAGTGCATATGATCCAGGTAGAGAAAGTATGTTAGCTCATGCCACTCCCTCATGTAAAATTACAAGAATGATTACCGATACTTGTTATCGATTGCCTAGGGACAAATGACTTTCTTGTTGACAAAAGCTATCTACTTTTATTACCTTGCAAGTTATTCGTAGTTTTATTCTCGCAAAGTTCTCGTAGTTTTATTCTTGCAAAATAGTTTCATACTTGTTTTAGGTAAAGCAAGCGTCAAGTGTTCGTAGAGTTGTATCGGTGGTCGATAGAACTTGAGGGAATATTTGTTCTGCCTTTAGCTCCATGTTGGTTTCGACACTCTTATTTATCGAAGAAGGCTACAAATGATCCCCTATATTTGTGGGTTATCAAGACCTTTTTCTGGCGCCGTTGCCGGGGAGCAATAGCGTGGGGTGTATATTCTCGTGTGTGCTTGTTTGCTTTGTCTCTAAGTAGTTTTTATTTCCTGTTCTAAGTTGTTCTCTATCTTTAGTTATGGATATGGAACATGAAACACCAAAAAAATTAGTTGTACTTGCAACTCATGGAGATGGGGAACCTCCTAAAACCCTCGATGCTCGTTATGTGAAAGATATTATGCACCACTTTGATAATCCTGAGAAAACCCCGTTCAACTTGATAATGGGAGACACGTTGGATCAACGTGAATACTTTAGGGATTATCGCTTGACACAAAAAGGGAAACTCTTATGGGATCAAATTCATATGTTGAAATGGTATGCTTGGAATCTATGCTCTAGATACGATTATACTTGTTGCTCTAGGATGAACGCTCCACACCTTCCCTTTACATGCAAATTTAATGATAATGAAACCTTGGCTTCTTATGCCAATGGTAGATATGATTATTATGATGTGGAACGAATAGAAGAATTTATTGCTTTTAAGGGTGCTTATGAAATTGAATCTTTGTTTGAAAAGTTTGAAGATTTTGATGATTCAGTTTATAGACCTGAAATTTTTGCTATCCTTAAATATTGCTATGATAATTACAAATACAATTCTGATATTGATATATTTATTGAGAAAGTCTTCGATGTCCAAGAAGAGACTAATATTTTGCAGGAGTCTATGGAAGAAGGAATTGATGAAACTATGAGCTCATTGGATGAAAAAGATGATGAGGAGAGCGAAGAACACAAGGAGGAAGAGCGGATTAGCTACCCGTGCCCACCTTCTAATGAGAGTAACTCTTCAACTCATGCATTATTTAATTTCCCTTCATGCTTACCGAAGGATGAATGCTATGATAGCTATGATCCCTTGGATTCTTTTGAAATATCCCTTTTTGATGAATTTAATGCTTGCTATGCTTGTGGCCAAGATGCCAATATGAATTATGCTTATGGAGATGAACTTGCTATAGTTCCTTATGTTAATAATGAAATTGTTGCTATTGCACCCACACATGATAGTCCTATTATCTTTTTGAATTCTCCAAATTACACTATATTGGAGAAGTTTGCTCTTATTAAGGATTACATTGATGGGTTGCCTTTTACCATTGCACATGATGATTTTGATGAATATAATATGCATGTGCTTGCTGCTCCTACTTGCAATTATTATGAAAGAGGAACTATATCTCCACCTCTCTATGTTTTCAACATGATAGAATTGCAAGAAACTGCTTATACTATGCATTGGCCTTTACTTGATGTGCATGAATTGTTCTTTTATGACATGCCGATGCATAGGAAGAGAGTTAGACTTCGTCATTGCATGATATATGTTGCTTTGTGCTCACTACTAAATGCCAAATCATTGTTAATTAAAATTGCCTTTGATATACCTTGGGATCCGGGTGGATTCATTACTTGAGCACTTTATGCCTAGCTTAATGGCTTTAAAGAAAGCGCTGCCAGGGAGACAACCCGGAAGTTTTAGAGAGTCATTTATTTCTATTGAGTGCTTTTATAAAGTTTAAAAACAAAAAAATATAGAGGGGAACTTAAAACTTCACAAAAAGAGAAGCGATTGAAAGGTGATGCATTGGAGAAGTGAGGGTCAACCTTGAACACTTGTGTTCATGCTCATGGAAACAATGTAAATTTTTTCATGAAGATTATCACAAAAATAATTATCCCCTTGTACAAATCCATTGTATTATAAAAAATAATGTGCCAAGATTTGCCTTTAGGATGATTAGATTGCTTGTTGGTATGTGTGGTGCAAAAACAGAAACTTTGGCTGTAGTGCGCGATTTTACATTTTTTACTGAAACGTCGAAAGGTTCTGAAACTTATTGCAAAGTCTTTATATACAAGTTTGTTATGTTTTCCTAATTTTTCAGAATTTTTAGAGTTACATAAGTATGGTGAACGTTCAGATCTTTACAGACTGTCCTGTTTTCATAGATTGCTGTTATAGCTTCATTATTTGCATATGTTTGAAATCTTGTTGAGCCCCCTTTGACTTGGGGCCATAGAATTGTGATATAATATAGTAGGTAATGTTTTATTATAATTATACAATAATGTTATAGCAGTACATGATGGGATTTGACTGCCATATTCACTAACCCCGCCACTAAAAGTTCGGTTAAGTTTTGTGTGGATGAAGTGATCAAAGATCGAGGAGGTCCCGATATGAGAAGAAGGAGGAGAGGCAAGAGCTCAAGCTTGGGGATGACCAAGGCACCCCAAGTAAATATTCAAGGAGACTCAATCATCTAAGCTTGGGGATGCCCCAGAAGGCATCCCATCTTTCTTCAACAAGTATCGGTATGTTTTCGTCTTCGTTTCTTTCACGTGATATGCGTAAATCTTGGAGCGTCTTTTGTGTTTAGTTTTTATTTTCTTTTATGCACCATGCTGGTATGAGATAGTCCATGGCCTATTTATAGAATTCTCATTGCACTTCACTTATATCTTTTGAGTATGGCTTTATAGAATGCTTCATGTGCTTCACTTATATCAATTGAAGTTTGGATTGCCTGTTTCTCTTCACATAGAAAACCGTTATTTGTAGAATGCTCTTTTGCTTCACTTATATTTATTAGAGCATGGTCTTTTGTAGAAAGAATTAAACTCTCATGCTTCACTTATATCTATTTAGAGAGTCAACAGGAATTGGTCAATTGCATGGTTAGTCACAAAATCCTACATAAAACTTATGGATCACTGAATATGATATGTTTGATTCCTTGCAATAGTTTTGCGATATAGAGATGGAATATGTGGGAGGTACTAGTAAACGGTTGTGGTTAGTAATAATATTGCTGTTAAGGTTTGTGATTCCCGAAGCATGCACGTATAGTCTCTCGTTATGCTATGAAGTTGGAGCATAATTTATTATTGATTGTCTTCCTTATGAGTGGCGGTCGGGGACGAGCGATGGTCTTTTCCTACCAATCTATCCCCCTAGTGGCATGCGTAGTAGTACTTTGCTTCGAGGGCTAATAAACTTTTACAATAAGTATATGAGTTCTTTATGACTAATGTGAGTCCATGGATTATACGCACTCTTACCTTTCCGCAATTCGCTAGCCTCTACGGTACCGTGCATTGCCCTTTCTCACCTCGAGTGTCGGTGCAAACTTCGCCGGTGCATCCAAACCCCATGATATGATACGCTCTATCACACATAAGCCTTATTACATCTTCCTCAAAACAGCCACCATACCTAACTATTATGGCCTTTCCATAGCCATTCCGAGATATTGCCATGCAACTTCCATCGCCTCTGTTTTGATGACTTGAGCATTCATTGTCATATTGCTTTGCATGATCGTAAGATAGCTAGCATGATATTTCCATGGCTTGTCCATTTTTTGATATCGTTGTTATGCTAGATCATTGCACATCTTGGTACACTGCCAGAGGCATTCATATAGAGTCATATTTTTTCTAGGTATCGAGTTGTAATTTTTATTTCTTTTGAGTTATAAGTAAATAGAAGTGTGATGATCATCATTATTCATTATTAGAGCATCTCCCAATGAGGAAAGGATGATGAAGACTATGATTCCCCCACAAGTCGGGATGAAACTCCGGACAATGAGAGAGAGAAAATTTAAAAAAAAAGAAAAGAAAGAAAAAAAAGAAATAAATAGAGAAGGGGCATGCTAGTTCCACACTTGTGCTTCAAAGTAGCACCATGTTTTTCATATAGAGAGTCTCCTATGTTGTCACTTTCATATACTAGTGGGAATTTTTCATTATAGGATTAGATGCACACCCACTTAGTTTTCATATTGAGCCTTCATACACTTATAGCTCTTAGTGCATTCGTTGCATGGCAATCCCTACTCCTCGCATTGATATCAATTGATGGGCATCTCCATAGCCCGTTGGTTAGCCGCGTCGATGTGAGACTTTCTTACTTTTTTGTCTTCTCTATATTTACCCCTATCATCATACTCTATTCCACCCATAGTGCTATATCCATGGCTTGCGCTCATCTATTGCGTGAGGGTTAAAAAAGCTGAAGCACATTAAAAAGTATGAACCAATTGCTCGGCTTGTCATCGGGGTTGTGCATGAGAAATACTGTGTTAAGAAGACAGAGCATGACAAGATTATATGATTTTGTAGGGATAGCTTTCTTTAGCGTCGATATTTTGAAAGACACGATTGTTTGTTGGGATGCCTGAGTATTGATGTCGTTATGTCAAATTATAGACTATTGCTTTGAATCACTTATGTCTTAATATTCATGCCATGATTAGATATATGATCAAGATTATGCTAGGTAGCATTCCACATCAAAAATTATCTTTTTTATCATTTACCTGCTCGAGGACGAGCAGGAATTAAGCTTGGGGATGCTGATACATCTCCATTGTATCTATAATTTTTTATTGTTTCATGCCAATATTATACAACTTTTACATATTTTTGGCAACAATTTATATGATTTATTGGACTAACCTATTGATCCAGTGCCCAGTGCCAGTTCCTGTTTGTTGCATGTTTTTTGTTTTGTAGAAAATCCCTATCAAACGAAGTCCAAAAGCGATAAAAATTTACGGAGAATTATTTTGGAATATATGTGATTTTTGGGAGGTGGAATCAACGCAAACGGGCGCCCACAGCCCCCAGGATACACCAGGGCGCGCTAGGGGGTGCCAGGCGCACCCAGGTATCTTGTGCCCTCCTCGAATGTTAGTTGGGGCCCTTCTTCTGGCGCAAGAAATATAATTTAAGGAAAAAAATGTGTAAAAAGTTCAGTGCAATCGGAGTTACAGATCTCCGGGAATTTAAGAAACGGTGAAGGGCCAGATCTGGTAAACGCGAAACAGAAGAGAACAGAGAGGGAGATAAAATCTTGGAGGGGCTCCCGCCCCTCCGCCGCCATGGAGGCCATGGACCAGAGGGGGAACTCTCCTCCCATCTAGGGGGGAGGCCAAGGAAGAAGAAGAACGAGGGGGGCTCTCTCCCCCTCTCTCCCGGTAGCGCCCGAGTGTCGCCGGGGCAAGGATCGTGACGGCGATCTACATCAACAATCTTGCTACCTTCAACACCAACTCTCTCCCCCTCTATGCAGCGGTGTAACACCTCTTCTCCCTACTGTAATATCTACTTAAACATGGTGCTCAACTCCATATATTATTTCCCAATGATATTTGGCTATCCTATGATGTTTGAGTAGATCCATTTTGTCCTATGGGTTAATCGTGATCTTGGTTGGTATGATTGTATATTTTATTTATGGTGCTGTCCTACGGTGCCCTCCGTCTCGCGCAAATGTGGGGGATCCTCGTTGTAGGGTGTTGCAATATGTTCATGGTTTGCTTATTGTCGGTGTTGCGGGGGTGACAGCAGCCTAAACGCGGATAAGTGGGTTATGGCGTATGGGAGTAAAGAGGACTTGATACTTAATGCTATGGTTGGGTTTCACGACCTTAATGATCTTTAGTAGTTGTGGACGCTTGCTAGGGGTCCAATCGTAAGTGCATATGATCCAAGTAGAGAAAGTATGTTAGCTCATGCCTCTCCCTCATGTAAAATTACAAGAATGATTACCGGTACTTGTCATCGATTGCCTAGGGACAGATGACTTTCTTGTTGACAAAAGCTATCTACTTTTATTACCTTGCAAGTTATTCGTAGTTTATTCTCGCAAAGTACTCATAGTTTTATTCTTGCAAAATAGTTTCATACTTGTTTTAGGTAAAGCAAATGTCAAGTGTGCGTAGAGTTTTATCGGTGGTCGATAGAACTTGAGGGAATATTTGTTCTGCCTTTAGCTCCTCGTTGGGTTTGACACTCTTATTTATCGAAGAAGGCTACAAACGATCCCCTATACTTGTGGGTTATCAGGTACGCATGCATGAAGAGCGGGAGGCTGAGCTCGATCGGCAAGACGCCCTGGACGCTCTAGAAGAGGAGCGCAACATCGCTCGGGCACGGTCGGCTATCTATCAACAACAGGCTCGGTGCCACCATAGTAGGGAGGTCCGTGTGAAGGGCTTCAACGTCGGAGACCTAGTCATGAGGCTCCATCTAGAGAAGCAGAAACACAAACTCTCCCCTAAATGAGATGGGCCATTCATATTGACCAGGTACTAATCAGAGGCGCCTACTGAATTCGGGATCCTGAGGACGGCCATCTAGAGCTTAACCCCTGGAACGCGGTGCTGCTTTGATGTTTCTATGGTTGACCCCCCCGAACGCTGCTTATGTATATAACTTACCCTTTTTATATTTTCTACACCTCGGAGCATATTTTGAATGATCTTGGGAGATAATACAACATGTTATTTTCAAAACACGCATTGTTCCACCTCTTACATACTATTGTCTTTCAAGCCAAGATATGCATTGATTTGACTTAAGATTTGGGCAAGCTGGGTTGCCTGGCTCCTGTGCCTACCCCTTACATTCCCAATCATTCAGCTAAGGGGCAAAGGGAGCACCGCTGCGATTGTTACTCCGGGTTAGCCAACGCAGTACCTCAGATGGATAAAGCCAAAAGTTGGCACTCTTAACATACAAATTGGTCGGCCATGACATAGGAATAAAGTGGAGGGGGTCTTTTAAACCACGACCAGGGGCTTTAACCCCAAGGTCACCCGTCTTCAGACCAATGTGCTTGACACAACCACCCTAGGAAAGGAGCTGTTCGAAGAACTATTTTCCTCAAAAGATGTTTCTTACGTTAAAAAGTAATATAACATGACTCTCCGCCTCCCTCTCATCGCTCGAACCATATAGTCGGATTTCCTGGTCAACTAAAGCATCTAGTCTGATTACTTTAACCAGTAGTATGGGACACTCCTCGGCCACTGGCCAAGGAGGTGGAGCCGATGGCTGGTTGCCAGAGTTCGGAAGCGCGGTCTGAATATTGACATAAAGTACTTTGATACATAATACATGAACAATTAATTACACCCGGCCTAGTCCATCTATTAAGGTTTCTAGAGCGCAGTCCTTCTGCGAAAATCGAGTAGCAGGCATGACACTCTCATATGCAAGCCTAGTGGGTATCTCTTCCCTGTCTGGCCCCATAGGTCCTACCTCGGTCTGGGACGTTGTATCAACACCTGTATACTGGGTCTTCACCATGGCCCAGGCCTCCCTTGCTCCTTCCCAGCAGGCGGACACCTTCCAAGCCTGAACCCAGCACCGAGTTCTTTTCAGATGTTCGGCTAGGATGACCATGTCTTCGGGAACGTGCTCCACTTTAGTCCATAAAGCCTTGAAGGCGTCCTTCATTGATTTCCATGCACTCTCATGCACCATGGATAGATGAGCCACCATATCTTCAGGCACCAGACCTCGGGCGTTAAGGGGTTGGCCAGACAAAGAAGCTAGCAAAGACATATGAGTTAGCCTGCTAAATCACCTCGGATAATTCATGTACTTGGGAATGCTTCTCGAAATCAATACTTACCAAAAATCATCTCACCTGTTTGCCGATTCTTTGCCTCGGCAGCAACCAGTTGAGCTTTTAAATTCTCAATCTCTTGAGCCTGTTGGGCATTTTCTGCCCTTAGTGCATTGGTACCATCCTTCCTTTGGGTTAGTACATATTGGTTAGCCTGGCGCTATGATTCTGTACACATCAAATCCTCGCGGGCCTGTGATTGCTTGTATCTGCGTTGGTATTCCTGAAAGTGCGTTATATCGACTAGAGGGGGGTGAATAGGCAATTTTTACAAATTCGTCACTAAGGAAATACTACTTGAGGAATTTGCTAAGTGACAAACTACAAGCAGCGGAATAAGTACTCAGGTGCAAGCATAACATGGAAGTAACACAGTCATCATGATGATATGAAACAAGCATAGAGCACAGGTAGAGTGTAAACAGGATAAGCAGGCAAAAGACTAGATGACTGAAGAAATAGGATTGAGGAAATTGAGAAAGTCTTCAGTCAAAGTCTTCAAACAGTAACGATCAATCTCATCAACACATGAATGAGGAAATGAAAGGGTTGAGGAAATAGAACCAGTAGCTCGGTGAAGACAATGATTTGGTAGACCAGTTCCAACTGCTGTGACAGTTGTACGTCTGGTTGGAGTGGCTAGGTATTTAAACCTGAGGACACACAGTCCCGGACACACAGTCCTCACCGTATTCTCCTTGAGCTAAGGTCACACAAACCTCGTCCAATCACTCTTGGTATGTCTTCACAGGTGACTTCCAAACCTTCACAGACTTGGTCACTCGGCGATCCACAATTCCTCTTGGATGCTCTAGACCATGACGTCTAACCGTCTGGAGGATGCACAGTCCTCAAAGGTAACAAGCGTCGGTTCCACACAGGAACAATCTCTTCAGTGATGCTCAATCATTTTGGGTTTTAGGTGTTGGGTTTGGATTTTTCCTCACTGGTGATTTTCTCTCAAAGTCCTCGGAGTATGGGATGCTCTAAATGACAAGTGTCAGTTTCTCTCGGAGCAGCCAACCAGCTAGTGGTTGTAGGGGGCGGCTATTTATAGCCTGGGAGCAGCCCGACATGATAAGACATAAATGTCCTTCAATGATATGACCGTTAGGTGGATAAGATATTTGGGACAGCTGGCGCGTAGCACAACAACGGTCGGAAATTTGAGCTCTCAAATTCCTCAGGGCTATCATGTTCCTCACTTGTAGGCAATCCACACTGGTGAATTCCTAACTCCTCAGTCAGAACAAATTCCTCAGAGAATAGAAGATCTTCGTCTCTGTCACTGAAGAAATTGTCTGAACTGTATGAGATTTCCAATGGCTTCACTCGAAAGGATTGGGTAGGTGTAGGATTTGAGATGAGCATCACTTGGAAACTTTTCCTTAGTTTTACCTCGAACCTCTTTAACAGTACGGTGTTTCCTATGACTCAAGAAAGAGAAAACAAAACTACGAAAACAAAAGTCTTTATGCTTCATAATCCTCGCATCAATATCAAAGTCTTCAAGGTCACACCAATTTTCTCATTTTCAAAGTCTTCAAGAAAACCAAAGTCTTCAAATGAAGATATTCATTTTTAGGGGTCGAATTTCATCGTAAACATCAAACTCCTCATAGACTTATAGAACCTGTGTACACTAACAGACACATTAGTCCCTTAACCTATAAGTCTTCAATACACCAAAATCACTAAGGGGCACTAGATGCACTTACAATCTTCCCCTTTTTGGTGATTGATGACAAATAGGTTAAGTTTTCAACGAGGATAAATAGATGAAGTGTAAATACAGATATTGAGGAATTTGATTGCAAGATATAAAAGAACTCCCCCTGAAGATGTGCATATTTGAGGAATTTGCTTTGGATTGCAAATGCACATTGTAGAGTAAAATCATGGAGATCTCACCCTATATCTCGTAATTCATACACGCATTTAACATATGATATGAAGAATTTGAAATGCATGATGAAACATGGTGTCTAACGAAATTCAGCATGCATGCATTAAAGTACTTGAGGAAATAAGCATGCAGAAAGCAGTTCAAAAGTATCAGACCACCATAGGACTTAAGTTTACAACTCAACCAACAAACACTTCAGAAGAGCGAGAATTGTAACTTAATAAAAAATAGCCCATATATAAGACCCACTTGAAGACTAACTCAAATTTCTCCCCCTTTGTCATCAAATGACCAAAAGGGACGAAAAGTGAGGACTAACGCCCCTGAAGAATATCATCATGAAGTCGATGGAGGAGCGCCAGCATTGTTGGGGTCATCCGTTGAGGTAGGGCCTGCCGCAGTGTCGTTGAGATCTTCAGCTTCATCCGTCTCACGCGATGAAGAATATGAACTTGTGACGAGCTGAGGAACTTTGACCTTCTTGAATTTCTTCGAAGGAGGCTGAGACCATTCAAAGTCCTGTTGAAATCCCATCTGCTTGAGGTCTTCATCACCATAGAGGTGAGACAATATGGCCCAAGTGTGATCGAAGATTTCATGAGAATAATAGTGATTCTTCTTCATAGTGTTTTGCGTGACAGTCATGTTCTGAAGAATTGAGCCAAATTGACGCTTGACCCATTTGTGATTGCGATCGACCTTCTAATGAAGACTTAGTAGAAGCTCACGATCAGCCATCACGCGTGGGGTAGTGGCTTGAGGAATTGGCTTTGAAGCTTTTGCGGTAGAGTCTTGAGTTGCAGAGTCATCATTGGTGGAATAAGATGCAGCTTTGCGAAACTGACCATCCAATGGACGAGTTCCTTCATCAATAACAGCAGCCTTGCCTTTTTCATCAACTGAGGAAATAGTCTGTTTGAGGACTTCAATGGGTGGCAAATAGCTAAGGTGATTCTGACAATCTGCCTTGTAGTGAATTGAAGACCTGGTTCTGATGAATTTCATAATCCATGGAGCATAAGGCTTCAACTCAAACGGTGACAGTGCAACATTTGCCAAAGTCCTCATGAAGAAATCGTGGTAGTTAATGGGAATACCATGTATAATGTTGAACAGCAGATTCTTCATGATACCAACAACTTCCTCTTCTTCAGAGTTGTGGCCTTTGATCGGACTGAGGGTTTTGGTCAGATGCGGTAGATTATCGTAGGCACATAAAGCAAATCCTTCACTAGGAAGGTGGTTCTTAGAGCTTGGCCAGACTTCAAAGGCTTCATTAGCACTTGCATCATATGATGAGAAAGTTCAGGTTCTTCATACATAAGCCTTGCGCCTTCAGTAGGTGGACTGATTGGAACAGCATGAAGTAATTCAGAGGCCGGTGCTTTGTAGTGCATGTTCTCAGTCAGCCAATCAAGCACCCATGAATTGACATCAGCCATGTTCCCAATGATGTGCAAAGTAGCATAGAATTGAAGAATTAGATCTTCATTCCAATCGCAGATGTCAGCACTGAATTTTAGGAGCCCAGCGTCGTGAAGAACATTCAAGACAGGTTGAAAGCATGGGATGGACTCCATATCCACATGAGGAATTTGACGGTGCTCAAAGACCTTGTCCTTGTCAAACAGAAGTGATGAGTAGAAGTTCATTTGGCTTGCTATTCAGAAGCGCTTGCGTCGAAGTTTTGCTGAGTCATATGGGTTGAAATCAGTGAAGAAATGATGCTCAGCGAAGAAATAGTCATCCTTGAACTTTGGCCTTTTAGCATGAGGATTTTGCTGCTTGGGCTGAAGATTAGAAGTTGAAAGTTTCACAACCTCTTGGATCAATATCTCTGGAGCTGCTGACTGAGGAATTGAAGGTTCAGGTTCTTCAGCAGCTGTTTGATTCACTATTTCTTCAGCAGTAGTAGCTGGAATTTCCTCAGGAATGGACAGAAGAGAAGTTTGACGTCCTTCAGATCCCATTTGAATTTCATCGGTTTGCACAGGGGACTGAGGAATTGGATGCAGAGGTGTAGTCAAAGGTGAATTGGGGTGAAGATTTTCCCAATAATCATCATTCAGCACAGGAGTAGTTGAACCAATGTCCATGTCTTCATCAATTTCCTCAACGCCTGCCTCTTCAGCTGTGAACAGAGGCATGGGCAATGATACCAGTGGGGTTGAAGGGATATCTTCCACTTCAATTTCTTCATCCAACTGCTCTGAAGAAGCAGCAGAAGGATTCTCTTCATCTGTGTCATCTGGAATGACATATTCTTCACCAAAAGGAATGAGCTCCTTTGATGGCACTATTGAGATTGGAATAGCATCAATTGGGTTATTAAAAGAGCTCATCAAAGTCCTCACTTTCTTGGGAGCTGCGGACTCTGCAGAGGTTGATGCTTTCCTCTTCTTCACAGCTGCCTTCTCCGCAGCTTTGGTAAGGGGAGCAGATGAAGTGGGTTCAGTTTCTTCAGGCACAATTGATGCAGTTGCCCTGGCATGTTCAGTTTCTTCAGGTGCTGCAAATGCTTCAGCAGGCCTGGGTTGATCTTTAGCCTGAGGATTTTGTCGTTGCGATGGTGCTGCAACGTTAGGCTTCAGGGTCTTGGCAAGCTTGACAAATCTGACTTTGGCTCCTAGCCAATCGACATAGTATCTGTCAAATTCATCACTGAGACCTTTGATTTCCGTTTGCAGAGCTACAATTTCTTCAGGAGACATGTTCAGAACATTGTTCTTCAGAAAACGCTCCTTCTTGTACTGAGCCTTCTTGACTTGCCTGCCCTTTTCAAATTTTCATTTTTCTTCACTAATGAATGCCGTCAACATGTGACTTTGACCAGGAGTGAGGTTCAGTTCAGGCAGTGGAGTGTTTGGATCTTTGTGCCAGAGATTGATGAAATCAAGGATCTTCTTCGGATCCAACATGAGAAGCACATAACTCCCTTTGGCTCTAGCGGCCCTTTCTTGCCTGTCCCTGATGATTTCAACAAGTTCTTCATCATCAGCTTCATCGTCATCTAACGGAACTTGGAACGCCACTTGCTTCTTATGAGGACTTGGCCTCGTTCCACGTCCAGCAGTGGCCTTTTTCTTCAGCAGAGTTGGACCAGTTGAGGACCGTGGTGGAGCTGAGGAACTTGCAGATGCTCTAGAAGCAATTGAAAAACCTGCAGTCTGTTGGCACATTGCAAGATGCACTGGTGTTGAGGACTTTGCAGCAGCAACTAAGGACTTTGTGGAAACAGAGGGAATTTGCACAGCCCTTGAAGAAGTTACCTGAGGAATTTGCTTTGAGGGCTTTGAGGAACTTGGCCGTGAGGGCATTGCTGTTGAGGAACTCGGCTTTACAGCTGATTTCTTCCGCATAGCCTTCTTGGGCTTGCTAATAGAGGCCTCAGCAGCAGCTGATTTCTTCACTGCTTCTTTTGCAAGCCTGGCCAGTTTGGCTTGGCGCTTGGCCCATTCTTTTGGAAATTCCTCACCATGCCTGATGCTGGTGGGATTAGCAACTTGGCCAGCTGCCAATGGAGGTCTTGGACATGGAGGGTTTACGGCGAATTTCTTCATGTACTTTGGAGTGACGTATCGGTATTCCCTCCATTCCTTAGCCCATCTCCTTTCAATCCTCTGTATGCGCACTTTGCGCTGATTCTTGTTCACTTTGCCATATTTTGCTTCATCAGGTGTGCAGTAATGATACATCTCCAATGTATCTATAATTTTTGATTGTTCCATGCTATTATATTATCTATTTTGGATGTTTTATATGCATTAATATGCTATTTTATATTATTTTTGGGACTAACCTATTAACCTAGAGCCTAGTGCCAGTTTCTGTTTTTTCCTTGTTTTTTAGCTTCGTGGAAAAGGAATACCAAACGGAATAAAATCTTCGTGATGATTTTTCTTTGGACCAGAAGACACCCAGGAGACTTGGAGATGAAATCGGAGGAGCCACGAGGCGGCCACAAGGGTGGAGGGCACGCCCCCTGCCTTGTGGGCCCCTCCTGACCCTCCTGACCTAATTCTTTCGCCTACATATTCACATATGTTCCGAAACCACCAGAAGCATCCACGAAAACACTTTTCCACCATCGCAACCTTCTGTACCCATGAGATCCCATCTAGGGACCTTTACCGGCACCCTGCCGGAGGGGGATACGATCACGGAGGGCTTCTACATCAACCCTATTGATTTTCCGATGAAGCGTGAGTAGTTTATCTCAGACCTACGGGTCCATAGCTAGTAGCTAGATGGCTTCTTCTCTCTCTTTGATTCTCAATACCATGTTCTCCTCGATGTTCTTGGAGATCTATTCGATGTAATACTTTTTTGCGGTGTGTTTGCTGAGATCTGATGAATTGTGGATTTATGATCAGATTATCTATGAATATTATTTGAATCTTCTCTCAATTCTTTTAAGCATGATTTGATATCTTTGTAATTCTGTTCGAACTATCGGTTTGGTTTGGCCAACTAGATTGGTTTTTCTTGCAATGGGAGAAGTGCTTAGCTTTGGGTTCAATCTTGCAGTGTCCTTTCCCAGTGACAGTAGGGGCAGCAAGGCACGTATTGTATTGTTGCCATCGAGGATAAAAAGATGGGGTTTACATCATATTGCTTGAGTTTATTCCTCTACATCATGTCATCTTACTTAATGCATTACTCTGTTCTTCATGAACTTAATACTCTAGATGCAGGTAGGAGTCGGTCGATGTGTGGAGTAATAGTAGTAGATGCAGAATCGTTTCGGTCTACTTGACATGGACGTGATGCCTATATTCATGATCATTGCCTTAGATATCGTCATAACTTTGCGCTTTTCTATCAATTGCTCGGCAGTAATTTGTTCACCCACCATATTATTTGCTATCTTGAGAGAAGCCTCTAGTGAAACCTATGGCCCCTGGGTCTATTCTCCATCATATTAGTTTCCGATCTACTATTTTGCAATCTTTTACTTTCCGATCTATAAACCAAAAATACCAAAAATATTTACTTTATCTTTTATCTAGTTACATCTATATCTATCAGATCTCACTTTTGCAAGTAACCATGAAGGGATTGACAACCCCTTTATCGCGTTGGGTGCAAGTTGTTTGATTGTTTGTGCAGGTATTCGATGATTTGTGCGTTGTCTCCTACTGGATTGATACCTTGGTTCTCAAACTGAGGGAAATACTTATCTCTACTTTGCTGCATCAGCCTTTCCTCTTCAAGGGAAAAACCAACGCAAGCTCAAGAAGTAGCAGGTAGAATTTCTGGCACCGTTGCCGGGGAGATCTATGCCAAGTCAAGACATACCAAGTACCCATCATAAACTCTCATCTCTTGCATTACATTATTTGCCATTTGCCTCTCGTTTTCCTCTCCCCCACTTCTAAAACGATTTTCGAAATGATTTGCCTTTTTATTCGCCCTTCTTCCATTCGTCTTTTTTGTTTGCTTTTTGTGTGCTCGTGTGTTGGATTGCTTGCTTTGTCACGATGGCTCAAGAGAATACCAAATTGTGTGATTTTTCCAACACTAATAACAATGATTTTATTAGTACTCCGATTGCTCCCGCCACTAGTGCGGAATCTTATGAAATTAATGCCGCTTTGCTGAATCTTGTTATGAAAGATCAATTTTCCGGCCTTCCTAGTGAAGATGCCACATCCCATCTAAACAATTTCGTTGATTTATGTGATATGCAAAAGAAAAAAGATGTGGATAATGATATTGTTAAATTGAAGCTATTTCCGTTCTAACTTCGAGATCGTGCTAAAACTTGGTTTGCATCTTTGCCTAAAAATAGTACTGATTCATGAAATAAGTGTAAAGATGCTTTTATTTCCAAGTATTTTCCTCCCACTAAGATCATCTCCCTTAGGAATGATATTATGAATTTTAAGCAACTTGATCATGAGCATGTTGCACAATCTTGGGAGAGGATGAAATTGATGATACGAAATTGCCCTACTCATGGTTTGAATTTGTGGATGATTATACAATTTTTTTATGCTGGATTGAATTTTGCTTCTAGAAATCTTTTAGATTCGGCCGTGGGAGGCACTTTTATGGAAATTACTTTAGGAGAAGCTACTAAACTCCTAGATAATATTATGGTTAATTATTATCAATGGCATACCGAAAGATCTTCCACTAGTAAAAAAGTGCATGCAATTGAAGAGATTAATGTTTTGAGTGGAAAGATGGATGAATTTATGAAATTGTTTGCTAGCAAGAGTGCTTCTTTTAATCCTAATGATATGCCTTTGTCTACTTTGATTGAGAATAATAATGAATCTATGGATGTGAATTTTGTTGGTAGGAACAATTTTGGTAATAACACGTATAGAGGTAATTTTAATCCTAGGCCGTTTCCTAGTAATTCCTCTAATAATTATGGTAATTCCTACAAAAATTCTGATGGAAATTATAATAAGATGTCCTCTGATTTTGATAATAGTGTTAAAGAATTTATGATTTCGCAAAAGAGTTCCAATGCTTTGATTGAAGAAAAATTGCTTAAGATTGATGATTTGGCTAGGAACGTGGATAGAATTTCTATTGATGTTGATTCTTTGAAACTTAGATCTATTCCACCCAAGCATGATATTAATGAAACTCTAAAAGCTATGAGAACCTCCATTGATGAGTGCAAAGAAAGAACCGCTAAGATGCGTGCTAAAAAGATTGGTTTGTAAGAACATGTTCTTCTAGTTTCCGTGAAAATAATGATGAAGATCTTAAAGTGATTGATGTGACTCCTATTGAATCTTTGTTTTCCAATATAAATCTTGATAAAGATGGGATTGGAGATGAGTCAACTTTAGTTAGAAATCATCCCAATGATTCGGAGTTTTTAGATCTTGATGCAAAAATTGATAAAAGTGGGATTGGAGAGGTCAAAACTTTAAGTAGCAAGGAACCCACTCTTTTGGATTTCAAGGAATTTACTTATGATAATTGTTCTTTAATAGATTGTATTTCCTTGTTGCAATCCATGTTGAATTCTCCTCATGCTTATAATCAAAACAAAGCTTTTACTAAACATATCGTTGATGCTATGATGCAATATTTTGAAGAAAAGCTTGAATTGGAAGTTTCTATCCCTAGAAAACTTTATGATGAGTGGGAACCTACTATTAATATTAATATTAAATATTATGAGTGTCATGCTTTGTGTGATTTGTGTGCTAGTGTTTCCACGATTCCAAAAACTTTATGTGATGTGTTAGGTTTCCGTGAATTTGATGATTGTTCCTTAAATTTGCATCTTGCGGATTCCACTACTAAGAAACCTATGGGAAGGATTAATGATGTTCTTATTGTTGTAAATAGGAATTATGTGCCTGTAGATTTCATTGTTCTTGATATAGATTGCAATCCTACACGTCCTATTATTCTTGGTAGACCTTTACTTAGAACGATTGGTGCAATTATTGATATGAAAGAAGGAAAAATTAGATTTCAATTTCCGTTAAGGAAGGGCATGGAACACTTTCCAAGAAAGAAAATTAAATTACCATATGAATCTATTATGAGAGCTAGTTATGGATTGCATACCAAAGATGACAATACCTAGATCTATTTGTGTTTTTATGCCTAGCTAAGGGCGTTAAACAATAGCGCTTGTTGGGAGGCAACCCAATTTTATTTTTGTTTTTGCTTTTTTGTTCCTGTTTTGCTTTGAATAATTCATATAGCCTATGGTTAGATGTGGTTTTGTGTTTTAGTTAGTGTTTGTGCCAAGTAAGACCTTTGGGATGGCTTACGGTGATAGTTGATTTGATCTTGCTGAAAAACAGAAACTTTTGCGTCCAGTCACAGAATTTTAATAATTCACTGGAGTGTTGAAAAACCCTGAATTTTTATACAAGATCGATATACAAATTTCCTCTGTTTTCCAAAATTTTCAGAATTTTTGGAGTTACATAAGTACTAGAACAATTCGGATCTTCGCAGACTGTTTTGTTTTTGACAGATTCTGTTTTCTTTGTGTTGTTTGCTTATTTTGATGAATCTATGGGTAGTATCGGGGTGTATGAACCATGGAAAAGTTGGAATACAGTAGATATTACACCAATATAAATAAAGAATGAGTTCACAACAGTACCAAAAGTGGTGATTTATTTTCTTATACTAACGGAGCTTACGAGATTTTCTGTTGAGTTTTGTGTTGTGAAGTTTTCAAGTTTTGGGTAAGGATTTGATGGACTATGGAATAAGGAGTGGCAAGAGCCTAAGCTTGGGGATGCCCAAGGCACCCCAAGGTAATATTCAAGGACAACCAAGAGCCTAAGCTGGGGATGCCCCGGAAGGCATCCCCTCTTTCGTCTTCGTCTATCGGTAACTTTACTTGAGGCTATATTTTTATTCGCCACATGATATGTGTTTTGCTTGGAGCATCTTGTATGACTTGAGTCTTTGCTTTTTAATTTGCAAAAATCATCCTTGCTGTACACACCTTTTGAGAGGGACATGCATGAATCGTGATTTATTAGAATACTCTATGTGCTCCACTTATATCTTTTGAGCTAGGCAATTTTGCTCTAGTGCTTCACTTATATCTTTTTAGAGCACGGCGGTGGTTTTATTTTATAGAAATTGTTGAACTCTCATGCTTAACTTATATTATTTTGAGAGTCTTTAAACAGAATGGTAATTTTCTTTGGTTATAAATTTAGTCCTAATATGATAGGCATCCAAGAGGGATATAATAAAAACTTTCATATAAAGTGCATTGAATACTATGAGAAGTTTGATTCCTTATGATTGTTTTGAGATATAGAGATGGTAATATTAGAGTCATGCTAGTGAGTAATTGTGAATTTGAGAAATACTTGTGTTAAAGTTTGTGATTCCCGTAGCATGCACGTATGGTAAACCGTTATGTGATGAAGTCGGAGCGTGATTTATTTATTGATTGTCTTCCTTATGAGTGGCGGTCGGGGACGAGCGATGGTCTTTTCCTACCAATCTATCCCCCTAGGATCATGTGCGTAGTACTTCGTTTCGATGACTAATAGATTTTCGCAATAAGTATGTGAGTTCTTTATGACTAATGTTGAGTCCATGGATTATACGCACTCTCACCCTTCCACCATTGCTAGCCTCTCTAGTGCCGCTCAACTTTTGCCGGTACCATACACCCACCATATTCCTTCCCCAAAACAGCCACCATACCTACCTATTATGGCATTTTCATAGCCATTCTGAGATATATTGCCATGCAACTTTCCACCGTTCTGTTTATTATGACACGCTTCATCATTGTCATATTGCTTTGCATGATCATGTAGTTGACATCATATTTGTGGCAAAGCCACCGTTCATAATTATTTCATACATGTCACTCTTGATTCATTGCACATCCCGGTACACCGCCGGAGGCATTCATATAGAGTCATATTTTGTCCTAAGTATCGAGTTGTAATTTTTGGGTTGTAAGTAAATAAAAGTGTGATGATCTTCATTATTAGAGCATTGTCCCATGTGAGGAAAGGATGATAGAGTCTATGATTCCCCCACAAGTCGGGATGAGACTCCAGACAAAAAAAAGAGGCCAAAAAAAATGAGAACGCCCAAATAAAAAAAATGAGAGAAAAGAGAGAAGGGACAATGTTACTATCCTTTTACCACACTTGTGCTTCAAAGTAGCACCATGATCTTCATGATAGAGAGTCTCCTATGTTGTCACTTTCATATACTAGTGGGAATTTTTCATTATAGAACTTGGCTTGTATATTCCAATGATGGGCTTCCTCAAATTTCCCTAGGTCTTCGTGAGCAAGCGAGTTGGATGCACACCCACTTAGTTTTCTTTTGAGCTTTCATAAACTTATAGCTCTAGTGCATCCGTTGCATGGCAATCCCTACTCACTCACATTGATATCTATTGATGGGCATATCCATAGCCCGTTGATACACCTAGTTGATGTGAGATTATCTCCTTCTTTTTGCCTTCTCCACAACCACCATATTCTATTCCACCTATAGTGCTATGTCCATGGCTCACGCTCATGTATTGCGTGAAAGTTGAAAAAGTTTGAGAACATCAAAAGTATGAAACAATTGCTTGGCTTGTCATCGGGGTTGTGCATGATTTGAATATTTTGTGTGATGAAGATGGAGCATAGCCACACTATATGATTTTGTAGGGATAAGCTTTCTTTGGCCATGTTATTTTGAGAAGACATAATTGCCTTGTTAGTATGCTTGAAGTATTATCGTTTTTATGTCAATATTAAACTTTTGTTTTGAATCTTATGGATCTAAACATTCATGCCACAATAAAGAAAATTACATGGATAAATATGTTAGGTAGCATTCCACATCAAAAATTCTGTTTTTATCATTTACCTACTCGAGGACGAGCAGGAATTAAGCTTGGGGATGCTTGATACGTCTCCAACGTATCTATAATTTTTTATTGTTCCATGCTATTATATTATCTGTTTTGGATGTTTTATATGCATTAATATGCTATTTTATATTATTTTTGGGACTAACCTATTAACCTAGAGCCCAGTGCCAGTTTCTGTTTTTTCCTTGTTTTTTAGCTTCGTGGAAAAGGAATACCAAATGGAATAAAATCTTTGCGATGATTTTTCTTTGGACCAGAAGACACCCAGGAGACTTGGAGATGAAGTCGGAGGAGCCACGAGACGGCCACAAGGGTGGAGGGCGCGCCCCTGCCTTATGGGCCCCTCGTGACCCTCCTGACCTAATTCTTTCGCCTATATATTCACATATGTTTCCAAACCACCAGAAGCATCCACGAAAACACTTTTCCACCACTGCAACATTCCGTACCCGTGAGATCCCATCTAGGGACCTTTTCTGGCACCCTGTCGGAGGGGGATTTGATCATGGAGGGCTTCTACATCAACCCTATTGCCCTTCCGATGAAGCGTGAGTAGTTTATCTCAGACCTACGGGTCCATATCTAGTAGCTAGATGGCTTCTTCTCTCTCTTTGATTCTCAATACCATGTTCTCCTCGATGTTCTTGAAGATCTATTCAATGCAATACTTTTTTGCGGTGTGTTTGCCGAGATCCGATGAATTGTGGATTTATGATCAGATTATCTATGAATATTATTTGAATCTTCTCTGAATTCTTTTATGCATGATTTGATATCTTTGTAATTCTCTTCGAACTATTGGTTTGGTTTGGCCAACTAGATTGGATTTTCTTGCAATGGGAGAAGTGCTTAGCTTTGGGTTCAATCTTGCGGTGTCCTTTCCCAGTGACAGTAGGGGCAGCAAGGCACGTATTGTGTATTGTTGCCATCGAGGATAAAAAGATGGGGTTTACATCATATTGCTTGAGTTTATTCCTCTACATCATGTCATCTTACTTAATGCGTTACTCTATCCTTCATGAACTTAATACTCTAGATGCAGGCAGGAGTCTGTCGATGTGTGGAGTAATAGTAGTAGATGCAAAATCGTTTCGGTCTACTTGACACGGACGTGATGCCTATATTCATGATCATTGCCTTAGATATCGTCATAACTTTGCGCTTTTCTATCAATTGCTCGGCAGTAATTTGTTCACCCACCGTATTATTTGCTATCTTGAGAGAAGCCTCTAGTGAAACCTATGGCCCCCGGGTCTATTCTCCATCATATTAGTTTCCGATCTACTATTTTGCAATCTTTTACTTTCCGATCTATAAACCAAAAATACCAAAAATATTTACTTTATCTTTTATTTAGTTACATCTATATCTACCAGATCTCACTTTTGCAAGTAACCGTGAAGGGATTGACAACCCCTTTATTGCGTTGGGTGCAAGTTGTTTGATTGTTTGTGTAGGTATTCGGTGATTTGTGCGTTGTCTCCTACTGGATTGATACCTTGATTCTCAAACTGAGGGAAATACTTATCTCTACTTTGCTGCATCACCCTTTCCTTTTCAAGGGAAAAACCAACACAAGCTCAAGAAGTAGCAAGTACTCAGCATAGATATCGTCAGGGATCTCAAAAGCAGTGTTTGTCTCAGGCCTCTTACCTCCCTTCTGAGGTCTCTTCCCGTCTGCCCTTTTCCTCACTTGAGGATTTTGGACAATGGATGTTTCTGAGGAAGTATGCAACTTATCTTTGAGGAACGTTGCAAATGAATTAAGTTGATGAGAACCTAGTGATTCAGCAGCGGACATTTTGTACCGGTGAACAGAGTATAGGTGTGAAGAATTTGGAGAGGTCATATGCGTTCTCAGAATTTTTTCAAAAAGTATCAAGTTTGAGGAATTTGACCATAGGTGTCTTGAGGAATTTCACTAAGCGTTCTTGACTTAGGTTCCAGAGTTGTATAGATTTTGAAAATTCACACAATTGAGGAATCTTGAATAAAAACATAGCTTAGAGAAACAAATCAAGATACAGAAGCATTCGGGTGTTTATGGAATGGGAAGTTGAAGAATAAACACCTTTTGAAGATTTTGTGGAAATCATAAGAATCAAAGCAGGGCAGTAAAATTATATTTTAATTACCCTGGATGAAGAACACGATGAACTGGGAGTGGAGTTGGAGAAGTTCGTCCATTCAGATCTCTCACGCCCTAACTTGGCGGTGAGAGACAACTACGACGGCGGCAGAGTGAAGATTTCCGCGGCCAGCGCGAGTACGACGGCAACGAGGTCGAGGCAGTGAAGCTCTTCCTCACCTGCGACGATGGAGAGTAGCGACGGCGCTAGGTCTGAGATCTCGAGCGAGATGGAGGTCGAGCGAGGTAAATGAGGACAGAGGAAGGGGAGGGGTATTTATAGCCACGGTGAAAAATTGCCCGTCCGAAATTTTTGGACGAACATGCCCCTGTCCCTTACTCTTCTAACAACATGTGTCACCCACGTATAGGGTGGTGAAGATCATGGGCGATCGTGGGTAAATATTTTAATCCATCGTGGGATGCAGAACGGTTTGAGCGGCAAAAGCCGAAAATTTAGATATGAAAATTTTAAAGTTTCGTTTGCAAATTCTTCAGCTATCAAGGACACAGTGAAGACTTTGAACGGGTTTCAAATAGAACGTACATGAAGAATTTGTGAACAGACTGGGTTGAGTTTAGCATAGAGGCGGAACGGGTCCGATCACATTCACTTAGATGAAAATCAATTTGAAGAATTAGCAATAAGTGAATGCTGTTGAGGACATGAAAACTTATATATATATATAGTCAATGAAGAACACCAGTCGAAAAGTTTGAGGACTTTGCAAAGTTGAAGAATTTGAAAGTTGAAGAATTTCAAAATTTGAAGAATTTGCAAAATGAAGAAAAACACAATTTTGAAGATTTTCAACTTTTTGTTGGTGGCGTGACCCACCGTATAAGAATGATGATTTCAGACACCGCGTACAATTGTCGTAGGGCTCTGAGAATCAAATTCTTCATTAATTTCTTCACACTTAGAGGGTTAGTCTTCATTGATTGAAGAAAAAACGTTACTTCATGTGTTGCACATCTAAGTCATCAATTTTGCATAAGTGTTAGGATGAGTGTCCTTTCAAAGAACATTCGAAGATTCTAAGATATTTAGCTCACACCGCAACTTGCTAAATCTCTTCTCATCCAAGGGCTTTGTGAAGATATTCGCTAGTTGTTCTTCAATCTTCACATGATCAATAGAGATGTCGCCCTTCAACACATGATCTCGAAGAAAATGATGACGAATCTGGATGTGCTTTGTCTTCGAGTGCTGAACTAGGTTATGAGCAATCTTGATGGCACTCTCATTGTCGCAGTAGAGTGGCACATTCTTCATGTTGATGCCATAGTCCTTGAGGGTTTGCTTCATCCACAGCAATTGAGCACAGCAAGAACCAGCAGCAATGTACTCAGCTTCAGCAATAGACAGTGATACGCAGTTCTGCTTCTTCGAGGACCAACATACTAAAGACCATCCGAGGAAATGGCATGTGCCTGATGTTGACTTGTGATCCACTCGATCACCAGCATAGTCAGAGTCAGAATATCCAATGAGATCAAAAACCGAGCCCTTGGGATACCATAATCCAAGTGTTGGAGTGTGAGCTAGATATCGAAGAATATGTTTCACAGCCTTATGGTGTGATTCCTTCGGTGCAGCTTGAAAACGGGCACACATGCAAACACTAAGCATAATATCTGGCCTAGATGCACATAGATACAATAAAGAGACAATCATGGAGCGGTATACCTTTTGATCGAAGTCTATACCATTTTCATCGTTGCATAGATGGCCATTTGTGGGCATAGGGATTTTGACGCCTTTGCAATCTTGCATGCCGAATTTCCTCAGAACGTCCTTGAGGTATTTCTCTTGAGAAATGAAAATGCCATTGCGTTGTTGACGAATTTGAAGACCTAAGAAGAATTTCAGTTCTCCCATCATAGACATTTGATATTCCTCACTCATCATATAGGCAAATTCTTCACTGTAACGTTGGTTAGTACAACCAAAGATAATATCATCAACATATATTTCGCACATGAATAATTCATCATCATAAGTTTTGGTGAAAAGAGTCGGATCAAGTGAACTGGGTTTGAAGCCTTTCTTCATGAGGAATTCCTTCAGTGTATCATACCACGCCCGAGGGGCCTGCTTGAGGCCATAGAGGGCCTTATTGAGTCTGAAGACTTTGTCAGGATGCTTAGGATCTTCAAAACCTGGGGGTTGAGCCACATATACTTCTTCCTCAAGCTTACCATTGAGGAATGCACTTTTCACATCCATTTGATATAAGATGATATTATGATGGTTAGCATAAGCAAGCAATATGCAAATAGCCTCAATTCTAGCAACAGGTGCAAAAGTTTCATCGAAATCAATTCCTTCAACCTGTGTGTAGCCTTGAGCTACAAGACGAGCCTTGTTCCTCACCACTAGGCCATTTTCATCTTGCTTGTTTCGGTAGATCCATTTGGTACCAATGACATTGTGCTTGCGAGGATCTGGTCGCTTGACAAGTTCCCACACATTGTTGAGTTCGAATTGATGCAATTCCTCTTGCATAGCTTGAATCCACTCAGGCTCTAGAAATGCCTCATCAACTTTGGTGGGCTCTGTGATAGAAACGAAAGCAAAATGCCCACAAAAGTTAGACAAATGTGAAGCTTTTGAGCGTGTGAGAGGACCTAGTGCGTTGATGATTCTCTCAATCTGCACTTCATTTGCAACGCGAGGATGAGCAGGTTGACGACTTTGATTGGGCTCAGCATCTTCTTCAGAGCCATTTTCTTCAGATGCACCAGCATGATTTTCTTCATGATCTGGAATGACTTCTTTAGCAGATTCTTCAATAGGTATGGCATCCTCAGTAGCCTTTAGCTTGATGGATTCCTCAGGAGACATTTCATCTAGCACAGGAGGTAGGTGCTCTCTTTGTGAGCCGTTAGTTTCATCAAACCGCACATCTACAGTTTCAACAACCATGTGGTGATGGGTGTTGAAGACTCTGTAGGTGTGCGAGTCCTTTTCGTAACCAAGCATAAAACCCTCATGTGCTTTCGGTGCAAATTTAGAATTGTGATGAGGATCTATAATCCAACATTTAGCACCGAAGACTTTGAAATAACTCACATTGGGTTTCTTGTCAGTGAGGAGTTCATATGAGGTCTTCTTGAAGAATTTGTGAAGATATACCCTGTTGATGATGTGGCATGCAGTATCAATTGCCTCAGGCCAGAAGCGACGAGGCATCTTGTATTCATCAAGCATAGTGCGAGCCATCTCAACAAGAGTCCTGTTCTTGCGCTCCACAACACCATTTTGCTGAGGAGTGTATGGGGCAGATAACTCATGAGTAATACCAAGTTCATCAAGATAGTCATCAAGACCAGTATTCTTGAACTCGGTCCCATTGTCACTACGTATATGCTTGATCTTCACACCAAAATTCATCGAAGCCCTTGAGGAAAATCGTCTGAAGACTTCCTGCACTTCAGTTTTGTAAGTAATGACATGCACCCATGTGTAATGAGAATAATCATCAACAATGACAAAGCCATATAGAGATGCTGCATTTGTTAGTGTGGCATAATGAGTAGGGCCAAAGAGGTCCATATGAAGCAATTCAAAAGGATGAGAGGTAGTCATGATAGTCTTTGAGGGGTGCTTGGCTCTGGTCATCTTTCCAGCCTCACAAGCCCCACAAATATGATCTTTGAGGAATTTGACACCCTCAATGCCAATGACGTGCTTCTTCTTCACAAGCGTGTGTAAGTTCCTCATGCCAGCATGACCTAGTCGTCGATGCCATAGCCAGCCTTCTGAAGCTTTTGCAGGTAGACATGTGGCTGGCTGTGGTCCTGCAGAGAAATCAACAATATACAAGTCTCCTCTCCTAAAGCCTTCGAAGACTTTGGAATTGTTAGATTCCATGAGCACTAAGCAGCGATATTTGCCAAAGACAACAACCATATCAAGATCACAAAGCATTGAGACAGACATGAGGTTGAATCCGAGGGACTCGACAAGCATGACTTTGTCCATGTGTCGATCCTTTGAGATTGCAACCCTACCTAGACCCAATACCTTGCTTTTGCCTTTGTCAGCATAGGTGATATGCTTCAAATGTGATGGAGATAAAGGAGTGTCCATCAGTAAGCTCTTGTCATCGGTCATGTGATTTGTACATCCACTGTCGAGGACCCACTCAGTAGCTTTGGGTAAATCATCCTTGGCACCTTTTGCCATGAAGCAATAGGTGGGAGCATAGTCATCATTGTTGTCATCAGTAGTGTTGGGGAAGCCATTTTCCTTAGTGTTGAAGATGGACTTGCTGACGAAAGCAGTAGCGAGGGCTAGGCTCGCCACACCAGAGTCTGACTCCTCAGATGCCTCCTCTTCCTCATTTTCCTCAGATTCAGCTTCAGAGTCCATTTCCTTGCCAATGAATGCCCGAGCCTTCTTGGAACTGCTCTTCTTGTGAGATGAAGACTTTGAAGATTTTGATGATGAGGACTTTGAAGATTTCTTATTCTTCTTTGAGTCATCTGAACTATCATCCTTGTATTTCATCTTCTTTGATTCCTTTGCCCACTGAGGATAATCAGTTATGTAGTGACCAGGTTTCTTGCATTTGTGGTAAGTCCTCTTCTTGTAATCACGGGATGAGGAATCTGATCTCATGTCATCACCTTTTGAAGATTTTACAAAGCGACCACGCCTTGAGAACTTATGGAATTTCCTCACGAGCATTGCTAGCTCCTGGCTTAGTTCTTTAGGGTCACCAAGGCTGCTATCAGAATCTTCTCCTTCGGATGAGGAAACTGCCTTGGCCTTCAGTGCGCATGATCTTCCATAGCTTGGCCCGTAGAGATCTCTCTTCCCAGCTTGTTGGAATTCATGAGTGTTCAGCCTCTCAAGGATATAAACAGGATCTAGTGACTTGTGGTCTCCACGTTCTTGAA
The DNA here is from genome assembly GCA_011799875.1 of Thinopyrum elongatum. Classification (NCBI taxonomy): domain Eukaryota; kingdom Viridiplantae; phylum Streptophyta; class Magnoliopsida; order Poales; family Poaceae; genus Thinopyrum; species Thinopyrum elongatum. Next base: position 227,756,805 of record CM022299.1, read on the forward strand.
TCATCAGTGCGAGTGTATCGAATGAAGAGTCAAGTGACCTCAGCAATTTCTTCACCACCTCATGGTCGGTGATGTCAGTGGCACCAAGTGCTTGAAGCTCATTTGAAATGCCAGCGAGGCGATCAAAGGTTTGCTGGACATTCTCATTGTCAAGTCTTTTGAAGCGGTTGAAGAGATTGTGAAGAACGTCAACTCGAGAATCACGTTGAGTTGAGATTCCTTCGTTGACCTTGGACAGCCTGTCCCAGATAAGCTTTGCAGACTCCAAAGCACTCACTCTGCCATACTGTCCTTTGCTCAGATGGCCACATATGATATTCTTCGCTTGAGAGTCAAGTTACTTGAATCTCTTCACATCAGCAGCGTTCACGGAAGGAGTGACAGAGGGAACGCCATTTTCCACAACGTACCAGAGATCATTGTCAATTGCCTCAAGATGCATGCGCATCTTATTCTTCCAGTCGGGGTAGTCCGTCCCATCAAAGGTAGGACACCCAGCCGAGACCTTGATCATGCCTGCAGTCGACATAACTAAAACTCCAGGTGGTTAAACCAAAATCACACAGAACAAGGGAGTACCTTGCTCTGATACCAATTGAAAGTGCGTTATATCGACTAGAGGGGGGGTGAATAGGCAATTTTTACAAATTCGTCACTGAGGAAATACTACTTGAGGAATTTGCTAAGTGACAAACTAGAGCAGTGGAATAAGTACTCAGGTGCAAGCATAACATAGCAGTAACACAGTCATCATGATGATATGAAACAAGCACAGAGCACAGGTAGCGTGTAAACAGGATAAGCAGGCAAAAGACTAGATGACTGAAGAAATAGGATTGAGGAAATTGAGAAAGTCTTCAGTCAAAGTCTTCAAACAGTAACGCTCAATTTCATCAACACATGAATGAGGAAATGAAAGGGTTGAGGAAATAGAACCAGTAGCTCGATGAAGACAATGATTTGGTAGAACAGTTTCAACTGCTGTGACAGTTGTACGTCTGGTTGGAGCGGCTAGGTATTTAAACCTGAGGACACACAGTCCTCACCGTATTCTCCTTGAGCTAAGGTCACACAGACCTCGCCCAATCACTCGTGGTAAGTCTTCATAGCTGACTTCCAAACCTTCACAGACTTGGTCACTCGGTGATCCACAATTCCTCTTGAATGCTCTAGACCATGACGCCTAACCGTCTGGAGGATGCACAGTCCTCAAAGGTAACAAGCGTCAGTTCCACACAGGAACAATCTCTTCAGTGATGCTCAATCACTTTGGGTTTTAGGTGTTGGGTTTGGGTTTTTCCTCACTGATGATTTTCTCTCAAAGTCCTCGGAGGATGGGATGCTCTAAATGACAAGTGTCAGTTTCTCTCGGAGCAGCCAACCAGCTAGTGGTTGTAGGGGTGGCTATTTATAGCCTGGGAGTAGCCCGACATGATAAGACATAAATGCCCTTCAATGATATGACCGTTAGGTGGATAAAATATTTGGGACAGCTGGCGCGTAGCACAGCAACGGTTGGAAATTTGAGCTCTCAAATTCCTCAGGGCTATCATGTTCCTCACTTGTAGGCAATCCGCACTGGCGAATTCCTAACCCATCAGTCAGAACAAATTCCTCAGAGAACAGAAGATCGTCGTCTCTGTCACTGAAGAAATTGACTGAACTGTTGATACGTCTCCAACGTATCTATAATTTTTTATTATTCCATGTTGTTATATTATCATTCTTGGATGTTTTACAATCATTTTATATCATTTTTTGGTACTAACCTATTGACATAGTGCCCAGTGCCAGTTGCTGTTTTCTGCTTGTTTTTTACATCGTAGGAAATCAATACCAAACGGAGTCCAAACGCAGCGAAACTTTTTGTGGATTTTTTCTGGACCAGAAGACACCTGTTGGGCCAAAGAAGTACCAGAGGGGTGCTTCGAGGGGAGCACAACCCAACAGGGCATGCCTGGGGGCCCAAGCGCGCCCAGGTGGGTTGTGCCCACCTCGGTGGCCTCCCACACCGCCTCTTTGCTCTATAAATACCCCAATATTCCAGAAACCCTAGGGGAGTCGACGAAAATCAATTCCAGCCGCCGCAAGTTCCAAAAACACCAGATCCAATCTAGACACCATCACGGAGGGTTTCATCATCCTCATTGGTGCCTCTCCGATGATGCGTGAGTAGTTCATTGTAGACCTACGGGTCCGTAGTTAGTAGCTAGATGGCTTTCTCTCTCTCGTTTGATTCTCAATACAATGGTCTCTTGGAGATCCATATGATGTAACTCTTTTTGCGGTGTGTTTGCTGGGATCCGATGAACTTTGAATTTATGATCAGATCTATGTTTTTATCCATGAAAGTTATTTGAGTCTTCTTTGATCTCTTATATGCATGATTGCTCATAGCCTCGTATTTCTTCTCCGATCTTTGGGTTTTGTTTGGCCAACTTGATCTATTTATCTTGCAATGGGAAGAGGTGCTTTGTGATGGGTTCGATCTTACGGTGCTTGATCCCAGTGACAGAGGGGGAACCGACACGTATGTATCGTTGCTATTAAGGATAACAAGATGGGGTCTATTTCTACATAAATAGATCTTGTCTACATCATGTCATCGTTCTTATTGCATTACTCCATTTTTCCATGAACTTAATACACTAGATGCATGCTGGATAGCGGTCGATGTGTGGAGTAATAGTAGTAGATGCAGGCAGGAGTCGGTCTACTAATCTTGGACGTGATGCCTATATAATGATCATTGCCTGGATATCGTCATGATTATTTGAAGTTCTATCAATTGCCCAACAGTAATTTGTTTACCCATCGTATGCTATTTTTCTCGAGAGAAGCCACTAGTGAAACCTACAGCCCCCAGGTCTATTTTCTCATCATATATTTTCAGATCTATTTGCTATTTGCCTTCGCAATCTATTTTTATTTGCTTTTATTTTTAGATCTATTAATCCAAAAATACAAAAATACCTTGCTGCAATTTTTATTTGTTTATTTTATCTCACGTTCCCGCGAGATCTATTTAGCCAATCTACTACAATTTTACCTATCTTTTTGCCCGTGAGGGATTGACAACCCCTCTTCTACGTCGGGTTGCAAGTATTTGTTCTTTGTGTGCAGGGGCTGTTTACGTGGTGTTGCGTGGTCCTCCTATTGGTTCGATATCCTTGGTCTCGTCACTGAGGGAAATACCTACCGTTGCTATGCTGCATCATCCCTTCCTCTTTGGGGAAATACCGACGTAGTTCAAGCAAACATCAACTGTATGAGATTTCCAATGGCTTCACTCGAAAGGATTGGGTAGGTGTAGGATTTGAGATGAGCATCACTTGGAAACTTTTCCTTAGTTCTACCTCGACCCTTGTTTAACAGTACGGTGTTTCCTATGACTCAAGAAAGTGAAAACAAAACTATGAAAACAAAAGTCTTCATGCTTCATAATCCTTGCATCAATATCAAAGTCTTCAAGGCCACATCAATTTCCTCATTTTCAAAGTCTTCAAGAAAACCAAAGTCTTCAAATGAAGATATTCATTTTTAGGGGTCGACTTTCATCGTAAACATCAAACTCCTCATAGACTTATAGAACCTGTGTACACTCACAAACACATTAGTCCCTTAACCTATAAGTCTTCAATATACCAAAATCACTAAGAGGCACTTACAATTTCCCGGAAGAGGAGAGGCTGACGCTGCATAGCAAAGGTAAGTACTTCCCTCAGTTATGAAACCAAGGTTATCAATCCAGTAGGAGAACCAAGCAACACTATGTAAACAGCACCTGCACACCAATAACAAATACTTGCAACCCAACGCGTAAGAGGGGTTGTCAATCCCTCCTCGGTATTGAGATAGATTAAATTATATGAGAATTGATAAATAGATCTAACTAAAACACAAAATAAAATAAATAAAGGAAAAACACAGGAAGTTATTTTTGGTTTTATACGATAGGAAAATAGACCCGGGGGCCGTAGTTTTCACTAGAGGCTTCTCTCGAGAAAATAGCATACGGTGGGTAAACAAAGTACTGTTGGGCAATTGATAGAAAAGCGAATAATCATGACGATATCCAAGGCAATGATCATGTATATAGGCATCCCGTCCAAGATTAGTAGACCGAAATGATTCTGCATCTACTACTACTACTCCACACATCGACCGCTATCCAGCATGCATCTTGTGTATTATGTTCATGGGCAAACAGAGTAATGCAATAAGAACGATGACATGGTGTAGACAAGATCTATTCGTGTAGGAATAGACCCCATCTTTTTATCCTTAATAGCAATGATACATGCGTGTCATTCTCTTTCTGTCACTGAGATTGAGCACTGCAAGATCGAACTCATCACAAAGCACCTCTTCCCATGGCAAGACAAATCAATCTAGTTGGCCAAACCAAACCAAAATTTTGGAGAAGAAACACGAGGCTATAAAAATCATGCTTAAAATGGTTCAACAAAGACTCAAATAATATTCATGGATAAAACTGATCATAAACCCACAATTCATTGGATCCCAAAAAACACACCGCAAAAAGTCATTACATCAAATAGATCTCCAAGAACATCGAGTAGAACATTATATTGAAGATCAAAAAGAGAGAAGAAGCCATCTAGCTACTAGCTACGGACCCGTAGGTCTGTGGTAAACTACTCACGCATCATCGGATGGGCAACAAGTATGATGAACCCCTCCGTGATCATTGCCCCCTCCGGTAGAGTGCCGGAAAAGGCCTCTAGATTTGATCTCGTGGTTCTGGAACTTGCGGCAGCGGAAACTGTATTCTCTCGACTCCCCTAGGGTTTTTGGGATTTTAGAGTATTTATAGAGGCGAAATTCGGTGGAGAAGCTTCCCGTGGGCTCCACTACCCACTAGGGCGCGATGGGGGCCCCTGGCGCACCCCGGTGCCTAGTAGGCCCCATGGGCCTCCTCCCGTGCACTTCTTTGGCTCACTGGGTGTCTTCTGTCCAGAAAAAAATCTCCAAAAAGTTTCGTTACATTTGGACTTTGTTTGGTATTGATATTCTACGAAGTAAAAAATAAGCAAAAAATAGCAACTGGCACTGGGCACTATGTCAATAGGTTAGTCCCAAAAAATGATATAAAGTTGCTAGTAAATGAATATAAAACATCCAAGATTGATAATATAACAACATGGAACAATAAAAAATTATAGATACATTGGAGACGTATCAACATCCCCAAGCTTAATTCCTGCTCGTCCCCGAGTAGGTAAATGATAAAAATAGAATTTTTGATGTGGAGTGCAGCATAACATGTTCATCACATATTCTTTTCTTTTGTAGCATGGACATTTGGACTTTTTATGATTCAAAGCAATAGTCTATAATTGACATGAGGACATCAATACTCGAGCATATCAACAAGCAACCATGTCTTTCAAAATATCAACACTAAAGAGAGCTATCCCTAGCCCATTATGCTCAATCATTGATCCATTCATGGAACACACTCAAATACTAATTATGCCCAATGCACAAGTATGGTAATAGTGTTCTCTAGTTGATTCTTTATAAGAGAAGATGGAGATTGCGGACTAAGGCATAGACTAGTGGTGGGAAGGGGCTGATGCCTTCCCACCCACCCAGGTTCAAGGCACGGTACTTGCAATTTGTGTTTGTTGCACCAATTATACTATAGGGGGTTCCCTTACAGTCTTTCTGTCAAAAAAAAGACAAGATGGAGAATCAATAAAAATAAAAATTGCATAAAGTAAATAGCTAGGCCCTTCACAGAGGGAAGCAGAGATTTGTAGAGGTGCCAGAGCTCAAAGCTTAAATAGAGAGATACAATTGTTTTGAGAGGCATGCTTTTCCTATCAATGAAAACGACCGAGAATTCCCAATACTTTCCATGCTAGATTAATCATAGGCAGTTCCCAAACATAAAATAAAGTTTATTCCTTTTTTCACCATTCTTTCACAATCCATGGCTAGCTGTATCCACGGGTGCCCTCCATACCAACACTTTCGAAGGAAATTATTATTGACAACATAAATATATTTTTTTCATTTCGGGACTGGGCATCCCTATTACCTGCCACACTCTCGTGCAATGACAAGTAAATAAACACTCATCTTGAGAATAACATATCTAGCATGGAAAATATTGGCCACCCCCTGTCGCTTCATAAGCGGTACGGGCACACAAAAAGTAATTTCATTTTGAAAATTAGAGTTGGCACATACAAATTTGCTTGGAATGGCATGGAAATACCGCATATAGGTAGGTATGATGGACTCATTGGCACAACTTGGTTTAAGGAGTTTGGATGCACAAGTAGTATTCCTGCTTAGTACAAGGAAAGGCTAGCAAATAGATTGAGAAGCAACCAACAAAAAAACAAAATGGCCATAAATGATCATTACACATAACTAACACTGAATAATGCACCACAAGTAGGATATAACTTCATTGCATAACTATTGACTTTCGTACTTGCATAGGGAATCACAAACCTTAACACCAATATTCTTACTAAAGCATAATTACTCACCAACATTACTCACATATTACTATCTCCATATCTCAAAACTATTACAAGGAATCAAGTTTATAATGTCCAATGATCTTCATGAAAGTTTTATTAAATCCCCCTTGGATATCTATCACTTTGGGACTAATTTCATATATTACCATTGCTACTAACAAAGCTCTCAAACAAATTTAAGTTAAGCACAAGAGCATAAATATTTCTTGAAAACAATTTTCATCTCTCAAAATAATATAGGTGAAGCAATGAGGGGATGTTTCTTTAAAATTTTACTAACTCTCAAAATAATCTAAGTGAAGCATGAGAGTATTTCTTCAAAAATTAAACTGCCACCATGCTCAAAAATATATAAGTGAATCACTGGAGCAATTCCATAGCTCAAAAAATTTAAGTGAAGCACATAGAGCAATTCTAACAAATCAAAGCATCATTATGGCTCTCTCAAATAGGTGTGTCCAGCAAGGATGATTGTGGCAAACTAAAAAGCAAAACAAGCAAAGACTCATATAATACAAGACGCTCCAAGCAAAACTCATGATATGTAACAAATAAAAATATAGCTCCAAGTAAAATTACCGATGGTCGTTAGAAGAAAGAGGGGATGCCTTCTGGGGCATCCCCAAGCTTAGTTGCTTGGTTCTCCTTTAATATTACCTTGGGATGCCATGGGCATCCCCAAGCTTAGCCTCTTTTCACTCCTTATTCGTTCATCCATCGTGATCTCACCCAAAACTCGAAAACTTCAATCACACAAAACTTAACAAAAACCTTCGTGAGATCCGTTAGTATAAGAAAACAATTCACTACTTTAAGTGCTGTTGAAATCCATTCATATTTTGTTATTGCATTATACCTACTGTATTCTAACTGTACCATGGCTCATACCCCCCGATACAATCCATAGATTCATCAAAACAAGCACATAATGCAACGAAAACAGAATCTGCCAAAAACAGAACAGTCTGTAGAAAACCGAATTAATATCATACTTTGCTAACTCCAAAAATTCAGAAAAATTTGGAAAACAGGGGCAATTCGTATATCAATATTGTGTAAAAAAGTCAGAATTTTTCGTTGCCCAGTGATTTTTAACAATTCTGCTACTGGAGGTAAAAGTTTCTGTTTTCCAAGAGGATCAAATCAACTATCACCCAAGCCATCCTAAAGGCATAACTTGGCACAAACACTAATTAAAACATAAAAAACACAATCATAAAAGAGGCATAATTGTGTATTTATTGAAAAATAGAAAAGAAACAAAAATTTAAAGGATAAATATTGGGTTGCCTCCCAACAAGCGCTATTGTTTTACGCCCCTAGCTAGGCATAATGCATAGATTTAAGTATTGTCTTCTTTCTTCTTATTTTCTATAGATTTGTTTTTGTTAGGAGGTTTCTCAAATATAACTTGAAACACATTATCCATAGAAATTTTAGAATTATCAAGTTGTCCATTTGCAAATCCCCTTTGATTACCGGCTACAATCCAAGAATAATGTTGATTAACATTGTTGAAAACTTGTTGGATCATATCCAAAACTGGAACTTCCTTTTTAAGATTCTCATCAAAGATGTGATAATTGCCAAGCAAATTTCTTAACACATAATCACTATTGTAAAGGATCTCATCTGTTACCGGTTTTTCACGGTTCATACCATAAAAATCAAATATCTCCCTAGCTTCCCGCACTATGTGATCAAATTCATTCAAAAGGACAAGGATAGCTATTTTCTTAGCTCTAGGATCCTTTCTTACAGGTAGCTCATAAATAATCTTTGCAAGGTAGGATGAGTACCAATAAATCTATTCTCAAGTTTTCTGAACTAGTGCTGAAATAGCCTCCGCATAAGTTTTAGTTCTTTTAAGTATAGGAGCATCATCACAAGTCAAAGTTCCAACGCAATTAAAGAATTCTTGGATGGCACCTTTTCCTATAACATTCTATTGTCCCAAAATAGTAGTTTTAGCATCCAGATTAGCAGAACGTCCAATTTTAGGAGTTCTGCCATCATCTGTTTCTGCCATGCCAAAATCACTCATGATGATAGGTTCAAAGCAAGCAAAGAAGAAAATAAGAAAAAGGAACACAAAAAATATTTGTGTATTTTTGCAAAAACATTTTAGAAGTGGGGAAGATGAAAACGAGAGGCAAATGGCAAATTAAGTAATTGCAAGGAGATGAGATTTGTGATTGGGTACTTGATAGATGTTGATGATGTCTCCCCGACAATGGCGCCAGAAATTGGCAAGTTGACGGGAGACTATCTTGAATTGATCCTCCCCAGCAACAGCGCCAAAAATTCTTCCTGATTGCTTGTATCTGCGTTGGTATTTCCCCAAAGAGGAGAGGATGATGTAGCACAGCAAAGGTAAGTATTTCCCTCAGTTATGAAACCAAGGTTATCAATCCAGTAGGAGAACAAAGCAACACTATGTAAACAACATCTGCACACAAATAACAAATACTTGCAACCCAACGCGTAAGAGGGGTTGTCAATCCCTCCTCGGTATTGAGATAGATTAAATTGTATGAGAATTGATAAATATATCTAAATAAAACACAAAATAAAATAAATAAAGCGAAAACACAGCAAGGTATTTTTGGTTTTATATGATAGGAAAATAGACCCGGGGGTCGTAGTTTTCAATAGAGGCTTCTCTCGAGAAAATAACATACGGTGGGTAAACAAATTACTGTTGGGCAATTGATAGAAAAGCGAATAATCATGACGATATCCAAGGCAATGATCATGCATATAGGCATCACGTCCAAGATTAGTAGACCGAAACGATTCTGCATCTACTACTATTACTCCACACATCGACCGGTATCCAGCATGCATCTAGTGTATTAAGTTCATGGACAAACAGAGTAATGCAATAAGAACAATGACATGATGTACACAAGATCTATTCATGTAGGAATAGACCCCATCTTTTATCGTTAATAGCAACGATACATGCGTGTCATGTCTCTTTCTGTCACTGAGATTGAGCACTGCAAGATCGAACCCATCACAAAGCACATCTTCCCATGGCAAGACAAATCAATCTAGTTGGCCAAACCAAACCAAAATTTCGGAGAAGAAATACGAGGCTATAACAATCATGCATAAAATATTTCATCAAAGACTCAAATAATATTCATGGATAGAACTGATCATAAACCCACAATTCATCAGATCCCAACAAACACACTGCAAAAAGTCATTACATCAAATAGATCTCCAAGAACATCGAGGAGAACATTGTATTGAAGATCAAAAAGAGAGAAGAAGCCATCTAGCTACTATCTACGGACCCATATGTCTATGGTATCATCGGAGGGGCAACAAGGATGATGAAGAACCCCTTCGTGATCGTTGCCCCCTCCGGCAGAGTGCCAGAAAAGGCCTCTAGATTGGATCTCGTGGTTCTGGAACTTGCGGTGGCGGAAACTGTATTCTCTTGACTCCCCTAGGGTTTTTGGGATTTTAGAGTATTTATAGAGGCGAAGGTTGGTGGAGAAGCTTCCCGTGGGCTCCACTACCCACCAGGGCGCGCCCTAGTGCCTAGTGGCTCCCACGGGCCTCCTCCCGTGCACTTCTTTGGCTCCCTGGATGTCTTTTGTCCAGAAAAAAAAATCTCCAAAAAGTTTCATTGCATTTTGACTTCGTTTGGTATTGATATTCTGCGAAGTAAAAAACAAGCAAAAAAAAAGCAACTGGCACTGGGCACTATGTCAATAGGTTAGTCCCAAAAATGATATAAAGTTGCTAGTAAATGAATATAAAACATCCAAGATTGATAATATAACAACATGGAACAATCAAAAATTATAGATATGTTGGAGACGTATCAGCCTGCTTAAGATCTCTCCCAAGATGACCTAGGGCTTCTGCTGCTACATTGGATTATGTTATCAGGCCATCTCATAATCTCCTTAGGGATGATGATATATGCAAGAAAAGCACTTACCTTGCACCTCCATGGTGAACTTTTTCACCTGCTCCACCTCGGCCAAGGCGGCATCTAGCTTCCCCTTCGTTTGGGCAAGTGCCTCGGTCAGTTGATCATTCTTCACCCGAGCTTCCTGTCAAGGACGGCGTGCACTATTAGTATTCAAGCCTTGCTACGGTCACATTCGCCCATATCAAGCCTTAGGGGCCACTACCGTATTTGGCAGTCTTGTTTTCCTTCAAACAAATAAAGAAATGAATGAAAACCCGAAGCAATATGAACTTGGGTAGAGGCTTACCTGTAAACCTTGCGACAATACATCTAACGACTGATCAAAAGCACCACAGTCTGCCCCAAGGTATGCATCCACCACATTGAGGGCATTGAATTCCCGATCCGATAAGGCCGAATTCCTTAGGGAAGCCTTTCGCCGCCAGTAATTCGCAGCACATTGGATCTCAGAAGGAGTAGCCGAGCTGGTCTCGGAGTCCTCGGGCTGGGGAACCTCGAGAGTGATTTCTGAGGTAGGACGTGCTTCCGCTTCCTTGCGTGAAGCCGCCATCCCCTCACCTCCCATACTCACTGCCACGGAGGAAGACAAGGGCTGCTTACGAAGGATCAAAGGAGTTAGGGCCTGTGATGGCACCTACACAAATGCAGCGGTCAAGGAGTTACCTGGTAATCGAGGGGCACTTTCGCCTACCCCCATGACCTCGGCCTACGCATCTTGCGCCTCCCGCGGGGACCTCCCTCGTAGAGCTATTTCTCCGTGTGGACGTTTGGAATGCCATCCCTTTGGAGGAGAAGTCAGGCGACTAGGGGCTAGAGGGTGAGGAGCTTGCTTACGATTAGAGGAAGGGAGTGTTACTGATAAAGCTGGCCTCGTCCCTGGTACATCGGGGGCAATGGCCACCCTTGAGCCGTCAAGGCTCTCCAGATAAAATTTTCTCCCTTCATAGATAAGGGCTAAATCCTCACCCTCGTTAAAGAAGGGGTCCTCTACTTGGCGGTGCGACTCCGGCTCAGGTGCCGGGCTGCTTATGACCTAAACCCGACGCATCCATCTCTGTTCAGAACCAGTAAATGGCCAATCAGATATTAAACAACTCGGATGGACAAAAAACTCAACGGAAACTTACTATGTTGGTGGGATTGTAGTAGGATGGTCCGTCTCGGAATTGTCATCGGGCGAAGTCCTCCACCGCTCCCTGATAGATGCTGGCTACCGCTGTTCTGAAGGCTGCTTGGTCGAAGAATATCTGTTGAAATTTTCACGAAGAGTCCTCGGTCCCATTGTACTCGCACAACAAATGGGGGCGCTGGCGAAGTGGTTGGACTCTTTGGTTTATGAACGTAGCCATTACATCAATTATAGTCAGGCGGTTCTTGTTAATTGCTTCACCTGATCCGCCAGCTTGGCTACCTCGGCACCTTCCTCTTGGGCAGGGCCCTGTGGCCTCCAACTATAGTGCCTCTTCGGGGGCTCCGAGGAGAATGACGGGAGTCCGGGCCAAACTGGTTCAAGGATGGGGACGCCGTCTATGTAAAACCACTTGGATGGCCAGACATCAGTATCCTCCCGAGGTGTGCCTGATGGGTATTCAGTCCCATTGATCCGGCAAACATCAATGGCCCCGACTTCATGCAACTTCTCGGCAGAAGAGCAGGGCACTATGCAGAAATACTTCCTCCACAACCCGAAGTGTGCCTCGCATCCAAGGTGCGTCTCACAAAGGGCGACATACCCCGTGATATGTAAAATAGAGTTCGGGGTGAGGTGGTGAAGTTGCAGCCTGAAGAACTCTAACAGGCCCCAGAGGAAGGGGTGAATTGGAAACCCTAGTCTGCGCAATAGGAAAGACACGAAACATACCCTTTAATCCTCTCGAGGGGAAGGATGACTCTCCACATGTACTTGCCATTGATGGATGTTAATCCTGCATGGGTCGCTATCAGATCTGAATCTGGCAGGTATCCTTGGGTAGCCAGGCACTCCAACTGGATGCGTGAGACGGAGGAACTGCCCCAGTCACCTCTAATAGGGTCGTGAGGGCGCCTCGAAGAGCCTGCATCGCTCGCCATAGGAAGCTCTCAATGTTGGACTTGGGACAAGGGGAGGACAAGTGCAGTTTGCTCGAAAGAAGGGGATGCGGCGTATCACAAATCTGCAGGTCTGGCTCATAAATAAGAGGGGGAAGGACCGAGGCTTTGATGTTTCGCCATAAAGCATTCCGATTCCCGATAAGACATGGTTACCAAGGTCAGATATTAGACGCCACGTGCAATGGGGTCAGGCCCGCCTGACAGGGTTGCTAACCTAGCCGAAGACTTTCTCAAGCCGAGATGAAGGAATCATTCACAGGAACTCGCCTATCAAGCCAAAGACTCGGAGACCGAAGCCCAAGAACACCATCCTCAGCGTCGAAGACTAGTTCAGAGGCTACTGACGGTGTCCTGGACTAGGGGGTACTAACCTAGTCGGCCCATGCTCCTCGGGAAGGGCTGGCGGGCCTTCATTCTTCTCAAGATGGACTCCAAAAGTTGCACGATGAGGTGGGATCAGGACTGCATCTGCCGAAGGCTTGACGTACACCCCAAGACTTCTCCTACCGCCTCCATGCCAAGATACCGACCTTGTAACCCTAGATACCCTATCTGGTGTGTGTATAAGCCAGGGGGTTTAGCCCGTAGAGGGGACATCAACGCAATCTCATTCGCCTAGCCCTAGAGTTAGAACACATCTGACGATCTCGAGGTAGATCAACTCTGTATTCGATACATCTTCATCAATATAAACATGAGCAGGACATAGGGTTTTACCTCCATCAAGAGGGCCCAAACTTGGGTAAAACACCGTCTCCTTGCTCCTGTTACCATCTGTCCGAGATCCACAGCTAGGGACCCGCTACCCTGAGGTCTGTCGGTTTTCACACCGACAGCGGCCGAACCAGCTGTAGAGGCGCAGAAGCCGCTTCAGTGCACCACTATGGTCGGGTGTTTGCCTTTGTTGGTCTCACCAACAATTCGCAACCTCAGGGTGATGAAAATACTGGTTGATGGTGGGGATGGCTTGAACCTGATCATTAAAAACTAATAGGAAAAGCCAATACTATTAAAAGGGGATGAGGTGTTGCTTAATGGCTTGCTTGCTCAAAATGCTTAGTGATATGCTCCAAAAAGCCCTCAACCACTTTCTCATTTCCACATATGTCCTAAACCTAAAGTCAAACTCAGCCCCACCGATTTGATTTATCCGGAGCCACCGAGTTCTCTTGACATAGCCATAGCCAGAAACCCTAATCAATTCGGTCTCACCGATAGGGATCTCGGTCTCACCGAGATGGGATTGCAAACTCTCTGTTTTCCTTCGTAACGTTTCGGTCTAACCGAAATGAGTGATCGGTCCCACCGAGTTCGCAATGCAAACTCTCTATTTCCTTTTCGTAACGTTTCGGTCTAACCGAAATGAGCGATCAGTCCCACAGAGTTTGCCTAACCAACTCTCTGTTTGCCTATTACTGAAATCGGTCCCACCGAGTTCATGTGATCGGTCTCACCGAGATCAAGTTATACCCTAACCCTAGCACATCGGTCCCATCGAGTTGATCACGTCGGTCCCACCAAAAATCCTAACGTTCACATTTTGAACTGAATCGGTTTGACCGAGTTTCACTATTCGGTCCCACCGAGTTTGGTAAATCGTGTGTAATGGTTAGATTTTGTGTGGAGGCTATAAATACCCTTCCACCCCCTTCTCCATTTGTGAGAGAGCCATCAGAACGTGCCTACACTTCCACTACTCATTTTCTGAGAGAGAACCACCTACTCGTGTGTTGAGACCAAGACATTCCAATCCAACCACTAGAATCTTGATCCCTAGCCTTCCCCAAGTTGCTTTCCACTCAAATCATCTTTCCACCATATCCAAATCTGTGAGAGAGAGTTGAGTGTTGGGGAGACTATCATTTGAAGCACAAGAGCAAGGAGTTCATTATCATCACACCATCTATTACCTTTTGGAGAGTGGTGTCTCCTAGATTGGTTAGGTGTCACTTGGGAGCCTCCGTCAAGATTGTGGAGTTGAACCAAGGAGTTTGTAAGGGCAAGGAGATCACCTACTTTGTGAAGATCTACCCAAGTGAGGCAAGTCCTTCATGGGCGATGGCCATGGTGGGATAGACAAGGTTGCTTCTTCATGGACCCTTCGTGAGTGGAGCCCTCCGTGGACTCGCACAACCGTTACCCTTCGTGGGTTGAAGTCTCCATCAACGTGGATGTACGATAGCACCACCTATCGGAACCACGCCAAAATCTCCGTGTCTACATTGCGTTTGCTCCCTCCAAACTCCTCCCCTTTACCTTCATATGCAATGATTTACATTCCGCTGCTATACTCTTAGAATTGCATGTGTAGGTTGATTGCTTGACTTGTGCTAAGTTGCTAAAATCTGCCAAGACTTAAAATTTGGAAAAGGCTAGATTCTTATTTGGTCAAGTAGTCTAATCACCCCCCTCTAGACATACTTCGATCCTACAAGTGGTATCAGAGCTTTGGTATCCATTTGCCTTGATTTCCATAGCTTTGGTGATCATAGCCTTGGTTTCACAACCTAGGAGAGTATGGCGTCTAGCGAGGGAAATTTTCACCGTAGAGGTCCTTACTTTGATGGTGCTAATTTTGCTAGTTGGAAGCATAAGATGAAAATGCATATTCTTGGACATAACCCCGCGGTTTGGGCTATTGTGTGCATTGGTTTGCAAGGTGAATTCTTCGATGGGAGAGAACCGAACCATGAAGCTACCGCTGAAGAATTGAAGATGTTGCAATACAACGCTCAAGCTTGCGATATCCTCTTCAATGGATTGTGCCCTGAAGAATTCAACAAAAACAGCCGTCTTGAGAATGCAAAGGAAATTTGGGACACTTTGATTGATATGCACGAAGGTACTGATTCCGTCAAGGAATCCAAATTGGAGGTGCTTCAAAGTCAGCTTGACAAGTTCAAAATGAAGGATGGTGAAGGTGTCGCTGAAATGTACTCTAGGCTTGCTCTCATCACAAATGAGATTGCCGACTTAGGAAGTGAAGAGATGACCGATAGATTCATCATCAAGAAGATCCTAAGAGCCTTGGATGGAAAATATGATACCGTGTGCACTTTGATCAAAATGATGCCCAATTACAAAGATCTCAAACCAACCGAAGTCATTGGAAGAATTGTTGCTCATGAGATGTCACTCAAGGATAAAGAGGAGCTTCACAACAAGTCTAGTGGTGCTTACAAAGCCTCATGTGATGCTCCTACATCATCAAGTGAGAACAAAGCCTTCAACGAAGAATTGAGCCTAATGGTGAAGAACTTCAACAAGTTCTACAAGAGTAGAAGCAAAGAAAGAAGTTCCAAGTCAAGGTCCTACAATGACAAAAGATCTTCTAGTCATGAGCGAAATTGCTATAATTGTGGAATACCCGGACACTACTCCAATGAGTGTACGGCCCCACACAAAGGAAGGGAAGACTCACCTAAGAGAAGAAGTAGAAGAGAAGAATCACCTCCAAGAGAGAGAAGGAGTAGAGATGATCGTTATGAACGAAGACCCTCTCGCAGAAGCAAGGACTCGGAAAGGAAGGACAAGTCATCAAAGAGCTACACAAGATGAAGACATCATGCTCATGTTGGTGAATGGGTATCCGGTTCTCACTCCGACCACTACTCCGAGAGAAGTTATCACTCCGACTCTGAATATACTCAAGATGAAGGTGTTGCCGGTCTAGCACTTGTGTCAACCAACTCCTATGACATATTTGATTCACCAAATGAAGGAATTGGAAGATGCTTCATGGCTAAAGTCCCAAAGGTATCACACCCCGAGTATGTTGATTTCAATAGTGATGAAGATGATTTGCTAGGAGATGATGATTTACTTGTTGACAACTCTAGTGATGAAAACTATGATGAACTTGCTATTAATCATGCTAATCAAGATAAAATGAATGACAATGATAAGGAGGAGATTGAGCGTCTAACTAAAGAACTAAACACTCTTAAGTTAGCTCATGAAACTACTTTAGAAGATCATCGAGAACTTTTAAAGACTCATGAGAAGCTACGCTTTGAAAAGCTCAATCTAGAGCAAGAGCATGAGTTCTTAAAAGCCATCAATGATGATCTTCAGAAGAAAAGTTTTTTTACATTGCCAAGCGTTTACTCTTGTCTACTTACATGCCACAAGTAAAATCTAGCAACAAGAATAAGAAAAATTCTTCTTCTAGTAGTAACAATAATCATGCTAAATCCAATATTGTTGCTTCTAGTAGTTCTCTTGATTCCACTAATGACTCTCTTAGCCAAGTTACACTTGAGCAAGAAAATAGCTTATTGAAGGGAATTATAGAGAAAGGTGTTTACAAGAGCCTTGCCGGAAGTAAGCAATTTGAGGAAATTGTACGCAAGCAAGGAAGGCACCGGAAGAATCAAGGTGTTGGTTTTGAACGAAAGTTCAATGCCAATGGAGTTGAGTGGGAAGAAGATCAATACCCCAAGACAAAGTTTGTTCCTCAATAAGAGAAGTATGATCCTACTTCCTTTGAGGGGACACAAGCTCAAGATGATCTTCCACCACAAGACCACAAGCTAAAAGGCAAGGACAAGCTTCAAGAAGCGATTGATGCATTTGAAGAAGCTCCAAAGGCCTTGGTCAAGTGGGTTCCCAAGACTACATCAAGTTCTACTTCATCAAGTTCATCTACAACCCCAAGGATTCCCATCAAGATGGTGTGGATCTCGAAGAAGAAGAACTAGAGAGTTCTTGAGGGTGACTCCGCCAACATACTTCACTCACATTCACATTGGCAAGGACAAGTGCAATCAACTTCCACATCTTGCACTAGTTCAAGGAGTCACAAACCCTCTTGTTGGTAAGTCAAGGGACAAGGTAACCTAATGCTTTCATGGACATCATCTTGTGTGTACTTCACTCTATGTCTATGGATATCCTTGCTTGTTCCTTGTGGGACTAACCCATGTAAGTATTGAAAGTGCAACTCACTCCAATGGATTGCTCCAAATGATCTACATCAACATTGAGCATCCACATCTTCAACATCTACATGAAGTCATCATCGACAAAACCCAAGGTTAGTTCATCCCTCTTAGGGGGGACATCACATCTAGGGGGAGCTTTACTCTAAGAATTGAGCTAAAGCAACTCTAATGGTGTGAACACAACAATGCTTTATGTAAAAGTGGTAACCCCACTTATGCTTAAACGATGAGTATGACCTATGATCAAATGTTCTCATTTGACTCCTAAGTCAATATACTCATATATAGCTGACCTAGTCATCGCCAATTGCTTGATAGATGCTAGAGTGTTTGTGCATGCTTTGCCACAAATTTCATTTGCTATCTTATTGTGTGAGCATGTTGATTGCATATTTTTTATTATTCAAGGACATCCATTTGTTGCTTTGATTGTTTGGCTCTTTTTCTTTTGCCAAATGGATGGACAAGAATGCCTAAGAACTTCCTCTAGCTATCTATCCTTTTCTCATCTCAAACTCTATTCTTGCTACATCACAAAGTTTGATCAAGTCAGATTCGAACCCTCTGGGTGAGGAGCACTCGGAGCGACCGATTTGTCATAGACTTAAACTTCCAAAACCTCTCACTGTATTTCGGTCTGACCGATTCATTCCATTCGGTCATACTGAGTTCATTGAGTTGATCTAGGTTTTCAATCTCGGTGCAACCGATTTGAGCAATTCGGTCACACCGAGTTGCAGTAACCGCTTGCGATTCTGCATCTCGGTGCCACCGAGTCGTTCCACTCGGTCACATCGATAGGGTCTGGATATATATACCCACGGGTCGAATTTTGGAAATTTCTCCGAAACCCTTCGCCCGTGCCTGTCCAGCTCTGCTAACTCGAGGTCTCCGGATCATCTCCTCCATCGCCAGCGACCTCCTACTGCTGGTCTTCGCCGCCGTCAGCGGAATCTTCACCGCCGTTGTCACCGTAGCGAGTTCACCGCCGAGTTAGGGTATGAACTCGACCCCTATGTGCAATCTTTACCTCTGATTCCTGCACTTAGGACAATGCCATGATTCTTACCACGTATGAGATTACTCTATCCAGCAAAAACTTCCTTTAGATTAGTTTTGATTCGAAAATTTAGGGTTAGGTTCCCGCCGAACTCATCTCGGACCGGCCGAGTTGTAGAAATCGGTCTCACCGATTTGGCCTAGGCCATTGCACTTGTAATTTTCGGTCTGACCAAAACTTACGAATCGGTGCGACCGAGTTCAACTCTATGTGAAACCCTAGCAATCTCGGAGTCACCGAACTGTGTCTCGGTCTGACCGATTCCACTAGTTTAGACTCTTATGTTGCTTCGGTGTCACCGAGTTTAACAAATCGGTAGATCCGAAATGCTTTCTGTAGAAAACTAAAACTAAGTTTTTGACTCAACTGTTTTGCAAAATCTCTGTACTTTGTGATGCTCATCCACTCTATCCAAACTACATCTATTCACAGGGTCAGCTTTCAGGGTCAGTTTGCAATGTCAGCTATGTCAGATCAAAGTGACAGCCAGAACAAGTCTGAGGAGCAAGTTAGCATGAGTGAGGGCACTAGTCCCTCTGGCAGCTATGATGAGGGTAGCAGAAGCACCACAAGCAACTTGCCCAAAGCAGCTACTAGGACAAGGAGAAAGAGAAACTCAGATTTTGAGGATGAAGATTATGTTGCTGTTGAGGAGGAGGTCAGCTCAAAGAAGAAAGTTGTCAAGAAAGAATTTGGCACTATAGCTTCAACCAAGCCTGGTATGCACAAGAAAGCTCCTGCCAAGAGAGTGCCCATGTCTAAGGCCAGAGCCTCAACTCTTGAAGCCTCCAAATCAACTATTGAAGAGGCTGCTGGTGAGGGCAAGAAGAGAAAGAAAAGGGTCAAGAAGACCATGGCCAGAGTGATTGGCAAACCCTCTATGATGAGAGACCCAGCTGAGGATGAAGAAGAAGATGAAGAAGAGGATGCTGCACCAGCACCCAAAGCTCAGAAGCTGATGGGGGATGCCATCAAGTCTGGGGCTGCTCCATCAAAGCCCAAGACTTCCCCCAAAGCTACTGCTCAAGCCTCTAAGACTGCACCAAAGAGAAGCACTAGAAACATACCTGCTGCAGAAAAGAACAAGGCCCTAGTGCCTGAAATGGAAGAAGAAGAGGAAGCCCAAGTGCTCAGAAAGTTGAAGCCAAAGATCCCTGATCATGATGATAATCATCCAGTGGCTGAAAACATGAAGGAAAGAAAGGATGCATGTCTCAGATTGTGGAGACAATCAGACCCCTATGCTGCAAGGAGAAAAACTGCTGTGGACTACAGATTTCACACCAAGGAACAACAGGACTTTTATGAGACAATTCTATTGGATAAGAAGCCCATAGTCAGTGACATGAGATGGGTTGATTGGGAATACATTAATGAAAATGAAGACCACTTCCCTGGAGTACATGAGAGCTTCAGACTCAATGGAGTTGACACCTTTGTGGGTCAGAAATTGACCAAGTGGAATGATGAGCTTATCATGCAGTTTTATTCAACAGCTCACTTCTACCCAGATGGAAGAATTGTTTGGATGTCTGAGGGTACAAGGTACTAGTCAACTGTTGCAGAATGGGCCAAGCTTATCAATGCCCCTGAAGAGCAAGAGGATGACACTGATGTCTATGCAAAGCGCAAGAAAGATCACAACTCCATGGCCAACATGTACAAGGAGATACCTGACAAGGCCTTGGAAACTCACAAGCTAGGCTCAGTGTACTATATGTTGTCTGGACTGGCCACCATAAACACCATTTTGAGGCACACCCTGTTGCCAAAATCAGGAGATCACAGGATGATCAGAGGCCACTCCATCAACTTGCTTCATTTGTTTGATGTGCCACAAAAGTTCAAGGTGATGAGCATGATAGTTGAAACCATCAAGAGAACTGCAGCAGACCAAAAGAGATCATGTGGGTATGCTCCACACATTCAGATGCTCATCAACTCCAAGATGGGCAAAGGCATATATCTGATGGACAAAGAGCACCTTCCCTTGAGGCCTGATTTTGAGGACAACACAATTGTCATGGATGCTACAGATCCTACTTCAGTAGAGGCTCAAGAGAAGAGAGAAAAAGCAAAAGCAGAGAAGGTAACCAAGATGCCAAGTGTTGAAGAGGCATCCCAAGTTTTTCTCAAGTCTAAACAAGATCAACTTAGCTATCTCATTCAAGCTACATTGAGGATTGATAAAGGATTGGCCACCCTGACTCAGAATCAAGAGAGTCTTGAGAGAACTTTTGAGACAAAACTTCATGACTTGGATGTCAAGGTGACAGAGATTCAGACTTCTGTGGAGAAGATCCAAGAAGAGCTTGAGGATAGGAGTGACAAGACCACCACTGATGCTTATCAAAGGGTGCCCAGAAGACAAAGGTCTGCAGCAGTGCCAGTGACAGACACTAGAGCTACAATTTCAGCTCCTGCAGCCACAACTTCAGTTGCCCCTCCAGTTGTAACTCCACCAGCTCCTACAACCTCTTCAGATGCATTTGTTGCAGGACTCCTCTCCACGCCACCTCCCGAAGATCAAGCTTAGAGAGCCACATAGCACTATGCATTTTCAAGCTTTTTGGTAACTTGTTGCCAAAGGGGGAGAAAGTGTATAGATCTTAGGCTTCGAGAGACAGAGCTTTGCTTCTTTTTGCCTCTTTTGCTACTTATTTGTTTCCCTGCTTGGATGATACTCTATGGTTGTGCATGTGAGATACTTGTATGGTCATGTGCTTGATCATATCATACTTTAATGCTTGTGCTTGGATGATGATATTCTCTATCTCTCATGTATGATCATTCACTTTGTCTTGGTGATGAGTGTATATTTCATATTCTATCATTTTGAGCGCTCCACCAAGATGTATGTGACATGGAAGAGTAACCCATGATCCTAATCGATTGTGCATTTGCATTCACAAGCAAATTTTTAAATAATGCACAAATTTAGGGGGAGCTCTTGCTTATCACATACTTCTCAAAGCGGTGATGTATTTCATTCTTATTATCATTTGTCGAAGCTTTGATCTATATGTTGTCATCAATTACCAAAAAGGGGGAGATTGAAAGTGCAACTAATCCTTGGGTGGTTTTGGTAATTCTTAAAAACATATAGCTCATTGAACTAATACTCTTTCAAGATGATCATTTCAGAAAGTTCAATGATTGGCATGGCATGGACGAGAGATGTGGACCCCTCAAAATGCTAAGGACATATATTGGCAAAAGCTCAAGACTCTACATTTTCTTTTTAGTGATCCAAGATCACATTGAGTCGATAGGAAAAGCCAATACTATTAAAAGGGGATGAGGTGTTGCTTAATGGCTTGCTTGCTCAAAATGCTTAGTGATATGCTCCAAAAAGCCCTCAACCACTTTCTCATTTCCACATATGTCCTAAACCTAAAGTCAAACTCGGCCCCACCTATTTGATCTATCCGGCGCCACCGAGTTCTCTTGACATAGCCATAGCCAGAAACCCTAATCAATTCGGTCTCACCGATAGGGATCTCGGTCTCACCGAGATGGGATTGCAAACTCTCTGTTTCCCTTCGTAACGTTTCGATCTAACCGAAATGAGCGATCGGTCCCACCGAGTTCACAATGCAAACTCTCTGTTTCCTTTTCGTAACGTTTTGGTCTAACCGAAATGAGCAATCGGTCCCACCAAGTTTGCCTGACCAACTCTCTGTTTTCCTATTACTGAAATCGGTCCCACCGAGTTCATGTGATCGGTCTCACCGAGATCAAGTTATGCCCTAACCCTAGCACATCGGTCCCACCGAGTTGATCATGTCGGTCCCACCGAAAATCCTAACGTTCACATTTTGAACTGAATTGGTTTGACCGAGTTTCACTATTCGGTCCCACCGAGTTTGGTAAATTGTGTGTAACGGTTAGATTTTGTGTGGAGGCTATAAATACCCCTCCACCCCCTTCTCCATTTGTGAGAGAGCCATTAGAACGTGCCTACACTTCCACTACTCATTTTCTGAGAGAGAACCACCTACTCATGTGTTGAGACCAAGGCATTCCAATCCAACCACTAGAATCTTGATCTCTAGCCTTCCCCAAGTTGCTTTCCACTCAAATCATCTTTCCACCATATCCAAATCTGTGAGAGAGAGAGTTGAGTGTTGGGGAGACTATCATTTGAAGCACAAGAGCAAGGAGTTCATCATCATCACACCATCTATTACCTTTCGGAGAGTGGTGTCTCCTAGATTAGTTAGGTGTCACTTGGGAGCCTCCGTCAAGATTGTGGAGTTGAACCAAGGAGTTTGTAAGGGCAAGGAGATCGCCTACTTCGTGAAGATCTACCCAAGTGAGGCAAGTCCTTCGTGGGCGATGGCCATGGTGGGATAGACAAGGTTGCTTCTTCGTGGACCCTTCGTGGGTGGGGCCCTCTGTGGACTCGCGCAACCGTTACCCTTCATGGGTTGAAGTCTCCATCAACGTGGATGTACGATAGCACCACCTATCGGAACCACGCCAAAATCTCCATGTCTACATTGTGTTTGCTCCCTCCAAACTCCTCCCCTTTACCTTCATATGCAATGATATACATTCCGCTGCTATACTCTTAGAATTGCATGTGTAGGTTGATTGCTTGACTTGTGCTAAGTTGCTAAAATCTGCCAAGACTTAAAATTGGGAAAAGGCTAGATTCTTATTTGGTCAAGTACTCTAATCACCCCCCCCCCCTCTAGACATACTTCGATCCTACAGGAGGTGATTTAGCAACACCTTGTTGTTTGTCCTGATGTGAGACCCGTCAAGTAGAAGGTCGGGAAGCATGCTTTGGAGAGGCAAGAGTTCATTGCCCAAGAAATCCAAAAACTAGATGCAACAGGCTTGGTCAGAGGAGTGCTACACCCAACTTGGTTGGCAAATCTTGTGGTTGTTCGGAAGGAAAATGGGAAGTGGAGGCTTTGTATTGACTTCACTGACATAAACAAAACATGCCCGAAGGACCCCTTCCCTTTGCTGCGGATTGATCAGATTGTGGACTCCACCACCGGCTGCGACCTGCTCTCTTTTCTTGATGCCTACTGTAGTTATCATCAGATCTTCATGGCCAAGGAGGATGAGGATAAGACGACATTCGTTACTCCATGTGGTACGTACTACTTTGTACGCATGCCTTTCGGATTAAAGAGTTCCGGAGCAACATTTGCATGGGTTGTGCAAATTTGTTTTGGTTCCCAACTACACAAAAATGTGGAAGCCTATATGGATTATATAGTAGTCAAAACCAGGTACAAGGATTCCCTGATCCAAGATTTGGAATAGACAATTGCAAACTTGCGCAAGATGAGCTTGAAGGTCAACCAGAGAAGTGTGTGTTTGGCGTTCCGTCTGGCAAGCTTCTCAGGTTCTTTGTATCTCGGCGTGGAGTTAAAGCCAACCCCAACAAGATCAAGGCAATTGAGCAGTTGGAGGCACCTAAGCACGTCAAGGATGTGAGGCGTCTTGCTGGTTGCATAGCATCTCTAAGCAGGTTCATCTCCAAGTCAGCTGAGCGCGCCTTGACATTTTTCAAAATCTTGAAAAGGCAGGTCCAATGCAATGGACCCTGAAGCAGGGGCTGCGCTCTAAGACTTGAAGGAGTACCTCTCCTTTCTACTAGTACTAGTTGCGCCAATCCCACGAGAGCCGCCGTAGCTATACCTAGCAGCAACCAATCAAGTGGTCAGTGCTGCACTAGTGGCCAAGAGGGAAGCCAAAAACAAACATATAGCAACCGCAGAGCCTCAAGCCGACAAGCTAGAATCTTTTCCGGCAAGGTCAGGTGTTGACAACCCAAGTTCAGCACAAGCAAATGAGACAGAACAACAAGCCGCAAAGAAGAAGGAGATGGTGCAGTGCCCAGTTTACTTTGCCCGTTCCCTTCTCTAGGGGGCTAGGTCAAGGTACTCTGGTGCACAGAAGTTGCTCTTTGGCCTCCTGATGTCGCTTTAACTACGTCGGTATTTCCCTAAAGAGGAAGGGATGATGTCGTAAAACTACGGTAGGTATTTCCCTCAGTTATGAAACCAAGGTATCAATCCAGTAGGAGAACCAAGCAACACTATGTAAACTGTACCTGCACACAAAGAACAAATACTTGCAACCTGACGCTTATGAGGGGTTGTCAATCCCTCTTCGGGTAACGGCGCCAAAAATTGTCAAGTTTACAGGATAAAATTTGTTTCGATTAGATAAATAGATCTCGATAAAACATAAAATAAAATAAGTAAAAAAAAAGTGCAGCAAGGTATTTTTGGGTTTTTGGAATAATAGATCTGAAAATAAAAGAGAATAAAAATAGATCTCAAAGAAAATATGATAAAGAATAGACCCGGGGGCCGTAGATTTCACTAGTGGCTTCTCTTGAGAAAATAGGATACGGTGGGTAAACAAATTACTGTTGGGCAATTGGTAGAAGATCGAATTATTATGACAATATCCAAGGCAATGATCAATATATAGGCATCATGTCCAAGATTAGTAGACTGACTCCTGCCTGCATCTACTACTATTACTCCACACATCGACCGCTATCCAGCATGCATCTAGTGTATTAAGTTCATGGAGAAATGGAGTAATGCAATAAGAACGATGACATGATGCAGACGAGATCTATTCATGTAGGAATAGCCCCCATCTTGTTATCCTTAATAGCAACGATACATGTGTGTCTTGTTGCCCCTTCTGTCATTGGGAAAGAACACCGCAAGATCAAACCCATCACAAAGCACCTCTTCCCATGGCAAGAAAAATCGATCTAGTTGGCCAAAATAAACCAAAGATTCGAAGAAGAAATACGAGGCTATAAATAATCATGCATATAAGAGATCAAAAGAAGACTCAAATAATATTCATGTATATAGATCTGATCATAAACTCAAAGTTCATCGGATCCCAACAACACACACTACAAAAAAGAGTTACATCAAATAGATCTCCAAGAGACCATTGTATTGAGAATCAAAAAGAGCGAAGAAGCCATCTAGCTACTGCCTACGGACCTGTAGGTCTATGATGAACTACTCACGCATCATCGGTGAGGCACCAATGAGGATGATGAACCCCTCCGTGATGGTGTCTAGATTGGATCTCGTGGTTCTGGAACTTGCGGCGGCTGGAATTGTGTTTTGTCGACTCCCCTAGGGTTTCTGGAATATTTGGGGATTTATAGGCTGAAGAGGCGGTGCGGGAGGTTACCGAGGGAGGCACAACCCCCCTGGGCGCGCCTAGGCCTCCTGGCGCGCCCTGGTGGGTTGTGCCAACCTCGGGCCTCCCCTCTGGTACTTATTTGGCCCATGTGGTGTCTTCTGGTCCATAAAAATCTCCAAAAAGTTTCGCTGCATTTGGACTCCATTTAGTGCTGATATTCTGCGAAGTAAAAAACAAGCAAAAAACAGCAACTGGCACTGGGCACTATGTCAATACGTTAGTCCCAAAAAATGATATAAAGTTGCTATAAAATGATTGTAAAACATCCAAAAAAGATAATATAACAGCATGGAACAAGCAAAAATTATAGATACGTTGGAGACGTATCAGCATCCCCAAGCTTAATTCCTACTCGTCCTCGAGTAGGTAAATGATAAAAACAGAATTTTTGATGTGGAATGCTGCCTAACATGTTCATCGCATATTGTTTTCTTTTGTAAATGGACATTTGGAATTTTATATGGTTCAAGGAAATAGTCTAGTTTTAACATGAAGATTTCAATACTCAAGCATATCAACAAGCAACCATGTCTTTCAAAATATCAACACTAAAGAAAGTTATCCCTAGCCCATCATGCTCAATCATTGATCCATTCATGAAACACACTCGCATATTAGCTACATTGAATGCTCAAGTACGATCATGGTGCCCCTTAGTTGGTGCTTTATAAGAGAAGATGGAGACTCAAATAAAAATAAAAATTGCATAAAGTAAATAGATAGGACCTTCGCAGAGGGAAGTAGGGATTTGTAGAGGTGCCAGAGCTCAAAGCTTAAATTGAGAGATAAATTTTTTTGAGAGGCATACTTTTCCCATCAACGAAAACGACCGAGTAATTCCCAACACTTTCTATGCTAGATATATCATAGGCGGTTCCCAAACATAAACTAAAGTTTGTTCCTTTTTCCACCATACTTTCACATTCCACAGCTAGCCGTATCCACGGGTATCGTCCATACCAACACTTTCCAAGGAATTTATTATTTGACAACATAAAGTAAATTTCTTTTTCATTTCGGGACTGGGCATCCCTATTACCGCCGTACTCTCGTGCAATGACAAGTGAATAAACACTCATCTTGAGAATAACACATCTAGTATGGAAAATATTGGCGCGGTACGGGAACACAAAAAGGAAATTTATTTTCAAAATTAGAGATGGCACATACAAATTTGCTTAGAACGGCACGGAAAATACCGCATATAGGTAGGTATGGAGGACTCGTATAGCAAAACTGGGTTCAAAGATATTGGATGCACAAGTAGTATTTCTACTTAGTATAAGTGGAGGCTAGCAAAAAGATTGAGAAGCAACCAACCAAGAAACAAAAAATCTCATAAGCAAGCATTAAGCATAACTAATACCGAATAATGCACCACAAGTAGGATGTAATTTCATTGCATAACTGTTGACTTTCGTGCTTGCATAGGGAATCACAAACCTTAACACCAATATTCTTACTAAAGCATAATTACTCACCAACATGACTCACATATTACTATCATCATATCTCAAAACTATTACAAAGAATCAAGTTCATTTTGTCCAATGATCTTCATGAAAGTTTTTATTATATCCCTCTTGAATATCTATCACTTTAGGACTACTTTCATATATTGCAATTGCTTTTGACAAGCTCAAACAAATCTAAGTGAAGAACATGAGCATAAAAAATTTCGTCTCTCAAAATAATGTAAGTGAAGCATGAGAGAATTTCTTCAATTTTTTTTTACTAAATCTCAAATTAATCTAAGTGAAGCATTAGAGCATTTCTTCAAAAATATTAAAGCACACCGTGCTCAAAAAGATATAAGTGAAGCACTAGAGCAATTGCATAGCTAAAAAAATTTAAGTGAAGCATAAAGAGCAATTCTAACAAATCATAGCATAATTTTGGCTCTCTCAAATAGGTGCGTCCAGCAAGGATACTTGTGAAAAACTACAAAGAAAAACAAGCAAAGAGTCATATAATACAAGACGCTCCAAGCAAAACTCATGATATGTGACGAATAAAAATATAGCTCCAAGTAAAATACCGATGGTCGTTTGAAGAAAGAGGGGATGCCTTCCGGGGCATCCCCAAGCTTAGTTGCTTGGTTCTCCTTGAATATTAACTGGGGATTCCATGGGGCATCCCCAAGCTTAGGCTCTTTTCACTCCTTATTCCTTCATCCATCGCGATCTCACCCAAAACTTGAAAACTTCAATCACACAAAACTTAACAAAACCTTCGTGAGATCCGTTAGTTTAAGAAAACCAATCTTTACTTTAAGTACTGTAGCAAACACATTCAATTTTTTTTATTTCATTATATCTACTATATTCTAACTTTACCATGGCTTATACCCCCCGATACAATCCATAGATTCATCAAAATAAGCACACAATGCAAAGAAAATAGAATCTGTCAAAAACAGAACAGTCTGTAAAGATGTGAATTGTTCCCATACTTATGTAACTCCAAAAATGCTGAAAAATTAGCACAGCAGAGGAAATTTGTACATAAATCTTGTGTAAAAAATTCAGAATTTTCTTCACTTCTGTGAATTTAAACAATTCTGTTACTGGACGCAAAAGTTTCTGTTTTTCAACAGGATCAAAGCAACTATCACCAAAGCTATCCCAAAGGCTTTACTTGGCACAAACACTAATTAAAACATAAAAAACACAATCATAACAGAGGCATAATTGTGCAAACACTCAAGAACATAAAGAAAAAGGCAAAAATAAATTTTATTCATTGGGTTGCCTCCCAAAAAGCGCTATCGTTTTATGCCCCTAGCTGAGCATTGATAATTTTGATGATGCTCGCATGAAAGACAAGAATTGAAACACAAAGAGAGCATCATAATACATGTGACAAACACATTTAAGTCTAACATACTTCCGATGCATATGGATTTTATAAGCAAATAAATTATCAAGATAAGAAATATATAGCATAAGCAAGGAAGAAGAAAGAAACAATAGCAATCTCAACATAATGAGAGGTAAATTAGTAACATGAAAATCTCTACAACCATATTTTCCTCTCTCATAATAATTACATGTAGGATCATAATCAAATTCAAAAATATAGCTATCATATAAAATTTTCTCTTCATTATCCACATGCGTAAAAGTTTTATAATCTTCCAAGATAGTGGGATTAACATCAACTAAAGTCATGACTTCTCCAAACCCACTTTCATCAAAAGATTCGTAAGATTGAACACTCTCCAAATATGTGGAATTATTTTTATCTAAAGTTGACGCTCTTCCAAACCCACTTTCAATATTATTGCAAACATTATTATCAATATCATATTCATCATGAGGCTTAAATAAATTTTCAAGATCATAAGAAGAATCAACCCAATCATGATCATTGCAATAAGTAGTGGACATAGCAAAATTAGCATCCCCAAGCTTGGGGTTTTGCATATTATTAGCACAATTGACATTAATAGAATTTATAGTTAAATTATTGCAATCATACTTTTCATTCAAGGAGCTATCATGAATCACTTTATAAATTTCTTCATCACAATTTTCAGATTTATGAATCTCAAGCAAAACTTCATAAAGATAATCTAGTGCACTCAACTCACTAGCAATTGGTTCATAATGATTGGATCTTTTAAAAATATTAGCAAGTGGATGGGGATCTACATCAATAGATTTTTAGCAAGCGAAGATGCAAGCATATAGGAGGCACATGGCAACACAAGCAAACAAAAGATCAAACAAGAAAAAGGTAAACAAAAAAGAAGGCAAATAAAAAGGCAAATTTTGTGAAGTGGGGGAGATGAAATGAGAGGCAAATGGAAAATAATGTAAATTGCAAGGAGATGAGATTTGTGATTAGGAACCTGATAGATGTTGATGATGTCTCCCCGGCAACGGCGACAAAAATTCTTTTTGATGTCGCTTGAACTACGTCGGTATTTCCCCAAAGAGGAAGGGATGATGCAGTATAGCTACGGTAGGTATTTCCCTCAGTTATGAAACCAAGGTATCAATCCAGTAGGAGAACCAAGCGACACTATGTAAACAGTACCTGCACACAAAGAACAAATACTTGCAACCCGACGCTTATGAGGGGTTGTCAATCCCTCTTCGGGAAACGGCGCCAGAAACTGTCAAGTTGACGGGATAAAATTTGTGTAGATTGGATAAATATATCTCGATAAAACACGAAATAAAATAAGTAACAAAAAAGTGCAGCAAGGTATTTTTGGGTTTTTGGAATAATAGATCTAAAAATAAAAGCGAATAAAAATATATCTCAAAGCAAATATGATAAAGAATGGACCCAGGGGCCGTAGATTTCACTAGTGGCTTCTCTCGAGAAAATAGCATACGGTGGGTAAACAAATTACTGTTGGGCAATTGATAGAAGATCAAATAATTGTGACGATATCCAAGGCAATGATCAATTTATAGGCATCACGTCCAAGATTAGTAGACCGACTCCTGCTTGCATCTACTACTATTACTCCACACATCGACCGCTATCCAGCATGCATCTAGTGTATTAAGTTCATGGAGAAACGGAGTAATGCAATAATAACGATGACATGATGTAGACGAGATCTATTCATGTAGGAATAGCCCCCATCTTGTTATCCTTAATAGCAATGATACATGCGTGTCTTGCTGCCCCTTCTATCACTAGGAAAGAACACCGCAAGATCGAACCCATCACAAAGCACCTCTTCCCATGGCAAGAAAAATCGATCTAGTTGGCCTAACTAAAACAAAGATTCAAAGAAGAAATACGAGGCTAATTTACCTGGGTTCTGGCCTTTTCTGCACTTTAGTTCCTTCCCTAGCCCACCAGAGCACGCTTGGGCCGATGGCGAGGTTGAGACCTGGTTTCAATGCGCTGGGCCTGCTCCCCGGATTAGGCAGGTTTCGTCATTTATGGAGCTGGTCAAGGATCTTTTTCCAAACTTTCAGCCGAGACCGTCGCTTGCCTCCTCGCATTCCACTTCACTTACCATCTCTGCTTCCACCTCTGCTCCTACCCCGACAAGCTCGCCTACACAGTTGTCGTCGCCGGTGAGGGCAGCGGTCTCTCCCTCACCGGTTTCTCCTCCGATGGTCAACATCCCCATCGACCCGCTACCCTTCGTCCCGCATGGATTCCAGATACAAGAAATAGAAGGGAGAACTGGAGTTTCCAGAGCAATCCTACCTCATCGCCCAAGAAGACATGAAGATTGGGCGATTGTTTCCATTCATCTGCATCCTAATGAGGTATTTTTCCCCAATGTCAGAGAAGTTCTAGAAGAGTTTCTGCAAGGAGTTGAGCAAGTTGGGTTTAGAGAAATCCAGCCGTGTCCTTTTGGTGAGGCATACGTCCAGTTCATGCATGTCCGTGATCGAGATAGACTCATAAGGCAGAGTCCACACCCTTTTGGAGATGTCTTCATTTCTTTTACCAAGCACAATGAGGGTAGAAACTGGCGCCGGATACATTTCCATAGGACCTGCTGGTTACTGTTCGTAGGGGTCCCTTTTGATTACTACAATACTGAAGATATAGCTGCGGCCATTGCCAAATGGGGCAGAATTATCAACTGGGAAAGAGAAGATGCACTGAGAGGCAAGATCTTGGTTAAGGCTAGAGTGACAGAGCTCATTGACATCCCAAAAAGCATCAGGTGGTCTGAGGGGGAATGTTTTGAAGAAGAATCTTGGACTAGTTCAGTTGAAGTTCTGTTGGGAGAGATGTTGGGTGGTGGGCCTGCTGATGAGGATCCAATCCCACCACCTGGTGTAGACCCACACCCTGTTCCTCAGCATGCTAATGACTTTCCAGGTTTTTAGCCTTTGCCAGTTCATAATATGCAGGCACAAAATGAGAACTGGGATGATTGGGAAGAGCAAGAGGAGCAAGATCAACACTGGGCATTCCCTCAGCCCAACCAAAATGAACCAGACCAGCAACAAGCTGAAATTCCTTTATTACAAGATGATGGGGCTCCCAACAGTAGCATTACTACAACTGTATCTCTGTCTGATGGCATTTTTTCTTTTAACCACTCTGCTAGTGAAGAGGTAAACCAGGGAGCTCCAATACCACCTCTGGGCATGGGGCTGCTCAACATTGCTATGGCTTATCAAGCTGAGGAGGAGGAAGAAGATCTTCAGTTGGTAGCTAACAACTTGGAGAATTCACAGCAACAGAATGAGGTTGGACAGTCTCTTGTTGTAGTGACAACAGCTGGCTCAGAACAAAATAATAATCAGCAAGATACAGCTATGGCAATATTGCCAAGGAGGGAGAGGATACTACTGCTAGTGGCTCTGTAGCTCAAATGCAGATCACTGAAAAGGTTGATTACACTGAAAATGATACGACCAATAAGAGTACAGTGGCAAATAACACTGCAGAAGCTGTGGAAGTGACTATTATTGAAGAAGCAAGTTTAGCACAAACTCAGACAATTGGTGCAGCAGACAAAGGAAAAGATGATATACTAATTCCTCAGGTGGGAACATCTTCTGATATCAATAAGGTACTGATGGACCTCATTCTTTACCAGGTTCCCCTCACATGTTTGATTTTCATACTATTGCTCAATCTCATGCTTTGGAAGTTATTGATGGCTCTCATTTAATTTCTGAAGAGGGACTGGATTTGTGGATACAACATTTTGCCCCAGCAACTCAGGGAGCTGCAAGCACTTTCAAAATTGAAATTCCATTAGGTTGGTTTAATTTCATAATTCATCTTCTGTTGTCTCCTGATAAGTTTGGGTGGACAATGCATTTGTTGAAATCTGATTTGTGGAAAATGCTGACTGCAAACTGTGATTCTGAAGAAACTATTCTCTTCCATATACCTGATGGATGTTCTACCTCTCAGGCTCCTAGTTTCAAGGAGATCATGCAAGGTTTGGGAAAAGAAAATGAAGGCATTAGCCCTGCTGCACACTCTTCCAGTGGGGCTGGTAGCCCCTTAAAGCAAGTGTCTCCTAACAAGGTTATTCTGCTGCCACTGGGAGAAGCAATCTCCAAGAAAAGGAGAGACAAAGAGCCTTTAGTGGAAACTGAGGTAAGAAGAAGTGATAGGATTAAGAGAGATAACAATGGTTATAGAAGAAAATCTTGTGATACTAAGTCTTGCTTGCCCTGTAATGCTATACCACCAATTATTCAGAATAAAGTGGTAAAAAACCTGACTAAATCTTTCTGTAAGGTGGCTGAGGATGAACTTCAAGAGAAGCTATCCAAGAGGCCCAAGAAGAAGGGACAGGAGGATGTGGCCAAGGTGTCCAAGGCCACAGGAGATGCAAATCAACCCAAGATAGTCTAATGATGTGTCTGCCTCATAGTTACAGTCACAGCAGCAGACTGTTACTTTCCTCTAGTTTGGGTACTGCTTGTTATATGTATGCTGGGGTGTTTAAGTTCAAAATATGTAAGATGATGGATTATGGCCCTGGGAGGCACCTTTTGTATGCTGCTCTTTTGCTCCTTGTGTATGACTCCTGGATTTGGTATCTGTATGGGGTTGATGATACTTATCTGTTTTATCTTGAGAGAGTTATCTTACTACCTATCTTGATGCTGTTGGAGTGGTTAGTTCTTGTGGTTTTTTGTTGGCTGTTAGCTCACAATTTGAACATGAGGAATGTATACCATGATCTTTCACAGAATTCAAAGCTTGGGCCTTATACCAAGGGATGGTACACAGAATTCAAAGCTTGGGCCTTATACCAAGGGATGGTACTTGGTATATCAAATAAAACAACATTGGGTTATCAATGAATAACAATAGTTCTTGGAATATACTGAACTTGAATGTAAGAGGTTTAAATTCCCCAGACAAGTGGTTGGCTATTAGGCAAAAAGTGGAAGAAAGTGCTGCTGGGATTGTGTGCATTCAGGAAACAAAGAGAGAAAACTTTGATCTTGCCTATATTCAAAAATTTTGTCCCCAGAGATTTAATAAATTTGAATATCTACCATCCATTGGGGCCTCTGGAGGAATTCTAATTGCTTGGAATGGAGCTTTGTTTACAGGTGAAATGGTTTTTCAGAACAAATTCTCATTATCTTTGCAGTTCACTTGCAACACCACTTCCAAAACTTGGATTCTCGCCAACATTTATGGGCCTTGCAACGATGAGGACAAGATTGAATTTATAGACTGGTTTAGCAATATTCAAATGCCTAATGATGTGGACTGGATTATCATGGGGAACTTTAACTTCATCAGATCACGTGAAGATAGAAATAGACCTGGAGGAGATGTTAATGAAATGCTTTTATTTAATGAAGCTATAAGTAACCTTGGACTGATTGAACTTCCACTAAAGGGCAGACAATTTAGCTGGAGCAACATGCAGGAAACCCTCTTCTGGAAAAGTTGGACTAGTTCTTTACTTCTGCAGCTTGGATGACAAGTTACCTAGACTCCACTGCTCTTCCTTTAGCAAAACCAATTTTTGACCATCTTCCATGTGTGATCAAAATTGGCACAAATATTCCAAAATCCAAGGTGTTCAGATTTGAAAATTACTGGTTGAAACACAGCTCATTCAAACAGGTTGTCCAGGCAGCTTGGAACATACCTGTGGGCTACACTGATCCTGCAAAAAAGATCAATGCCAAGTTCAAACTTGAGAAGAGCTCTAAAATTGTGGGCTAAAAGTTTGTCTTGCCTTAAAAAATAGATTGAGGAGTTAAATGCTTGCATCTTCCTTTGGGATTTGATTGAGGAATATAGGGATCTAACTGTGTTTGAAGGCAACTGTAGAACCTTGCTAAAAGAGTTTCTGCTGACAGTACTCAACAATTAGAAAATATATTGGAAACGGAGAGGAAAAATTAAAGGAGTTAAATTTGGGGATGAGAACACTAAATTCTTTCATACAAAGGCATCCATTAATCACAGACATAATAAAATTGCCATGCTTCTAAATGAAGATCAAGTGGAAGTTACAGATCATGAAGGAAAAGTTGCAATCCTCTGGGAGGCTTTCAAAAAAAGATTGGGACAATCCAATGGGCATACAATGCACTTTGATTTGAATGACCTGTATGAACACACAGTGGAGCCTCAAGTGTTCCAAGACCTGGAAAAACCATTTACACAGGAGGAAATTGATGATGTGGTAAAAAATCTTCCTACAGATAAATCTCCAGGTCCTGATGGTTTTAATAATGAGTTCATCAAAGCTTGTTGGGATATTATTAAAGTGGATGTTACTGAACTTATCATGGCTTTCCATGCTGGCAATGTAAATCTTGAAAGCATCAACACATCATTCATAACTCTAATACCAAAAAAAGAAGTGCCACTTTCCCGAAATGATT
Source organism: Thinopyrum elongatum (assembly GCA_011799875.1). NCBI lineage: Eukaryota > Viridiplantae > Streptophyta > Magnoliopsida > Poales > Poaceae > Thinopyrum > Thinopyrum elongatum. Next base: position 227,791,898 of record CM022299.1, read on the forward strand.
TCAATCCAATTTCTTTGCTAAATGGAGTGCTTAAAATTATTACAAAGCTGTTGGCCAATAGATTGCAAAGAGCTATACTAAAGATGGTGCACATCAACCAATATGGCTTCCTCAAAAACAGAGTGATACAAGACTGTCTAGGATGGGCATATGAGTATATTCATCAATGTCACAAGTCAAAGGAAGAGATGTTAGTAATAAAACTGGATTTTGAAAAGGCTTTTGATACTATTGAACATCAAGCAATCATTGATATATTCAGAGCAAAGGGCTTTGGAGAAAAATGGATTTCCTGGATGCAACTAATTTTCTCATCTGCATCATCAGTTGTGATGTTAAATGGAGTTCTTGGAAAAAAAATTACATCAGGAGAGGAGTGAGACAGGGAGATCCTTACTCTCCATTAATATTTGTTCTAGCTACTGATTTGCTACAGTCCATACTAAACAAAACCATGAGACTAAATCTTATCACTCCACCACTACAGATCAACTCATGCCCTGATTTCCCAGTAGTATAGTATGCAGATGACACCCTGGTTATTATGCAAGCAAATGCTAGACAGTTGATATGCCTCAAAGCACTATTAAATACTTTTGCCTCAGCAACTGGTCTCAAGGTCAATTATGGAAAATCAATCATGGTTCCTGTTAACATTGCAGAAGACAGAGTAGATCTTTTCACAAACACATTACATTGTGCCAGGGGACATTTTCCTTTTACTTATCTGGGACTTCCTCTGGGAATATACAAACCAACAGTGGAACAATGTCTTCCTCTTGTTAACAAGATTGCTAAGAGATTAGCTGGCATATCTACTTTCATGACTTAGTCAGGAAGGTTGTTGCTGGTTAAATCAGTGCTTGCATCACTATCAGCCTTCTTCATGTGCTGTTTGGACATACCTATCACCATTAAGAAACAGATAATTAAGTACTTAAGACATTGTCTCTAGAGAAGCCCTGATATGGAAGATCACAGACTAGCACTGGTGGCTTGGCGAACAGTTTGTAGACCCAAAAGTCAAGGAGGATTGGGGGTCATGGACATTTACACACAGAACAAAACTCTGCTTATGAAAAGCCCCCACAAGTTCTTCAACAGACATGATATACCCTGGGTCAACTTAATTTGGGAGACTTATTACAGTAATGGGCAACTTCCAGGAGATCATAAGGTAGGCTCTTTCTGGTGGAAATCAAACCTGGCACTCATTGATCAGTTTAAAGCAATTGCTAGATGTAATGTGGGAGATGGTAAGAGTGCATTCTTCTGGGATGATCTGTGGCATCAATCTGTCCTCAAGCACAAATTCCATCACTTACATTCATTTTTCAAAAATCCACAATTAAATGTCCTGGCGCGCCCTGGTGGGTTGTGCCCACCTCGGGCCTCCCCTCTGGTACTTCTTTGGCCCATGTGGTGTCTTCTGGTCCAAAAAAATCTCCAAAAAGTTTCGCTGCGTTTGGACTCCGTTTGGTACTGATATTCTGCGAAGTAAAAAATAGCAACTGGCACTGGGCACTATGTCAATAGGTTAGTCCCAAAAAATGATATAAAATGATTGTAAAACATCCAAGAATGATAATGTAACAGCATGGAACAAGCAAAAATTATAGATACGTTGGAGACGTATCACCTCCTCATGGCCTCAAGGAAGCTACGCCATTACTTCCAAGCACATCAGATCACCGTCGTCACTCGCTTTCCACTGTAGCGCATCTTGAGAAATCCAGAAGCCACTGGCAGGATAGTGGAGATGGCGTTGGATCTGTTGAGCTATGATTTGAAGTTTGAAAGTACATCAACAATCCGAAGCATAGCCTTGGCAGAATTCATTGCGCAATGGACACCAACTCCAGACGAAGAAATACTAGAGACCTCACTTCCTAGCAAGGAAGCACCCGATTGGATCATGTACTTTGATGGTGCCTTTTCGCTCCAGGGCGCCGGTGCCATGGTGCTACTTGTAGCACCCACCGGAGAGCATCTCAAGTATATAGTTCAAATGAAGTTTCCTCGGGAGCAGGCCACCAACAATACTGCTGACTATGAAGGATTGCTTGCCGAACTCTGCATTGCAATCGACCTTGGCATCAGAAAGTTGATCATCAGAGGCAATCCGCAGTTGGTGGTGAAGCAAGTGAACATGGATTACCAGAGCCCATTGATGTAGGCATATGTGGATGAATGAGGAAGTTGGAAGCGCACTTTGATGACCTGCAGGCATAGCATGTTCCTCATGTCGAGAACAACATTGTCGATGACCTGTCGAAGCGTGCCGCCAAGAAATTACCTGTGGAACCAGGTACCTTTGTGCTCCTTCTGAATCAACCTTCAGTTGCACCATCGACGAGGCCAAACAAGAGAAGAAAGTTCAATTCTGGCAAGTACTTTTAGGCAGAGCGTCCTACAGCCGCCGCGAAGGAAGTTGCCGGAAACAACCAGACGCTTGCCAGTGAGCAGCAGGCTCCGGCAGGGCATGAGGTCCTTGCCGTCGAGACAAGCGCTCATGCAGCGGAAGAGATGCCTTTGGTCCTTGTCGTCGAGCCACAGGCTCTGGCATGGGCACAGTAGATAGTCCATTACCTTCAGACATGTCAACTTCCTGATGAACAAGATGAAGCTAAGAAAGTAGCCCACCAATCAAGTATGTACCAATTTGTTGATAGCATTCTATACAGAAAGAGGCCAAATGGGCTGAAATTGAAGTGCATCTGCCAGGAAGATGGACAGAAGCTGGTGGCAGAGGTACATGAAGGGGTGTGTGGCTCCCATATTGGGTCCCGCGCGCTTGTCGACAAGGTTTTCCGTCAAGGTTTCTATTAGCCGACAGCACTTCAATACGAAGTGGTTGTGGTAAATAGGTGTGAAGCATGCTAGTTCAACGCCAAGAACATTCATCAGCCAACTCAAGCTCTTCAGGCAATCCCTCTCTCATGGCCCTTCTTGGTCTGGGGGCTCGACATCCTCGGCCCCTTTCCCCGTGCCATCAGGGGCTTTGAGTACTTGTACGTGGCAATCGACAAGTTCACAAAGTGACCCGAGGTAGAGCTAACACAGTTAGCCACCAAGTACTTCAAAGGACTAGTTTGTTGTTTTTGTGTGCCCAGCCGGGTGATCACTTACAACGGCACGCAGTTCACGAGTCGCGCCTTCATGCAATGCTGTCAAGACCTTGGTAGCAAAATTTGTTTTGCATTAGTTGCTCACCTGAGAAGCAATGGCCAGGTCCAGAGGGCAAACAGAGAAGTGCTGCGAGGACTCAAGATAAGAACATTTGATAGGCTGCACAAGTGTGGAAGAGGCTGGATCAACGAGTTACCGGCAGTTCTTTAGTCACTCAGGATGACTCCAAGTCAAGCCACCGGCAAGACACCCTTCTCCCTAGTCTATGGTGCAGAAGCGGTGCTCCCCATGAAACTCACATACGGGTCACCTCAAGTGCAATATTTTGATGAAGCTGAGCTAGAGCAAATGCGGCATGATGATGCCGTGCTCCTTGAGGAAGATCGTCTCTAGGCTGCTGTGCGTGTTGCATGCTACCAGCAAGCTTTGTGCCACTACCATAGCTGCAAAGTGCATGCCCGAAGCCTTGAGGAAGCTGACTTGTTCTTCGTCGGTTTCAGTCCACGAAGGGATCAAACAAGTTGACACCAAAGAGGAAAGGCCCTTACCGGGTAGCACAAGTCACCAGACCTGGCGTAGTACATCTGGAGATCAAAGATGGCACTCCGGTGCATAACTCATGGAATATTGAGCATCTTCGCAAGTTCTGCATGTGAGGCGCGGGTACCGGGCATCTCGGCAACCTCTTTTGTACAAGTATGTCAGCAAGAAATGTAATCCTTTGTACAAAGCCAGGCACAGACCCTGTGCATAGTGAAATAAAGATAATTGTTTCACAGCTCTTTGTCAAATACATATATGTTTGCACATGTTTTATGTAAGGTTGTGTTGCATTTTGCCTTGTACGAGATGTTTAACGAACCGTCAAGGTTTCCAGCTTCCTCTTTTCTCTTCTTTATTTTTCTCAAAGGACAGAAGGGTTCCTTGCGTGCAAGTTTCCCAGGGGGAGTGACGGTATGGATACCACAAGTGACGCTCAAGTTCTCATTTCACGACAAGAAGTACAACAAAGAGAAAGCTAAGTTGAAAAACTTTGAAACAAATTCTTTGTTGTAGTTGCATTTCTTCATTGAACAATTTTGGCCTTTGTATGAGAAACTTGCAAGCTAAATAACCTTGTCGTAACTAGCCACGCTCTTACTTTGTTTTGAGTCCGCTCGACAACTTAAGTAGCTGTGTTGTGACCGTCAAGTGTGACCTTGCCGGCAGCGGCACTTCCGGCAGGCTGCAAAGGGCCTGTTCCTCAAGCACTCGCGGCAAAAGTGTGCGCACCGGCAAGTTTCCGGCAAGTGTAGGGTACAAAAATCATGCAAAGAAAGACCAAGACAAGGGAGATATCACACATCCATCCATCAGACAGCAAGTTATATGACATTAGAAGCCAAATGAAGTTCTAACTTACGATACACCTGTCTTTTACATGAACTGCACTTGCAACAAAATGGCACAAGGAGAGAGCTAGTTCCTATGTCGGCCCATCAGTCCAGGGGATTTCGGTGACCTTGTTGGCAAATGGCACGATGAGATCTTCGGCAGACTTGGTGTCCACTTCCTGTAGCAGGCTCTTGAAGGCCTTGTGTCGGTGCAGCAAACATTTGTGTTTGCCGCCCGGACTTATGCATAGGTGTGCGACGGATCATACATCAAATATCAAGGCTTGGCACAAGATAAGCCAGAGAAACTGCTCTTTGTGAGATCAAGGAATGCATTAAGAAGACCAAGCTACCAGAGAATCCCCTAGGAAGGTCTCCCTTACCAGGCAGGCGAGCCCAGCGGGGTCGAGACTACACCTGGAACCAAGTCCAGGCCACCCCGACAGGGTTCCCGGGGCCGCCAAGATCAGAGCCCGGCAGGCTCCATGTCGGCAAGCCTTCGTCAGAATGCCACCGCTCCACCTCATCATACGCCAGTCACTTATCAGCACGGTGTCGAGCTCTCAAGTGGCTAGGTGGATCATGTCGGGTACGTGGCAACCTGCTGGAGAAGAGATTAACTTTATTGACACCCGTCTTGATGGCGTGTCACGCTGATAAGAGGTAGTTGGGGAAGCGACGCGGCAGTCTTGCCGGGCTTCAACCTCCGCATGACACCTAGCAGTGCATTTAGTGCACTTTGTCCTAACTGCCAGAGTTAGGTATGATAACACTGTTAGCTATGTAATCGTGTTGTAATGACTGTTTTGCCACTGTGGTCACCCCTTAAGCTATAAAAGGAGGCCCGAGGCAATCAAGCAAAGGGTTCAATCTTTTGATCCCTCCACACTTGTATGCGTGTAGATGCTCTCCCCTAGGCACCCTTGCTGGGCTTGAGTGCTCCATGTCTTCGTGTTCCTCCAAATCAATCCACCAAAGCATGAGTAGGGTTTTACGCTGCTAAGCGGCCTGAACCTGGGTAAACAAGAGTTGTCATCGCCGCGCTGTCCTGCTGCCTCTGCTCTTTGTGCAATGTGATCATCCCCCGCCGAACCACAAAGGGGCAACTCTATCCCATAGGTGATCGTGCTCCCCCATGACATCTTTGGCGCGCCAGGTAGGGGGAAATTGCCTACGCAAATCTGAAGCAACAACCAGCGCGTCGATCTTCATCGTCTTCTACATCACCAATGGCTCCCAAAAAGAAAAGCGGTGCGATGGCGCATCCTTCCACTTCGAAGGCTTCTTCGCCTACAGCTGCGGGCGCCGTGGGCACCGTGGCCAAAACAGGCGGGGTGGGCACCGCGGGCGGTGCTACCAAGGCCCCACTGCAATCGGAGCAGGGGCTGGGGCCATTAGGATGGCCCAACTCCTCCAACCTTCTGGCGTGTGTGACCACAGCGGTGCAGGTCAAGCGAACGTCGAGCTTCCACCTCCCTGCCACACCAGTGAGCGCAACCAGTGCAGTGGTGACGCCCGCTCCGGTGCAAGCCAGGATCCTCTGGCCGTGCCGGCCAGGGGTGCAACGTCAGGACACACGCTCCGTCCCACGCAGGGCGAGCGTGACAAGACTCCGAGCGGCACCGTCGACCCACAATGACCGCGCACGCATGGAAAGGGCCCAGCTGATCAGGAGCTTGGCCACCAAATACAATCCCAGCCACGCCAGACCGCCCTCATGATTGGCCCAAGGTGGCAGTAGCACAACGATGCTCCTTCTGGCTCGTCCAAGAGTCGAGCGACGTCGCGCTCTACCTCCCACGCCATGCCGGAGATGGTAACAGAGGCAATGGCCAGGGCTCAGTTGCTGCTCAACTTTCCTCCAGCGGCAGACAAGATGGACGAGTGGAGAGCCACCATCCAAAGCCTCATTGGGTTTGCTGAAGCTAACAAGTCACGGCGTGCGGAACCTTCGCGGTGCCCGCTGATGACACCGGCAACCCACGTTGGTGGCCACGTAGAGAGGACTACACCTACGTTGCAGTCCCCTCTGCGACAACCCACCCAGGGGCAGCCATGGCGGGCTCAGCAAACCCAGGGTGTCGATGAGCCTGACGAGGTATCCATGGCCTCATCGGAACCGTGAGCTCAGCAAGATCAACGCCAAGTGTTGAGGGACATGAAGAAGGAAGACGCCCGCGTCACCATCGAGCGACGCCGCGAGGCACGCCCTCAATTAGATAGGCGTAATGCCCTAGATGTTGAGGAACCCGTGCCCAGTGCTGGCGGGTACCTGCCTTATGATGTAGGGTGCCCCGACTTCACTCGCGAGCTGCGGAAAGTCCGTTGGCCATCGTCTCGCACCTTCAAGCCTGACCTGCCAGAGAAATATGACGGAAAATTGAACCCGACAGAGTTTTTGGGCATCTATACAATCACCGTCCAAGATGCCGGGGGAAGGGATGAAAAGGTGCTCACCAATTACTTGCCATTGGCACTCAAACCCAATGTGGGGTCTTGGCTGATACACCTGCCTGAGGATCCCATCTCCTCCTGGGCAGACATGTGCAACGAGTTCGTTGGCGCCTTCACAGGCGGCCATCAAGAGCCCGGGCAGCCTAGCGACCTGTAGGCCATCTTGCAAAAGGAGGGGGAGAGCTTAGGGAAGTATTTGCAAAGATTCAGTCGAGTACACCATAACATCCCGAAGATACATCCGGCAGCAGTGATTGCCACATTCCACACGAATGTGCGCAATCGGAGGATGCGTGCCAAGATGAATGTTTGGTTAACGAAGACCATCAACGAACTCTACATGTTGGCGGACAAGTGTGCTCGTGCTGAGGAGGGGAGGAGATTGGTGCTGAAGTCGATTCAGAGGATGATACGACACCATCACGCCAAGGAAGAAGAACAGAAAGCGCAACAAGAAGTGTAAAGTAAAAGGAGTGATGGCTGTTGAGAGTTCCAGCGATCCCAGCACTGGCAAGATAGCAAAGACCGAGGCACCCGGCAAGGAAGCTACCGCGTGCACTGATTGCCGGGCGGCTGCGGCAGTTGAGAAAACTGGCAAATCCGATGGGCCATACTGTAAGATCCACAAAACCAAGGGCCACGATCTCCAAGAATGCAAACAAGTAGAACAACTTGTTGAAAGACAGAAAGCTGATTACGAGAGGCGTGATAAGGAGAGAGGCCAAGATGGCGCTGGCAGGAAAGACCATGGAGGTCGTGGTGGCTGTCGCGGCAAGACCATTCAGCAGAAGGAAAAACCTGCCAGGGGCCGTGAGAAAAAGGAAGGTGAAGATGACAGTGAAGAGGAGGACGATTACGAGTCCAGTGAACAGGAATTTCAGAAGGCTACCGAGGCAATGTGCATTGACGGGGGCGCATCTTTGCACTCCTCTCACCGCCAACTTAAGAAGTGGGCACGTGAGATCAATGCGGTAGAGCCGGCAGCAAATTCTCGGGAACCACTCAAATGGTCCCGCATGCCCATCATCTTTGGTATTGAGGACCATCCTGATCACACCACTACGGTCGGATACTTGCCGTCGTTGGTTTCACCAACAATCGGCAACCTCAAGGTCACAAAGATGCTAGTTGACGGCGGGGCAGGTTTGAATTTGATTTCCCCTGACGTGATTAAGAAACTCCAAATTCCTGATGAGGACCTCAAAAGGACTGGCACATTCCAAGGGATCAACCAAGGAAGAAGCCAACCTAAGGGAAAGATTACATTGCCCGCGACGTTTAGCGGGGAACTAAACTACATGACTGAGAAAGTTGTGTTTGATCTTGTCAAGCTTCCCCTGCCATTCAACAGGATCCTTGGCCGCCCGGCTTTGGCCAAGTTTATGGCGGTGCCCCACTATGCATATAACACGTTGAAGATGCCGGGGTCAATAGGATTCATTTCCATCCCGTCAGATAAGAATGATGTGGTTATATGCGTCGACAAGATGTACAGAGATGTGGTAGCAGCGGAGGCCATCGAGGCCTCGGCTCCCGCCAAGGAAGGAAAGGAGAGTAAGAGAGCTAGCAAGGACACCGACAAGGACCCCGAGAAGCGCGCCTCTTCGGAGTGCGCCGTGCCCGCCGGCGACTTGCCGGATAGTTCAGCTAGCAAGAAACCCAAGTCTGCTCCCTCTGCGACGAAGAAGGTTCTGGCAAGGCAGGATGGCACTGATGGTACCTTCACCATTAGTGCCACCCTTGATGACAAATAGGAAAGCGCGCTCGTTGCCTTCCTATGGACAAACGTCGATGTGTTTGCATGGCAACCGTCTGACATCCCCGGTGTTCCCAGGGAGGTAATCAAGCACAACCTTGCTCTCTGCCCTCATGCCCGTCCCATCAAGCAGAAGGTCAAAAAGCAAGCTTTGGAGCGGTAGCAGTTCATTTCCGAAGAGATCAAGAAACTTGAAGCAGCAGGTTTGATCAGGGGAGTGTTGCACCCAACTTGCTTAGCAAATCCAGTGGTGGTGCGCAAGGCAAATGGGGAGTGGAGGCTTTGTATTGACTTCACTAACTTGAAAAAAGCATGTCCAAAGGATCCTTTCCCCTTGCCGCACATCGATCAGATCGTTGATTCCACCTCCGGATGTGATTTGCTATCCTTCCTGGATGCATACTCCGGCTACCACCAAATCTTCATTGCCAAAGAAGACGAAGAGAAAACCGCGTTTATCACCCCATGTGGAACGTACTGCTCTGTACGTATGCCTTTTGGGCTAAAAAGCGTTGGTTCCACGTTCGCAAGGGATGTGCAGATTGGCTTCGAACCTTAGCTTCACCGAAACATCAAAGCTTACATGGATGATATAGTGGTCAAGACCAGAGACAATCCACACTTATCAAGGATTTGGAAGAAACCTTTGCAAACCTACGAAAGATTAACTTGAAGCTCAACCCAGAGAAATGCATGTTTGGTGTTTCGTCCAGCAAGCTGCTTGGATTTTTTGTGTCTCAGCGAGAGATAGAAGCCAACCCCGACAAGATCAAAGCAATAGATCAGATCCAAGCCCCGAAAATTGTCAAGGACGTGAGGCGTCTAGCTGGCTGCATTGCTGCACTGAGCAGATTTATTTTGAAATCCGCTGACCACGCCTTGCCGTTCTTCAGAATCTTGAAGAAGGCAGGCCCAATGAGGTGGACCCCGGAAGCATAGACTGCACTGCAAGATTTAAAAACCTACCTTTCTTCTGCACTAACCTTGGTCGCGCCTAGACCACAAGAGCCGCTATTGCTGTATCTGGCGGCAATGAATCAAGTGGTTAGTGTTGCGTTGGTGGCACAGAGGGAAGTGGGTAATGAAGAAGCCGGAGCAGCAGAGCCGCCCAGTGATGAACCAAGACTATCCCCGGCAAGGCCTGGCATTGACAAGGAAGGGGGAACACAAGTAGATGCTGATGATCAGACGACGTTGGCAAGGAAGAAAATGGTGCAGCGGCCAGTTTAGTTTGTCAGCTCCTTCCTGCAGGGGGCGAGGTCAAGGTACTCTGGGGTGCATAAGTTGATTTTTGGCCTCCTCATGGCCTCAAGGAAACTGTGCCATTACTTCCAAGCTCACGAGATCACAGTAGTCACTCGACTCCCATTACAACGCATTCTAAGGAACCCCGAGGCTACCAGCAGGATAGTGAAATGGGCACTGGAACTGTCAAGTTTTGCTTTGAAGTTTGAAAGCACGACAACTATCCAAAGCAGAGCACTGGTAGAATTCATCGCGGAATGGACGCCAACGCCTGACGAAGAGGTACTGGAAAAAACTCTCCCCGGCAAAGAGACCCTTAAGGAGTGGATCATGTACTTTGACAGTGCTTTCTCACTGCAAGGCGCTGGGGCTGGAGTGCTGCTTGTCGCACCCACCGGAGAGCACCTAAACTATGTCATCCAGATGCACTTCCCGAGGGAGGATGCTACAAACAACACGGCAGAGTACGAGGGGCTCCTTGCCGGGATCAGGATTGCAATAGAGTTGGGAATAAAGAAGTTGATCATTCGTGGTGGTTCTTAGCTTGTTTTGAAACAAGTGAATAAGGATTACCAGAGCCCACTGATGGAGGCATATGTGGAAGAAGTGAGAAAGTTGGAAGAGCACTTTGACGGGCTGCAAACAGACCATGTACCCCGTGCGGAGAACAGCATTGTTGACCACTTGTCAAAGTGCACTGCTCAGAAGCTCCCTATGGAACTAGGAACTTTTCTGCTCCACCTGACTCAACCATCAGTCTTTCCATCATCATTGGACAGAAAGAGAAGAAAACTGAACACCGACAGACATTTCCCGGCAGAACTCCCTTGAGCCGCTGGTGAGAAGGCTGCCGGAAGGAACGCTGTGTTGATTGGTGAGCCGTATCCTCCAGCAGAATCCCAAGTTTTTGTTGTTGAGGCCTGCGCTCCCATGACATAGGAAATGCCTTTAGTCCTTGTCGTCGAGCTGCATGCTCTGACATGGGCACAGCATATAGTCCAATTCCTAGAAATAGGAGAACTTCCTAATAACCCTGAGGATTTTGAAAAGGAGGCCCAGCAGTCGAGTATGTATTAGTTTGTGGATGACACTTTGTACAAAAAGAGGCTGAATGGCATGAAGTTGAAATGCATTAGCCGGGAAGATGGACTAGCGCTGTTGGCAGAGATACACGGGGGGGGGGAGGGTGTGGCTCGCATCTAGGATCAAGAGCACTTGTCGGAATATTTCCGGGAAGGATTCTACTGGCCTACCGCCCTCCGGGATGCAACTGAGATCGTCACTAAGTGTGAAGCATGCCAGTTCCACTCCAAGAACATTCATCAACCTGCTCAGGCCCTTCAAACAATCCCTTTATCCTGGCCTTTCACGGTCTCTGGGCTTGACATCTTGGGCCCCTTTCCCTGTGCTGCCGGGGGCTTTGAATCCTTGTACGTGGCAATCGACAAGTTTACAAAGTGGCCCAAAGTTGAGCCCGTGAGAAAGGTGACTGTGCAATCATCTGTCAAGTTCTTTAAAGGATTGGTGTGACGTTTTGGAGTACCTAACAGGGTGATCACCAACAATGGCACCAATTCACGTGCCATGTCTTCATGCAGTACATCAAGAGCCTTGGAAGCAAGGTCTCTTTCGCCTCCGTCGCCCATCCAAGGAGCAACGGACATGCTGAAAGGATGAACGCTAAAGTGTTGCGTGGGCTCAAGACAAGGACCTTTGACAAGTTGCGGAAATGCGGCAGGCTGGCTTGATGAGCTGCTGGTGGTTCTTTGGTCAATCAGAATGACACCAAATCAAGCTACTGGCCAGACCCTCTTCTCCCTGATATATGGTGCAGAAGCGGTACTCCCCACGAAACTCACATACGGGTCACCTCGAGTACTTGCCTATGATGAAGTAGCGCAAGAGCAGCTGCGGCATGACGATGCCACGCTCCTCAAGGAGGATCATCTTCGGGCAGCTATGTGTGCTGCACGCTACTAGCAAGCCCTGCGCCACTATCATAGTCGCAGGGTTCACGCCCGGAGCCTTGAGGAAGGCGACCTTGTCCTTAGGCGTGTTCAGTCCGCCAAGGGTGCAAACAAGTTGATGCCAAAGTGGGAAGGCCCTTACCAGGTAGTACATGTCCCTAGACATGGCGCACTCCGTCTGGAGACCGAGGATGGCATCCCAATGCAAAACTCATGGAATACAGAGCATCTCCGCAAGTTCTACCCGTAAGGCGCGGTTGCCGGGCCTTGCCCCGGTAGCCTGTTTTGTACAAGCATAGTCTCTGAGACTTGTAACCCTTTGTGCAAAGCCAGGTGCAGGCCCTGTGCATAGCTGAAATGAAAATAAAGTGTTTTCACAAAAACCTGCATGGATGATTACTTGTTTGCTTAAGCATGATCTTATTGTGATTACGCTAGTTTTTAGATAAGATAACTGACATGCCATAAAGGGCATTGTGCTATCCTCCTTCTCTCTCTCTCTCTCTCTCTCTCTCTCTCTCTCTCTCTCTCTCTCTCTCTCTCTCTCTCTCTTGGTAAATGCAGAAGGGTTCCTCATGAGTAATTTCCCCGGGATGAGGATAGAAGCAAACCAGCCCATGCATTTAGTCCCCGACGACTATTTCTTATCAAGAATGATAAGAAGCACAACAAAGAAAGATAAGTTTACTTTCTATACAACATCCCATCACTCCATGTAATACTTGTGTATGAGAAACTTGCACGCGAGGAAACCTTGCCGCATCTACCATTTGCGCTCATGTCCTTGATTCGAGTTCACTCGACAAGGTTGGTTGTAGCTGCGTTTGGAAAGATTGGCAAGTGACCAGCCTTTATTCGTGCTCCTAACCCGTTTTTTGATCTCACTAAACGAGATTTGATAGCAGCTATGTTGAGGACCGGCAAGAGGCTTCGCCGGAAACTTTGCTCACAAAAGCGTATTGAGGGCTCACCCCTCAGTATGTCTAAGTATATGTACAAGTATCCGGCAAGCTCTTTTTTCAAAATTACGTGGACAAACAAGTACAAATCATACGAGTATCAACATGGGTGAAGGATTACATAAATTTAATTCAAACTTGGCAAGCGCCTACATTTTTTTGACTTAAAAAGATAAGTGCTCCGTAATGCCTTTCTTGTCCCTCTCCTCCTAGGGATTATAATGAGAAGAAAGGAGGGCAAAAGGAGCACCTGGGAAGAAGCCCAGCCTGACCCCGTCAGGACCAGTGGGGCACAGCCTGACAAGATCGGGAGGGCACCTCCCCGGCAAGGAAGAAGAGGCCGGAGACAGAGAGAGCGGCTAGGTGATGCCCTAGTCACCCCTGCCAAGACCAGAGGGACACGGCTCAGCAGGGACACCGGCAGGGAAGACGAAGGCGGAGTCCACGAGCCTGCCGAGGTCCAGCGGGAGGAAGCGGTGACGTCTAGGCCAATCACCCCCGGCAAATCGCTCTGTCGGGGTCCAGCTGTAGATGATGGTGCTGCCGGCGCCTAGCTGATGGTGATGGTGTGGCCGGTGTTTAGCCGGAGTCCGGGTCGTCGTCTTCATGCTTGATGACCGGGGGCTCGCTGTCCTTGTCTTCTCCGTCGGTGTCCTCCTCGTCGCTGTCGCTTGAGGAGGAGCTTTCGTCATCACTCGAGCTTTCCACGCAGCACCCAAGGCGAGCACATGAGCGCCCGAAGACCTTGATAGAGAGCATATCAGACTCCACCAACTTGAAGCGGAGGACATGCCCTTCTGCTAGATAATGGGCGCGGGCGAAGGTTTTCCAACCACATCTAAGGAGCATGACGCGAGGTGCGGGGAACTCGACGTTCGCCCACACGGCACCATTGCATCAGCCACTCATGCGCAACTGTTGCCTGAGTGGCTGTCGACCTCCATCACCCTGGCAAAGGGGCGACGGAGCCGCAGGCGACTGCGGGGAGGATTGCGTAGCTTGACGATGAACTCCAATGCCGTGTCCCCCGCGTGGCCTTCTGTCGGTGTTGGAGCAGTTGGAGGAGGAATGGCGAGTACGCCGCCCCGTCTGCCTCGACCGTGAGCACTGCATCGACCTCAACCATGCCCCGCAGCTCCACCTTTTGTGCTGGATCCTGCCTCTACAGCTGCAGTGGCGGCAGGAGTAGGGTGCCAAGAACAAGCTCTCGTTGCTACTGTCGGAGCACGATCTCGGCCCCTTCCCCTTGTCATGGTGGAAGCAAGACCAAAGAAGAAGAAGGAAGGGATGGTGGATGAGCATCGCCACCCTCTCACGCTTCCTTTTATAGAGAAGTAACGGGGGAGGCTGGCTCTCCACTACTCTGGGGCAATCGCCCCGCTCCTCCAATCCATCCCTCTGCATCCCTGATGGCGTCTTGTTTCATCGGTCGCCCCACTACGCCAATCTGAGGCGCTGCGTATTCAACTAGGGCACACGTTCTTGTGCCCTGCGCGTCCACCACCAACCCCGCGCAATGCATGCAGCGCGAGTGGTAGAAACGACAGGCATAGTGGGTGAGCTAAAGGTAAAAATGGTGGTTACCCCGGTTCACGCGCGGGCGCCCTAATGGGCACCCTGGTTTAAACCGTGAATGACGCACCTCGCATGAGTGTTGAAGATACCATGGAGGGCCTGGGGGCTAGCCCAGATACAATTTAATGAAGAAGCAAAGAAGATCTCAAAAAACGGAATGCCAACTCTTGGTAAGGCCAACGCGAGCGCCTGTGCATTCGATGGGTCTACCCCAACATTGCCGGGCGGCACATGTGGGCCAGACCCGCGGGCTCCTGTCGGTGCAGCAAACATTTGTGTTTCCCGCCCGGACTTATGCACAGGCGTGCGGCGGATCATACATCAAATATCAAGGCTTGGCACAAGATAAGCCAAAGAAACCGCTCTTTATGAGATCAAGGAACGCATTAAGAAGACCAAGCTACCAGAGAATCCCCCAGGAAGGTCTCCCTTGCCGAGAAGGCGAGCCCAACGGGGTCGAGATTACACCTGGGACCAAGTCCAGGCTGCCCCGACAGGGTTCCCGGGGCCACCAAGATCATAGCTCGGCAGGCTCCATGCTGGCAAGCCTTCGCCAGAACGCCACCGCTCCACCTCATCATACGCCAGTCACTAATCAGCACGGTTTCGAGCTCTCAAGTGGCTAGGTGGATCATGTCGGGTACATGGCAACCTGCTGGAGAAGATATGACACCCGTCTTGATTGCGTGTCACGCTGAGAAGAGGTTGTTGGGGAAGCGGCGCGGCAGTCCTATCGGGCTTCAACCTCTGCATGACACCTAGCAGTGCATTTAATGCACTTTGTCCTAACTGCCAGAGTTAGGTATGATAACACTGTTAGCTATCTAATCATGTTGTAATGACTATTTTGCCACTATGTTCGGCCCTTAAGCTATAAAAGGAGGGCCGAGGCAACCGAGCAAAGGGTTCGAACTTTTGATCCCTCAACACGTGTACGCGCGTAGCTGCTCTCTCCTAGGCACCCTTGCCGGGGTTGAGCGCTTTGTGTCTCCGTGTTCCTCCAAATCAATCCACCAAAGCAGGAGTAGGGTTTTACGCTGGTAAGCGGCCCGAACCTGGGTAAACAAGAGTTGTCATCGCTGCGCTATCCTGCTGCCTCTGCTCTTTGTGCAATGTGATCATCCCCTGCCGAACCACAAATGGGCAACCCTGCCCCATAGGTGATCGGGCTCCCCCATGACACCTTGCAGATGTCGATGCCAGGATTTAGGTACACAAGTTTGACGAGTGCCTTGAAGAGGATGTCTCGGCAAAGCCTACAGGACTCGGTGGGAAGATGTGCGGCTCAAGCCTCCTGTTGCTTTTCCAATGCCTTGACTAGACTTTTGAAGAATACACTAAGCCTGGTGCTGGCGGTGTCCTGTTCATTGGTGGAGAAGCGAAATTTCGGCAAGCCCATGGCGGATAACTGTGCGGTGTGGTTTTTTGCGGCCACCACAAGACGGTAGTCCAAAGTTTGTAGCTGCCCTTGAGCTCATTGAAGGAGTCGGTGGTGCTCTTAAGCAAGGCCTTCTCATTTTGGAGATCCTTCGACAAGACCTTCTCATGCTCCTTGGCACCTTCAAGAGATTTTTCTAAGTTGGCCAGCCTCAGCTTATGGTAATCAATGACACCATTGGCCTTAGTGAACTCTTAGTTCTTAACAGATATTGAGGTTTGCAGCTTCGCCAAGGCGTGAGCTATCTTTTCTCTATCCGCTTTGAGCGTCAGGATCTCCTTGTTAACGGCGGCAAGGTCTTCCTCCAGTTTCTTCACCTTGCCCTCCAGTTCATTCTTAGCAACCTCTGTGGCTATGGCAGCATTGCCGGCTTCCTGGATCTTGCCAGCATGGTCTGCTGCTTGAGCTTTGATTGTCTCTTTGTGCTTCCACTCGAGCTCCTGGGACTGCTGGGCAAGGAGTGCTTGGACCTCTTCATCCTTGCCGCGGAGTTTGGCATCAAGCGCCTCCTCATGAGCGGCAAGCTCTTCTTCATGAGCATCGAGACCGATCTTGCACTCTTTTAGCTTGGCATCCTCTACCACTATCCTTTGTGTGGATTCCTCGTGTGCCTTGTCGGCCCGAACCTTCTCCAAGATAAACTTGTCCCACTCGATGGCGAGCTGCCTTTGGCAGCCCTTCAGGTCTTGGAGGCTTTCAGCGTACCAGATTTGCGTCTCCTCCACACACTTCTGGAACTCTTCTTATGCCTTGCCGATAATAGCTGCCCTAGAGTCCAAGTTCTCTGTTCGGCTGCGGTAGTGTGCTTGAAGCTTCTAGAGGTTCTTGCTCATGGCCTTGAGTAGTTGCTGCTCCTTGGAACCACTACTACCTGCGCACGATTCGTTGAAAACCTCGAGCCCGGAGGTAGTGATGACCTCATCATCAAAAGCTTCTCCTTCGATGGGCGCATCGATGCTTGATGTCCCGGGAATGCTGACGAACAAGTTGTTGCCAACCTTTAGGTACTTGCTTGACGGAGGCACTTCAGATGTCGAAGGGTGGTTGTCAACAATTGCCTTGCCGGTAGTGACCGCCCTCATGGTCGAGTCAGCGCTTGGCGCTCCTGGGGCAGAAATGCCGCTAGTGGCCTCGACACTCTTGTTGCTGCCCTCCTCAGTGGTGTCCTTGGCGGGCCCCTCGTCAACAGCTTTGATAGCCTCGTTAGCGGCGATTTTGCTAGCCTCGCTAGCAGTGTCCTTCATGATCCCCTCAATGGTGGTGTCTATGTCCATGTCATCTATTGAGGGACGATTTGAGAAGAAGGAGAAGGGAGGGAATCAAACTCAGGTCAAGTTCAAGAAAACAAAAATGATTAAGGAATGGGACTGCTTGACATAAATGACTTGCCAGAATGAGTTTGTTGAGGAGCGACAAACTTCCCCTCCGACAACTTCGGTTGTCGTCACCTGGTTGCCGGCAGACCCACATGCCGGCACATCATCAGTGCGGACAGGCTCATCCGTGGAGGTCCTTGCCGGAGAGTTAGGTTCCACTGTAGTGGTCGATGCAGCGTCATGACAGGATCCGCCTCCAGGCATTCTCCTTCTCCGTGGCGCTCATCCCCTGCTCCCTTGGTGATGCCAGCAATGACAACCTCAATGCCAATGCTCGCCAAAGGAAAGGAGATAGTGGCCTCATGCTGGGGGCTGCGCGTGGGGCTGATGATCACCACATCAGTGTCGGGCGGCAAGCTTGTTGTCGACTCATCACCCACCGTGGTCCTCACCTTCTTCGCCATCCTTTGCACCAAGGTTAGCTCGTCACTGTCAAATTAGGGCAAGACGGAGCAAATCAGGTCAACAAGAATAGTGTATCAAGAATCTATAGAAGTAGTTGGCACATACTCTTCGTCCTCCTCCTCGTCGCTAAGGACAGAGAGGTCGTCTTCGCCCTCGGGCTCAGTGCTAGAGGCAGGAGGCGAAGTGGGAGTCCTGGCCTGTTTGGTTGCCGTGGGTGCGGCAGGTTGAGAGGACCCGACTACTCCAATAGTCGATGTGTTTGGCTGCCTCGAAGGGGCGCGCCGCATTTGCCATTGTTGAGGAGCCTGGCGTCCAGATCCTTGCCGCCCGATGGCCTTGGCGGCTGCTCCCTTGTCGACCACTTCATCGCCCGAAGACGGAGGATGAACTAAGTCTCCGGAGGTGGCTTTCCAGAGGGTGCGAGTTTATCTTGCTGGAACAGGAGGAACATGGGCTCCTTGTGCGCCTGCTTCACAGCGGTTTCGTCGCCCTGCTCCCCGGCAAGCTCTTCCCATCCTCCGACAGCCCTTTCCGCCGGCTCGTCTACCAGTTCATCCTCAACTGCTTCGCCAACATTGGCTGCCGCAGATCTAGACCAGCCGCACCTCCGGCCATCCTTGCCTCCGCTACCCTGCTGGCAATGTATGCCAGCTATTCTTCGGTGGTACTGCACATGAGGTTCGTCGACTCCGTGATGGCTTTCTCCACCAGGGTGTCAAACCATCTTATCACCGCGTCTTCGGGTGGTTCTTCCAAAGATCCGGCGACACCTTGGGCATTGCAATCAGGCATCATTGCAACGATGGCATCTTGGCAGAATTGTTGCACAAAGGCACTACATTTGCTGACAAGTTGAACTTTCCGGTGTCGAGGAAGAGCTGGTCGCAGAGGTGTAACACCCTGATTTTTGGCCCTTTCTTTTTCTTTTGATTTTCTTTGGTTTTTGCTTTGATTTTTCTTTTGGAGCAGTTCTATGGACTTGAAACCTGGGAGATCTTCATCCCATCTTCTACCAAGTGGTCATCATTCTCAATTCTTCCCCGAGATCTTGTCATTTCCATTCTAGCCCAATCCCAAATTCTTTTTCTTGGGAACATTCCTTTTTCTATTAAAGGAATAATCCTATTTGGCCTAGGTTGTGAAGCAACCTATATTTTTGTCATTCCCAAAATTCGCACAAAATTCTCATAAATTATTTGGATCAAATATTCTCCAAATATGTCCAAACCTTCCTTGTCCAGTTCAAAAATAATTCAGCAATATTCATTCTTCAATTCTGTCCAGAGTGGCATTTTGTGAAGGAAGTGCCACCTATATTTTCTTGATTGCTCCCAAACTTTTTGAGCATTCTTTTATATCCAAATCATTTCCACATGCCAAAATTCAACTCTATTTTCCTAGTAAATTTTCCTCAGCAAATTTTCAAGTTTCTGTTTAGATGGAAGCTTGGTGAAGGAAGTACTAGCTAGGATTATCCAAATGAGTTGAAATTTTGCAAGATCCTTCATATGGACAAATCATTACACTTAACCTAATTTCAGCTTCATCCAACCATCTATGTGAGCACACCATCAAATCTTTGTTTGTGGTAATATTTTCAGGTTGTGAAGCAGCTATATTTTATATTGCTCCATAATTTCTAAAAATTTACCAGAGCATGCTCCTACCTATCTAACTTCAGTCCACCAAATTTCGACTCATTTCATCAAGCCAATCTCTCTCCATATTTTCTCAAGTTTCTGGATAGAGAAGATCACTTTGAAGGAAGTACCATTTTGGCATGTCCAAATGGCATGAAATTTTTACAGTATCTTCTTATGTCCATATCATCATGATCTACCAAATTTCATCCCATTCCAATATTACATGTAGTGACACATCCAATTCCCTTTTCTGGACTATATTTGCAGTTGCAAAGCAACTATGTTAAGTTGTGGTTCAAATCCTCTCAAACTTCATAGGACTATAGTCCTTCTTACCCTAAACATCATTGACATCTTGATTACCTTCTTACCCCTCTCATTTTACCACAGAGGTGTGCCCAAGTTTGCTACAACAAACTTTCTTTGATGCATCCCATCCATCCAGCGCCCTCTCTGTTGATCCATCACCTCAGGAGGGACCCAGGGTGCAAGGACAACGCACTAGACAACATTTGCCAGGCCCTCGAGCCTCTCTTCACCATGCCACATGGTGACCGCATTGTTGGCACACCTATACACACGCTCTGCGAGTCGGGTTGCGTCGGGCTGCGCCGACCCGGCGGCTCCCGCGCGTCTGCCGGTGCCGTCCACCCTCCTGCTTCTTCCACCTCACCCCTCTGGACCCCTCGCCCTGCTAGCTGCTCGCCGGACCGCGCCAAACCGACGGCCATGGGTGCACAGTGCGCCCCGATGTGGCCAACCGCCCTGCCATCCCATGTCTGCCTCCCCGCGTCGCTGACCCTCATCTACACCTTCCTCCTCACCGTCCAAGCCTACCTGAGCGCCCACGTGTGGCGCCCCCTGCTCAATCGTACACTAATCATACACGCAAACATGTACGATCAAGCACAGGGACTCACGGGAAGATATCACAACACAACTCTAACACAATTTAAATGGAGGTCCACAATATTACAGACCAAGGATCCGAAGATCCGAATACAGAAGTCAGTCATACAAATATAATCTGAGTACAGACATAGTTAGACAAGTTTTGCCTTAAGAAGGCTAGCACAAACAGCGACACTAGATCGAAAGGCGTTGGCCTCCTGCCTGGGAGCCTCCGATCCTACTCCTGGTCATCTGGCTCGATCCAGTAGTAAGTACCCTCTGGACCCTCCTGGTAGTAAGCTCCGGTGGTGGCATCTGGCTCCTGGACTCCATCGTCTGATGTATCATCAATGTGGGGTATATGGGGAAAAGAGAAAGTAAAGCAACCGTGAGTACTCATCAGAAGTACTCAGCAAGCAAGGATCTATACTACATATGCAACATTATCAATGGAGAAAGGCTGTATATGTGGACTGGGCTGCAGAAATGCCAGAATAGAGAGAAGGCCTAGTCCTATCGAATACTAGCATCTTCAAACATCTTCACAAGGCCATCATCTTGCAGTAGTAGAAGAGAGTAGAATAGCATTTTATTTAGTAAACATGTTGAAGTACAGCTTAAAGATCCTTCCTCGACTCCCAAGCGAGAAAGCGATCCCGAAGCTTCATCAAGTAACAAGTATCCAGTTTAAGTAGTAGATCGGGATACACAAACTGAGCGTCCTTTACCGTAGGACCGGCTATCGATAGAAGATTCATCCCTGCAGGGGTGCACTACTGTTACCCAACACGCTTGATCAACTCTGGCCAGACACACTTGCTGGGTAATGCCCGTCCTCGGAAGATCAACACAAAGCAGCGCTCTACCTAGGCTCGGCAGAGAGGTCAGCACGCCGGACTAACCTATGCACCCAGAGGTCTCGGGCCATCGCCCTGGGCACCCTGCGCATTACGAGACTGGCCGGGGTGCAGGCGCGACACTGAACTCGTCAGTGAAGTATCCAGCCCAATCCCGACAATCAGCCCGCACGGTGAATCGTGACGTCAGACGAGCTTTCGGAGAAACGTACTTCGCAGAGGGTCCCATAACCATTATCCCACGTGGTGGTAGTGCGTATAGGGCACGTCGACCCACTCAGATCACACACCCAAATCCAATAGGCTCAATTAGTATCACGCGGAGACAATCAGAGTCTCTGATGCTCCGCCACAATGTCACTCTCGAGTGCCCTTCCGGCACACCCGAAATCATAGATCCCCAGCGGGTACCCACCAGGGTGGACCCGCCTGTAACAGAGGTCAAGTAATCGTGTGGTCATAACATCAAGGGGGAAACCCGAGGAATCACCCTCGGCGGATTCCACTCGACAAAATCATCAGGGTGAACGTATGAGGTATCACCCTCGAGGTTCACACTGAGGGTTGCATGACAGAGTCGTATCGGAAGTGGAGAAGGAGGAATCACCCTCGATGACCACGACCGAACAGCTACACTGCAGAGTATTCATCCGGAGTGCGTTACGAGGTATCACCCTCGGCACTCGATAGTAACTATGCAGAGTCGTACAACTAAGGGGGAGTGAAGTGAGGTGTCGGTCTCTGGTCGACGATCACGTTGATCGAGTCATCGATGATCAAGCAGGGGCATCAGGGAAAAGGTGGTGGGGTCACTGATGGTTCATTACCAACCTATACTAAACAGTTTATCATAGGCAGGTAAGGTAGCAATGAACAGGTTACAACAGCAGGCTATGCATCAGAATAGGAGCATACATTAATAGTAGCAAAATCTAATGCAAGCAGGAGAATAGAGTGGGCGATATCTGGAATGCTCAAGGGGGGGGGGGGGCTTGCCTGGTTGCTCTGGCAAGAGAGAGGGGTCGTCAACGGGCTGCTCGCCGGTAGGGTAGTCGTATCCTGGTGCAGCGTCGTCGGTCTCAGCGTCTATCGAGAGAGAGAAGGAGGGGGAGAGAAACAATAAATTCACGGCAATAACGCAAACAACATGTATGACATGCCTAAATGATATGCCGAGGTGTTCTACTGCCTAACTAAATGATTTAGTTAATTTAGGAATTTATTTGGATTTATTTAATTAAAGTTGGGCACTATTCATTTACTGAAAACGGTCTAAAAGTTCAATGTTCTTATAGCTGCGGGCGTCTGACGGGAATACGGAGGACGTATTCGGGTTCGTATCAAAATTCTGAGCAAGTTTCATATATAAATTATTTTCATCGGAGTTACGATTTATTTAATATGATTTTCTAAAGTTTAAAACATTTTCTGAATTTATTTATTAATTTAAATTCGAATTATCCAGAATAGTGAATGATGACATCAGCATGAGGTCAGGGTGACGTCAGCAGGTCAACTCTGGCTGACCAGAGTCAAACCTGACAGGTGGGACCCACATGTCATACACTGTGGCTTAATCAGAGAGGTTAATTTAATTATTTGAGTTAATTAACAGGTGGGGCCCAGCAGTCAGTGACTGATTAGTATTTAATTAACTAATTAACAGATTTTCTATTTATTTAAATTCATTTAAGCGACCGGGCCCCACATGTCAGTGAGACCGGGCGGCCACGTCAGCGTTGACCCTGGTCAACGGGGTCAAAGGGGCCCGCGGGGCCCCACAGTCAGTGGCACAGGGCGGGACCCACCGGTGCCACGTCGGCGGTGGCCGGCGACACGCCGGAGTAGCTTCGGCGAACCAAAACGCGGCGGCGCGAGTCAGGCTTGGCTCGGGTTTCGCCTACGGTGGGTCTCAGGGGCTGGGGCAGGTCGCGTTCGACGCGGCTCGTCGTCGCGCGTCGAATGGCGGCGGTGCGGGGTGCTGGGGAGGCCGGAGCTGAGCGCCAGGAGCTCGTCGGTGGCGAGGTTCTCGGGCGAACTACGGGATCGACAAAACGGCGCTCGTTCAAGCTTTGTGAGGAGCTAGGCGGGGTCCATGCGACGCGGCGAAGCAAATGGGCAGCAGCACATGACCAAATGGTCGCCGGACGGTCGCCGGCGACGAGGTCCGCGGTGGTGGGCGCGGCCTAACCTGGAGCGGTGGCTACGGTACGCTAGCAAGCTAATGGAGAGGGGGAGGAGGAGCAGGAGCTCACAGTGGGGCGTAGCCGTTCAGAGCGGGCGCGGGGAAGGCGTGGTGCAGCTAGAATCGACGGCGAACGGTGGCGGGGATCCGAGGAAGAAGACGACGCAGGCCGGCGATGCAGAGGCGTTCGGCTTCGGTTCGTCGGCGCAGGAGGCGTAGAGGAGCACGGCGGAGCTCGTGGGCACGTCGCAGTGGCGAGGCAGAGGCGGTGGCTACGCGGGCGATGGAGCAATGGCGATGGCCGCGCCGGCCATGGCGGTAAGCGAGCGAGGGAGGGGAAGGAGTGGGGCGAGGGAGGCACCAGAGGGCTGCGGGGCTCGCCCTTATCCTCGCGGCGGGCGCGGCACGTTGTCGAGCAGGAGGAGAGGGGGGGGCCAGGTGGGTGCGTGCGGCGCGCGCGGGGTGTTCGACAGCGAGGCGAGGAGCAGTGCGGGAGGTGGGGGACGGTGCGGGACGGGTTGGGCCGGCGCTGTAGCAAGCAGGCCAAGTGCACAGTAGCGCGTTTAGGCCTTTTCCCTTTTTTTCTTTTCTGTTTCTTTCTCTTTTCTGTTCTGTTAATTGTTTAGGCCCCAAATGGATTTTGTAAAAAGTGTGAGCTAGTCCTTAAATACCAGTGCACTATACCCTAACACCAAAAACTAGTTTGGGCAAAACATCATTTCATATTCGATCTAGATTAATTAAAAGGCTTGTAGATATTATTTTCAGCCACTGTTAAAAGAGGTTTGGGTCACCTAATTAATTTATTAACTGTTGGTTACAATTTTAGAATGGTCTCTGCAATATTTGTTATTTACTGAACATTTGAGTTTTTATGTTGGTCAACTTTTATATTTCACTTTCGTTTAAATTTGAATTTGAGTTAGAAGTTGAAATGCAATATGATGCTAATGATGATTATGCACTGTTAATCTTGCTAACAAGTCATTATCAAAAGTGATTACTGTAGCTAATGACAGGGGGTGTTACACCACGCATCCGCGGTTCGCCTGCAGCTCCGGCCACGCGTCCGCGTTGGCATCCGGCTCGGCATCTTCTCCCCCGCCTATTTAAGGTCACCCCGATCTCGCCTCTCCTCGCCACTCGACCTTCACCTCTCCCAATCGACCTCTAGCGTAGTGCTTTGGAGCTCGAGCTCCCTCCTCCATCGGCTCCGGCCATCTCCCTGCTGCTCGGCCACCTCCCCCTCGAGCTCGCTCCGGTGCACCTCCGGACAAGCTAGGGCTACCTCTGCGCTCTCCACTCCCTCTTGATGCCGACACCCTCCTCCTTGCTTTGATTAGTGCCCGGACGACCAACTCCGGCAACCTCCAAGGGCCGCCTGAGACGATGCGGCTAACATCGTCCGGGCACCATTGGAGGAGCTGCGAGTACGGGCGTGCTCGCCGTCGTCAGCCCGATCCATCCCCGGCGTCTCCCAGCTCCGCGGTGGTCCCCTCGCTGATGTCTGTCACCGGTGAGCCGCCGTCCCTTGTTCTCTCTCTCTCTCTCTCTTGCTGTAAAACTGACTGAGGGGCCCACCTGTCAGCCCCTTAGGCGCCTTCCAAAGTGTTTATAAGTGAAAACGGTTCCTGGATTTACGCCTTCGACGTCACCCCCTGGTTTTTTTTCGAGAAAATCATTTTAATCCATTTTAAATCCAAATTTGATCAAACTTTGATCATGAATATCTCCTAAACTACAAGTCCAAATGAACTGATTCTTTTTGCATTATTTTTCTTTTGAGCTCCTTTATTTTCTGGTAGATTTTGATATTTTTATCTGGTGTCTAGATTTTCTGGACAGTAGTATTTGCTTTATGTGCCATTTATAAATGCTTGCAAAATATTTTTCCAGAGTGTTTTGAGTTGTTTGGTGAAGACCAGGAGTATTCCTTCACTCCCTTGGAGCAAGGCAAGCCACACCCTCCATTTGCATGATTGCAATGCTATGCCATGGTTTTATTTAATAATTGGATTAAAATTTGCATTATCTACATATGATTTATTCATGGCATTTCTTGGAGTGATATTTGATCTTGCTATTGCCATGATGATGCTTGGATTTCTAGGATTAATACTTTGCATATTGAGGATGACTTGTTGCCATTGGATTACTGGGAATAATTGCTATATTTCATCAGGATAATAGTGGATATTATGCATTGGAGTATTATTTGGATTTAATGCTATCACTTTGATCTATGGTTAACAATATTGATAGTGCTATTGGATCAGTAGTATCATTTGCTTTGGATTCAACATGATCATATTTAATGTTTTACCTATGGATTTATTATGATGTTATGGCTATATTATTCGGTGGATATTGCATAACTTGGATTTTCAGGTTGATATATGATATTGGAGTATCAGTCCTGTCACAGATATATGTTGGGGACAAATTCTGTCATTTCAATGGTCAGGTGCCACCGAATCGAGCTCACCAGTGCAGCCACACTTGCCTGGATGGGGAGGCCGTAATTCAGTCTATTGCCATGCCTCTCGCCAGTGTCTCCAACTAGGGAAGGTTATTTGCATGCGCTGCCCTGGCCCGGTAGGCGGCAATAACCTTGTGTGCCCAAGATATGTTGTACCCGGGTGTCCCCGTTTGGGATGAGTTTGTGTTGTGTTGCCACGATGGTGGCCGAGCATGAAGGTGGCGGATGTCACGCGATGACATCGGGGCCACCCATGACATAGCCCAAAGGGGAGTTTGTCGGAGTGGCCAGGAGAGTGTCATGCAATAGATTGGTTTTGTCGGAATGTCGTTGGTCCACCCGAATGGGAGCACGAGGCCATGAGTTATGTGGTGTGGGTATAGTGTACTAACCTCTGTAGAGTGTACAAACTATCGATAGCCGCATCCTTGGTCATGGATAGAGTTCGTACTAGGTCACACCATTCGGTCAACACTAACGATGACGGAATAACTTATTAGATGACTTTTATACTTATATGTGAGCAGTAACAGTTTGGCAGGTTGCCGAGGATGATGTTGGGATGATCTTGAGGATGATCATTCAGTTTGTGATGTGATCACACGGTGATCGCGAGGAGGTATTGATCATGAGGTGATCGAGATGATATATTGCTTGGCTGGATAGCCAAGAGTGAGATGGTTCATGGGATCTCAGATGATGGTTCATCAGTAATTCTAGTATTACCATATCATGCTTAATACTTGCTTCCACCTCATAGTAGTTGTTAATAAGTTAACATGTTAATGCTATGTTGTTGTCTTGCCTTGATGCTTTTGGTTGTTGTGAGCTTGCGAGGACATTCAAAGTACTCACCTGACATGTCATGCCAGTTTGCAGGTGATGTCGTGATTGATTGCTTGACGAGGCTATCGAGCGTGCGAGCTAGATCATGTCCCAGCCAGAGTCCCTATGGACTGGAGTTCACCACCGTCGTCGTTGTTCCGCTGCTATGAGTTGTTTTGCTGCTAGCATAGAGCTACCTTAGCAGGTGTAGTGTTGCCATGCTGATGTGATCCTTTGTAACATCAGACGCTTGTACCCTCATATTTTGTAATAAGAGCTAATTTGTTCTATGCCAAGCAGTGTCGTGTTCCAGAAGATTGATCTTTGGGCTGGAATACGGGGTGTTTCGGTTCCTCTAAGACAGGGTGCCACGGGCTTTGGTATCACAATCAGGTCTGGCTATAGGACGCCCTAGTCAGCGCGAGCGGTAGAAATCGGTAGAATAGAGTCTGTCCCGTTTGCTGCATTTGATTGATACATTTGTTTATTGCATAACATGCATATAGACTTATTATTTTGCTACTAAAGGTTTATCTTGTGAGTGTAGCTGGCATCGGTTCGGATGCACTACAGCTCAGCCCTTGCATCCCTCCAGTTTCCCTTTTGCCTATTCTTCGGTGTTTGGTGTCATCTCTGTCCCAGCGGAGTGACGCCAAGTGTTCCAAACATCGTTTGCAGGATGGTGCCCAGGTATAGCCCCAGTTTCATTTTTTCATCCCCGCCTATCATTTCGGTGATAGACATGCCTCTATTCCGAATCATGCCTTTCATCTTGTTGCTATGGCAACCCTCATTGATCTTCGTTATCAAAAAAAGGGCAATGCCAGCAGATCCAGCTTTCCATCGCTATCCCATCTTTTCACCTATTCCTTGGACAAGTACGGTTCCCTTTCATCCACTTGATGATGATGTGGTCGTGACATTCATGTCCTTCTATGTGATCACCGAGTATGTCCTCACCTCCGAGCCAGTCAAGGATGCTACCTTGCTGAGCCAGTACTTGGTGTAGCTATGTTTAAACCAACCCCTCCACACAATGATTCGTCTTCGTGCACACCGCCACAGCATGTTAGATCGTAGTATCGGAGTTCCCGCGAGATTTGTGTGCTTAAGTAGGCATGCATATTCTTGTGAATAGCAGTAATACCTGACATTGCTTGTGTGTGATTTGAATGCTTTTCGTGTGCTTGTGTTTTGTTGAGTTGTTTCATTTGCTTTTTTCTTTGGGCCTTCGGTGTTACCTTATTTCCCCTTATGAAAGTTGCTCATCAACCACCATCGGACCTGAGGAAGCAAGGATTTCAAATATTTGGAAGCTCAGCTAAACAGTATGGCACTCTCAGTTAACTGCATTGTATTGGGAATATCTGCTCTGAATACAAATGGTATCCTAGATTGATTATCAGTATCAAGTTGACATCAACAATAATTATCAAGCTAGCAGGAAGACAAGTCAGGTGCCAGGCCAACGGTGTATTTTCAGATAAAGGTATGGCTCATATATAAAGTCTGGTTCAGCGATGAATAAAACTAGAAATATGTTATACTCGGGAAGAAAGCCAGAATGTGCTATGAGTTCAGTATCCAACAAGGAAGACAGTCAGGCAATTCTTCTCGTGCAAGTAACCAACGACAAAAATATTATGGGTGTGTATATGGCATTCAGTCCACATGTCAGTACGAAGCTTCTGGTATAAGAAACTCAGTATTCCTCCACCCGCTACCAGAAGAAGTTTATGATGCAAGGTACGATATATGTACAACATCCGATCCAAGATACCCAGTCTTCCACATCTACTTCGATAAGATCTTTTGGCATAAGGAAATGAATCTTACTTAAAAAGAAACCAGAGGATAAGCTTCTCAGGTACGGAACACAGCCTTCTCCAGCACACTATCAAGGCAAAAGCTTCGCACGTAAGATATCCAGCCTTCTTCAGCAAGCTACTTGGATAGCTTCCAACACAAGATATCCAGTCTTCATGAGTTCAGCACTACACGGTTGTCAGTATTGCTACCAGATATTACGCTGTGAGCTGGCAGTATATGACAGAGCAACTCAAGAGTTAGATTCGCAATAATTTTGTCAAAAGCACAAATCAGTTAAGACACATGTCTGCCTCAAGAATCAAGTGTTCGGCTACATATACTTCAATATGTACGATGACTATGCCGCACAGGTCATGCAAGTCAATCACATGAGAATTCAACCATGTTCAAGCGGATCTACCGAAGGAAGGTAGGAATCCAACCACCACATGAGCTATGCCAAAGAAAGAAAGTCAGATGTACACCTCATATGATGCAAGAATCGACAAGTTGTGAAGCAGACAACCCGGGATCAACAGTCTTGACCGGGGTTACTAAAGTTAGTTTTTCCGCACCCAACAAGGTGATATCATTCACTCCTGTCACTATCTTGCATGATTGACCACAACAACGAGCTCTGTACAACTACATGCCCCATGTACATGTCATGTTTATGAGGACCCATGTCTTGAGCAAGAACAAGGTATGATGACAAAATATTGCACCGACAACCTCCATGGTCACAAGAAGGACCAAGGACATATGTGGCCAAGCTATTTTAGCAAGGGATTCCGACAAAGAAAATAATGATAATCAAGGAGTAAAACTGGCAGCAAAGGTATGAATAATTCTTGCCCGACTGTCCTGGTCTGGATACCCAGGTCAGCTTGAGACCATGAACCCATATGGATCAACGTGGACATACACTTAGAGGCCTATTTTGTTCTATAAGGACCTCATATCCCGCCAACCCGCTTGTCAAATGGCACATGCTCAGCATTTGTCAATGGGGAATACCCAAGTCTATTCCGTCATATCCAAGATTCCTTACCCATCTCAGCAGTTTGACTTCAGCGGCCATGTTAAAGCATCTCACAGCCTATTGCTACAGATGGATATACCGACAACATTGGTAAGCCAAAGGACGAACAACCTACTCAGATCATGTGATCTCACTTGTGGAACTAAGTGCAACGATAGCCTGCCATGAAAAGTATCTTCCTGCCAGAACAACTGTCAGCCCCGTCTTGAGATGCTACTATTTGAGGCATACTACAGCTATAAGGTCATACCCCTTTACACTACTCACGACAGGAGACAGTCGAATCTTTGGTACCTATCTCATGCTCGAGCCAAAGACACAAACCAATACGAGTCAGTACCACCTATGAGCAGTCAGATCCTGTCAGGAGAACGGCTATGATTCTCAGCATTGTTTCCGGAAGACATGCATTTATTTGAGCAACCCGATGGAAGAAATTAAAAGCTTTTGTGTCCACGGTAAATTTATTCTCAGAATCCTTGGATAATACCGGCAGATATGAACAAATCAAAGTCAACATAAGGTTTAACACATGAGGAAAGACCCGTCGGGATATTGGGAAAGGTGAAGCAAACCACCCCAGAGCAAGATAATCAGATCATATGAAAATCATGGGGAACAACATACAAAGGTAAAGGATACCTGAGTTGGAAACAGTTTCCTTAAGTCATATTTGTTCCTTGAGCAACCAAATCTCAAGGATTAGATTTTGTTAAGGGGGGAAGGTTTGTAACACCCTGATTTTTGGCCCTTTCTTTTTCTTTTGATTTTCTTTGGTTTTTGCTTTGATTTTTCTTTCGGAGCAGTTCATTGGACTTGAAACCTGGGAGATCTCCATTCCTTCTTCTCCCAAGTGGTTCATCATTCTCAAATCTTCCCCAAGATCCTGTCATTTCCATTCTAGCCCAACCCCAAATTCTTTTTCTTGGGATCATACCTTATTCTATTAAAGGAATAATCTTGTTTGGCCTAGGTTGTGAAGCAACCTATACTTCTGTCATTCCCAAAATCCCCACAAAATTCTCATAAATTCTTTGGATCAAATATTCCCCAAATATGTTCAAACATTCCTTGTCCAGTTCAAAAATAATTCAGCAATATTCATTCTTCAATTCTGTCCAGAGTGGCATTTTGTGAAGGAAGTGCCACCTATATTTTCTTGATTGCTCCCAAACATTTTGAGCATTCTTTCATATCCAAATCATTGCCACATGCCAAAATTCAGCTCGATTTGCCTAGTAAATCTTCCTCAGCAAATTTTCCAAGTTTATGTTCAGATGGAAGCTTGGTGAAGGAAATACTACCTAGGAATATCTAAATGAGTTGAAATTTTGCAAGATCCTTCATATGGTCAAATCATTACAGTTAACCTAATTTTAGCTTCATCCAACCATCTATATGAGCACACCATCAAATCTTTGTTTCTGGTAATATTTTCAGGTTGTGAAGCAACTATATTTTATATTGCTCCATAATTTCTGAAAATTCACCAGAGCATGCTCCTACCTATCTAACGTCTCTCCACCAAATTTGGACTCATTTCATCAAGCCAATATCTCTCCATAATTTTCTCAAGTTTCTGGACAGAGAAGATCACTTTGAAGGAAGTACCATTTTGGCATGTCCAAATGGCATGAAATTTTTATAGTATCTTCTTATGTTCATATCATCATGATCTACAAAATTTCATCCCATTCCAATATTCCATGTGAGTGACACATCCAATTCCCTTTTCTGGACTATATTGCAGTTGCAAAGCAACTATGTTAAGTTGTGGCCCAAATCCTCTCAAACTTCACAGGATTGTAGTCCTTCTTACCCTAAACATCATTGACATCTTGATTACCTTCTTACCCCTCTCATTTTACCACAGAGGTGTGCCCAAGTTTGCTACATCAAACTTTCTTTGATGCATCCTATCCATCCAGAGCCCTCTATGTTGATCCATCACCTCAGGAGGGACCCAGGGTGCAAGGACAATGCACTAGACAATGTTTGCCAGGCCCTTGTGCCCTCTCCTCGCCCTGCTACGCGGTGACCGTGTTGTTGGCACGCCTGTGCATGTGCTCTGGGTGTTGTGGCCGCGCTCTGCCCGTCGGGTCGCGTCGGGCTACGCCGGACCGGCGGCTCCTGCGCTTCTGCTAGTGTCATCCACCCTCCTCCTTCTTTCACCTCGCCCCTCTGGACCCCTCCCCCTGATAGCTGCTCGCCAGATCACACCAAATCGATGGCCACGGGTGCACAGTGCACCCCGATGTGGCCAACGGCCCTGCCATCCCGCGTCTGCCTCCCTGCACCACTGACCCACATCTACACCTCCCTCCTCACCGTCCAAGTCCACCTGAGCCCCACGTGTCCGCGGTTCGCCTGCAGCTTCGGCCACATGTCCACGGCGGCATCCGGCTCAGCATCTGCACCCCCGCCTATTTAAGGTAACCCCGACCTCGCCTCTCCTCACCACTCGACCTCCACCTCTCCCAATCGACCTCCAGCGCAGTGCTTTGGAGCCCAAGCGCCCTCCTTCATCGGCTCCGGCCACCTCCCCGCCGCTCGGCCACCCGCCCCCCTCGAGCTCGCTTCAGTGCACCTCCAGGCAGGCTAGGGCTACCTCTGCGCTCTCGACTCCCTCCTAATGCCGGTGCCCTCCTCCCTGCTTAGATTTGGTGCCGGGATGGCCAACCCCGGCAACCTCCGAGGGCCATCGCCGCCGAGGACGATGCAGCTGACATCGCCCGGCCACCATTGGAGGAGCTGCGGGTACGGGCGTGCTCGTTGACGTCCGCCCGATCCATCCCTGGCGTCTCCTAGCTCCGTTGTGGTCCCCTCGCCACTGTCCGTCACTGGTGAGCCGCCGTCCCTTGTTCTCTCTCTCCCTCTCTGTAAAATTTTCTGACGGGCCCCACCTGTCAGCCCCTCAAGCGCCCTCCGAATCGTTTTTATGTGAAAACAGTTTCTGGATTTACGCCCTCGACGTCACCCCCTGGAGGTTTTTCCAAAAAATCATTTTAATCCATTTTAAATCCAAATTTGACCAAACTTTGACCATGAATATCTCCTAAACTACAAGTCCAAATGGACTGATTCTTTTTGCATTATTTTTCTTTTGAGCTCCTTTATTTCCTGGTAGATTTTGGTATTTTTATCTACTGTCTAGATTTTTTGGACAGTAGTATTTGCTTTATGTGACATTTATAAATGCTTGCAAAATATTTTTCTAGAGTGTTTTGAGTTGTTTGGTGAAGACCAGGAGTATTCCTTCACTCCCTTGGAGCAAGGCAAGCCACACCCTCCATTTGCATGATTGCAATGCTATGCCATGGTTTATTTAATAACTTGATTAAAATTTGCATTAGCTACATATGATTTATTCATGGCATTTATTGGAGTGATATTTGATCTTGCTATTTCCATGATGATGCTTGGATTTCTAGGACTAATACTTTGCATATTGAGGATGACTTGTTGCCATTGGATTACTAGGAATAATTGCTATATTTCATCAGGATAATAGTGGATATTATGCATTGGAGTATTATTTGGATTCGATGCTATCACTTTGATCAATGGTTAACAATATTGATAGTGCTATTGGATCAGTAGTATCATTTGCTTTCGATTCAACATGATCATATTTAATGTTTTACCTATGGAGTTATTATAATGTTATGGCTATATTATTTGGTGGATATTGCTATAACTTGGATTTCAGGTTGATATATGGTATTGGAGTATCATTCCTGTCACAGATACACTAGTGGAAAAAGTGCTAGCCACAACTTTCGTTGGTGGCGGGCCGATTCCCAGCAACGCCAGCACTATTTTTTTCAAATAGTGGTGGCGTCGGACAATTTGGTACGACATTGCTACTACAATACCGCTGGCGTATATTGTTTCTTGCACGCCATAAATATTTTCTGAGTTTTTTTATGTATGCTACCATTTTCTATGGTGTGGCCCATTAGGCCTACGCCAGCACTATCCATTGGGCCAACGCCAGCAAAAACTGCCCTATCCAATAAAAAACCAGTAAGTCCGATTCACTACGAACTCACATCAAACACCCTTCTTCTTCGTCCCCCCTTCTCGACCAGCGCCACCACTGCCGCCCAACTACGCCGCTCTTCGCTGCCGAAACTGCACGATCGCCGCCAACTCTGGCAAAGGAGGTGAGATCTCCCCTCTTCCCCTCGCGAATCTTCTTCCCCTCCCCAAGCGCGTCTCCCTCTGGTGGCGGATCTGAGCTAGAAAATTTCTTTTGATAGATGGAGTAGATGATTGGTTTATATATGAATGGATATGATATCTCTTTGATAGATGGATGGATGAATGGATAGAATGTATTATGAATGGATATGATATCTTCGGTGGTGGATCTGAGCTAGTTTTGTGATATTAGTACTGTGATATTTAGTAGAAATTGATTTATTTGTACAAATTGATATATTTAGTAGAAATGAATAGAATGTGTTATGTGTAGAATGGGAGTTTTGATTGGTAGTTTCTTTAGAAATGTGCACTGAAGAAATCAGGGCAAGTCCTCATGTCCAAATTTTAGGCTGATAATTGGCTATAACTATCATCTGGTTCCAGAAGAAAGAGAAAATAGCATTGGAAGTTAAAAGTCTGGCACTTGTCGGGCTTTTCATATTGTACAATTTCTATAGACCAACATATCTAGTTTACTATGCAATTTGCTGTTGTAGGTCACCACATGCTATCTAGTTTGCTATATATAGGTCAACCCTCGACATTGAGATGCATGCTATCTAGTTTAATTAGTTCTATACATTGCAATATTTGAACTACTTTACATTGGTGCCAATATTTAGTGATATGAAATTGCATATTATCTTGATCATATACGCGGTGTGTTTGTAGGTCATGGCCAATTCTGGAGGCAACAAGGAGTCAGTGTGCGATGTGGATATGGCCAACAATGAATTCTTAGACACTTATGAGTATATCATCAAGAGCGTGCAAGGGGCAAATGGCGAGCTAAAGATGGAGATTAAAGCGCTGCACTAGGAGGCTATTCGGCTCGTTAAGGAGACTAATGAGTTGAGGGACGAGAGGGATAAGCTCGTCGAGGATCGGGATAAACTGAAGGAGGAGAGGATACTCCTCAGGGCTGAGAGGATTGACCTGAAGATGGAAATAGATCATTTCAAAAGAGATGGAGAGGGGAATATAAAGAAGCTTCGCCAGCTGGGCGTACTCCTTGATGAAGATTAGTTTTTTAAGTAGCTAGTTCATCTTATTTGTTGATGATGATCAAGTAACTATAGTACTTGATGAGCAACTTTTGTGAAGTTTAATATCAACTTGTTAAGTTCATGAGCCTCTTATGTAATGATTATCTATTAAGTAAGTACCTAGTGTTGATGGGTATATTGTGTTAATGAGTATCTATTAAGTAAGTAGCTAGTGTTGATGAGCAATTTTTTATTACCAAAAAATCATTTGCTGGTGTTGGACAAGTAGGCACGACAGAGTTAAGATGAACTTAGTGTCGGCGTTGGACTGGTGACATGCCAGCACCATGTAGGATACTGCTGACGTGTTCTCGATTGCCACCACTATTTTTTAGCAATGGCGCCATATTAGTGGCGTCTTGTGTCTACGCCAGCAAGGCAGTTTTTGGCATGCCATAGCTAGGCTTTTCTCCACTAGTGATATACCCGGGTGTCCCCGTTTGGGACGAGTTTCTGTTGTCTAGCCACAATGGTGGCCAGCCACGAAGGTGGCGGATGTCACGCGATGACATAGGGGCCACCCATGACATAGCCCAAAGGGGAGTTTCTCAGAGTGGCTGGGAGAGTGTCATGCAATAGATTGGTTTTGTCGGAATGTCGTTGGTCCACCCGAATGGGAGCATGAGGCTATGAGTTTCGTGGTGTGGGTATAGTGTACTAACCTCTGCAGAGTGTACAAACTATCGATAGCCGCATCCTCGGTCATGGACACAGTTCGTACTAGGTCACACCATTCGATCAACACTCACGATGACGGAATAGCTTATTAGATGACTTTTATATTTATATATAAGCAGTAACAGTTTGGCAGGATGCCGAGGATGATCTTGAGGATGATCATCCAATATGTGATGTGATCACGCGGTGATCGCGAGGAGGTATTGATCACGAGGTGATCGAGATTATATATTGCTTGGCCGGATAGCCAAGAGTGAGATGGTTCATGGGATATTAGATGATGGTTCATCAGTAATTCTAGTATGATCATATCATGCTTAATATTTGCTTCCACCTCATAGTAGTTTTTAATAAGTTAACCTATTAATGCTATGTTATTGTCTTGCCTTGATGCTTTTGGTTGTTGTGAGCTTGCGAGTACATTCAAAGTTCTCACCTGGTGTGTCATGCCAGTTTTAAGGTGATGTCGTGATTGATTTCTTGACGAGGCTACCGAGCGTGTCAGCTAGACCGTGTCCCAGCTAGAGTCCCTGCGGAGTGGAGTTCATCACCATTGTCGTTGTTCCGCTGCTAGAAGTTATACCACTGCTAGCATAAAGCTACCTTACAATACTGCAGGATGGTCCAAACGCGACACTCGAATCAGAGACCCTTCAACGAAACTGTGTGCGACGCATCAATCACAAACGATGATGTAATAAAACCGTCAAAAAAGATGCAAAACGTTTGCAATGGCGGCAACATCAAACACGGTTCATATTGGAGTTGCGTGTGCGATGAGTGGCAAACGGTTAATCCAGAAGAACTGTTTGTGATGATGAAGAACAATAGAAATGAGCAGCCAGATAAGGGTGTGTGTGAGATATACGACATATAGTTCACTAGGATGAACTGTGTGTGATTAGGCAACACAATGGAAATGGTTCAACTGAACAACATGTGTGTGATACGTGGCAAACAGGTCCGTAATCAGAAATGTGTGCGAAGACCAATAATAACACAGACGATTGCTGCTAATAAGCCATGTGATTTGCTCTGTCTAGAGAAGAATAACATATATATATATATATATATATATATATATATATATATATATATATATAAAACTGAAATAAACATCCAATTACATAAGTGACTATACAGATCATTCGCACACACCTCAATAAAAATTGCATGCATTCTAAACTAGGAGAAACAATCGTCTAGTCATCTACTTCTTGTGACGCTCCCGCCACTGCTCTATGGCTCGATCCCTCGTCTGGGGCAGGAAGAAGACACTCCCTCATGTCAATGATCCGCATGTATATCTCGTAGATTGTGTATGCATTCTTGACGCGAGCAGAGCGCGCCGCGGCCTCCTCAACCGCGAGCAACCACACGCATAGAGCAGTTGAACACGCAGGGAATGATCGCCTACAAGCCGGCTCGCAGTTGCGTCGCCGCGTAGAGAGCGGCCGTGTGCTACTACCTCCGTCACATTAGTCCCCTTTATATTCTGTGCCTTACTTTGCCCTTAAATTTAACCAACAAAATGTTAATGCATGTTATAAAATTATATAATTGGAAACTATGTTCAAATACGAATCCAACGATATAATCTTTGGCGACATGCATTCGTATTTTATTAGTTAAATCCTACTTATAAACCAGGACGGGGGTATAGTAGGTAATTAAATCGCAAACGTTTTTTTTATTAACCGTATGTGTACGTGGCCTTTCGTCCTCCTCTCGCACGTCTTGTCACCCCGTTGCCGCAGACGGCTTACAGTGCAAGCTTGCGCAGCGCGCGGGGGCGTTCTTTTGGCCAAACGGTGGCTCGAACTGGCACCAATGAATCGTCGGTGAGCCCGTTCCCGCGCAACCTCACAGGTTCCCGTGCAAGCTTCCCGCCCGACTCGGTGAAATCCCCAAAAATCCCAATGCTTACCGGCCTGCTATATAAACCCTCACGGCCGGCGAGTCCTGTGTCGCATTTTCCCCTCCCTCCCTGTAGCTTATCTCGTCTGCTTCTCCCACAATCGCCAATGGCACCGGTCCGTCGTTGTCGCTCAGCCACTCTGCTATAATCAGAGGACAGCTCCAGCTGGGAGGCTACACCGCGACGGTTCTCGGTGTAGTGTAGTGCGCATGGCGTCCCTGTTGGGTGTGCGCGGAACACCCACCAAACGCTCTGCCGTCGCTGCCCGTCGGCAGCTGTTGCCGGCTGTCGCTGCCGCCGTGGACGCCACACCACCGTCGAAAGCCAGGGCCATCGCCCTCTCCGCCGCCGTGGCCCGAAGGAGGGAGATGGCCGTCATGGCCGCCACCCCACTGCTGGCCACCGTGGCCATCACCCGCTCCGCCGCCGCGGCCCGAAGGCGGGCGATGGTGGTCGTGGATGCCACCCCATCGTCGGCCGCTGTGGCCGCCAGCCCACCGTCGACTGTCGGGGTCATCACCCGCTCCGCCACTGCCGCTCGAAGGCGGGAGGCGTAGGTGGAGGCCCACACGTACGTCAGCGACCTTGCGTGCTACACCGAGTTCCTGCGGGAGGAGGAGGAGTGCCTCGTCGACCACGCAAAGAGCCTTACCACTACCGTGGCCGCAGCACACGCCGCCGTAGAGGCGAGGAATCAGGAGATCTACGAGGAGAACCACCGCTTCGAGAGGGGTCGTCTGGAGCGGCAGAGGGTGTTCGAGGTGAGTGTCGCTGAAGGTGTAGCAGCGGCAGGCATCGTATTGCAGTTGTCCAGCTCGTCGGTAGGCTCCTCCTCCTCTGCCTCTTACTAAGCGCGCTCGACAGAGGAGAGGCTGCCAGAAGTAGTACAAAGCCCCTACCTTGCCGCTGCCTCGTGGACCCCCCTGACTTGAAACCGATGCAAAAAATTCCTATAAATCCAGAAACTCCCAGAAAGAAACCTAGATCGGGAGTTCCGCCGCCGCAAGCCTTTGTAGCCACAAAAAACCAATCGGGAGCCTGTTCCGGCACCCTGCCGGAGGGGGAAACCATCACCGGTGGCCATCTTCATCATCCCGGCGGTCTCCATGACGAGGAGGGAGTAGTTCACCCTCGGGGCTGAGGGTATGTACCAGTAGCTATGTGTTTGATCTCTCTCTCTCGTGTTCTTGATTTGGCACGATCTTGATGTACCACGAGCTTTGTTATTATAGTTGGATCATATGGTGTTTCTCCCCCTCTACCTTCTTGTGATGAATTGAGTCTTGCTCTTTGAGGTTTCGTTATGTTAGATTGAGTATTGGATTTGAGAACACATGATGTATGTCTTGCGATGGGATATCTGTGTTGACAATGGGATGTTCTATTGATTCACTTGATGTATGTTTTGGCACTCAACTCACAGATTCCCGAGGTGACATTGGGGTAATCTATGCATAGGGGTTGATGCACGTTTTCGTCCTACATTCTCCGATAGAAACTTTGGAGTGATTCTTTGTTGCACGTTGAGGGATTGTTATATGATCCAATTATGTTATCATTGTTGAGAGAACTTACATTAGTGAAAGTATGAACCCTAGGCCTTGTTCCCAAGCATTGCAATACCATTTTTGCTCACTTTTGATACTAGTTACCTTGCTGTTTTTATATTTTCAGATTACAAAAACCTATATCTACCATCCATATTACACTTGTATCACCAACTCTTCGCCGAACTAGTGCACCTATACAATTTACCATTGTATTGGGTGTGTTGGGGACATAAGAGACTCTTTGTTATTTGGTTGCAGGGTTGTTTGAGAGAGACCATCTTCATCCTACGCCTCCCACGGATTGATAAACCTTAGGTCATCCACTTGAGGGAAATTTGCTACTGTCCTACAAAACTCTGCGCTTGGAGGCCCAACACGAGTCTACAAGAAGAAGGTTGCTTAGTAGACATCAAGCTCTTTTCTGGCGCCGTTGCCGGGGAGGTGAGTGCTTGAAGGTATATCTTTAGATCTTGCAACTGAATCTTTTAGTTTCTTGTTTTATCACTAGTTTAGTCTATAAAATAAAACTACAAAAAAATGGAATTGAGGTTGCCTCATATGCTTCATCTTTTTAATATCTTTCGTGAAAATGATGGAAAGGAAAATTGTGCTCAAGTGTTAGATGAAGAAGTCTATAAAATGTTTGGCATAAAATCTTTTGTATGATGAGCATGATTGCAATGTTGTTAGTATGAATTCCTTGAATATCCATGATGCTAATGATATGCAAAGCCCCAAGCTTGGGGATGCTATGTTTAATGAAGATGATATTTTTAGTCCCCCAAGTTTTGATGTGCAAATTTATTATGATGATAGCATGCCTCCTATTTACAATGATTGCAATATTTATGAAAGTGGGTTTGGAAGAGTGTCAACTCTAGGTATTAATGATCCCACTATTTTGGAGGGTGTTGAATCTTTTCACAATATTGATAAAAGTGGATTTGGAGAGGTCATGACTTTATTTAGTGATGAATCCACTATTTTGAAAGAGGTTCCAATTGATTATGAGAACAAAGTTGCTATCTATGATGATTATTGTGATGACATGTATGTTATAAAGAATAATGATAACCATGAAACTTGTCATCATGATTTTAATTTTCAATTGGATTATGCCTCACATGATAGTTATTTTGTTGAGTTTGCTCCCACTATTCCGAATGAGAAGAATTTTGCTTATGTGGAGAGTAGTAAAATTTCTATGCTTATGAATCATGAAAAGAATGCTTTATGTGATGGTTATATTGTTGAATTCATTTATGATGCTACTGAAAATTATTATGAGAGAGGAACTTATGCTTTTACATATTGCAATAATATCAAGTTTCCTCTCTATGTGTTGAAAATCTTGAAGTTTTGCTTGTTTTACCTTCCTATGCTAGTAGATTCTTGTTCCCATAATTTGTTTGCTCACAAAATCCCTATGCATAGGAAGTGGGTTAGACTTAAATGTGCTAGTCATATGCGTCATGATGATCTCTTTGTGTTTCAATTCTTTACTTTTATGTGAGCATCATTGAAATCATCATGCCTAGCTAAAAAGGCATTAAAGAAAAGTGCTTGTTGAGAGACAACCCAATATTTATACCTACTGTTTTTGTGTGTTCACATGATTAAGCTACTGTAGTTATTATGTTTTATAGCTTTTGTTTGAATAAGGTGCCAAGTAAAGCCTTTGGGATAGTGTGGTTGATAGTTGACTTGATTATGTGCAAAAACAGAAACTTTTGCCTCCAGTACAGAAATTTCTATATTTTAATGCGACATGAAAAAATTCTGAAATTTTTACAGTTAATTGGTATACAAATTTATACGTTGTACTAATTTTTCAGAATTTTTAGAGTAATATAAGTATGAGCTTAATTCAGATCTTTACAGACTGTTCTGTTTTTGACAGATTCTGTTTTCGATGCATAGTTTGCTTGTTTCCTAGTTTCTATGGCTTATATTGCTCAATATAAAATGTAGAAATGATAGGGTACAGTAGGTATCATGTGATAAAAATTATGAATCTTGTCTTTGACAGTACCCAAGTGAATGATTTGTTTTATTATACTAACGGATCTCACGAAAGTTCCGTTAAGTTTTGTGTGACTGAAGTTTTCAAGTTTTGGGTGAGATATCGATATGAGGAGAATAAGGAGTGACAAGACCCTAAGCTTGGGGATGACCAAGGCACCCCAAGGTAATATTCAAGGAAGACCCAAGAAACTAAGCTTGGGGATGCCCCGGAAGGCATCCCCTCTTTCGTCTTCAACATTATCGGTAACCTTACTTGGAGCTATATTTTTATTAGTCACATGATATGAGTTTTGCTTGGTGCGCCATTTTATTTTATTAGTATTTGCTTGCTGTTATTTAGAATAATGTTTTTCATCTTTTAGTTCAATAAAAGTGTCAAGTATGCCTTTGCCATGCTTATTTTGCAAGTCTCTATGTTGCTGTTTTGAAAACAGAAAGTTTGCTATCATTGTCTGAATTCTTCTGGAAAGTAAGAACGTGATAAAATCTTGAAATTTTGACACAATGAGTAACAACAAAGTTTATACAGTATGGTAATTTTTCTGAATTTTTGGAGTTAGGTAAATATGAGTACAATTGCACTCTTTACAGACTGTCCTGTTTAGACAGATTGCTGTTATGTTTGCATATGTTTGCTTGTTTAATGATTCTATTTGAGGATATGAGTATTAAATATGCAGACACATTTAGTATGCAATGTTAAATAATATTTTTAGTGATTTGCTACAGTAGAGAATGATAAGGTTTTGCATTTGATTTATACTAACTTTTCTCACGAGTTCTTGTTGAGTTTTGTGTGGATGAAGTTTTTAAGATTTAGGGAAACCGTGATATAATAGGAATTAAGGAGACACAAAAGATCAAGCTTGTGGATGCCCAAGGCATCCCTAGTTAATATTTCAAGAAGTCTCAAGCATCTAAGCTTGGGGATGCCCCGGTTGGCATCCCACCTTTCTTCTTCAACAATGATCGGTCAGTTTCGGTTGAGCCTAAGTTTTTGCTTCTTCAGATGATATGTGCTATCCTTAGAATGTCATTTTATTTTGTTTTGCTTGATGTTTGAATAAATTACTTAAGATCAAAATTTTCTTTATGAGAGAGAGTCCTCACATAGCTAAATAATTATTTGACTACTCATTGATCTTCACTTATATCTTTTGGAGTAGTTTGTCATTTACTCGTGTGCTTCACTTATATCCTATGAGTAAATGGTTGAATGAATTGAATATCATAAATCTGAAATTATATATGTTTCATATGCTTATCCCATGGGGAGTAATGACTTCACATATAAGAAGTGGAGGTGGTAAATTTATTGAAAGTTAGCAAACATAGTATTGGTCACTTGAACAATTCATGAAAGAATATTGAATGAAGAGAGATTTCACATATAAATATACTATCTTGGACATCTTCTATGATTGTGAGCCCCATTAATTATTTTCAAACTTGAGAAAATTAGTTTAAGTTGAACAAGGAAGACAACATAATGAGTTATGCTTGGGTATATTTGCATAGAAGTTATATTGTTATGGATCCTCCAACATGTGGTGCTTGCTATTTAGAATCTTTTGCTAGCCAAAATTTCTGTACTAAGTGGGAATACTGCTTGTGCATCCACAATCCTTGAACCAAGTTTCTTCCCTGAGTGTCCACCATATCTACCTATATGCGGTATTTACCTGCCGTTCCAAGTAAATTTGCATGTGCCAAACTCTAAACCTTCAAATAATAATATGTTTTGTATGCCCGAATCGCTCATGTAGCGACTAGGGGCTGTCAGTATCTTCCATGCTAGGTGGGTTATTCTCACGATGAGTGTTGATTCACTTGTCATTCACGAGAAAGTGGCTGGTAATCGGGATGCCCAATCCCGTGCTCAAAGTCAAATCCAAAATATAATATCAAACAAAACTCCCCCAGGACTGTTGTTGGTATGGACGGTACCCGTTGTTTCGGACCAGCCGTGGAGTGTGATTGTTGGTGGAGGGGGAGTAAAAACTTTACCATTCTGTTTGGGAACCACCTATAATGTATCTAGCATGGAAGATAGTGAGAACTCTTGGTTGTTATGTTGACAATGAAAGCATACCTCTCAATTATGTTCATCTCTGTTTTAAAAGCTTCAAGCTCTGGCACCTTTGCAAATCCCTGCTTCCCTCTACGAAGGGCCTATCTTTTACTTTTATGCAAGAGTCAGTAGTATTCCTTCTCATTCCAACCTACTCCTTAGTTGGCAAGCATCATGTGGTGGGGAAAGATCTAAGCATATATGGCCATTCAAATATATTTGATCATGAATTATTATTGTTGACAATTATCTATATGATAAATAAGTTGGGAGGCGAAACACTAAGCCCCTATCTTTCTCTGTGTTCGATGGATGCTATTTGTTCTAAAAATATTCTTTGAGTGGTAGCAATCATGGAAGACTATATGATAGTTGAGTATGTGGAATTTGCTAAATCAAAGTTCTTACATAGACGCTTCCTTAAGATGAATTGCAATTGTTTGATGACTGAGAACATAGTTTGTTAGTTTTCAAGAAAGTTTATGGTCTATGCTTTAACATGTGAATAGCTTGTTACTTGATCATGAGAAGTTTTATGAGATGAGCTACTGTTTATGATATATAATGATGCTAGAAAAGGTGATTGAAATTATCATTGATCAAACTTGTGCACTTGCTAACATTCACACTTCATAAATTATTTCTTTTATCATTTACCTACTCGAGGACGAGCAGGAACTAAGCTTGGGGATGCTGATACGTCTCCAACGTATCTATAATTTATGAAGTATTCATGCCATGTTTACAACAATTTTATATGGTTTTGGTATGATTTTATTAGAACTAACCTGGACTGACGTTGTTTTCAGCAGAACTACCGTGGTGTCATTTTTTGTGCAGAAATAAAAGTTCTCGGAATGGGCTAAAAATTAAC
Organism: Thinopyrum elongatum; assembly: GCA_011799875.1. Classification (NCBI taxonomy): domain Eukaryota; kingdom Viridiplantae; phylum Streptophyta; class Magnoliopsida; order Poales; family Poaceae; genus Thinopyrum; species Thinopyrum elongatum. Next base: position 227,835,674 of record CM022299.1, read on the forward strand.
GATGTTTTTTATGGACCAGAAGAAGCCCCCGAAGCACAAGAGTTGGGCCAAGGGAGCCACGAGGCATCCACAAGGGTGGAGGGCGCCCCCCCTCCCCCAGGGCGCGCCCCCCTACCTTGCCGCTGCCTCGTGGACCCCCCTGACTTGAAACCGACGCCAAAAATTCCTATAAATCCAGAAACCCCCAGAAAGAAACCTAGATCGGGAGTTCCGACGCCGCAAGCCTCTGTAGCCACGAAAAACCAATCGGGAGCCCATTTTGGCACCCTGCCGAAGCGGGAAACCATCACAGGTGGCCATATTCATCATCCCGGCGGTCTCCATGACAAGGAGGGAGTAGTTCACCCTCGGGGCTGAGGGTATGTACCAGTAGCTATGTGTTTGATCTCTCTCTCTCTCATGTTCTTGATTTGGCACGATCTTGATGTACCGCGAGCTTTGTTATTATAGTTGGATCATATGGTGTTTCTCCCCCTCTATCTTCTTGTGATGAATTTAGTCTTGCTCTTTGAGGTTTCGTTATGTTGGATTGAGTATTGGATTTGAGGACACTTGATGTATGTCTTGCGATGGGATATCTGTGGTGACAATGGGATGTTCTATTGATTCACTTGATGTATGTTTTGGCACTCAACTTGCGGATTCCCGAGGTGACATTGGGGTAATCTATGCATAGGGGGTTGATGCACGTTTTCATCCTACATTCTCCGATAGAAACTTTGGAGTGATTCTTTGTTGCACGTTGAGGGATTGTTATATGATCCAATTATGTTATCATTGTTGAGAGAACTTGCATTAGTGAAATTATGAACCCTAGGCCTTGTTCCCAAGCATTGCAATACCATTTTTGCTCACTTTTGTTACTAGTTACCTTGCTGTTTTTATATTTTCATATTACAAAAACCTATATCTACCATCCATATTACACTTGTATCACCATCTCTTCGCCGAACTAGTGCACCTATACAATTTACCATTGTATTGGGTGTGTTGGGGACACAAGAGACTCTTTGTTATTTGGTTGCAGGGTTGTTTGAGAGCGACCGTCTTCATCCTACGCCTCCCACAGATTGATAAACCTTAGGTCATCCACTTGAGGGAAATTTGCTACTGTCCTACAAAACTCTGCGCTTGGAGGCCCAACACGAGTCTACAAGAAGAAGGTTGTGTAGTAGACATCAACGGGGTTGGTCGGAATCGAGAGACGCGGGTTTTACCGAGGTTTGGCCCCTCGCGGTGGAGGTAAAAGCCTACATCTTGCTTGATTGATATTGATGATGATGATGATCTCGATTACAAATGCGGTGTTTCGCTACCTCTATCTCGAGAGCATCTACTTTGATCTTGTCTAAGACTTGTCTGTCTGTCGCAACTTGTCCCCCTTGGGGTGCCTTGCCCCTCCTTATATAAGTTGAACGGGCTAGCTTACATGTAGAGTCCTAGTAGGATTAGGACTAGTCTATCTTCTATTACAAGTCGAATACAAGTCCGGGTCTTGCTTCTCTTGCCAGGTCTTGCTCATCTTGGACCTTCTCGATGAGTCGGCCGTCTAGGCCTCTCCTTGAGCCGGCCCTCTTACGAGCCGCCTTCTAGGCCTTGCCGCTTGTCTGACCCACTGATCGGATTACCAATGAGCCGCCAAGTCCGGGTGGGTTACCGATGAGGCGCCAAGTCCCGACCGGGTCATACTTCAGGCCAGATTATACCGCGGGGTATATCCCCGACAGGCGGCCTGGTTATGCATGGTTCATGACACGTCCTTGCTATGTCTATTTGAAGCTGAAGATGCCAGGACTAGAGGGAACTCTCACAGTCAATAGTGACAGGAAAATTGCACTTGAGTGTGAGGAAGGAGATGCAACATATGCTAAGTCGGCTTGCACAACTGAGGAGTTAAAATTTTACAAGGAAAACATTGATCCTGCTGACATGAACTCAGTGAAGAAGACAACCACTGAGTCTGACCCCCTACTAAAGTTCAAGTCGTCCAGAGACACTAAATAGGTTGATTTCACCCCTGACGACTCATCTCAGCAGTTCACTATTGGGGCCAATATGGATCCCAAATAGGAAAGCGCGCTCATCTTGTTCATCCATGAGAATCAGGACATCTTTGCATGGAAACCCTCTAACATGCCTGGTGTAACGAGATAACTCGCTGAGCACTGTCTAAATGTTCATCCTAAGATGAAGCCTACATGACAGTACCTCCATTGTTTCAACGAGGAGAGACGCAAAGCTATTGGTGAAGAGGTGGCCCGACTCCTAGCCGTCGGGTTCATCGTTGAAGTTTTTTACGCTAAGTGGTTGGTTAACCCAGTGCTTGTTTTGAAGAAAAACGGGACTTTGCGTATTTGTGTCAATTATACCAACCTCAATAAACCCTGCCCCAAGGACCCGTTTGCTCTTTGAATCATTGATCAGATAATTGACTCCACTTCTGGTTGTGAGTGTCTCTGTTTCGTGGATGCCTACTCTAGATATCATCAGATCAAGATGAAGGAGGAAGACCAGGAGAAAACATCGTTTATAACACCTTTCGACCCATTCTGTTATACATCTATTCTATTTGGTCTGAAAAGTGCGAGTGCAACTTACCAGCGATGTGTTCAGAATTGTTTCCACAATCAGATTGGACAAAACGTTCATGCCTATGTCGATGACATTGTGGTCAACTCTCTGTTTGGAATATGCCCTAGAGGCAATAATAAATTGGTTGTTATCATATTTCCCGTTCATGATAAATGTTTATTATTCATGATAGAATTGTATTGACCTGAAACTTAAATACATGTGTGAATACATAGACAACACCGTGTTCCTAGTGAGCCTCTACTAGACTAGCTTGTTGATCAAGGATGGTTAAAGTTTTCTAACCATAGACAAGAGTTGTCATTTGAGAACGGGATCACATCATTAAGAGAATGATGTGATGGATAAACCAAATCGTAAGCTTAGCAATATATTGTATCGCTTAGTTATTTGCTACAACCTTCTTCATGTCAAGCATCTGTGACGGAAATATGCCCTAGAGGCAATAATAAAGTTGTTATTTTATATTTCCTTATATCATGATAAATGATTATTATTCATGCTAGAATTGTATTAACCAGAAACTTGATACATGTGTGGATACATAGACAAAACACCGTGTCCCTAGTAAGCCTCTACTAGACTAGCTCGTTAATCAAAGATGGTTAAGTTTCCTAACCATAGACATGTGTTGTCATTTGATGAACGGGATCACATCATTAGGAGAATGATGTGATGGACAAGACCCATTCGTTAGCTTAGCATATTGATCGTTTAAGTTTTATTGCTATTGCTTTCTTCATGACTTATACATATTCCTTTGACTATGAGATTATGCAACTCCCGAATATCGGAGGAACACCTTGTGTGCCATCAAACGTCACAACATAAGTGGGTGATTATAAAGATGCTCTACAGGTGTCTCCGAAGGTGTTTGTTGGGTTGGCATAGATCGAGATTAGGATTTGTCACTCCGAGTATCGGAGAGGTATCTCAGGGCCCTCTCGGTAATGCACATCATGACAAGCCTTGCAAGGAATGTGACTAATGAGTTAGTTATGGGATGATGCATTATGGAAGGAGTAAAGAGACTTGCCGGTAACGAGATTGAACTAGGTATGAATATACCGACGATCGAATCTCGGGCAAGTAACATACCGATGACAAAAGGAATAACGTATGTTGTCATTGCGGTTTGACTGATAAAGATCTTCATAGAATATGTAGGAACCAATATGAGCATCCAGGTTCCACTGTTGGTTATTGACCGGAGATGTGTCTCGGTCATGTCTACATAGTTCTCGAACCCGTAGGGTCCGCACGCTTAACGTTCGATGATGATTTGTATTATGAGTTATGTGTTTTGGTGACCGAAGATTGTTCGCTGTCCTGGATGAGATCACGTACATGACGAGGAGTCTCGAAATGGTCGAGAGGTAAAGATTGATATATTGGACGATAGTATTCGGACATCGGAATGGTTCCGGAGTGTTTCGGGTATTTTTCGGAGTAATGGGAGGTTACCGGAAGCCCCCGAGGAAAGTAATGGGCCACTATGGGCCATAGGGGAGAGAGAGGGCAGCCCACAAGGGGTGGCCGTGCCCCCTCCCATGGGGAGTCTGAATTGGACTAGGGGAGGGGGCGCGCCCCTCTTTCCTTCTCCTCTTCCCTCTCCTTCCCCCTTTCCCCCTCCGGAAGAAGGAAGGGGGAGGCCGAATTGGACATGGAGTCCAAGTCGGTTTCCTTCCCCCATGGCGCGCCCCTTGGCCGGCCTCCTCCCTCTCCTCCTTTATATACGGGGGCAGGGGGGCACCCCAAAGCACATCAATTGTTCTCTTAGCCGTGTGCGGTGCCCCCCTCCATAGTTTACTCCTCCGATCATATTGTCGTAGTGCTTAGGCGAAGCCCTGCGCGGATCACATCACCATCACTGTCACCACGCCGTCGTGCTGACGAAACTCTCCCTCGACCCTCTGCTGGATCAAGAGTTCGAGGGACGTCATCGAGCTAAACGTGTGCTGAACTCGGAGGTGCCGTACGTTCGGTGCTTGATCGGTTGGATCACGAAGATGTTCGACTACATCAACCGCGTTAAGCTAACGCTTCTGCTTTCGGTCTACGAGGGTACGTGGACACACTCTCCCCCTCTCATTGCTATGCATCTCCTAGATAGGTCTTGCGTGAGCATAGGAATTTTTTTGAAATTACATGCTACGTTCCCCAACAGTGGCATCCGAGCCAGGTCTATGCGTAGATGATATGCACGAGTAGAACACAAAAAGTTGTGGGCGATGATAGTCATACTGCTTACCACCAACATCTTATTTTGATTCGGTGGTATTGTTGGATGAAGCGGCCCGGACCAACCTTACATGACCACGTTCATGAGACCGGTTCCACCGATAGACATGCAACTTGTTTTGCATAAAGGTGGCTGGCGGGTGTCTGTTTCTCCAACTTTAGTTGAATCGAATTTGACTACGGCCGGTCTTTGTTGAAGGTTAAAACAGCAAACTTGACGAAACATCATTGTGGTTTTGATGCGTCGGTAAGAACGGTTCTTACTAGAAGCCCGTAGCAACCACGTAAAACTTGTAACAACAAAGTAGAGGACGTCTAACTTGTTTTTGCAGGGCATGTTCTGATGTGATATGGTCAAGACATGATGTGATATATGTTATTGTATGAGATGATCATGTTTTGTAAAAGTTATCGGCAACTGGCAGGAGCCTTATGGTTGTCGCTTTATTGTATGAAATGCAATCGCCATGTAATTGCTTTACTTTATCACTATGCGTTAGCGATAGTTGTAGAAGCAATACTTGGCGAGACGACAACGACGCTACGATGGAGATCAAGGTGTCAAGCCGGTGACGATGGAGATCATGACGATGCTTTGGAGATGGAGATCAAAGGCACAAGATGATGATGGCCATATCATGTCACATATTTTGATTGCATGTGATGTTTATCTTTTATGCATCTTATTTTGCTTAGTACGGTGGTAGCATTATAAGATGATCCCTCACTAAAATTTCAAGGTATAAGTGTTCTCCCTGAGTATGCACCGTTGCGACAGTTCGTTGTGCCGAGACACCACGTGATGATCGGGTGTGATAAGCTCTACGTTCACATACAATGGGTGCAAGACAGTTTTGCACATGTGGAATACTCGGGTTAAACTTGACGAGCCTAGCATGTACAGACATGGCCTCGGAACACTGGAGTCTGAAAGGTCGAACGTGAATCATATAGTAGATATGATCAACATAGAGATGTTCACCATTGAAAACTACTCCATCTCACGTGATGATCGGACATGGTTTAGTTGATATGGATCACGTGATCATTTAGATGACTCGAGGGATGTCTATCTAAGTGGGAGTTCTTAAATAATATGATTAATTGAACTTAATTTATCATGAACTTAGTCCTGGTAGTATTTGCAAATTATGTTGTAGATCAATAGCTCGCGTATAGCTCCCCTGTTATATTTTTGATATGTTCCTAGAGAAAACTAAGTTGAAAGATGATAGTAGCAATGATGCGGACTGGGTCCATGATCTGAGGAATATCCCCGTTGCTGCACAGAAGAATTATGTCCTTGATGCACCGCTAGGTGACAGACCTATTGCAGGAGCAGATGCAGACGTTATGAACGTTTGGCAAGCTCGATATGATGACTACTTGATAGTTTAGTACACCATGCTTTACGGCTTAGAACCGGGACTTCAAAAATGTTTTGAACGTCATGGACCATATGAGATGTTCCAGGAATTGAAGTTAATATTTCAAGCAAATGCTCGAGTTGAGAGATATGAAGTCTCCAACAAGTTCTATAGCTGCAAGATGGAGGAGAACAGTTCTGTCAGTGAACACATACTCAGAATGTCTGGATATCATAATCACTTGACTCAGCTGGGAGTTAATATTCCGGATGATAGTGTTATTGACAAAGTTCTTCAATCACTGCCACCAAGCTACAAAGGCTTCGTGATGAACTATAACATGCAAGGGATGGATAAGACAATTCCTGAGCTCTTCGCTATGCTCAAAGCTGCGGAGGTAGAAATCAAGAAGGAGCATCAAGGGTTGATGGTTAACAAGACCACTAGTTTCAAGAAAAAGGGCAAAGGAAAGAAGGGGAACTTCAAGAAGAATGGAAAGCAAGTTGCCACTCCCGGGAAGAAGCCCAAGTCTGGACCTAAGCCTGAAACTGAGTGCTTCTACTACAAAGGGACTGGACACTGGAAGCGGAACTGCCCCAAGTATTTGGCAGATAAGAAGGATGGCAAAGTGAACAAAGATATATTTGATATACATGTTATTGATGTGTACCTTACTAATGCTCGTAGTAGCACCTGGGTATTTGATACTGGTTCTGTTGCTCATATTTGCAACTCGAAACAGGGGCTACGGATTAAACGAAGATTGGCTAAGGATGAGGTGACGATGCGCGTCGGAAATGGTTCCAAGGTCGATGTGATCACCGTCGGCACGCTACCTCTACATCTACCTTCGGGATTAGTTTTAGACCTGAATAATTGTTATTTGGTGCCAGCGTTGAGCATGAACATTATATCTGGATCTTGTTTGATGCGAGACGGTTATTCATTTAAATCAGAGAATAATGGTTGTTCTATTTATATGAGTAATACTTTTATGGTCATGCACCCTTGAAGAGTGGTCTATTTTTGTTGAATCTCGATCGTGGTGATACACATATTCATAATATTGATGCCAAAAGATGCAAAGTTGATAATGATAGTGCAACATATTTGTGGCACTGCCGTTTAGGTCATATTGGTGTAAAGCACATGAAGAAACTCCATGCAGATGGGCTTTTGGAATCACTTGATTATGAATCATTTGATACTTGCGAACCATGCCTCATGGGCAAGATGACTAAAACTCCGTTCTCCGGAACAATGGAGCGAGCTAATGACTTATTGGAAATAATACATACCAATGTATGCGGTCCGATGAGTGTTGAAGCTCGAGGCGGGTATCGTTATTTTCTGACCTTCACAGATGATTTGAGCAGATATGGGTATATCTACTTAATGAAACATAAGTCTGAAACATTTGAAAAGTTCAAAGAATTTCAGAGTGAAGTGGAAAATCATCGTAACAAGAAAATAAAGTTTCTACGATCTGATCACGGAGGTGAATAGTTGAGTTACGAGTTTGGTCTTCATCTAAAACAATGTGGAATAGTTTCACAACTCATGCCACCTGGAACACCACAGTGTAATGGTGTGTCCGAAAGTCGTGACCGTACTTTATTAGATATGGTGCGATCTAAGATGTCTCTTACCGATTTACCACTATCATTTTGGGGTTATGCATTAGAGACAGCTGCATTCACGTTAAATACGGCACCATCTAAATCCGTTGAGACGACACCGTATGAACTAAGGTTTGGCAAGAAACCTAAGCTATCATTTCTTAAAGTTTGGGGTTGCGATGCTTATGTGAAAAAGCTTCAGCCTGATAAGCTCGAACCCAAATCGGAGAAGTGCGTCTTCATAGGATACCCAAAAGAAACTATTGGGTACACCTTCTATCACAGATCCGAAGGCAAGATCTTTGTTGCTAAGAATGGATCCTTTCTAGAGAAGGAGTTTCTCTCGAAAGAAGTGAGTGGGAGGAAAGTAGAACTTGATGAGGTAATTGTACCTTCTCTCGAATTGGAGAATAGCTCATCACAGAAAACAGTTCCCGTGATGTCTACACAATTAGTGAGGAAGCTAATGATGATGATCATAAAACTTTAGATCAAGTTACTACCAAACCTCGTAGGTCAACCAGAGTACGTTCCGCACCAGAGTGGTACAGTAATCCTGTTATGGAAGTCATGTTACTAGACCATGACGAACCTACGAACTATGAGGAAGCGATGATGAGCCCGGATTCCGCAAAATGGCTTGAGGCCATGAAATCTGAGATGGGATCCATGTATGAGAACAAAGTGTGGACTTTGGTTGACTTGCCCGATGATCGGCAAGCCATAGAGAATAAATGGATCTTCAAGAAGAAGACTGACACTGATGGTAATGTTATTGTCTACAAAGCTCGACTTGTTGCAAAAGGTTTTCGACAAGTTCAAGGAGTTGACTACGATGAGACCTCTCACCCGTAGCGATGATTAAGTCTGTCCGAATCATGTTAGCAATTGCCGCATTTTATGATTATGAAATCTGGCAAATGGACGTCAAAATTGCATTCCTTAATGGATTTCTTAAAAAGGAGTTGTATATGATGCAACCAGAAGGTTTTGTCGATCCTAAAGGTGCTGACAAAGTGTGCAAGCTCCAGCGATCCATTTATGGACTGGTGCAAGCATCTTAGAGTTGGAATATACGCTTTGATAGTGTGATCAAAAGCATATGGTTTTATACAGACTTTTGGAGAAGTCTGTATTTACAAGAAAGTGAGTAGGAGCTCTGTAGCATTTCTAATATTATATGTGGATGACATATTGTTGATTGGAAATGATACAGAATTTCTGGATAGCATAAAAGGATACTTGAATAAGATTTTTTCAATAAAAAGACCTCGGTGAAGCTCCTTAAGTATTGAGCATCAAGATCTATAGGGATAGATCGAGACGCTTAATAGGACTTTCACAAAGCACATACCTTGAAAAAAAATTGAAGGAGTTCAAAAAGGGTCAGTCAAAGAAAGAGTTCTTGCTTGTATTCAAGGTATAAAGTTGAGTAAGACTCAAAGCATGACTACGGCAGAAGATATAGAGAGAATGAAAGTCATTCCCTATGCCTCAACCATAGGTTCTATAAAGTATGCCATGTTGTGTACCTTGCCATGAGTTTGTCAGGGGGGCTACAATAGTGATCCAGGAGTAGATCACTAGACAGCGGTCAAAATTATCCTTAGAGGACTAAGGAAATATTTCTCGGTTATGGAGGTGATGAAGAGTTTGTCATAAAGAGTTACGTCGATGCAAGCTTTGACATTGATCTAGATGACTCTAAGTCTCAATCTAGATACGTATTGAACGTGGGAGCAATTAGCTAGAGTAGCTCCATGCAGAGCATTGTAGACATAGAAGTTTGCAAAATACATATGGATCAGAATGTGGCAGACTCGTTGACTAAACTTCTCTCACAAGCAAAACATGATCACACCTTAGTACTCTTTGGGTGTTAATCACATAGCGATGTGAACTAGATTATTGACTCTAGTAAAACCTTTGGGTGTTGGTCACATGGCGATGTGAACTATGGGTGTTAATCACATAAAGATGTGAACTATTGGTGTTAAATCACATGGCGATGTGAACTAGATTATTGACACTAGTGCAAGTGGGAGACTGAAGGAAATATGCCCTAGAGGCAATAATAAAGTTGTTATTTTATATTTCCTTATATCATGATAAATGTTTATTATTCATGCTAGAATTGTATTAACCGGAAACTTGATACATGTGTTGATACATAGACAAAACACCGTGTCCCTAGTAAGCCTCTACTAGACTAGCTCGTTAGTCAAAGATGGTTAAGTTTCCTAACCATAGACATGTGTTGTCATTTGATGAACGGGATCACATCATCAGGAGAATGATGTGATGGACAAGACCCATCCATTAGCTTAGCATATTTATCGTTTAAGTTTTATTGCTATTGCTTTCTTCATGACTTATACATATTCCTTTGACTATGAGATTATGCAACTCTCGAATATCGGAGGAACACCTTGTGTGCTATCAAATGTCACAACGTAACTGGGTGATTATAAAGATGCTCTACAGGTGTCTCCGAAGGTGTCTGTTGGGTTGGCATAGATCGAGATTAGGATTTGTCACTCCGAGTATCGGAGAGGTATCTCAGGGCCCTCTTGGTAATGCACATCGTGACAAGCCTTGCAAGCAATGTGACTAATGATTTAGTTACAGGATGATGCATTACAGAACGAGTAAAGAGACTTGTCGGTAATGAGATTGAACTAGGTATGAAGATACCGACGATCGAATCTCGGGCAAGTAACATACCGATGACAAAGGGAATAACGTATGTTGTCATTGCGGTTTGACCGATAAAGATCTTCGTAGAATATGTAGGAACCAATATGAGCATCCAGGTTCCACTGTTGGTTATTGACCGGAGATGTGTCTCGGTCATGTCTACATAGTTCTCGAACCTGTAGGGTCCGCACGCTTAACGTTCGATGACGATTTGTATTATGAGTTATGTGTTTTGGTGGCCGAAGATTGTTCGGAGTCCCGGATGAGATCACGGACATGACGAGGAGTCTCGAAATGGTCGAGAGATAAAGATTGATATATTGGATGATAGTATTCGGATATCGGAATGGTTCCGGAGTGTTTCGGGTATTTTTCGGAGTAACGGGAGGTTACCGGAACCCCCTGGGGAAAGTAATGGGCCACTATGGGCCATAGGGGAGAGAGAGGGCAGCCCACAAGGGGTGGCCGTGCCCCCCTCCCATGGGGAGTCCGAATTGGACTAGGGGAGGGGGCGCGCCCCTCTTTCCTTCTCCTCTTCCCTCTCCTTCCCCCTTTCCCCCTCCGGAGGAAGGAAGGGGGAGGCCGAATTGGACATGGAGTCCAAGTCGGTTTCCTCCCCCCATGGCGCGCCCCTTGGCTGGCCTCCTCCCTCTCCTACTTTATATACGGGGGCACGGGGGCACCCCAAAGCACATCAATTGTTCTCTTAGCCATGTGCGGTGCCCCCCTCCATAGTTTACTCCTCCGATCATATTGTCGTAGTGCTTAGGCGAAGCCCTACGCGGATCACATCACCATCACCGTCACCACGCCATCATGCTGACAAAACTCTCCCTCGACCCTCTGCTGGATCAAGAGTTCGAGGGACGTCATCGAGGTGAACGTGTGCTGAACTCGGAGGTGCCGTACATTCGGTGCTTGATCGGTTGGATCGCGAAGACATTCGACTACATCAAACGCGTTAAGCTAACGCTTCCGCTTTCGGTCTACGAGGGTACGTGGACACACTCTCCCCCTCTCGTTGCTATGCATCTCCTAGATAGATCTTGCGTGAGCGTAGGAATATTTTTGAAATTACATGCTACGTTCCCCAACAATCTGTTCCTTATACCATGAGATCATATCACTCCCGGACACTAGAGGAATACCTTGTGTGCTATCAAGCGTCACTTTGTAACTGGGTGATCATAAAGGTGCTCTGTAGGTATCTCTGAAGGTATCTATTGGGTTGCATGGATCGAGACTGGGATTTGTCGCTCCGTGTGATGGAGAGTGTCAGCGTGGAAGCACGGTCACCTATGGGGCAGGGGTGCCCCTTTGTGGTTCGGCAAGGGGACAGTCACATTGCACAAATAGCAGAAATAGCAGGGCGGCACGGCGATGGACAACTCTCTTTTACCCAGGTTCGGGCCTCTTTGCAGCGTAAAACCCTACTCCTGCTATGGTGGATTGATCTGGAGGAACACGAAGACACGGAGCGCTCAAGCCCGGCAAGTATGCCTCGGGGAGAACAGTGTGCACGTGTACAAGCGTTGATGGATCAAGGTTTTGAACCCTTTGCTCGGTTGCCTCAGGCCTCCTTTTATAGCTTAAGGGGTGACCACAGTGGCAAATAAGTCATTTTGGTGTGATTAGATAGCTAGCAGTGTCATCATACCTAACTCCGGCGGTTAGGACAAAGTGCATTAAATGCACTGCTAGGTGTCGTGCTGAGATGGAAGCCCGGCAAGCTTGTCGTGCTGCTTATCCATCTTCTCCTTATTAGCATGACACGCAATCTGGACAGGTGTTAAATAGTTAATCTCCTCTCCAGCAAGTTGCCACATGCTTGACAGGATCCACCTAGCCACTTGAGAGCTCGACACCGCATTGATTAATGACTTGTGTACAATGAGGTGGAGCGGTGGCGTTTTGGCGGAGTCCTATCGGTACGGAGCCTACCGGGTCTTGTCTTGGAGTCTTTCTTTGGCCTTGGCGGCCCTGGAGACCCTGTCGGGGTGGCTTGGGTTCGGTCCTAGGTGCAGTTTCGGCCCCGTCGGGCTTGCCTTCCCGGCAAGGCAGGCCTTCTTGAAAGCTTCTCTGGTTGACTTGATCTTGTTATTGCACTCCTTGATCTCACGAAGGGCGGTTTCTCTGGCTCATCTTATGTCAAGCATTGATTCCAGATGCATGCCTTGTCGTACGCTGGTGCATAAGTCAGGGCAGCAAACGCATATGTTCATTGCACCGACAGTAGCCCCCAGGCCTGGCCCATATGTGCATCCAAGGCATCATTGGGGTAGGCCCAACAAATGCACAGGTGTACATGTTGGCCTTGCCGGTGTTGGTACGATCTATTTCGACATCTTCTTTGCTTCTTCATTAACCTGGGTTTGATCTTGCTCCCAAGTCTCCCATGGCATCTTCAACATTCCAAATGGTGCTCTCCGTTCACATTGTAAATGAGGGGCGCACACGTCCACAGGAGCCCATTAGGGCGTCCTCGCGTGAACCGGGGCTAACTGCCATTTTATCTTTACCTCACCCACTACGTCTGCCGTTTCCGCCACGCGCGCCGCATGCATTACGCGGGGCTGGTGGTGGATGCATAGGGCACGGGAACGTGTGCCTTGGCAGGAAACACAATGCCCTGGATTGGCGTAGTGGGGTGGCCAATGAATCAGGGTGCCATCAGTGATGCAGAGGGTCGGATTGGAGGAATGGGGTGGTTACCCCATGGTAGTGGAGAGCCAGCCTCCCCTTCCTATCCTGCTATAAAAGGAGATGAGAGGGGGTGGTGATGCTCATCCACCGTCTCCTCCTCCTCCTTTCTTGACTTTTGCTTCCATCATGACAAGGGGAAGGGGCCGAGCTCGGGCCCCGGCGGTGGCGACGGGAGCTTCTTCTCGGCACCCTACTTCTGCTTCCATTGCTGCTATAGGGGCGGGCTCTAGTGCATAAGGTGAAGCTGCGGGGCATGGTCGAGGTCGACGCGGCGACCGTGGTCGGGGCGGACGGGGCGGCATGTCCACACGTCCCTCCTCCAGCCGCCCCCACACCATCAGAAGGTCATGTGGGGGATATAGCGCTGGAGTTCATCGTCAAGTTGCACGGTCCTCCACGCAGTCGCCTGCGGCTCCCCAGTCCCTTTGCCAGGGTGATGGAGGCCGACCAGCCGCCCAGGCTGAGGTTGCACATGAGCGGCTACTGCAACGGTGTTATGTGGGCGAACGTTGAGTTCCCCGCACCACATGTCATGTTCCTTGGGCGTGGCTGGAAAACTTTTGCATGTGCCCATTATCTGGCAGAAGGGCACGTCCTCCGCTTCAAGTTGGTGGAGGCTGATTTGCTCTCCATCAAGGTCTTCGGGCGTTCAGGTGCTTGCTTAGGGTGCTGCGTGGAGAGCTCCAGCGATGACGAAAGCTCCTCTTCGAGCGACAGCGACGAAGAGGACACTGACGGCAAAGATGGCGACGGCGAGCCCCTGATCGTCAAGCATGAAGACGACGACTTGAACTCCGGCTGAGCACCGGACGCACCATCACCATCAGCTAGGCGCCGGCGGCACCATCATCTGCAGCTGGACCCTGACAGAGCGATTTGCCGGGGGTGCTTAGCCTGGTTGTCACCGCCACCTCCAGCTGGACCCCGGCAGGCTTCCTCGTGGAGTCCGGCTTCGTCTTCCCTGCCGGTGTCCCTGCTGAGCCGCATCCCTCTGGTCCTAGCGGGGGTGACCAAGGCATCGCCTCGCTGCTCTCTCCGTCCCTGGCCTCTTCTTCCTTGCCGGGGAGGCGCCCTCCCGATCTTGTCAGGCTGCATCCCGCTGGTCCTGACAGGGTCAGGCTGGGCTTCTGCCCAGGCTCTCCTTTTGCCTTCTTTCCTTCTTAATGTAACTCCTAGGAGGAGAGGGACAAGAAAGGTATTACGGGGCACTTATCTTTTTTCATATCAAAAAATGTAGGCACTTGCCAAATTTTAATCAAAATAATGTAATCCTTCATCCATGTTAGTACTTGTATGATGTTTACTTGTTTGTTCACGTAAATTTGGAAAAAGAGCTTGCCGGATGTTTGTGTATGTATAAAACATACTGAAGGACGAACCTTCAATACTCCTTAGTAAACAAAATTCTCCGGCAAGACATCTTTGACGGCTTTCGGTGTTGCTGCTACTAAAACCATGTTTAATGAGGTAAAAAAAAAACGGGTTAATGAGCAAAGGAAGGCCAACCCCGCACCAACCCCCTCCCCATATGAAGCTACAACTAAACTTGTCGAATGGACTCGAGTCAAGGATAGGAGCGCAAATGGCAGAGGTGGCTAGGTTTCCTTACGTGCAAGTTCTTCATACTTAAGTATATCATGGAATGAAGGGATATCAGGAAGTGCACTTATCTCTCTTTGATGTTCTTCTTATCATTTCAGATAAGGAGAAGCTATCGAGGATCAGTGCATGGGCTTGTATTCATCCTTCTTCTCGGGAAACTATTCTTGCTGAAATCCTTCTGTTGTCATCAAAGGAAAGGAAGAAAAGAGGATAGCACATGGCCCTCTGCCGCATGTTAGCTGTCTTATTTAAGAACTATTGTAATCACAATAGGATCATATTTAAGAAAACAGGAAATCATGAATGCAAGTTTTTATGAAAGCGCTTCATTTTATTCACTATGCACAGGGTCTGCGCCTGGCTTTTTACAAAGGGTTACAAGTCCCGGGGACTATGCTTGTACAAAACAGATTACCGGGGCAGGGCCCGGCAACCGCGCCTTACAGGTAGAACTTACGAAGATGCTCAATATTCCATGAGTTTTGCATCAAGATGCCATCTTCGGTCTCCAAACGGACTGCGCCAGGTCTGGTGACACGTACTACTCGGTAAGGGCCTTCCCACTTTGGTGTCAACTTGTTTGCACCCTTGGCAGACTGAACATGCCTAAGGACAAGGTCACCTTCCTCAAGGCTCCGGGCATGAACCCTACGGCTGTGATAGCGGCACAGGGCTTGCTGGTATCATGCAGCACATACAGCTGCCCGAAGATGATCTTCCTCGAGGAGCATGGCATCGTCATCCCGTAGCTGCTCTTGCGCTACTTCATCGTAGGCAAGTACTCGAGGTGACTCATATATGAGTTACGTGTGGAGCACTGCTTCTGCACCATATACCAGGGAGAAGGGAGGCTGGCCAGTAGCTCGATTTGGTATCGTCCTGATTGACCAAAGAACCACCGACAACTCATCAACCCAGTGCTTGCCACATTTTTGCAATTTATCGAAAGTTCTTGTCTTGAGCCCTCGCAGCACTTCAGCGTTCATCCTTTCAGCTTGTCTGTTGCTCCTGGGATGGGAAATAGAAGCGAAAGAGACCTTGCTTCCAAGGCTTTGGATGTACTGCATGAAGGCGCGACTTGTGAATTGGGTGCCATTATCGGCGATCACCCTGTTGGGCACTACAAAACGGCACACCAATCCCTTAAAGAACTTGATAGCCGATTGCACAATCACCTTCCTCACTGGCTCCACCTCAGGCCACTTTGTAAACTTGTTGATTGCCACGTACAAGAATTCAAAGCCTTCGGTGGCACAGGGAAAGGGGCCTCTCGGTGTCAAAACCGGCAGACCTCGGGGTAGGGGGTCCTGAGCTGTGGATCTAGGATCGATGGTAACAAGAGACAACGAGCACAGTGTTTACCCAGGTTTGGGCCCTCTCGAAGAGGTAAAACCCTATGTCCTGCTTGATTGTATTGGTTGTATGATGTGGTTTACAGAGTATATCTACCTCGAGATCAGCATGAGCTAAACCCTAGGTTACGGGGGGATGAAGATAGCTCTCTCCCTAATGACTAAAACCCTCGGTTTATATAGACACCGATGGGGCTAGGGTTACCGAATATAGATTACAATAAGGAAAAAGAGATCCTACACCTTCTTGACTTGGAGGGCACACCATGGCTACATAGATCTCCTGTCATAGTATGGTTCCACCAGTCCGGCCCATGCACAATGGGCCGTCGCCCCGAGGACCCCTTAGTCCATGACTCCCTCAGTAGCCCCCGAACTTGCCTCCAACGCCGGGGATCGTCTCCTGGAATCTTCACATTGTCGGCTTGCGAGACGAATTCCTTTATTTCGCTTGAAGCCGTGTTACTGCCGCCGAACAGTATCCGAAACCCTACTCTGATGACCTTGGGTCCGGACAGTCTAAAAATTCCAAGATCCGAAGAGGCCTTGAGATCGCGGTGGGCCCATCAGAGTTTAATGCCGTTCCTCGGGACAAGGGCTTCGCACACCTTTCCAGAGGGCGTGCGGCCCAATGTCGTCCTTCCATGCACCTGCCCTTTCGGCTTCACGACGAGACATCTATTTATAGATCCAAAGGTGCTGAGAACAGTTATCTTCCCCTTTGCTAGGAACGACACCAAAAGAATTCCCCAAGCCATGGCTGACATCCCAGGTTCTTCCTCGCGCCCTCACGGCCCGCTCCTAGGTGATTGGTCGAGCTGCTCGGTCTCGTATCTCCAGCTGAGTCGCTTGCAGACACAACGCTTCCTCCCCTTAGCCGATCTGGTCCCAGTCCACGCTGGTCTTATCTCCATTGATGGCCGCGCTCTTGCTGAGAACTCCCCCGACCCAAACAAGGAGGAGAGGGTATGTCTCGTACCCTTCCTTCTAAGAGGTTTGGGTTTTCCCATTCATCCTTTCCTACGGGGTCTACTAGAGTTCTATGGGATCCAACTCCACAACCTCACCCCGGGGTCGATATTGCACATTTCTGGCTTTGTGGCCTTGTGCGAGATATTTCTGAGTTGCGAGCCCCACTTTGACTTGTGGAGGAAGTATTTCTGTCTTGTTCCCCGCCTCCGAGAGGGATCTATATTTGAGGTGGGCGGTGTCGAAGTATGGCGAATAGCTGGGACAGGGTACCCAATCGGGACCCTGTTGACACATGAACACGTCACGTGTACCCTCAACGCCGGGGGTGATGCACCGCAGCTCACGTTGAAGGATACCCAACCGACAGCGCGTGTCAGTGTACTAAGTATTGGGCCACTAGTACCCCTTACTTGTGCACGGGCAGTTGTAGCCGTCCTCGCGGCAAGGCTTGCCGGGATCAGCTCGAGGTCGATTTAAGTCATCAAGGAAATCATCAAGTCAGAGATCTGAGAATCAGCAAATAAGCAAGGCTGGAAATCGAAGGCCAGCCTCCCCGGCAAGATCCTTACCGGGATGGCCCGTGGAGCCCGGCAAGCCTCGGCGCCCGGCAAGGCTTGGTTCCCAGCAAAGCTCGGCGCCCGGCAAGCCCTGGCACCCGGCAAGGATTGGTGCCCGGCAAGGATCGGCGCCTGGCGAGATTCTGCCACTATGCCACCGCTCCGGCACAGTAACAAAGCCTGACATTCTGGGTCCTTCTCTGGATGCGTGGCAACGCGCCAGTGGAGGAGAGCTTAAGCGGTGCTGATGGGATGGCCCCTTTTTCCATCCCCAAGAAAGTGAGGACACCTAAACGGACACCTCACGGTGCATTAAATGCGTTTGTCCTAATCCGTCAGGGGTTAGGTATGATACCCTGTAGCTACTTTACACCTCAATGTATGTACATTTTGCCACTGTGGAGACCCCTTTGAGCATATAAAAGGAGGCCCAAGGCAACTGCTACAGAGGAGGAGAACTTCTGGCCCATTCTGCATGTGTAGCTGCTCTTTGAACGCACTGTTCATTGCGTGCGCTCCTGAAGGCTGGGCTCAAGAACATCAATAAGAACACAAAGCAGGAGTAGGGTTTTACGCTGATCAGCGGCCCGAACCTGGGTAAAAGCTTCCCGCGTTGATCACTGGTTCTGCTCTTTGCGTATACTTCTCCCCCCGCCGAATCGTAAAGGGGTCTCTCGGGATCCCATAGGTGTCGTACCTCGACATCTTTGGCGCGCCAGGTAGGGGGATTGAGGTTTGCATGAACCTGATCTGGTGGTCGACGCCCTAGTTCCTTCATCATCATGCCGCCCAAGAAGAAGAACATTGCGACAGCACAACCGTCCGGGTCCGTTTTGCCCGCGCCTTCGCAGACAGGCGATGGTGTGGGTGCAGAAGGAAGAGGACTGGAACCCCCGCGGCGTTCTAGTGACCCAAGCCAAGCGAGTGGTATCGTTCACAGTGGCAGTGGTAACTTGCGCGCCGCTGGATCTAGAGATGGCGTTGTGTTGCCAACGGGTGGCACAACAAACTCTAGAGATTGAAGAGCGCCTGCTGGAGCTCCCGCGCCGGCGCGAGCCTCGCAACCTGCCCAGGTCGTGCGAGATGCGCGACATCATGGCGCTGGTGGTTCGGGGCGTCCCTACGAAAAGGTTTCTGCGCATAGATCCCAAGATGCGCGGGACCAGCATGCACACCGAGCTGCCGGCGAAGGTGGCGCGCGGTCGCGTGACCGTGGCGGTGCTCCTTCTAACTTGGTTAGGAGTCAGAGCACCTCACGCACCTCGCACCTGTCGCCACCACCTACGCCAGCGGAAGCCTTGGCACGTGCACAGCTGCTCCTCGATTTTCCTCTCGCCCCAGAGAAGATGGAGGAGTGGCGAGCTACTATCCAGAGCCTTATCGGCTTCGCTCACAAGGATGGACCGCAAGAGGCAGGGCCCTCTCAGCGGAGGCCCATCGATCCGACGTGAGCCGGTGCAGAGAAAACCGGAGGTGGTGCAACTACAGTGCGCTCTCCTCCGCGGCGTCAGCAGCGGCCGACGACTCAGCAAGTCGACCGCCATCAAGAAGTTTCCACGGCGTCGTCCGATCCACGGATGCGCCGTGATCAGCGTCTGGTTCTCCAGGAACAAGGCAAGGAGGACGCTCGAACAACCATCGAGCGGCGATGGGAAGCGCGCTATCAGTCTGATAAGCGCGCGGGGCCGGTTGTCGACGAGCCCGCGCCAGGGAACGTAGGAGACTTGCCTTACGAGGTAGGACCTCCAGCGTTTACCCGTGAGCTGCGGCAAGTCCAGTGGCCCAATCTCCGAACCTTCAAGCCAGAGGTCCCGGAGAAATATGACGGCAAGACCCATCCCTCGGAGTTCCTGAGCATCTACACCATTGCGGTGCAAGCTGCCGGGGGCCGAGATGACAAGATACTTGCCAACTACTTCCCGTTGGTGCTCAAACCCAACGTTAGGTCGTGGTTGATGCATCTGCCGGAGGATTCTATTTCTTCCTGGTCGGATCTGTGCCATCAGTTTGTTGGTGCCTTTGTTGGAGGCCACCAAGCTCTTGGCCAAGAAAGTGATTTGCACATCATCCCTCAGAAGGAGGGCGAGTCCCTGCGCAAGTTTATGCAGAGATTCAGCCGGGTGCAATACAATATTCCTGACGTTCATCCTGCCGCTGTCATTAGCGCATTCCATCAGAACATGCGTAACCGCAGGATGCGGGAAGAGCTGGCAATGAACAAAGTCAGGAGTATCGCCGAGCTTTACACTTTGGCCGACAAGTGCGCTCGAGCTGAAGAGGGGAGGAAACTCCCCGGTGAGGCTGTTGGTGCGACAGGCGACTCAGAAGAAGATGCCGCGGCTCCGTCAAGGAAAGGCCGGCGGCGGAATAGGAAGCGCGGAGGCAAGGCCGTGCTTGCCGTCGAGGAATCCGGCAACCCTGGCGCCACCAAAAAGGCCAAGGTTGGCGACCCCGGCAAGGATCTTGCCGGGTGCCCTTCCTGTCAGGCCTTGGCGGCTGCCGACAAGTCGGAGAACTCCGGCAAGCAGTATTGCAAGATCCATCGCACTAAGGGCCACGATCTCCAGAACTGCCGGCAAGTTGAGCAGCTTGCCGAGAAGCAGAAGGCCGAATACGAGAGGCGAGACAAGGAGAAGGCCCAAGATGGTGCTGAGGGGTCCAGCAAGAAACGCGGCGGCCGAGGGGGTCGCCGCGGCAAGGCCAAGCAACAGAAGGATCGGCCTGCTCGGGGCCGAGATAAAGAAGGGGATGATGATGAGGAAGATGACGAGTCCAGTGAGCAGGAATTCCAGAAGGCTACGGAGGCTATGTGCATTGATGGGGGTGCCTCGCTGCATTCTTCCCACCGCCAACTTAAACAGTGGATGCGGGAGGTTAATGCGGCAGAGCCATCCCCCGATGCATGTAGGCCTCTGAAGTGGTCCAGCACGCCTATCATCTTTGACGCCGAGGATCACCCTGATCGCACAACTGCGGTCGGGTGCTTGCCATTGTTGGTTTCCCCAACAATTCGCAACCTCAAGGTGATGAAGATGTTAGTTGACGGCGGGGCCGGCCTAAACTTAATCTCACCAGATGTGCTCACAAAGCTTCAGATTCCCGACGAAGACCTCGAGGAAACGGGTACGTTTCAAGGGGTCAACCCGGGAAGAACCCAGCCTAAGGGCAAGATCACGCTGCCGGTAACATTTGGCAGCGAGCTTAACTTCAGGACCGAAAAGGTGGTGTTTGATGTCGCCAAGATCCCCATGTCATACAATGGGATCCTTGGTCGGCCAGCGCTGGCTAAGTTTATGGCGGCATCACACTACGCATACAACGTCTTGAAGATGCCTGGGCCGTTGAGCGTCATCACTATCCATTCCGATAAGAAGGATGTGCTCATCTGTGCCGACCAACTTTACCGGGAAGCAGTTGCAGCACCTGCCATCAAGGCATCTGCTCCTGCCGCTGGAACTTCCGGGGGGAAGAAGAAGACCGGCAGGAACCTCGGCGCCAACTCCGGCAAGCGCACCTCCTCGGAGTGCTGCGCTTCCGTCGAAGACGTGCCAGAGAGTTCCACCGGCAAGAACAAGAAGTCCAAGGCTGCCCCGCCGGAAACCAAGAAGGTGCCTGCCAGGGAGGACGGGATGGGGGGAACTTTCACCATAAGTTCCACCCTAGATGACAAATAGGAAAGCGCGCTCGTTGCTTTCCTGCGGGCGAATGTCGACGAGTTTGCATGGCAACCGTCTGATATCCCCAGCATTCCCAGGAAAGTAATTGAGCACCACCTTGCTGTCTGTCCTCATGCGCGGCCCGTCAAGCAAAGGGTGAGGAAACAGGCTTTGAAGCGGCAAGAGTTCATTGCCGAAGAAATTAAGAAGCTGGAGGCGGCAGGACTGGTCAAAGGAGTGCTTCATCCAACCTGGTTGGCCAATCTGGTTGTAGTGCGGAAAGCGAACAGGAAATGGAGGCTTTGTATCGATTATACAGATATCAATAAAGCTTGTCCACAAGATCCTTTTTCCTTGCCGCGCATCGACCAGATTGTGGATGCCACCGCTGGTTGTGATCTCCTGTCCTTCCTTGATGCCTATTTAGGGTATCATCAGATTTTTATGGCAAAGGAAGATGAAGAGAAGACCGCCTTTATCACCCCATGTGGTACGTATTGTTTTATACGAATGCCTTTTGGGTTGAAAAGTGTTGGTTCAACATTTGCCAGAGCAATCCAGATTGGTTTTGAGCCACAACTCCATAGAAATATGGAGGCGTATATGGATGATATAGTGGTTAAAACTAAGGATAAAGCAACGCTCATTCAAGACTTAGAAGAAACATTTGCAAACTTGCGCAAGATCAACTTGAAGCTCAATCCTGAGAAGTGCATGTTCGGTGTTCCTTCCGGCAAGCTCCTCGGATTCTTTGTATCTTGCCGGGGAATCGAAGCTAACCCGGACAAGATCAGAGCCATTGAGCAAATTGAAGCGCCGAGACGCGTCAAGGATGTGCGTCGTCTTGCCGGCTGTGTTGCTGCTCTAAGCAGGTTTATTTCCAAATCTGCTGAGCGCGCCCTGCCCTTCTTCAAAATTTTGAAGAAGGCAGGTCCAATGAAATGGACCCCGGAAGCGGAGGCGGCGCTGCAAGATTTGAAGAAATACCTTTCTTCTCCGCCGACGCTAGTCGCACCTAAACCACAAGAACCGTTGCTACTGTATCTGGCGGCGACAAATCAAGTGGTTAGTGTTGCGCTGGTGGCGCAGAGGGAAGCTGATGAGGAGGCAACATCAGCGGCAGGACCGCCAGATGACGTGGCAAGATCTTCCCCGGCAAGGGTTGATCCCGGCAAGACAGGATCTGCGCAAACAGAAGAGCCCGTGCAGAAGAAAAAGGTGGTGCAGCGCCTAGTTTATTTTGTTAGCTCCCTCTTACAAGGGGCTAGGTCAAGATATTCTGGTGTGCAGAAGTTGCTTTTCGGCCTCCTTATGGCCTCAAGAAAGCTGCGCCATTATTTTCAAGCACATGAGATCACCGTCGTCACTCGCTTTCCGTTGCAACGGATTTTGCAAAATCCGGAGGCAACCGGCAGGATCGTGGAGTGGGCGTTGGAGCTGTCCAGCTTTGGTCTTAAGTTTGAAAGTACTTCCACAATTCAGAGCAGGGCCTTGGCGGAGTTCATTGCAGAATGGACCCCGACGCCAGACGAAGAAGTTCAAGAAACAAGTCTCCCCGGCAAGGAAATCGATCAGCAATGGATTATGTACTTTGACGGGGCTTTTTCGCTGCAAGGCGCCGGTGCTGGTGTCCTGCTTGTCGCACCCACCGGAGAGCACCTCAAGTATGTAGTCCAAATGCATTTTCCCCGGGAGAGTTCAACCAACAACACTGCACAGTACGAAGGTTTGCTTGCCAGTCTTAGGATCGCGGCAGACCTTGGTATCAAAAAGCTCATTATCAAAGGTGATTCACAGCTTGTCGTCAGGTAGGTCAACAAGAACTATCAAAGTCCGTTGATGCAAGCCTACGTAGATGAAGTGAGGAAATTGGAAGAGCGCTTTGACGGTCTCCAAATGGAGCATGTCCCTCGTGCCGAGAACAGCGTTGCTGACGACCTGTCAAAGCGTGCTGCCCTCAAGTTGCCTGTGGAACCAGGAACTTTTGTGCTCCAATTGACTCGACCATCCGTGGCACCATCAATGCGGCAAGAAAAGAGAAGAAAGTTGAACTCTGGCTAGTACTTCCCGACAGAGCTCCCCGGAGCCGCCGGCAAGGAAGTTGCCGGGATCGACGCGCTTGCCGGGGAACAACAGGCTCCGGCAGGGTCTCAGGCCCTTGCTGTCGAGACAAATGTTTCCCCGATGGATGAGATGCCTTTAGTCCTAGTTGTCGAGCCTCAGGCTCCAGCATGGGCGCAGCACATTGTCCATTTCCTTCAGACAGGTGAACTCCCTGAGGAACAAGAAGAAGCGGAGAGAGTAGCCCGTCGGTCTGTTATGTACAAGTTCGTCGATGACGTCCTGTACAGAAAGAGACCAAACGGTGTGAAATTGAAGTGCATTCCTCGGGAGGATGGACTAGAGCTGTTGGCAGAGATACATGGGGGCATGTGTGGCTCTCACATAGGGTCAAGAGCGCTTGCCGGGAAAGCATTCCGGCAAGGTTTTTTTTGGCCCACCGCCCTCCAGGATGCGACTGCACTAGTAACCAGGTGTGAAGCGTGCCAGTTTCATTCGAAGAAATTACATCAGCCAGCTCAAGCTCTTCAAACAATCCCTCTCTCCTGGCCATTTTCGGTCTGGGGGCTCGACATACTGGGCCCCTTCCCCCGTGCTGCCGGGGGCTTTGAGTACTTGTATGTTGCTATCGACAAGTTTACAAAGTGGCCGGAGGTGGAAGCAGTGAGGAAGGTGACAGCGCAGTCGGCTGTCAAGTTCTTCAAAGGAATTGTTTGCCGTTTCGGTGTGCCTAACAGGATCATCACCGACAATGGCACGCAGTTCACAAGTCGCACCTTCATGCAGTACGTCCAAGACCTTGGCGGCAAGATTTGTTTTGCCTCTGTTGCTCACCCGAGAAGCAACGGCCAAGCGGAGAGGGCCAATGCTGAAGTGTTGCGCGGTCTCAGGACCAGAACTTTTGACAGGCTGAAAAAGTGCGGAAGACGCTGGATTGATGAGTTGCCGGCGGTTCGTTGGTCAATCAGAACGACACCAAATCGAGCCACCGGCCAGACGCCCTTTGCTCTAGTGTATGGAGCGGAAGCAGTTCTCCCCACGGAACTCATATACGGATCTCCTCGAGTGCTCGCTTATGATGAGCTCAAGCAAGAGCAACTGCGGCAAGATAACGCTGTGCTCCTTGAGGAGAATCGTCTTCAGGCTACTGTGCGAGCTGCACGCTACCAGCAAGCTTTGCGCCGCTATCATAGCCGCAAAGTTCATGCCCGAAGCCTTGAGGAAGGCGACCTTGTTCTTCGACGGATTCAGTCCGCCAAGAATTCAAACAAGTTGATGCCAAAGTGGGAAGGCCCTTATCGGGTAGTACGAGTCACCAGGCCTGGCGATGTCCGCCTGGAGACCGAGGATGGCGTTCCAGTGAGTAATTCCTGGAATATCGAACATCTTCGCAAGTTCTATCCATAAGGCGTGGTTGCCGGGGGCTCCCGGCAACCACCTTTTTGTACAAGTCTTGCCGGCAAGGCATGTGATCCTTTGTACAAAGCCAGGCGTAGACCCTGAGCACAGATGAATAAATTTAAGTGTTGTACATTTCCTTATTGATTCTCATGTTCACATTCATATATGCATGTTTGTCTAAGATGTTGTATAACACCTGATCCCCGTAAGTTCTAACGAACCGCCAAGGTTTCATCTCTTTATTTTCTCTTCTTTCTTTTTCTTAAAGACAGAAGGATTCCTCGCGTGCACATTTGCCGGGGGGGGGAAGGGAGACATGAATACCAGTTGGTGACGTTCGGAATCGTATGCTTGCCGGAGGAAGGACAAAGACAGAAAGCTAAGTCCTAAAAACTCAGAGCAAGTTTTTCTTTTATTACCAAGTTAGTTCCTTGGATGATTCCGACCCTTGTATGGAAAATCTGCATGCGAAGGAACCCTTGTTGTAATCAGTTACGCCCTTATTTTGTTTCGAGTCCGCTCAATGATTTAAGTGGCTGCACTGAGAACGCCAAGGAGTCTTGCCGGCCGCTGCGCCTCCAGCAGGCTGCTGAAGTCCCGCACCCAGCGCTCGCGACAGGTTGCGCGCCGGCAAGTTTTTCAGTAAGCGTAGGATGAACTCCATACATAAAGGAATCAGACAAGGAAAGTAGCTAGCATGAGCCTAAACATAGTTAAATTATATTACATCCATGAGTTGCCGCAGTCCTAACTCGAGACTTAACTGTCTTTTACATGAGATGATGGCGGCAAGAATAAAAGGGAAGCACTCAATCCCTGCGCTGGCCTTCGATCCTTTTGATGGAGTCCACCTTCTCAAGGATCGGCGCGATGCACTTCTCAAGCGCCTCAACATTTGCATCCTTTGGCAGGTGGCCGAGTGCGCTGGAGAGGTCGATGCCGGGATTGCTGTGCACCACCTTGAGGAGCACCTTGCGAAGGACGGCCCGGCAAAGCCGGCGAGTCTCGTTCGCCAGTTGGGTCGCCCGGCTGGACTGGAGCGCCCTCAATGCGTTGATGATGCTTTCAAAGAACATCGTCAATCTCGCGCTTGGGGATATTCTTTCCTCGGAAGAATATCTGAAGTTCGACAAGCCCATGGTTGACAGTTCTGAGGTAAGCTTCTCCGCGGCAGCGATGAGACGACCAGTCCAAATCTCCACTCCCTTCTCGTACTTGTTTTGGGCAGCGGCAGCGCTCTTGAGCAGGTTCCTCTCTCCTTGGAGATCCCTGAGTAGAGCCTTCTCACGGGCCCTGCCGGCCTCAAGGGATTTCTGCAGCGTGGTCAGCTTCAGCTCCAGAACCGCAATATCATCAGACGCAGAGGAGAGCTGCTTGGTCTTGTCGGACAGGGCGACTTGCATCTCCGCCAAGGAGTGGAGGGTTTTTTCCCTGTCCCCCTTGAGCGTCGAGAGCTCCTTGCCATGCTCGTCGAGATCTGTCTCCAGCCTCTTCACTTTGTCGCTCAGCTCGTTCTTGGCGGCCTCTGCAACTTCGGCAGCATCGACGGCCTCTTTGAGCTTTCCGGCGTGACTTGCAGTTAGAGCTTCGAGCGCCTCCTTGTGCTTCTGCTCCAGCTCCTGGGTCCGCCGCGCGACAAGATTTTCAATGTCTTCATCCTTGCTGCGAAGCTTGGCGGCGAGCGCCTGCTCACGAGCAGTGAGATCTTCCTCATGAGCATCAAGAGCAACGCGGCGCCCCGTCAGGAGGGCATCTTCGGCAGCGATCCTTTGAACAGCTTCATCATGCGCCTTCTCCATGTCTGATTGCTTCAGGAGGATCTCATTCCACTGCTGGCTCACTTGTTCCCGGCCGTCAACCAACTCTTGGAGGGCCTCGGTGTGCCAGATCTGCATTTGTGCGACGCGCCTTTGGAAATCTGCTTCGGCCGCCTCAACAACTGCCATTCTGGAGTCCGCTTTGTCTTTCCGGGCGCGATGGAGAGCCTGGAGTTTGCGGAAGTTCTTGCCCATGGCCTAAAGGAGCTGATCCTCTTCAGATTTGCCGCTGCTAGTGCTGGGATCGTCGACAACTTCAAGCCCGGCAGCAGCGATGATTTCTTCGAAAACTTCTCCTTCGGCTGGTGCCCCAGCGCTTGCCGTCCCCGGCAAGTTGATGAACAGGTTCTCGCCAACCTTGAGGTACTTGCTGGATGAGGGGCCTTCAGATGTTGATGGCTAGTCTTCAGTGGCCGCCTCACCAGTGACAGGGGGCTCTGTGGCCGGTGTAGCGCCTGGCGCTCCTGTGGCAGGAATGCTATCAGTGCGGTCCTCAGCCTCCCTGTCGCCCCCTTCAGCAGGTTCTTCGGCGGTTTCCTCTTGTGCTGTCTTGGCGGCCTCCCCGTTAAGAGCACCACCAGCCTCGACAATGTCATCCTTGGTGGCCTCGCTGGCAGCAATCCTGTCTGCTTCGGCGGCAGCATCCCTGGCGGTCTCCTCGATCACAACGTCGACGTCCATGTGTTCCATCACAGGGAACTCTGAAGGGCGAAGGAGGAAAACAGAATAAGATCAAGGTTGAAGTTTGAAGTGATCAAAGATAAAGAAGTAAGGGGAAAAGAATAACTAGCACTCTGAGGCGATCGAGTACCTGCGTCGGGCTATCGAGAGGTGGCTTCGCCTCTCCCGGCAACTCCGGTTGCCGGGGGTGGGTTGCCGGAGTCCGTGCTTGTCGGCTCCTCCTCAATCCGGATAGGCTCGTCGGCAGGATCTCTTGCCGGAGATGTGCTTGTGGGCGGAGCGGTCGATGAAGGAGGCACAATGGGGCAATCTTCTCCTTGTTGCCGTTCTTCTCCTGCGAATCCGAAGATATCAGCGACAAGAATGGAAGCCTCGGCACCAGCCAACAGAAAAAGGGACAATGAACTTACGCTGGGGGCTGCGTTGAGGACTAGGCTCCGGGCTCGCGATGACGGTCTCTGGCACGCTAGTGGAGCCTGCCGGGGGCTCGTCGCCCGTAGAAGTCCTTGACCTCTTCGCCATCCTCTCCAGCAAGGTTTCTGTGTCACTGCAGAAACAATTCAAGTAAGTTAGTAAGACTGATGCAGATTGGAAGGTGGAAGTTGTGACAGGTACTCACTCTTCTTCCTCTCGCTCTGGACTGAAGCCGAAGATGTCGAAGTCGACCTCCGTTGCGATGTCTGAGTGGGGAGGCGGAGGAGGGGTCCTGGGCTGCTTGGCTGTGGCAGGCGCCGGGGCAGCCTCTGGCACGGTTGTACGAGACCCTCCTGCCGTTCCGGCGGTGGCCGCTGGTGTGGGTCTCGCGCGCCGCGCGGGCTGTTGACGGGCCCCCTGCCGCGGTCCGGTCTTGCCGGCCACTTTCTTGCCGGGGGATTCGCCGCTCGATGTAGGCTGGCTTGCCGGGACGCCCGATGCGGCTTTCCGAAGGACACGCTTTGTCTTCTTCGGGGGCGAGGGCTCTTCTCGCGTCTCCTCTTCGGCCGTGTCGTTGCCGGATGAGTTTTCAGCGACCGCGCCGCCTTCTTCCCCGGCAACCTTGCTCTCCTCGGCAGGCTTTGCCTCCACCACCACCTCTGCATCGCTGGCTTCCCACTCTGTGAAGCCAACGCTGCCGGCCTCCGCGGCAAGATTCGCTTCCTCCACTCTGGTAGCGATGTATGCTACCTCCCGATCTGTGGTGGCACGAATAAGATCTGACTCTTGCCGGACAGGTTTCTCCGTTAGATTGTCGAAGAATTTCTGTGCTTCTTCCTCGCTTGGCTCGACCCAGGTCAGGTCAAGGCCGTGGGCGTTGAACATCGGCAAGAAGGCAATGATCGACCCCAGTGCAGAGTTGATGCACAAGGGGACGATCCTTGCCGGCAGCCGGTGCTTGTCTTCGCGCTGGAATAACTTTTGGCGGAGAGCGCCAAGCTGCATAACAGTCAAGTTGTTGTTCAGCCCGGGGCGCAGCCTCATGACATCCGCTGCGTTCTTATACTCCCAGGCTGGCCTCCCCCTATTTTGCAGAGGGGCGATGCGGCGGCGGAGGAAGTCGAAGCCGATCATCTCCATTGTCAGCCCGGCAGCCTTCAAGCGGAGGATCCTGGTAGTGGCGATTGTGAGCTTCTCGTCTTCTGCGGCGAGATCGCCCCAATCCTTGCCGCGGACCACCTTCTGTCGCCGGGGATGGCAAAAAGGATGAGGATCTGCTTCCTGGATCCAGCACCATTCGGCCCGCCACTCGTCCCACTTTTCGCGGTAAACTCCATCTGGGTATATCTCTTTGTTCCAGGCCCTTGGAATCCAAGCAATAGATCCAGAGAGAACCTCTCCTTTTTGGATTCGAGGATAGAAATAGTGGCGGAAAAGAGCAGAATTGGGGATCACGCCGGCAAAATTTTCACAAAGATGGGCAAAGATCGACATGCAAAATACGGCATTCGGCGTGAAATCAAGAAGGCGGAAGCCGTATGTATACATGATGTCGTTGAAGAAATCGGAAAAAGGTGGACAGAGCCCGCAATAAAAGTACGCAGTGAAGAAGGGGTATCTGTCCGATCCGCCTTTGGAACTAGCACCTGGGATTACGCGTGTGGCGGGGTGAGCTTGTGTTCCCTTCGCCCACATGCATTGGTATCGTCCCTTCAAGGTTTCGGCGTCGAGCGTCGGAGGGAAGACGACGAGCCTTTTCCGCATCTTCACCAGTTCGCTTTCCAGAACTTTAGCCTTCGACTCCTTGTCCGTGCCCTTGCCTTTGCTGGCCTTGGGCGGCATGGCGACTGTGGAGATGGAAGCCGAAGGACGGAACGAGCGCGGAAGCGGCGAGCAGAAGGGAAGGAAGGTTTCGCTCTGAGCTCGAGCAAAGGAAGGCGATGGCGATGGCCAGATTGGGAAGAAGAGGGGGGTGAATGGGTTTGCGCCTCCACGACTTCTCCTTTTTATGGGGAAGGAGCGGGACCACCTTGTTTATCCCCCAATATGAATGCGCCTCTGTGGGCGCGAAACAGTTTGCAGCCTTTTTGGCACACTTCCCACATCGTGCGCTCCGTGCGCGTAGTGGGGGCACAGTAAAACAAGATCTTTACGAGCAGTTAATTCCCTGCCACGCTTGCCCGTGCACTGTTTGGGCCTAGCCCAACAACGCCTCGCACTTGTGTATGGCCCAGGCCCGGGGGCTCCTGTCGGTGTACTAAGTATTGGGCCACTAGTACCCCTTACTTGTGCACGGGCAGTTGTAGCCGTCCTCGCGGCAAGGCTTGCCGGGATCAGCTCGAGGTCGATTTAAGTCATCAAGGAAATCATCAAGTCAGAGATCTGAGAATCAGCAAATAAGCAAGGCTGGAAATCGAAGGCCAGCCTCCCCGGCAAGATCCTTGCCGGGATGGCCCGTGGAGCCCGGCAAGCCTCGGCGCCCGGCAAGGCTTGGTTCCCAGCAAAGCTCGGCGCCCGGCAAGCCCTGGCGCCCGGCAAGGATTGGTGCCCGGCAAGGATCGGCGCCTGGCGAGATTCTGCCACTATGCCACCGCTCCGGCACAGTAACAAAGCCTGGCATTCTGGGTCCTTCTCTGGATGCGTGGCAACGCGCCAGTGGAGGAGAGCTTAAGCGGTGCTGATGGGATGGCCCCTTTTTCCATCCCCAAGAAAGTGAGGACACCTAAACGGACACCTCACGGTGCATTAAATGCGTTTGTCCTAATCCGTCAGGGGTTAGGTATGATACCCTGTAGCTACTTTACACCTCAATGTATGTACATTTTGCCACTGTGGAGACCCCTTTGAGCATATAAAAGGAGGCCCAAGGCAACTGCTACAGAGGAGGAGAACTTCTGGCCCATTCTGCATGCGTAGCTGCTCTTTGAACGCACTGTTCATTGCGTGCGCTCCTGAAGGCTGGGCTCAAGAACATCAATAAGAACACAAAGCAGGAGTAGGGTTTTACGCTGATCAGCGGCCCGAACCTGGGTAAAAGCTTCCTGCGTTGATTACTGGTTCTGCTCTTTGCGTATACTTCTCCCCCGCCGAATCGTAAAGGGGTCTCTCGGGATCCCATAGGTGTCGTACCCCGACAGCGCGATACGCAAGACAGTCGGCGGATGCTTTTAGAACCCGAAACCCCACACGCCCGGGAGGGACCCCGTCAGGCAGTGCGATGGCTATGGGCTGCCCTAGGTTGATTTGCTCGCCCCTAGAGCCTCGGGATTCGCAGCTCTCAAACACGAAGAACAGCGAAGAACAAGAGAGAAAAACGATGGAGAGATAAAACATAGATAAAAAGTAGTATATTGATTTGTTCGATTGTGTGTTGTTTCAATCGGCCGTCACCCCTAATATATATAAGAGGTAGATGGACTTCCCGTACAAGTAAAGGATTCATCTAGGCTTTCCTTACGAGAAAATTACATCAATTCACGTCCTACAGTTCTAGTTTCAGTCCAACTCGAATTCAGCCCGAATCTGTCTCATACTTTTGTCCCGCTTCTTGTGTGGGCTGTAGAAATCGTATACTAACTCGGATGGAGTCGAGTTCAACATCAAACTTGTTTGCCTCGATGATCTGCATAATACAGCGCGGGCCACTTCTCCTTTTAAGGCCGTCTTTATGACTTTTAGGGCCCATCTTTAACTATGGGTCGGATTCAATTATGCAGTTTTCTGAACTGTCCGAGTCTTGTAAAAACTTTGCAGGCCGTATACTATCTCCGATGATGATGACTCCAAAAGAAAAGTTGACCATTTCGACGATACGCACAACTTCCGTGTAGAACACTTTTCTATCCGAGGTCATCTGAATAATCTTTCGAGCCCATCTCCAACTTCTCGTTAGATTGACTTTGACAGCTTCCACTTTCCCGGCAAGCTTTTTTCCGGCAAGCTTTCCACGCCGGCAAGGTTTCCACCCCGGCAAGCTTTCCACACCGGCAAGCTTTCCACCCCGGCAAGCTTTCACACCGGCAAGGTTTCCACCCCGGCAAGGTTTCTACCCCGGCAAGTTTTCACATCGGCAAGCTTCCATGCCGGCAAGATTTCCACCCCGGCAAGATTTCCATCCCGGCAAGTTTTCACACTGGCAAGCTTCCACGCCGACAAGCTTTCACACAGGCAAGATTTCCACCCCGGCAAGCTTTCACACCGGCAAGATTTCTATCCCGGCAAGCTTTCACACCGGCAAGCTTTCCACGCCGGCAAGCTTTTCCTTTTGCTGGCAAGCTTTTTACTCGGATTTCTCGACTAAAAATATAGTCTGATCTTGATTTGCCTCTCCAGGTCGCATACGACCTCGGATTGAGACAATTTATATATGAAAATCAATTGGCTCGACGAGACGAAGCTTTTTCGTGCTGAAGGTTTTTCGATTCAAGGCCATCTTGATGGCCAAATGACTCGTGCGACCCATCAGACAGGGTGTTTGGTACCTCGCGCCATATTTCCATTTAGGTTCAGTCTGCAGTGTATTGTCTCTAACTTTTGCATACGAACTTGGATTGAGATGATTTATATATGAAAATCGATCACCTCGAAGAGATGAAGACGATCCATGTAGAGTGCTCCTTCATCCGAGGTTGTCTTGAAGGCGTAGCCGGCCGAAAAGCACTCGGAACACTAAATTCTGCCACTCGGAGCACAGTTTCGGCCCCTAAGATGGGGTTGGACGATGATAAGCTAAACATCAAAGTTGTTCCACTCGGCGACGTGAAACTTTTCACGCTGAAACCCCTTTCACTCGAGACCATCTCATTTTCTTTTTATGCCGTGCCAAAATCTGATGTCAACACATGCCCCCCTGTTTTTCGGCAAAGCTTGCATGCTGAAAAATAATATGCACGGTATTTGTTCTAAGGACGATGTCAACACTCCATCGGCCATTTATATATCTCAGGGCGATAATTATGTATCGTCCATGTTTGTGCTAAGGGCGATAATCATATATCGGCCATTGCCTACTTAGGCTTCTTGCCACACACTTGGGTGATATTTCTTCAAGTATTTGCCATTGAGAGCTCTAGGTAACAATGTCCCTTGTACAGATTCCACCAAATAAGAGTTTCCAGGAACTACTCTTGTAATCCTAAAAGGACCTTCCCAACTCGGAGACCACTTCCCGAATTTTCTATCTCTTGAACCAATCGGTAGAATCACTTTTCAGACGAGATCGCCAACTTGAAAATTCTTCAACTTAACTTTCTTATTGTAAGCTCTTGCCACCCTAAACTTGTCTCTCTCTATGGTCTTTAAAGCAGCCAAATGTTTATCGGCAACCTCATCAATATTGTCCATCATCAAGTTATAAAAGTCTATTGCCGATAAATCATTTTCTTTGGCTATTCTCAAAGCATTCAAATTTACTTCCACCAGTAAAACAGCCTCTTGACCATATACTAGCTCATATGGAGTCACCTTCGTAGCACCATGCCTTGAGATCCTATGTGCCCACAAAGCTTCAGACAACAACTCATGCCATCTTCTCGGATTGTCCTCAACCTTCTTCTTGATAAGCTTGATTAAAATTTTATTGCTGGACTCAGCTTGTCCATTAGCTTGGGCATAATACGAAGAGGAATTGAGCAACTTTATGTTATAAGATTCGGCAAATTCTCTGACTTGATGTGACATGAAAGATGAACCTTGATCTGTAGTTAATGTTTGAGGAATGTCGAATCTATGAATAATGTGCTCAGTTATGAATTGGATTACCTCTGTATGTGTCATGTTCTTGAGAGGTACTGCCTTAGACCACTTAGTGAAATAATCAGTTGCCACCAACACGAACCGATGCCCCTTTGAGGAAGACGGGTGAATTTCTCCAATAAAGTCTAAACCCCATCCTCTGAAAGGCCACGGTTTGACAATAGGATGTAACATAGCAGCAGGAGCCAACTGAATATCACCAAATTTTTGACAAGCTTCACACCCTTTGTAATATCTGAAGCAATCATTAATCATAGTCGGCCAATAAAACCCAGCACGTCGTAGTAACCACTTCATCTTGGGAGCCGACTAATGAGTGCCACAAATACCTTCATGGACCTCTCCCATAGCAACTCTCGCTTGGTCCTCGTCCAAGCACTTTAAAAGAACATCATCAACTGTTCGGCGATAGAGACTATCATCTCTCATTGTGTATTTGAAAGCCATACGCCGAACAGCCCTGTCCACCCTTCTACTAGGATCACACAAATAATCAATGATAGGTTTCCTCCAGTCTTGATTTTCTCCTGCATTGAATATTTCATTAGTGGCCGAAACGGTGGGCTCCGGTTCGGCCTCCCCTATGTTGGCAAGACTAGACATCGACCTTTGAGAAATATGAAACATGCCATGATCAACGTGATAGTCGGATGCTTGTTGTGCCAACTCATTTGCTCTCCAATTGTCATGCCTAGATATATGATCAATGCTAAAATAATCCAAAGTAGAGATTATATCTAGACATTTATCAAGATAAACATTAAGTGATTCGTCCAAACACTGAAAGACTTTGGATATTTGTTGCACCACAAGTAATATGTGTAACACCTATAGCAAGCAGCATCTCTAGGCCGAATAACAATGCTTTATATTTGGCTTGATTATTTGTGCAAAAATATTCTAAACGGCATGAGGCTTCAAAAACAGCACCATGAGGAGATATATAAACAATACCAACACCTTGGCCATTGCTACACACTGAACCATCAAAGTATAATTTCCATGGTACTAGCGAAACAAGGTTTATATCAACATCATGCTTGTCATTAATCTGATGCTCAACAATAAAATTAGCAATGATTTGGCCTTTCATGGATTTTAGAGATTCATAAGCCAAATCATATTCAATCAAAGCATAAGCCCACTTGCCAATTCTACCACTAAGAATTGGCCTATGCAACATGTATTTAATGACGTCGGTTTGACAGGATACTATGCAAGCACTCGGCACTAAATAATGTCTCAATTTTGTGCAAGCATAATATAAGCATAGACATAGTTTTTCAATGAATGTATACCTTGTCTCGGCGTCCAATAAGCGCCTGCTCAAATATGTAATAGCATGCTCTTTTTCTTCGGTTTCTTGAGCCAAAACAACACCAATAACACCTTCCTCTGCTACAATGTAAAGCTTAAAGGGTTCCCTATGCTTGGGCGCTTTCATCACCAGAGGAGTGCATAAATAGTTCTTGATCATATCAAATGCTTCTTGCTGTTTTGCCCCGCAAGTGAAATCAACATCGTTCTTTGACCGAAGGATAGGAGTAAATGCATCAACTTTCCCTGGCAGATTAGCTATGAACCTTCTCAAATAATTGACCTTGCCAAGGAACTTTTGCATATCTCTCTGGCATGTTGGAGCCTCCACTTTCTGTATGGCCTCTATCTTTTTGGGATCAATCTCTATGCCATCTTCATGAATAATGAAACCCAAAAACTTTCCAGCCGACACGCCGAATGCACACTTCAAAGGATTCATCTTCAGTCCATATTTTTTCATTCTTTCAAAAGCTAAACGCAAATCGGCTAGATGAGATTCGAAAGTATCCGATTTGACAACAATATCATCAATATAAACTTCAAGTATAACACCAAGTAAATCATGAAAAATTAAATTCATAGCCCTTTGATACGTGGCACCGGCATTTTTTAATCCAAAGGTCATCACTGTCCACTCAAATAAACCAAGGAAACTAGGACATCGAAAAGCCGTTTTGGACATGTCCTCTTCGGCCATAAAAACCTGGTTATACCCCGCATTACCATCAAGAAAGCTAATGACCTTATGTCCAGAAGCATCATTAATAAGCATATCGGCTATTGGCATGGGATACTCATCTTTAGGTGTAGCTCTATTCAAATCTCTGAAATCAATGCACACCCTCAACTTGCCGGAGCCTTTCTTCTCTACTGGTACAATGTTAGAAATCTACTCGGCATACCTGCAAGGTCTAATAAAATTAGCTTTAAGAAAACGACCGATCTCTTCCTTGATCCGGTCGTATGTTTTTGAATTAAACTTTCTGGCCGATTGCTTGTACGGTCTAAAACCAGCCTTTATAGGTAACCGATGCTCCACTAGCTCTCGGCTTAAACCTGGCATCTCATGATATTCCCATGCAAAGCAACAAACATATTATTTCAATAGCTCGATCAACTTAGCTTTATGATCGGCTCTTAAATTTTTGTTTACAAATGTCGGCCTAGGAATTGAACCATCTCCTATGTCTATCTCTTCTAATGGATCGGCCGACGTAAAACCTTGTCCTAATTTATCCATATCATCTAACTCCTCTATAGATTCATACATATCGTTCTCATTGGACCGATATTCAACAAGACGCTTTTGCAACCAATCTGAGTTAGAATCCATTTAAATACATCATACCTTGGAGCCGATTACCACCAACCGGCTTTAAAGAAACGGGCACGAAACCATTCTTGGTCGCACTGAGAAAATCAAACTCTGACAAGTCATGTCCCGTCAAGCAAGTAGCATTGGGATGTTGCCAATCCACCAATGCATCAGCCAAAGCAACACAGGCCGAGTTATCCGCATGAATGACTTCCACTTCATCATCAACCCATTGGATCAAAAACTGGTGCATAGTGGATGGCACGCACCGGTTTGCATGAACCCAATCATGGCCTAGTATGACGTTGTAGTTACCTTGCACCTCAGCGACAAAGAATGCAGTAGCCAAAGTTTTGCTTCCGACTGTAAGCTCCACATACATTACACCTTTGGCTTCAGTTTTCTCTTTGCCTTCAAATCCATTAAGCACCATATTCGTCTTTATCAACTCTTCATCGAGCAAACCCAATTTCTTGAAGACCGAATAGGGCATAAGATTTACCACAGCACCACCATCAACAAGCATCCAAGTGAGCGGTGACCCATTAGTATGTCCTCTGAGATACAATGGTTTCAGATGCGTTACTGGTTCCTTTGGCTTCTCGAATATTGCATTTTTAGGGCCAAAATCCAGCTGAGCCACTTCCCCTTCTTCATTTACAGCACGAAATTCAGCGGGTAAGTAATACACCATATTGATATCCATACCTTCATGAACCGGTGTAGACTCGTAGTCCAACATATCATCCTCTTCCCCTAGTGTATCCACCGATTCTGAAATCTGTCCGAGTGAAGTGGAAACAATAGGTAACGTAGATGATGTAATGATTGCATCGTCCTCTTTTGGTGGTGTAGGTGCTGTTGTGATAGGTGTAGAAGCCACTGCATCTTGTATTTGTTTAGGCCTCCACACTTGTTTTGTAGGTACCATGGGCCGAGTGTCATTGAATAACTGGTCCCTTTGCTTCTCGGCCTCTAGCTCTGCCATCTCTTGACTCCTTAACCTCTGCAGTTTCCTCTTCTGTGTTTTTGTTAGCCCTGGAGGACACCACTTTGGCTGAGTGTATTTGGGATCTCTCAGCTTCACTTGGCTGGTGCTTGCTTCATGGTCATTAGCCGAGTGTTTTGGCGCGATAGCAAGTATCGGCTCAGTCGGGTTGTTATGAACAATCGGTTGCTGTATGGGGAATGTTTCGGTGCCCAAGATGAGTGAGTCGGTATTGATTTTTTCTTTTCCTTTTCCTGAGTCGACCGCTGCAATACTTGGTGACTTAACACGCCATTCTTGCTTGCCAACCCTTTTTTGATTATCTTGCATTGGCCAATTGACACCATTGTTCAAACGGCCTCGTGTGGGATAAAAAAGTCTCTCATGAACGGGCCTCCTTGGTTCTACCCAACCCGGATGAAAAGTATAAGGGGCCATTGGGGGCTGCCACCATTCTCCATTGAAGTCTCCCATGTAGTATGGCGCATAGGGGGGTGGCGTCATCCATGGTCCCGGTGCCCATGACCCATATGGCCTTGCATGATGCTGAAATTCTTCCCGAGGAGGTGACCTTGAGCGCTTAAAATTTGATGACCGGTTAGAGCTAGAACCGGCTGCTTGACCGGCATACTTGGACAACATATCAAAAGTTGGCTTGATTTTCTTGCGCTGCACTTTAGCTTCATTCATCTTCCACTTGCCAACCTCTAGACTCTTGGGCTTAGCAAATTTAACACGAGTATTTTCTTGCACTTGCGGTTGCCCCCCGAGTGCAGGATTCTTGATGGTGATTTTGATCACCTCCTTGCCATCGGGTTGCTCATCAAGCACAACCTGTCTCCCCAAGACCTTGTCACCCTCCTTGTCTTTCCTGGGCTCACCAACAATGACATTAGCTTTATTAGTAGATTCGGCTACCTTCGGCCGAATGAGTAGCTTCTTCCCCTCCAACTCCATGGTATTCATTGGAAAGGGCTGTTTATCAACTTGCATCTCAGAAAAATTCAGTCGTCCGTCATTAATGGCCGATTGTATCTGTCATCGAAAAACATTGCAATCGTTAGTAGCATGAGAAAAAGAATTATGATACTTGCAATAAGCGGGCCATTTCAGCTCTTCAAACGGCGGTAAAGTATGAGATATTCTAATAATTTTGGCTTGCAGCAAAGCATCAAATATTTTATCACACTTGGCAATGTTAAAAGTAAACTTCATCTCTTCATCACGATTCTTATGAATCGGTTTCAGATCATTGCAAGTAAAGGGTTTGGCCTTAGATGGCCAAACAAATTCAGTAGCATAGATATCACCCTCATCGTCCGAGTGATCACTATCATATTCAACCATGTTCATCTTAGGATGATCAGCTTTATATCTATGCACTTCTTTGAGATCTTTGCTTCGGCTTTCGTGAGCCAAAGCCCTTTGTAAGACTTGGTTGATATTTAAGAATGCATAACCTTCTAGCTTTTCTCTAATGGGAGTTCTCAAACCATTCAGCACTAGGTCTGCCAAGTCTCTCTCGGTTATCACCAAACTATTACACCGGTTTTTTGTTTCTCTAAATCTCTTGACGTAATCGGAGACTGATTCATCATGCTTCTGTTTAACCGATGTTAGATGTGACAACTTGAGTTCATTGTCGCCACTATAAAAGTGATCATGAAATTTCTGCTCTAGCTGCGACCAAACCCGAATGGAACCATGTGGTAAAGAAGAAAACCATGAAAATGCAGTACCAGTTAATGATAAAGGAAACAAACGCACTTTCAATTCATTTAGCGAGCCTGCCTCACCTAATTGTGCTAAATATTGACTAACATGCTCCCATGTGGTTTTTGTGCCTTCTCCGTTAAACTTAACAAAATCTGGAATTTTATATCCCGGAGGGCACTGGATGGCATCAAAGTACTCGGGGTACGGCTTTTGATAAATCCGATTCTGAGGCAACTCAACTCCAAAATTCTCTCTAAGCATCTTAGCCATCTCCTCTCTAAAATTAGCTAGGGCATCGTCTGTAGTAGACGATGAAGCTTGTTGCAGTGGCATAGGAGGAGTAGGACTACTAGCTGTAGGTAGGAATTGTGGCATGTATGCCGAACCATAGTTCGGTAGTGGCCGAGTGGTTGTACCTATAGGTAGGGTTTGGTTCGGCGTTGCCACCGAACCTGGCATGCTCACGATAGGATTAATGGGTGCAGCCACAATCTGATTGGTTTGGGTAGGATAATAAGTCATCGGCACGGGAGGCGCCGATGAAATAGGTAAAGCCAGATTAGGGTTTTGCACACTAGCAGCTATACCACCATTACCACTAGATGATTGAGATATATTCTTCTGAGCATTAGTATTTTCT
The DNA here is from genome assembly GCA_011799875.1 of Thinopyrum elongatum. Taxonomy (NCBI): domain Eukaryota; kingdom Viridiplantae; phylum Streptophyta; class Magnoliopsida; order Poales; family Poaceae; genus Thinopyrum; species Thinopyrum elongatum. The sequence goes on from CM022299.1 coordinate 227,875,139, forward strand.
AGGAAAGTTTGATAAACCAGATTGTTACCATCAGCAATACGACTCTCAATCTTAGCCCACTGCTCAGGAGAAAAGGCAATACTTACAGAGGGTTTAACCTGCTCAGCTTGAAGAGGAGGGAACTTGATTTCTTCAATCGGAGTGATGTTGCCTTGGCGATCCTTCTTGAACTTTGCAAGGAACTCCTACAAGTCCTTCTCCTCGCGCGCCTTCTTGTACTCCTCATAGACTTGGCGATGATCGGCTGATATCTCATCAAGACTGGGATTAATGATGTTATCGGCGTCTACCTCAGATGGCTTGGGAAGATCGGACATGGTGGATGATGATGATTGATCTACAGTCCCCAGAGGAGTCGCCAAAAAGTGTGTTGACACACGAACACGTCACGTGTACCCTCGACACCGGGGGTGATGCACCGCAGCTCATGTCGAAGGAGACCCGACTGACAGCGTGATACGCAAGACAGTCGGTGGGTGCTTTTAGAACCCGAAACCCCACACGCCCGAGAGGGACCCCGTCAGGGAGCGCGACGGCTATGGGCTGCCCTAGGTCGATTCGCTCGCCCCTAGAGCCTCAGGATTCGTAGCTCTCAAACATGAAGAACAGCGAAGAACGAGAGAGAAAAACGATGGAGAGATAAAACGTAGATAAAAAGTAGTATATTGATTTGTTCGATTGTGTGTTGTTTCAATCGGCCGTCACCCCTAATATATATAAGAGGCGGCTGGACTTCTCGTACAAGTAAAGGATTCATCTAGGCTTTTTTTACAAGAAAATTACATCAATTCACGTCCTATAGTTCTAGTTTCAGTCCAACTCGGATTCAGCCCGAATCTGTCCCATACTTCTGTCCCGCTTCTTGCGTGGGCTGTAGAAATCGCATACTAACTCGGATGGAGTCGAGTTCAACATCAAACTTATTCGCCCCGATGATCTGCATAATATAGCGCGGGCCACTTCTCCTTTTAAGGCCATCTTTATGACTTTCAGGGCCCATCTTTAACTGTGGGTCGGATTCAATTATGCAGTTTTTTGAACTGTCTGAGTCTTGTGACAACTTTGCAGGCCGTATACTATCTCCGATGATGATGACTCCAAAAGAAAAGTTGACCGTTTCGACGATACACACAACTTCCATGTAGAACACTTTTCTATCCGAGGTCATCTGAATAATCTTTCAAGCCCATCTCCAACTTATGGTCGGATTGACTTTGACAGCTTTCACTTTCCCAGCAAGCTTTTTCCCAGCAAGCTTTCCACGCCGGCAAGGTTTCCACCCCGGCAAGCTTTCCACACCGGCAAGGTTTCCACCCCGGCAAGCTTTCACACCGGCAAGGTTTCCACCCCGGCAAGGTTTCTACCCCGGCAAGTTTTCACATCGGCAAGCTTCCACGCCGGCAAGCTTTCACACCGGCAAGATTTCCACATCGGCAAGCTTTCAGACCGGCAAGATTTCCATCCCGGCAAGTTTTCACACCGGCAAGCTTCCACGCCGACAAGCTTTCACACCGGCAAGATTTCCACCCCGGCAAGCTTTCACACCGGCAAGATTTCCATCCTGGCAAGCTTTCACACCGGCAAGCTTTCCACGCCGGCAAGCTTTTCCTTTTGCTGGCAAGCTTTTTACTCAGATTTCTCGACTGAAAATATAGCCTGATCTTGATTTGCCTCTCCAGGTCGCATACGACCTCGGATTGTGACGATTTATATATGAAAATCGATCGGCTCGATGATACGAAGCTTTTTCATGCTGAAGGTTTTTCGATTCAAGGCCATATTGATGGCCAAATGACTCGTGCGACCCATCAGATAGGCTGTTTGGTACCTCGCGCCATATTTCCGTTTAGATTCAGTCTGGAGTGTATTGTCTCTAACTTTTGCATACAAAATCGGATTGAGATGATTTATATATGAAAATCGATCGCCTCAACGAGATGAAGACGATCCATGTAGAGTGCTCCTTCATCCGAGGTCATCTTGAAGGCGTAACTGGCCGAAAAGCACTCAGAACACTAAATTCTGCCACTCGGAGCACAGTTTCGGCCCCTAAGATGGGGTTGGACGATGATAACCTAAACATCAAAGTTGTTCCACTCGGTGATGTGACACTTTTCATGCTGAAAACACTTTTACTCGAGACCATCTCATTTTCTTTTTATGCCGTGCCAAAATCTGATGTCAACAGACCCCATAGAAAGAACCCGAAGGATGGACTTTGGAGTGTTTCTATATCGAGGATGTTCCCCTCACCGACCCAATTCGGCAAGGGCTACCCGGATATTCAAATGATCCGCCTATAAAGCGGTACAACTGGCGGCCTAGAGGCCCTTCCCAACAGGATAGCGAAGAGGTGCGTGCCCTGTCCGCCAAGATCAGACTGCTCACTAGCAGTAGGCTGACCATGATCGAAGTTATGTCCATTGCCATTACCCGATGCGTGCAACCCCTCCAACAGCGGGGTCACCCTTTATGGTGCTACAATGGGACCAACGATGTAACACGTCACCAGCAGCAAGGGCCAGACAACAAGGCGGCCCTAGCCAAAATGCTGGTCGATCTCTTCAAGGGAGACAAAGCAGAGTTCGCTCTTATGAGCATTCGAGAAGGCTGCTTCGGATCCAATCCAGCAGACTGGGTAAGTCACAACCTCTTACTTTGAGACTGTAGATCTCACCGAATTCTTACTGGTCGTCATTTAAATAGGGATAGAGGCGTCAGGTCGCGTCCATTAGTTGTCCTCCTCCTCAACCAGAGAGTCACTCTCGAGATGGCGATCCGGGATATCACGACAATCCAGAGATGTCAATCGAATTTGAAGATGGGGTATTCTATCAGGAGGGCCTTGACGGCGCCAAGGTGGCAGTAATAGCCGATCACCCCGGGGCTCTTCCCTCTTCCTCAGTAAGTGAAAAGAAGAACCCCTCCCGAACAGGGCGCTCGTCTCGTGCTACCCCCCATGTGCTGACTTCTACTCCCAAGGGTCGCCGCACTACATGTAAGAATGCCTTGAGAAGAGCACGGACCGCGCCGGCTCAGGCCCTTAATGGGGTATCAAAGCGAAAAGCCTCCACCGAAGCGGAGGCACCCGCCTCCTCGGCCCAGACGTAACGTATTTTGGAATTGCAGCATGAGTCGCCGCTCGCACTCTTCTTATTAAGGCTTGCTCAATTTTGCAGAAGGCGCATCCCTCTACACCAATCCGAAGATCACCCGAATGCGTCGAACCGTAATTCCGGTCCAAAGTCTTCGGCACAAGCCAGAGCGTCCTCCGAACATGCGATGACGGGCGTACCCCCGACGGATTCCGATGATGCTTCAGTCTCTAATTCCGAAGTCGAGAGCGTAATGAACCATCACCGCCGGAGGGAGACTTTACGTCATACTGCTTTTGCCGAACAGGATTTCAATGCTTTTAGTTCGGTGAACGCGTACCTTGGAGCAGCCCGGACAGGTCTGGACGGGATTGCTGGTCTATTTGCCGCCAAGGTGCAGGTATATATAGCTTAAAAAGCAGATCATGTTTCCTAACCCACTAACCCCAAGCCTTAATTTGGGCGGGACGGCCGAGTTAAGGGTGTGTAATGATATTATTTTTGTAGGTCACAAGGGATCAGAACAAAAAATTGTCTGAGGACCTTGAAGTGAGCCGGACACAATTGACCAAAGTCAAGGCCGAACTAGATGCGGCTCGAAAAGCCAGTAGCAAAGTGTCTGGTGAGTAGTAAAGACTGCTTTTCTAAGTATACGTTGTATACCAGGCATTAACATCGTACTCTCCGTACAGCCGCGGGAGCTGTGAGTGAGCTGCAGAGGGAGCTGGAGGCTGGTAAGCGAGTGCTGACGCGAAGTCAGGACGAAAAAAATGAGCTCAAGGCAGAAAATCAACGGCAAGCCGAGGAATTTAAGAGCTTGAAGGCTCAGCTGGCCCAAGCCGCGGAGGAAAACCAGAAGCTGAAAGGTGGCATATTCGGTAAGTGCTGACCGCACCACACTGTTTGACAAATGTTGTTGATGTTTTAATGACGATGGGTGACACCTGCTTGCTAGGTCTCCTAATTGGGCGGCCTAAGGAAGAAGTGAGCACGTACGACGGGAACCTTCTAAAGGAACTGTCGAAGACCTATGAAAAGGCCCGAAAAGCCATGAAGAGCATGGCGAAGGCATTATGGCCATCGGATGCGCCACCAGACAACACAGCTGAACTAGCCAGCCATTTTAAAGGGGCTCGGCGCAAGTTTGAGTTATGAAAGATCTCGGCCTGCCGAGAGGGAGCACGCGAGGCATGGGCTATGGTGAAAACCCGCTTCACCAAGCTAGACCCGGTGCATATGGCCCAGGTTGGTCCTATGGGCCCTGATGGTCAAGAGATACCACTAAGCTTGGTGTATGAAGAAGTGATTCAAGCCGCTCGCTATTCACAAAAGGATTGTGCTTTAGAACAGTTAATAGACAATGTCGAGAATGAGTAGATTTGTCAATTCTATGTATCTATGTACTTTACGTTGACTTTGCTCCATCCGCGCTCTTATTGTTATTTTTGAAAGAATGTTGTCTTGACCGGCCATCAGCTTCTGCCTCCCCGATCAGAGATTAGGGAGTGTTCCGTACTGTGTGCCATGGGAAGCGAGGCAATAATTCGGGAACCAGGCAATCCGGCCTTCTGGTTTGAACAGACGAAACATATGCGGAGAGCAATGTTATATTACTGTTTAATGTAAGAAACATCTTCCGACGAAAATAGTTCCTCCAAGGGTTCCTTTCATTGGGTATGATTATAGTCCGGACTCATAGGATCAACGGACACCAATGGCTTTAGAAAAGAACCTTGGTATTAAGCTCGAGGCTATATTAACTTCCCTTAGGCTGACTTATTGTATTCTGTAAGAACGCTAGCTTTCGGCTTCTCCCGTCTGAGATACGGTCCCGGGTGACCCGGTCATAACAATCGCAGAGGTGCTCCCTTTACTCCCTAGCCGAACAATCGGGAACGTAGGGGTAATCACAGGAGCCAGGCAACCCGGCTTGGCAAAGATCTTAAGTCAAACAAGTGCATATGTTGGCTTAACATGGATGAGAAGGATGCAATCATAACAAATGTGATATATATAATTATGCGGCTCGTCTAAGGGAGCCCCCAAGCGAAGCTGGGTATTACATTTAGTGGTATATAGTATGGGCCTGGTATGGTTCAATTTAGTAGCTGAACTAGCACCACAACGAAAGAAAAGGAGATAAAGAAAGACAAGGAAAAAAATTGACGTCGGACTCAGGCGTAAAAATGCCGCAGCCTTGTTGCATTCCACGGGTTCGGCTCGAGCCCTTGTCAGACGGGCGGCGAAGACGATACGCTCCTCCTACAAGTACTTCATCGATGATGTACGGTCCCTCCCATTTAGGTGATAGTTTATTCTTCTGTTTTTCGGGGAGTCGGAGGACAAGGTCTCCCACGTTGTATGTCTTTACCCGGACTTCGCGGTTGTGGTAGTCGTGCTTGCTATTGATAGAATGCGGACCAAGCCCGAGCTATGTCTTGCTCTTCTTCCAGCGCGTCCAGATCATCCTGTCGATCGAGCTCGGCTTCGTTTTCTTCGTACATGCGCACTCTAGGTGCGTCATGGATAAGGTCGCATGGGAGAACTGCTTCCGCACCGTATACCATAAAAATGGTGTGTACCCGGTTGACCGATTAGGGGTGGTGCGCAGCCTCCATAGTACGGAATCGAGTTCCTCAACCCAATGGCAGTCTGATTTTTCAAGGGATCGAATGAGGCGAGGCTTGATGCCGCTCATAATGAGTCTGTTGGCCCGTTCGACCTGCTCGTTGGTCTGTGGATGGTAGACCGAGGCGTAATCGAGCTTGATGCCCATTTTGACACACCAGTCTTTGACCTCCTGAGCGGTGAAGTTGGTACCATTATCGGTAATTATGTTGTGGGGGACACCATAATGGTTTACGACATCGGATAAGAAGGTGACGACTGGTCCGGATTCTGCCGAAGTGACGGGTCTTGCCTCAATCCACTTGGTGAATTTGTCGACCATGACCAATAGGTACTTCTTTTTATTTGTCCCCCCTTTGAGTTGTCCGACCATGATGAGACCCCAGACTGCAAAAGGCCACGTGATCGGTATCGTCCGGAGAGGTGTGGGGGGCATGTGGCTTTGATTTGCGAATCGCTGGCATCCGACGCAGTGTTGGACTAATGTTCGGGCGTCCTCACGAGCGGTAGGCCAGAAAAAACTTGCACGGAAAGCCTTGCTGACCAAAGCCAGAGCTGTCGCGTGGTGTCCGCCCATGCCTGCGTGTATCTCTGCCAAAAGCTGCTGCCCCTCTTCTTCAGAGATGCACCTTTGTAAAACTCCTGTGGTACTCTTCTTATAGAGTTCGCCCTCATGGACCTTGTATGCTTTAGAGCGACGAACTATACATCGCGCTTCGGTTTGATCTTCCGGAAGCTGATGTTGTGTGAGGTAGGCTAGCAAGGGCTCTATCCAGGGTGGAATTACGGCCATTACCTCATGTGCGGAAGGTGTTTCCTCGAGTGCGAAGCCGCCGATGACTTGATTGCCTTGTTCGTTTTCGGGCGAGGCATTGTGAGCGGTCTTGTTGGATGGTGCAACGGTGACGTCGTCCTGCCATACCACGGAGGGCTTAAAGAGCCGCTCGATGAAGGTGTTTTTAGGAACTGGGTCGCGCTTGGCACCCATGCGAGCGAGGACGTCGGATGCTTGATTGGTGTCTCTAGCGACATGGTGGAATTCTAGGCCCTCGAATCGAGCAGATATCCGAAGGACCGCGTTTCTATATGCCGCCATCTTGGGGTCCTTGGCATCGAATTCGCCATTTACTTGAGAGATCGCCAGATTTGAGTCTCCCCTTACTTCGAGACGTTGTACACCCATTGATGTGGCGATGCGAAGACCATGCAGTAGTGCTTCGTATTCGGCTGCGTTATTTGAGTCCGTATACATTATTTGGAGGACATACCGAACAGTGTCGCCTATGGGGGAGATGAGGATTACCCCAGCCCCCAGTCCGGCCAACATCTTTGAGCCGTCGAAGTACATTGTCCAGTGAGACTATGTGGAGTACTCCCTGGGTAGTTCGGCTTCGGTCCATTCGGCTATGAAATCGGCCAGCACCTGAGATTTAATGGCTTGGCGTGGCTTGTATGTTATCTCGAAGGGAAGAAGCTCGATAGCCCATTTGGCAATGCAGCCTGTAGCGTCCCTGTTATTGATTATATCATTCAAGGGGACTTCTGATGCTACTATTACCGAACATTCTTGAAAGTAATGACGTAGTTTGCGAGATGCCATAAAGACCGTGTAGGCTATTTTTTGATAGTGCGGGTATCGTGATTTGCATGGTGTAAGCACCTCAGACACGTAGTAGACCAGCTTTTGGACTTGGAACTTGTGGCCCTCGGTTTCCCGTTCTACGATGAGTACCGCGCTGATTACCTGATTGGTGTCCAAGATGTATAGTAGCATGGGCTCGCCAATGCCGGGCGCGGCCAGGATAGGATTGCCGGCGAGGAGTGTCTTAATCTCCTCGAGTGCCATGGTTGCTTCATCTGTCCATTGGAAGTTCTTGGTCTTTTTAAGCAATTTGTAGAGTGGCAATGCCTTTTCTCCGAGGCGGGATATGAAGCGGCTCAAAGCGGCTACGCATCCTGCCAACTTCTGGACATGCTTGAGCTCCCTTGGTATTGCGAGCTGAGATAGCGCTCTAATTTTGGCCCGATTGGATTCGATTCCTCTATGGGGAACTATGAATCCGAGTAGCTTTCCGGCAGGGACTCCGAAGACACATTTCTTCGGGTTGAGCCGTACATCGTAGGCCAGTAGGTTGTCGAAGGTTTGACGTAGATCGTCTATCAGTTGGTCAATGTTTTTGGTTTTGACAACCACATCGTCCACGTATGCTTCGACTGTTTTGTCGATTTGTTTTTCGAGGCATGTTTGAATCATGCGCTGGTATGTGGCTCCAGCATTTTTTAGTCCAAAGGGCATGGTGTTGAAGCAAAAGGGGTCGTAGGGGGTGATGAATGCGGTTGCTGCCCGGTCGGACTCCTTCATCTTGATCTGATGGTATCCGGAGTATGCGTCGAGGAAGCATAGCGAGTTGTGTCCGGCGGTGGCGTCGATGATCTGGTCTATCCTTGGCAGAGGGAATGGATCCTTGGGGCAAGCCTTGTTGAGGTCTTTGAAGTCGACGCAGAGCCGCCAGGACTTATCCTTCTTGGGTACCATAACCAGATTTGCTAACCACTCGAGGTGCTTGATCTCGCGGATGAATCTGGCCTCTAGCAGTTTTGCAAGCTCTTCGCCCATGGCCTGCCGTTTGGGTTCAGAAAATCGGCGCAGGGTTTGTTTCACCGGCTTGAAGCCTTTCAAAATGTTGAGGTTGTGCTCTGCTAGTCTTCGTGGTATTCCTGGCATATCTGATGGGTGCCAAGCAAATATTTCCCAATTTTCACGCAGGAATGTCCTTAGCGCTTCGTCAACTGCGGGGTCCAGCTGTGCTCCTATGGATGTTGTTTTATTGGGATCTGTTGGGTGCACTTGAAATTTGACTATTTCGTCTGCTGGCTTGAATGGTGTGGGCTTTTGTCTTTTACTGAGGACCACATCATCTCTGTCGACTGTAGTATGTAGCACGGTCAACTCTTCGGCCGCAAGGGCTTCAGATAGTGTCTCTAGGGTGAGTGACGCCATTTTATTTTCAGCTCGCAAGGCTTTGCTTGGGTCGCTTTGAAGAGAGATCACCCCGTTGGGCCCTGGCATCTTGAGTTTCATATACCCGTAATGTGGTATGGCCTGAAATCTTGAGAATGCCTCACGTCCTAGAAGGGTGTGGTATCCACTACGGAAAGGCACAATGTGAAATAGCAAGGGTTCGGATCTGTAGTTGTCGGGTGTACCGAACATGACGTCCAGGGTTACGCCTCCCGAGAAGTGTGCCTCCCTTCCAGTTATTATGCCTCGGAATGTGGTGTGGCTGCGTTCAATGCGAGACCTGTTGAACTGCATCTTGTCTAGAGTATCTTCATAAATGAGGTTGAGGCTGCTGCCTCCGTCCATCAGCACTTTAGTCAGCCGGAAACTGTCGACAATGGGGTCGAGGACCAGTGCGGCCGGTGCGTGGTTATTGCGGGGGCTTGGTTCATCCTTCTTGTTGAAGGTGCATGGCTGCCCATGGTTGTGTGGCCATTACTTGGTATATTTGATTGAGCTCTCGAAGAGCTTTCTTCCTTTTATTGTTTGAGGCGAACGTCTCGTATACCGTGAGGACATTATGGTCCTGCGGCAAAGCCGAAGACTATTTATCTGGGGGTGTAAGGCCCAAGATTGGCTCACCATGTTTGGCCACTTGTCTTACCACCCAACAGGCTCGCAGTCTGTGGGTTGGGTTTGCGTCAAGCAAGACCGAATGTATTGGGCATGGTTTATCCAGCAATTCGTCTAACACCGATCTGGGCCTAGTTTTCCTCTCCTTAGGCGCACGCTCCGGTGGCTGGTATGTGTAAGCCCGTTTAAGGCGGGTCCTTCCGTGATGCACGGCGGGCTGAGGCCCCATGTTTAGCTGTTGCGCCCTCCATGTGTTCTCCATGGCACAATATTTGCGCACCATGTCTGACAGTTCGGTAAAGCTTTGAATTCGGCGACGCGCGAGGGCATTTGAGAGGCCCTCGTCCCTACAGTGAAACTGGAAGGCTTTAATTATTTCTTCGTCACTGCAAGGTGCCATCCTATTCTTTACCAGGAGAAATCTAGCCCAATAGTGATGGACTGTCTCGTTTGGCAGCTGCTTGACGTACATGAGGTCCCATATGTCTGGGTTTCTTGGGTCCGGATTATACTCCGTGTGGTGGGCGGGCGGGGAAATTTTGAGAATTCTCTCCTGCCGCGGATCCGAACTATCCTTGATGGGCGGCCGAGCCGTGTCTGGTTTCGACCGCATAGGGCTCGGATCTGAACTGGTGTGCAACCGGATAGGCTCGAGGCCAGGACTTGAGCTGGGGGTTGTGTCCGAGTGCACATCTGGGCTGGTGTCTGACTCCGAACTGGGGATCCAAGTGTACACCGTCTTCAGCTTGCCAGGCTGTGGCCCCTCCTGGGCCTCTTCAACTGTGGCACCGAGGTGTGTGACCGGAGGGGTGCCGATCTTTCGGTCATCGGGTTTAAGCCCGATTCGGTCGTAGGCTGTAGGCCTAGTAATAGAGATTCCCATCGCACGAAAAAGGCTCACCAAGTGGTCTGCCGGCTGGCCGCATGGGGGCGTCGGGCACTCCGATTGATCGGCGGGAGATCTTCGCAGCGGTTCGTCGGAGTCGGGCTCCAGGGCCGGATTCTGAGGGAGACCGGATTGTTGTGAATCTGCTGGTCCTGGGGTCGACACCCCTGAACCAATGAACCCTTCGACGGGGGTGAAGCCTTTGATCTGGTCGAGGCGACTAGTGGGATCGGCGCGTGCTATTATGCCGCCGAAGATGAGGAGATGACCAGGGGCAGGGAAGCCCTCGGTCCGGGTGTGGTCTCCAGCGACCGGTTGAGCCATCGATTCTTCCGGCGATCCCACAACGGAACTCTCAATGAAAGCACCAATGTCGGTGTCAAAACCGGCAGACCTCGGGGTAGGGGGTCCCGAGCTGTGGATCTAGGATCGATGGTAACAAGAGACGGCGAACACAGTGTTTACCCAGGTTCGGGCCCTCTCGAAGAGGTAAAACCCTACGTCCTGCTTGATTGTATTGGTTGTATGATGTGGTTTACAGAGTAGATCTACCTCGAGATCGGCATGAGCTAAACCCTAGGTTATGGGGGGATGAAGATAGCTCTCTCCCTAATTACTAAAACCCTCGGTTTATATAGACACCGATGGGGCTAGGGTTACCGAATATAGATTACAATAAGGAAAAAGAGATCCTATGCCTTCTTGACTTGGAGGGCACACCACGGCTTCATAGATCTATCATAGTATGGTTCCACCAGTCCGGCCCATGCACAATGGGCCGTCGCCCCGAGGACCCCTTAGTCCATGACTCCCTCAGGGCCCAAGATGTCGAGCCCCCAGACCGTGAAAGGCTAGGATAAAGGGATTATTTGCAGGGCTTGAGCAGGTTGGTGAATGTTCTTGGAATGGAATTGACAGGCTTCACACTTGGTGATGAGCTCAGTTGCATCCTGGAGGGCAGTGGGCCAGTAGAATCCTTGCCGGAAAGCTTTCCCGACAAGTGCTCTTGATCCCAGATGTGAGCCACATACACCTCCATGTATCTCTGCCAACAACATTAGTCCATCTTCTCGACTGATACACTTCAGCTTCACACCATCCGACCTCTTTCTGTACAGAGTGTTGTCCACAAACTAGTGCATACTTGATTGGTGAGCCACTTTTTCAGATTCTTCTGGATCATTAGGAAGTTCTCCAGATTGCAAGAATTGGACTATATGTTGCGCCCATGCCGGAGCCTGAGGCTCGATGACAAGGACTAAAGGCATCTTCTCTGCCATGGGAGTGCTAGCCTCAATAGCGAGAACTCGAGGCTCTGCTAGAGAATGCAGCTTGCCAAGTAGCATAGGGCCTCCCCCGACAACCTTCTCACCAGCGGCTCCAGTGAGCTCTGCCGGGAAATGTTTGCCGGTGTTGAGTTTTCTCCTTTTTTTAGCCAACACCGATGGGGAAACTGATGGTTGAGCCAGATGGAGTACAAAAGTTCCTGGTTCCATAGGAAGCTTCTGAGCAGTGCACTTTGGCAGGTGGTAGCGATGCTGTTCTCTGCATGGGGTACGTGCTCTGCCTGCAGCCCATCAAAGTGCTCCTCCAACCTTCTTACTTCTTCCACATATGCTTCCATCAATGGGCTCTGATAATCCTTATTCACTTGCTTTACAACGAGCTGGGAATCACCACAGATGATTAGTTTCTTTATCCCCGGTTCTATTGCAATCCTGAGGCCGGCAAGCAGCCCCTCATACTCTGATGTGTTGTTGGTAGAATCTTCCCTGGGAAAGTGCATTTGGATAACGTACTTGAGGTGCTCTCCGGTGGGTGCAACAAGCAGCACTCCAGCCCCGACGCCTTGCAGCGAGAAGGCCCCATCAAAGTACATTACCCACTCCTTGAGGGTCTCCTTGCCGGGGAGACTGGTTTCATGTACCTCTTCATCGGGTGTTGGCGTCCATTCTGCAATAAATTCTGCTAGTGCCCTACTTTGGATAGTTGTCGTGCTCTCGAACTTCAGTACAAAGCTTGACAGCTCTAGTGCCCACTCTACTATCCTGCCGGTAGCCTCGAGGTTCCTCAGAATACGCTGCAACGGAAGGCGAGTCACAACTGTGATCTCGTGAGCTTGGAAATAATGGCGTAGCTTCCTCGAGGCCATGAGAAGTCCGAAGATCAAATTTTGCACCCCAGAGCACCTTGACCTAGTCCCTGCAGGAGGGAGCTGACAAAGTAAACTGGTCGCTGCACCATCTTTTTCCTTGCTAACACCCTCTAATTATCAGCATCTGTCTGTGGCCCCCTTCACCATCTATATCTAGGCTTGCCGGGGATAAGTTTGATTCATTAGTGGATGGCACTGCCGCATTCGTTCCCTCACTATCCACTTCTCTCTGTGCCACCAAAGTAGCACTAACCACTTGATTCGTTGCTGCCAGATATAGCAGTGGCGGCTCTTGTGGTTTAGGCGCGACCAAGGTTGGCGCAGAGGAAAGGTAGGTTTTCAAGTCTCGCAGTGCAGCCTCTGCCTCCAGAGTCCATTTCATTGGACCAGCCTTCTTCAAGATTTTGAAGAACGGCAAGGCACATTCAGGGGATTTTTAAATGAACCTACTTAGCGCGGCAACACAACCAGCCAAACGCCTCACATCCTTGACAGTTTTTGGGGCTTGGATCTGTTCCATTGCTTTGATCTTGCCGGGGTTGGCTTCTATCCCTCGCTGAGACACAAAGAACCCAAGGAGCTTGCCAGACAGAATGCCAAACACACATTTCTCTGGGTTGAGCTTCAAGTTAATGTTTCGCAGGTTCGCAAAGGTTTCTTCCAAATCTTCAACAAGTGTAGATTTGTCCTTGGTTTTGACCACTATATCATCCATATAGGCTTATATGTTTCTGCGTAGCTGAGGCTCAAAACCAATCTGCACAGCCCTTGCAAACGTTGAACCAACGCTTTTTAGCCCGAAAGGCATACATACAAAGCAGTACGTGACACATGGGGTAATAAACACGGTTTTCTCTTCATCTTCCTTAGCCATGAAGATCTGATGGTAGCCGGAGTATGCGTCAAGGAAGGAGAGCAAATCACATCCTAAAGTGGAGTCAACGATCTGGTCGATGCACAGCAAGGGGAAGGGGTCCTTTGGACATGCTTTGTTCATGTCGATGAAGTCAATACAAAGTCTCCACTTCCCATTTGCCTTGCGTACCACCACTGGATTTGCTAACCAAGTTGGGTGCAACACTCCTCTGACCAAACCAGCTGCTTCAAGTTTCTTAATCTCCTCGGCAATGAACTGTTGCCGCTCCAAGGCTTGCTTTCTGACCTTTTGATTGACGGGAAGGGCATGAGGACAGACAACAAGGTGGTGCTCGATGACCTCCCTGGGAACACCGGGGATGTTAGATGGTTGCCATGCAAACACATCGACATTCGCCCGCAGGAAGGCAACAAGTGCGCTTTCCTATTTGTCATCAAGGGTGGCACTAATGATGAAGGTACCATCAGTGCCATCCTGCCTCGCCAGAACCTTCTCTGTTGCAGGAGGAGCAGCCTTGGATCTTTTGCTAGCCAAACTTTCCGCCAAGTAGCTGCCGGGTGCAGTGCATTCCAGAGAGGCGCGTTTCCCGGGGTCCTTGTCGGTGGCCTTGCCAGCTTTCTTAACTTTCTTTTCCTCTTTGGCGGGAGCTGAGGCCTTGGCGGCCTCTGCTTCTACCGCATCTCTATACATCTTGTTGACGCAGATGACTGCATCTCCCTTATCCGATAGAATGGAGATGAATCCCATAGGGCCCGGCATCTTCAAAGTGTTATATGCGTAATGGGAGGCCGCCATGAACTTGGCCAAAGCTGGGCGACCAAGGATTTCGTTAAACGACAGGGGAAGCTCAACAACGTCGAACACAACCTTCTCAGTCCTGAAGTTTAGTTCCCCGCCAAAAGTCACTGGCAAAGTAATTTTTTCCTTTGGCTGGCTCCTTCCTTGGTTGATCCCCTGGAAAGTGCCAGTCTTCTTCAGGTCTTCGTCAGGAATTTGAAGTTTCTTAAGCACGTCAGGGGAAATCAAGTTCAACCCTCCTCCACCATCTACCAACATCTTTGTGACGTTGAGGTTGCGGATTGCCGGTGAAACCAACAACGTCAAGCATCCAACCGCAGTAGTGCGATCGGGATGATCCTCAACGTCAAAAATGATGGGCGTGCGGGTCCACTTGAGTGGTTCTCGAGCGTTTGCCATCGGCTCTGCCGCATTGACCTCACGCGCCCACTGCTTGAGCTGGCAGTGAGAGGAGTGCAAGGATGCTCCCCCATCAATTCACATTGCCTCGGTAGCTTTCTGAAATTCCTGCTCGCTGGTCTTATCATCCTCTTCTTCACTATCATCTTCATTTTCTTTCTTCTCATGGCCCCTGGTAGGTTTTTTCCTTCTGCTGATCGACTTTGCCGCGATGACCATTGCGGCCACCACGGCCTTTCCCGCTAGCACCATTTTGGCCTCTCTCCTTATCACGCCTTCCATACTCAGCTTTCTGCTTCTCGACCAGCTGTTCAACTTGTTTGCGGTCTTGAAGATCGTGGCCCTTGGTCCTATGGATTTTGCAGTAAGGCCCGTCGGACTTGCCGGTTTTCTCAACTATCACAACCGCTCGGCAATCAGTGCAAGTAGCAACTTCCTTGTCGGGTGCCTCAGTCTTTGCCTTCTTGCCGGAGCTAAGACCACCGGAGCTCTCAACGGCCATCACTGCTTTCTCCTTACGCTTCTTGTTGCACTTTCTGTTCCTCTTCCTGGGGATGGCAGCATCGTCGTCGTCTTCCAAATCGAATTCAACACCAACCTCCTCCCCTGGAAGTCTTATTCCCTCTTCAGCACGAGCACACTTGTCCTCCAACGTGTAGAGTTCATTGACAGTCTTGGGCAGCCGAACATTCATCTTGGCCCGCATCCTTCGATTGCGTACATTCGTGTGGAATGCGGCAATCACAGCTGCTGGATGTATCTTGGGGATGTTGCAGTGCACTCGACTGAATCTCTGAAGGTATTTGCGCAATCTTTCCCCTTCTTTTTGCAGAAGGGCTTGCAGGTCGTTGGGCCGTCCAGGCTCTTGATGGCCACCTATGAAGGCGCCAACGAACTCGTTGCACATGTCTGCCCACGAGGAGATGGAATCCTCCGACAGGTGCATCAGCCAAGACCTCACGTTAGGCTTGAGGGCCAACGGGAAGTAATTGGCGAGCAATTTTTCATATCTTCCCCAGGCAGCTTGTACGACAATCGTATAGATGCCCAAAAACTCTGTCGGGTTCAGTTTTCCATCATACTTCTCCGGCAGATCAGGCTTGAACGTGTGAGAGGACGGCCAACAGACTTGCTGCAGCTCGTTAGTGAAGGCGGGGCACCCTACCTCGTAAGGCAAGTACCCGCCAACACTGGGCGTGGGTTCATCAACGTCAGGTCCATTACGCATGTCTGATTGACGGCGCGCCTCACGACGCCGCTCAATGGTAACACGGGCGTCTTCCTTCCTCCTGTCTCTCAACACTTGGCGTTGATCCTACTGGAGTCGTGGGTCGGATGAGGCCATTGATGCCTCGTCAGGCTCATCGACGTCTTGGGGTTGTTGAACCCACTTTGGTTGCCCTTGGGTGGGCTGCCGCGGAGGGGACCGCACCGTGGGTGTAGTCCTCTCCACTTGGCCACCAGCAGGGGCTGCGGGCGTCGTGAAGGCTCCGCATGCTACGACTTGTTGGTCTCAACAAACCCAATGAGGCTCTGGATGGTAGCTCTCCATTCATCCATTTTGTCTGCTGCTGGGGGAAAGTTCAGCAATAGCTGAGCCCTCGCCATTGCTTCGGCCACCGTCCTCGGCATGGCGTGGGAGGCAGAGCACGACACCGCTCGACTCCTGGACGAACTAGAAGGTGCGCTGTTATGCTCCTACCACCTTGGACCAATCACAAGGGCAGTTTGGTGCGGCCGAAGCTGTTCTTGCTGGCCAGGCTCTTGATCTGCTAGGCCTTTCCCATGCGGACGCGGTCATTGTGGATCGACGACGCCGCTCGGGGTCTTTTCACGCTCGCCCTGCGTGGGATGAAGCGTGCGTCCTGCCATCACCCCTCTGGATGGTGTGGCTAGTGGATCTTGGCTTGCACCAAAGCGGGCGTCGGTATTGCGCTGGTCACGCTCGCTGGTGCGGCAAAGAGGCGGGAGCTGGGAATCGCCTTGGCCCGCACCGGCGTGAGCATGTTCGCCAGAAGGTTGGGGGAGTGGTGCCGTTCCTACGGCTCCGGCTCCCACTCCGGCGATGGCGAGGGTTCTGGTCGCACCGTCCGCCGCACCCGCCCCGCCCGCCGTGGCTGCGGCGCCCATGGCACCAGCACCCGTAGGCGAGGTGGTCTTCGAAGTGGAAGGATGCGTCGCAGTACCGAGTTTCTTCTTGGGAGCCATTGATGATGCAGAAGGCGATAAAGATCGATGCGCTGGCTATTGCTTCAGGTTCACACAAGTGAAGCCCCCTACCTGGCGCGCCAAAGATGTCGGTGTGGAAGCACGATCACCTATGGGGCAGGGGTGCCCCTTTGTGGTTCGGCAAGGGGGCGGTCACATTGCACAAAGAGCAAAAATAGCAGGGCAGCACGGCGATGGATAGCTCTCTTTTACCCAGGTTCGGGCCGCTTTGCAGCGTAGTACCCTACTCCTACTATGGTGGATTGATCTGGAGGAACACGAAGACGCGGAGCGCTCAAGCCCGGCAAGTATGCCTCGGGGAGAACAACGCGCATGTGCAAGCGTTGATGGATCAAGGTTTCGAACCCTTTGCTAGGTTGCCTCGGGTCTCCTTTTATAGCTTAAGGGGCGACCACAGTGGCAAATCAGTCATTTTGGTGTGATTAGATAGCTAATAGTGTCATCAGACCTAACTCTGGCAGTTAGGACAAAGTGCATTAAATGCACTGCTAGGTGTCGTGCTGAGGTCGAAGCCCGGCAAGCCTGCCGTGCCGCTTATCCATCTTCTCCTTATTAGCGTGACACGCAATATGGACGGGTGTTAATAAATTTAATCTCCTCTCCAGCAGGTTGCCACGTGCTTGACAAGATCCACCTAGCCACTTGAGAGCTCGAAACCACATTGATTAATGACTTGTGTACGATGAGGTGGAGCGGTAGCGTCTTGGCGGAGTCCTGTCGGTATGGAGCCTGCCGGGCTCTTGTCTTGGAGTCTTGCTTTGGCCTTGGCAGTCCTGGAGACCCTGCCGTGGTGGCTTGGGTTCGGTCCTAGGTGCAGTTTCGGCCCCGCTGGGCTCGCCTGCCCGGCAAGGGAGGCCTTCTTGAAAGCTTCTCTGGTGGACTTGATCTTGTTATTGCACTCCTTGATCTCACGAAGGGTGGTTTCTCTGGCTCATCTTATGTCAAGCATTGATACCAGATGCATGCCTTGTCGTACGTCGGTGCATAAGTCAGGGCAGCGAACGCATATGTTCGTTGCACCGACAGAGAGATATCTCTAGGCCCTCTCGGTAATACAACATCACAAGAAGCTTCATGTGACTAATGAGTTTAGTCATAGTCACGGGATCTTGTATTATGGAATGAGTAAAGAGACTTGCCAGTAATGAGATTGAACTAGGTATGGAGATACCGACGATCGAATCTCGGCAAGTAACATATCGCCAGAGAAAGGGAATTGCATATAGGATTAACTGAATCCTCGACATCATGGTTCAATCGATGAAGATCTTTATGGAATATGTAGGATCTAATATGGGCATCGAGGTTCCGCTATTGTTTATTGACCGAAGAGGTGTCTCGGTAATGTCTACATAGTTCTCGAATCCGCAGGGTCGCACGCTTAACGTTCATTGACGCTAGAGTAGTATTGGGATACTTGATGTTGGTAACCGAATGTTGTTCGGAGTCCCGGATGAGACCCTGGATGTCACGAGGAGTTTCGGAATGGTCAAGAGGTAAAGATTTATATACGAAAAGTCATTTTCAGGGTTCCGAAAAAAGTTCGGTTTTTTCGGTATTGTACCGGGAAGCTTCCAGAAGGTTCCGGAGACTTTTGGAGGAGTCTGAAGTTCATCAAGGGTTCCACCACATCCCTAGGGCTAGCATGGGATGAGGAGAGGCACCCTGGTCTTATTGGGCCAGGCGCACCAAGTCCCCAAAGGCCCATGCGGCTAAGGAAGAGGTGGAAAGAGAGTCCTAGTCTCTCTACTCCTAAAGTTTGAGTTGGTAGTCTCGCCTGGAAAATCCTATATGCCGCTCGTTGCGTCAAACTGCCGGCGCTTCGCACAGGCGAGCGACCGAGCAGCGACGCAACGGGCCGGCCCGTTTAACCGTTCCAACGCTCCCGGTTTTGGGAACCTTCTAGAGGTTCCCAGCTGGTTTTTTCTGGTTTTGGGAACCTTCTAGAAGATTCCTGAACCGGTTTTTTATTCTCCTTTCTTTTTCTATTTCTGTTTCGTTTTTCTTTTCTTTTCTCTTTATTGTTTTTTCTTTTTTGTTTTTCAAGTTTATGTTTCTTTTTCAAAAAATGTTCGCATTTTTGGAAAATGTTCGTGCTTTTAAAAAAATGTTCAAAATTTCAAAAATATTCGTGTTTTTAAAAACATGTTCAAAATTCAAAAATTGTATGCATTCTTCAAAATTGTTCGGGAAATTTCAAAAATATTTGTGTGTTAAAAACATTGTTCTGAATGTTTTTGTTCAAAATTTTGACAACTTTAAAAAAAATGTTCGGGACTTCAAAAAATGTTTCCGTTTGAAAATTTGTTCGCAATTTTCAAAAAATCTTCATGAATTTCTGAACATTTTTTTTTGTTTTCTTTTTCATTTTTTAATTTTTTTCATTTTTTTTTCTTTTCGAACTTCTTCAAAAATTTCAAATTTTTGTTCAGAATTTCCAAAACAAAATCGGTTTGAAATTTGTTCACAAATTCAAAAAATGTTTGTGTTTCAAAAAATGTTCAGAATTTCAAAAAATGTTTGTGGTTTCAAAATTTTGTTCACAATTTCAAAAAATGTTCTCATTTTCAAAATTTGTTCATAAATTCAAAAATTGTTCGAGGAGCTTCAAATAATGTTTGCGCTTTCAAAATTTGTTCAGAATTTCAAAAATGTTCCCGTTTTCCAAAAAATTGTTCACAAATTCAAAATACTTTTGTGCTTTCTAATTTTTGTTCGTCTTTTTGAAAAATACAGTACAGATCTCTGAAGGCCGGTCCACTGCAGTGCCTTTTTTTAGAGAAGGCTGGTTGTTACAGTGCGGGCCGCTACAGTGTCAATCGCTACAGGCGCGTGCTCCCACTTCACTCGCTGCGACACAAATGGGCCGGCTCAATCGCGGCGCACCCTGTGCGACGGGTCGACCGTTTGACGCAGCGAGCGTCCTATAGGAGGTCCCGTCTCGCCTCACCCACCACATCCCCACCACTCGTATCTTTCACCCACCTTTCACATCACATCACAAAAGTGTTCTTGGGCCGGTCCATTAACGCCTACGTCTCACACAAGCCTGGACACGATCCCTTTGATGCATGCCCTCCTCGGGAGCCTGGACGCGATCCTCCCGACTCCTGCCCTCATCGCGTCCTCGCGCCCCCGTCCTCTCCACGTTCGACCTTGACCTCATCCCTTGGACTCTGATGACTCCTCTATGCCCAGGGCCCTGGTAGACGCCGGCGACTCCTCGGCACTCCGCCGAGGCCGGCCACTCCGCGGCCTCACGCCATGACGCCGCCGAGGAGCCGGCCTGACAGGTTTGGACCATCCCTAGATCCCTTGAGTCTTCTCCACCCCGACAAAAAACTGAGAATAATTGCATGGTTCCCTTGCTACAGGCCCAGACCCAGGCTGAACACACGAGGTGCATGTAGATTAATTTCTGTTCTTAGCTCCTTGTCTCTCAGTTTGTGATGTCGCGGTTGTAGTGCCCTCACTTTCTTGAAACAAAAGGAGCTTGCTTTGCTAATTTCCGGCAAGACGTACGTCGGCCATGTATTAGTAAATCAGTTGCTTCTCTTTGGATGGGAAGTATTAGTGATTGGATCTTTGTGTCACATTTTGCAAGATTAGTATACTGCTACATGTGTAGCCCGTGATGTGTCCTATTTAACTCTTTGAGATGTTCAATCCATTGCTTATATTGCTGGTACAGGAGGGCGAGGCAGTGTCAAAGTTGCTTAGTGTGCTAAGATTGTGAAGTATGGGTTTGCACATCTGTGTGCAGGTGACCTTCTTCACGAAGAAGTTAAATCTGATATGGAGCAGGTAACAGTCTGCTTTCAGTTCCTGTCAATAAACTCTTACGTTTAATAGTTGTCTCGATATTTTTTTAATGCCAGCCTCTTTCAGTTAGCACAATGATTAAGGATCTCATGCATGAAGGAAAGCTTGTGCCTTTTGAGATTATTGACATGCTAATTAGTAAAGAACATGCTTGTGATTGGAAATGATAAGTTTCTGATTGATGGATTACCGCAAAATGAATAACCGCCAATCGGACGAGAATATTTAAGAATGCTTCTATGTACCTTGATAGTGCCAATAGTAGGTCAATCTCTTGTTGTGTGCTTCACACATGTGCATTTGTTTTTTTTTAGAAAAGGAGGAGAACCCCCGGCCTCTGCATCTGGACGATGCATGCAACCACTTTATTAATTATTCATACAAGACCTTACAAAGTCATACAACAGTAAGACTAAAGCCACCGTCTAGGCAACATCTGTCGCTACTCCTATCCAGTTGATGAAGGGATGCTGATAGTCTGGGCCTAATAACAAACAGACCTCGCAGCCAAACCTAACATCTAAGACCTGAGGTCCCAACCAGGACGCCTGCCGGGTATGGGGCACCCACCAGTCCGGCGCACTCCTCAACCAGGACGCCTGCCGGGTATGAGGCCGCCGCAGCCACCTGCCACCAATCCATCTTCAGAGTTGTACTGCTGCATCTACCTTGCCCGGTCTAGCTGCCGTCGACGCCACCACGACGCCAGACAGCGTCACCCTCCTGCGCGAGTCCATCATCGCACATCAAACGCCTAATCTCCAGAGCGCCATGCCATCGAGATCTGTCACCATCAATGTGCATGACGAAGCACCGCTCCACCAAATACGTCGTCCACTGGTCCCTCGAGCTCACGTACGCCTCCAAGAAAGACGCCCCCAAGGGGGAAACGACACAAACGCGCCGCCGTCTTCTGATCTGTCGATCTAGGGTTTCCCCCGGAGGTAGCAGATCGTAGTCTAGAACTTCTCCACGGCGATGCCTTCAAAAAGGGAACGACACCGTAGAGCGCCGCCACCGCCGGCTTTGGCATCTAGCCAAGAGCAGGTTTTCACCCAGATCTGTTCGAAGAACTCCATCCGCTTCTTGTGCACGGACCGCCGCCTTCTCTGTCAAAGACTAGACCAAGGGTCCAGCCGTCGCCGTCAGATCCATGTAGCCAGCACCGGGAGATGACGACAGTCTCCCTGTACCGAATCTAGCACGAACCGAAGCAGATCGAGTCGGAGACGATGATGCCCCTGGATCTCCGGCAGACCAGCGAGCCGCCGGCCCCGCCGAGATCGCCGGCCACGCCGGGCCACCGCCACCCCCCGCGCCGTCCGGGTCGGAGAGGGAGCCGCCGACCGCGCACGGGGGCCATACCGCCGCCTGCACACGCCGGAGCGCTGCCGCGAGCCCAGCACCCGCCACCACCTGCCAGGCCCGCCACCGCGCGCCCCATGCCCCGCCACCGCTCGCCGAGTTCTGCCACTTCGCGGCCGACCGTGAGCGCCGCAGGACACCGTCGCCTGCCGCCTAGATCCGTCGCCCGCGGAGGAAGGGGAGTCGGGAGAGGAAGTCCCCCCGCCGCCGCCGTCTGCCACGCGGGTTTCACCCGGCGGCAGCGCGAGGAGGGGAGGAGGAGAGGGCGGCGGCGGCGCCTAGGGTTGGAGAAGCCCCCGAGTCGCCCAGGGCGGGGGCAACGCGAGGGACGCGAGGGGGCATCTCACAGAGGAGAAGAGCAGGGAGCTCCTCCCTCACACTCGTCAGCTCTAAAGATCCCCGCCGCCATGCATGGAGGAGAGGAGCAGGGAGTTGTTCCACTGTGTAAGGTTATCTCCGCGCCACTAATATCCATTGTTGCATCTTGTAATTATTAATTCGGAATAAATCATGCAATTGGCATTTGTATATGTTTTACACTGTCTTTTTTGTAGGCAAACCAAGGCTGCAATTGAATATTATACTCAGTCAGTTGTGCTACTACTTACAGTCCTATTACTTGAGACTTATACTCAATCGGCTGTTGTGTACATTGTTCTGATATAAATGACACCATGTCTATGTGCAAGTCAGAAGGAACTGACCATCTAAAAAGATGCCTAATTAGTGTGGTACATGCTTCAGTACTGCAAGATGGAATAGCAAGTAAGTATACATCAAAAGAAAGTACGGCTTCAGTACTGACCATCTAAAAAGATGTCTAATTAGTGTGCACTAATCATGTTAAACCTGCAACGCCTACCTGCACATTGATACTCATACCTGACAGTGATAGAAGTTGCATCATGAGATTCAATTCTTTGATTTATGATGCTCAGTCATATGCACAATGGGAACATATATCCTTCTTACTAACTCTTTGTTACTTGGTGTATGTGAAGTGCAAACATAGTCCTGTCACAAACTTGTTTTATTTTATTTGTGGGACAGAGAAAGACTGGCTTATTTTATTTTAACACAACATAGCAAGCTCCATATATAGCGGGATGCAGACTATGTTCAGTTGTCAACATTTATACTTTCCATTGTGTAGTTGAAGCACGCATAGGAGCGTCCCAGTTATGATGTACAGTTCACAATGTTTTTTTTTTTTGCGAACATATAGTTCACAATGTTGATTTTGTAGTAGTTAAAAAACATATGTGATGTATATGTAAAAATTTGTGCCTCATTCAATTAGATAATTAACTTTCTGACTTTTCATACCAATAATTGAAAACAATACACAACACACGTGTTAGTGAAATAGAACAAGATTACTGTAGTCCGTGGCTTCGAAATATTCGAAATAGTGGTGTCACATAACTGCTTATAATCATGGTGTATATTGTAGGATCATAAAATTCTTTGAATTAGTTTTGATATTTTTTTCTTTCTCTTTTGGTTGTGAATATAAAATTTCAGGATTTCTCTTGAAACACACAGTGTTCTTGATAAATGAGAAAGAGTCAGTTATGTCAACACCATGAGCACCATCGAATAAAAGTTTACAATCTGAGGCTCCCCTGGTAATACATTTCATCATAATATGTATTCATAATTTTTCTCACACATATTTGTTCAGATATAAAATTGACTGTTCCCAACAGTACACTGGATTTTTTATGCAGGAAGAGATCTTGTGTCAAGAACATAAGGGTCTAAGAAGAAAAGAAAAAGGTAAGTTCACATTGCATGTATTAATTAGCTTATTACTGAATTCTTTCCCTCAAGAAGAAATAAACTTAATCGCATATTTTTTTTATGGACACCAACACAGGCTGCTAGTGGCCACTGGCCAGGCCGGGAGGATCATACGGTTTGTGTGTTCGCCGGACTCTAGCTTTTAGTGTACTGCATGGTTTAAGGATGATTAATTTGGTGATTTATGCTTGCTTCTCGAATTATTCAGATTCTACCATGTATATACCTACAAACTAAAAGAGAATGTAACCAAATAATGATATATTTGTGTTCCCCAAGGTAGCTATCCAGTTCTAGCGCATGGGGTTGAGAACCACCAGAAGAAGCCACCGTGGAGCCGGACCAGGTTGTCGTTTAAGTCAACACCCACCTATGACTAATGTACGCATATTTTAGTTAAGCAGGCCTTTGTTTCAGTTTGATTTCCTTGTATATACACAATATTTTTCCTTAATGTTTCTTGCAAGCCCACAAATATTATCTTTTTTGTCGACGAATAATAAGATAGAACAATATTGTCATTGCGCCATAGGCACCTTGTAAATAAGACATGTAATACGACATCTCTCACGACACGTGAGACACATTTCATTTTAAAATCAGAGATACAACACAGTATCTTATTTCACGAAATGTCAAGGACTTTTAGTGGTTGTTTGGATAATGAGGATTAATGATGAGATTATGAAAACGAGTTTTTAGCTGATTTCTAGGAAAACAGGTTTTACCATTCTTTTTATGAAAAACATGTTTACAACAAACTTTGTTTGGGTTAGAAAACTAATAACTTGGTCCGTAGAGATTTTTGTTTGGATAGTAACACTTTCAAGCTTCACAGCATGCAATCCTCCATCCAGGCTACTATTGTCCTTCCCTCCAGTATCCACGACTCCGCACGCGGCTGCAGGCAGACGCTTCCCATTCTCTCCGAGGTCGTCGCCCCGGGCTACTTCTCGTCTCCCCTCCGGCCTCCACGGACTCTGCGCACGGCCGACGGCGAGGGCATCCGTTGGCCCCCGAGGCCGTCGCCACCCTCACTCTTCCTCGCGCTGCTTGTCACTTCCATTCAGAGCTTCGTTGATTCCGCATGCGGACGTCGGCCAAGGATTCGGCTAGTCCCCGAAGTCGTCGTCCCCGTGGACTGGCTCTGCCGCCGGCTGCTTCTTGCGTCCCCTTCAGTCTGCACGACTCCGCGCGCAGTCGACGGCAAGCGCTTGCTCTGCTCTCCGAGGTCATCGGACCAACGGCCATCATCCCGTCTCCTCTGTCCGCGCGCAGCCGTCGGCTAGCGCTTGCTCTGCTCCTCGAGGTCGTCGGACCAACGGCCATCGTCGCTTCCCATCCATCCATGCACAGCCGCCGGCGAGCGCTTGTTCTGCTCCCCGAGTTCGTTGGACCAGCGGCCCTCGCCGCGCCCCCTCCGTCCGTGAGCAGCCGCCGGCGAGCACTTGCTCTGCTCCCCGAGGTCTTCGGACCAACAACCCTCGTCACGTCCCGTCCGTCATGCACGAGTCCGTGCGCAGCCACCGGCAAGCGCTTGTTGTGCTCTTTGTTGGGAGTCAGTTTATGTAAACCTTGTTTATGGAAAAACTACTATTAGTCGTTTCTTCATATACCTGAAATCTGGGTTTTTGGAAAGCCAAGTTTTCTGTATTCGCGGTTTTGTTAGAGTTGCCAAACAGGATTTTAGTTTGTTACACCATTTCCCTAGTTTGTGGAGATTTGGTTTTGTATATACTACCTATCCAAACAACGCCTTAAAGCAAAAATGATGGTAGAGAAAGCGGGTGAAGTGAGGAAGTCGAGGGTTGGAAGGTTTGGTTTACAAGGAGTTGGTTTGTAAGGAGACATGATGATTGTCACAGATAAAAATAAATCAAATAATGGTATGTGTCCCTATGTAAATGGAACCTTATGCCATCATGAACGACATACATTTGGGTCTGTAGTTTTGTTTATTCCATGGCAATGCATGGGCATTAAGCATTATATGGCATGGTCAGAGACGAATAACTCAGGCTCGTAACTTCACCACCATCTCCAAATGCAAGTTTGTTGGGAAGTCAAAGTCATGCGCAAGATTGAGAGCGGAGGCATGTGACAGAGAGGAAGGTTCTCTAAGGGTGACATGACAGTCATGAGAGAATGTTTGTTTAACTACCGTCATTTTATGTCCTTTTTTACTCTATATCAGCACATAGTTATCTTACTAGAATTTGTATACCCACATTATTATTTGGTAGAAACAAGTGGGAATACCGTAGCTAACTGGGAGAAGTTTCATGAATGAGTGTTTCTCTTTATGTTTCTTCTGGGCAAAAACCCATTATCTTTGTTGAGGTTGAAGAATAAGGAGAGATAAACTTGCCATAACACAACATGCATCTTTCATTAATCGCAAATAAGAAATTCAATACGCCATCATCTCTCGATGTAGTGATAACTATCTCATTTTCCAATCAGATATACAATACACAATCATCTCTCACAGTATGTGAGGACATCTTCATAGATTTGCTAAAGTTTAGAAAAGATGCCAAGCAATGGTATGGTGAGATGACACTTTCTTTTATATTTTCTAATATAT
This sequence comes from Thinopyrum elongatum, assembly GCA_011799875.1. Lineage (NCBI taxonomy): Eukaryota > Viridiplantae > Streptophyta > Magnoliopsida > Poales > Poaceae > Thinopyrum > Thinopyrum elongatum. Next base: position 227,901,417 of record CM022299.1, read on the forward strand.
ATTCATATGTTCACTTTTGTAGGCCAGAGATAAAAATAGATGGCATAAAAAATTTCGATTGACAAAGCCACGGATGGACCTATGATCGACTAGACTCAAAACTCATTGAGTTTTACACAATGAGATGCATACAAATAATTGTTATTCCTTGTATATATGTTGCACATGATAATACAAAAGGTGTATTTCTATATATGTTTACTTTTGCAGAGTATGAGAGATATGGAGATGGATTATGTTGATGTTCAAAAAGAATCCATCGACAAGGGTCCTGAGGCAATGTCGTAGGAAGGATTATGAAATTTAGCAAGCTTTATACAATACACACGCACACACACACAATGAAAATGCTAAAAGCCCGTGGCAGCGCACGGGCATTCTACTAGTAGGAGAAGGATTGGACTTGGAGTCCAATTCCTTCTCCCTTGGCGCCAACCCTAGGAGGAGAAGGGATGGACTCCTAGCTCCTCCACACCCATATATTGAGGGGAGGAGGCACACGAAAGACACACCATAGCCCCGCTGCCCCCTCTCTACCTCCGGACACACTATACGCCCGCGTAGCACTTAGCGAAGCCCTGTCGGTATTCTGACTCCACCACCACCATCACCACCACACCATCGTGCTGGTTGTGATCTCATCTACTTCTCTACCTACTCTTGCTGGATCAAGGAGGAGGAGACTTCACCGAGCCGCACGTGTGTTAAACTCGGAGGTGTCGTCTGTTCGGCACTAGATCGGTTGGATCGTGATTTGATCGCGAAGAGTACGACTACATCAACCGCGTTATATACGCTTCCACTTTTGGTCTACAAGGATACGTAGACACACTCTCCTCTCGTTGTTATGCATCTCCTAGATTAGATCTTGGGTGTTCATAGGAATTTTTTTGATTTTCATGCAACGTTCCCCAACAGTGGCATCATGAGGTAGGTCTATGCATAAATGATATGCACCAGTAGAACACAAAGTAGTTGTGGGCATTGATGTTCAAATTGCTTACTTCCTTTGTATTATTTGAATTCGGCGGTATTGTGGGATGAAGTGGCTCGGACCAACCTTACTTGTCCACGTACAAGAGACTGGTTTCATTGACTAACATGCAACTTGGATTGCATAAAAGTGGCTTTGCAGGTGTCTGCCTCTCCCACTTTAGTTGAATCTAATTTGACAACGACGATCCTTGTAGAAGGTTAAAAGGTAACTTGAATATCACCATTGTGGTTTTGCATAGATAAGAACGGTTCTTATAGTTTTCCCTGGCATCCCCGTAAAAATTGCAACAACAAAGTACAGGATGTCTAACTTGTATTTGCAGCGCATGTCGTGATGTGGTATGGCCAAAACGTGATGTGATATATGTTGATGTATGAGATGATCCTTTTTTGTAATTGGTTCACGACTTGCATGTCGATGGGTACGACAACCGACAGGAGCCATAGGGTTGTCTTTAATTTACTGTATGACCTGCGTGTCGATTATTAAATGACTTGTAATTGCTTTACTTTATTGCTATGCGTTAGCAATAGTTGTAGAAGTAGTAGTTGGCAGAGACAACCACGTGATGACACGATGATGGAGATCATGATGATGGAGATCATGGTGTCATGCCGGTGACGATGGAGATCATGCCGGTGCTTTGGAGATGGAGATCAAAAGCACAAGATGATAATGGCCATATCATGTCACATATATTGATTGCATGTGGTGTTTATCTTTTATGCATCTTATTTTGCTTAGGAAGACGGTAGAATTATAAGATGATTCCTTCTCTTAATTTAAAGATAAAATGTGTTCTCCCTAAGTATGTACTGTTGCGAAAGTTCGTCGTTTCGAAGCACCCCGTGATGATCGGGTGTGATAGACTCTTCGTTCGCATACAACAGGTGTAAGCCAGTTTTTCACATGCAAAATACTTGGGTTAAACTTGACGAGTCTAGCATGTATAGACATGGCCTCGGAACATAGAGGACCGAAAGGTTGAACATGAGTGATATAGCAGATATGATCAACATGAAGATGTTCACCATTGATGACGACTCCATCTCACGTGTTGATCGGACATGGGTAGTTGATTTGGATCATGTAACACTTAGACAACTTGAGGAATGTTGATTTAAGTGAGAGTTCACTAGTAATTTGATTAACTGAACAAACTATCATGAAGATAGTCTAATTGTCTTTACAAATTAATGTTGTAGATCAATGGCTCGCACAGTAGCTCCCCTGAATTTTAATGTGTTCCTAGAGAAAGCTAAGTTGAAACATCATGGAAGCAACTATGTGGACTGGATCCGTAATTTGAGGATTATCCTCACTGCTGCACAGAAGGCTTATGTCCTTGATGCACCGTTAGATGTGCCACCTGCTCCCTCGACTGTAGAAGCTATGAACATCTGGCAGACTTGAGTTGATGACTACTCGATAGTTCAGTGCGCCATGCTATACGGCTTAGAACCGGGGCTCCAAAGACGTTTTGAGCACCACAGAGCATATGAGATGTTCTAGGAGCTGAAATTGGTATTTCAAGCTTATGCCTGGGTCGATAGGTATGACGCCTCTGACAAGTTCTTTAGCTGCAAGATGGAGGAGAACAAATCCGTTAGCGAGCACGTACTCAAAATGTCTGGGTGCTTCAGCCGCTTGAATCAGTTGGGAATTAATCTTCCGGATGAAGTAGCGATTGACAGAGTTTTTCAGTCACTGCCACCAAGCTACAAGGGCTTGTGATGAACTATAACATGCAAGGAAAGGAGAAGACGATCCTTGAGCTCTTCGCAATGCTTAAGGCCACGGAGGTAGAAATCAAGAAAGAGCATCAAGCGTTGATGGTCAACAAGACCACCAATTTCAAGAAGAAAGGCAAGGGAAAGAAAGGGAACTTCAAGAAGAATGAGAAACCAGTTGTTGCTCCCATGAGAAACCCGAGGATGAACCCAAACGTGAGACTGGGTGCTTCTATTGCAAGGGGAATGGACACAAGAAGCGAAACTGCCCCAAGTACTTGGCAGATAAGAAGGCCAACATAAACAAAGTTATATTTGATATACATGTTATTGATGTGTACCTTACTAGTTCTCATAGTGGCACCTGGGTATTTGATACTGGTTCGGTTGTTAATATTTTAACTCAAAACAGGAGCTACAGAATAAATGAAGACTAGATAAGGACGAGGTGATGATGCACGTTAGAAATGGCTTCAAGGTTGATGTGATCGCCGTCGACACGCTCCCTCTACATATACCTTCGGGATTAGTTTTAAACCTAAATAATTTTTATTTGGTGCCTGCGTTAAACATGAACATTATATCTGGATCTTGCTTATTGCAGACAGTCATTCATTTAAATCAGAGAATAATGGTTGTTCTATTTATAGGGATAATATCTGTTATGGTCATGCACCCCTTGTGAATGGTTTATTCTTGTTGAATCTCGATCGTAGTGACACACATCTTACATCTTATATTTACTAATTGGAGGCATCAAAGGAAGCACCACGTTAATCCTTCACAACTAAGAAAATTAACCATCAGATCTCCCCATTACTTACCTACAACCATCGGATGAAGTAGAACAAGAGTCCATGCGATCTGTCCCACGCACACTAAATTAACCATCAGATCTCCCCATTACTTATCTACAGCCATCGGATGAAGTAGAAAAAGAGTCCATGCTTATACCCCACGTGCGTACCATCTTAATTTAAGGCCTCTTCCATTAGCCTTGAAAAAAACTTGCACGGGATGCAAACAAACCTCTCCCTTGCAAACTCCACCAAGGCACAAACACATCGTTGAGAGACTAGCAAGGGCCGCTCCCCATCATCTTCCTCCACGACAGTCCGACTCCGCCGCATGCCATCACTTGACGTCGGCCTTGATCTGTTTCCTTTGTGTCAACTTGCGCATAACACAAATATCCAACATCAAGTGTGCATTGACTTCGATCTGACATGTAAGCATGTTCACCAGGTAGCGGCTGGTGCGGAAGCTAAGGCAGCTGCAAGTTGCGCGTCTCCGGCTGACGAGTCGCCTTCCTGCATCAAACAAGTTTACAAGATCGTACATCATCAACAGCAACGGAGTTGGGGTTAATGAAGTTAGTGTCAATGAGAAAAATTATTTCCTTCATGTGCAGATTTGAAGAGCAAACGTGACATTAGACTGGAATATTGCAGATTTACTGAAATCGAGAGGAGCAGGTAGCTGGCCAGTGCAGAAACTAAGACAACTTAAAGCTGCACGTATCTGCCGGCCACGTCACCTTCTGCATCAAACAAGAACATACATAATCAACAGGTAAAGGAGTGAGGATTAATGAAGTTAGTGTGAATGAGCAAAATTTATCCCTTCGTGTGCATATTTGAAAAGCCCAGGTAGCATTGCAACGAAATACTATATAGATTCAATGGAATTTTCAATTTTGTGTAAACAACTACTCCTGGATGCAGTTGAAGGAAATATGCCCTAGAGGCAATAATAAAGTTGTTATTTATATTTCCTTATATCATGATAAATGTTTATTACAAGCCAGGGGCCTTGAGGGCTCGAATACATAAGCTCGCTTACAAGCGTCAGCGGAAGCATTAGATATCTGAGTACAGATATAACAGAAAGACAGATAGGCCTTTAAAAGGCGGGGCAAAGGAAACACTATGATCGAAAAGGCGCAGGCCTCCTGCCTGGGACCCTCTGATCCTACTCCTGGTCGTCGACAAGCTCGTAGTAGTAACCACCCTCGGGGTGGTAGTAGTAGTCGGCGGCGGGGGGGGGGAGGGGGGTAGCTGTCTCCTGGGCTCCGTCATCTGGTTGCATCAAAAGGATATGGGGAAAAGAGAAAGCAAAGCAACCGTGAGTACTCATCCGAAGTACTCAGCAAGCAAGGATCTACACTACATATTGAACATTATCAAAGAGAGGTTGTATATGTGGACTAGGCTGCAGAAATGGCAGAATAGAGAGAAGGCCTAGTCCTATCAAAGACTAGCATCTTCAGCGGTCTTGCAGCATTAGAAGAGTGTAGATTAGTACAGTAAAAAGTAGTAGTAGTAGTAGTAGTAGTAGTAGTATTAAGTATCAACCTCGGCCAGAGATCCTTTCTCGACTCCCTGCGAGAAAGCAATCCCAGAGCCCTAGTATCCATGTCTCATCACAAGTATCCAGTTCTAGTTGTATCGATCGGGATACAACTCCGAGCATCCGTTACCGAGGATCCGGCTATGCATAGATAGTTCTTCCCTGTAGGGGTGCACCAACTTACCCACCACGCTCGCTTAACTCCGGTCGGACACACTTTCCTGGGTCATGCCCGGCCTCGGCCAAATGACACACCGCAGCCCTACCTAAAGCTCAGCAGAGAGGTCCCCGCCGATCTACATCCTAAGCACTCAGGGGTCTTGGGCCATTGCCCTGTGCACTCTGGGTCGTTGCGTGCAGGGCGATCCAGGCCACCTCCACTGGGGCGCCGACCAGGCCATGCTGCAATGCTGAACTGGACATCTGACAGAGCTTTCGGCTGATACTACGATGCAGAGTGCCCATAACTATTCCCGTGTGATGGTTAGTGCTATCGGGCCAGAGGCCCACTCAGATCACATATCCAAATCGTTAGTGTATTGGTAGTGCGGTAACGAGTAGAGACTCACGATCGATGTGACCCCGTCGCCCCGTCTCGAGGACTTGTGGCAAGGGCTAAGAATGCCCGGCCACGCCTCGTATTTATCTCTCGGGTACCCTCCAGGTCAACCCGTCTCCACATCACTCGCGGGTACCCCTCAGGGTCGACCCGCCTTTCCAAGTAACAGTAGTAAAGTCCAAGTATCCGTGTGTCCAAAACATTAGGGAATCCGAGGTATCACCCTCGTTGGATTCCTACTCGATGTATCCGTCAAGGTGAACTTAGGAGGAATCACCCTCGAGGTTCACACTTGAGGTGTTGCACGATGGCGTCGTTATCGGAAGTGGTGAAGGAGGAATCACCCTCGATGACCATGACCGAATAGCTACTCTACAGAGTTAACATCAGAAGTGCTAAATGAGGTATCACCCTCGGCACTCGATAGTAACGCTGCAGTGTCATACAACAAAGGGGGGGGGTGATGTGCAGTGCTAGGGCCTGGTCGTCGAGTCTTCCGATGATCCAGCGGGGCAACCGTGACAAGTGGGGTCACTGGGGTCTCTATCCAGCCTATACTAAGCAGTTTAGGATAAGCAGTTAATTATCAAAAGTAGGTTACAAAAATCAGGCTATGCATCAGAATAGGTAAAGCAGCAGCAGCAATTCTAATGCAAGCACGAGAGAGAAGAGAATAGGCGATATAGGCATGCTCAAAAAGGGGGTGCTTGCCTGGTTACTCGGTGGCAAAGGCAAAGTCGTCAGTGGTGTCGTCGAGCTCCTGAGCTGTGTCGGTCTCGGGGTCTACCGGAAAGAAGGGGGAAGAAGAAACAATATAAATACACGGCAATAAAAGCAATCACAAAGCAAGACATGGCACTAAGCCGTGTTAGGGGTGAACTAACGCAGTGCTACACGTCGCAGACGAAGCAGGAAAATATCTGGGAATATTTTCCCGGTGTTAGGCATCTGTCGGACAGACGAACCGAAGGGAAAGGTTCCATGTTCATCGTGCTAGATGCATGTGACAGGTATGAGGAGGGCATATTCGGATTCGTCTCGTTTTTCTGAGCAACTTTCATGTATAAAGTTTTTCCATCCGAGTTACGGATGAATTTTTACGAATTTCCAAAGTTTTCTGAAAATCTCCGAAATTCTGCTAAGTCTGAGAAACCCTCAGTTTTAAACACCACTTAGCTGTTTTCCGGAGGCTATTGCTATTGTTCTGTACATCCTATGATTTTGTGCCTTATATCAATTGTGAGCATTTTTCTGCGATCTACATGTTAGTATCACTTTTATCCATATTAGAGTTCATTAGCTTGATCATTAGCAGCTCTAAATTAGCTATGAAAATAAAGCTGTTTTTCTGTTTTTCACTTAACAGAACTTAGCATTTTGTGATTTTCATAGGAATTAATCCACGCATTATCTGAAACTGGCCCAATGGAACAAAATGAAGCTTGTTATGTCTACTTTCTGTTCATATAATTTTTAGTCATGTTAGGATTCGACTTGGCGCTGTTTTGTTGCTGTCAAAAGGGGTAGTCGACGTAGCAGCAGCAAAGCTAGCTACTGCTACAGTAACATTCAGTTACTGTAGCAGAGGAGCAGCGGCGCGGCGCGAGCAGGCAGCTGCGAGCGCGGGCACGGCGAGGCCGGCCGATGGCACAGCCAGCCGTTGTTGTGCACACACACACAAACACACACACGACACACACACACGCTGCACACACACAGCGCGCACGCACACACAGCACACTCACACACCACGGCCATGGCCTTGGCCAAGCCATGGCCAGTAGCAGTAGCAGTATTGCAGCAGCAGCACTATGGAGCAGTAGCAGCGGCAGTGAGCAGCAGCAATCGGCAACAGCAGTGCAGCAGCAGCAGTAGCAAGTAGAGCAGAGTAGCGGCAGGAGCAGCAACGCAATAAGTAGCGGCATCAGTACAGGCAGCAGCAGCAGGGGACACGACCAGGGGCGAGCTCAGAGGCGGTCAAAAATGGAGCGGATCAACGGGGGAAGTGGGGGAGTCGGGGGAGAAGCTCACCGCGAGCGCGATGGCGAGGTCGGGGAGGCCGTAGGTGGACCGGAGCTGCGGCAACGACGACGTACGTTGGCGATGTACACGACGGAGATGAGCTCGATGGCGAGCGTACGGGCCGTCCCGGCTCGATTCAGAGCACGTAGGCGAAGGAGACTACGATGGCGAAGCTCCTAGATGTCTTGGCGCGACGAGGGGAGGCCGGTGGCCGCGCGTTCCATGGTGGTGCATCGACGATGTGTTTGTGCATGAGTTCAGATCGAGAGAGGGAGGCGATGGGGAGGTATGAAGCAATTAGGGTTCGTCAACGGGGTCGGAAGGACTCTTATGCATCTCCAGGACGAGAGGATGATCGACACGAGGGGCATCGGTGGCCATGGCGCCGTGGATGGCGGCCACGCCATGGCCTCTGCCTCCTCCTGTAGGTGTGGTTGGGGAAAGGCCAGGGTGGGCTGGGCCATATGCACACTGTTGAACTAGAGCCCGAAGGCACAGTAGACTTATAGCTCTTTTCTTTTCTTTCTCTGCTACTTTACTTCTTCACTGTTTTGCATTTAGTTGGTCTATCAAATGAATTTTGCTTTAAATGGAACTTGGCTCATAAATCAAGCACAATATTACCAGGTTGCACAAAAAGTTTGGGGCCAATTGGAATCCAGTTGAATTATGTTTGGATTTTAAAAGGGCCGAATAAATGCTACTGGGCCACTATTTTAATACCCGGGGGCATTTTGGCAATCCAAATGAGGTTGGTTCCACCATGAAAATTACTTAGTGATTATTTGCAAAATTATGAACACTTTAGTTTTGCAGTTTGAAAAAAATAATTTGACTTGCATTTAAATTTAAATTTGACTTTGGTTTTATCAAGGGCCAATTTAGCTTAGCAATAACAGATGACTTGACATCATTAATGTGGAGTTACTGTAGCATGATTCTCGGGGTGTTACACAACAGGACAGAGCTTTAGTAACATGGTGTTGTGTTACAACAGGCCCAAAAACGTGTTACTACGCTATGGAGTAACACATTTTGAAATGTGTTCCATTAGATCGTGTTACTAAGTGGTGTCCACTGTCACACATAATAGTTGTTACCATATTGTAAAAACTGTGTTACTATTATGTTGTAGTAACATGCATATTATGTGTTACTCTTAGTGTGGTAACACATTATTGTAGCTATAGTAACACATGTAGTAACATACTTACCTAGACCTAGAACATTGGTGGTAACATACTTGTGTGACTATAGTAACACAATTCGTAACACCTTTTTTTAGCTTCGAAACAAAACTAGTAACAAAATATCCAAATATTGTACTCCCTCCTTCCATTTATATATGGTCTAATGCGTTTTTCGAGGTTAATTTTGACCAAATGTTAGAGCAATAATATATGACATGCAACTTACACAAAGCATACGGTCAAATTCGTATGTGAAAGGAGCTTCCAATGATATAATTTTCACATTATACATCTCATGTACTATTAATCTTATCAATAGTCAAAAGCGGTCTTAAAAAACGCATTAGGCCCTATATAGATGGAAGGAGGGAGTAACACTATAATTTATAGTTGTCGCTCTCCTAGTAACACAGTTTGTAACTCTAGTAACTCGATCAGTAACATTAATATATTTGTTTTTATTAAACACAAAATTGGGTACATATTTTATTGAATATAAATTTATTTTATAAAATTGCCACACTTCCTGAAATAAATATTTTTTTATTATGATGCTTGTCATCATTAAAATGATAGAGAAACTGAAGCACAACACATACACAAATTGAAAAATTCAAGACATTTATTACGAATATACAAAAGTGTAGGATTGTACCGATCATAGCGTAATTAAATTGCACTAAAATTAATATAGGTATATTCACATCATTCAGTAGTATTCCTAACATTTCAAATGTTTAGGAAACACACATTTGGAAAATATTACATTTTTACATCCATCGACATAAACTACACTTGTTGCTTCTAGTCTTCAGTGGACTAATTGCTTCTTGAATTCATCATGAGCATGAAGATAGGATCCAACCGCAGGAGTTCTGCCAATACATCATCTTTATGTTCTGAAAAGAACGAAGGAAAGAAACAACCACCTTCACCGTTGCAAACGAAAATATTGTATAAGTAAACCAAGAAATGGAAAAACATAACTTGTACCATTGGAAATAGTCAGAGAACTGCAGCTAAAAGACATACCCATGCTGCTGGTGTCGTGACTCATATAGTATGGTCTTATTACAACCTTGATGCCTTCATCCTTATTCTTTATCCTACAACAAGTACTAAGGTAAAAACATGCAGTCTAAAATTAGTTCAAGTTTCTAGAAGTATGTGCATATAAGTGAAATCGACGACAGAGGAGTATCACAAGTAGAGTTCAGCATTGCATTGCCAGTATAACAGTGCAAACAAAGATACAAGTTTGACCGAATTAACAAAAGCTTAGCGCATACCACAAAGGTCGCGGAGACACATAACAAAATGGAGCATCCATACACAAGGAAATGTCAAGATAGGTCTATTGCTTACTGAACTGGCTTTCCATTAGCTAGAGACTAGCTACACTAATTAAATATATCTCTGTGATAAAATTCATAGAAACTAGCTGCATCAATATCCAATGGTTATGGATCCATGGATCCGAGTATAGACACTTCCTATGGGGGAACTTCAGATGGAGTAATGTCACATGATAACATGCAGCTGCTACAGAGTATAAGCAACTTCATTTTTCCCACTCATAAAGGGAAAACTACACGAATTAGTTTGTGCAAAGTATAATCTGCTGACTAAGGCACTAAGCTCTAGAGGGCTACCATTCTTATATAAAAACTACAGGCCCGCACAATCTGGCGATGTGTCATAACCAGTCCCAACTGTCATGTTTATTATGGAATTGTGTACTGAAACAAATGTCACTGGTCTCAAAATTTTGTTTCGCTCATGAGTAATGACATCTGGATGCTAAGATAGTTGTAAGGTCTGTGAAATGGTTCCATGAGACAGGAACAAAGCATTTGATTATGTATAGCCTGACAATTATAACAGAGGATGTGAAGAGAAATAATTATGTGAAAACAAATTGAAGATGTAGGTGTAGAAAAAAGTATGCATAGATGAAGAAATTGTCCATGAAAAAACCAGCAATTCAAGCTTTTACTTGTCACAATTTTCACCGTGGTTTAAATTTATTTATCGTAACTTAGAAGATGTTCCAATGCATGCTACTAGGTTCAACACTGCTCCATGTATCTACAACAATAGTACCAATCATCTAATAGTATCCACTCACAGTCAAAATGAGAGCGGCTGCATAAGTGGGTATAATTAAGAAACACATATAGGGATGTAGCTGTGTAAAAGAAGATGCCAGGTTAGTTTCTATCCGAAATACTCCCTCTGTTCCTTTATATAAGGTGTATTTGTTTTTTTTAAGTCAAATGAGTGCAAGTTTGACCGAGTTTTTAGAAAAATATATCAACATTCACAATACAAAATTTATATCATTTGATCCATCATGATAAGTAGTTTCATATTTTATCTACTAGGTATTGCAGATGGCATTATTTTATTTCATAATCTTGGTCAAACGTTCAAATGGTTGACTTCCACGGAAACCAATACAGCTTATATTCTGGAACGGAGGGAGTAAGACCTATGCTAATACACTAATGCTCCAGTTAAAGCCACCCAGACAGTAAGCCCACTTATAGCCTGATCAATATCATAGGAAGGCCCGTCACAAGGACGCCACGCTTTGGTGTGCCCGCCTTGCTGTAGACCAGCGCCGTGAGCTCACTTGTATTTGTAAGTGAACAAATTGTAAGAGAAAATATGTGTTTGGCCCAAAAGAGTGAGTCTTAGTTCTGAATATAGACAAAAAATATATGTTTTTACGCCATATATACATACACACAATTTGTTCCATCATCTGTAGCACAGACGCGCAACATGGCAACTAATTCCATAAAGAACATTAAGAAGTGACCAAGTTGATAAGTGGAAATTTTAGAAAGAAGTATAGAGACATGTGCACAACAAGTCAGCAATGTTTACATTGCCAAGCACATGAGTTTAGGATCAACTAAATCGGTCAAAATTAACAGTTGACCTAAGCATCGCCATACCTTGCAGAACAGATTAGGTGTCAGATTTCAAAACAGCATGAATAGTAAGTCAGGAGGTAGAACCTATTGATCCGCCATCAGTCACCTTCCCTACACATTTAAGCAAAAATATTATTGAACTAACTAGAGACAATAGCCAAAGTACCACTAGTCAAAACCAAACATGCCAAAATACCACTAGTAAAAGCCAACTTACCAAAATAGCACTCACTTCAGTTTTCTCTAGCCAAAATACCACTAGTTCATAACTGAGACTAACATCATCCAAAAAAGACTTGCATGCCCTTACCTCTTCAACACAGAATGGACATGGACACATAATGGTTCTCACAACACAGTATAGCAATTAGCAAAAGAGCACCTCCTGATCACATACACCATTCTGCTACTAAGCATGCAAGCACGGTTGCAAACAGTCATCATACCATAGGATAGGAGTACTTGCTCCGGTTACATAGCATCTAATTAATCTGCTACAAGTTATAATAAAGACAGTTAGAACTGCAACTGACTAAGGAAATGCAGCTCTCTGCTCTCCCTGATCGACGAACCAAAATCCATATAACTGCAAGTTGAAAATGGTATTAGTTAGTATTATGACATTTCCTGAATGTAGATGTCCTAGTGTTGGATGTTTTCTTTCTAGTACTACCCACAGGATAGCAGAAAAGAAAGGTTGTGAGCAACAGCAGAATAACCAACAGTCACATAACATAAAAGAACAAAGTATGCAACCTGATCTGGAGCGCTCAACATCCAAAAGCTTGCTGATATCCTCCTTCACATGGCATTGCTGTTTTTAGAAAGAACAGAGTAAGGATCAGGATGAAGGCAATTTAGAATCCGAATGTTTTTAGAGAAAATTAATGAATGGACAAGACAAGTGGTTGGTATAATCTGCATTCCAGTACAACAAAACTCATAGCATAAGCAAAAGATCATGGTTCTCACAACCAAATGAACTAAACTCACCGAAGAGGGCTAGGAGCAGCAGTTTTGCTCCTTGTAGATGCACTAGGAGGTGTTGAAGCAATTGCAATAGCTGCTGCCCTTTGCCTTGTCATTGGACTTGTAGGAGTACCAAGTTGAGTACCTTGCTTAGTTGGTGTAATAGGAGAAGAAGTAGCTGCAATGCTTGCTTCAACCTTTGATTTTTTCTGAGGGTCACTATACTGCGTGCCAAAGGACCAATCTTCTCTAATTGCTAGTTGTCTCAATGCAACTCTAAATGCTTTAGAGTTAGGAAATGTGGCTCCTACTTCAATTCGAGGATTGTTTTTATCGTGGATATAAGTAGGAGCCATATTGTTCGCAAGTAAAGCCTCATCATCCCCTCGCACATGTTGTGGATCATAAGAGTTGTCAACATCCAGGGTTCCCAATGGAACTCTTGCAGCCTTTGGCTCGACATTTTTCTGTGGTGCGGCATTCTCCTTTGATTCAGCATTCTCCTCATGCAAATAGGTGTTCACCTGATTCCATCCCACAGGCTCATCATCCTCGTACTCTCCTTCATAGGCTTGCTTCGGCCAAGCAAAGAATGGAGCGTGAACCGGCTGATCATCCATCTCCTCGGTCATAATAGGAGCACGTTCATTGGGTTGCTATTTGCTCTCAATGGTCACACCGAACCTTACTACTTTTGTGTTAGAACATGTATCAAACAATTGAGCTATCTCTGATTCAGAGATCAATGGGACGGCGTTATCTCCGGATCCATACAAAATGGTCATTCTCTGATCAGCAGACCATTTGTACCTCTCCTCCACAACCTCCTTTATCCGCGCCACAGACAAGCCCCGACCGGCCATAAAATTCCATGTTTTGCCCGTTGTGTACACTCTTCTGCCGTCTACAATCATCAAGTAAGACTGAACATCTATTTCTACTTTGAAATCGCCCATCGAATCTGAAACACGCAAACAGAGGCTCATCATCTAGGAGCATTCACCATTGACAGTAGATACTAGCACCATTCACAGTAGATACTAGTCGCTAGAGACAATACATACTGGCAGGTAGAGACTACTACAGAATTGAAATGTTAAATTATTTTAAGAAAGTTGTATCCCATTGCTTCTTTTCCACAAAAAAGTCTATACCTGACAAAACACCAAATATGCCCATCCACTTGCAATGAAAAATACCAAGGATTTGCTGCACTTGAAATGAAAAATACTAAGGTAACAGGGGGAAAATCATACAAGGTCGAGGGCCCTGGGAGGATGGCGTTGAGCTGCTGGGAGAGCCGAGTCGGAAGCTACCGTTGAGGGCCTGGGAGGACGGCGTCGGGAGCCTGGGGAGGCCGCCCCAGCAGCTGCTGTGGAGGACCTGGGAGGACGGCGTCGGGCCTCGTCGGGGTCCTGTGAGGTCGGCGTCGGGCCTCGTCGGGGTCCTGGGAGGTCGGCGTCGGGAGCCTAGGGATGGCGGCGAGGCTATGGGACGCGGTGCTTGGCGGTGAGGCTAGGGGAGGGCGGTGGGGCGAGCGGAAGGGCGGCGGAGCGAGCGCCGGCGCGCCGCTAGGAGAGTGGGCTGGGAGGAGGAGGATACGGGAGAGAGATGTATACGAGGATATCAGTTATCTGTTTAGGTTTACCGGGGGCATTTTGGGAATACCAGAAAAACTGACAAGGGTTTGACTCACAGAATTTGTTTGACATCTAACAGGAGTGCTATTGTGGCCTGAAAAACTGAGAGAAGAGTGCTATTTTGACACTTCGGTTTTTCATAGTGGTATTTTGGCACTCGTGGTTTCCATTAGTGGTATAGTGGCAATTCTCTCAACTAACTATATGCAAGCAGGCATCCGTGTATTAAAAAAATATAGACATCAAAACACGAGACGTATACCAACATGATCAATTAGGAATCCAATTTAGGGATCGTGGCCGCTAGGGCAGAGGACGATGCTCGAACTTGCGGGTGCTTGAGAAGAGGAGGATGCCGCCGCGGTAGACATCCGCTGAGGGAGCCATCAGATCTAGGTTGGATGGGGGCGTCAGTTGGCGAGAAGACACGATGGAGAGCAGAGGGTGGGTGGCCAGAACAACGGGGAACAACAGGACGGGGCGGCCGGCACGATGTTGATGCCACACCAGGGCAATGTAGGTGGGCGGAACGAGAAGCCAGGTGCGACGGGGAGGAGCGCGCGGTGGTGGGAGCACGCCAGTGGCAGCTCGGTGGGGGGGCGGCGCGGTGGTGGGTAGATGAGTTCTTCTTTTTTCTGTTTGTGCAGACGAGATAATCACGAGGATTGATTTAGCGCTGATTAATCTACTATTAGCGGGAATCATTATATTTTTTTCCTTCTCTTGGGAAACTAGAAGATACCACGCATGTTGCTGCGGAATTTCCGGTTGATACATTCCTAAATATTTTGTGAAGACTAAATAAAGATTTAAATTTATTGTGATGCGCTTCTTAAACACATGGTAGCTAACTTTTAGGAACTGAGAAGCCAAAACCAACAATTAAGTACTTGTGGTGCTGCTAAGGAAAAAGTGCTTGTTTGCCACTGAAACATGTGTGCCAAATTCATAAATCATAAGTTGTGATTTGTCACCATTTTTCAACATATTTTGGACACTTTAGGTTTGCTTATGTATCATGGATCAAAACAGTAAAACATATTAATTGCTGGCTTGTTCATGTAGGCACTCGACTAAGAATACGTGACACATGAATATTGGAGCAACACCTACAACTGGCACCATGTATAAAGGTACCCCCAATAAATAATCCAGAAAAGAAAATAGTCTGCAAGCATATAATAGACACAACAAAGGTCAAGAAGGGTTGAATGCATTCGATCTTATTACAACAGTTTAAAACATGAAAGGTTAGAGGAAACTACCATGTGTGTTTGATCTGCCAATCAAAGGAAGTGGGAAAATACATTCAGTTTGAAGATCACATCAGGAACACACGTAGTCTAATTTTACCACTCTTTTTCACATCTCCCTTCTTCGTCACATCTCTAGATCTCTCACTGGATCTTTCATTGATCCTAACTGGCATCTATCCAACATGTACCAATTTGCATGCAACCTGAGTATGCAATGTCATAAAAAAAGAAACATAGCATATCAAGGAGTTATCTTCCCTGCACATAGAGCAGCATTGGTGGAGAAGAAACAAAGGCATGAATCAACACTGCAAGAGAAACACTCGGACAACATAACGGATGATTACCCCATAGTGCTACCAAAATCAAAAGACCTGCAAGTAAATAAAAATTTGTAAGGACAATGAGACAGACAAAACAGAATGCTACTGTAAATTGCCCGGTCATTTCCCAATTGTCTGCGAGCATCTGTATCGACAACTGATTGATTAAGTACCTGGAGTAATACTTCTCTATTACAACCTGGTTTTTGTTTTGTTTTGGCTCTTTGATTAGCTAGTGTTGGAGGTGGAGGAGTCTGCGGCCCTCTCCAACCTCCCGTTTCTCCTCAGCCAGCTCCATCGGGTCATAAACCTGATTAGCACTGGCCTCATGGCAAAGGAGAACAACTTCAGTGTCGCAGTGCTCTACATTATCTAATTAAGTAATGTCCCATGTTGCCTATAGTGAAAAGGAAATATTGCTTAGAGATGTCAGATCATTCCAAAGCAAAGAAAAGAGACAGGTTAGAGCACCTACTTCACAACTCTTGAGAAAATATTGGGTTGTTCCTGCAATTCAAAAAAACATGAACAATCCCATATGTCTGCACGGATAGAAAAATGATTTTTTGTACATTATATAGAGATTTACATATGAATATAGGAACAAAAGTCAACGAAAGTATATATTCAAACCTTTACATCTAGTGATGCAAAAATAGAGAGCCATCTGGAGTAAATTTCCAGTAGAAAGCAAAGCAATGATATACTCAACGTAGTGATAGATGACAAAACAGGAGTGCACTTTTAATATTTAATTCAGGTCTTGATTTGTGGAGATGGCAATATAGATCTAAAAAGTTTGTCAGCATATTACCAAAACATTAGTGTATCGCCCAATCCGTTCCTTTCTATCTTTGCTATTTCAAATGTATAATTTGCGATCTGGAAAAAGTTCCTAAACAGGTCGGTTCGGAGGTAGTCTTCGAGGAGGCGCAGAGTAATCAGGTGGCCGGGCCACCCGTGTGGCCGTGTGTAGGCTGCAAGAAGCACCAATCGATGATCCAGACGCTTATGCTGCTCCTCTAGTCAGCGAACCTGGATGGCGCACTTGGATCGAGGGGGGCGCCTTACAACAGCCGACAAAAGAGAAGCCCTGACCTCATCTGCCGGTGGCAGCTGCGATGGAACTATTGATAACCCACAAGTATAGGGGATCAATTGTAGCCTTTCTTGATAAGTAAAAGTGTCGAACCCAACGAGGAGCTAAAGGTAGAATTATATTCCCTTCAAATTCTATCGACCACCGATGCAACTATACGCACGCTTATTGTTCGCTTTACCTAGAACAAGTATGAAACTAGAAATACTTTGTAGGTGTAAACGGATAGGTTTGCAAGATAATAAAGAACACGTAAATAAAAGATAGGGGCTGTTTAGATAAAGAAACAATTAAGTTAGTTTTAATAGAGAGCTTTTTGTCACAAGAAAGTTATTTGTCCCTAGGCAATCGATAACTAGACCGATAATCATTATTGCAATTTTATATGAGGGAGAGGCATAAGCTAACATACTTTCTCTACTTGGATCATATGCACTTATGATTGGAACTCTAGCAAGCATCCGCAACTACTAAAGATCATTAAGGTAAAACCCAACCATAGCATTAAAGTATCAAGTCCTTTTTACTCCCATACGCAAACAACCTACTTACTCGGGTCTGTGCTTCTGTCACTCACGCCACCCACCATAAGCGAATCATGAACATATTGCAAACCCTACATCGGGGATCCCTCACGCTTGCGCGACACGGAGAGCACCATAGGACAGCACCAATATAAAACATACAACTCAAACCAATCATGATCATCAATCAACCCATATGACAAAATGGATCTACTCAAACATCATAGGATAGCCATACATCATTGAAAAATAATATATAGCATTGAGCACCATGTTTAAGTAGAGATTACAGTGGGTAAAAGAGAGGTTACACCGCTGCATAGAGGGGGAGAGAGTTGGTGATGACGGCGGCGAAGTTGTTGGCATAAATCGCCGTCACGATGATGGCCCTGATGGCGTTCCGGCGCCACCGGGAGAGAGGGGAGAGAGCCCCCTTCTTCTTCTTCTTCTTCTTCTTCTTCTTCTTCTTCTTCTTCTTCTTCTTCTTCTTCTTCTTCTTCTTCTTCTTCTTCTTCCTTGACCTCCCCTCTGGATGGGAGGAGGGTTTCCCCTCTGGTCCATGGCTTCCATGGCGGCGGAGGGGCAAGAGCCCCTCCGAGATTGGATCTCTCTCTCTCTCTCTCTCTGTTTCTTTGTGTTTCTGCGTTCCCAGATTCTGGTCTTTCACCGTTTCTTAAATTACCGGAGATCTGTAACTGTGACTGGGCTAAAATTTTAACATGATTTTTATCTGAATATTAGCTTTCTTGCGGCCGAAGAAGGGCACCAACCGCCTTACGGGGTGGCCACAAGCCTCCTGGCCGCGCCTTGGGGAGGGGGCGCGCCTCCAGGGCTTGTGGGGCCCTCGGGCATCGTCTCGCATTGATTCCAATTCCCAAAAATCACATATATTTCAAAAAAAATCTCTGTAAGTTTTTATCGTGTTTGGACTTCGTTTGGTATGGATGTTCTGCGAAACAAAAAACATGCAACAAATAGGAACTGGCACTGAGCACTAGATCAACATGTTAGTCCCAAAAATAGTATAAAAAGTTGCCAAAAGTATATGAAAGTTGTAGAATATTGGCATGAAACAATCAAAAATTATAGATACGACGGAGACGTATCAGCATCCCCAAGCTTAATTCCTGCTCGTCCTCGAGTAGGTAAATGATAAAAAGATAATTTTTGATGTGGAATGCTACCTAGCATAATCTTGATCACATAATCTAATCATGTCATGAATATTAAGACACGAGTGATTCAAAGCAATAGTCTATCATTTGACATTAAGATAATAGTACTTCAAGCATACTAATAAAGCAATCATGTCTTCTCAAAATAACATGGCCAAAGAAAGCTATCCCTACAAAATCATATAGTCTGGCTATGCTCCATCTTCATCACACAAAGTATTTCATCATGCACAACCTCGATGACAAGCCAAGCAATTGTTTCATACTTTTAATGTTCTCAAGCCTTTTCAACTTTCACGCAATACATGAGCGTGAGCCATGGATATGGTACTATACGTGGAATAGAATATGATGGTGGAGGTTGTGTGGAGAAGACAAAAAAAAGGAGAAAGTCTCACATCGACGGGGCTAATCAATGGGTTATGGAGATGCCCATTAATTGATGTCAATGCGAGAAGTAGGGATTGCCATGCAACGGATGCACTAAGAGCTATAAGTGTATTAAAGCTCAAACTGAAAACTAAATTGGTGTGCATCCAACTTGCTTGCTCATGAAGACCTCGGGCATTTGAGTAGGCCCATCATCGGAATATACAAGCCAAGTTCTATAATGAAAATTCCCACTAGTATATGAAAGTGATAACTCAAGAGACTCTCTATATGAAGAACATGGTGCTACTCTGAAGCACAAGTGTAGTAAAAGGATAGTAGCGTTGCCCCTTCTCTCTTTTTCTCTCATTCATTTTTCTGGGCTCTCTCTTTTTTTGGCCACTTTTTTATTTTTATTTTTCGTCCGGAGTCTCATCCCGACTTGTGGGGGAATCATAGTCTCCATCATCCTTTCCTCACTGGGACAATGCTCTAATAATGATGATCATCACACTTTTATTTACTTACAACTCGATATCTAGAACAAAGTATGACTCTATATGAATGCCTCTGGCAGTGTACCAGGATGTGCAATGATCTAGTATAGCAAAGATATCAAAAAACGGACAAGCCATGAAAATATCATGCTAGTTATCTTACGATCATGCAAAGCAATATGACAATGAATGCTCAAGTCATGTATATGATGATGATGGAAGTTGCATGGCAATATATCTCGGAATGGCTATGGAAATGCCATGATAGGTAGGTATGGTGGCTGTTTTGAGGAAGATATAAGGAGGCTTATGTGTGATAGAGCGTATCATATCATGGGGTTTGGATGCACCGCGAAGTTTGCACTGACTCTCGAGGTGAGAAAGGGCAATGCACGGTACCGAAGAGGCTAGCAATGATGGAAGGTTGAGAGTGCGTATAATCCATGGACTCAACATTAGTCATAAAGAACTCACATAATTATTGAAAAAGTTTATTAGCCATCGAAAGAAAGTACTAATACGCATGCTCCTAGGGGGATAGATTGGTAGGAAAAGACCATCGCTCGTCCCCGACCGCCACTCATAAGGAAGACAATAAAAAATAAATCATGCTCCGACTTCATCACATAACGGTTCACCATACGTGTATGCTTCGGGAATCACAAACCTTAACACAAGTATTTCTACCAATCCACAATTACTCACTAGCATGATGTAACACCCCATGTAATTAACCACAGTGATCACCCTTAGTTAATGCCATGTCAGCAAGTTCAACAGTGCCTATTCATCATTTGTATCGTAATGCTTTTCAAACTCATAATTCAAACTTCAAATTAATTTAAAGTGAAAATAAAAGTTGTTCCAAATTGGAAACTAAATTGTTCGGGTCGTGGCAGATAATGCATATGTGATTATGGTGGTGAAACCAAACTTTTATGAAATGCTTAAATGCACTAAAATGATTTAAATAGTAGCAAACCTAATTATTTAAATGGCTTTATTAATTAATAAAATATCGAACTAAATTATTTGGGGACTAGACTTTTTGTGACAGTGGACTAAATTGAAATACTAAGTTAGATGCTAGGTATATATTTTACTAAAACTAAAATAAAATGTAACTAAAGACAAAACAGAAAAGAAATAAATAAAACAAAAGCAAGATTAAAATTAAAACAACCCCCCTCCTCGCTGGGCCGTAGCCCAGTTGGCCTCCGCCCATCAGGCCGCCAGGCGGGCCCAGCCGCACCTGGCCTATATGCCCCCCCAACTGCACTGAACCCTAACCCTATCCACTCCCCCCTCGCTCTCCCTCACCCCTCGATCCGATTTGGATCGGGGCACTGGACGCCGCCCGCCGTCGTCGGCGCCGCCTCCCCATCTCCGTCGCTCGTACCCATCCTCCTCCTCGCCGGACGCCATCGAGCCACGCCACCCCCCCCTGAACCCCTGCATCGCCGTGAGCTCCCCCTCTCCTTGCACTCCCTTCGCCCGAGCCGGTTACCGCTCGCGCTCGCCACGGCCACGCTGGCCCCGCGCAGCACGCCCTCCCGTGCACCGCTCGCGCCGTCGCGCCCGATGCACGCGCACTCCGCCCCAGCGCACTCTGCCCCGCGCCCGTGTGTTGCTCGATGCCCCGCGTTGCAGCTACTGGCGCCCGCGCCTCCCCTGCATGCTCTTCGCCGCTCCCGGCCTCCTTCCCCTCACCCGCAGTCGCCCGCGACCGCGCTGGCCTCGCCGTGCCGCCGCTGCCTCGCCGCGGCTCCGCTGCCCATCCCCTGCTGCCGGCCCAAGCCCGTGGCCTCGCCCGGCCGCTGCTCTCCCCTCGCCTGCAGCTGCTGCCGCTCGTCACGGTGGCCGTCGGCGCCCCGCCGCCGCCCTGTTTGCCTCGCCCCGTCGGGCGCTCGGGTCCAGGCGCCCAGCGCCCGTCCCTCCCATGTCGACCTGGGCGGGTGCCCAGCCGGGCTACGCCCGGCGCCCGCTAGGCTCCCTCTGGGCCACTTACAAGTGGGGCCCAGCCTCCAGAAACATTTAAAATAATAATAATAATAAATTAAAAGTAAATTAATTAATTAATTAATTAACCTAATTAATTCTGTTAGTTACCTAATTAAGATTAATTGACCTAATTAGCCAGTTAACCTAACTAATCTGTTAATTAGGTTAATGAGACAATGATAGTGGGACCCACATGTCAGTTTGACCCAGTCAACAGTACAGTTGACTGCTGACATCATGATGATGTCATAATTGTTTTTTCAAATTAATTTTATTAATAATAATTTCAGAATTGATTAAATCTTTAAAAATTGGTATAAAATAAACCATAACTCGGATTAAAATACTTTGTACATGAAAGTTGCTCAGAACGACGAGATGAATCCGAATACGCAGTCCGTTCGGTCGTCACACGTCCCTAACATAGCGAATATGCAACCGTCCCCCTCCGTTCCATCTGTTCGAAAATGCCAAACACCGGGAACACTTTCCCGGATGTTATCCCCCTTCGCTAGCACCCGGCACTGCGTTAGATCACCTCTGGCACTGTATATATCATGTCATGCACTGTGCTGCTTTTGTTCGCATTTATATTTATCGTTTCTCCCCCCTTCTCTCTCGATAGAGCCCGGTACCGACGTAGCCTCCAAGACCGACACAGCTTCGGAGATCGACGACCCCTGACGACCTTGCCCTTGCTGCCGAGCAACCAGGCAAGCCCCCCCTTTTGATCATCCCAATATCGCCTATTCTATTTTCTCATGCTTGCATTAGATTTTGCTACTGTTACTGTTTGCTCCTATTCTGATGTATAGCCTGCTTTTGTAGCCTGCTTATTGTTACCTTACATGCCTATTTCAAACTGCTTAGTATAGGTTGGTTAGAGACCCACCAGTGACCCCCTCTTGTCCCAACCGCCCCGCTGGATTATCAGAAGACCCGATCAACGGGATCGAAGACAGGCCCCGGCACCGCACATCAACCGTTAGTTGTACGACACTACTGGGTTACTATCGAGTGCCGAGGGTGATACCTCGTCAGCACTTCTGATGTTAACCTTGTAGAGTAGCTATTCGGTCGTGGTCCTCGAGGGTGATTCCTCCTTCACCACTTCCGATAACGATGCTGTCGTGCAACACCTCAAGTGTGAACCCATGGAGGGTGATTCCTCCGAGTTCACCTTGACGGATACATCGAGTAGGAATCCAACGAGGGTGATACCTCGGGTTCCCTTGATGTTATGGACACACGGATACTTGGACTTTACAACTGATACTTGGAAAGGCGGGTCGACCCTGAGGGGCACCCGTGAATGATGGGATGTCGGGTTGACCAGGAAGTTACCCGTGAGATATTTACGAGGCGCGGCCGGGCATTCTTAGCCCTTGCAGCAAGTCCTCGAGGCGGGGCGATGGGGTCACATCGATCATGAGTCTTTGCTCATTACCGCAAGCCCCTAGTCCGCTAACGATTTGGATATTTGATCCGAGCAGGCCTCTGGCCTGATAGCACTAACCATCACGTGGGAAAGAGTTATGGGCACTCTGCATCGTAGCATCAGCCGAAAGCTCTGTCAGACGTCCAGTTCAGCCTCGTGGCCGGGCCGGGCCAGTGCCATCCAGGACTGAGGTGGTGCTCGTCCCGACCCTGCACACACCGACCCGGAGTGCACAGGGCGATGGCCCAAGACCCCTGAGCGCTTAGGATATAGACCGACGGGGACCTCTCTGTTGAGCTGTAGGTAGGGTTGCGGTGTATCGTTTGGCCAAGGACGGGCATGACCTGGAAAAGTGTGTCCGGCCGGAGTTAAGTGAGCGTGGTGGGTAAGTTGGTGCACCCCTGCAGGGAAGAACACATCTATCGATAGCCGGTCCTACGGTAAAGGACACTCGGAGTTGTATCCCGATTGATACAACTAGAACTTGAGATGATACCTGGATTTGTGGCTCTGGGATCGCTTTCTCGCAGGGAGTCGAGGAAGGATCTCTGGGCGAGACTGTTACTTGACACAACCACTACTACATTATACTATGTTGATCTACTCTCTTCTATTGCTGCAAGACCGCTGAAGATGCTAGTCTTCGATATGACTAGGCTTTCCTCTCTATTCTGGCATTTCTACAGCCCAGTCCACATATACAGCCTTCCTTTGATAATGTTGCATATGTAGTGTAGATCCTTGCTTACTGAGTACTTAGGAGTACTCACGGTTGCTTTGCTTTCTTTTTCTCCCCATATCAGTTTGTCATGACCAGATGACGGAGCCCCTGAGACAGCTGCCCCCGCCGACGATCGCTACTACCACCTCGAGAGTGGTTACTTCTATGAGCTGGCCGACGACCAGGAGTAGGATTGGAGGGTCCCAGGCAGGAGGCCTGCGCCTTTCGATCGTAGCTTTTGTTTTGTCCCGCC
Source organism: Thinopyrum elongatum (assembly GCA_011799875.1). Taxonomy (NCBI): domain Eukaryota; kingdom Viridiplantae; phylum Streptophyta; class Magnoliopsida; order Poales; family Poaceae; genus Thinopyrum; species Thinopyrum elongatum. The sequence goes on from CM022299.1 coordinate 227,925,471, forward strand.
TTGTTTAAAGGCTTATCTCTCTATCTTATGTCTATACTCAGATATCTAACGCTTCCGCTGATGCTTGTTTGGCATCAAACTCATGTATTCGAGCCCTCGAGGCCCTGGCTTGTAATATAATGCTTGTATGCCTTTATTTATGTTTTAGAGTTGTGTTGTGATATCTTCAAGTGAGTCCTTAGGCTTGATCGTGTGCATTTGCGTGTATGATTAGTGCACGATTGAGCCGGGGGCGTCACACATGACTCTAATATCACCATCTTTATATCGCAAAACTATTGCAAGGAATCAAACATATCATATTCAGTGATCTACAAGTTTTATGTAGGATTTTATGACTAACCATGTGAATGACCAATTCCTATCAACTCTCTAAATAGATATAAGCGAAGCATGAGAGTTTAATTCTTTTTAAAAAAGATATGCCCATGCTCTAACAAATATAAGTGAAGCAAAATAGCATTCTACAAATGGCGGTTTTTTATGTGTAGAGAAACAGGCAATCCAAACTGCAAATGATATAAGTGAAGCACATGAAGCATTCTATAAAGCCATACTCAAAAGATATAAGTGAAGTGCAAAGTGCATTCTATAAATCAACCAAGGACTATCTCATACCAGCATGGTGCATAAAAGAAAAAGGGAAAATAAACACAAAAGGCGCTCCAAGAATTTACGCATATCATGTGACGAATAAAAATATAGCTCCAAGTAAAATTACCGATGGTCGTTAGAAGAAAGAGGGGATGCCTTTCGGGGCATCCCCAAGCTTAGTTGCTTGGGAGTCCTTGTATATTACCTTGGGGTGCCTCGGGCATCCCCAAGCTTAGGCTCTTGCCACTCCTTATTCTTTCATCCATCGTGATCTCACCCAAAACTTGAAAACTTCAATCACACAAAACATAACAAAACCCTCGTGAGATCCGTTAGTATAATAAAACAAATCACCACTTTAAGTACTATTGCAAACCCATTCATATTTTGTTTTTGCATTGTATATACTGTATTATAACTTCTCCATGGCTTATATCACCGATAAAATCGATAGTTTCATCAAAACTAGCAAAACAATGCATCAAAAATAGAATCTGTCTTAAACAGGACAGTCTGTAGTAATCTGAACATTAACCATACTTATCTAACTCCAAAAATTCTAAAAATTTGGAAAAAATTAAACAGTTTGTATAGCAATACTGTGTAAAAATTTCAGAAACTTTTGGCATTCCAGTAAAAAATGTAAATTCACGCGCTACAGCCAAAGTTTCTATTTTTCCACTGCACATACCAAACAAGCAATCTAATCATCCTAAAGGTAAATCTTGGCACATTATTTTTATAATACAATGGATTTGTACAAGGAGATAATTATTTTTGTTGAAAAGTTTCTATTGTTTAAGATTTGCAAAGTTTCCATGGGCATGAACAAAGTTCAAGGAGCTCCCCCACTTCAACGGTGCTCGTCTTTCTTACTTTCACTTTTCTTTTTGAAAAAGTTTTAGGTTCCCCTCTATATATTTTTGTTTTTAAACTTTTTAAAAGCACACAACAGAAGTAAATTACTCTCTAAAACTTCCGGGTTGTTTCCCTGGCACCGCTTTCTTTAAAGCCATTAAGCTAGGCATATAGTGCTCAAGTAATGGATCCACCCGGATCCCAAGGTATATCAAAGCCAATTTTAATTAACAATGATTTGTAATTTAGTAGTGAGCACAAAGTAACATATATCATGCAACAACAAAGTCTAACTCTCTTCTTGTGCATCGACATGTCATAAAAGAACAATTCATGCACACATAATAAAGGCCGATACATAGCATAAACAGTTTCTTGCAATTTTATCGGATTGAAAACATAGAGAGGCGGAGATGTAGTTCCTCTCTCATAATAATTGCAAGTAGGAGCAGCAAGTACATGCATATTATATTTATCAAAATCATCATGTGCAATAGTAGAACGCAACCCATTAATATAGTCCTTAATAAGCGCAAACTTCTCCGATATAGTGTAGTTGGGAGAATTCAAAAAAGATAATAGGACTATCATGCGTGGGTGCAATAGCAACAATTTCATTCTTAACATAAGGAACTATAGCAAGTTCATCTCCATAAGCATAATTCGTACTGGCATCATGGCCAAAAGCATAGCAAGCATCAAGTTCATCAAAAATCGATATTTCAAACAAATTCAAGGGATCATAGCAATCATCATAGCATTCATCCTTCGGTAAGCACGAAGGGAAAGTAAACAATGTATGGGATAAAGAGTTACGCTCATTAGAAGGTGGGCACGGGTGATCAATCCGCTCTTCCTCCTTTTGTTCTTCGCTCTCCTCCTCATCATTTTCATCTAATGAGCTCACAGTGTCATCAATTTCTTCTTCCATAGATTCCTGCAAAATATTAGTCTCTTCTTGGACAGCGGAGACTTTCTCAATAAACTCATTAAAATTGGCATTATATTCATAATTCTCATAGCAATACAGGGATGGGGCCCACGGCTGCCACGTCAGCGATGTCGCCGGAACAGCGCCGGCGAGCGTCGGACGCGGCCGAGAGCTCCGGCTAGCTCGGAATCCTCCTGTGGTGCACCAAAATGGCCGCGGTTTCCTGCTTCCGAACGGCCTTTCCATGCCGCGTCAAACGGCGGTGGCCACGGGAGCTGGGGTAGCCGGAGTCGTCGCCGGTGAGCACCGCAGCGGACGACGAGTTTCGGGCGCCGTCGGATTCGGGGCTACGACGAGCTATACTGGCTGCGCTAAGTTCCTACGGTGTCTACGCGATGCGGGGAGTCCAATTGACGCTAGCCCGTGACCATATGGTCATTGGAGCATCGCCGGCGACGAGCCTCGCGGAGGCGAGCTCGGGCTCGAGGGGGGGAACGACGGTGCAGCGCGTCCTAGCGCTAAGCAAGGGGTGAGAGGGAGGAGCTGGGGCTTACAGCGCGGCACACGAAGGCCCTCGGTGGTCGGTAGCGCAGTGACGAGGCAAATTTGACGGTGATCGCCGGAGATGCCGTATACTGGGATGGCTCGATCCGCGAGTTCTGGTGCACCCCAGCTCTTGCCGTCCGTCGATGAGGAAGAGGCTGTCGGCGGCGCACCACCCAGACACATCCGTCGGGCTCGGGAACGCCGGTGGCCGCGGTGGTGACGACGGCGCGTCGGCGGTGGCGCTCGGGAAAGTAAGAAGTGGGGAGAGCGAGCGACGAGGGAGAGGCCAGAGAGGTCAGGGGGGTCCACGGAGAGGCTCTTATCCTCCCCACGCGGGCACGGGGCGCGGTGTCGAGCGGGGACGAGGGAGGCCGGTGCGCGGCATGCGGCAGAGGCGACAGCGTGCGAGGGGGAGGAGCAATAGGAAGGAGAAAGGGGAGGTGGGCTGGTGTGACGCCCCAGCTCAATCGTGCACTAACCATACACGCAAATGCACACGATCAAGCCTAAGGACTCACTTGAAGATATCACAACACAACTCTAAAACATAAATAAAATCATACAAGCTTTATATTACAAGCCAGGGCCTCGAGGACTCGAATACATAGCTTGATGGCATACAAGCGTCAGCGGAAGCATCAAATATCTGAGTACAGATATAAAAGAAAAACAGAAAGGCCTTAAGAAGGCGGGACAAAAGAAAACACTACGATCGAAAAGGCGTAGGCCTCCTGCCTAGGACCCTCCGAACCTACTCCTGGTCGACAGCCAACTCGAAGTAGTAGCATCCTCGGGGTAGTCGTAGTCGACAGTGCAGCTGCCTCAGGGGCTCCGTCATCTGGTCTCGACAAACTGATAGGGGGAGAAAAAGAAAGCAAAGCAACCGTGAGTACTGCGAAGTACTCAGCAAGCAAGGATCTACACTACATATGCAACATTATCAAGGGATGGCTGTATATGTGGACTGGGCTGCAGAAATGCCAGAATAGAGAGAAGGCCTAGTCCTTTCGAAGACTAGCATCTTCAGCATCTTCAAGCATCTTCGAGCGTCTTGCAGCATATAGAGGAGTACAGAGCAGCATAGTATAAAGTAGTAGTGGTAGTAGCAAGCAACAGTCTCGCCCAGAGATCCTTCCTCGTCTCCCTGCGAGAAAGCGATCCCGGAGCCACATATCCAGGTATCATCTAAATTCTAGCTGTACCGATCGGGATACAACTCCGAGTGTCCTTTACCGTAGGACCGGCTATCGATAGATGTGTTCTTCCCTGCAGGGGTGCACCAACTTACCCACCACGCTCGCTTAACTCCGGCCGGACACACTTTCCTGGGTCATGCCCGGCCTCGGCCAAACGATACACCGCAACCCTACCTACAGCTCAGCAGAGAGGTCCCCGCCGGTCTACCTCCTAAGCGCAAGGGGGTCTTGGGCCATCGCCCCTCGCCCTCCGGGTCGTTGCGTGCAGGGCGAACCAGGCTCCACCACTACTGGATGGTGCCGGCCCAGCCCATCCGCAATGCTGAACTGGACGTCTGACAGAGCTTTCGGCTGATGCTACGGTGCAGAACGCCCATACTATGCCCACGTGATGGTTAGTGCTATCCGACCAGAGGCCGGCTCAGATCATATATCCAAATCGTAGTGTCCTAGTGGCTTGCGGTAACGAGCAGAGACTCACGAAAGATGTGACCCCGTCGCCTCGTCTCGAGGACTTGCTGCAAGGGCTAAGAATGCCCGGCCGCGCCTCGTGGAATAACTCACGGGTAACTATCCATCATCCGCGGGTACCCCTCAGGGTCGACCCGCCTTCTCAAGTATCAGTATCAACAATAATGTAAGGCATCCGTGTGGTCACCGTATCAAGGGGAATCCGAGGCATCACCCTCGTTGGACTCCCACCTGATGTAACATCAAGATGGACGTAAGAGGCATCACCCTCGAGGTCCACACGTGAGGTGTTGCTCAACTTCGTCGTTATCAGGGGTGGTGTATGAGGAATCACCCTCGCTTACCACGACCGATTAGCTAACCTACAAGGTTATCATCAGAAGTGCTGACGAGGTATCACCCTCGGCACTCGATAGTAACCCAGTAGTGTCGAGCAACGAAGGGGAAGTGAGGTGCGGTGCCAGGGGTCTGATCTTCGATCCCGTTGGTCGGGTCTTCTGAAACTCCAGCGGGGCAGTCGGGATAAAGTGGGGGTTACTAGTGGGGCTCTACCCAAACTATACTAAGCAGTTTAGGATGAACAGTAAGGTATCAACAACAGGTTACAATAATCAGGCTATGCAGCAGATATAGGATAACAGTATCAGTAGCAAATTCTAATGCCAGCATGAGAAAATAGAATAGGCGATATCGGGATGATCAAGGGGGGGGGGGGGCTTGCCTGGTTGCTCGGCGGCAAAGGCAAGGTCGTCAGAAGTGCAGCCAATCACCGGAGCTGCGTCGATCTCGGAGGCTACGTCGGTAGCGAGATCTACCGAGAGAGAAGAGGGGGAGGAAACAATTTAAATACAGAGCAAACAAGTGCTACACAATGTATGACATGACAATATGCAGCGTCGGGTGTGTCCTAACGTAAGGTTGCATGTCACCGAGGAAGGAGGAATCCATCCGGGAATGTTTTCCCGGTTCCGGACATTTGTTAGACAGATGACCGGAGGGGGACGGTTCCATGTTCGGGTAGATAGGGACGTGTGGCGGACGAACGGACCGCGTATTCAGATTCATCTCGTCGTTCTGAGCAACTTTCATGTAGAAAGTTTTTCGATCCGAGCTACGGTTTATTTTCTATGATTTTCTGAAGTTTAGAACATTTTCTGAAATTAGATTAATTCGAAAATAAAAGGAAAAATTGCTAAGTGCACACAACATAGTGTACACAGCAGAGAGCTGAGAGGCTGACATGTGGGGCCAGTCAACTGCCCAGTCAGCAATTGACTGGTCCACGTTGACTGGTCAAGGGGTCCACTGGACCCACTTGCCAGTGACTGGGCTTGCCCAGTCAGCAGGTTGACTGGGTCAACGGGTCCAGTGGGGCCCAGTTAACAGTGACAGCAGTTTAGCTAGTGGGTTAATTAGACTAACTATGTTAATTAGTTAGGTGGGGCCACCAGTCAGTGTCTCAGCTAACCAGTGGATTAACTAGCTATTAATCTAATTGCTACAGTGCTGGTCCCACATGTCAGTGGCCGTTCACGCGGTGGTTAGTGGCTAATGGCTGGGCCCCACCGGTCAGCTGCACACCGGCGTTTAAAACGCGGTGGCGCGCCGGCGGCAGCCTCAGGTATGGCGGAGGGGATCGGGATTTCGCCTCCATGGGCCAAATCGAGCATGGCCTAGCTCGTTCGGACGCGGGCAGAGCCGCGCGTCGTTCTAGCCTACTGGCGCAGCCTGGAACGACCAAAGTTGGCCGGAGCGGCGACCGCAGGCGGCGGCCGGAATCGGGTGTGTTACGGAAACGGCGAGGCACGACAATAGAGGCCAAACGAAGGGCACCGGCCGCACCGTGGAGGTGCCCTGAGCACCACGACATGCTCAGGTGGCCGCGACAATGACCAGTACTACGACGGCGAGCTCTCAGGTGGCGACCGAAGCACGCAGCAGCAGGAGCTCGACTGGGGCACGGAGCAGATGGGAAAACGGTGTGGGGAGAAGCGGAGCTCACCGCGCGGGCTCACGGAGGCCCCTCGATGGTCGGTAGCGCAGAGGAAGGCCGGCGGCGACGGGATTCGCCGGCATTCAGGAAGAAGAGGGGTGGCTCGATCCCCTGCCTGTGAAGCTCTCCAGCTCCAGCTTGAGGACGGAGGGAACGAGGTGGAGTACGTCGGAGGTGCTAGACACCGAGCCCGAGCGCGAGGTCGCCGGTGGCCGCGTCGGAGCACGGCGTGCGGCGTCGGTTCCGCTCGGGACAGAGAGAAACACGGGGGAGAGAGACAAGCGAGCTCGATGGGGAGGAGGAGAATGGCGGGGAGGACCAAGGGGAACGCTGGGAGGTTGCCCTTATCCTCCCAGCCACCTGCCCCATCGCGGTGGCGGCCAGCGAGCGGCAGAGGCGCTCGGTCCACGGCGGCGGCGGCGGCGACAGCAGGGCGGGAGCAGGTAGGGGAACAACTGCGGGGCCAGCTGGGCTCGGCCCAGTTGCCAGGTAAGTGGCTCTGGCCTCTTTCTTTTAATTCTGTTTTATTTTCCTTTTTCTTATTTTCTTTTCTCTCACTTTCTGTTTTGCAAATAGTCAGGCCACCAAATGACTTTTACAAAATTAGGGACCTAGCCCAAAATTAGCAGTGCATTATTCTTAAACACCTAAAATTAGTTTGGGCCAATTATGATTTCATAAGAAATTTTAATAACTGAAAAGAATTAAAAGAGGGCTGTTCAGGTACTGCTCCTTGATGTTAGAGTCACTTAACTTGCTCAATTAATGTTTATTATGTTTTTATAATTGCCTCTGGATTATTTGCAACATTTTGTACATTTTAATTTTCAAACTTGAACAACTTTTATTTTCATTTTGAATTTGAATTTAATTCAGAGAGGAATTCGAAATGAAGTGTTTAACCACTGTGATCTAGCATTGAAAATGGGTATGACTTGGCATGATTATCATTATGTCACAGTGCTTATTACACAAGGGTGTTACAGCTGGGCCTGCCTGGTTTGACTTAGGCCCAGGCGCCAGTGGGATTTTTCCTTTTCTTTTATTTCTTCTCTGTTTTTCTTTTTAGTTTCTGTTTTGCAAAATGTGTGGCATCCAAATGAATTTGGTAAAATATATGAACTGGTCCATAAATTACAGTGCAACATACCCTATCACCAAAAATTAGTTTGGGGTATTCATCATTTCATATTAATTAATAGGTTATTAAATATTGTCTTTAGTCACTGTTTGAGGATGTTTGAGTCACTTACCCAATTCCAATAATGTTGGTTTCAATTTTAGAATTGTCTCTGATTTACTTGCTATTTAATGAACAATTTAGTTTCTGATTTGAGCAACTTTTATTTTCCACTTTCAGTTTGAATTTCCATTTGAATTTGAACTTGAAATGAGATATGTTCCAAATGATGTTTAAGCACTGATGATCATGATGATATGGCATAATCAAAAGGGTGATCACTGTAGCTTAATACATGGGGTGTTACAGATGACTAAGCCAAATTGCCCCTTAATAAAATCAAAGTCATTTTTAGATTTAAATTGCAAGTCACAATAATATTTCTTCTAAATACAAAAAAATGTTGTTAATCTCCTATAAATCCTCAATGAAATTTTCATGGAGAAATCAACCCTGTTTGGATTACTAAGATTCCCCTAGAAATATTTAAAGTGGTCTAACAATAATTAAATTGGCCTTTTCAAAAATAAACAAATTATGAGACTTTCCCAAATGGCCTAAAACATTTTGTGGAGCTTTGTTGTATTGCAACTAGCAAATATGCCTGTGCGTTGCAACGGGAGAGAAAAAACACCCCTCATACACACACCCGACGACATCAGCAGATCCTTTGGAACCTTTCACGATGACATATGACAAACAACATGATAAGTGATGTGCAAAAACATAAAGATGGAATGATTATTGAAGTGTACTCAAGGTGTTTGTAATTTATTATACAACAAAAATATCTACTTAGTTGTAGGTAGATATTTACGTCTTTGTTGTCGATCTCCTCAGTGATGCCCAAAAAAAGTTGAATTAGGTTGAAAATAGTAAAATATATTTTAGTATTCGATAATAGCGTGTTCATAAAAGCATTATTTTTTTCTTGCTTATATATGTGTTCACATCTGTAATTCAGGTCAAGACTTAATTTGGTAGCAAACATGTTAGACAGCTCCACCGGAAACAATCAATATGTAAGGACATGCGAAATGTTCAAGCTTGCATGATATTCATTAAGAAAATATTTATGGGCACAATTTGGAAATCAACAGTTAACTGCCTCGTATCGGCATAGTGTACATCATCAGCGTTTGAAAGATATCAAAATTTAAAAAACATTTCTATTTGTCAAAAAAGAAAAAATAAACAGAGAATACTAAGTGAGAAATTTTAATATATAACATGTTGGATTTGGACTTAGCGTCTGAAAGATATCAAAAGTTAAAGGCATTTGTATTTTTCAAAAAATAAAAAATAAAGAGAGAATACTAAGAAACGCTTGGGAAAGACAGCTATATCCTACGCTCCCCAAAATTCTGAGAGAAAAAGAGGGGGGGGGGGGGGGGGTGGGGGGAGATCGGGGAGAAGCTGAGTGAAGGATCGATTCTCAATATTATGGAAGAATCGGCCAAAAGAACTGGGCTTAGACTCAAGCCACTCGGCCAGTGCCTGCTTGTGATGGGTAAGGGGATCATCCCATTCTAACCTATAAGAATCCGGGACCACCCGCCCTCCCGAGCGATCCAGCGATTTCACGTCGTTCTGGCCGTTTGATCACTCCTGGTCGGGTCAACGCGGCCCGTCGGCCGCCCGTTTTTTGCTGCGTGTTTTGACCCAGGGAATCGAGCGTGGGCTACGATGACTGGTGGGCTCGTCGGGTTCTTTCATTGGCTGGGTTTGAAACTCTCGGGTGCCTGCGCGGCAGTTGGCCGATGCATGCACGCTCGCGCTGACAGTTGGGCCGGTGCTGCTGCTGGCCCCGCTTGTCGGCTGCGCTGGCTGGGCTCGTCACGGGATGGGGTGTACGTGGGGTGTACGCGGGCAGTTGTGCGTCGTTGCGCGGGGAACGCGGAGGATGGGCAGCGGGCTGCGCAGGGTGGGCAGGCGCAAGTGCACCCGGCTGGTACACACTTCTGCTGCTGGTGCGATGACATGTGGCCCCGGGCTGCTGTCGGTCCCTTTTGTCATTTGCGGTGGCTGCGCTGTGTTGGCGTCTCCTCTGCGTCTCGTCTGGGATTTAGGAGGGTCGTCGTTACACGCGGGGTGGATGGGCCGGGTCGTGGGGAGAGTGGTTTGCTGATGGGCATATACCCACTGGTTCTTTGCACGGGATGACTTCTGGGCCACCCTGCTCCCTGCTCCTACGCGTCGGCGGGTGGTGTTTGTTCGATCTGTGTCCAGCCTCTCCGTCCGGGGTTGGAGGGAGTTGTTGGCCTGCCCTGTCGATTCGTCGTGCGAGGCTGACTCCTACGCCTGGTCCTCGTGTCTCTTCCTGGTGTACCGCCATGCGGTTCGCCGTGGCTGTACGGTTCGACCAACCGGACGTGCGAGCGCCGCGCCGTGAACCCCGTTTCTCCGGAGCGTGCGCCGAGCCTGCGCGTCCCTCTCTTGCGCGGGTGGCCTTCACCCGCTGGCCTGGTGTCCGTATGACGGTGGGGCTGAGTCGTCCGCTTAGGGTACGTGCCTTCACCGGGGTGTTCGGTCTGTTCCGTGCGGCGAATGCTACCTGGTGTGGAGAGAGGCCGCGCTCTCCATTTTCGCTGTCCGCCGTTCGCCTCCTTCGCCCCACCCCGCTTCGCTTCCTGTTCGACTCGGACTGACTGATCTTCTTCGCCGCCGGTGTGCATAGCCGTTGTGATGGCGTTTGTGCGTTCGATCGGTGCTGCTGGTTAATGTCCGTGCTTGCCCCTTGGTTCGTCCTTTTTCCCTTTGCTTTCTCTGCGCAATGCACCGTACTTACCTCGGTGTTCTTCCTCTTGCGTGTTACATGTGCAGCCCAGTTTCTTCCACCGCTGTCTCCTGCGCCCGCCGTCACGCCGTTCTGCCTTTTGCATTGAGGTTAGTCTTCCTTCCGTTTGCCTGCATGCAACATGTTCGGCAGAATGCCTCTGCAGTAACCCGGCCATGTTTGTTCTCAGGTCGATGGTGGGGTGGATGGGCAGGGGAGGCGGGCGACGAGGGCAGGCAATAGTCGGCCCGTCGCGATGTGGTGAAGCTACAGGGAAGAGGGAGGAGGTCGGCGACAGGGTGAAGGAGTAGGCCGGCCCTCGTGGAGGCTGCGCTGCCGGCCGGCCAGGGAGGCGGCCCGGCTCGCTTCTGCTGTGCCGTGAGCGGCAGCGCCGCCTCTGCCTCCATCCTCACCTCCTTTTCCATGCCTCTTCCTCCGCATAGTAGTATATGCAAGGTTGCGGGCACAGGCAACCATGGGCAAATTTTGGGGAGACGCCAAGATGAGCTTCCCCTCTGTTCCATGCACTCCTAATCTCTCTCTAAAGATTTGTGTAGCCTAAATGTCTCTGTACCGTGTAAGCAGGCCCAACCTAATGCACACCATCGGCCTGATGAATGACCAAATGATTTGTTTTTGTTGCCATATAGACTATTGACTGGTGTGTAGGAGCCCTTCTAATTGGTGTTCTATGTGTGTTTTCTTTTGTTTTGTTGCAGAATAATAATTCAAGTGGATGGCCGATGAGTCTTGTTGTTTAGCGGTATGATGGTCGGTGAAAGTATGTTCTATATATATTGCAAGGTGATGGGCTGCTGACTTTTGTTGTCCACATCTACTGATTTCTACCCACTTTTGCTTAATTTGATATCTGCTGTATAAGTAATGGCACTAATATACAGTACATAAAAAATGACCCCGTCTTATATTTCAAAAGAATGGTTTTGCTATGCGCTGCTTGGAATCATCAGTGTTCGTTGTTTTTGTTCAGATTTGTTATGTATGCATGGTAGATCTTTCTAGGTTCTACTTTCTTATTCTTCAGCCATAATTCAGTTCATGTCACCAAGTTGCAGCTGTACCAAAGTGTAGACATTTAAATATTTTAGAACAGAACAATTAGATGCTTTTAGTTCTGAGTGGATGAATGCTGTGGTTAATGGTTTAGAAATGCATTGTGCATGTAGTTATGTTAACATGTTTGCTAGAGGGATCAAAATGGTCTTGAGTCGTTCAAAACTGAAGGGAGCACCGAGGTATCACATTTGTAAAATCATGCATATGCAGGAGCTCAGCAGTCTAGTGACCTAAATTTCTCCCCAACTTATGTCTTTTTGTTCAGTCCAGAATTTCAGGTTTCCCCTGGTTTCTGTTGCCAAGGTTTGATCTTTATTTTTGTGTTGCGCAGATGATTGCCGTTGAAGCCGAGCCAATTGAGATCCGAGAGCCTCCTCCATCTTCCCCTCCTCACCAAGGAGGTCAGATTGATCTAGGATCTTTTTCCTAAATTTTGAGGTCCTCCCTTGGCCCCTCCTCTTCTTGGCTCTCCTCTGTCTTGTTTCTCCTCTATAAAAAATGGAAACTTTATGTACCTTCGTAATATTACTAAATGCTTAATTTGTTGGAAAAGAGCATGCTTAGCCTATTGATGTTGCAGTGCTTAATATGATTATTATTGGAAAAGAGCATCAGAACATCCCATATGGTTTACTACGTTCACTTGCATCTTGGCATTTGCATCAAATTATACTTTGCCTGTCATGCTCTGCTGGAATTCAAAATTGTGACCTTTGGGTATCAATTATTGGTTTATAATTTTGCGCCAGGACCTAAAAGCATTGTGTCTCATCTTTGACTATCATATCTATTTTCTCTATAAATTCTAGACCTCAAGGTCAGATTATGATCTTTACATGCCCTTTTTTTGTATCTTCTGGAATAGGCTAACATTACAAAAAAGAGCCATGTGTTTAGAAATTGAATTATGTGGTCATCGTGACGTCTTTTCATGTTATGGATATTTAGCCATTTAATGCAGTGTCGATGGTTCAGTGTGCTTCATGAAATGAAACATAATGCATAGTTCATCAGTTTGGAGACTTATCAGCATATTTTTGCTGCTCCTTTTGCCATGCACCATATTTTCTTACATGTATTTCTTCACCTGTCACCACAGAGATCTTACCTCACCTTGACAATGGAGCCACTAGAAGTACGATTAGTATATGATAATTCTTAGAGTTGAAATTCTAATATCCACGCTAAATCAATTGCTTCCTTCATCAAGTGATTCGTAGTAAACCAGTAAACATGAATCTTGTGTGTGTATATTACTTCTTCATTAGCCATTTATTTTGTTCAAAAAAATTGTATGTTATTGTTCAAGAAGCTTAAGGTTAGAGATGTGGCGCTGTATGAGGCTATCATTAGGACAGAAGATAAATCAATGTTAAAATATTTTTGAATTTCCTTCAATCCGTAAACGACAATACAAGATATGTTTGGGCCATGATTCTGTTCCAAAAATCTAAGCAATTAACAACACATCAAATGTTCCGTATTGAAATGGATCACTTTGTAAGGTTGGATTTAGTAGATCATAATGGTTTTATCCTATACCAAGATTATTTTTGCTTATAATGTAACCAGTTCAAGGATTGATGAGTTTTCGAGCCCTATGACAAGATTAATTTTTCTGCAAGGCTCATGTGTCTTGCTTTATTTTTGCTTTCCAAACTATATTTTTTTGGATATACTTGAAAGGACATTATTTATATGTTGTTTGATTCCATCAGGGGTACAACATAAATTAGCAATTAGGCATCTATGTCGTGGAACCATTGTGCTCGATGCAGTTTTATTTTAGTGTTGAAATGTTTTTCTTAGTTTGTTTTGTACTGAGAAATATTTTTGTTTTCCTGCTATTGCTTTCTAAATCCCATCAACATATTACCTGATATGGCCTTTGAAGTTTGTGTTTTATAACGAGCTTTGTTGCAGTGGTCAACTTGAGTATAGTATGGTTTATTCTTTTCTGTTGCAGCTTATTCCAGAGGAGAAGCTTAGAACTCTGCAACCTTCTGAAGACTTGATTTTCAGTAGCAGAGATGAAACAATCAATCAGTTGAGGTTGCAGAGTCTTTTCTTTTGCCGCAAAGGGTAGGAGACGTGCTATTTGACTACAAGGACAAATGCTTCATCAGAAGGGGTCGTCTTTCGGATATATATATACACAAAAGAGGAAATTTCCTTTTGTATAAAACCAAATTATATGATGTAATTGACCACTCTTTCTAGGAGATTCTCCTGTACACAATGTTCATCATGTATTGAGTACACTTTGTTGTGTCACATATGTTTACCTCTTTTTTCAGCACAAGTTTACAACTACTAGGATATTCTAATTGTAGGTTCAAATATTTGGACCCACTGATCTAATCTTGTCCGGTATGTACTAAATTTTGGTGAATACCAAAGGACGAACCAAACTTTCATTGCTATCTTAAATGTAAAGTGTTAGCTACTTCAATCTCATGTTTGGAAATGTGATCGATTACAAATTGTGCATGCTCAAGTATATATTTTTTAAGAGAAATCCTTATTAAGATTTGTTTAAAAGGATTTGCATTGGTACCCTAAGAGGTTGCTCACATCTAAAGTTACTAACAAATGCAAGTATTTCCAATGTGCTCACGGTTTTAAATGGGACTATGCACCATTTGCCGCAACACAGAGAGGTTTCTTTTTCGTCCACATGAAAAAAAAAAGTTTAGTACAAACACTACTGCTAAAAAAATACCTCCTTAACTGGTTTATACATGTGAAAATATGTTTTTTTCATACATGAAACTCGGAATTCCTGACGTGATAAACATATTTTCAACACGACATGATTTAAACATGGGGTTTCTGCTACCAAAATAGGATATGCATACACATCCAATTCTAAGCAACAATATATTTATTACTTCATGTATCACAACTAAACCAACCAAACATAGAAATTTTTTCAAATAGGACTTTCTACTACCAAACCACAATGAGTATATACATAGTGTGTCCTTACTAAAGGAAACTATTTTCATCGCGAACATGGGTTTAGCGGGTCTCTGCGCCATTTGGCGCAACGAGTCAACTAGTATGAAGTAAAAGAGAGATGACCGACTTATAAAAAAATACCGAATCATTTTTTACTTATGGATGGCATTGAGGGTAATTTATGGCAACTTTAAAGGCAATTTTGGTGACGGACCACCAGAAGCAATAGCCCCTTTATTATTAGGAGTAGATATATTTATGCGGCACTTTACACATTTAACAAAATTCAACTGTTAGCGGAAAGAATCAGAAACGGGAGGAAATAAGAGAAAACAGAAAACAAAGTTAAAAAAGAGAAAGGAAAGGCCACACCCCCTGCCCCACTGGGCCTTAGCCCAACAGGGCGGCCCAACCTGCTCCCCCACCTCCCCCGTTCCCTGCCCCACTCCCGTACGCACGCCATCTCACCCACGCTCGCTCGTTCCTCTCTCTCTATCCCGAACTCCCTCCGCCCGATCCCCTTTGCCGTCACCATGGTCGCCGGATGGTTCCGGCCGGCTCCGGCGGCCCCCGTCGACGCGCTGGCCCACTACGGCTTCCTCTCGAGCCGCTCTATCCATCTACCCAGCGGGTTTCTTCGATTGCTTCCTCCTCGTCTCGTTCCCTTGGCCTTTAGGGTCTCGGTGGTGGTGGCGGATCTTGTCGCCGCCGGCCTTCTGGTCGTCGTGGGGGTGCATCCGGTGCCTCCAGCGGCTCACCGTGGCACGTTGGTGCCCCTAGGGTGGCGTCCCCGTGCGGTGATGTCCTCGGGGTGGCGCCACCGTGCCCGGCGCTCGCCCTAGTCGCCGCGGTGGTGCTCCGTGGTGGTGCTCCGGCGGCTTCCAGACCCTCTCCTGGTTGTGGTGATGGTCACACCACAGCCGTGGTGTGGCTGAGCCTCTGCTACGGCTACAACTTTCCTCTGGTGAGCTCCTCCCTGTTCCTTCTCCATGATCTTGCTCCTGCATGGCCTTGGCCATGATTTGGGATGGATGTGGGGTTCTAATAGTTGATGCTAGATGTTGTAATCAAGCACCAACTCCTACTGGAGCTCTCTGATGATAAATTCATGTTGTTTTAGGGTTTGTCAGTAGCTGCCCATGTGTACTTGATTTATTTATGTGCTCCTGTGATGCTCTGGTGATATGGGGTTACTCTGAATTTGTTAAGTTAGTCCAGAGCAATGCTTGATCTACTGCTATGTGGCCTTTGTTGTCCTGTTAACTGAAGAATTCTTCAGTTATACAGTTACTGTTGTTTGCAGCCCCTAGTCAGCAACCTAGCGAGCTCCAGCCTCGTTTCCGGCGGAGCCCGAACCACGGACGCCGCTCAGCTCATCGTGGCCGACGATTCCGACCACCTCGGTGAACCTCGTAACCACCAGGAGACGCACGCGAGCTCTAGCTTTCAAATGCAAGAAACCGCGCAAACAAAACCGTGGCCGGTGGCGAGAGCACAGTCATCGCCGGCGCCCTTCCCGTACTCCGGCCGCGCATCCTCGCGCTCACCCCGTCGCTGTCCGCACTCCGGCGCGCCACTGCCCGTCCGCCCGCTGCAGCTCTCGCGCGCGCCCGTGCTGACTGTTGCTGCGTCGCTCCCGTTGCTGCTCTAGCTGCTGCACAACTGTTGCTGCTTCGCGTACCGCTGCTCGCTGATGCTCTGTTCCTAGTGCTGCTGCCTGCTATCGCTGTTAGTGCTTGCTGCGTTGCTGCTGCTCTTCCATTGCTCCTGCTAGCTGCTCTTGCACTGTTGCTTCTCTACTGCTACTTACTCCTGCTACTAAGCTGTTGCTTGCTACTACTGCTAATGGTCATGGCCGCCGTGACTATGCGCCCATGCGTGTTGGCCATGGCAACACAGCCGTGGCTGGATGTGTGGCCGGCCCTCTGTAAATCAGTTTAGGGACTAATAAGTGCTAGTTAAATTAGTTGCTCGCAACGCGCAGGATTGCAAAGGACGATTGGCCCATGACCCCTTCGCATTTAGGATGTAGACCGGCGTGTGACCTCTCTGTTGAGCCTAGGTAGGACTACGACGTGTTGATCGGCCGAGGCCGGTCATGATCTGATGGTGTGTCCGGCCGGAGTTGATTGAGCGTGTTGGGTAAGTTTGTGCACCCCTGTAGGGAAGATTGATCTATTCGAATAGCCGTGTCCACAGTAACGGACGCTCGGAGTTGTATCCCGATCGATACAACTAGAACTGGATGCTGAGGCATGAAAAGGATATGATGGCTCCGGGATCGCTTTCTCGCAGGGAGCCGAGAAAGGATCCCTGGGCGCTAATGATACAACATACTTGCTAAATATAATATGTTATTCTTTACTCTTCTAAATGCTGCAAGATGCTAGTCTTCGATAGGTTAGGCCTTCCCCTCTATTCTGGCATTCTGCAGTACAGTCCGCAGATACATCTCT
This sequence comes from Thinopyrum elongatum, assembly GCA_011799875.1. Classification (NCBI taxonomy): domain Eukaryota; kingdom Viridiplantae; phylum Streptophyta; class Magnoliopsida; order Poales; family Poaceae; genus Thinopyrum; species Thinopyrum elongatum. The sequence goes on from CM022299.1 coordinate 227,942,510, forward strand.
TCCCTTATAATAATGCATACTTAGTATAGATCTAATGCTTGCGAGTACTTCGAATGAGTATTTACGGTTGCTTTGCTACCCTTTTCCCCTACCTTTTTTCCGGATGTTGCGATCAGATGATGGATCCCAGGAGTCAGATGCCACCACCGACGACTACTACTACTACCCCGAGTGTGCCTACTAGTACGTGGAGACCGCTGACGACCAGGAGTAGTTAGGAGGCTCCCAGGCAGGAGGCATTGCCTTTTCGATCGATGTTGCTTTTGTGCTAGCCTTCTTAAGGCAAACTTGTTTAACTTATGTTTGTACTCAGATATTGTTGCTTTCGTTGACTCTTGTGTATTCGAGCCCTCGATGTCCCTGGCTTGTAATATAAAGTTTGTATTATTGTAATTTATGTCTAGAGTTGTGTTGTGATATCTTCCCGTGAGTCCCTGATCTTGATCGTACATATTTGCGTGCAGGGGCGGAGCTGCATGGAGCTACCCTGTTGCACCAGCAACAGGGTCGAGTTGTATTCTACGTGTAGTTTAGCCCAAATCTACAGTAGAATGTACTGTAGACTAGCAACGGGGCAACAGGGTTGATGCAGACGCAGCTTCGCCCCTGTTTGCGTGTATGATTAGTGTACGATTGAATCGGGGCGTCACATTTTTCCTTTATAGTTCTTGCTGTTGTTCATATTTTTGGTGGTTGTTTATTATGTTCGATTCTGAAGCATCATCATATGTGTAAGGGTGAGCCTGGTTGTTTATTATGTTCGATTCTGAAGCATCATCATATGTGTGAGGGTGAGCCTGACGATCGGTGTATTGCAGAAGTGTCCCGACAAGTATAGGGTGGCAGCAAAGAGTTTATTAGTTTTTTATTTTTGTAAAATGTAAACAATGTTTGAAAAGTATGTAACTTAGCATGGTGCCATCATACGACAACTACAAGGTGTGGTACTGAGAATGTTCCGCAAAGGTTGTCACACACACTACTTACAAACCAGATCATCTTCGAGGAAGAATCATGGTATCGAGACGAAACGAGCCAGGTTTGGAAACAATGTGATCGCTGTTTCATCCGTTGCCCTTGATTTGTTTACACTCAAGATACACCATTACATGATCGTGTCATAAATTAGAATTTGTTTGCGATTTTTAAGCAATTCAGTGCATTTATAGGCCCTTGTTGCATATAATTCATTTTTTACTACAAGTCAATGAAAATATGCCAAAATTGATTTACAAAACGTACTCCGTCCGGAATTACTTGTCGCATAAATGGATGTATCTAGATGTATTTTAGTTCTAGATACATCCATTTATATTCATTTATGCGACAAGTAATTCAGGACTGATGAAATATTTGTGTTCTTGAGTTCATGTTTAGGCCTTATCCAAAATAGGAATGGAACTCCAAACCTCAGGATGTCAGTATTCGATCCCAAACATGGAGTTAATTAGTTTTTTGAATTTTTGAAAAATTTAAACGAAGTCTGAAATGTATGAAACTTGGCATGCTATCATCATATGACACGTACATGCCATGATAAAAAATTGAGAAGGATCCGCAAAAGTTGTCTCGTACACTGCTTAGAAAACAAACCTTCTCCGAGGAAGAATCATGGTTTCGAGAGGGAAGGTGTCAGGTTCGAAGGCGACGCGATTGATGCTTCATTCCTTGGCCTGGAAATTCTTTCTACACCCAAGATACACCATCACATGATCCATGTCAAAATTTGGCATCTTTTGAGGCCTGTTTGCTATATTTAAGCAATTAAGTGTATTTACAGCCATTTATTTCATATAATTCATTTTTAGCTGCTCATCAATGCAAAAATATGCCAAAATTGGTTTGAAAATCGTATTCGCCTTATCAAAGAAGAGTAATGAAACTCCAAACCTCAGGTTGCCAATATTCGAACCCTAACATGGAGTTTATTGTTTTTAAAATTACCTACAGGTGGTAGAAAATGCAAACGAAGTCCGAAGAAAATGAAACTTTAGAAGATGAAAAAAAAAATACAGAAAGAAACTAAGAAACAAAATGAAAAGAGAAAGGAGAGCTAAGAAACAAAATAAATGAAGGAGAAATTTAAAATAAAAACAGGGTGATCAAGGCTCGAACCGGAGACCTCTACATCATTTGCTAACCCCATAAAACAATAGGCTACAGTAGGAGTTCTGACATGTTGGCAACATCTCTTCCTTATAATCTAGTACTCCCTCTGTCCAAAAATAAGTGTCTCAACTTTGTACTAGACACTTATTTTTGGACGGAGGGAGTACTAGATAGGACGCTCCAAATCGCCCAATATCCCCAAACCCCAACCTCCAGACTCGCGCACAACCCCCCCGGCTCTTCGTCCCGCGCCGCCACCCCCGTCGCCCCCGATTGCCGAGACCTCCTCCTGTGGCCCTTCGTCGGTGGCGTGTCCTCTGGCACTGCCAACCTCATGTCCTCGTCTCGTGCCGCCACCCCCCGTCGTCCCGGTCGCTGGCACCTCCTCCCCCACCACCCGGTCGTCGGCGGCTCCCTCCCACGCCGCACCCCTCGCCCGGCACTGTCCGCCATCCTGCGCCACCTCCTTTCAACCCTCCCCCCTCTTACATCGCCCCGCCGCCGGACACAGGTGAGCCTCATCTCTGCCCGTAGGGGACCTTATGAAGAATCCCATCCATGGAGATGCTACAATGGCTCCTCCGTTTCTTATGCACTGATGTATCATGTGGCAACTTCGTACTGATTTTTTTTTTCTAATTGGAGGTGATGCCTCCCCGTATGCCTACCATACCTTCTGCAGTATGGCCTAAACTGATGTTGTAATTGATGATGTTTGTTTTTCGAGATACGTGATACATGAATTAGACTAGCTTCATTTTGTAGCAGTACTAGCATCAATTAAGTGCGTGTCATTGTATTGAATTAACTAATCCAATGACTCTTTAAACTTCCAAGAGTTGTTTACTTTAGTAAAGTTATATATAATTCTTGCAGAAAATTGTATAATCATTATGTTTGGTAAATTTCCGTCAAGCTAGTAACAGATTTTTCTCTTGCGTTTTGTTCTTTCTGTTTGTTGAATACACACTACAGTTTCTAATACCCATGTAGCTTTACTAGTATTATAGTGAGTGCAGTAACTATATTTGTTGTTACAGAGTAAACCAATGTATTTGAATGAAATTTATAGAAGAGTTATTTCTTTTCCCTAGACCAAGTACAAGTAATTGGATGACATAGAAGGTTTTCTTGACTTTGCATACATGGGAAGAAGTAACGATGCCAAGATCTGTCCCCACGTGGTAAATGCGTCAATGCATTGTTATGGAAGCGCCAAGACGTGTCTTATCACTTAGTTTGTCATGGCCTTTCAGACGTGTATGATCCTAGAATATAACTGCTTCAAATATGTGCCAAATGGTGGACTATGCATAATGTGGGTTGTGAAACTAATTTCCTTTCATTACGTGTAGGATCCAATGATAGGTAAGCCGTAGGCTGTATTGTATACATGTTAGTGGCATGCACCATTGACACGTTGTGATGTTTGTCCAGGTAGAGGTACAATATGCTCTTTCACCAGAAAGAATATTAGCTCCAAATCCATGATGATTCACAGATCCAACCGACTCTTCACCACCAACAACATCTATTTTGTCTTTTTCATTTCATATTTCTGGAATTTGTAAGTAATTTGCTCATTAGGATGGTTAAAAGAATATGACTGTTACATAATGGCATGATGCAAGGTGCCGATAGATGTGAAATTTGTTCGTTAAGAATTAAAGTAACATGACTTTAGGATGACTGATGTAACAGGACTACACCCATTAGTGGAGTAATCTGGAAATCTTGAACCAAAGTTAGCAATATATTAATAGACAGTCCATATATGTATTGAATTTAACCGACCGTCCTGATTTGTAATGAACTTCGGTTCAAACGCTTCATTTTTTTTAGGATGTTCAAACGCTTCATTGAATCTTAATTTTCAGGAAATTTTGCAAGTGGAGATTAGAAGGATTGATTGTTCTGAACCGACCGATGAAGCTATGTGTCCTGTTACCGAACTTTTATATGTTTGCTTAGTTTTTGCTCTTCAAACCTGAAGCTTGGAAAAATTCAGAAAATTTGTACGAAGTTAAGCTTCATGTATGACAGTTTTTCGTTTGGAATATAATAGACTATTTGTGAAAGAAGTATTATGTTAGATTTGCCATCTTGTAACTGAACTTACTCCCTTTTGAAATGGACGTTCTGATTTATGTGTGGTATTGGTGTCAAAACCTGATGTATGATTCAATTATCTTCTTCTTTGTTCTTGGTAACCAGCCTATACGTGCATGACTTTTGTGCCTTGTAACCTGTAGCTGGTCGTTGTTGCGTGTGTGACAAATTATGCCTTACACTTACAGCTAGGCGCTGGTCGTCTTGTCGCCCTGTCAACTAGGCTTGTACGGTTGACACTTGCTATTTGAATGCTTTCAACCACTCTTGTTGTAATGTTGCTTTTGTTCCGGTGACTTCAATTACCGCTACGGACAATACTTGTGGTGTACTGGAGTGAGTATGATGGACAAAATATTATAGCACACGAACAACTTTCTTTCCCTTCTTTGACGCTAGTACACCACTCGTGTACTGACTATCGGTTAATGCTTGATTGATGCTCTTAGTTGAAATACTATAAAATTGAACAATTATGCTCTCGTTTGTTGGCGGTGTTTTGCTTCTTCATGAGTACAAGTATTGACGTCGATTGCTTAATTCTGTATGATCAATTTAAAGTGCAATGTATGGTCGTCGAGTCATCCTAAAATTAGTGTCTAATTTGGTTAATATAGTATTTACCGAAATAGTCTCAAAATAGTTTGATATTTATCAAAACCAAACCATATGTTGTTTCGTCTTGTATTTGGCAAAAAAAAAATATTTATCATTTTTATTAAAGAATTTCATTTTCACATGTGGGCCCTATATGTAAGGTAATGGTGATATACTCACGCAATTAATTTTAGTCTTACTATTTCCCCCTATAATAGAGATTGTAACACTACAGATCAACACATGATTATGTGTTACTTTCCTAAAGTATGTAACACACTCCCACCAACATATATTTATATGTTACCGTGTCATTATCTCTGTAACACATTAGCTCCAACCATAATTATGTGTTACTTGATCAATATTGGTGTAACACATTTTCGGGCCTATATTGTATGTGTTACTGCTGGTCTTTGCAACACAAATCATGTGTCACTGAATTTTTACTTGTAACATGTTTTACTATGTGTTACATGCTTGTGTTACCAAAGCTCTGTCCTGTTGTAGTATGTGAAGCAGAGTATATACCTTCTTTAGATGCAGCATGAGAAGGAGTCCGGATGAAGGAGTTCATGTCCGATCTAGGATTTGTACCTAGTGCATCAGATCCGATGACTCTCTATTGTGACAACACCGACGGCATTGCCATTGACAAGGAGCCATGGTTTCACAAGAAGACCAAACACATCAAGCACCGCTTCAACTCCATATATGATTACATTAAGGATGGAGACATAGATATTTGCAAAGTACATATGGATCTGAATATGGCAGACCCGTTGACTAAACGTCTTCCATGAGAAAAACATGATCAACACCAAGACTCCATGGGTGTTAGATACATTACAATGTAAACTAAATTATTCACTCTAGTGCAAGTGGGAGACTGTTGGTAATATGCCCTAGAGCCAATAATAAATTGGTTATTATCATATTTCCCGTTCATGATAAATGTTTATTATTCATGCTAGAATTGTATTGACCGAAAACTTAAATACATGTGTGAATACATAGACAACACCGTGTCCCTGGTGAACCTCTACTATACTAGCTCGTTGATCAAAGATGGTTAAGGTTTCCTAACCATAGACATGAGTTTTCATTTGATAACGGGATCACATCATTAGGAGAATGATGTGATGGACAGACCCAACCGTAAGCTTAGCAACAGATCGTATCGCTTAGTTATTTACTACAACCTTCTTCATGTCAAGTATCTGTTCCTTAGACCATGAGATCATGTCACTCCCGGACACTGGAGGAATACCTTGTGTGTTATCAAGCATCACTTCGTAACTGGGTGATCGTAAAGGTGCTCTACAGGTATCTCCGAAGGTATCTGTTGGGTTGCATGGATCGAGACTGGGATTTGTCGCTCCGTGTGACAGAGAGATATCTCTGGGCGCTCTCGGTAATACAAAATCACAAGAAGCTTTATGTGACTAATGAGTTTAGTCATGGGATCTTGTATTATAGAACGAGTAAAGAGATTTTCCAGTAACGAGATTGAACAAGGCATGGAGATACCGATGATCGAATCTCGGGCAAGTAACACATCGCCGGACAAAGAGAATTGCATATAGGATTAACTGAATCCTCGACATCCTGGTTCAACCGATGAAGATCTTCGTGGAATACGTAGGAACCAATATGGGCATCCAGGTTCCACTATTAGTTATTGACCGAGCGGTGTCTCGATCATGTCTACATAGTTCTCGAACCCGCAAGGTCGCACGCTTAACGTTCGTTGATGCTAGAGTAGTATTGGGATATTTGATGTTGGTAACCAAATGTTATTCAGAGTCCCGGACATCACGAGGAGTTTCAGAATGGTCGAGAGGTAAATATTTATATATGGAAAGTCATTTTCAGGGTTTCGGAAAAAGTTTGGTTTTCTCCGGTATTGTACCGGGAAGCTTCCAGAAGGTTCTGGAGACTTCTGGAGGGGTCCGGAAGTACACCAAGGGTTCCACCACGTCCCTTGGGCTAGCATGGGCTGAGGAGAGGTGCCCTTGCCTTATTGGGCCAGGCGACCAAGTCCCCAAAGGCCCATGCGGCTATGGAAGAGGTGGAAGGAGAGTCCTAGTAGGAGAAGGATTGGACTTGGAGTCCAATTCCTCCCCCCTTGGCGCTAGCCCTAGGAGGAGAAGGGATGGACTCCTATCCTCTCCACAGCTATATATTGAGGGGAGGAGGCGCACCAAAGACACACCAAAGACACACCATAGCCCCGCTGCCCCCTCTCTACCTTTGGACACACTATACGCCCGTGTAGCGCTTAGCGAAGCCCTACGGTATTCTGACTCCACCACCACCATCACCACCACGCTGTCGTGTTGGTTGTGATCCCATCTACTTCTCCACCTTCTCTTGCTGGATCAAGGAGGAGGAGACTTCACCAAGCCGCATGTGTGCTAAACTCGGAGGTGCCGTCCGTATGGCACTAGATCGGTTGGATCGTGATTTGATCGCGAAGAGTACGTCTACATCAACCATGTTATATGCGCTTCCGCTTTCGGTCTACGAGGGTACGTAGACATACTCCCCTCTTGTTGCTATGCATCTCCTATATTAGATCTTGGGTGTTTGTAAGATTTTTTTTTGATTTTCATGCAATGTTCCCCAACAGTCTCAGAAGAAAGAAACCTTGCTCGTGATCTGAAAGAGACGTTTGATGATCTTCGAGTATACCAGATGAAGCTCAACCCGGACAAATGCGTGTTCTGAGTTCTACCTGGGAAATTACTGGGTTTCCTCCTTCTGAGCGTGGTATTGAAGTTAACCTCGAAAAAATTAAGGCCATCACAACCTTCAAGAAGCCGACAAACATCAATGCGGTCCAGAAGTTGACAGGTTGCGTCATAGCTTTAAGTCATTTCATAAGCCGGCTTGTTGATAAGGCGATTCCTCTGTATCAACTGTTGAACAAGACATATAACTTCATCTGGGATGCTGCCGCAGACAAAGCTTTTGAGTCCCTCAAGAAGCAGTTATCTGAGCCACCAATCCTTGCTGCCCCTCAGAAAAAAGAGCCGATGTTGCTATACATTACTGCCAACAACAAAACTATTAGTGTAGTATTGTTGTGGAGCACAAGGAGGAAGGCAAAGAGTACCCAATGTAGTGGCCAGTTTATTATGCCAGTGAGGTTTTGACAGAGTCTAAACAGCGCTACCCACATTGGTAGAAACTGGTCTTCGACGTGTTCATGGCTAGTCTCAAGTTGAAGCATTATTTTCAGGAGCACCCTATCACTGTCGTTAGCTCCACACCTCTGGGGGATATTATCTAGAACAAAGAAGCTACATGCTAGGTTGCTAAGTGGGCTATCGAGCTTGGTCCACATCACCTGAAGTATGTGCCATAGACAACCATTAAGTCCCAAGCTTTGGTCGATTTTATCAATGACTGGACTGAGTTACAAACTCCAAAGGAGAAGCCAGACAACACGTATTGGACGATACACTTTGATGGGTCCAGACAGTTGGAATGCTCGGGGGCTGGAGTTGTCTTAACTTCCCACGAGGTGATAAATTTTGCTATGTTTTGAGACTCATGTTTCCCTGTACTAACAATGCAATAGAATATGAGGCGTTGCTTCATGGGCTTCGCATGGCTAAGGAGATGAATCTTAGCCGGGTCAGGTGTTTGGGCGACTCAAATTTGGTTGCTCAACAGGTTTCTGGGACTTGGGATTCCAAGGATGCTCTTATGGCGGCTTACAGGCACGCTGTCACAATAATAACAAGTCATTTCAAGGCATACCAGGTGTATCATATTGATCACCGACTTAATGAGGCAGCAGATGCACTATCTCGCTTGGGCTCTCAACACAAGCCTGTTCTACCAAATGTTTTTCTGGATGTTCTGCATAACCCGTCAGTCAAGTTATCGACAGAGGAAGATATCGCTATTCCTGACCCAGTATCTGCATTGGTGGCTGCAGTTCACGCCACACATGAATGGACAATACCTTACCTGGTTTATCTTACCTGTGGCGAGCTCCCTAAAGAGAAAATCATCGCTTGACAGATTATCCGGAGGTCTAAGTGCATGTCCATCACCAATGGAAGTTGCACAGGAGAAGTATTACATGTGTTTTCCAGCATTGTGTTTCTCCTGAAGAAGGCCATGAGATTCTCAATGAAATCCACTCTGGTGATTGCAGGCATCACATAGGTTCCAGGTCTTTGGTTGCAAAAGCTTTTCGGCACGGGTTTTACTGGCTTACAGCTCATGCAGATGCAGAGGACATCGTTCTGAAGTGTGATGGGTGCCAGAAATTTGCATGTCAAGCACATGTGCCAACTCAGGAACTCCAGATGATCACAATTACTTGGCCGTTTGCAGTCTGGGGGCTTGATATGGTGTGACGCCCCCGGCCCGATCGCGCGCTAATCATACACGCAAATGCACACGATCAAGCCTAAGGACTCACGGGAAGATATCACAACACAACTCTAAAACATAAATAAAGTCATACAAGCTTTATATTACAAGCTAGGGGCCTCGAGGGCTCGAATACATAAGCTTGCGAACAAGCGTCAGCGGAAGCATCAGATATCTGAGTACAGATATGAAATAGAAACAGAAAGGCCTTTAGAAAGGCGAGGCAAAATAAAACACTACGATCGAAAGGCGAAGGCCTCCTGCCTGGGACCCTCCGATCCTACTCCTGGTCGTCAGTCAACTCGTAGTAGTATCCATCCTCTGGGTAGTAGTAGTAGCGATCGTCGGGGCATCTGTCTCAGGGGGCTCCGTCCTCTGGTCACGTCAAACTGATATGGGGAGAAAAAGGAAAACAAAGCAACCGTGAGTACTCAGAAGTACTCAGCAAGCAAGGATCTACACTACATATGCAACATTATCAAGGGGAGGCTGTATATGTGGACTGGGCTGCAGAAATGCCAGAATAGAGAGAAGGCCTAGTCCTATCGAAGACTAGCATCTTCAGCGGTCTTGCAGCAGTAGAAGAGAGTAGAACAATACCATATAATGTAGCAGTAATAATATCAACCTCACCCAGAGATCCTTTCTCGACTCCCTGCGAGAAAGCAATCCCAGAGCCATAAAGTCATCAACCTCGTCCGGAGATCCCTTCTCGACTCCCTGCGAGAAGCAATCCCAGAGCCATATATACAGGTCTCATCACAGGTATCCAGTTCTAGTTGTATCGATCGGGATACAACTCCAAGTGTCCTTTACCGTAGGACCGGCTATCGATAGAAGTGTTCTTCCCTGCAGGGGTGCACCAACTTACCCAACACGCTCGATTAACTTCGGCCGGACACACTTTCCTGGGTCATGCCCGGCCTCGGCCAAACGACACATCGCAACCCTACCTACAGCTCAGCAGAGAGGTCCCCGTCGGTCTACATCCTAAGCGCTCAGAGGTCTTGGGCCATCGCCCTGTGCACTCGGAGTCGTTGCGAGCAGGGTGGATACCAGCGCCAACGGCACGATCCGACCCGGCCGCAATGCTGAACTGGACGTCTGACAAAGCTTTCGGCTGATGCTACGATGCAGAACGCCCATACTATGCCCACGTGATGGTTAGTGCTATCAGGCCAGAGGCCTGCTCGGATCAAATATCCAAATCGTAGTGGACTAGGGGCTTGCGGAAAACGAGCAGAGACTCACGAAAGATGTGACCCCGTCGCCCCGTCTCGAGGACTTGCGGCAAGGGTTAAGAATGCCCGGCCGCGCCTCGTATTCACCACTCGGGCACCACACAGGAACCCGTCTTCACAACACTCGCCTCTCAGGCGCACGCGGGTACCCCTCAGGGCCGACCCGCCTTTCCAAGTAACAGTGTAAAGTCCAAGTATCCGTGTGTCCATAACATCAAGGGAATCCGAGGTATCACCCTCGATGGATACCCACTCGATGTAACTGCCAAGGTGAACGTAGGAGGAATCACCCTCGATGAGTTCACACTTGATGTGTTGCACGACAGGGTCGTATCGGAAGTGGAGAAGGAGGAATCACCCTCGATGACCACGACCAAATAGCTTCTCTACAGAGTTAACATCAGAAGTGCTACAAGAGGTTTCACCCTCGGCACTCGATAGTAACGCTGCAGTGTCGTTACAACTAAGGGGGGGTGATGTGCGGTGTCGGGGCCTGGTCTTCAATCCCGTTGATCGGGTCTTCTGACGATCCAGCGCGGCAGTCGGGATAAGTGGGGTCACTGATAGGTCTCTACCCAGCCTAGACTAAACAGTTTAGGATATGTAGGTAATTATCAACAGCAGGTTACAATGAACAGGCTATGCATCAGAATAGGTAAAGCAGTAGTAGCAGCAATTCTAATGCAAGCATGGGAAATAGAATGGGCGATATCGGGATGATCAAAAGGGGGGGGGGGGCTTGCCTGGTTGCTCGGCGGCAAGGGCAAGGTTGTCAATGCTGTCTTCGGTCTTCGGAGCTGCGTCGGGATCTATCGAGAGAGAAGAGGGGGAGGAAACAGTATAAATATAGAGCAAACATGAGCAACGCAAAGTACGGCATGACAATATGCAGTGCCGGGTGTGTCCTAACGTATGGTTGCACGTCACCGAGGAAGGAGGAATCCATCCGGGAATGTTTTCCCGGTTCCGGACATTTGTCAGACAGATGACCGGAGAGGAACGGTTGCATGTTCGGATAGTTAGGGACGTGCGACGGACGAACGGACCGCGCTTTCGGATTCGTCTTGTCGTTCTGAGCAACTTTCATGTACAAAGTTTTTCGATCTGAGTTACGGATTATTTTATATGATTTTCTAAAGTTTTTATTAATTTCTGGAATTTATTCAATTATTTAAAATAAACATTATCCGAAACAGTGTTATGCTGACGTCAGCATGACGTCAGCATGACATCAGCATGACATCAGCAGTCTGTTAAGATTAATTAGGGTTTAATTAAGTTAATCACAGATTAATTAGTTAGTTTAATTAAACAGAGTTAATTAGGTTAATTATATAATTAATTATCTATTTCTTTTAATTCTTTTTTTTTTATTCCAGGGCAGGCCCCACATGGCAGTGGCCCGGGGCGGACACGTCCGCGGCCAGGCCCATTCGGGGCCGGACAGGTCCGGCCAATGGAGCGGGTCAACACGCACCCGCGCGGCGACGCGGCTACGGGCGCGCGCCGGCGCGGGGAGTGGCGAGGCGACGCCGAGTGGCGCGCGGGCGCAGGCGGCAAGCTGGGCTCGGCGGCAGCTGGCGAGCAGCGGCGTGCGCGGGCGGCGAGCAGCTCGCGGAGCAGCAGTAGCAGCGCGGGCGGTGGCGCAAGACAGCGGCAGCAGCGAGGCTGCGCGGGCGAGGCGTGCGGCGAGCGAGGCGAGCACAGAGGGACGCGGGGGGGCACGAAGTGGCGCAGCGAGCGCGGCCATCGGCGTGGGCGGGCGAGCCAGGGCGCAGCCGGAGTGCGGCGACCGGGACGGGCGACGGGGACGGGGAGAGAGAGGGAGGCGGCGGCGGGGCTCACATTCGTTGCCGGGGTTCGGGGGCCGGCGAGGCTCGGGGTAGCCGTTGAGGGGGAGGACGAGGAGGCGGCGGGGTTCGGCGGTCCAGCGAGGGAGGGCAGCGACGGCGACGAGGGAGGCGGCGAGCGCAGGCTCCGGGGAGGAGGCGAGGCGTCGGCGGCTGGCGGTCCGACGAGGTGGCGAAGGGGCGCCGGCTTGGTGGCGTCGAACGGCGACGGGGAGCGGGGCGGCGCGGTCGCCGGGGTCGCCGCCCCTCGATCTGGATCGGGTCGGGGGAAGCAGAGGAGCGAGGGAAGAGTGCGGGGTGGGCTAGGGTTTGCTGGCCTCCAGGGGGAGGCCATATAGGGAGGGAGTGGGCCGGCCGGCTGGGCCTTGGCCCAGTTGGGCCGGGGGGGGGGCTTTTCCTTTTTCTTTTCTTTTCTCTTTTTATTTATCCATACCCCTGTTTTGTAAATAGTTAGGGCTCTATATGAATTTTGTAAAACTTAGGAATTACTCCAACAAATACTAGGCAATACCTACCACTACCAAAAATTGGTTTGGAGAAAATAGGAGCTCCCACAATTTTTATAATAATTAATATGCATTAATCATTACTGTTTTAATAATGTTAGAGTCACTTAATTAATTTATTATTTGTTGGTTACAATTTTAGACTTGCCTCTGCAACATTTGTTGTTTATCGAACATTTCAGTTTCTGTGTTTGAACAACTTTTATTTTCCACTTTCATTTAAATTTGGATCTGACTTAGGAGTTGAAATGCAATATGATGTTAACGATGATCATGCACTGTTAATCATGCTGACTTGGCATTATCAAAATGGGATTACTGTGGCTAACCACTGGGGGTGTTACAAATCTCCTCTACTAACAAGAATTCTCGTCCCGAGAATTAAGAAGTAGAAGGAAAAAGTTCGGGGTATTCCGCACGAAGATTATCCTCGCGTTCCCAAGTGGCTTCATCTTCAGTATGATTTGACCACTGTACTTTGAGGAACTTGGTAACCTTCTGACGGGTTCGACGTTCAGCTTCATCGAGAATGCGGATCGGATGCTCCTTATAAGATAGATCATCTTGCAATTCAAGCATCTCGTGATCCACAGATCGGTGCGGAGATTCCTTGAAGCATTGACGAAGTTGCGACACATGGAAGACGTCGTGGATATGAGAGAATTGCAGCGGCAACTCCAATTTATACGCCACTTGACCACGTCTAGCAATAATGCGGAAAGGACCAATGTAGCGCGGAGCTAGCTTGCCCTTGATTCCAAAACGGTGAGTGCCCTTCATAGGAGTGACGCGCAGATAAACTTGATCACCAGGTTGATAAATCAAACCCCATCGTTTGCGATCATAGTTGCTCTTCTGACGATCCTGAGCCGCCTTAAGATTTTCCCGGACAATACGAACTTGTTCTTCGGCGTGTTGAATAATATCCGGTCCAACAAGAGGTCGTTCCCCAGTTTCTGACCAATTCAGAGGGGTTCAACACTTACGTCCATAGAGAACTTCAAAGGGGGCCATTTTCAAGCTGGCTTGATAGCTGTTGTTATAAGAGAACTCGGCATATGGAAGAGATTCTTCCCACTTCTTGCCGAAAGAAATAACACAAGCTCGAAGCATATCTTCAAGCACTTGGTTGACTCGCTCGACTTGGCCTTGAGACTGGGGGTGATATGCTGAACTCCAAGTAATATGAGTTCCCATAGCTTTTTGGAAACTTTCCCAGAAATGACCAGTGAATATGCTGCCACGGTCTGAACTGATCTCTTTCGGAATACCGTGGAGTGATACGATTCTGGAGATATACAACTCTGCTAACTGTTTAGCAGTGATAGTCTCCTTGACAGGCAGAAAGTGTGCAACTTTAGAGAGTTGGTCGACAACGACAAGAATAGCATCGTGACCCTTCTGTGACCTGGGAAGTCCTGTAATGAAATCCATCTGAACCTTGTCCCATTTCCATAAAGGAATAGGTAACGGTTGCAGAATTCCAGCAGGCTTCTGATGTTCTGCTTTAACGCGACGACACACATCACATTCAGCAACAAAGCGAGCAATGTCCTGCTTCATTCTAGACCACCAGTACCTTTGACGAAGATCACGATACATTTTGGTGCTACCCGGATGAATAGACAACGGGGTATCATGTGCCTCCTTCATGACTTTGTCAGTCATAAGCTCGAAGCGAGGTACCACAATGCGGTCTTTGAAATACAAGGTTCCATCTTCAGACAGCGAGAAATCCCTGTACTTTTCAAGGTGAAGATCTTTCTTCATCAGATCAACTTCAGCATCTTTAGCTTGTGCACTCTTAACAGCTTTCTCAAGGTCTGGTTCAACAACCAAGGTTTTTAAGTATCCTTGAGGAACTATCTCGATATTTAGCTTTCGAAGCTCTTCATACAGAAGGGGTTGCTGTAGCTGAACCTCAAGTTCGCAGCAATAGGATTTGCGGCTCAACGCATCAGCCATTACATTAGCCTTGCCAGGGGTATAAGAAATACCCAAATCATAGTCTGCAATGGTCTCCATCCATCTTTGCTGACGGAGATTTAGAGATGGTTGAGTAAACAAGTACTTCAGACTTTTATGATCCGTGTAGATCTCGCAACGATTACCGAGAAGGTAATGTCGCCACAACTGCAATGCATAGATCACAACAGCTAGTTCTAGATCATGTACCGGATAATTCTCTTCATGTGGGCGCAACTGACGAGAGCCATAAGCAATCACTTTACGCTCTTGCATTAGGACACAGCCTAATCCTTCACGGGATGCGTCACAATAAATCACAAAGTCTTTGCGGGTATCTGGAGGAGATAGTACTGGGGTATTGTAACGGATTGACATCTGCCCCAGTGGATAAAGAATGTACTCTGGATGTATCCCTGCTCGAACAGCTGGTAGCTGCGTCGCAGGGTGTGGTGGAAACAAACGATCCATCTGAAACAGAGGAAACTCATGATTGTCGAAATACAAGGAGAAGTATAACCGATCTCGGAGAGAAAGGTTAAACAAAACAATGGAAAGGAAAATGATTATCAGACTAATCAGATCAATGTCAGGGAAATCGCACATATATCCAGCTCTCCGGGTGGATGAGAATTACGAGATCCTAAGTGTCGGCGTTAGTAAACTTTAGTTAACCCGAAAGGAAGAGAGGTCAGAGTCCCAGAGTAAAGATGAGGAATAAAAGATACTAATACCTCCCAATTGGCGACGTGGGCCCGTAAGCCACACAGCCAAGTTAGTAAAACAGTTTTCCGGTTTCTAGACTCAACTTCGGCCAAGGAGTTGGAAAGGGGATTCCTACAGGCAGTCGGCTCTGATACCAACTTGTGACGCCCCGGCCCGATCGCGCGCTAATCATACACGCAAATGCACACGATCAAGCCTAAGGACTCACGGGAAGATATCACAACACAACTCTAAAACATAAATAAAGTCATACAAGCTTTATATTACAAGCCAGGGGCCTCGAGGGCTCGAATACATAAGCTTGCGAACAAGCGTCAGCGGAAGCATCAGATATCTGAGTACAGATATGAAATAGAAACAGAAAGGCCTTTAGAAAGGCGGGGCAAAATAAAACACTACGATCGAAAGGCGAAGGCCTCCTGCCTGGGACCCTCCGATCCTACTCCTGGTCGTCAGTCAACTCGTAGTAGTATCCATCCTCTGGGTAGTAGTAGTAGCGATCGTCGGGGCATCTGTCTCAGGGGGCTCCGTCCTCTGGTCACGTCAAACTGATATGGGGAGAAAAAGGAAAACAAAGCAACCGTGAGTACTCAGAAGTACTCAGCAAGCAAGGATCTACACTACATATGCAACATTATCAAGGGGAGGCTGTATATGTGGACTGGGCTGCAGAAATGCCAGAATAGAGAGAAGGCCTAGTCCTATCGAAGACTAGCATCTTCAGCGGTCTTGCAGCAGTAGAAGAGAGTAGAACAATACCATATAATGTAGCAGTAATAATATCAACCTCACCCAGAGATCCTTTCTCGACTCCCTGCGAGAAAGCAATCCCAGAGCCATAAAGTCATCAACCTCGTCCGGAGATCCCTTCTCGACTCCCTGCGAGAAGCAATCCCAGAGCCATATATACAGGTCTCATCACAGGTATCCAGTTCTAGTTGTATCGATCGGGATACAACTCCGAGTGTCCTTTACCGTAGGACCGGCTATCGATAGAAGTGTTCTTCCCTGCAGGGGTGCACCAACTTACCCAACACGCTCGATTAACTTCGGCCGGACACACTTTCCTGGGTCATGCCCGGCCTCGCCAAACGACACATCGCAACCCTACCTACAGCTCAGCAGAGAGGTCCCCGTCGGTCTACATCCTAAGCGCTCAGAGGTCTTGGGCCATCGCCCTGTGCACTCCGAGTCGTTGCGAGCAGGGTGGATACCAGCGCCAACGGCACGATCCGACCCGGCCGCAATGCTGAACTGGACGTCTGACAAAGCTTTCGGCTGATGCTACGATGCAGAACGCCCATACTATGCCCACGTGATGGTTAGTGCTATCAGGCCAGAGGCCTGCTCGGATCAAATATCCAAATCGTAGTGGACTAGGGGCTTGCGGAAAACGAGCAGAGACTCACGAAAGATGTGACCCCGTCGCCCCGTCTCGAGGACTTGCGGCAAGGGTTAAGAATGCCCGGCCGCGCCTCGTATTCACCACTCGGGCACCACACAGGCACCCGTCTTCACAACACTCGCCTCTCAGGCGCACGCGGGTACCCCTCAGGGCCGACCCGCCTTTCCAAGTAACAGTGTAAAGTCCAAGTATCCGTGTGTCCATTACATCAAGGGAATCCGAGGTATCACCCTCGATGGATACCCACTCGATGTAACTGCCAAGGTGAACGTAGGAGGAATCACCCTCGATGAGTTCACACTTGATGTGTTGCATGACAGGGTCGTATCGGAAGTGGAGAAGGAGGAATCACCCTCGATGACCACGACCAAATAGCTTCTCTACAGAGTTAACATCAGAAGTGCTACAAGAGGTTTCACCCTCGGCACTCGATAGTAACGCTGCAGTGTCGTTACAACTAAGGGGGGGTGATGTGCGGTGTCGGGGCCTGGTCTTCAATCCCGTTGATCGGGTCTTCTGACGATCCAGCGCGGCAGTCGGGATAAGTGGGGTCACTGATAGGTCTCTACCCAGCCTAGACTAAACAGATTAGGATATGCAGGTAATTATCAACAGCAGGTTACAATGAACAGGCTATGCATCAGAATAGGTAAAGCAGCAGCAGCAGCAATTCTAATGCAAGCATGAGAAATAGAATGGGCGATATCGGGATGATCAAAAGGGGGGGGGGG